>CM061056.1:35320913-37720913 GCA_030762865.1 Paraleonurus japonicus
CTACAAAAATCTATAGATTTCTCTTTTAGCATACAAAAGAGAAAAAATAACTTGAGTATTTGTTAGAATAATTTTTTGATAATTGGAGACTTCCTAAGTAATTTTTTTACCTAAATTAATGATCATCAGAAGTGAAATGATTATTTCAATAGTATTTTTGTATAAAAAGATTAAAAAATAACTAGTTATCAAAAGTTTCGATACTCCAATAATAAAATTCTAAAAACTACACCACCTGAGTGCAAATAATGGAGGGAAAAGACCAAAATAATACTTTTGAATGCAAAAACAAAAAAATCAATGATTTTATCACCGGATTACAGGAGTTTATTCAAAATCCCAGACAAAAACTCTATAGATTTGATTTGAAAGCGTAAAAAAGAGCGAAAAATAATGAGTGTTTGTTAGACTAATTTGAGATTTCATTGGGATTTTCTAAGTACTTTTATTACTTAATTTACGATCATTGAAGTGAAATGATAATTAGTTAGTGTTTTGTATAAAAAAGATAAAAAATAACTAGTTATCACAAAGTTTCGATATCCATAATAACATTCTAAAAGAAACTACACCACATAGTGAAAATAATGGAGAAAAAACCGAAAAAATAGAAGCTGTTGAATGTAAAAACATCAAAATCGATAATGATTTATAACGGTAGCCGCAGCTGAGATTAATCACAATCCCTACCAAAAACCTTGTAGATTTTTGTTTTAGCATATAAAAAGAGAATAATAACGAGTATTTGTTAGAGCTAATTTTTAGATCAATTGTAACTTACTAAGCTAATTTTTTTCCATAAATTAATAATCATTTGAAGTGAAATGATCATTTCAATTGTGTTTAATAACATTCTAAAAACTAAACCACCTAGTGCAAATAATGGAGTGAAAAGACCGAAAAATAAAACTTTTGAAAGCAAAAACATAAAATTCAATGATTTATCAAGGTCAATAACGAGATTATTCAATCGTACAAAAACTCTATAGATTTCTGTTTTAGCAAACAAAAAGACGAAAAATAACGAGTGTTTGTTAGAGTATTTTGAGATCTATTAAGACTTTCTAAGTAATTTTCTACCTTAATTGATGATCATTGAAGTAAAATCATAATTACAATAGTGTTTTGTATCAAAAAGATAAAAAAATAACTAGTTATCACAAAATTTCGATATCAATAATAACATTCTAAAAACTACACCACCTAGTGCAAATAATGGAGGAAAAGACCGAAAAATAATACTTTTTGAATGCAAAAACATAAAAATCAATGATTTATCATGGGGTTACAGAGTTTATTCAAAATCCTACAAAAACTCTATAGATTTACGATTTAGCATACAAAAAGATGAAAAATAAAGAGTGTTTGTCACACTAATTTGAGATTCATTGGGACTTTCTAAGTACTTTTATTACCTTAATTTATGATCATTGAAGTGAAATGATAATTTAAGTGTTGTTTCGTATCAAAAAGATTAAAAAATAACTAGTTATCAAAAAGTTTCGATATCAATAATAAAATTCTAATAAAAACACCTAGTGCAAATAATGGAGGAAAAGATCGAAAAATAATACTTTTGAATGCAAAAACAAAAAATCAATGATTTATCACGGGTTACACGAGTTTATTCAAAATCCGACAAAACTCTATAGATTTGATTTTGCATAAAAAAAAGAAAAAAATAACGAGGATTTGTTAGACTAATTTGAGATTCATTGGGATTTTCTAAGTACTTTTATTACCTTAATTTATGATCATTGAAGTGAAATGATAATTAGGTAGTGTTTTGTATTAAAAGATAAAAATAACTAGTTATTACAAAGTTTGATATCCATAATAACATTCTAAAAACTACACCACGGTGAAAATAATGGAGGAAAAAACCGAAAAATAAAAGCTGTTGAATGTAAAAACATCAAAATCAATGATTTATCACGGGTCACAATTTCGAGATTATTCGTAATCCTACAAAAACCTTATAGATTTCTTTTTAGCATACAAAGAGAAAAAATAACGAGTATTTGTTCGACTAATTTTAGATCAATTGTAACTTGCTAACTAATTTTTTTCCATAAATTAATAATCATTGAAGTGAAATGATCATTTCAATTGTGTTAATAACATTCTAAAAACTAAACCACCTAGTGCAAATAATGGAGGAAAAGACCGAAAAATAAAACTTTTGAAAGCAAAAACATAAAATTCAATGATTTATCAAGGTCAATACCGAGATTATTCGAGAATCCTACAAAAACTCTATAGATTTCTATTTTAGCATACAAAAAGACGAAAAATAACGAGTGTTTGTTAGACTAATTTGAGATCTATTAGGACTTTCTAAGTAATTTTCTACCTTAATTGATGATCATTGAAGTAAAATCATAATTTAGTAGTGTTTTGTATCAAAAAGATAAAAAAATAACTAGTTTTTCACAATATTTCGATATCAATAATAACATTCTAAAAACTACACCACCTAGTGCAAATAATGGAAGAAAAAGACCGAAAAATAAAACTTTTGAATGATAAAACATAAAAATCAATGATTTATCACGGGTCACACCGAGATTATTTAGAATCCTACAAACATTCAATAGATTTCTCTTTAGCATACAAAAAGAGAAAAAATAACGAGTATTTGTTAGAATAATTTTAGATGAATTGGAACTTCCTAAATAATTTTTTTACCTAAATTAATGATCATAGAAGTGAAATGATCATTTCAATAGTGTGTCGTATCAAAAGATTAAAAAATAACTTGTTATCCAAAAGTTTCGATATCAATAATAAAATTCTAAAAACTAACCATCTAGTGCAAATAATGGAGGTAAAAGACCGAAAAATAAAACTTTTGAAAACAAAAACATAAATATCAATGAATTATCACGCATCATACCTAGATTATTGAGAATCCTATTGAAACTTTATAGATATCTGTTTTAGCATACAAAAGAGAGAAAAATAACGAGTTCCAAGATGTAGAGAGAGAATCTCTCTCCTCTCTCTAGATTTTAGGCGAGTTTTTCCCAAGATTTCGTCTACATTGATCGGTTTCCATGAATATTCAATAATTTCTTTGATAAATTCGTTTATGGATAGGAGCATTTCCATGGAGTACACCACATTTTATATGTCTAATCCGGCCGAATGGCACATTTTTCGAGGCCAATTTGACTTTCAAGAAATTCGGCTTTTTATGGATGGCTTTTTGTGGTTTCTTTTCATTTCAATTGAACGGCCCACAATTTCTGGATGGAATCAATTTCCAACACTTCGCGATTTCAACTCAAAATTTCCCCCTTTTCTCGGCGTTTTCGATACATTCATTGATGGAATCATTTCAAAAAAATTTCTCTTGGAAGACTAAAATTGAGGATTTTGGTTCTTCAATTTAGGAGTTTTTGATCGGGGTAAACAAGCGGTTCTCAATAGACGCTGATGCGCGGGTCAAGAAAGGAGTTCCAAGCTCGTCGGTGGCGGCGAACTTCGGTCGTTATTGGCGGTTCTCAATAGCAAGCTGCTTGATTTTTCGATTGTGGGTTCAAGCGAGTGTTCGCCGACGTAATTGGTTCTTTACTCATTAGCGGCGGTGAGAAAGCCGCAGTCCGTATTTCGAGCACCGCGAAGGGGATTTTCAAAGAGTCGGCAACCTCTAATGGAGGCGGAATTTCGCGGACATCTGCTTGGATTATTTCGAAATGAAGGTTAGTTCTATGACGGATTTGGGTTTTTTAATTGATGGTGATTTGCTGTCTACACCGAACTATTATCATCGGTTTTGTTCTAATATGGAGTTCAACGGATTACGTTTATGTGAGTTGCATTTTAGAATTCGGATTGAGGGGTTGTTTTCTGGATCGAGTTGGATTATTGAAGGGTGTGTTGCGCACATTCTGCTTGATATATTGTTTCTAAGAATTTCTCTAGGTCTCGTCGGATTACTGTTTATGCGATTTTGCATTATCGTCATTGGATTGAGGTTGATTTCGCTTTTACCTCTATTATCGTCGGTATAATCCATAGAATCCTATTGATAATCCATAAGGTTCGTCACAAATAGTTGATAATCCATAGTGTTCGTCGAGAAAGTGGTTGATTTCTGTTTTCATCGGATTCTGGATTGGGTTTGATTTTTGAAGGGTTGCACACAATCTGCTTCGATATATTGTCTCTAAGAGTTAGATGTAGAGGAAAAGATGATTTCTACATTTTGTCTGCATGTGGGCAATTTTTGGATCGTTTTATTGTCGATGTTTTCTTCGTCTTTGGTGTTTTGGGCTCTTATTGCTGATTTTATGTTTGTTGTTTTAAGTGGGTGTTCTAATCATCTATGGGTGTCTTTGCTCTTAAGTCTAGTCTTTCACACATTGCTTTGCTGTTGCTCGCTCCAATGCATTTTATGCTTGTTGTAATAGGGTTTGGAGGTCGGCGGGTGCATGTGCTTCGACTTCAAGTTTGGACTCTCGTTATTGATTAGTTCCACTTGAGACCCTTTTTGGGTTTGATGTATTTCCTTTTGGATGTATCTTGGCAGCTTGGTTTTCAAGTTGTTTTGATGTTTCTCATACCTTGGATCGGGTTGTGATCTCTCAAGCTGTTTCATACCTTGGACCGGGTTGTGGTCCCATCATTTTTCTTTTTTCTCTTTTATCAATAATATCCGTAATTTGAGAAAAAATAACTTGAAAGTGTTTGTTAAACTAATTTGAGATCCATTGGGACTTTCTAAGTAATTTTCTACCTTAATTGATAATCATTGAAGTAAAATCATTATTTCAATAGTGTTTTGTATCAAAAAGATAAAAAATAACTAGTTATCACAAAGTTTCGATATCGATTATAACATTTTAAAATCTACACTACCTAGTGCAAATAATGGAGGAAAAAAGACCGAAAAATAATACTTTTGAATGCAAAAACATAAAAATCAATGATTTATCACGGTTTACACCGAGATTATTAAGAATCCTACAAAAACTCTACTGATTTACTGCTTTTGGCATACAAAAAAGACGAAAAATAACGAGTGTTTGTTAGATTAATTTGAGATCCATTGGGACTTTCTAAGTAATTTTCTACCTTAATTGATGATCATTGAAGTAAAATCATAATTTCCAATAGTGTTTTGTATCAAAAAGATAAAAAAATAACTAGTTATCACAAAATTTCGATATCAATAATAACATTCTAAAAACTACACCACTTAGTGCATATAATGGAAGAAAAGAACGAAAAATAAAACTTTTGAATGAAAAAACATAAAAATCAATGATTTATCACGGGTCACACCGAGATTATTCAATTCTACAAAAACTCTATAGATTTCTCTTTTAACATACAAAAAGAGAAAAAATAACGAGTATTTGTAAGTATAATTTTAGATCAATTGGAACTTCCTAAGTAATTTTTTTACTTAAATTAATGATCATAGAAGTGAAATGATCATTTCAATAAGCGGATTTGTATCAAAAAGATTAAAAAATAACTAGTTATCAAAAAGTTTCGATATCAATAATAAAATTCTAAAAACTACACTACCTAGTGCAAATAATGGAGGGAAAAGACCGAAAAAATACTTTTAATGCAAAAACATAAAAATCAATGATTTATCACGGAGTTACACCGAGTTTATTCAAAATCCTACAAAAACTCTATAGATTTACGATTTAGCATACAAAAAAGATGAAAAATAAAGAGTGTTTGTTAGACTAATTTGAGATTCATTGGGACTTTCTAAGCACTTTTATTACCTTAATTTATAATCATTGAAGTGAAATGATAATTTAAGTAGTGTTTTGTATCAAAAAGATAAAAAATAACTAGTTATCACAAAATTTCGATATCCATAATAACATTCTAAAAACTACACCACATAGTGAAAATAATGGAGGGAAAAAACCGATAAATAAAAGCTGTTGAATGTAAAAACATAAAAATCAATTATTTATCACGGGTCACACCGAGATTATTCGAGAATCCTACAAAAACCTTATAGATTTTTGTTTTAGCATATAAAAAAGAAAAAAATCTTGAGTATTTGTTCGAGCTAATTTTTAGATCAATTGTAACTTACTAAGTAATATTTTTTCCATAAATTAATAATCATTGAAGTGAAATGATCATTTCAATTGTGTTAATATCATTCTAAAAACTAAACCACCTAGTGCAAATAATGGAGGGAAAATACCGAAAAATAAAACTTTTGAAAAAAACATAAAATTCAATGATTTATCAAGGTCAATACCAAGATTATTCAGAATCCTACAAAAACTATATAGATTTGTTTTAGCATACAAAAAGAGCGAAAAATAACGAGTATTTGTTAGACTAATTTGAGATCCATTGGGACTTTCTAAGTAATTTTCTACCTTACTTGATGATCATTGAAGTGATATCATAATTTCAATAGTGATTTGTATCAAAAAGATAAAAAAATAACTAGTTATTACAAAATTTCGATATCAATATAAAAACTACACCACCTAGTGCAAATAATGGAGGAAAAAGACCGAAAAATAAAACTTTTGAATTCAAAAACATAAAAATCAATGATTCATCACGGGTCACACCGAGATTGTTTAGAATCCTACAAAAACTCTATAGATTTCTCTTTTAGCATACAAAGAGAGAAAATAATGAAGTATTTGTTAGAATAATTTTAGATCAATTGGAACTTCCTAAGTAATTTTTTTACCTAAATTAATGATCATAGAAGTGAATTGATTATTTCAATAGTGTTTTGTATCAAAAAGATTAAAAAATAACTAGTAATCAAAAGTTTCGATATCAATAATAAAATTCTAAAAACTACACCACCTAGTGCAAATAATGGAGGGAAAAGACCGAAAAATAATACTTTTGAATGCAAAAACAAAAAAAACAATGATTTATCACGGGTTACACGAGTTTATTCAAAATCCGACAAAAACTCTATATATTTCCTCGATTTAGCGTAAAAAAAAGAGCGAAAAATAACAAGTGTTTATTAGACTAATTTGAGATTCATTGAGATTTTATAAGTACTTTTATTACCTTAATTTATGATCATTGAAGTGAAATGATAATTAGGTAGTGTTTTGTATCAAAAAGATAAAAAATAACTAGTTATCATAAAATTTCGATATCCATAATAACTTTCTAAAAACTACACCACATAGTGAAAATAATGGAGGAAAAAACCGAAAAATAAAAGCTGTTGAATGTAAAAACATAAAAATCAATTATTTATCACGGGTCACACCAAAATTATTCAGAATCCTACAAAAACCTTATAGATTTTTGTTTTAGCATATAAAAAGAGAAAAAATAACGAGTATTTGTTCGAGCTAATTTTTAGATCAATTGTAACTTACTAAGTAATTTTTTTCCATAAATTAATAATCATTGAAGTGAAATGATCATTTCAATTGTGTTAATAACATTCTAAAAACTAAACCACCTAGTGCAAATAATGGAGGAAAAAGACGAGAAAAATAAAACTTTTGAAAGCAAAAACATAAAATTCAATGATTTATCAAGGTCAATACCGAGATTATTCAGAATCATACAAAAACTCTATAGATTTCTGTTTAGCATACAAAAAGATGAAAAATAACTTGAGTGTTTGATAGACTAATTTGAGATCTATTAGGACTTTCTAAGTAATTTTCTACCTTAATTGATGATCATTGAAGTAAAATCGTAATTTCAATAGTGTTTTGTATCAAAAGATAAAAAAAAATAACTAGTTATCACAAAATTTCGATATCAATAATAACATTCTAAAAACTACACCACCTAGTGCAAATAATTGAAGAAAAAGACCGAAAAATAAAACTTTTGAATGAATACACATAAAAATCAATGATTTATCACGAATTCCGAGATTATTCGAGAATCTTACAAACACTCAATAGATTTCTCTTTTAGCATACAAAAAGAGAAAAATTAATGATCATAGAAGTGAAATGATCATTTCAATAGTGTTTTTGTATCAAAAAGATTAAAAATAACTAGTTATCAAAAGTATCGATATCAATAATAAAATTCTAAAAACTACACCACCTAGTGCAAATAATGGAGGAAAAGACCGAAAAATAATACTTTTGAATGCAAAAATAAAAAAATCAATGATTTATCATGGGTTACACCGAGTTTATTCAAAATCGACAAAAACTCTATAGATTTACGATTTAGCGTAAAAAAGAGCGAAAAATAATGAGTGTTTGTTAGACTAATTTGAGATTCATTGGGATTTTCTAAGAACTTTTATTACCTTAATTTATGATCATTGAAGTGAAATGATAATTAGGTAGTATTTTGTATCAAAAAGATAAAAAATAACTAGTTATCACAAATTTTCTATATCCATAATAAAATTCTAAAAACTACACCACATAGTGAAAATAATGGAGGGAAAAAACCGAAAAATAAAGCTGTTGAATGTAAAAACATCAAAATCAGTGATTTATCACGAGTCACACCGAGATTATTGAGAATCCTACAAAAACCTTATAGATTTGTTTTAGCATACAAAAGAGAAAAAATAACGAGTATTTGTTCGACTAATTTTAGATCAATTGTAACTTACTAACTAATTTTTTTCCATAAATTAATAATCATTGAAGTGAAATGATCATTTCAATTGTGTTAATAAAATTCTAAAAACTAAACCACCTAGTGCAAATAATGGAGGAAAAGACCGAAAAATAAAACTTTTGAAAGCAAAAACATAAAATTCAAAGAATTATCAAGGTCAATACCGAGATTATTCGAGAATCCTACAAAAACTCTATAGATTTACTGTTTTAGCATACAAAAAGACGAAAAATAACTTGAGTGTTGTTAGACTCATTTGAGATCTATTAGGACTTTCTAAGTAATTTCTACCTTAATTGATGATCATTGAAGTAAAATCATAATTTCAATAGTGTTTTGTATCAAAAAGATAAAAAATAACTAGTTATCACAATATTTCGATATCAATAATAACATTCTAAAAACTACACCACCTAGTGCAAATAATGGAAGAAAAAGACCGAAAAATAAAACTTTTGAATGATAAAACATAAAAATCAATGATTTATCACGGGTCACACCGAGATTATTCTGAATCCTACAAACACTCAATAGATTTCTCTTTTAGCATACAAAAAGAGAAAAAATAACGAGTATTTGTTAGAATAATTTTAGATCAATTGGAACTTCCTAAGTAATTTTTTTACCTAAATTAATGATCATAGAAGTGAAATGATTATTTCAATAGTGTTTTTGTATCAAAAAGATTAAAAAATAACTAGTTATCAAAAAGTTTCGATATCAATAATAAAATTCTAAAAACTACACCACCTAGTGCAAATAATGGAGAAAAAGACCGAAAAATAAAACTTTTGAATGCAAAAACATAAAAATCAATGATTTATCACGGGTCACACAGAGATTATTCGAGAATCCTACAAAAACTCTGTAGATTTCTCTTTTAGCATACAAAAGAGAAAAAATAACGAGTATTTGTTAGTATAAATTTAGATCAATTGAAACTTCCTAAGTAATTTTTACTTAAATTAATGATCATAGAAGTGAAATGATCATTTCAATAGTGTTTTGTATCAAAAAGATTAAAAATTAACTAGTTATCAAAAAGTTTCGATATTAATAATAAAATTCTAAAAACTACACCACCTAGTGCAAATAATGGAGATTAAAGACCGAAAAATAAAACTTTTGAAAGCAAAAACATAAAAATCAATGATTTATCACGCGTCATACCGAGATTATTCAGAATCCTACTAAAACTCTATAGATTTATGTTTTAGCATACAAAAAGAGAAAAAATAATGAGTGTTTGTTAGACTAATTTGAGACTCATTTGGGATTTTCTAAGTAAATTTCTACCTTAATTGATAATCATTGAAGTAAAATCATAATTTCAATAGTGTGTTGTATCAAAAGATAAAAAAATAACTAGTTATCACAAAGTTTCGATATCAATTATAACATTCTAAAATCTACACCACCTAGTGCAAATAATGGAGGAAAAAGACCGAAAAAATAAAACTTTTGAAAGCAAAAACATAAAAATCAATGATTTATTCACAGCGTCATACCAAGATTATTCGAATCCTACTAAAACTCTATAGTTTCTTGTTTTAGCATACAAAAAGATAAAAAAATAAAGAGTGTTTGTTAGACTAATTTGAGATCCATTGGGACTTCCTAAGTATTTATCTTTTCTTAATTGATGATCATTGAAGTGAAATCATAATTTCAATAGTGTATTGTATCAAAAAGATAAAAAAATAAAGCTTGATTATCACAAAATTTCGATATCAATAATAACTTTCTAAAAACTACACCACCTAGTGCAAATAATGGAGAAAAAAGACCGAAAAATAAAACTTTTGAATGCAAAAACATAAAAATCAATGATTTATCACCACGGGTCACACCGAGAATATTTAGAATCTTACAAAAACTCTATAGATTTACTGTTTTAGCATACAAAAGAGAAAAATAACGAGTATTTGTTAGAAGCTAATTTTAGATCAATTGTAACTTACTAACTAATTTTTTCCATAAATTAATAATCATTGAAGTGAAATGATCATTTCAATTGTGTTAATAAAATTCTAAAAACTAAACCACCTAGTGCAAATAATGGAGGAAAAGACCGAAAAATAAAACTTTTGAAAGCAAAAACATAAAATTCAAAGATTTATCAAGGTCAATACCGAGATTATTCAGAATCCTACAAAAACTCTATAGATTTACTGTTTTAGCATACAAAAAGACGAAAAATAACGAGTGTTGTTAGACTTTCATTTGAGATCTATTAGGACTTTCTAAGTAATTTCTACCTTAATTGATGATCATTGAAGTAAAATCATAATTTCAATAGTGTTTTGTATCAAAAAGATAAAAAAATAACTAGTTATCACAATATTTCGATATCAATAATAACATTCTAAAAACTACACCACCTAGTGCAAATAATGGAAGAAAAAGACCGAAAAATAAAACTTTTGAATGATAAAACATAAAAATCAATGATTTATCACGGGTCACACCGAGATTATTCTGAATCCTACAAACACTCAATAGATTTCTCTTTTAGCATACAAAAAGAGAAAAAATAACGAGTATTTGTTAGAATAATTTTAGATCAATTGGAACTTCCTAAGTAATTTTTTTACCTAAATTAATGATCATAGAAGTGAAATGATTATTTCAATAGTGTTTTGTATCAAAAAGATTAAAAAATAACTAGTTATCAAAAAGTTTCGATATCAATAATAAAATTCTAAAAACTACACCACCTAGTGCAAATAATGGAGAAAAAGACCGAAAAATAAAACTTTTGAATGCAAAAACATAAAAATCAATGATTTATCACGGGTCACACCGAGATTATTCGAGAATCCTACAAAAACTCTGTAGATTTCTCTTTTAGCATACAAAAAGAGAAAAAAATAAAGCAGTATTTGTTAGTATAAATTTAGATCAATTGAAACTTCCTAAGTAATTTTTACTTAAATTAATGATCATAGAAGTGAAATGATCATTTCAATAGTGTTTTGTATCAAAAAGATTAAAAATTAACTAGTTATCAAAAGTTTCGATATTAATAATAAAATTCTAAAAACTACACCACCTAGTGCAAATAATGGAGATTAAAGACCGAAAAATAAAACTTTTGAAAGCAAAAACATAAAAATCAATGATTTATCACGCGTCATACCGAGATTATTCAGAATCCTACTAAAACTCTATAGATTTATGTTTTAGCATACAAAAAGAGAAAAAATAATGAGTGTTTGTTAGACTAATTTGAGACTCATTGGGATTTTCTAAGTAAATTTCTACCTTAATTGATAATCATTGAAGTAAAATCATAATTTCAATAGTGTGTTGTATCAAAAGATAAAAAAATAACTAGTTATCACAAAGTTTCGATATCAATTATAACATTCTAAAATCTACACCACCTAGTGCAAATAATGGAGGAAAAAGACCGAAAAAATAAAACTTTTTGAAAGCAAAAACATAAAAATCAATGATTTATTACGCGTCATACCAAGATTATTCAGAATCCTACTAAAACTCTATAGTTTACTATTTTAGCATACAAAAAGATAAAAAAATAAAGAGTGTTTGTTAGACTAATTTGAGATCCATTGGGACTTCCTAAGTATTTATCTTTTCTTAATTGATGATCATTGAAGTGAAATCATAATTTCAATAGTGTATTGTATCAAAAAGATAAAAAAATAACCCGATTATCACAAAATTTCGATATCAATAATAACTTTCTAAAAACTACACCACCTAGTGCAAATAATGGAGAAAAAGACCGAAAAATAAAACTTTTGAATGCAAAAACATAAAAATCAATGATTTATCACACGGGTCACACCGAGAATATTTAGAATCTTACAAAAACTCTATAGATTTCTCTTTTAGCATACAAAAGAGAAAAAATAACGAGTATTTGTTAGAATAATTTTAGATCAATTGGAACTTCCTAAGTAATTTTTTTACCTAAATTAATGATCAAAGAAGTGAATTGATCATTTCAATAGTGTTTTGTATCAAAAAGATTAAAAAACAACTAGTTATCAAAAAGTTTCGATATCAATAATAAAATTTTAAAAACTATAAATCTTTCAAAGTCTTTCGGATGGATGTCAAGTCTGCATTCCTAAATGGTGTGTTACTTGAGGAAGTCTATGTAGAAACGACCTCACAGGTTTAAGATCAATAACAAGGTCTATAAACTCCATAAGGCCCTATATGGTGAAACAAGCACCGAGACTTGGTACGATACTCTATCTGAATTCTTGATTTCAAGTGGATTCTCAAAAGGTAAGATAGATCGAACTTTGTTTAGAAAAGAAATAGATGACAACATCTTGTTAGTTTAAATTTATATGGATGATATTATATTTGGTCACCTAATCGACCTTATGTGAAGAGTTCGGTGTTCTCATGAAAAGCAGATTTGAAATATCTATGATGGGTGAATTAATATATTTTCTAGGCTTACTGATTAGGCGGGCGAGTAAGGGCATATTCATACATCGGACTAAGTATGCTAAGGACCTTATAGATAAATTTGGGATGACTACTAGTAGGGAAGTTAAAATACCTATGGCAACTAACTTCTCTATGGATTCGGATGAGCGAGATACCCACGGATGCAGCGGAGTATCGTGGGCGATTGGATCCCTTCTACTATCTCTCACTGCAAGTAGGCCGGACATAGCCTTTGCGGTTGGGGTATGTGCAAGATTTCAATCTAATCCCAAGAAAACTCATCTGGCAGACGGCTAAGAAAATCCTTAAATATCTTAAAGGGACTTTTCGGGTTGGGTTGTGGTACCCGGTGATGACAACTTCGAGCTATTAGGATATTCATTCTCGAGACTTTGGAGGTTGTAAAATTGATAGGAAATCCACCTCTGGAACTTGTCAATTTTTAGGCAACAAATTAATTTCTTGGTTATCTATGAAACAGGACATCCGTTGCAACCTCCACAAGCGAAGGTGAATACATGGCGGTGGTAGTTGTTGCTCTCAACTCCTCTGGATTAGTCGTGACTTAGAGATTATAACATTCAAACATCATCTGTTCCTATTTACTTGTGATAGTAATAGTGCAATAGCTATGACATACAACCCTGTCTTGCATTCTAGGTGTAAGCATATAGACATCGAGACATCACTTCATTAAAGATCATGTAGAAAAGAATGATATTAGGATAGAAAAGATAGCCACCGAATCTCGGAGAGCATATCTACTTACAAAACCCTTAGCTAAGTCTAGATTTAAAGAATTGTGTTTAGAATTAGGATTACTTGATGCATCCTTAGTTGATTTTTAATTGCTATTGTTTGTATCTTATATCTCGTGTTCCTTCTTTCTTTTCCTTTCTTTAAATCATGTATAGAAAGAATTATCGAGACTAGATATGTGTTAAAGGACAATCGGGTAGGCGATATCATTTATCTCCTTTTTAGGAATCAAGAATCAAGGATTAGTCATATTGACCTTATCGACTTGATAATTGCTTATCGACATCGAGTAAATCGAGACAAGGACACAATAGTCGGTGATTCGGTTAGAGCGAGATGATCATCCTATCGACTTGCCTTGGCTACTAATGGTTTATTGATGTTTGTGTATCTGCGGGAACAAGTAAGATCAACATTGTTAGATCAACTTGAATCTACTAATTTGATAAAAACCTCATCATTTGTTCACCCCTTTCTTTGTTCTCTTCAAAAGTATGTTTTCAAATTTTTCTCACAAGCTCATCTATTTCAAAACCTTTCGGATAGGCTTGGCAATGGGGCGGGAATCCCGTTCCCGCGAGATCCGCCCGAGCAGGCGGGAATCCCGTTTAAATTCTCCACGGGGCCGGGGCCGGGAAAAACACTCCCCCGTAGGCGGGGACGGGGCGAGGCAGGGGCGGTATTCCCAGCCCCGATCCCATGAGGCCGATAGTATTTAATATATGTATATATATATATATATTACATATATTATTTTATTATATATAATATTTTATATGATTTTAAAATAAAAATCAATATAAAAACAATGAATTGTATAGACTATATTAAAAAAATTCTTAGATGAAATTTATATTAAATTTAAATTGATTTTATTATCTTGTTTTGTTTGTCTAGAAATAATTTTTATATTTCTATGTATTTTTATATTGTTTGTTTTAATTATTATAATTTTAAAAAATTATAAAAAAATATAAAGCGGGAATGGGAATCCCGCGAGGACAAGAATCCCCGTGGGGCGGGGAATGGGGAAAATTTTCCCCGTTTAGTTGTGAGGACGGGGGCGGGGAATCCCGATTTCGCTGGGGCGGGGATGGGGAATGTCCCCGGCCCCGCCCGCCCGTTGCCAAGCCTACTTTCGGATGAGTTGTGTCTTGGAAATTAAAATAATTCTTTATACTTAGTTTTTCAAAATCAGACTCGGAGAAATTTTCAAAGAATAAGACAAGCTCACTTTTAACCAAGTCCTGACAAAACTCGATGCGAAATAGGAAACTTTATGCAAAAAGACATATTTTGGCTTACGTCGGAGTATCCTAATTACCTCTTCATAAAGTAACCCTATTAGCCTCTCTAATCCATAGGATAAACGGTTACTTTTTACCGCAGTTCAAGGCAGCGTTAATGCCACGCTGAATGCGAAGTGGTTTTCTCGCTTAACCGTTGATATTTTTCACGCACCTTTAACAATCAACGGTAAAAAAATTTTCTGAGTTTGCCACGTATTATCTTCCCAAAATTTTCCCTCTCTCTCCTCTGATTTAAAAACTTACCTTCGTTATTTGAAATTCACTTTTACAAATCCCAGCCCTAATTCTCTGTAAATTCTCTCAAACTTTCTACCGGTTTACCATGGCTTCCTCATCAAAAACCACCAAAACCCATAAACCTACTTATATCTCCATAAATACTTGGTTTTAAGATGAATGAAGACATTTTCAAGAACAAACTTAAAGTAGAAATGTACGTGGATTTCGAAACCACGAGGGACGGAGAATCATGAGATATTCTCCGACTATTAGAGGCATCTCGATTGAGGGATTCTTATCCATGAAGTTTCCCGAGAACAAAACCGTGGACCTCCTGGGAGCGGAATTTTTAGTAAATATGAGGGATACTCGGGATGGTTTTGATACGACGGTTGGCCAGGCAGTTCTCTCATACACGAGAGAGAACATTGTCGGGATATTTGATACGTCGATGGAAGGAGTAAATCCATTGGCGTACAAAGAAGATATATGGGAGGAATCCTTTGACCTAATGGCGAGAGTCACCTACAGAGGGACTCGGCGTGATTTAAAGAAGAATCTGCGAGAAGAAGGTTCGGGTTCTGCGATGTGATGGTGACCAAGGCGTGTTGGGAACCGAGTTCACATGATGGACTATCAAAGCCCAGATTGTCTTGTATGAGGAGCCATCCTAGATGGGGTTCAGTGAATTGGGTTTAAATTGCTGATTCACAAGCTGAATGAGGAGAAGAAGAGGTGACGTTCAAATCATTTGGTGAAGGATGGGTTGCAAACTCAACGGTCAACTTGTTCAATAAAATCATTGTCTTGATAGAAATTTGAAAGCAGGCGGTGACTAGAGAGTAGGAACAAAGAAGTACTCCAAGCGAGAAAGGGATCTGACAAAGGATGAGAAGCTTGGAGGAATGCAGAACTCGGGCGATGAGTCGAGATGTTGCTCGAGAGCAAAGAAGCGGCAGCGATAGCGAAGGAGGCTAGGAGGCGAGGCTGCGAGCCGGTGGCCGAGCCGATAGTTGAGGAGGTTCAGTGAGGAGATTCCGGTTGTGGTGGAGATAACAGTGAGAGGCGAAGAGAGGACGAGATCTCCTCGAGAGGAGACCACGAAGGAGGCTGGTCAAGGCCTGCGAGAAGAAAGCTGCGAGAGGAATCATCAGTGCCGCCTCAAGCCAACCATCAAATGAGGACTCGATGAGGATGACCAATTCATCCTTGAAGAGGCCTTGAAGCGAAATCACATGCATCGAGTCTTAGGAAGCTCGGGACGGTGACGGAGTCCTCCACCTTGCTTCCCGGGAAGAAGTGCCGGTCCTCAAGATCACAGTGAGGTCGGGCAAACTAAAGTCCCTCCATCTCCGACCAAGGAAGGCTGCTCTCTCTCCAATTCGGGAGGAAGGTACAAACTATTCCCTCTCCTTATCCCAATCCCCTCTCTGCAATGAAGAGGTGTGCCGGCTGGCACCTTGGAGCCTCTCAAAGCTTGATCATAGTTGCTCCAAATAACCGGTCTAACCCCATCCGTCCAAACTCGAACCTAAAGCCGAACTCACCCCCACTCCGGTGAATCCTCACTCACACCCACCCTAACCGAGCCTACAACCACCCCAATTGAACCCACCCCTACTCCAACCATGACAGGCCACCCCTCAACCTCGAACAACCATCCTCATCTACCATCCCCATTCCGAAACACAATCCACCATCCCCCTCAAACACAATCATCTCCCCTCCGAGAATTGAGATTACTTCATACTCATTTCTTGGAGGACATTCAAATGAGATCTCCTTCCCCTACCTCTACCAAGCAGAACCATAAACCCCTCCTCCTCCGTCTCAGAATCCTCATCCGAGGATGAGGACGGTGACTAAGCCCAACATCGGTCATCTCTTCAATCGTGGCCCGGATGGAGAAGAAGGTTAAAAGGGCTTTTCCAAGAAGATGAAGAAGAAGACTAAGAAGATGGTTGAGGTCAATTACGGACACAATGATAGCGAGCATGAGGAAGTCGAGGTAAACCTTGTTGATAAAATTACTTCCTTGACTAACTCTATCTTGGCCGAGAAGGTGAAAGCTACGGAGGAGGAGGTGGTGGGTCGAGAAATCGAGGTGACAAACTACAATGCAATAGTAGTCGACGCATTGGCCCCTGGATAAGTTAGACTTTTGAATTAAATGTAATGATGCGGAGAAGAAGATGACCGCCCTGGTGATGAAGTCAAAAAGGGGAAAGGGCCGAGCAAGAAAGAGGACGAGCCCTCACAGTGCCTTAGAGGAGATCGGGAAAGAAGTTGGCACAAAGGCAAATCTTGGTGAGGCTGCAAGCGATCGAGGAGGATGTCGAGGCTCAAATCGATGGTGGCTGCGCTTGGTGAGGTGAGTCAGCTAGAAGAGGCCACGAAGGAAGATGAGCTCGGGGAGGAAGAAGGAGGAGGAGGAGGAGAATGCACTTGCCAGATTGGCTAAAATGAAGGAATTCGAAAAGCCAGTGAGGTGAAGGGCAAGGGAAAAGGTAAGATGACCGAGAATCTACACCCAAATTTATAGTTCTCAAATCCACCCAGTGAGAAGAGGAAGAGAGAGACCGATTACTCAAACCTATACGAAGAGCAGATACGAAGAATAAGGCGAGAGAAGGCTGGTTTGGGGAAAGGGAGAGAAAGCGTTTGAAAAATAAGAACAAGGGTTTAGAGATGAGATGGAGCAAAGATGTCAGGAAATGGGAGATAAAAGGAAGCGAGACGAGGCGAATTCCGTCCTTATCATCGTATACTCAACCCTCCGAAGGTCGTCACAGGGCAATGGTTCAAAGAATACAAGGCAAAGAATCTAGATGCCGGATGGATGTACCACCGGTACATCTTGAAAGGCTACGATTCATCAGCCCAAGACGAAGACCCGAGGTGGCATGAGTGGATCGAGAAGGAGGATGCCAATCTCTATCATCGCTTTGATTGTGAAGGCGACAAGATTTTCAATGCCGATCTCTGTTCTCCGGCTTACGAAGCAGCGAGACCCAAAACCAACGATGATGGAGCAGTTGACCTAAGCGGGATTAAGAGCATTGTTGCCAATCTTTGAAGTGGAGTCAGTCGAAGAATGAAGAAGAGTGAAGGCACTCAGAAGGCGAAGTCTTTACACGGCTAGCTATTCCGAAGCTTATCAATGGGAACCCGATAGAAGGATTTTTCTTTACCTTATCTTCTTTTTCCTTATCCATTTTTGTAACTACGTAATTATGATGTGAATATACTTGATCTCATCCGAACTACCTTGTCTTACTTTTTAAGCTTTCTTTATCGCTTTCTAAGAAAACTTAAAAAAATTTTAAGTGTTAATCATCCAGGAAACTTCCATCTCGGATAAAAATTTTCTAAAATTTTTCTAAGTCTCAAAATTTTCTAAGTCCTAAGACTTAAAAACTTTCTAAATACTAATCATCCGATAAAGTCTTAAGACTTAAAATTTTTCTTAAAAATCTTTATAAAACTTTTTCAAAATTTTTCTAAGTGTGAATTAAGTGCTCTGATATGAATTAATCGAACTAAGTGTTAATGTGTTCTAATGTGGTCGTCTGTTTACCTTGAATAACTTTGACTAACATCACCTGTGAGTTGTCTCTTTCTTGCGGTTTTAACTTCATCAAAAAGGGGAAAATTGTTAGATCAAGAAGTTTTGATGAGTTAAAAGAAATCAAACGAGAGTCGACTCATACAATGTAAGATGACCAGCTAACCGCATAGAACAGTGAGGTAAAGTCCTAGCACCAGACTAATCGGACTAGGAAGAGCTAGGAAAGTCGGTGAGGTCAAAGAAGAAGGTTATCCGAAAACGAGCTTGGAGTAGTCATCTGCGGGAGACAATAATAGAGAGCTCGAGACGAGGTCAAGACAATTTGAGTAGAATAAGATAGGCAAGTCTTCACCAAGTCACCGCAGACAACTAGAAGCAAGATCGGTGATGAAGAGGCGATTATCAAGATTAAGTTTGTTAGGTGGTTTTCGTTTGTTACAACAGACTAACCGTTTCTCGGAGCTTATAAATAGATTTAGGCACGATTTCTAACACACAATTCAACACTCTCTCATTCCACAATATTTACGAGTTTTTCAAATTCTCACAAGTGTTTTTCAAAGCAACTTTCAAAAATTCAAAGTGTTTATAGAACACTTACTTTGTATTTCTTCAACACTATTGCACTTTGTACTTTAGAATTTTAGGAAGGATAGTAAGTTGAAGATAGGATTGAAGATAGAAGATCTTGAGAAAATTGTAAGATTGTAAGTGAGTAAGTAGGTAAGTGGTCGAGACCCTTCTTCAATTTGAAGAAGGAGAGTGGATGTAGGATCATTTAGATCCGAACCACTATAAATTATTGTGTTCTTTTCTTGCTTTATTTGCTTATCTTTTTCTTAATCAACTCTCAAACAAGTCCACTTTCGGACTCTTAATCAGTTGATTTTGATCCATAAAAGGTTGAGTTTAAATACATTTTCCATTTGTGTGAACTTTGATACTTTGAATTGATATTCTAATCTTTGAAAAAGATTGGAAAATCCATTCAACCCTCCCTTCTAGATTTTCCCTAGAAGGTTATCTCAAGTTCTTTAATAAAATACTCAATCCGTGGGACCAACATTGAGGACACTCAACCAAGCTCTGTCTCAAGAATTCGTGGCCCATTTGAAGATTGCTTGGTGGTGGAGGCGACTTCATGGGTAGATAGCAAGTACCCAAGATTACCGGATCATGATGCCGAGAGAAAGCTGGCGATAGAAATCATTCTCAGGAGAAATGCTCGTTTGTGTACATCTGATAGATCTAATTTTATTGATAGAAGAGATGGGCGAGCGCATTCTACGATTGGGAGTATGAATTGTGTAGCAAGGCTGGTGTGGGAAGAGCCTTTGATCTGTCTTCGGATCATAAGCTCGATTGTCTAGTAGCAAGGTTCTTTGGGAACGAAACACATTGAGCGAGCACTAGACCGCATCTTTGTTTAAATTTGCCGAAGTCGGGAAAGTTGTTAATTCTCCTCCCTCTTCTTTACCCGATTTCTCTTTTGTGCGATTACCGAATTTCTTGCTGTTGTTGTTCATGATAACTTGTATAAGAAGTATACTACTAAATTCGCCGAGTTAAAGGATCAGTATGCCACTATGTTTCTGTTCTTGATGCCAAATATATGCTCCATTGGCTTCAAACATTGAATCGTCAAAGCATACATTGATGTCAGCGATTCAAATGGCTCCTCAAATGATTCGAAGGGCATTTCTTTGAGATGTTTCTTTGAGCAATGACAAAACATCATTGATACACTCGGTGGGGTGATGTTGAACAATGTAAATGAAGTCATGATTCGAGGTTGAGGCCATGAGGGACCTTAAGGAGAAAAGTGAAGAAAAGCTAAGATAAGTTGTCGAAGAAAGGGAAGTGCAGTGCGGAGAGGTGAGGTTAAGATAAAGCGTCGATTGATATGCGGTTACATCGAGATGCACGGAATGCAACAAGCTCGAGGGATGGAATTGATCGAGAATGAATCCATCCGGGTTGTCATTGCAGAGATGGGTAAGCGATTCTCTCTGATTATGCAAGAGAACAAGAACATCATCAAGCCACATCTCTGCTGCCGGACGTTCTTTGCAACAAAGCACCGGCTCGATGTGGAAGAAAAGATTGCCAAACCTATAAGCTGCGGAGCTAATGAGTTAAACAAATTTGTGGAGAAATTTGATGCCTATCGGAAAGACATCTTCGGACGCACTCGGGCTCTGGCGCCCAGTGGTCACCCCTTTTGATGGATGTTAAAAAGGGGAAGAAGAGTTGAGAGCTGACTGAAAGGAAAAGAGTCCGAATTGGGTGGAGTGCAAGAAAGGTTGAAAGCGATAGAAGATTTTTGTTGGAACAAAAGGAGAAAGTTGAACTGAAAAAGGCTCTCGGGGAATCGCGGCGCTTAGGGACACCGTAGGTCTTGTTGCTACGATCTATACGATTTCATCGGATGTTCTTTGGAGAAACCTCCCAACCAAGCAAGAGAAGAAGGTTGGTTACAATGGTGAGAAAGAGAAAGGCTGCTGCAGAAGAGACCAAGCTCTTCATCGGGGAAGCTTATCAGCGGAATCTTGGAGGCCAAGAATGACTCGGAGAAGTTACTCGGCAAGGTCTTAAATTCCTTGCGCATGAAGATAAAATCTTGAAGTTGGAGAAAGTTCAAGGAAGAAAGTGTTTGTTGCTAGAAGGTTTGCTTCCAAACCTTCCGGATCAAAGAAGAAGTCTACCGGTAAGAGAAAGAAGAAGTCTGTGAAGGAGAGATCGATATGGATTTCATCCTTCCTCATAACATCGAAGGATTTGTGGACAATTGTTGTCCGATGGAAAGGATGAATGATTGGAAGGCAAATCGTGAGAGAGACTTCATCTGCTCATTTTTTGTCTGCGAGACTATTGGCGTTGGAAGCAACAACGGATGAGACATTATTCGCTTGGATGGAAGAAAAGCATGAAAGTCTGTAGGCGAGATATTAAAGCCTCAATGGAGTTTAATCTTAATCTCCATGCTCCCGAATTTGAAAAGATTCCCACCTCTGTGATGGCCAATGGTAGTTTGGATCAGTGAGTATTCGAAGGATAATCAAGACTGTCTTGCGGAGGTTAGACCTCCGGTGCTTTCGAATAATCGGGAGTGTATGACGGGGTTTATGGCTGGTTATGCATGCCGAGAAAGTCATAGGAGATATGACTAAGGAAGAAGGTTCTTCTTGAAGAAAGTCATTTGAAGAAAGGAGTGAAGGAAGCAAGATTCTTTGTTGAAGGGAGTTAATCTTTTTGTCTATCTTTTATTATATTTCGTGTTTGTGTTTTGTTTTGCGTTATCTAGTCTATAGGCACTTATGTAATATGTGCGATGATTGCTGATATTAATGAAAGTGCTTATTTTTCTCGATCAAGACAACTTCTCGTTGCACTAAAGTTTTTCTCGTGGGATCTGGTTTTAAAGGTCTCTGTTTTGTTGTGTCTGGTTTTAAAGGTTTTAACATCATCAAAAAGGGGGAATTTGTTGGTTCTTGGTTTTGTAGGTTTTGATGATGTTTCTAAAACCCATATGTAATAGGACCCAGTGAACACAGTAGTCGGTGATGATCTAGATAGGTTAGTATTTGTGCTAAGGTAACCTTGCTAAGACCTATCTAGATGGCTTGTAAATGTATGAGAACCGAAGACGAGGAAGATTTTGTAGATAGAAGACTTTGAAGACAGAAGACTTTGAAGACGAGAAGACTTGAAGGCAAGAGACTTGATCGGAAAATAGACAACTGAGAGAAGTATAAAGGTTGCTACCAAGAAGAACTAAAATGTTTCTTATATTCAAAGAGGTTGTCACTAAAGGACTAGAAGACTTATAACGCGAGAAGATGGACATGACTTATGAAGGTCAAGAAGACTTGGACAAGAAGATAGCAAGGCCGAGAAGCTTGCTTGGATAAAATGGAAGACTTGATTGATTCAAGATGAATTCATCAATCGGGATATTCCGTATCAATCGGATTCTTGATTGGAAGATCAAAATCTCAAAAGTCAATCTATCAAGAGATAATTGATTGGATTCGACATAATCAATTATCAAAGTCAAAAAGATCTTCTTAAATGGCTACTTAACATTTCGTTGAAGACACGATTATCAACGATCTAACGACTAGTTGATTTCGAGAATCTATAAATCGGTAATGAAGGGTTTCAAAATCTACACGGAACTACATGCGAAAAATTTCAAAAATCCTATCATTCATAGTAAGACACGCAAATTCATTCAAACCACGAATCGAAACACACATTGAATCTATAGATCTAATTGCAGTTTAAGAATTGTAAATCACCTTCAATATCTCAAGTACGAGAGAAGGTTGATCGTTTGTTAGATCTAAGAGTTATAACAAACTCAAGGATCATCTTTTTGTAATCAAGGGCAAGAACTTGTAAAACCTCCTATGGTCATAACCTCGAAGTGATAGAGGGAACAAGACCGGAAGATTTGGTGGATAGTAAGACCCCCGTGGAGTCGGGGAGAGTGGACGTAGGATCGTTATTTCCGAACCACTATAAAAATCCCCGAGTCATTTATAAGCTTTACGCATACATATTTATAATGCTCATTCATCATCGTTTTAATAAACTCCGCACTAAACTTGCTAAGTGTTTATCAAGAAGGTTTTTCATTTAAAGGGTTTTTCAAGTACACACGAGATTAGCTTACGCACCATCGAGAAGACTTTGATTTTCCAAAGTCTACCGATCTCACATAACACACTCGAGTACTTATCGTAGAAGACTTGCAAAGTCTCGCTAACCTCACACTCGGCTCACGAAAAGTTGTAAAAAGTTTTGAGTGTGGGAAAGTCTATTCAACCCCCTTCTAGACTTTCCACCACCTTGCACATCTCGTCAGGGACCAATAGTAAGTAATAACTTGTAATAGTTAGACTTATAGAAGATCGACGGAAGCACAAGACAGACAAGGTCAAGTTAGACGGACACAAGAACCGCAATGACATTCTTAAGAAGGTCAAGACATGCTTGAGTAGAATAAGAAAGTCATGACAAAGATCGTACAAGGACTAGTCATCTGAGTGTTAAAGATGCAGATGACTAAAGAAAGTGTTGAAAGATTTCAAGAAAAGTTACAACTAACTAACAAAATCGGTTATAACTACCCAAAAGCGGTTTCTACAAACAAGAAGTAGTTATTCGATTACAACAAACTCGAGAGTCATCAAAGCGATTACAACTACCATAGATTCATATAAATAGGACCTAGATTAGAATCACACATACTTTTGACACTTGTAACACGAAATCATCATAGCATTCAAAGAGTTATCTACGCACAAAACGTACATAAAAGCGTTTTAGTTTTCTAAAGTATTTTTAGAACACTTTTTTCATATCTTTAAGCCAAAATTCCGAATAAGAAGAACGTGTAAAGGGTGAAGATTTGTAATTTGTAAAGTGTAAGTAAGTAAGAAGTAAGTAGTGAAGTCCCTTTCATAGGATCGTGAAAGGAGAGTGGATGTAGGATTGTTATAATCCGAACCACTATAAATCTCTGTGTTCTTTATTGTTTTATTTACTTTCACAAACATCTTGGTTAATCATTGCTTGAATAAGAATTATCAAAGAATCAAGTATAAAAACATTCGTTGTATAATCGATATTTATTTGAGTATCTTGTTAATTTGGAAAGAAAAATTTGGATAGATTGTGAAATCTATTCAACCCCCTAGATTTCACCTAATTGATAACTTGATTCTTTGGGACCAACACATAGCGTCCTTAATTTAAAAGCAAGCAACATAATGTCCTTAAACCAAATAAAGGCATACAACATGCTTTTCACTTATCACATATTTTTCACATAATATTAAGTGTTCTAAGTCTCCATTCTAGCATATAAAAGTCAAGTATTGGACATTTAGCAAGAAAACATTTGTGGATTAAAATTCTTAAGTTGAGCAGTTCGTACACATGAGTTATTTTGCTCTAACTTTGGATAATTTTAAATATTAATTAGACATATCCAAAAATTAAGAAATTTCTACTGTAAATATATTTTGAAGTGTAGACCACATATAAAATTTGTGCCAAAACATTTAGTGAGCCGAAAGTGGAGTTTTGAGCTCGTTTCGAAAGTGTGCAGTGAGTTTTCCAATATTCCAGAAACCACAGTGAGCAGTTTTAGAAATCAATTTTCTAAAAATACTTTCACTACTTGGAAAATTATGAAATTTGATATAGAGATAGCCAACAACATTTAGTATTTGAATAAAAATTTTACAAATGTCACAGCTTGCCACACTTTCTTCCAAATTTCATAATAAATAGAATAAACTTTCAAATCACATGATACCAGTGGGGTTAGAACCCTAACATAACCTAATTTCACATCATATGTTTCGTTTCATAAAATGTCCAGTTTACAGAAAACGTATTTTGTCCAGAAACTTTTGAAAACAGTTTCTTCTTTGTAAAAACATGTTCGTGTACACTTAAATTTCATTCTCATGTTCAACTTGTAATAAGACTAACACCATTCAAATATTTACCAGCACAACTTCATTTAGCATGCTTAGACACACTCAAGAGTAGAATTCATATATTCACATGATTTTCAAGAAGTAAATCAAACAAGTTTAACAAGCATTTGCACATGAACAAGTTCTTAGAGTTGTGGAGTTAGGTTTTTCAACCTTTGTAGTATTTCTTCTTTAAGCTAGTTAGGGGCCTTTTAACTTTTCTTGAAGTCTTTCCAAACTTTTAGTGCTAATTAACACCTCCTAGCTTGAGCTTCTTGGATAAGAAATGAAGATGGTTTAAAGCTCGAAACAATAAAAATGGAGTTAGTAAGATGAATGGATGAAACAAAGCTTGAGGTGGAGGGAAGAAGAGTTCATCATCTTTGTAGATGAAAACCTTTGATTTCAAACTTTAACTTTAAGGTGGATGAAGTAGGAAGAGCTTTGGGTCTCCTTGTTTGAGGAGGTGAAGAGGGAAAACCTTCTTCTTGTTGGAAATGGAGGAAGAAATCCCTTGTGTGTAATGGACAATTTTGAGGGGGTGAGGGAAAGAGAGAGCTTCTCTTTGCTATGTCTTTGTGTGCATGGGGAATGAAATGGAAGTCAAGACTTATGTTGGAGGAAGCATGCTATTAACCAAGGGATTGAAGGCCAAGCTTTCAATGCCAAGACATAAAGTGGATGGGTGATAGACTTTTGGAAGAAAATGTTGGAAAGTCCTCTTTCCCTATGTACAGTGGATGAAATTTGAGGATTTGGCTGCCATTTTGGTGGCCCGTATTATTAGGGATTTGAGGATTTGGCTGCCATTTTGGACGCGAAGTGGCTTTTGTCGCCAAAAACTGATATTTTTTTCGTCGAATTTTGAGTTCGAAAATTATTCTTTTCATTCGATAATTATTAGGGATTTAAGGGCATTTAAATTAATATTTGAAACTTGAATTTCATTCACTTTATAATTTTGGTCCTTTATATTTTCGATTCGTATTTAAGTGCTAGGGGCATTGCCGGTTTGGTTGTTCGCCGCGTCCGAAAATTTGAAACATGAAAAATAGAAATGCTCAAATTTATTAAAACATTAAACAATTAAACTTGATTTTTCGTTTTGGGGTATTACATGAAGAACTTAGTCACCTAAGTTAACTAGACTAATATTAATGCACTGGGAGTATTTACTACTCAGGCATGAATTAATATCCATTTAATATACTTAGACTTGGGTACCAAGTAGTTCCATCAAAGAGAATGTCGGGGTATTAAAGGAGCACAAAAATCAAGTCATACTGTAATGTTCACTCGGATTATCTACATTAAATGAGTCGTTTGTCCCATTACCAAGTGATAGTCAAGGGACCAATGAGAGAATGTCACCTCATGTACGAACTTAACATAGCCGTGGTGATCAACCTAACAAAAGGCTTCACTTGATAAGTCAAAAGCGCAAGAAGTAATATTTGACATTTAATATAGTCATACCGAGTTCATGCGAAGTTAGTACTACAAGACATCATAACAAGTATTCCTAACCCTAAAAATAGACATAGATACAACTTTCTCTCTAAAGGATGTTATTTGAAATCGTCTATAAATACGAAGGCCTTGAACTAAACAAGGTTACGGAAAATTTCTATGTCGTTAGAGATCAACCAAGGACTCAAGCGTTCAAATGAGCACTCGAAATCTGCATCAAATTTTCCAAGTGTTCCTCTATAGAGCTAGAGTTAACTTCTGTGTATATATTCAAGCATAAAATTTATACATATCCAAGCTTAGAGAGATAATTTATCCTTGGACTAGTTCTTCATCTAAAAAATTATCTCACCCTAGTTGGAATCAAAACCTGCTAAAACCCTAAACTCGAGAGAGCGAGGGGTGTTTAGTAAGTGAGTGAATAGTTAATATCGAGTTGAAAGAAGGTTATAGAGCACTAGGACTCAAGTTATTCCTAGAGATCGGGAATTTTTAGAGAAGTTTCTTGATTAGTGCACCTTGGAACTCTATATAAAACAAGAAATTTCAAGTTAAGGAATTCTCTTGTTCAATTAGGAAAGTGGACGTGCGAATTTTCACATCTACGAACCAATATAAATCTCTGTGTCTTTCTTGCTTTCTGTTTGTATTTAATTGGTTTTATTAAAAGTCATACAAACTGATTTGTCAAGTTGAAATCAACTCACCGCTTGCATTAAGACACACTTGCCTCTAATTACTCTTTGATTGAAAGAAAAACAAGTTTTCGATATCTAAAACAAGTAAATTTGTAGGGCATACACTTCGCAAAACTCAAACTAGTATAGATAGTAGCCCAACCGATAAGATTCAAAGCTATTAGTAGGTTTGTTATCCGAACCAAGCCTTAGGACGCTTGCACTTTTCGGTGATAATTTGAGCTTTGAAAAGTATCCTCCCAGGTACCTATTTCATGCTAAGGTCACCTATCTCATTGAATCACAAGAGATTTTCAAAAAAAAAAAAAGAATTTGCTCACAAGTGTATTCCCCCTCATACACATGTGTAACTCGTTCGGAACCTACACTTATTATGTGATAAAATTCCCTTCTCACAATGTTGTTTGTGTTTTTTTATCGGGGGTTTTTCATTGGGATTTTGATTTAGTTTCGTGTTTATTTATTTTTTTCTTTTTTTCCTCTATTTCAACAAAAGATACAAATATATAAATTTTGAATTTGGATTCCTAAAAAAATTTCACTTTTCGAATATTTTTTTTAAATTTTGATCTTTTAATGATTTTTTTTCAACTTTTGGTCTCTTTTCGATATTTTTTTGCTAAAATATATGGGAGTACTTAAATTTGGTATTTTTTCAAAAAAATTCCTAAATACAAGTTTTCTTAAAAATTATGAAAATTTCATTCGAATATTTTATAAGATTAATATGAGGGAAATTTTTTTAAAGAATCGCAACATAAAGTGGGTGGCAAAATAAGACCGTAACTCTTTCTTGGTAAAATGAGGATCAGTAACTTTCCAAAATGACAATCTAAGGACAATAACTTTTAGAAGTTGCAAATTTCAAATCAGCCGGATCGGGCCAATTCGCTTGAAATCGTGTTAAATCGGGTCAATAAGCTCGAGTTTCAGCTGAATTTGATTTGGATTTACACGGGCTGATTTGACCTCAATTTATGACTTTTAAAAGTTATTGTCTTTAAATTGTCGATCAGAAGAGTTATAGTTCTTATTTTGTCACCCCTAAGTTACTGACTAAAAATATGATTCCATGAAATATGACAATTCTTTCGATATATTTTAAATATTTTTGTATTTTTCAAAAAGATTTTTTGATTTTTTTCTTTCAGATTATTATAGTGCAAATATAATTTTAACTATGCGTTCATTTTCTCATTTGAGTGTTGTGTTGTTTTCCATTTCAGATTCATGGAACATGGGTGGGAGCGTAACATGAGTGGGTGTGTTGGTTTAGCAGTCACATGGAAGGGAGGGAGGAAATGGGTAGAAAACTAGAAATTAGAATTTTTATTTTAGGGATAATACAGTCTTTTGCTGTGTAATTTTTGTTAAACTTTAAGTGGGTGTACTAACTATAAATGTTGGTGCATATAACATGGGCCTAGAAAAATTGGATTAAATGCAAGGCCCAAGTTATTAGCACCCATTTATTAGCAAGTTTGGTCTATTATTATTTGGCCCATGTTATTTGCACACACATTTTTATTTAGAACACCCACATTGTGAAAATCAAAAAGTAAAATAAACATGGAATGACAAAAGTGCCCTTATCAAAAAGTGTAAAAATTTCGTAATTTTTTTGAAAATACATCAAAATTTCGGCATTTTTTTTGAAATTTAAGGTTTTAATTTTTTCGGAAAACCTATTGTTCTCACATTTTTGCCGAAATTTTTCCAAATTTTGAAATATTTTCCGAAAAAAGAACACATTTTCGGATAATTTTCCGATTACGTGGTTATAAATTTCTTTTTTCGGAAAACCTATTATTCTCATATTTTGGCGAAATTTTTCCAAATTTTCGGAAATATTTTCCGAAAAAGAACACATTTTCGGATAATTTTTTGAATTTTGAGGAAAATTTTTATTCGCAAAAGGGTATTTTAGTGAGTTATTGGGGGTGTACTCAATAAATGGTGTGTGTTTTCATAATGTGGGTGTTCTAAATAAAAATGTGTGTGCGGATAACCTGGGCCTTATTATTTTGAAAGTTGTTTGGTTAGAATTTCCTACATGCTGATATAAGTTACTTTTTTTTTCATTTTAGTCTTTTCACTATAAGTTATTAATTTTATTTTTATAATTACCCATTAAATTTATATTTTTATATTTTTTTATTATTTATACATATGAAGTGTATGTTGGAAGGATAAAAATAAGTAAAAAAAAAAATTAAATAATATTATTAAAATTAGGCATACCAAATAGATAAATTAACTAATTAAAATTGTATTTTTCCTCAATGTCTTTGGATATATTGGAGGAAGAAAAGTTTTCATGTGGTTACATTATTAGCGTTGTGCTCCAATTTTGAAATAAATAAGACAAAATAAGCTTGTTGGTAGTGGTAGAGGGGAATGATTGTACGAGGAGAATATGTTAAAGAAAATTGGTAATAATTACCTTATTTAGGAGGAAAAAATAATGTCATGATCATATTTTGTTCTCATTAACCATTATAATTGCATTATACTCTGGAGATTTTATAGAGAACTAGAAGAGGTAATCGTAATCAAGGTTGAAAATATCGCTATCGCAACAAATATCGCAACTTTAATTTTACGGATATATCGATGGACATATCGCAAAAAATTGGAAAAAATTACGAAAACTTTATTAAAATCTTGAAAATTTAACAAGATATTTCAGAATTATTATAACATATTATTATGCACATATTCCATTAAAAATTACAATAAAATTATATTTTTAAAGCAACTATATGGATAATAGATTATATAAATACCGTCTGACGCAAAATAAGTGACAATATAATACATAATACAATACAAAATGGCTAAATATACATGATACAATATAATTAATATTAAAATGAAGACCTATGAGGTTCGAATGTAGTAGGTGGAATGTCATCTTTGTCCAAACAATATTAGTACCAACTCATCACATTAAAGTAATTTTGGACATTGCTTCATATGTTTCTCGATCTCTTCCAACCGCTTCACCATGGATTGAATAATATCCACCGATCCAATCATTCTGTTGATACACATTATGACCTCCATACACATTTTGAGTAGTCAAATCAAATTGAGAACACTCATATGTGTAAGGAGCATATGAATCTCGAGACATATCACTATGATTAGTGCCACCCATATTCATGAATCAAAACCGACCGAAAGTGGTTCAATATCGGTATTTGAGCTTTCTTCTTGAGTCAAGGTACGCCTCCTTATGTATTACTTTCTAATTGCACCTATCCTGGACCTCCCTGCTCTACTTCCATGGTCCATATCTTATGTTGAATGAGTGGAGTTGGTCTCACTAGTGAACAAACTTAATAACACTTGATTTGAAAAATAATCATCTTGATTATTTCCCACCATTACCGTCATTTCCACCATTTTCCTATCACTATTTTCTCTATCCTCGGTTGTGCTATGTTTGAAATATTCTATTCTTTGTAGGAAACAAACAAAATTAAAAAAATAAAGAAAATTATAAATTATATAAAATATAAAAATTGCAATTTTTAAAAATTTTATTTTGTGATATTTTTACGATATTCAAGAAAAATACACTATGCCTCATCCATATTAATATTTTGTGATATTTCCGCGATATCAAAAAAAAATATATATACTACTCCCTAATATTCGTATCTCAATCTCAATTTTGCAATATATTTTCAATATTTTCGTGATATATTGCATTATTTCAATCCTTGACTGTAATTTGAGGGAAACGACAAAACCCCAAAATCGTACGCGGTTTCTTGTTCAAAGTCTCCTTCTCTTCTCTCTCTGCCTCTATCCCACCCTTTTTCCCTCCTTATACTTCCTACGTTTCAATTTCAATCCTTTTTCTTTTTGATAATACATAATTCTTCCTCGATCATCGCATATCGAAGAAAAATCCAGTTTTTCAGCTACAATCTGTATGAGTTTTGGTCGTTAAGGGGGAGGAACTCAACTGATATTAATGGGGTGTTGCAGTAGCAAGAGCGTTGATTCTAAAGCTAGCCGCGTCAATCGTTGGCGCTCCACCGGCATTGTCGCTTTGCGCGATTCCAAGTTGAAGGTGCTATTCTCTTTTCCTTATTACTGTGATTGTTTTTCTTTTTTCTTCAGAATTTGTTGAAAAATAGATTGCTTGTTCTCAGGATGATTTGAGTCTGGTCGAGTAGTATTAGATACTTTGCTTGTTGATATTAACCTAAGTGTGTGGTTGGAATTGTCATTGGTACAAGTTAGGAAAGTTTGATTCAGTGTAATTTGATTTCGGGCAATTGATCATACTAATGATAAGCCCTAATACACTTCAATTAAGAAAAATAGATAAATTTGTGGGGTCTACTTATGAATAAAGTTTAATGACAATTTGAGTAATTAATTGATCTCCAAGGTGAATAAATTGATCCTTTCCATAAAGGGTGGGATAAACTTGGTGGACCGACAAATAAAACAAGTGAGAATAAATTTTGTGGACGGAGGTAGTATTTGTTTGAAACCTCGATTTACTATTTGTACCTGTTCTTATATTTTTTTATATCATATTTTTTATTTATACTAATTGTAATTAGTATGAATTCGTAGTTATTATTAATTCATTCAATTTGAAAATTATTATTACAGATATAAGTATCTAATTGAGTATAGAGAATAAGTCTAAGGACTGTAAAACTCAAAAAATGGACTTATTCGTCTAGAAATGTTCAGCAGAATCAAAACAATTTTGTATTTGCTGCATGAGACTTTCTCTTATATACTGACGACTATGTACTTATTTCTGTTATGCAAACTGGATATGTGTTTTATCGCAGACATTTCCAGATGAAGTTCTTGATTTAGAAAGATCAGTCCGTACACTTGATTTAACGCACAACAAATTAGGTATGCATCCAATTTGCTCCGTGTTTATTCTAAATTCTTTAATCTTTTACTTAAATTCATATTGATGGCTTTGGCACCATATGGTGTTACAACACATTCAAAACTTGAGAGGAGACATATATTGTTGATAATATGAAATATTACACATGTGAGTTGTCCCAGTTGAATTATTGAAAGAAGAAAAACTAGTTTATAAAGCTACTACTCCTCCTATCATCAGTTGCTTTTAGGATGGAACTTCACCGGGAAGTGACTATTCAGTATTCTCCTTCACATATTGGTTGCGCTCAATTTGTGGGACCACACCAAGCGCGCCCGATTAATTTTTACATATATATCTCCACTTGCAAATGAAGCAATTCTATATTGAATAGAATTAAATGACTTCTGCTAGTCTCAGCCACTTCACTAATCACTTTCCCTAATTTCCTTTTTTGTGCTGTGGCAGTTGATGTACCAATGGAGATAAGCAAATTGATAAACTTGCAGCGGTTGGTAAGAATTTTTATTTTCACTTTTTTTTTCTTGCTGTTATCACATGGAATACTAAAACTAAAACTACGATACTCTGCTATGGAGATAGTGTTCATCATTGATTTGAGATGAGGCACTTTGATTATTATAAAGAGCTGAAACGTAGCTATTATTATATGTAAATATCAGTTTGGCATATTTCATATATGAAATGTGAAAATACTATCTAGTATCTTCGTTACATTTTGTTGTGGGATGTGTCTGTAATTTACTACGCCTTGAGAAACTTGAAAATACATTACTTGGAACTTACAGGAAGGAAATATAGGAATATATATATACATATATTTTGATTCGTCTGTTCCTTTAAGAAATCAAATAGACTGTCATGAGCAAAACCAAAACTAAACCTGTCTCTCTTTCCCCTTAATATAAAAGTTGCAGAAATTAGTTAATAGTCGATACAGTCGGAATTGGACTTAGGAGCATGTATTTAACTTGTTGTCTATAATAATGCTTTTAGCCTTTTGATTCAATTAATAAAGGTAACAGGGATAAATGATTCTTAGAAAGGGGTGGAACAGGTGTGAATAATGGAAATGGGTGTTTTAGAGGCCCAAAAGTATGCTTTATAATTATAATCTGTTCTTGTTTCTCGTATTACTTTTAACATTGGAAATGTGTAATTATAACGCCTTTGTGCATCTACAACTGATAGTATCTGATTGAGTAATCTCTTGTTACAGATTTTAGCTGAAAATGTTATTGAGCGTCTACCAATAAACTTGGGAAAGCTTCAGTCCTTAAAACATATGACACTGGATGGAAATCAAATCTCCACATTGCCTGATGAACGTGAGTTTCTTTCCTTCTTTTTTTTTTTTTTTTTTAACTGAGAGGATTGGATTTGAATACAGTTGATTGTCTGGGTTGAAGCTTCCCTCTCATTGTTTAACTAGAGCAGATTTTGATCATTAGATTATCTCTTATTTTTTATGAACTTAAACTTGTTCAGTGGGTCAATTGGTGAAACTGGAGAGGTTATCAATATCTGGAAATTTGCTACTCAATTTGCCTGAAACCATTGGGAGCTTGCGCAATGTGAGTAGCTACATGTTTACAAATCAGCTGGGAATGCACTTCTTTTATTTCGCCATTGATTTATTACATTGTTGCAAACCTTTTGGTATTGCAGTTGGTGCTGTTAAATGTGTCAAACAACAAGATAAAGTTTCTTCCGGAGTCTATCGGCAGTTGCTTCTCCCTGGAGGAAATTCAAGCTAATGGTACTTTAAAATCCATTCTCTTTTCACTTTTTTTGGTTGTTGATGATCCTTGTTCAGTTCTCATGTCTCTCAAAACTGTCTTCTTTTGCTAAACCTTATTTTTCTGTTTATACTAGTTTCTTAGTCTCAATACATCTGTATTTAGTTTTCTTTCTACGTTTTCTTTTGAACTTAGACCTGAACATTTATTTGTGCTTGTCGTGCCACTCTTTAGTCGTAAGTGCATAACTACCCGTTATACACCTGTTCCCTTCTACATATAGTGATATTCTTTTGGTAGTATATATTTTTTAATTTTTTAATAGTAAATAGTGGTATTGTATTACTTACCAGTTACAGGAAATGTATTTGATATAAGTGGCTTCATTGCAAAGAATCAATGTGTTAAGTTAAATAAGGTCCATGAGGCTCGTTCAAAAACTATAAGTACCATCTGTCATAGGAAAGGGGATTACGCGTTTTAGTAAATTGTTCTTCACCATATTGGCGTGGGACGGAGAATTCTATTGAGTGTTGAATATTGATTTGCTGTTCATCTCCTTAACTCTAACAATTTGGTGCGACGTACCGGCCTTATGACGAGAGCGGAAGACCGTATTACATCGTTGGAGAAGGGGATGGAATCATTAGAACGCAATTTGGAAACGAGGGTTGCACGAGGTCGGGGATCGATCGCTTCTTTAACATCTTCCATGGCAGACATTCGATCGATGTTGCGCGCGCTTTCTACAGGAAAACCACCGCTTCGGGAGGGCACTTCTCGGGACAATGCATCCTCGATTCCTTGTGGAGCCTCGCTCGGGGATTTCTAGAAGTTCGGTCCCTAGGATCGAGTTACCTCTCTTCACCGAGACAATCCTTCTTCTGGCTGTCTAGGCGGAGCAGTTCTTTTGCATCGAGAAGACTCCAGATGATATGCGGTTAGAATTTGCGCTGGTTGCCATGGAGGGTCCCGCCCTTCATTGGCTGCAATGGCTACGGGCCGCCTTCCTAATCTCGGTTGGTCAAGATTTTCCATGGAACTAATGAAACAGATGGCACGGATCCTTGTGCTAATCCTGTGAAGCATTGGCCTTAACGCGTCAAACCTCGGCGGTTGATGATTATGTTCATCAATTCATCACGCGTCTGGCGGCGATTCCTTCCTATCGATACGAGATGCCTTGGGACTTTTCTTACATGGCCTTCGCAATGACATCGTGCTCCGCATCCGTTCTAAGGATGCCGAAGACATTTCGACAACCATGCATCTTGCTCGTGAAATAGAGAGGAGTTAACCGAGTTGCAGCCAAACTATCAGCCTCGTTCGATCTTAGGTGCGTCATTTCGGTCTGCAAAACCTCCTCAATCTTCGGGATACTCACGCTCAGCGAGGTCCTCGCCCTCAAGCTGTTCTTACGGGTTTCATGGGCTTCGGAAGTCAGCAAAATCGGCCACGCCCACGCCCTTATTCACAAAGCCGATCAGCGAGACACGGGTGCATCCTCGGTGAACCAAGGGTCTCGCCAAGCATCGTCGGATGTCTTAGGCGAATTCGAGATCTTCGATCTCGTGGTCTTTGTTTCAGTGTAAAGAGCCTTATTCCCCATCGCACGCCTGTGCAAATCGCTCTCTCCGGGTCATGGTGATGATGGATGACGATGTAGACATTGAACACGGGGCTCTTGATTTGCCCAATCAACTTAGTTGATACGGGTGCAACCGACGACGCCTGCTTTGAACTCCTTGCGGGCTTGCGGCTTTCCTCATTACTACCTTCGGAATTGATGGGCATAAACCATGAAATTTTTGGGGAATATTAAAGGGACAGAAGTGATTGTTATGGTTGATGAGAGGTGCTACCCACTGCTTTATCTCGGCAGCTACGGTCGACTCCTTGGAGTCTATCAATCGATCGATCGGTTGTTCTTAGAGTAACATTGGGTGACAGAAAGAATAGTAGCACTTTGTTGGGGTGTGCCCACGAATAGAATTAAAGTTGGGGGCAGCAACGTTCATTTTCTCAGCCCACGTATTTCCGGTGAGCGGTTTGGACATTATCCTTGGTGTTACCTTCTTAGCAGCCACAGGTGAAATTCGGGTAAATTGGAACACGCAGACACTCAAGTTTACTCATAATGACGAGCAATTTCTGTTTACAAGGGGTTCTTGGCCTTCGGCGGCGTCGAGTTTCAGCGGCTTCCATGATTAAACTCGCAGATGTGGATTCTTGTTGGATACTTTGGCGGCGGAGTTGAATAGTGTGGATGCCGGTGCCCCTACCCCAGTGGCACCTGACGTCCAGCGTCTTTTGGATGAATTTTCTCAGGTTTTGGCCCCACTTCCAGGTCTGCCTCCACCTCGGGAAGCTGATCATCGGATTCCCTTGAAGCCTGGTGCCGAACCGGTCTCCATTCGACCGTATCGTTACGGTGCTGCCCAAAAACAGAAATAGAGCGTTTGGTGGATGAGATGCTATCTGCAGGGGCTCATTCAGCCTAGTACCTGACCATATTCCAGCCCGTCCTCTTGGTTCATAAGAAAGATGGTAGCTGGCGTTTTTGTGTGGACTATCGCGAGCTGAATAAACGAACTATTCCGGATAAATACCCAATTCCGTCATTCGGAGCTCCTTGATGAACCGCATGGTGCCACTTGGTTTACCTAGTTGGACTTACGTGCCGGGTATCACCAAATTCGGATTGCTCCCGACGACATCCACAAAATAGGGTTCCGTACTCACTCGAGTCACTACGAATTCTTGGTCATGCCGTTTGGGTTGTGCAATGCCCCTTCAACTTTTCAAGCGGTAATGAACGAGTTGTTTCGCCCCTCTTACGATGGTATGTGTTGGTATTCTTCGATGATATTCTTGTTTACGGTGTTGATTGTGCAATCTCATTTACTTCACTTTCGAGAGGTTTTGAATATATTAGTCTGTAGCTTCTTTTGTTGTGAATCCAAAGAAGTGTTCTTGGGCTCAACGTTCCATTGATTACCTTGGCCACGTGGTTTCCGCGGAAGGGGTGCAAATGGATCCGACTAAGGTTATGGCTGTCCTACAATGGCCTACACCAAAGTCGGTGCGCGGTGTGAGGGTTTCTTGGGGTTGACGGGCTATTACCGCCGTTTTATCAAAGACTATGGTAAGATTGCATTTCCGCTCATGGCATTGCTTCGGAAGGAGGCACTTGATGGGAGGTTTTCATGGGGGTTGATGAGCGAGGCTTCTTTTGAGGCTCTCCAAAAGGCAATCACAACAGCCCCTGTGCTTGTGGTTCCAGATTTTACGAATACTTTTTCATTGAATGTGATGCATCGGACCGGGGTCTTGGGGCAGTTTTGATGCAAGATAGACGTCGTAATGCAGCGAAATCTACTTATGAAAAAGAATTAATGGCATTAGTCTTGGCTATTTTGCATTGGCGTCAATATCTCTGGGCCGCCGATTTGTCGTGCGGACTGATCATCATAGCTTGAAGCATTTGCTTCAGATCGGTTACTTCACCACCAACAATATTGGGTGGCAAAGCTTATTGGATTTGATTTTGAGATTCAATACAAAACAGGGGTTTCTAATGTTCTTTGCGGATGCTTTATCTAGACGAGATTCAGATTTAACTCTTTGTGCTGTTTCCATACCGACTTGGGTGGAATGGACAGCCCTCAAGCGAGCTGTACGAACTGATCCCACTTACGCGGAGGTTATTCGAGCCACAGAGGTCGGCGGGTGGTGTCTCGCCCGTACACAATGGTGAATGGCATCCTTTATTTCAAGGGCAGACTGGTGGTTCCCAATTCCTCCGGTGGACTCGAAATTAATTTCGAATTTCACTCTACTCCGACCGGAGGCCACGCCGGGCATTCCGTACTTCTACAGACGTTTAGCAGCCAACGTCTATTGGCGGGAATGATGAAGTCGATTACTAAATTTGTGGCTGAATGTACATTGCATCGTATGATAAATCGAGATACAAGGGCGCCAAGTTATTGCAACCGTTGCCCATTCCGAGCAAGTTTGGGAGGATGTGAGCATGGACTTCATTACGGGTTTACCTAAATCCCAAGGTTTCGATGTTATTCTGGTTGTGGTTGACCGCCTATCTAAGGCGACTCATTTTATGATGCTTTCTCATCCATTTACCGCACGAGAGGTAGCTGGGATTTTTCTCGTGAAGTGGTAAGGCTGCATGGTGTGCCTCGCTCCATTGTTTCGATCGAGACCCGGTTTTCTCGAGTGCTTTACGCAAGAATTGTTCAAAGCAATCGGGACTAAGCTCGAGAATGAGCTCTTCTTACCATCCGGAGACCGATGGGCAATCGGAGGTTATGAACCGTTGTTTAGAGACCTATTTGCGGTGCTTCGTCTCCGAGCACCGAAACGTTGGGCTAAGTGGCTTTCGTGGGCAGAATATTGTTTTAACACAAGCTTTCATTCAGCTATAGGATGTACTCCTTTTGAGGCGATCTATGGTCGTAAACCGCTAGTCCTTGGACAATTTTTGCCAGCGGAAATTCGTGTCAAAGCGATGTTAGACGATTTGTTGGAGCGAGACTCCATACTGCGAAATTTGCGTCATCACCTCGATCAAGCACAGCAGCGTATGTCAAACTCCGCAAACAAGCATTGTCGAGATGTCCATTTTGAGGTGGGTGACCGAGTCTTCTTGAAGTTTCGTCCGTATAGACAGGTTTCCTTGTTCCGTCGTCTGGGAGTTAAACTTGTTCCACGTTTCTTTGGCCCTTTTGTCATATCCCACAAGGTGGGCCCTGCAGCCTATAGACTGATACTTCCGAGAAGGTTGTCGGCTCCATCCGGTGTTCCATGTCTCCCGGTTGAAAGCAACCGTGGGTGATGCCTTTGGTGGAGCCAAATCTGCCATCAGATGTTGGGGATGATGTAGCTGAGTTCATTCCTTCCCGTGCACTGCGTTTCCGTCAGATTTGGAGGGCGATGATCGAGTTTCTCAGGTCCTAATTGCTTGGGAGGCGTCCCGCCGAGGAGGCTGCATGGGTAGACATTGATCACTTCCGTGCACAGTTTCCAACTATCAGCCTTGAGTACAAGGCTGTTCTTGAGGGGGAGGGAATTGATACACCACTGGTTTATCACAGGCACAAGAAGAAAACGGGCTTAGCCCATTAATTATTATTTCTTTTATTATCATTAATAGTAGTGGGCTTTCATTATTGTTTATTTATTCTTTGTTGTTGACGGTTCATGAGGCTGTTCAAAAACTATGAGTACCATCTGTCATAGGAAAGGGGATTACGCGTTTTAGTAAATTGTTCTTCAGCCATATTGGCGTGGGACGGAGAATTCCGTTGAGTGTTGAATATTGATTTGCCTGTTCATCTCCTTAACTCTAACATAATCATCATTTATTTCTGGGCGTTCCTTTATGACACTGTATCTAAAATTGGCTGCAGAAAATTCTATCGAAGAACTTCCATCTTCAGTATGCAATCTTGTTCATCTAAAGTCACTTTGCTTGAACAATAACAAAGTGAAGCAGGTTTCACGACTTTTTATTCATCTTGTGTCTGTTATTTTGATAAGGTCAATTTGTTTTACTCAATTTGATATAGTTGTTAGAGGCGCACAATGCACTGAGGCGCAAAGGGGTCCCTCACTACTGAGGCGTGCTCCTCTTGAACATGAGACACCAAAAATACAAATACGTGCCTCTTGAATACAACACGACCAAAAATATGCATGTTGTGTACTGATTGTATACTATAATGCCTTTGATTCATTCTACTTTTTATTAGTTCTACGCTTTAAAATTGTATTACTTAAAAGTAAATAATTGATTAAAAGATACTCCCTCCGTCCCGGAGAACCTTTCACACTTGATTTTTTCAACGGTTTTGTGTGAGAGTTATTTTATAGTAATACGTTAACAAAAATTATTTTATACGAATGATATGCTAGTTAATAAGATCAACTAGCATATCATTCATATAAAATAACTTTTGTAAATGTATTACTATGAAATAACTCTCACACAAGAACCGTTGAAAAAGTCAAGTGTGAAAGGTTCTCTCGACGGAGGAGTAATATATATAGTTAAATAAGTTTATAAAAAGAACAGCCTAATTTTTTTCATAAAGATTAAATAACTTTTGTAGTAAAAGAATTTTTTTAAACTTCACAATATGATGCAAAGACCATTTGAATCCAAAATCAAAATTATTTGCTTAACAAAATCAAGTAGACTTGAGACAAATGAAACTTATTCCTGTTTACTCGTGAACTCTTTTACACACATTGCATATAGATATTAATTAACTCATGCACATTTAAAATAGACAACCTAAAAATAGAAAAAATATAAGAATTCCCCCTCAAATTATCAGAAAAACTAATAACTGATACAATGCACTGAGGCGCTGATCTTTGCGACGCTTGTGCCTTGGGCGTGCCTCTCATGACTATGCAATTTGGGTGTTTACATTTCTTTCACGTTGTGCATATGTTTCTATATCTGCTGATTAGACAGAAATTAGGTTCTCTAATGTGTTTGATGCTTAAATACGATAGGTCATGCTACTTGAAAATAACTGGTGATCTTTCTTTTCCACCTGCTACAAATCCACATGGTCATATACATAACTGCCGGCAGCCTTTGCTTATGTACAAAGACAATGTCAAATTCAGATTATTAAAAGTTCTAGAATTGAACTGTTAAAAGTAAATTGCAGCAACACATGAATTTGTTGGGAGAGAGCTTATTAAAGATTAGAACCTGTTAAAGAAAATAAAAAATATAGATACTCTGCTGGGAACTTACACTAGGAAGTCTTTACGTGTTGGATCAGGATGCTAGGATTTCACAACCTTATGTTGCAGCACTTATGTCTTTTCTATATCATTAATCTATTTCAAAGTACTTAGACCTTCAGGTCTTGAGTTTCCTCTTTGCTGGTTGTCATTATTAAGAAATTGAAAAGATAATACATGGTGCTTTTTAGAGAATAATGATGATGGCTCACAAACACCTGAAGAGAAGGAGATAACACTCTTCATTGCTTGTAGAAAACATTGTAGTTAATTGAAGACTGAGAAATCTTAGCTAATAAAAGTGAATTCTTATTCTCAGTGGTTTAGTTGGCATATATTTGTTCTTGTTTGGTTCTAAAGCTAATAAAAGAGAATTCCGCTAATCTCCTCGTCTCCTCTGCAGGAAGCTCACAAAGCCTCCCTCTCTGTTGTGAAGAAGAGGCTTGATTTGTTATACCCCCTTTTGATGTGTTATAGCTAGGTTTTATAGTAATTTTCATGCATTTATGGTTGTTTTTATTTTCCGGTCAGAAGGAGTATTACTACGTAGTCGTTTGATTTTTTTTTTTTTTTTTTTTTGGGCTTATGTATTGGAGGCTTTATATTCAGCATTGAATTCATTATTATAGTGTCTACTTTACAGATACCTCCAAACTTATTGAGAGATTGCAAAAGTCTTCAGAATATATCTCTCCACGGAAATCCCATTTCCATGGATTATTTTCAACAGGTGATTTATTCTTCTTATATTTTTATTCCAAAATGTTGGTTATCTTTGTCTAAAAGCCATGCGCTGCACTGCAAACTATTTCAGATGGAAGGTTTTGAAGATTTTGAAGGTAGGAGGAAAAGGAAGTTTGATAAACAGATAGATTCCAATGTGATGATCAACTCCAAAGGCCTCGATGAAGGACTCGACCTCTGAATGCACATATCGTATAGCTTCTCATCTTTCATCAAGAGTTACCTCTTCTTATATTAATTCACGAACTTTAGGTCCAATTTCAATTTAGTCACGACTTTCAATATTTTTAAGAATATTCACCATCTTTTTAGTTGTTTTAATTTGGTACATGCTGTTATGTTTTGACATAATTTTTCCAATCATGTGTCTGATACTTCTCTTACCCTTCCTTTTGATGAATTTCTGCTGAAAATGCAAACCTTGCATCAGATTTAAACAACCAAAGTGGTGGTGATTTTTATACGAATATTGAGAGCTGTGATTAATTTGAGTTTGAGCCTAAAGGCCATTGAATTATGAAGTCTTTTTAAATAAATAATTTCATGATTTATTTCAGGTTTAATACAAGGCATTTTAATGAGTTAAGTTGGTGAAGTGAAGACTTTGAAATGGAGGAGGATATAAATTACCATCATGGGGTAATCTTTTGGTTAGCTCTTGAATGATATTGATTTCTTTTATTGGCATTAAAGTCGTATATGCCCCTTTGTATATTCTCCCTTTTCCTGTCATAGGGACTAGCAATTCTATATTGCTAGCAACGTAAGTGGCGTTTCTTCTCCTTTGTGTTTGGCAATTGTGCAATTGGAGGAAAATTAACAGCATACTGTAACATTATTATAAGTATATAATATAATATGAATAATTATATGCTACGTGTTACCTTTTTCTTTTTTCTCATTTTATTTTTTTCATTTTTGGTGTGAGTTTGGTTAGAATAGAGGGTTTCTTTTATTTGTAAGCTACAAAAGAAGGAAGAATTTCAAGGCGTGAATTTAGGGAATTGTCTCAAAATAAGATCTAAATTAACAATCTTCATAAATTAGGGCTTGAAATTATATTTTTCTCAAATTTGAATATAATTTAATATTTTGAGTGTCAATTCAAGAATAACAAAATAGTTATCGACATTCAAGATTCTCCTTTTTTATTTTTCCTAATTACCACACTATGTAAGGGACCTATTTTCTCATTCATACATTCAAGGAAAAATATCTCATTCCATGTTGGAGCAGGAATTTGAGGAAGAGAGTGTCACCTTCCCCAAATATAGGAATTAATTGTGAGTTTAATCTTTCATTAAATTCAAATTGTGAAATATTACGGGAGTGCTTGAAGGATACTCACAATTTGTTTTTTTAGAGTGAAATACAGAGAAAAGGCTAAAGTTATTGGGATTTAACCTTAATAACAATGAATAAAATGATAACCTCAGGGGTAAGCAAATATTCATTTTACTTTTTGAAATTTCACTTTAATCCAAACTTTTGAATTTTAGGAAACAAAACTCCAATTTAATAGTTTTTTGCAATTATGGCTTATGGGCGATTTGTCTCTGTCCGTCGCTTACGTGGTATCCACGTGGTTGCGGAAAAATGACATTGTTTCATTTAAACAATATTTAATTGCAAAATAAATTACCACCTTTTAACAAAGACAAAAACTTATATGAGGCGGTCTCATGCATGAGACAGAGTCACTTTTTAATAAATTGTTATTACTTTTTAAAAAGTGATACAAATTAGTATAAAAGTGATAACAATTTATGAAAAAGTGATAACGGTGACTTTGTCTCATGCATGAGACGGTCTCACAAGAGTGCCTCTTTAACAAATTGCAATCTAATCTAAATTTTTGAATCATTTTTAAACAAAACTTCAATTAATATTTTTTTGCGATTCGAGCTTACGTGCGATTAGTTTTTCCTTATTCTTGATGTGTTGTTGAAATTTGTGAATTTTTATTATCATTACTTATGTGGGTGTTGTCTGTGATTTTAATTTTATTTTTATTTTTTATTATTTATTCAAATCAAATTTGAAAAATCAAATCAAAATTAAATCTCAAATTATAAATCCGTGAAATAATTTTGCGTTGAAATTTGAGTTTAGATCGATATTGCCGATTTTAGTAGGTACCAAACATCTTGTATTTTTGTCAAGTTTTCAATTAATTGAAATACCCAGTCAACATGTCACGCAGATTATGTGTGCACGTGACCGACACGTGAGCGAAATGACGTAGTTTAATTTATTATTTTTAATCTATGAATATATTTTAATTTAAATGGAATAAAATTAGTTTAATTTTTAAGTTTTAGTTTTGATTTATTTTTATATAGTTTATTTTATAATGTATAGTAAAAACATAATAAAAAAAAATTAAAATTACAAGTCACCTTCCATTCAAGCAAAGAAAATAAAACCCTCAAATTTCAACGATATATCAACTAGGGAGAGAAGCTAATATGCCGTAAGATCGAAATGCAAAAATAATTAATTGAAGTTTTGTTTAAAAAGATTCAAGTTTAGATTAGATTGCAATTTGTTAAAAGGTGGTGATTTAATTTGTAACTAAACATTGTAAAATGAAAGCAGCGTCGTTTTTCGCAGCCATGTGGATGCCACGTAATCGATGGGCAGAGACAAATCATCCGTAATCTATAATTGCAAAAAATATTAATTTGGAGTTTGTTTCCTAAAATTCAAAAGTTTAGATTAAAATGCAATTTCGAAAAGACAAATTCTCATATGAAATATTTCACGGATCCAAGATCCGTGAAATAATCCATATCCATACCCAAATAAAGAAATTCGCGGATCCTGGACGGGCGGGCGGAGTCCAACGGATATTTCCAAAAAAACTGTGAGGCAAAAAAAAAAAAAAATTCGCCCCGCGTGTTCCTGTGGGTATTACTATTAGGTTAAACATTTGTTACTTTAACAATAAATATGTGTTACTATAAAATAAAAAATGCATATTTGTCTAAAAATAATCACTCAAATGCAAATATAAAAATAAAAAATGGTCAAATAAATCTCTACTCTAATTATATGTGTGAAACAAATAAGTCTCTAATCTTCGACAACTTTATTCTTATTAATAGAGTGATTTTATTAAGATGATGACTTAATTGATCTCAATATTAAAGAGAAATGATTTAAATGTGTTAAGAAAAAGTTCATGGGTCTATTTGATCCCCAAGTGTAAGATTTGGGGTAAATATGTATTATTGTAAGGGCAAATATGTGTATTAAACTCGTACAAAGGTAAAAATAAATTTTTACTCTCGATTGTGTTATCATAAGGTCAAACACGTGTTCTTGTATGAAGAAACAATGTGTTACTAATGAACAAAATCAATACAACACATGGATACATATTTTATTCTTTTAAGGACTAGTAACACGTACTTGCCCTTACAAGAATACACATTTTTGTTCTTATAGTAACACATATTTTAAAAATATGTTACTATATGAATACAAACGTGTTCTTGTATAGTGAAAGATGTGTTACTATATGAAAAAAATGTGTTACTATATGAACACAAACGTGTTACCGTATAGAGAAATATGTGTTACAATATGAACAAATCGAAACGTAGTAACAACAAGCACAAATTAATTCCTATTTTTTAGAAAAACATGTAAGCTGGTAACAAAGGCGATCCGCACAACAACACACTTCAATTTGATGTTTGTTGATAAATTTTGTTATTGTTTTGATCACATCCGTAGCAATTATTTGACAATTTTCAAAAAATCATCCATATCTTCTCTTTTTTCTTTTGTATCTCTGCGTGTTTCTTTTCAATTTGATGTCTTCGTTGATTTTATTTGTTGTTTTCGTCGGAATTCTCTGTTAAATCGCCTCCGTCGTCTTTGCGCTGATGGTTGTCATCGCGATTTACGCCTCTAATTCGTTCAAATCTGCGTGATTTCTTATCTTGACTTTGATTTGTATGGATGACCCGCGAATTTCTCTCTCTTTCTATTATTAAGCGATATTTCACCGTGAAATATTTCACAAGAGACTAGCTCTTTCGAAAAAGGTTGTAATTTAATATGCAATTAAGCCTAATTATTATTGCCTTCTCAACCCGTCTATGTTGCTCTGCCCTCTCTATGTTCGATGAAATGCGTCAAAGGAAGGCACTTGTAAATGAATAAACATTTCACATTGGGATTAATTATTGTTGCCTTTTAAATCCTTTAGAACTTGAGTTTGCTATCTTGAGTAAATTTTTCAAGTGCAGGAGGGAGAGAGAGAGATCATAGGAAAAAATAAAAAAGAAGAATCATGAATGTCGTTAACTTTTTCGTTAAGTATTTTTGAATTGAGATTCAAAATTTTAGGCTCTATTTGGATATGGAGTCATTTGAAATCAATGAATTTGAAAATAATACATTATACATTCACAAGCCAAAATGGAGAAAAACTAAAGGGATTAAAGTTGACATGATTTTGAGTTTGGTCCCGACCTTTTACACTTTTTGATTTTGGTCCTATAAGTTTGCAAAAATTTGATTTTCGTCCTTTTACCTACAATAGCGAGTCAACAAACAGGTCACCCGCCACGTGGAATTTTTTTGGCTTTTTATTTTGTTTTCATATTTTTTATCAATTAAATACCTTATTTCTATTTATCAATTAGAATAATATTATTTATAACATAAAAATCTAATAAAACTATAAAAACATTCATTTATTTATATTACTGAAACTAGTTAAATAAAATATAAAAAATATTTTAATGAATAATAAATTAAATAATTGAACTTAAAAAATCTAATAATAAAATTATAATTGTAACGCCATTCATTTATTTATAAAAGTGAAACTAGTTAAATAAAACACAAAAAATATTTTAATAAATAAAAAATTTAATAATTAAACTTAAAATCTAATAATAAAATTATAATTTTAACACAATTCATTTATTTATAAAACTGAAACTCGTTAAATAAAATATAAAAAATATTTTAATAAATAAAAAAATTAAATAATTAAACTTAGAAAATCTAAAAATAAAATAAACTTTTAAACCTTAAATTTTCTAAAATAAAAACCACAAAATTTAAAAGAATGCGAAATAATAAGTAAAAAATTAATTTTTCTCATCAAATAAATTAGGAAATTATATTTAGAAAATTAACAAATATCTATAATTTTCATCCGAATTAATTTTTCTCTTCATCCCCACAACATATTAGATTAAAATTAAGAATATTTGTTAATTTTCTAATTTATTTGATGAGAAAAATTAATTTTTGTTAATATGACTTTTGAAGGATTTTTTTAAATCGTTTACTTATTATTTTGCATTCTTTTAAATTTTGTGTTTTTTATTTTTAGAAATTTTAAGATTTAAATGTTTATTTTATTATTAGATTTTTTAAGTTTAATTATTAAATTTTTATCTATTTAAATATTTTTGTATTTTATTTAACTAGTTTCAGTTTTATAAATAAATGAATGGTGTTAAAATTATAATTTTATTATTAGATTTTAAGTTTAATTATTAAATTTTTTATTTATTATAATATTTTTGTATTTTATTTAACTAGTTTCAGCTTTATAAATAAATGAATGGTGTTACAATTATAATTTTATTATTAGATTTTTTAAGTTCAATTATTTAATTTATTATTCATTAAAATATTTTTATATTTTATTTAGTTTCAGTTTTATAAATAAATGAATGGTTTTATAGTTTTATTAGATTTTTATGTTATAAATAATATTATTCTAATTAATAAATAGAAATAAGGTATTTAATTGATAAAAATATAAAAACAAAATGAAAAAATCAAAAAAATTCCACGGGTGACCTGTTTGTTCACCGCTATTGTAGGTAAAAGGACGAAAATCAATTTTTTTGCAAACTTATAGGACCAAAATCAAAAAGTGTAAAAGGTCGGGACCAAACTCAAAATCATGTCAAGTTACTGGGCATACAAAATTTTAATCCCAAAACTAAATTAATGAATTTGATTCACACAAATATTATGCACAAGTAGAAGACTTTTAAATGACAAGGTTTTTAGGTATTTGAAATCCTTCTACTTGTAAGATTTTGAGGTTTTTTTGAGGTATTTCAAATATTATGCACTAGTACACGCCTTTTTCACTTCTATAGTCTCCTCCTTCCAATCTCTATTAAGTTTGATACCTACTATCTCATTGTTTTTTTACATTTGTTGATTCATTGTGATAATTATAGCTAGAATTTGATCCATTTTGACCTTGTTTTTTGTCATTTTATGTCGTTCAGCAATTGCCCTCTCCTTATTTTTAAGAACGATCACTTGTTCTTCTAGTCCCAGTGCCTCATCGAACAAATCCAACTTCAAAATTTTCTTTTTCCTCTTCTCAATTATCTTATCCATAAATCCAACGATATCTTTATTCCATACTTTCAAATCAGTTTTGAGCCTCTTTAGTTTTTCTTTAAACACATACTCTCCCCAACTCTCAATTTCGTATCTATTCCATCATTCTTTTACAAAGTCTTTGAACTTGGGAAATAATTACCAAGCATTAATACATCGAAAAGGTTTGGAACCCCAATCTTTAACCTTGATTTCCAGAAGGGATTGGACAATAATTAGAGAGACACCACTGAAGGCCCGTTTGTTTTGAATTCGGCCATCAAGAAATTCACTCATTATTAATTAGATTCCAGTGTACATGTTATAATTGAATTTTTAACTCAATTTTAATTTAATTTTAAATATATTCTAATCTATTTTGAAACATGTCAAAATTAAATTAAAATTACACTCATAACACTGTATACTATTTGTGCATTGTTAGGTTGTAATAGGTGTTTTGATGAAGTTAAGATGAGTTGTAAAATAAGATGACTAGTTGAAGTCTTTGTATAGTCAGTTTGAAGTAATAAATAATAATGTACTAAGTGTTGTAATAGATAGCTAAGATAGTTGTTAGAAGCCGACGAAGACGTGGAAGATCGAGACAAGGACAAGTCGGACAAGCAAGAAGAGATCTCGACGATCAAACTCTTGACACGCTGAGTAGAATAAGAAAAATATGTGAAGATCGGTGGGAGAAGTCGTCTGAGAAGTAAAAGATGCGGATGAAGAAGACAATTAGAAGAAAAACAAGAACCAATTGCAACCAACACAAGAAGAAGTTAGACGGTTATAACCAACAGACAAGAATCGATTGCAAACAACCAAGAAGGAGTTAGTCGGTTAACAAATTCTAGAAGATGTCAAGTAAGTTACAACAAACTTGGAAGCATATAAATAAGAATAGTTTCTACCGAGAGCAATACACGCATATCAAATTCATCATTTTTATAGAAAGTTTAGAGCTCTCAAGCTATTCCTAGATTGAAAAGTTCCATATTGTATTTGTCACATCCCGATTTTTCAAAAGAATTTTAACGCTAACTTGAATAAAAGTTCCTCTCAAGAGTTCATAAAAAGAGACTCAAAGACATTTTTTTCAAAAATATTTAATAAATACCAACAAGAAACATGACCATGATAATCCTTAAACAAAAAAATATCAAATAAAATAAATTGCATAATTTGTCTCAATCTACATAAAAACTTAATTCACTCAAAAGATAATCTTACGAAAAGAAGTTAAAGTCATGCTATGAATTAAAAAATGCTAAAATAAATAACACCAATCAATACACCATGCCTCCGCCGCAACTCCGATAATCTTAATCTACAAAAATATTAATTTGATTGGGGTGAACAAACAACTAGCTCAAGAGGAATCCCTTTGTCACGCTTAAATATAACACATAAACAGGAATTATCAACTCACAAACATGCAAATTCAATACTTATTCCTTAGCTAAATCCAATGATGCGTACTCAACGATGTGCTGTCAGTACCACCGATGCGCTGCTAAACCAACGATGCACGCTTCCGCAAATAAACATACGTTAGACAATGACTTTAAAAGCTATAACATGCGTTAACGAAATTCATATCATACCATGTGGTAAACAACAACACCATTTACATAAAATATTTAAAAGTGACAAATTAATAAATCATGATAAGAAAACCCTACCGATTGCGGTATTTTTGTGTAAGCGTTATTAAGTCCCAATCAAGTAAAGATTGCATGATTTTTGAGGTGAATAATTGCAAAATGTGATGAAAAGTGTTAGTTTTTGTGCTTAATGGTGTAGAGTATCACTCTTTTGCAATTAAGGTATTACTATGTGAAGATTAATGGTTTTGCAAGATGTTTCGTCTCATTTTTAGGATTTTTAGAGGAATTAGACCGAACCGAGAGTACCAGAATTCATATGGCAATGAGACGAACACGTGAGATGAAAATGGGGATCGAAGCGAAAGTTGGAAGGCTGAAAAATTCCTGCACTCGACCTAGGATCGAGCCGGAGCACCTCGGGTCGAGCTCGAAGCAAGGGATCGAAAATATGCTAAAGTAGTGTGAAGCTCGAGTCGAGTTACAACAGCTCAAGTCAAAGCGGGAGTTTTGGCGAGGAGCTCGGTCGTGCTCATCCGGCTCGAGTCGAGGCGCCTTGTTCCAACTAAAAATGTGCTAACGACTTTAGGGCTCGACTCGAGGCCACGGAGTTTGACTTGAGGCGCCCAATTTTAAAAAATTTCACCATTTTGTGATGAAAAATAGAGCATTGGATAGTTAGGAGCAGTTACCTTTCGTTTTTAAGGCGATTTTCATAGTTCTTAGTCAATTTCCACTTTCCTATCTACTTAGATTCAAGTTTATAGTTATATTTCCATTAATTATTGCTTTGATTGGTGAATTCTACATTAGATTAGTGAGTTGAAGATTGCATTTCATTTGAAGAAGAAGTTTACATTGTTGAAGATTCAAGCATTCAATTCTTATTCTATTGGTAAAATTTGGTGATGTTCTTTCTATCTCTCTATTTCTATTCTTAATTGCTTTGTTAATCATGTTGATCATGTTATTTATTTGCTCACCCATGGAATTTGCTCTTTGCACCATGGGCTAAATCCTTAGTGCTTGGGGTAATTGAAATTAGGGATGATTTGATTGCTCTAGCTATAATTATTGACGATTGTTGTTCAATTGAGATAGTTAAGTACCCTAATTGATGATATTTATTGTGCTTCATACATGCTTATCTCTTTTTATTGGTGTTTGATCATCCTAGCAACAAATGAGAGTTGAGTTAACATGATTAGGGATTAATCTAGTGATAGACGTGTATGATTGTATGTGTTATATGCTTCGTGATTGAGAGATTCGTTGCATTGAGAATATTCACAATTAGGCATTATGTGATGAATGGAGATATTGTTGCATGATGTTGATTGCTTACTATCTTGATTGAATTTCAGTTTGATGTAATTATGGTGGTGATCATTGATTCCTTAGTTAATATTATCCTAAGCATCCACTCTCCACTTGTATTTTGTTGAAAGTTTGCTTAGCTTGTTATTTGATCTTAGCTTAATTCATAGTTTGATTACTTTTGGTATCTCATTCTTGTGTTTGAGTAGAATTGCCTAGTGAAAATCGGATTTCGCATCAATAGTCATAATCGACTTGCATCTTAAGGACACATTGCATCTCACATCTCTTGGTTTCGATAACTTGATTGGGTCATAATAATACTTGCGCGATAAATACTTCAATCAAAATGATGTCATTGTTGGGGATGTGATTATATGTCTAAGTGAGACTTATGATTGGTTGAAAGTGGCTAATTATTGCTTTTTTTTTTTTGTTCATTGTTGTTTGTTTTGGAAGTTGATACTTTGATTGGTGGTGTTGGTGCATGATCAAGAGATCATGTGGCATACCACCCGAGCCATTCAATCCGAAAATTGAAGCTATTCTTAGAAGGAATAGAAGAAGAAATAGGAGGGAAGCCTTAGAAAGAGAAGTGATGGAAGGGGAAGCTATGGAGAATGAAGAAAGAGTTGGTGAACCTCATGTGGAGGAAGTGAACCTTCATGGTAATGGAAATGGTAATGGGGAGTGCAAGAAAATACATGAGTGCAATGGGCATAATCAACACCATAATGCTCAAGTTAACCCTTTCTCTCAAGGGATGCCACCAAATCAATTCCCATACCAACCACCATACCCATATCCTCCACAAGGCCAACCATTCCCATATTATAACCCTCTTCTACAACAATTCCCACCATATGACCCACAAATGCCTTATCCACAAGAGCAAAGATATCAAGAGCCACCACATATACCTCAAGCTCAACCTCCACCTATACAAGATCCTCCACCTTAAGGTAGACCTCTCCGGGAATTCTTTGAACCTCAATTACGTGAGTATTATGATGGCATAGCAAGGCCAAGGATAGAGGCGAATAACTTTGAGATAAGCCCGACGCTTTTGAGGATGTTAAGGGAGAAGCAATTTGAAGGAAAAGATGAAGAAGAGTGCCCTCATCAACACATGGCACATTTTTTTGGAGATTTTGGATACTACTAAGTACAACGGGGTGTCCGAGGATGCTAAGAAGCTAAGGCTCTTTGCCTTCACTCTCAAGGGAAGAGCCAAGGCTTGGCTCAATTCTATCCCTCCCGAAACCGTACGTACTTGGGAGGACCTTAGCAAGCGATTTCTTAAGAAGTTTTATCCACCATCCAAGACGGTTCAAGCAAAAGAGGCTATTTCTCATTTTCGACAAAAGAATGGAGAGACCATACCCAAAACTTGGGAGAGATATGAGACGTTGCTCATAGCATGCCCACAACATGGCTTTCCGGAGGAGCAAACGATCACACATTTTTGTAATGGCCTAGGGATAGAGATACGTCGTTTCTTAATGCTTGTGCTAACGGTTCATATGGTCAAAGATGGTGGAAAAAATGAATGAGATCATGGAGAATATTGCCCAAGACTCCTTTCAAGTCACGGTGAATAGAGGAGCTCATCATAGGGTATCTCATGTGGAGGAGATTGAATCTATGAAGGCCATGATGATGTCAATGATGGATCGGTTTAGAGCTCTTCTTGTTAGGATGTATACTATAAGCCTAGCTTTTTGTATGAACATCTTTTTGATATGAGATTCTTTATGATCAAAATACTTACTTTTTATGACTCATTACATATATCATTGTTTTTGTCCGTATCAATATATACCGTAGATAACATGGTGTGTGGTGTCACACGAGAAGATCATGCTATCAGTTCCTTATAGATTATAAATAAGAACTCACAACCAAGATGAATTTGGACAAACCATTGGAACGGTTGTGGTGTAATTTGGTATTAGTCTATCTTGACTATAAAATTGCACTAGTACATTTTGTATGTATTGAGCAGACCATATGAGGTTGTTCAATTTGTACCGACTATATAAAAGAACAAGACCTCTGTTATTATGGATGTAAGTCTTCTTAATCCCTATATAATAACAGGCACGTGTACTCGAGTGTATGTTTCTTTGATTTACCAATGAGTGAGATTTATTAAATCAATAGGCTCGGTGAATTGGGAGATAACACCTGTTTATATGGTGTCTTTGTTGATTATAGAAGGAATCCGTGTCCTAATTATTTAGGTTGATAATGTCTCCTTGAGGAGCTCATAAAGATTATCATGTAAACCCCCGCAGTGGATTTAATCCGACATGATAATAAAGATGAGTGGTACTACTCTTGGAATTAGATGTAAATTATGTTGGAACCACCGATCGCCGACTCTATGAAATTATCGATTCGGGATCGCAAAACACATAAACGCAGCGGATAGAATTGTACCTTTATTCACCGTAATAGGTGAAGACGAACCAGTTCTAAGGTCGAACTGGTATCGAAGGATGAGCCTCGAACCTCACGGTCTTCCGCCGTATTCCTATCCCTTTCCCTTAAACGTCGAGTGGTCGACGATCCTCCAAGGAATCAGTAATCCGCCTCTCTCTCGATCTCACGCTTTTCACATGTCTGGAGGCTCGATGTTAGGGTTTATTTATAGGCTACAACGGGACCCTAAGGAGGAATTAGGGTTGGGCCTCCCGATGGGCCTAAATATCCCGTGTTCAGTCCGAACACTTTACTTAAGCCCATCAATTATAACTCGAGTCCACTAAAGAGTTACAATTGAATTACTGGTCCCTAATCCCATATTATAATATGGGCTCCTTTATTAGGTGTATGTTTATTTCCCGTGTTTAAGATATCGAATGTCCATAAATTAATTAAATTACCGACAACTTAATTAATTTATATCTAATTCCAAGAGTAGTACCACTCATCTTTATTATTATGTCGGATTAAATCCACCTGCAGGTTTACATAATAATCTTTATGAGCTCCTCAAGGGGACATCATCATCCTAAATAATTAGGACACGGATTCCTTCTATAATCAACAAAGACACCATATAAACAATGCTATCTCCCAATTCACCGAGCCTACCGATTTAATAAATCTCACCCATTGGCAAATCAAAGAAACATACACCGAGTACACGTGCCCGTTATTATATAGGGATTAAGAAGATATACATCCATAACAACAGAGGTCTTGTTCTTTTATATAGTCGGTACAAATTGAACAACCTCATATGGTCCTGCTCAATACATACAAAATGTACTAGTGTAACTTTATAGTCAAGATAGACTAATACCAAATTACACTACAACCGTTCCAATGGTTTGTCCAAATCCATCTTGGTTGTGAGCTATTATTTATAATCTATAAGGAAATGATAGCATGATCTTCGTGTGACACCACACACCATGTTATCTACAATATAGATTAACTGACAAAATAATGATATATATAACAATCATAAACAATAAGTATTTTGATCATAATGAATCTCATATTAAAAGGATGTTCATACTAAAAAGATGTTCATACAAAAGCTAGGATAATAGTATACATCCTAACAATCTCCCACTTATACTAAAAGACTATGCTTCCATAATTGTCGCCATATATCCGATTCCCATCCCTTCAACATGCCCATCAAAAGCTTTACTGGAAGAGCCTTTGTGAAAGGATCTGCTGCTAGGTTATCTGCTGATGCAATCTTGGCGACAACAACTTCTCCTCGTTTTATGATGTCTCGTATCGGGTGGTACTTGCGCTCAATGTGTTTGCTTGCTTTGTGGGCTCGTGGTTCCTTCGAGTTTGCCATCGCACCACCGTTATCACAATAAATTATGATAACTTTAGGCAAACTAGGAATCACCTCTAAGTCCATCAAGAAGTTTATGAGCCATACAACTTCTTTGGGCCGCCTCGCAGGCCGCCACATACTCAGCTTCCATGGTGGAGTCCGAAACGCATTTCGCTTTACACTCCTCAATACTATGGCTCCACCTCCCAAGGTAAACACATAACCCGAGGTAGATTTACCGTTGTCCCTATCCGATCGGAAATCGGAATCATGTAACCCTCAGAAGTAAAGTATCTGCTTGGTAAACCAAAGATATAATTTCTAGTCCTTTTCGTACTTTAAAATATGCTTTACCGCAGTCCAATGTCCTTGTCCTCGGGTTACTTTGATATCTGCTAACCATGCCCACGGCAAAACAGATATCCGGCCTCGTACATAGCATTGCATACATTAAGCTTCCTACAGTAGAAGCATAAGGAACTCGGCTTCATGTCCTCTATCTCCTTTGGTGTCTTAGAACACATCTCTTTAGATAAAGGTACTCCATGTCTAAAAGGTAGAAAACCTTTCTTGGAGTTTTGCATGCTAAAACGAGCCAAGATAGTATCAATGTATGAAGCTTGAGATAAGCATAACATTCTTTTCTTGCGATCCCTTATAACTTTGATCCCAAGAATATGTCCAACTTCTCCCAAGTCCTTCATATCAAACTCGCTTGACAACCATACCTTTACGCCCGATAACACCTTGACATTGTTGCCAATGAGCAAGATGTCATCTACGTATAGTACAAAAAATACCACCACGTTTCCGTCACTCTTCTTGTATACACATGACTCATCCGACATTGAATAAATCCATAAGACTGGATTACCTCATCAAAACGGATGTTCCAAGATCTCGAAGCTTGTTTCAACCAATAAATGGACCGATTAAGCTTACACACAAGATGCTCTTTGCCCTTTGCAATGAATCCTTCCGGATGCTTCATATAGATGTTTTCTGCAAGACTTCCATTAAGGAAATTCGTCTTGACATCCATTTGCCAAACCTCATAATTCATATGAGCAGCAATAGACAAAATAATTCGGATAGACTTAAGCATGGCTACCGGTGAAAAGGTTTTCTCATAATCGATTCCTTCTTTTTGAGTGTACCCCTTCGCTACAAGCCTTGCTTTGAAAGTTTCTACTTTCCCGTCTCGATCCTCTTTTTTTTTGTAGACCCACTTACAACCCAATGGCTTTTACACCATTTGGTGGTTCTACTAGCTCCCAGACTTGATTAGAATCCATAGATTCTAATTCAAATTTCATTGCTTTTTCCCAAGATTCTCGCATCTTTATCTTGGAGTGCTTTGTCGTAGCTCCGGGGATCCGATTTGTGTTCACTGTACTAAGTCCGAAGACTCTCCCAAAAACATGAATCTATCAAAGTTGCCTAACAACCTCCCACTACGACGAGGCACTTGTGGTAATAGTGTATCATTAGTAGCAGATGGTGCCGACCCATGTGGTATCTCATCTTGTACTCTTGGTACTAAGGTAGAAGTTTCTCCCCTTATTTCTTCTAAAATAATTTTACTCATGGGCTTGTGGTCCATTACATAGTCCTCTTTCTAAAAATCGGGCATTTGTGCTAACAATTACCCTCCGATCTTTAAGACTATAAAACAAACCACCTTTCGTTCCTCTAGGATAGCCCACAAACAAATGAACTTCTCGTACGAGATTCCAACTTATCAAGATCTCCTTTCAAAGCACATGTCTTGGACTACCCAAAATCCGAATATGTTTCAAACTAGGCTTACGCCCATTCCACAATTCTCGTGGGAGTAGAAGATACCGTCTTAGAAGGAACTAAGTTCAGTAATGTACGCTGCCGTTTCAGGCATACCCCCAAAACGAACTCGGTAATTCCAAATAGCTCATCATCGATCTAACCATTTCCAAGAGAGTCCTATTCCTTCGTTCCGCCACACCATTCTCGTTGAGGTGTACCAGTGTGCATAATTGGGATTGAATCCCAACTTCCGATAAGTAATTTCTAAACTCTCCTAAGAGGTACTCGCCACCACGATCAGATCGTAGTGTTTTGATATATTTACAATGACGCTTCTCCACATCAGCCTTGTACTCTTTGAATTTATCAAAGCACTCAGACTTGCGGCGCATCAAATAAATATATCCATATCTCGAATAATCATCTATAAAAGAGACAAAATATTCGAAACCACCTATTGCTTGAGTAGACATAGGACCACATAAATCGTAATGAACCAATTCCAACACTTCTTTGGCTCTATACCCCTTGGCTTTAAAAGGCCTTTTGGTCATTTTTCCTTCCAAGCAGACTAGCAGGTCGGATAGTTTTCCACTTCCAATGAACTCAAAGGTCCATCGGCTATCAACCTTTGAATCCTACTCAAGTTAATGTGACCTAATCTTAGATGCCAAAGATATGTTTGGTTCATTTTTGAAGGTTCTTTTCGCTTATTTGAGTTAGAAGATGTACTATTAATTTCCATTTGTTGCTTTGTGGAAGTTATTGGATTAAGAGTATATAAATTGCCAATCAATGTACCAGAATCGATAATAACACTATTTTTCTTGACAACCACTTTGCTATCAATAGAAACAGAATATCCATCCAAAAATAACTTAGAAACTGAAATCAAGTTCTTTCTAAAACAAGGTACGTAAAGATAATTTCTCAAAACCAAAGTCTTATTCTTATCAAAAAATAAATAAACATCTCCCATCGCAAATGCTACTTTCGTAGCGTCGCCCATGTAGATGGTAATCTCACCCTCACTAAGCCGCCCGGTTTCTGGAACCCCCGCAAAGAATTGCAGACATGATCGCTGGCTCCCGTATCTACACACCAGTGCCGGTAGATAACACCGCTAAACATGTTTCAATAGTTAGTGAATATGATATACCTTCTTTTTCCTTTTACGGGGCAATCTACCTTCTAATGTCCCGGCCGCTTGCACAAAAACATTTGCCCTTAGGCTTCTTCACGCCACTTGGTGGACCAATTTTCTTTGGTTCACTCGCTTTCTTTGCCAAACCAGTTTGTTTCTTTTTCTTCATCACTTTGCCTTTTGGCTTGGATGTAGAAACATTTTCAGCAATATAAGCTTGAGAAGCTTGACGAAATAACCCTTCGCCGCTTGAGTTCTGTCAAGTTCCGCCATCGTATACAACCTTTTGTTCATGTTGTAGTTCGATTTAAATCGCTCAAAACTCTTAGGCAGCGTCTGGAGAACGATATCGACTGGGTTTCCCCATCGATTTCAGCTCCAAGGACTTCCATCTCATTCAAATGAGCCATCATCTTGAGGATATGATCCCTTACGGGTGTCCCCTCACCATGGTGGTCGTCATTAAGTTTCTCATGGCCTCTTGCTCGGCAGCCCGACTCTAGTGTCCGAAGAGTTCTTTGAGATTGAGCATCATCTCATAAGTAGAGGTCATGACTGATGCCGATGTTGCAGCACATTTGACATAGAAGCCAAAATGTAACACCGCGCCATCTCATCCGCCTTAACCCACTTCTTATAAGCCTCTTTCTCCTCTTCACTAGAGTTTTCATCGGGTTTTTCAGACAAACCTCGGTGAGTACAAACTTGTACTCTTCAAAGAAATCAAGACAATGTCCAAGTTTCTTTTCCAATCAATATAATTAGGACCAATAAGTTTGTTTTCTTTAAGAATAACAGCAAGTAGATTGAAAGCCATGATAAATCCCGAGAAACACGTAAATGCATTATTATGATCAAAATTAAGAATTTAAATCAATATTGTTTCCCTCAAACAATACAATTAAATTCACCAACATCTCAAAACACCGTGAAGTTTGTATGCAACGATAGTGTGGACATATACTAATTCAATCATTTGTCAAACAAAATAAAAATTAATAGTTGGTTTGTCTTTAGCCATACAAATAATAGCACTTACTCCGATGGGGAGGATACTATTATATGCATCTAAGTGTATACCATTTCTTAATACCAAGTCAATTACCTAGGTTTGTGCCTCTTCAGATGGAGAAGATAACACGCTCCTAAATAACTTACTTATAATTATCCATAAGGAAGCTTGATCTAGTGATCCGCAAACAAACACATCCGATATGGAAGAAGGCACTTAAAACCAATGTTCATGTTTGAATGCATCACTTACAAACCAGAAATGGAGGCTATGGGATTTGTTGAAAAATAACCCCTCTCCCACTTAGTTATTTAACATGATGGATATTAACATGCACAACATATAAAACACATAAAGCATGCTAAACACAATAACACATATGAGAAAGAATAAATATTGAAAACAAAATTCCAACTATTATGGCCTCTTTCATGCTCCCATGTTCTTGAATGTTCGCCGTCAAACGGGTGCGGGCAGCACCGCCAAACGGGATCGACTCGGCCGCTCAGTCGTGGGGATCGAACCGCCCGGTCAGTCGCGGGGTGCGGGCAGCGCCATGCAATACGGGGTTCGACCTGGTTCCGCCATCGACCATCCTAATCTGTTCCTATTACGCTTTATCCAACGATCCTATACATCATCTAGATCGAAATAAAACCTACACGACAGCATCGCCATGGTTATAACTATTACAATCATTCACCAACCCAAAACAAAACCTCGACAGTCCGAGGGTTTAATACATACATAAACATACATGCCGACCATAATAGTTGGATTTAGGGTTCCTGCAAAAATATCAGAATATTCGCATACCCAAAAATAGATCTACGATTAACATCGAATCCCTAATATAATGATTTATGATAATCATGCAAACCCTAATATGATAGATTTACAAATATCATGCAATCCTATTCAATATCAGTATCATGAAACTCTATTATACACGGGAAATAAACGTACACATAATAAAGGAGCCCATATTATAATATGGGATTAGGATGTAATTCAATTATAACTCGTTAGTGGACCGAGTTATAATTGATGGACTTAAGTAGAGTGTTCGGATAGAACACTTGGACATTTAGGCCCATCAGAGGCCCAACCCTAATTCCTCCTTAGGGTCCCCGTTGTAGCCTATAAATAAACCCTATATCGTGAGCCTCCAGACGTGTGAAAAAAATGTGAGATCGTAGAGAGGCAGATTCTGATTCCTTGGAGGATCGTCGACCACTCGACGTCCAAGTAAAAGGGATAGGAATACGGCAAAAGATCGTGAGGTTCGTGGCTCATCCTAGACCCGCAGCTTCGACCTTAGAATCGGGTTCGACTTCACCTATTAAGGTGAAGAGGTATGATTTATTTCCGCTGTGTTTTATGCATGTGATCCTGAATTAGATAATCACATAGAGTCGGTGATCCGGTGGTTCCAACACTTACGGCATCTCAACCTCATCAAGGTTGAAATCTTCCACCAATGGCTCAAGTTGATGTGTGTCAAGGCCAATTGCCTATTGAAGAGGTGAATTTCATGGGAAGACCTCCATATCAAGGGGGATATCAAAACAATTACCAAGACAATTTTCAAAGTGCTTGCCTTATCAAAATCGTCCTCAAGGTAATGTACCTCCTCAAGCTCCCTTCAATCCTCAACTTTAAGCACCATATGTTCCTCAACAAGGAGGGCAAGCTCCTAGCAACAATTGGAGGAGTAAGAATTTCTCGTATGTTAATCCTAGGATGGCGGTCCAATTCTCACCCGATTTTGATCCGGTGCTAGAACTCCAAATAATGAAGGCAAAGCTAATTTGGAAGATATCTTGGCAAAGTTTATGGGAAGCACACAAGAGAAGTTTGAGAAGATAGAAAATGTGGTGACTTCTTTATCTACTTAAATGAAGTGTTTGGAGTACCAAATTGGCCAAGTTGCATCTACAAGTGGGGGCAATCAAAAGGGTAAATTTCCATCCACTACCGAGACTAGCTCGAGAGAGTTTTGTAGTGCTATACAATTGAAGAGTGGTACACGGATTGAAGGACCGAAAATACCCAAGGAAGTTCAAGTTGAGAAAGAAGAGGAGAAAGAGGTGATTGAAGAGGAGAGTCAAGAGAAAGGGAAACTCAAGTTGAGCTTTAATGGAGAAGAGCTTACATTTTCAAGGGCTTAAAAGAAGTGCTTTGGAGAAGAAGAAATGTGGCTTCATTGAGATCGTTGACTTGTGCCCTCAAGAGGATAATGATGAATTTAATTCTTCTACTTCTTTAATTCATGATCGTCTTATTCCATCTTGTAATTCAATTGCTAATAAGTCTTGTGGTTCACTTGTTGATTTTAGGGAGGAGAAGGCTCTACAAGCACTCTTGCTTGATCCGGGAGATAAAGAAAGGAAGAAGGAAAAAGGAGTGAAAAATGTGTCCAAACTTGAGCAAGTGACAAGTTTGGGGGTGTTGGAGAAAAGAAAGATGGCACAAGAGAGAAAGAAAAAGTAGGTTTTGAAATTGAAGATGAAGTTGTATGGAGTGAATCAAAGTGGAGTAGATTGCTAGGAGTAGAGAGACTCAAGGAGAAAGAAGTTTTAAGTGTGAAAGATGTGCAAGTTGGTGGAAGACTTGTACGTGAAGATAGATGGGGATGTTGTTTTTGACTAAGGAGACTTTGGTTAGGCACAAGGATCCTCATATTTTAGAGGAGGTGCCCAACATCCACATTGAAAGGGAAGTATGAACTCGTTGAATTCTCGTCCGGTAAAGGACGTTAAACCTAGCGCTAGATGGGAGACAACCCATCATTTTTTATTTTCTTTTGTTTGTTTTGTGTTTTCTTGCTTTGAATAATCGTGTCTTGTGATCTTTGTAGGAAGTGAGAAGTGCTTGGAGGCTTGATGAGCCCTATAAGGATGAAGGAAAGATGAAGTTTGAAGGCTTCATGGTACAACACTTGCTAAAACTTAGACTTGTCTAAGTTTGGGGGAGGTGTTCTTCTTTCCTGGCCTATCTTTTGTGCTCTTGTGTATGATTTGGGGTGTAATGAATTTTGAGCTTTATTTGTGGATTTCTTGCATATATTTGAGTTATATTTGTTGAGAAGATGATGAAGTGATTGTGCTTGAGATTATGTACATGTGCACTTGTGCTTGATTGGAGGATGAATTGAACTTTTGATGTGATCATGAGTTGATATGTGGCTTGAAGCTAGCATGATTGATGATTGTGTGACGATAAATGTGATTGAAAATGCTCAATTCATTGCTCAATTGAAGACCGTGAGCTTTTGTGCCTTCTAATCGTACATCTTATACGGTTGAAATTCTTTGTGAGTGCATCATTCATGGATTTGTATGTTAGAACTTGCCCTTGGACTTATTGAAGTTGATCTTTGTGTGATTTCATGAATATGATAAGAGGCCATGTTTGAATTGAGAAGTCACTTAGCCAAATTTTCCCCACAAAAACATTTAGATTTCCTTAGTAAGCCATTTTAAGCCTAGTGTCCTTATTCTTTGGCAAGCCAAGTGAAATTAAAGTCATTTTGCCTATTTTTATGAGTTTTATTGTCATATGTTTAGTAGAGTTTGATTGTTGGCTAGAAGATGGTGCTTTATATGAAAAGTGTGGTGGAATGATGATGTGCTAAGTTGATTGTTGAGAAAAAAAAAAAGGGTTGAATGATGAAAAAAATTGAATTGTGGAGAAATTGTGAAAATGTAAAGAAGAAAAATTCAATTTGTGAGCTTATATGAAAGAAAGCTCAAAAGAATGGTGGTGAATGAACTTTGAAAAGCATGAAGAAGAAACGAGTGTTGATTGATAAAGAATTGGAAGATAAGTGTATTAAAGTGCTTAATTAACTTTCAAGTTTTCTACTAATTTTGAGTCACTCTTACCTAAATTCACCTACCCATTCCAAAGAGCCAACATTACAACCTTGATAAAAGACCTCTTTGATTCATGATTGAAATACAAAAGAAAATAATGGAGATTGAGTTCTTTAGCAAGCTTATGGGATGCATGTTTGTGAATTGATGATTGAGTGACATTTAACCTTGATACACTTGAGAGATGAGAGAAACACTCCATGCAAGGAGCACTGATGTGAGCATTGGATTTTGTATTTGTTTGAGCATGATGCATTGTGATTGCTAGTTGAGAGTTTGCATTGAGACTTGAGTTCATTGATAAGTTTGATTGTCCTATTGTTAGATCAGATTAGTTTTGATAAAGTTAAAATGTATAGATTAGATGAGCTTATGTAAAGTAGGATGACCAGTTGGGAATGTATAGATCACCGATGTAGTTTATGTTACTAGTTTAAGATTCAGACTAGGTAATATGAGTTAGCCACCGAGGTCAATAGTTTGAAGGTCATCTCAAGACAGGCCTTAGAGAAGTCATCCGATAGAGAGGATAATGAAGAACTCAAGACGAGGTCGAAGTCACCGAATATAATAAGAAATACAGATTGCCACTAAGTCAATTAGACAACTTACTCAAGAAGGTTAGCTGGAATAAAGGTAGTTTTCAAGATTAGTTTGTTAAATGATTATGAGTTTGTTACAACAAACTAACCGTCTTAAGGGTTATAAATAGGCCTAAGCACAGTCCTTAGAAGGACTTTTGCACTTATCTCAAACACACATTTTCTAGAGCACTCTTAAACATTAGAAATCATTTTTGTGATATTTTCTAAGTGTTTGTAGAACACTTCCTGTAAATCCTTCTATACACTTCAAAGACTGTAAAGTGTAGAATTAGAAGATAGATTGATAGTTAGAAGGAGACTTGAAGACGAAGATCTTCATCATTTGTAACTTGTAATCGAAGGAAGAGAGTAAGTAAGAAAGTAAGAAGAGACCCTTCTTCAAGGTTGAAGAAGGAGAGTGGATGTAGGATTTTCGATCCGAACTACTATAAATCTAGTGTTCTTTACTTTCGGTCTTTAAATTTCAACGATTATAATCATGTTCATCATTCAATCAAATTGCTTTTAGATCCAATTTAAAGATTGAGTATAAAATTATTACCGCTGAGTACTTTGAATAACTGAAGATTAGTTTGAATAGTTAATTTGCTTTTCGAAAGAAATTTAGATAATCTCTAGATTATCTCTAGGAGATTAATTCAATCACTCAATCTCGGGACCAACAAGTGGTATCAGAGCAGTGTAAAAGCTGTTATGAATATTTTTTTGTTGAAATATATTATCTACTCAATTCTTGATTTAGATCTATTTTTGATAATTTCCTGCTTGATATTGTTGTTATCTACTAGCTATGTCTCCAATTGATAGGAAAGTAAAAAAGTCTTTCGTATTTTGAGATCGAAGACTACGACTACTGGAAATTTCGTATGGAGAACCATCTCTAGTCCATTCATCCTCAAATGAAAGGCGTTCATTCCGAGGACCCATCAAGTTCTTTCATGGTGGCATCGGTGATGGAGCGAGTAGTTTAGAAACTCGTGTTCGGGTAGAAAAGAAGGTATTTGAATTAACTAACGATGAAACAAAAGTGTATAATCTTGACCAGGTGGCTAGAAACGAGATCATTGTTACTCTCAAGAGAGATTGGTACGAGAAGATCAAGAAGTGTAAAATCGGCTAAACAGATGTGGGACACCTTGGCTAATATGTGCGAAGGCACAGACCAAGTAAAGGAGAACAAGCTCCAGGCTGTTCTCTACTTCTTTGATGTTTTTAAAATGAAAGAAGGTGAATCCATTGATCAATTGGACATGAGAATGACCAATTTAATTAATAGAGTCACCGATTTGGATAAAGTTTACACCGAGAAAGAAAGAAATAATAAAATTCTTAGATCTCTAACGAAACGTTAGAGAGAAAAAGGAAATTTGATAAAAGCCACAAAGGATCTATTCACTATGAATCATTATACCTTGTTTTCTCACTTGAAAGGATATAAGTTCGATATTCAAAGGTTGAGGATGAAGAGGATGAGGTAGAATCAAGTACCTCTATAAAGACTCAAGTGCGTTTGTCAACAGAGAAGACAAGCTAGTAGCTGAGTTAAAGGGAGCCGATCTTTCTTTGAAAGAGCAGATGGCCTTATTGATAAAAAGGTATGATCGTCTTAAGATGAAATACAAACGTAACATGTCAAGGTTTGCGTGGAAGGACATGTCTAGATCAAGATCTAGAAGAAAAGATAATGGGAGTCCACGGATGATTACAAAAGAAAAAGTAAGACAAGAAGGTATAAGTCTTCTCAGAAAGAAGAGTTTAAGCAGCCCCAGATCGTAACGTGGTGATACTTGTTACACATGTAACGAGCCAGTGGCATTATAACTACGATCGTCTTCAATCGACTCCCAAGGAAAGGGAAGAAAAGAGGAAAAAGAGGGACAAACGCTTTGCAGATCGTAGAGCCCTTCTTGTCAAGAAAACGAAGCTAGAAAGTCATCTTCGCTATCCTCATTATTTGATTTTAGATCGACGATGACTGATGAGAGTGAATTGATGCATGATTTGATGTGGTATTTTTGTGCAAAAAGTGGTGAAAAGTGTTAGTTTTTAGTTTTAAGGTGTAGAGTATCACTCTTTTGCATGAAAAGTATCACTTGTATAAAATTGATGAATTTTGATATTTTTGTCTCATTTTCAAGTAAATCAATGGAATTTAACCAAACCGAGAGTACCAAAGCATTCATACGGCGAAGAGATGAATGAGATGGGCAAAATCGGAGGCGTAAGACGGGCCGAGAAAATTCCTGGACTCGACCTTTGGTCGAGGTCTAGGGGCCCCGACTCGAGGGTGCCGCCGTTTCGAAGAGTTTTGCCAAAATTAGAGGAGCCTCGACTCGAGGGGCTGAAGCTCAAGTCGAGGGTGAAGATTCGCCGGTAAGCTCGACTCGAGGGCTGAGAGCTCGAGTCGAGGCAGGGCTTTTAATAAAAGCGTGGGCACGATTTAAGCAAGCTCGAGTCGAGGGTGCCGATTTTCAAAAAATCCCCTTTTTAATCCATTTGAACAAAAACAGAGCATACCTTCATCCATAGCAGTTACTTATAGTTTTTTGGGCGATTTCTTAGTCTCCTAGCCAAATTCTCCTTGTAGGTTGATTAGATTGATAGATTTAGATAGATTTCCATTAATTGTTGATTAGATTAGACTTTTATCCATTAGTTTTCTCAATTCAAGTTGTAATTCAAGTGAAGTGAAGATACATTTGAAGATTCAAGCATTCAATACATTGATCATTTGGTTTAATTGGTGATGTTCTTCCTCTCTACTCATTTTTATTCCTTAATTGTTGTGATTAGCATTTTGATTATGCAATTAGATTTTTCACCCATGAATTTTGCAATTTGCTTCATGGGTTAATTCACTTGTGCTTGGGATAATTGAAATTGAGGATGATTTGATTGCTTCGCTTTGATTGTTGATCAATTGAGGTAGTTAGTGCCCTAATTGTGATTCTAATTGTGCTTCATGCATTTTTATCTCTTTAGATTAGTGTTTGATCACCCTAGCAACATGCGAGAGTTGAGCTAACGTGATTAGGGATTAATCGGGTTATAATTGTGTATGATTGTATGAATTAGGTGCTTCTTAATTGAGAGATTAGTTGCACTAAGAATACTCACATTAGGCATTGTTTGATTAATGGAGACTTAATTGCCTGATGGTTTATGCTTTCTATCTTAGTTGAATAGCAATTTGATGCAATCATAGCTTGTGATAATTGATTCCTTGATGGATATTAACCCTTGCACCCCTATCCCCAATTGATTTTGAGAATTTCTAGCTTGCTAATTGTTCTAGCTTATCTCTTGTTTAGATCATAGGCTTGTTGTTGTTGATTGATTTTAATTCTAGCATTTGTGTAGTATTTGGAGCCAAAACAAGATTTGCAACAATAGTCATTGAAAGCTCAAATTTCTAGGGACTCATGGCCATACTTTTCCCTTGGGTTCGATAAACTTGGTTGTCTTAATATCACTTACCCAATTTTACCCCAATCAATGAGATCTCGCTAAAGGTAAAAGAGGTAGATTACTATTCTTCGACCGATAATGAGTCTTACATATCAGTTTCAGATAATGACCGATCACATTATCAAAAGTCTTTTGAAAGATTTGAAAATGTCTCTAAGTACTTACAAGCAGTTAGAATCGAAAATTTGACTTTGAAAGAACAAGTCATACTCTAGATAAAGGGAAGCAGATTATGAACTATCCTGAAGCCGAGGATACATTCAAGGGGAATGTATACCCCAGTGCCGAGGCTAGTACATCATCTAGTCTTTCTCGAAAGATTAGAGAAAGAACTAAAGACTAATGAGAAACTTCGTTTTCAAATTGAGTCAACTTAATAACTCACAATCTATTATAGATCATATTTTTGAAACTTCACAAAAGGCTCACGACAAAACAGGTCTTGGTCATGACAAAACAGGTCTTGGTTTTGATCGAAATAATAAATCAAATATTTTGAAACCAAGGAAATTCGTTAAAGCTTGAGAATCCTCAAAAGAAATCAGGTTTGGACCTTGGAAACCTCAAAGTTAGATTAAGTCTATCTCTCCGATCTAATAAAAAGAATCGACGAGGAAGCCTAATCAAGAAAAGATTTCAAGAACCAAATTTAGAAATATATCTATATATAGTTTTTTTGATGGAAGAAACATATATTTTCCTCTGTTTCAAAAGATCAAGAAAATGATCAAATCTGATTACAATAAAATTGAATATAAGTCTAAGATATATGTTGATCAATTTGGCAGACAACTTGAGTTTGATTTATTACTTAACAATGATATGTTTGTATGGTTACCCAAGGTGATTATTGACCCAAAAGGACCCAAGATCACTAGGGTATCTCTTACTTAACTTTATTTTGTAGGAACATCAAGGACCATCTTCTAAGGAAGAAATTCTAGCTACAATTTGGTACATTGATAGTGGTTGTTCTCAATATATGACATGTGAGAGAAGGTTGCTTTCAAATTTCCAAAGCATCGATGGACCAAGAGTACTTTTTGGTGACAAACAACTATGGTCGACTAGAGGTGTTGGAACCTTAATTATAGGTGATGTTCGTGTATCAAAAGTTTATTTTGTTGAAGGTTTAAAACACAACTTATTGTCTGTATCTCAACTTTGTGATAAATGATTCAAGGCTAGGTTTTCTAAGGATAAATGTGATATTTTAGACAGTCTTTCAGACAAGGTTCTCTTAATCGGCTTCAGACACGGTAATGTTTTATGTGGCTAACTTCAACAGCTTGCCCTAAAGATACCTGTCTGATTGCTAAGGGTGGAGATGATCTCAGCTGGCTATGACACAAGAGGCTTAGTCATCTGAACTTTGAGACCCTTAACAAGATGGCTAAGAAAAATCTTGTTAAAGGACTGCTTGAAAAATTATGTTCTAATGATCTTAAATGTGATGCTTGCCGTAAAGGTAAATGACTTTAGGAATTTCTTTAAGAGCACTATCTTATCTCGAAAGAGTGTTACAACTTCTTCATCTTTACTTGTTTGGACTCGTCTCACCTCTTAGTTTTAGTCTGAGGAAATACAATGGATGATTATTCCGTATACACTTGGGTGCTATTTCTTTTCAAGAAAAATGAGACGATGAGCAGGATACCGCATTTATTCAAACAAATCCAAAATGAGAAAGGTGTTAATATAATTAAGATAAGGAGCGACAAGGGCATTGACTTTTTAAATTCTTATTTATCTAACTACTTTGGCTGAGAATGGTATTGCACACGAGACATCATCTGCTCGAACATCACAACAAAATGGTGTTGTTGAGAGAAGGAACAAAACACTTAAAGAGGCAGCTAAAAGCATGTTAGCCGAGTATGAAATTCCACAGAGGTTTTGGGTTGAAGCAATCAACACAGCTTGCTACATCCAAAATAGGTGTCTCACTGTAAAAGACAAGGGTAAGACTCCATATGAGCCGTGGTGGAAAGGTAACATTCCAAGAATCTCTTACTTTCGTACTTTTGGTTGTAAATGTTTCATTCACAACAATGGGAAGTCTAATTAAAGATGATGCCAAAGTAGCTGATCAAATTTTCTTAGAATATTCCAAAGCACTTTTAAGGTATTTAGAGTCTTTAATAAGACTAGTCTTTGTGTGGAGGAAACACCTTATGCGGTGTTTGATGAAATTTATACATTTTCAGACAAGGTTGACCAAATTTCAAATGATCTAAATAGACTTGAACCTAGCAAATCTAAACAAAGGAAAACCTATCTTCCTAGTTTTGATTCAAATGAAGAAGAACTCCCTTCGAGAATCAAAAGGAACTCCTCTATCCTGCTCCATCCGAGGTGACACCTTTAACATCATCCGACTGCATAAGGTCGGTAGATGAAGGGGAATGTCTACTCAGGCTGAACAAGATGAGTTACTTTCTAAATCAGATGATGAGGGTATTCTACTCAAATACGCAAAATGATGAGAAGTTATCATCCAGTGAACAGATCATTGGGGATCCTTCGAGTAGTGTCCAGACGAGGACTATGTTGGAATTCTCAAAGTATGTTCGGTTGTTATGTATCACTTCTTGAGCCTAAGTCTATTGAGGAGGCTTTATCCGACCTAAGCCGGGTAATTGCTATGCAAGAAGAACTACATCAATTTGAAAGGCAGAATGTTTAGGAGCTAGTGGTGATGAGAGTGAATTGATGCATGATTTGATGGGGTATTTTTGTGCAAAAAGTGGTCAAAAGTGTTAGTTTTTGTGCTTAAAAGTGTAGAGTATCACTCTTTTGTATGAAAAGTATCACTTGTGTATATTTTGATGTTTTTCGTCCGTTTTCGGGTAAATCGATAGAATTTGACCAAACCGAGAGTGCCGGCATTCATATGACGAAGAGAAGAACAAGACGGGTAAAAATGGAGGTCGAGGCAGAAGTCGGGTCGAGAAAATTCCTGGACTCGACCTCTGGTCGAGGTCCGTGAGCCTCGACCCGAGGGTGCAGCAAAGGAGGAGATTTGCAAAATTTGAAGCCTCAACTCGAGGGCTGGAAGCTTGAGTCGAGGGTCAGGATTTTTTCGGCAAGATCGACTCGAGGGGCTGAAGCTCGAGTCGAGGCTGGGTGTTTTTAAGAGAAGCGCATCCACGATTTAAGGAAGCTCGACTCGAGGGCCCCAACCTCGAGTCGAGGGTGCCAATTTTTAAAAATCTTGAGTGGAAAACAGAGCATACCTTCCCATAGCAGCTTACTTACAGTTTTTGGGGCGATTTCTGAGTTTCTTAGCTTAATTCTCCTTTTAGGTTGATTAGATTGTTAGATTTAGATAAATTTTCATTAATTGTTGGTTAGATTGTACTTTGATCCATTAGTTTTCTCATTTCAAGTTGTAATTCAAGTGAAGAGGAGTTTACATTAGAAGATACATTTGAAGATTCAAGCATTCAATATATTATTCATTTTGGCTTAATTGGTGATGTTCTTCCTCTCTACTCATTTCAATTGCTTAATTGTTGTGATTAGCTTTGTGATTATGCAATTAGATTTTGTACCCATGGATTTTGCACTTTGCTCCATGGGCTAATCCACTTGTGCTTGGGATAATTGAAATTGAGGATGATTTGATTGCCTTGTGCTATGATTGTTGATGATTGTTGATCAATTGAGATAGTTAGTGCCCTAATTGTGATTCTAATTATGCTTCATGTATTTTTATCTCTTTAGATTAATTTTTGATCACCTTAGTAATAAAGTAGAGTTGAGCTAACGTGATTAGCGATTAATCGGGTTATAATTGTGTATGATTGTATGAATTGGGTGCTTCTTAATTGAGAGATTAGTTGCACTAAGGATACTCACATTAGGCATTGTGTGATTAATGGAGACTTAATTGCATGATGGTTCTATGCTTTCTATCTTAGTTGATTGGCAATTTGATTCAATCATAGCCTGTGATCATTGATTCCTTGATGGATATTATCCTTAGCACCCCTATCCACAATTGATTTTTGGTAATTGTTCTTGCCTACCACTTGTTTGATTAATTGCTTGTTGTGTTGTTTGATTTTAATTCTAGCATTTGTATTGTGTTTTTTTGGTTCAAAACCGTGATCGCAACAATAGTCATTGAGAACTTGCATTTCTAGGGACTCATGGCCATACTTTTCCCTTGGGTTCGATAAACTTGGTTGTCTTAATATCGCTTGCCCAAATTACCGCAATCAAAATGGTGCCGTTGCCGGGAATTAGTTTTTGCGCCTTAAGTGAGACTTAGAAATTTATTTGAAGTGGCTACTTGTTGTTTTGTATTTTTGTTTTGTTCTTTTTTGTTTGATTTTGATACTTGGATTGGTGGTTTGTAGGTGCATGATTACAAGGTCTAGTGGTATTCCACCTTTGCCACTTAATCCGGAATTGAAGCTACAATTTGTAGAAATTGTGGGAGAAGGAGAAGAGAAATGATGGAAGGTGAAGAGTTGATGAATAAAGAGAGAGTTGGTAAACCTCATGTTGAGGAGGTTAATGACAATGGAGAACGGAGAGTGCAAGAGAATGGAGGAGGTAATGGGCACAATTTGCCTTATAATGCTCACGTTGGCCCTTTCCGTCAAGGGATGCCACCACATCAATTTTCCTACCAAAATCCATACCCCTATCTTCCACAAGCTCACTAATATCCATATTATCCACCTCATCCACAACAATTTCCACCATATTATCCTTATATGTCATACCCCCATGAGCCGAGATATTAGAAGCACCCTCATATTCCACAAGCCCAACCACAACCGATGCAAGAGCCTCCACCTCAAGGTAGGCCATTAAGGGAGTTCTTTGAGCCTCAACTTCGTGAGCATTATGATGGCATTGCAAGACCTAGGATTGAAGCGAATAATTTTGAGATAAGTCCCACGCTTGTGAGGATGTTAAGAGAGAAGCAATTTGAAGGGAAAGATGAAGAAGAGTGCCACCATCAACACATGGCACAATTTTTTGAGATTTTTCGACACCAAAAAGTACAATGGAGTGTCCGAGGATGCGAAGAAGCTAAGGCTATTTGCCTTCACTCTTAAGGGAGAGCCAAAGGTTGGCTCAATTCTATCCCTCCCGGAACCGTTCGTACATGGGAGGACCTTAGCAAGAGATTTTTGATGAAATTCTATCTCGCCATCTAAGACGGTGCAAGCCAAGGAAGCTATTTCTCATTTTCGTCAAAAGAATGGAGAGACTATTCCGGAAGCATGGGAGAGATATGGGATGTTGCTTATTAATTGTCCACAACATGGCTTTAGGAGGAGCAAACGATCATGTATTTTTGTAATGGCTTGACGGATAGTGATAGATCCTTTCTTAATGCATGTGCTAATGGTTCGATTTGGTCAAAGACGGTGGGGCAAATGAATGAGATTATGGAGAATATTACCCAAGATTCTTTCCATGTGTCGGTGAATCGAGGAGCTCATCATAGAGTGTCCCATGTGGAGGAGATTGAGTCTATGAAGATGATGATGATGACGATGATGGACCGGAGCCCTTACTACTTCTCAAGCTCAACAAAGTGTGAGTCCATCTATTCCTCAAGTTGATTTGTGTCAAAGCCCTATGCCTATTGAAGAAGTGAATTACATGGGAAGGCCTCCAAACCAAGGAGGATATCAAGGCAATTATCAAGGCAATTTCCAAGGTGCAAGGCCCTATCAAGTCCCTTATCAAAATAGGCCTCAAGGTAATTTTCAACCTCAACCTCAAGCTCCATTTAATGCCAACAATTGGAGGAGACATGAAAATTTCTCATATGCTAATCCAAGAGCCGCCGTTCAATTTTCTTCCGGTTTTGATCCGGTGCCAAAGCACCTAATAATGAAGGGAAGGCAACTACGGATGAGCTATTTGGGATGATTGTGAAGAGGTTAGAGGTTAATGACTGAAGGGTTAGATGATATTGGGAAGCAAATGGACACAAGGTTCAAGACTATTGAGCATCATGTGGAGCAATTAGCCACAACGGTTGGAAAGCTTTCATCTACGGTGGATCATTTGCAAAATAAGGGGAAGTATCCATCTACCACCGAGCCTAATCCAAAGGAGTTTTGTAATGCTATTCAATTAAGGAGTGATGCTAGATATGAAGGCCAAAAATGCCCAAGAAAGTTGAAGTTGAGAAAGAGGTGGAGAAAAAGAGGTGATTGAAGAAAATGTGGTTGTTGAGAAGGAAAGTGAAGAGATCAAAGCAAAGGAAGAGTCAAAGAAAGAAGAGAAGTCCAAAGAAGCATGGGGAGTTCCCATGAAACCCACTCCAGTTCCCTATCCTCAAAGACTTGGGAGGAAGAAGCTTGATGAGGAGTTTGGTAAGTTTTTGGAGGTTTTTAAAAGCTTGCATGTTGATATTCCACTTTTAGATGCCCTTGAGCAAATTCCCCATTACAAGATATTTTTGAGAGAAATAATGTCAAAGAAGAGAAGATGGGACGAGAAGGGAGTGATCAAATTGGTGGAAGAATGCAAGGAGATTCTTGAGAGACGTCTACCTCAAAAGCTTAAGGATCCGGGGAGTTTTATTATTCCTTGTGAAATTGGTGAGAATGGGAAAGTGCAAGGCTTATGTGATTTGGGAGCTAGTATCAATGTTATGCCTTTATCCATATTCAAGAAGTTGGAGTTAGGAGAGGTGACTCCTACGAATATTAATCTTCAATTGGCGGATCAATCTTATGCGCATCCTTTTGGGATTGTTGAAGATGTATTAGTGGGAGTTGGCAAGTTTATCTTCCCGGTTGATTTTATAGTGCTTGATATGAAGGAAGAGCTTGAGGCACCTATCATTCTTGGTAGACCTTTCCTTCCTTTATACACCTTCTACTTCTTCTAATTCTTTAGTTAATGAGCATTTTATTCCCACTTGTAAAGTGATTGCTAATAAGTCTTGTGTTTCTCTTGATGATCTTAGGAAGGAAAAAGCACTTGTTGAACCTTTGCTTGATCCGGGAGATAGAAAGATTGAAGAAGGAGTGAACGAGTTGACCAAGCTTGAGTAATGCTCAAGTTTGGGGGTGTTAGAAGAGAGAAAGATACCACTTGAGAAGAAAGAAGCAAGTTTCGTAGTAGGTGATCAAGTGGTGTGGAGCGAATCAAATTGGAGTCGATTGTTAGGAGTAGAAAGACTCAAAGAAGTCTTGACGGTGAAAGAGATCAAATAAGGAGGAAAGCTCCTATTGGAAGACAAATGGGGATGTTTCCTTTTTGGAAAGTAAAATCTCGTGAGGCACAAGGATGAGCCTCACGTCCTCATTGAAAGGGAAGTATGAACTCCTTGATTTGGGAGCTAATAAGCAAAGGTTCAACAAGTGCTTTTTCCTTCCTAAGATCATCAAGAGAAACACAAGACTTATTAGCAATCACTTTACAAGTGGGAATAAAATGCTCATTAACTAAAGAATTAGAAGAAGTAGAAGGTGTAGAAAGGAAGGAAAGGTCTACCAAGAATGATAGGTGCCTCAAGCTCTTCCTTCATATCAAGCACTATAAAATCAATCGGGAAGATAAACTTGCCAACTCCCACTAATACATCTTCAACAATCCCAAAAGGATGCGCATAAGATTGATCCGCCAATTGAAGATTAATATTCGTAGGAGTCACCTCTCCTAACTCCAACTTCTTGAATATGGATAAAGGCATAACATTGATACTAGCTCCCAAATCACATAAGCCTTTCAATGAGGACGTGAACGAGTTGACCAAGCTTGAGTAATGCTCAAGTTTGGGGGTGTTAGAAGAGAGAAAGATACCACTTGAGAAGAAAGAAGCAAGTTTCGTAGTAGGTTATCAAGTGGTGTGGAGCGAATCAAATTGGAGTCGATTGTTAGGAGTAGAAAGACTCAAAGAAGTCTTGACGGTGAAAGAGATCAAATAAGGAGGAAAGCTCCTATTGGAAGACAAATGGGGATGTTGCCTTTTTGGAAAGGAAAATCTCGTGAGGCACAAGGATGAGCCTCACGTCCTCATTGAAAGGGAAGTATGAACTCCTTGAGTTCCGTCCGGCAAAGGACGTTAAAAATAGCGCTAGATGGGAGGCAACCCATCCTTTTTGTTACTTTTGTGTCTTTGTTTAGTTTTGGAGAATTGGCTTGGAAATTTATTGATCATGCTTAGGGGATTGTCATATTTTACTATGGATTATTTGGAATTATTGAGCTTATTGATACCATTGAGTTGCATATATATTTGTATCACTCTTTTGCCAAACATTGAATTTCATGCTAACATTCAAGTTTGGGGGTGATGATCGTTTTATTGGCTAATTTGCAACTTGTCGTGGTACGAATTTGATGATTTTAGTGCTCGATTGTAGGTACACTTGCTACATTTGATTGGAAAGTGATTGAAATTGCAAGAAAATTCAAGATTAAGGAAAGAAGTGCATAAAAGTTGGTGAAAATTGAGCAAAAAGGAAGAGACCCGGTCTCCTCGATCGAATAAGCGACCGGGCTTACATCGAGGGACCAAAAAGGTTAGTATGTGCATATTTGGGTTTGTTGGGGTCGATAGGGTCGATTTTAGGAGTTTCGGGGTCGGTCCGGGTCCGAGAATTCGTAAAAATTTCTTGGACTCGACCTCTAGTCGAGGTGCATGAGCCCCGGGTCGAGGATTTACACTTAGAGAAAATTTCGCAAAAACACTTCATCCTTGAGTCGAGGTCTGAGCCTCGAGTCGAGGCAAAAATTTGAATTGATAGCACGACTCGAGGGCTGGGCCTCGAGTCGAGGAGGGCCATTTTTCGGATGCCTCGAGTCGAGGCACGATGCACGACATGAGGCTGGTGTCGTTTTTAAATATCACACATCGGTTTCAGATTTCACACCTCACGAGTCGTGCCCTAGACCCCGACCCATCGCGATTCTTCTCATTCTCGTCCATTCTTGCACGATTTCTACCGATCATCTACATATTCCCTCACATTACATTCACCCATTCCATAAAAATCAAGTCTTTGAAGGGATTTTGAAGAATTTTGGGGATTTTGAGAGTTTAAAGTGGGTGTTCTCAAATTACATTCCAAGTCCGAATTTATTGACTTAAGGTACGTAATTCTCATTCCCTAACCATTTAGATTTCATTCTTGAGTAGATTGATGCATGGGTGTGGACAAATTTTGCCAATTTTATACTTTGAGTTTGAATTTCATTGAGGCATATTTACGAACACCTTGTATGCATGTTATTTTGAACGAATTTGGGGAATTTGTTGGTCAGTTTGGATTGATTGATGGATTTGAAGGCATGTTTAGGATTATTTGAGATGATTTGTATGGTGCCTTTGTGAATTTTAGCCAAGAGAATGAGTTACATGATTTTTGGGAATTCCTTGATGATCATTGATTCCTTGATGGAGATTATACATGGCACCCCTATCCACTAATTGATTTTTGGTAATTGTTCTTGCCTACCACTTGTTTGATTAATTGCTTGTTGTGTTGTTTGATTTAAATTCTAGCATTTGTATTGTGTTTTTGGAGCCAAAACCGTAATTGCAACAATAGTCATTGAGAACTTGTATTTTTAGGGACTCATGGCCATACTTTTCCCTTGGGTTCGATAAACTTGATTGTCTTAATATTGCTTACCCGAATTACATGATCAAAATGGCGCCGTTGCCGGGTATAATTGGGGAGTAGACGGTGTTAGATCGAGAAGAAGTTTTGATGAGTTAAAAAGCGATTAGATTAGCATCAACTCATGTAAAGTAAGATGACCAGCTGATTGTATAGAAACGCTAAGGTAAAGAAGTCTAGCACTAATGACCGGACTAGGTAAAGTATGGAAAGTCACCGAGGTCATGGATGTAGAAGTCATCTCAAGACAAGCTTGAGATAGTCATCTGTTGGAGACAATAATGAAGAGCTCAAGATGTGGTCAAGACAAGCTGAGTAGAATAAGAAAGGCATGTCTTCCCCAAGTCACCGCAGACGACTAAGACAAAGATCGATTGAGGACAAGACAGCTTTCAAGAATAAGTTTGTTAAGCGGTTTTTAGTTCGTTACAACAAACTAACCATTTCTCGAGCTTATAAATATGTTTAGGCACGATTTCAAACATAACTTTCAGCATTCTCATTCACATTTCACACAAGTTCTCAAAAAGTCCACACAAAAAGTTTTCAAAGCAATATTCAAAAGTTCAAAGTGTTTGTAGAACACTTATTTGTATATCTTCAATACTTCGCACTGTAATCTACAAGTTTCCGGAAGGATAGGCAGATTGAAGATAGGATGGAAGATAGAAATTTTCACAAGTTTGTAATTATAACTTTGTAAGTGAGTAAGATAGTAAGTAGTCGAGGCCCTTCTTCAAGTTGAAGAAGGAGAGTGGATATAGGATATGTTTGATCCGAACCACTATAAGTCTTGGTGTTCTTTATTATTTTGTTTAATTATCTTGTTATTCATCAAACATTCAAACAAATTCAACTTGATTCATAATTGATTGCTTTTGATCCTTAAAGATTGAGTTAAATTGTTTTCTGCCGCATAGCTTTGATACTTTGAATAGATCATCTTGTCTTGAAAAGGATTTGAAAATCTATTCAAACCCCCTCCATTCTAGATTTTCACTAGAAAGTTGTCTAAGCACTTTAATAATTCACTCATTTCGTGGGACCAACAAGTGGTATCAAAGCGGTGTTAAGTCAAGCTTTACGATATTTGTGGTCTTGAAAGTTTATGAAATTGTGTTTTAGATCATATTCTTTATTTTCGATTCATTAACCTTGCTAACAAGTTCTTGTTGAGTTTCTTGATTCATAATGTCATCTCTTAAGAGTAAGAAAACCAGAGCCTACCAGAGTTCTCTATTGAAGAGTATGATTATTGTTGGCCCCACAGATTGAGTGATTTATTAAAGAGCTTTGACAACCTTCTAGTGAAAATCTAGAGGGGGTTGAATAGATTTTCAAATCCTTTTCAAGACAAGATGATCTATTCAAAGTATCAAAGCTATGCAATGAAAATAGATTTAAACTCAATCTCTAAGGATCAAAAGCAATCTGAATTATGAATGCAAATTGAGTTTGTTTGAATGTTTGATGAATAACAAGATAAGTAAACAAAACAATAAAGAACACCAAGACTTATAGTGGTTCGGATCAAACAGATCCTACATCCACTCTCCTTCTTCAACTTGAAGAAGGGCCTCGACTACTTACTATCTTACTCACTTACAAAGTTACAATTACAAACTTGTGAAGATTCCTATCTTCGATCCTATCTTCAATCTGCCTAACTTTCTGGAAACTCGTAGATTACGGTGTAGAAGTGTTGAAGATATACAAATAAGTGTTCTACAAACACTTTGAACTTTTTAATATCGCTTTGAAAACTTTTTGTGTGATCTTTTAGAAAACTTGTGAGTATCGTGAATGAGAGTGCCGACTTATTGTCTTTGTAATCGTGCTTAAACATATTTATAAGCTCGAGAAACGGTTAGTTTGTTGTAACAAACTAAAAACCGCTTAACAAACTTATTCTTGAAAACCGCCTCGACTTCACTGATCTTGGTCTAGTAAATGCGCAACCGACTTGGTGAAGACTTGCCTTTCTTATTCTACTCATCTTGTCTTGACCTCGTCTTGAGCTCTTCATTATTATCTCCAACGAGATGACTATTCCAAACTCATCTTGAGATGACCTTATCTTCTTCGACCTCACCTGACTTTTCGGCTTTACCTAGTCCTGTCACTCTAGTAGTAGACTTCTTTACCTCATTTGTCCTATTCAATCAGTTGGTCATCTTGCTTTCCATGGGTTGACTCTAATCGACTATTTTTAACTCATCAAAACTTCTTGTAATCTAACAATTTCCCTTTTGATGAAGTTAAAACCGCAAGAAAGAGAAAAACTCACAACTGATGTTAGTCAAGGTTATTCAAGATAATCGATACGCACATTTCAGCACAAAAGTATTTAGTTCAAATTTATTCACATAAGAGCACTTATTTCACACTTAGAAATAATTTTTAGAAAATTTTTAAGAAAGGATTTAAGTCTTAAGACTTTATCGGATGATTAGTACTTAGAAGAACTTTAAGTGTTAGGACTTAGAAAAAAATTTTAGAAAATTTTAATCTGAGATAGAAGTTTTCCCAGGATGATTAATACTTAGAATATTTTTAAGTTTTCTTAGAAAGCGATAAAGAAAGCTTAAAAAAATTTAAGACAAGATAAATCGAGATAAGATCAAGTATATTCATATCAGATTTACAAGATTACAAAATGGTGCAATAAGAAAGAAAGATAATGAAAAGAAAAATCTTGTTCTTATCAAACACCCCATTGGTCTTCGTCTGGAACCATTAACCAGTTGAATACTCTCCTCCTCACCGCTTTAGGTCTTCCTCCTGTGCTAGTCCAGACTCGGCCTACCCTCTGCACAATTCCCTTGACCCAGTCTAGGTCTAGGGATCCATCCGACTTCTTGGCAGTACCGCGTACTCAAAGGCCGGGCGATCAGATTGACGTTGAACTCCACATCTACTTCTTCCAGCGCCGATGATAGAGATCCGCGTGTACCTTTTCCATCCACTCGGCCAGTGCTAAGTCTGGATCTTGGCCGAGTTGTTCCCGGGGCCTTGAGAATATACCAAGAATACATCCACATTCCCTCCAGTGTTCTTGACCTTGTATTCATTCTCATATTTACCACAAGCCGCCTTAGGAGGAGCATCCGTTGCATGAAATGGTCTCAAGTTCGCACCGCCTTGGTCTTTTATAAGCCATTTTCGATCTGCGCCGCTCTAGAAGACGTCGGCGCCCTTCTCTTTCTTTTGCCTTTTCTTCTCTTTCTTCCCAAAAATTCTTTTTCTCTTTTGATCCTCTTGATCTGCTTTTCGGAAAGATTAGAGTAGTCGGCTTCCCTCTTTCCTTTGCCCTTGGTAGCAGCTCTAAGTAAGATGTCACCGATTTAGGCTCATCACCGCTACCTTCTTGCCTTTACTCTTGGCCTCTTCCAGCTCGAGACTCCTTTAGTTTGGCCAAGAGTTTCTCCGTCCTTTCTTCTTCCTCCTTCCTCCTCTTCTTCTCATCTTCTCTTAGAGCTTGACTCACCCTCGGTTGGAGAGCAGCGGCTCATCGGACTTAAGTCCGAGGTCCTCTTTAGGCTGCTTCCCAGTCAGGTATGTTGGCCTTTACGCCTAGTTCCCTCCTGGTCTCCTCGACCACGGTTGTGGGGCTTGTCTCTTCTCTTGCTCTTTCTTTTCCCCCTTTTTGACTTGGCGGCCAGGTCTGCTCGGTTTGTGTTCAGTCATTGCATTTCACTCGAAATCGATCGTCCACTACCATCTCGTTTACCACTATCCGATTGTAGCTTTTTACCTCTTCTTTTAGAGACTTTGTCTCTTCCTCCATAGCCTTTACTTTCACAGAGTTAGTCATAAATGTAATTTTATTTGAAAGTGTTATCTCGACCTCTCTTATGCCGGCGATCATCGTTTTCAGAATCGCTTCCACTATCTTCTTCGTCTTCTTTTTCATCTTCCTCTTTAAGACAGATCAGTATCTTTTTCTCTATTTTACCAAGAATAGAAGAGATGGCGAGATTGTGGCTAAGGTCACTTGTCTTAATTCTCGGATGAGGAATCAAACGAAGAGGGAGATTGGTCTCTTTGAGTGGGTGGAGGGGAGGAGAGTGAGTTTGGATAGATGGGAGGAGAGAGAGTAGGATAGGATAGGAATAAATGAGGTTTGGACTTGTGGGAGAGGTGATGGTTCGATTGGAGGAAGGGGTTGGTTGAGTTTGTGAAATGGGAATGGGAGATGAAGTTTGAGCATATGGAGATGGTGGTTGAGGTGTGGGTGTTGTCGTGGGTTGATCGGTTGGGGTTGGGGTGATGATTGGTACGGTTTTAGTGGTTGGGGTTTGAGTGAGTATGGGAGTAGGCTGTTCGAGAGGCTTTGAGGTACCAGCCTTGGATACCTCTTCATCGCCTTGGTGAATTGATGTTTCGGGTTGGACTATTTGGGAAGTAGGCTGTTTGAGAGGCTCCGAGGTGCCGGCCTTGGACATCTCTTCATTGCCAAGGGTAGGAGATAAAGATGAGGAAAGAGATAGGCTTGTACCTTTCTCGGGGATGGGTGAGAGAGCAGCTTCCTTGGTTGGAGAGGGTGGCACTTCAAGTTGGCCAATCTCGGTTGCTATCTCAAGCACCGTCACCTCCTCCAGCAAGAGTGTGGTAGTCTCTCTGCACGTGACCGACCCTTCTACATTCAAGAGGAGCCTTCAAAACTTTGAGATTTCTTTCTAGGCCTCCTTACCGGGATTTCATCTTCTTCCTCCTCTTCTTCTCGAGGCATCTTTGGCGGGCGGCAGCAGACGAACCTTCACCAGACTTCTTCTCGAGATGCTTTGACCAGCCTCCTCCTCTTCCTTCTCTGGGATGGTCTCGGAACCACAACAGCTTCTTCATGAGCTGGAACCACAACAGCTTCTTCAAGAGTTGTGACCCCAGCTGCAGATACATCGGCTACAGCCTCCTCTGCTGTGGGTTCTGGGACCACCTCCTCTGCTATCGGAGTAGAAGCCTGCCTCCTCTGCTGCCGCAACCCTCCGATTCCTTGCCTCATCGTAGTCATCGTCTGAATCTTGCACTCCTCCAATCCTTTCATTCTTTGTCAAAATTCCCTTCGCTTGGAAAATTCCTTTGACCCTACCCTCCAATCAGCCAACTTGTTCAGCCTTCAATCAACACGGTTATCTTGTTGAATAGACTAACCGTGGTGGTTGAAGTCCATTCACCGATTGTTGGATTGAAGGTCACCTACCCTTCTCCTCATTCAACCTCATAATCAACAAATCCACCCAATTCACCTGGACTCCGTCGATAATTGCCCTCATACGCAGTAGTCCGGGCTTCGACAGTCCATCATGGGAACTTTGATCCCCCAAAACAAACTTTGTGATAATCGTCATCAATAGTCTATACTTTCTCCTCAATAAATTCTTTTTCAACTCCCTCCGAGTTCCCTATACATCACCCTAGACACCAAATCAAAAGATTCCTCCCATAAATCTTTCTTGTAAGTCAATGGATTTACTCCCTCCATCGACGTATCAAAAATCCTCGCAATTGTTTCCCTTGTGTAAGACAAGATTGTCCCATCCACCTTCGTATCAAAACCATCAGCCGTTTCTTCCATATTTACCAAAAACTCTGCCCCAAGAAGATCAAGAGTTTTGCTGCGAGATGATTTCATCGAAAGAAACCCTCTTAATCGAGATCCTTCCAACAATCAGTATCTCCGTCGATTCCCTATCTTGAGTGGTTTCAAAGTCCACGTACATCTCGCTCTGAGTTTATTCTTAAAGATCTCTTCGTTCATTTTGAACTTAGAGATGTTGGTGGAAATATAAGTTGGTTTGTGGATCTTTGTGGTTTTGGAAGAAGAAGCCATTGAAAATAGTTTATTGGAAAAATTTGGAGAGGAATTTGCAGTAAATTTTGGTAAGTGAATGTGAAAAATGAAATGAAGGGGTAAGTTTTTAAATTAGGAGGAGAGAGAGGGAAAATGATGAAATCAATACATGGCAAAACAAAGTTTTTGACCGTAGACCGACCGAGATTCGTGAAAAATATCAACGGTTATGCAAAATAGTCGCTTCACCTTCGCCGCGTGGCATTAAGTCTAACCTCACGGATTTGACGGCAAATAGGGTTACTTTATGCAGAGGTAGTAAGTATACCTGACGTAAGTCGAAATATACCTTCCTTTGCATAAAGGTTTCCTATTCCAGATCGGGTTTTATCGGACTAGGTAAAAAAAAAAACGACCTTGTTTTATCCTTTTGAAATTTCTCCGAGTCGATTTGAAAACAAAGAATTTTCAAGATAGAGTTTAATTAAATGCCATTATTTTAAATAATAGAGTTTTCAAGGACACAACTCATCTGAAAATTTTGAAATAGATGAAATTTGTGAGAATAATTTTGAAAATAACTTTTGAAGAAAACAAAGAAGGGGTGAGCAGGATGAGGAGGTCTTTTAGTTTTAGAAAATTCAAGTTGATCTAACAATGTTGATCTATTACCTGTTCCTGCGGATACATAAACTCAAGAAACCATTAGTAGCCAAAGTAAGTCGGATATGATGCAATTAGTCATCTATTTTGAGGAAATCACCGACTATTGTGTCCTTGTCTGATTTACTTGATGTCGATAAGCAATTGTCAAGTCGGATAAGGTCAATATGACTAATCCTTGATTCTTGATTCCTAAGAAGGAGATCAATGATATCACTGTGATTGTCCTTTGACACATATCAAGTTTGACAATTCTTTCTAGACAAGATTAAAGAGAGGAAAAGAAAGATAGGAAATATAAGATACAAACAATAGAAAATAAAAATCGGCTAAGGATGCATCAAGTAATCCTAATTCTAAACACAATTCCTTAAATCTAGATTCACTAAGGGTTTTGTAAGTATATATGCTCTACGAGACTCGGTTGCTATCTTTTCTATTCTAATGTCATTCTTTTCAACATGATCTCGATGAAATGATGTCCGATATTTATATGCTTACACCTAGAATACAAGACAGGGGTTGTATGTCATATCTATTGCACTATTACTATCACGGTAAATAGGTACAGATGATATGAGAATGTTATAATCCCTAAGCCGCTAACTAATCCAGAGGAGCCGAGAGCAACAACTACCACCGCCATGTATTCGGCTTGATTGTGGAGGTTGCAACAAATGTCCTGCTTCCTATCAATTTCTGACCTCCAAAATCTGAGTCTGAATAACTTTGATAGCTCGAAGTTGTCATCGGATGGGTACCACAACCCAACCTGCAAAGTCCCTTTAAGATATTTAAGGATTTTCTTAGCCGTCTTGAGATAAGTTTTCTTGGGATTTGATTGGAATCTTGCACATATCCCAACCGCAAAGGCTATGTCCGGCCAACTTGCGGTGAGATATAGAAGGGATCCAATCAATCCACGATACTCCGTTGCATCCGTGGGTATCCCCGCTCATCCGAATCCATAGAGAAGTTAGTTGTCATTGGTATTTTAACTTCCCTACTAGTAGTCATCCCAAACTTGATTGTAGGTTTCCGGCAAGCGGTATTAAGACCAATCAAGTTTATCGAACCCAAGGGAAAAAAATATGCACGTGAGGCCCTAGAAATACAAGTTCTCGATGACTATCATTGCAATCACGGTTTTGAAGCAAAATCACTATAAAATGATAGAAATAAACTCAAACAAAACAAAGAGGCAAATGATCGAACACTTAGAAGGTAAGCACAAACACAACAATAAATGGGGATTTGGGTGCTAGGGCTAACATCCATCAAGGAATCAATGATCAACAAGCTATGATTGAATCAAATTGCAAATCAACTAAGATAGAAAGCATAAAACCATCATGAAATTAATCACTCCATCAATAACACAATGCCTAATGTGAGTATCCTTAGTGCAACTAATCTCTCGATTCCGAAGCACCCAATCCATACATTCATACACAATTACCCGATTAATCCCGGATCACGTTAGCTCAACTCGCCTATTGCTAGGGTGATCAAACATTAATCTAAAGAGATAATTTTGCATGAAGCACAATTGAGAATCACAATTAGGAAGCTATCTAACTCAATTGATCAACAATCATCAACAATCATAGCATAGGCAATCAAATCATCCTCAATTTCAATTAACCCAAGCACAAGAGAGTTAGCCCATGGTGCAAAATCCATGGGAAGAAAATCTAAGTGCACAATTAAAAATAATTAAGAAATTGAAAAGAGATAAGAGGAAGAACATTACCAATTGACTTGAATCAACAAAAATAGGAATGCTTGAGTCTTCAATACACTTCTTCTCCAAATGAAATACAAGCTTGAATGAGAAATCTAGAGATCAAATGCTAATCTAATCAACAACAATTGAAATCTAAATCTAAATCTACAATCTACTCTACCTACAAAGGGAAATTGGCTTGGGGCCTAAGAAATCGCCCCAAAACCGCTGGTAATCGCTCTATCTAATTGTGTGAAAGTTATGCTCTGCTTTTGGCTTTAAATAGACGAACTTGGAAAAATCTTCCCCCTCGAGTCGAGGGGCCTCGAGGCTGCCCCATTTTGCCTATCCCTCGACTCGAGGCTCAGCCCCTCGAGTTGATGCTGCCTCCAATTTTTTAATATCAGCCTATTGCCTTCACCTTCGGTCGAGGCCTGGACCTCGACCTGATGTCGAGTCCAGGAATTTTCTCCACCCGGGTTCCGCCTCGACCCCGTTTTCGTCCGTCTCGATCGTCTCTTCATCCTAAGAATGCCATACTCTCGGTTTGGCCAAATTCCACCGATTTACCTGTAAATTGGACGAAAAACATCAAATATTCATCAAGTAATACGTTTTAGGCAAAGAAGTGATACTCTACACATTTAAGCACAAAATCTAACACTTTTGATCATTTTTTACACTAAAATACACCTAAAAACATGCATCAATTCACTCCAATCATAATACCCCCAAACTTGAAGTGTTGCTCGTCCTTGAGTAACGTAGCAAATAAGCACAAAGGAGTGAATTGATTGCAATTATGTCACATGACACCATAGAAGATAAATAAGACAATTGAACTCATCAATGAACTCAAGTCTCAATGCAACTCTCAACTAGCAATCATGATGAACCATGCTCAAACAAATGCAACATCAAATACTCAACACATTGCTCCTTCCATGGAGTATTTCACTCATCACTCAAGTGTATGAAGGTTTAATGCACTCAATCATCAAATTCACAAATATGCACACCATAAGCTTGCCAATGGACTCAATCTCAATCAAAATTATTTATATTCAATCACGAATCAAAGAGGTCTTTCATCAAGGTTGTAATGTAGGCTCTTTGGAATAAGTGGGATGATTTGGGTAAGAGTGACTCAAATAGTAGAGACTTGAATGATAGCTAATCAATACAATACACATCTCTTCACTCTTCATCAATCAACTCTTTTTCTTGCACTTCAAGTTCAAGCACCACCATTCACTTGAGCTTTCTTTGTTTTTAAGCTCACAAATTGAATTTTTCTTTTTCATGCTCACAATTTTCTTCACATTTCAATTTTTTTCACAACCTTTCTTTCTTCTTTCAAACATCATCACTTAACTCATCATTTTTCACCACACTTCACAATCAAATCACCATCTATAGCCAACAATCAAACTCTATAGACATAGGACAAGAAGGCTCATAAAAATTGGCAAATGGTTTCAATTTCACTTGCTTGCCAAAGAATAAGGAAATAAGGTTCAACATGGCTCACTAAGGAAATCAAATGTTTTGGTGGAAAAAATTTGGCAAAGTGACTCATCATATCAAACATGACCTCTTATCACTTTCATGACATCTCACAAAGATCAATCTCAATAAGTCCAAGGGCAAGTTCTAGCATACAAATTTATGAATGATGCACTCACAAAGAAATCAAATCAATCGTATAAGATGTACGATTATAAAGGCACAAAAGCTCACGGGCTAGAATTGAGCAATGAATCAAGCATCTTCAATCACATTCATTTATGATATTGCAATTAGATTTTGTACCCATGAATTTTGCACTTTGCTCCATGAGCTAATACTCTTGTGCTTGGGATAATTGAAATTGAGGATGATTCGATTGCCTTGTGCTATGATTGCCGATGATTGTTGATCAATTGAGATAGTTTGTACCCTAATTGTGATTCTAATTGTGCTTCATGCATTTTTATCTCTTTAGATTAATGTTTGATCACCCTAGCAATATGCGAGAGTTGAGCTAACATGATTAGGGATTAATCGGGTTATAATTGTGTATGATTGTATGAATTGGGTGCTTCTTAATTGAGAGATTAGTTGCACTAAGGATACTCACATTAGGCATTGTGTGATTAATTGAGACTTAATTGCATGATGGTTCTATGCTTTCTATCTTAGTTGGTTAGCAATTTGATTCAATCATAGCATGTTGATCATTGATTCCTTGATGGAGATTATTCCTAGCACCCCAATCCCCAATTGATTTTTATACTTGTTCTAGCATACCACGTGTTCGATTAATTGCTTGTAGTGTTGTTTGATTTTAATTTTAGCATTTGTATTTTGTTTTTGGAGCCCAAACCGCATTTGCAACAATAGTCATTGAAAACTTGCATTTCTAGGGACTCAAGGCCATACTTTTCCCTTGGGTTTGATAAACTTGGTTGTCTTAATACCGCTTACCCGAATTACCGCAATCAAATATCTATATTGCTAATTTCAAAAGTTGCCCCAAGAATAATCTGTTTAATTGCTAAGGGTAGAAATGATCTCGGTGGCTACGGCATAAAAGGCTTTTCCATCGAACTTCAAAACCCTTAACAAAATTTCTTGAAAAGGACTTGTTAAAGGTTTGCCGGATAAACTTTTTCTAATGATCTTAAGTGTGATGCATGCCAAAAAGGAAAACAGACTAAGTCTTCCTTTAAGAGTATTAACACCATCTCATCTAAGAGAGTTTTAAAAATTGTGCATTTGGATTTGTTTGGACCCGTGTCTCCTCTCGGCTTTAGTGGAATGAAATATTTCCTAGTAGTCGTGGATGATTTTTTCAAGATATACTTGGGTATTGTTTCTTTTCAAGAAAAATGAAACAATGAACAAGATTCCTGACATATTCAAACAAATTCAAAATGAGAAAGGCGTTAATATAATTAAGATACGGAGTGACAAGGGGTCTCGAGTTCCTTAATTCTTGTATTACTAACTTTTGTCGTGAGTTTGGAATAGAGCACGAGAGATCTTCAAGACGGACTCCTCAACAAAATGGGGTAGTTGAGAGGAGAAACCGTACACTCAAAGAAGTAGCTAGGAGCATGTTAGCTAAGCATGGTACTCCTTACAGTTACGGGCTGAAGCAATTATTACAACTTGTTATACCTAGAATAGATGCACGCCGATCAAGGACAAGGGTAAGACTCTGTATCAGTGTGGAAGGGTAAGATTCCTCATGTCTCCTATTTCCGTGCATTTGGTTGCAAATATTCCATTCACAACAATGAAAAACTTAATTGAAAAGCTTTGATGCTAAAGTAGTTGATGGAATATTCTTGGAATATTCCACCACCTCTAAAGAATTTAGAGTGTTCATTAAGAATATCCTTTGTGTGGAAGAAACTTCTCACGTAATCTTTGATGAATTATCTTATGTCTCGGATGAGGTGACTAAATTGTCGGATGATTTTAGTAAACATGAACTAAAAACTTCTAAGAGTGTTAAAGTCTATCCACCTAATTTGGACTCTGGTTCGAGATAAGGACGTACAATTTAATCTTCAAAAGGAAAGTCCTACTCAAGCTCCAGTGAGAAGGAACCCTCAACACCCGATCATCGAGATAAGATCATCTTCTAAAGGGGAACTCCTACTCGATTGGACTAGATTGAAGAGAATAATGAGCCTACTTCTGTTGTTCACAAAGAAAAAAGGGTAATGAACTATCATCTGCTTTGGGCCAGATCATTGGTGATCCAAGCAAGAGTGTGTCAGACGAGGACAATGCTAGATCCCAAGAGCATGTTCAGCTGCTATGTTTCACTACTCAAACCCAAGACAATTGATGAAGCATTGTCTGACCCAAACTGGGTAATGGCTATGCAAGAAGAATCGCATCGCTTGAAAGACAAGAGGTGTGGGAGCTAGTCGATAGACCACCCCACCGAAAGATTATAGGCACCAAGTAGGTTTTTAAGAATACAACGAGATGAGAATAACATTGTAGTTCGAAATAAGGCAAGATTGGTAGCAAAAAGTTATTCACAATCTGAAGGGATTGATTATGATGAGACCTTTGCTCCAGCTTGCTAGATTAGAAGCTATAAGGTTATTCTTGGCATTTGGCCTATAAACCTTTCACGCCTTTTTAGATGGATGTTAAGTCTACCTTCTTAAATGACATATTTCTTGGGGAAGTCTTTGTAGAGCAGCCAACCGGGTTTGTAATCGGTAACAAGGTTTACAAACTCAAGAAAGCTCTCTATGGACTTAAACAAACACCTAGGCTTGGTACGACACATTATCTCGATTTCCTTGTTAACAATGGATTTTCTAAAGACATGATTGATAGGACACTTTTTAGAAAAGAAGTTGATGGTGAGATCATCTTTGTTCAAATTTATATTTATGATATTATTTTTGGTTCACCTAATCTGATTCTATGTGAACAATTCGGTGAGTTAATGAAGAACAAAGTTGAGATGTCTATGATGGGTGAACTTACATGTTTCCTAGGATTGCAGGTAAAATGCATAAAGAAGTGAATATTCATTCATCAAACTAAGTACACTAAGGACTTAATTGAGAGGTTTGGTATGACTACAAGCCGAGAAGCTAGGACACCCATGGAAACTAACTTCTCGATGGATCCAGATGAGGGAGGCATCTCAACCGATGCTACTAAATATCGTGGATTGATTGGATCATTGTTATATCTCACCGCAAGTAGACACGATATCTCTTTTGCGGTTGGGGTGTAAGGTTCCAATCTAACCCTAAGAGATCTCCTCTGGAGATAGCCAAGAAAATACTCAAATTTCTCGGTATCCTTAAATGTAGGGTTGTGGTACCCATCCGATGACAACTTTGAAATGGGCCGGATATTCGATTCAAACTTTGGAGGATGTAAGGTAGACAGTAAAGTCTACTTCCGGAACATGTCAATTTCTTGGTCATAAGCTGATATCTTGGCTATCCAAGAAGCAAACATTTGTTGCCACATCTACCACTTTGAAGGTGAATACATGGCATCCGGAAATTGTTGTTCCCAACTTATCTAGATAAGCCAATGACTTAGGGACTATATAATATTCACTTCTAAGGCACTTATTTATTATGATAGCACTAGTGCAATTGCAATAACCCAAAATCCTGTACTTCACACTCGTTGTAAACATGTTGATATAAGACATCATTTTATCCGAGATCATGTTGAGAAAGGGAATATCAGACTTGAAAAGATTCATATGGACAATCAAAGAGCCGATATCTTCACCAAACCCTTAACAGAATCAAGAATCAAGGAATTGTGTGTTAAACTTGGCTTACTTGATATTTCCTATGTAATCTTGAATAATGGTAAAGTAGAGATTGTTGGTCCCGATTGGTTGAGTTGATTAAGAAAACTTGAGTTAACCTTCTATGATAAAATCTAGAAGGGGGTTGAATAGATTTTATAGATTTTTCAAAACTCTTTGAATCTTACTCAAAACTTCAAAGTTACACAATGGAAATTCAGTTTTAAACTCAACTTCGAACAAGATCAAAAGCAAACCGATATTTTAGATTTAACTTTGATTCTCAAATCTATCTTTGATTTGGTAGCTGGAATTTGTAAGAAACAAGTAAGTAAAACAAAGCAATAAAGAACACCGTGTTTATAGTGGTTCGGATTATAACAATCCTACATCCACTCTCCTTCTTCAAACTTTGAAGAAGGATCTCTTCTACCTCGCTTACTTACTCACTTTACAATCGACCTTACAAATTACAACTTGATCTTCAAATCTTCAATCTTCTAAACTGTTCTTAAAAATCTAACTCTAAAGTAATAGAAGAGTGTTTGAAGATGTATAAGAAAAAGTGTTCTATAAACACTTAGAAAAATCTATGATGAGATCCTTGAAAACTATTTTTGTGCTTTTTCGAAATCTTGTGAATTTTGAGAATTTGTTGCTGAAAAGAATAACTTGTGTGCTCTCTCTATTCTTTTTCTAATGAAGTGCCTAGACCTATTTATAAGTCTCAAAAGACTGTTAGTTTGTTAATTAGTTTTAACAAACTAGAAACTCGCTCAACAAACTTATTCTTGGAAACCGCTCTAGACCTCTGATTTTATTCTACTCGTCTGCGGTGACTTGGTGAAGACTTGCCTTTCTTATTCTACTCACCTTGTCTTGATCTCGTCGAGCTCTTCATATTTGTCTCCCGCAGATGACTAGACTTGAGCTCGTCTTCGCATGACTTGTAATCTTCCGGACCTCAGCTAACTAGTTTGGTTCTCGACCTCGTCCGATCGACTTAGCATAAGGACTTAATCTCACTGTTCTTCAGTCGTCGATCATCTCGAGCCGCTTCTTTTAACTTATCAAAACTTCTTGATCTAACAATTTCCCCTTTTTGATGAAGTTAAAACCTACAAGAAAGAAACACACTCCACAGTGAAGTTAGTACTAGAGTTAGTTAAAATCATCGAGATAGGTATATCGAGCACATTTTCACATTACAAATGATTCGATCAATTTAAAGCACTTAATTAAAAAATCAAGACCTTTAGACTCTTGAAATATTTAAAAAAAAATTTGAGTCTTAGGACTTAGAAAAATTTTTAGAAAATTTTAAGTCTCGAGAGATAAATTTCTCGGATGATTTATACTTAGAAAATTTTAAGTTTTCTTAAAGCGAGAAAAAAAAACTAAGAAAATAAGACAAGTATTTCACATAAGTCCAAATATATTTATTCATATATTTACAATTTACGAGATAGATGAACCGATAGAAATAAAAGATAAGGAAAAGAAAGTCCTGTCTATCAAATTCCCCATCGGCTTGCTTCGGAATGTTCAGCGTTGAAAATCCTCGCTCTTAGTTGTTTGAGTTCATTCTCGTCTATGAGCTCGGATTCTCTTTTAGCTTTGATAATGACCGATTTGACCTATTCCATGTCCTGGAGATCCATCCTCTTTCAGCTTGGGAGTGACTTGCTCATAGGCCGGAGCGACCAGATCGCAGCTTGAAAACATTGTGCGCCTCATCGAGCGATTTCCCATACAGATCAGCATTTTCCTTTTCCATCCACTCATGCCATCGCATGTCTTCATCACCGCACTGCATGGAGATGCTTTCAAGATGTACCAATAGTACATCCATCCGGCATCCAGAGCTTGCTTCTTGTATTCCCCGGTGTGCCGCCAGAGACCATCTTAGGAGGAGTCGATGAGCGGTGGACAAGTCGGAAGTCTGCTTCATCGGCCGCCTTTGATACCCACTTCCGAGTGTCCCCTGTCCCCACTTCGACTCCGCCTTTCCTAGCTTCTTCAGCCTCTTTTCTCCCTGCTTCTCATATTTTTCCTTCTCGCCGTGTATTCTTCTAATCTGCTCACCGAGAGGTTTGAGTAATCAGTTCTTTCCTTTTGCTCGGCTGCTGGTCTGGGCTAGTCACCGCCACGATGAAGACTTCTCGATCTGCCCGCCTTGCCTTTACCCTTGCCCTTGGCCTCGGGTTTCTCGGCCTCTTTCATCTTGGCCAGCAGCCTTCTCGGTCTTCTCCTCCTCCTCCTTCCTCCTCTTCTCCTCATCCTCACGGATGGCCTCCTCAATCCGAGTCACCCTCGGTTGCAAGGCAGCGATTATCCGATTTGATCATGATTTCGGCCTTGGTCGCCTCCAACTCAGTGAGTCTCGCCTTTGAGTCTAACATGTCTGTGAGGGACAAGACTCCACTGTGAGGGTGTCCATTCTTCCTTCAGCTCCTTCCCTTTTGACTCCATCTTGCAGTGGTCTGGAGCTATTTTTCCAAGGCGTAACAACGAACCTCAAGTCCTGCCTCGATCGAAGTAAGGGCGTTGACCAGACTTCGTTGTCTGCCGCCACCTTTTGCTTGAGCACCTTCACCTCCTCCTCCGTGTTACTCTCGGGTACCAACAGAAGTGCCAATGTTGGCTGATAGGTTGCGAATGATGTTGACCTCGGCAATCTACATATTGGCGAGCATTGTATCGGTGATCGCTCGAATCACCTTCCTCGCCTTCCTCTCCATCAGCCTTTGAACCTTGGTTATGACTGCTTGTGTAAATCCTCAAAGGCCGAGGAGATGGCAAAATTGGACTGTCTCTTCCTCTCAATCGGATGAGGAAGAGGGGGTGGGAGAAGTTGGACTTGGGGAGCTCATGTGGATATCTCCAAATATGTTGGAGGTATCCACCGGTTGGTGTTCGAAGGTTGGGAGGAAGTAGGGCGTCTCGATGGTGGTGGAGGGGTAATTTACAGTGGGGGTGAAGATGGAAGGGGTGGTATTTGGATGAAGTGGGTGGTGGAGAAGGGGTTAGGCGAGGTATAGTAGGTTGGGTTGGGGGTGAGAGAGAATTGGAGAAGATGGGAGTAAGGCCGGGTGGAGAGATGGTAGATATGGGGGTGGGGGAGTAGACTGTCTCGTGAGGAAGGACAACATATTAGATGGGGAGGGTGGAGGAGATGAGATTTGGGTTTGAGGAAGGGTAGATGAGGTTGTGGCTTGGACTAAAGTGGGAGTAGGCTGTTTTAGAGGCTCGAAGGTGCCGGCTGGGTCACCTCTTCATCGCGAGTGGGCCGGAGAGGGGAGGGAGAGAATTGTACTGCCTCTCAGGAGTGGGGACGGGGTCCTCTCGAGCTTATTTCTTGAACATCTTTAGATTGGACCACCTTAGCTGCTATTTCCAGCGTAATTGCCTCTTCACAAGAGGGCTAGGGCCGATCACAGAGGTTCCCCTAGCTCGAGGTTTTCACCAACCTCCTCCTTCTCTTGGCCTTCTCCTTCAGCCTTCATTGGGCCGTGAAGCCTCACTGAGCTCACCGTCCTGCTCCTCCCTTTCCTCTTCTTCTTCTTCTTCACCTCCTGGCTGATGGATCCTGAGCCCCGACCTCGCCGCTCCTTCATCTCGAGTCGGCCGGAGCCCGAGCGGCTCATCCTTAGTCAGCCCTTTTTACTTTGTATAGGCTCGACTCCATCGACCCAGCTTGATCTCATTGTCAAGATATCCTCCAATATCACCGTCACCTTGTTAAATAGACTGGTGATTGATCTCGCCTCGCCACTTCCCACCAACTACCTCCGCCTCTTCCTTTCTGTCTCAAACCTACCCAACAAAGATCCCAGCCCGGTTGGCTTGAACTCCATCAATAATCGCCCTCATGGAGCATAGCCTCGGGTCTAGTCAGCATCATGGGAGTTCTGTTCCCCTAAAATGACCTTCGTCAATATCGTTATTAGCAGACGATATCTCCGTCGGAGCATTTTCTTCTTTAGTTCGTGACCTTCGATCCTTCATTGAATTACGGGCAATCATCTCGAATGATTCTACCCGGTCGTCTGATTTGTATGAGAGGGGGTTTACTCCTTCATAGCTTGTATCAAAAATCCGCGCCACCTCCGCCAGAGTTCTGTTAACACCTCGCCGTAGACACGGGTTTTGAAAATCCCGCTCTCAAACGTCCCGTTGACGTAGAACTCGATGCCTCTTATGTCCAAGGTTTTATTGGAGGTGGATTTCTTGGAACAAAAGTCCTCAATCCCGACCTCTCCAATAAATCTAGGATCTCCCTCGATTCACCATCGGTGGTGGTATCAAAGTCGACGTACATCTCCGACTTGATCTTCTTGTTGTATGTCTCGGTGTGTACTTCCACCATTGTTGATGTTACTCCTAATCGTTTTTGAGAAGTGCTCATGAAAGAATTTTACTAAGAGTTTTTGGAAAAAATTTGAGTATAGGTATAATTTTACGAAAGTGAAAAAGTTTGATTGAGGAAGAAGGTGTATTTATAGGAGGGAAAATTGGAAAGAGAAACCGCTTTTAGAAAATCTGATTCAATCTAAGCCGTTTATTTAAAAAGTTTTACACAGCTTGAATCAACGGTTAAAAATCTGGATAAACGATTGGGATTCAGCGCGTGGATGCTACTTACCTTTGGAATGCGTAAATAGTTACTTTATAGATCGTTGATTTGTGAGATGTAGGTTACTTTATGCGAGAGAAGTAAGTATACCCGACGTCGACCTAGGGTTACCTTACTTCGTATAAGGGTTTTCAAAAATAGATGAGTTTGTAAAGTCATCCGATAAAGTAACCCGTCTGATTTTAAAACAAATTAGTTTTATCTTTTAGCAAACTTAAAAAATTTAAATAAACAGGCTCATTTAATTTTCTAAAGTTAGGTTTTCCAACCAATCAATCCAATAAGAGTTTTATAAGAAAACACAATATGTGGAGATTATTCAAAGGTAAAGGTGTCTGGATAAGAAGGTTTATGAAAGATGAGGTGAAGTAGTCTGAGTTATCAATTTGATCTGCTACCTATTCCCGCAAAGACATAGACTTGAAAAAGACATTAGTAACTTGAGGTAGATCGGATAGGGTACAGATAGTCATCTGCTTTCTCAAGAAATCAGCCGATTATTGTGCCCTAGTCTCGATTTACCGAATGTCGATAAGTAATTATCATGTCGGTATAAGGTCAATATGACTAATCCTTGATTCTTGATTCCAAACTAGGAGATCAATGATATCACTACTGATTGTCCTTTGACTCATATCTAGTCCGATAATTCTTCTAGACATAGTAAACTAAATTGAGAGAGACAAAGAATGAAAAACATAAAATTATAGATTAACTAAAGAAGCATCTAATAGTCCTAATTCTACAGATAGTTCTTTAAACCTTGTCTTTGCGGTGGCTTTGTTAAGATGTTCTGCTCTTTGGAAATCACCAAGATCTTCTCTAGTCTCGATGTCACCTTTCTCTACATGGTCTCGGATGAAGTGGTGTCTCGATATCTACATGCTTGCATCTTGTATGTAGGACTGGGTTCGTGGTAATAGCTATGGCAATATTACTATCACAAAAGATAGGTACATCTTTGGTGATAATATTATAGTCCCTTAGCCGTTGACTTATCCAGATCATTTGTGAACAACAACTTCCACCGCCATATACTCACTTCCATTGTGGAAGTAGCTACAGAGGTTTGCTTTTTAGACAACCATGAAATCAGCTTACTTCCAAGAAATTGGCAAGTACCATGTAGATTTTCTATCTATCTTACACCCACCAAAATCTGAGTCCGAGTATCCAGACACTCAAAGTTGTCATCGGTTGGATACCATAATCCAACATTTACAGATCCTTTCGGTATACTTAAGAATTTTCTTTGCCGCTTCAAGATGACTTTTCTTAGGATTAGCTTGAAATCGAGCATGAACTCCAACCGCAAATGAAATATCAGGTCTACTAGCGATTAAATATAATAAAGAACCAATTAGACCTCAATACTCGGTTTGATTAGTGTCTTCTCCCTTCTCATCCGGATCCATTGAAAAGTTTGTCATCATAGGTATCTTAGCTTCTCGGCTGGTACCTATTCCAAATTTATCAATAAGATCTTTTGTATATTTGGCTTGATTTATGAATATTCCCTTCTTTGTCTGCTTGACTTGAAATCCAAGAAAATAAGTCTTCTCTCCCATCATGGACATTTCAAATCTGCTTTTCATAAGATGACTAAATTCTTCACATAAAGACATGTTAGTTGATCCAAAGATTATATCATCAACATAAATCGAACTAACAAAAGATCACAACCAAATTCTTTTCTAAAAAGAGTTCTATCAATTCTACCTTTAACAAAACCATTTTGAGTTAAATAATCAAACAAGGTGTCATACCAAGCTCTTGGTGCTTGTTTAAGTCCGTATAGAGCTTTCCTTAGTTTATAAACCTTGTCTCCTTTGACAAAATCAGGAGGTTGCTCTACATAAACTTCCTCACCTAGGATTCCATTAAGAAATGCCGACTTAACATCCATTTGAAAAACTATGAATCTTTTAAAACCAGCATAGGCTAAAAACAATCTTATGGCTTCCAGACGAGCCACCGGGTGCAAAGGTTTCATCATAATCAATCCTCTCGATTGTGAATAATCTTGAGCAACTAGTCCGACCTTATTTCTAACCACAATATTGTTTTCATCCCTTTTGTTTTTAAAGACCCATTTAGTTCCAATGACTTTTTGATGATGAGGCCTTTCAACAAGCTCCCACACATCTTGTCTTTGAAATCGATTTAGTTCTTCTTGCATGACATTAATCCAGCTTGGAATCGCTTAGAGCTTCGTAATAGATTTAGGTTCAACTAATGACACATAGCAACTAAACATACAATCTTGATTTAGTTGGGTCCTCGTCTCTGACACCAGAGTCTAAATCTCCAATTATTTATTCAAATTGGATGATATGACATTACTTTCTTACCTTTGTCTTTTACAGTGGATGATGTTTTGTCTGAATTATTTAGTTCGAGATGAGTCTATGTTACCTTTCTCGATACCTGATCATCCGATGTATCGGTCGCCCGATCACCGGTAGATCACCGGTGAGGAAGATCTTTCGTGTTCTTTTCCTTTGTCTCGATTCTTCCTCTTCATCTAAGTCTCGATTCTTGATTGTAGAATTTTATGGTTGATCTCTTGATAGTCATCTAATCCAGGATCATCTCGATATCTTTGTGATGTCCCTGTCTTATCAAACTCAAAAGAAGTTTCATCAAATACCACATGGGGTGTTTCTTCTACACACAAGGTTGTCTTATTAAAAACTCTATATGCCTTTGATACGAGATGAGTATCCCAAGAATATCCCATCTCGCTATCTTGGCATCAAAGATTTTTAATTAAGATTTTCCATTGTTGTGTATGAAACATTTACAACCAAATACTCCCTCCGTCCCAACATAATCTTCATACTTTCCTTATTTGGACGTCCCAACATAATCTTCACACCCAAATAAGGAAAGTACTTTTACACTAATACCCTTAAAAGTCAAACACTTTATCTTATTACACTTTATTCTCTTACACTTTTTAAAAATCAACAACCCAAAATACCCCTACAATTTATTCTCTCTCATATCACTTTATCACCAAAAAGCAACTTTTATTAATCTCCGTGCCTGTGAAAGTGTGAAGATTATCCTGGGACGGAGGGAGTATATGAAAGTATGAAATTTTGGGAGACCTTCCCTTCCAAATTTCATAGAGAGTTTTACACTTATTCTTAACAATTAAGCTTCTATTTTGAACATAGCAGTCAGTATTAACAGCTTACGCCCAAAACTGTGAGGAGTATTGTACTCGAGATAACATTGATCTAGCCGCCTCTTTCAAGGTCCTGTTTCTCCTTTCAACTACTCCATTCTCGTTGTGGAGTCCTCGCTGCAGATGTTTCTGAGCTATGTCATTCTCAATGCGGAGTTAGTAATCGACTTATTTATAAATTCAAGACCTTTATCACTTCTAATTTTAATAATATTTAATCCTTTTTCATTTTGAATCTTTTTAAGAAATTTTGGAATCTTAATCATAGTCTCATTCTTTTTGTACAAGAAATAACCCAAGTAAATCTTGAAAAATCATCAACAATTACCAAGGTATATTTTCTTTCACTAAAGTTGAGAGGTGTTCTTTGGACCAAACAGATCCATGTGAAGAAGTTCCAATCCTTTCAAGAAGGATTACTTATTGTTTTAAAAGAAGCTTTAGTTTGTTTTCCTTTTTGACATGAATCACACTCATGGTTCTTTGAAAATACTTTATCGGGAGTCCTTTAACTAAAGATTTCCTTGCTATTTTGTTAAGAGTTTTGAAGTTTAAGTGACCAAGACGTTTGTGCCACACCCAACTTAAGTCATCTGAACTCTTAGCAACAAGACAAGTATCTTTAGGACAACTTTTGAAATTAGCAACATAAATGTTACCTTGTCCGACTCCAGCCAATAGAATATTTTCATTGATACCATCTAATACATAGCATGCATTATGAGTAAATTTGACACAAAACCCCTTATCATAAAATTGTGAAACCGAAAGTAAATTGTGCTTCAATCCTTCCACGTAGTAGACTTCATGTACTTGAATATCTCCTATCATCGGTGTTCCTACACCTTTGGTGAGTCCATAATTGTTGTCTCCAAACGTTACTCTTGGTCCATCTATGGTCTCGATAGTTAGAGAGAAGTCGTCCCTCATAGGTCATGTGCTTGGAACAACCACTGTCAATGTACCAGATGACCTCAAGAATGTCTCCTCTATTAACTATCTTCTTATCTTCCTGCAATCACAAATTTATTGCTTAGGTACCCTTTGTACTTTGGGTCCTTTCATGTTAAGTTGATTTTTAGGAATCCAGACAAAGATATCAATGTTCCTTAAAACCATATATTGAAGTTTACACCCATATCTATCTACTAAGATAAGACTTTCAAGATCAATCTTATTTAATTGATCTTTTGAGATTGTCTTAAATCTTGGTAAAAATGGATATGTTTTGCTTCTTCCATCAAAGTCATTATACCTAGGATAGGACTTTGATTTAGTCTTAGGTTTAGCCTTAGGAGTTACTTTCCTTGTCTGCTTTTTTCTTTTCGTAATTATCGATGAGGTAATTAATTCCTTAGGTTTCCAAGGACTAAATCTAGTTTCTATCTTTGGTTTAGTTGCTTTAACAAAAACTCTAGGTTTTATTGGATCATTTTTCTTACTCCTATCAAAACCTAATTCAGTTTTATCACTAGACTTTTGTGAAGTATTGAAGATTTTATCTATTGTGGTTTGAGAGTTATTTAGAAGTCCTAACTTGAGATTTAATTCTTTGGTAGTCTACTTGTAACTCTCATTCTCGTAATAGATATTTGAAAATTTTATCTTCAAAGAACTCAATTCCTGTTCTAACTTATCTGTCTTATCGACAAGGTACTAGTGATCATCTCGATCGACATTCCCCCTTGAATGTACAGTCTGGTTTCTCACTTTCCGTAGTTTGTTTGACCTTAGTTAGATCAGTAATTTGATTCTTTAAATTAAGATTTTCACTCTCTATCTGTTTATAAGCGAGATAAAGCGGTCTCCAAATCTTTCAAAAGTTTATCAATAAGACTAGGATCGATTTCGAGATAAGGTATCACAATCATTATTTGAGGATGAATAGTAATGTACCTCTTTTGCCATTAAACGGATGTCGTCATCGACCCAAAATCAGATGAGGATGAGGATGATGATGTCTCATGAACTTCTTCTTTCTCGGCGGAAGAGCTCTCGATCAGCATACCTTCAATCTCTCTTTTTCCTCTTTTCTTCTCTCTCTCTCGGGAGTGAGTTGAGGACAATCATAACTGTAGTGACAAGGCTTATTGCATGTATAACAATTATCTCCTCTGCATGCTGTTTTCGGACTACTATCTCCTCGTCGATAGGTGACTTATGATTCCTTGTCTCGATCCTTTTTCGATCATTATGCGAACTCTTTTCTTCCCCTGTCGATCTATAGTTCCTTCGACCTGATCTGTCTCTCTTGTTTCTTTTGTACTTCATTCTCAATCTTTCATATCTTTTCAATAGAAGAGTCATTTCCTCCTTAATAGACAGATCAAATGCCTTGAAGATCTTTTCGCATTCATCTTGATGAACAAATGCTACAATCTTTCCAGATGTTGAAGATTTTGCTTCATCTTCTTCATCTTCGATTTGGATGTCATATTCTAATGCCTTGAGATGAAAAAACAAAGTGTGGTGTGAAATTGAAGATAGATTTTGAGTAGCTTTCAATATTAGCTTTCTCTCTCCATCTTTTGCTTAATGACCTCAACACTTTATTATTGATTTCTTTCTCTGTATAGGTTTTTCCCAAATCACCGCCTTGTTCAAGATGGATTTGTCAACCTAACATCCAGCTTGATCAACAAACTCTCCTTCTTTCATCTTGAAAGTGTCAAAAACATGTAGAATGATCGCAATTTGTTTTCTTTGACTGATCTCGATCCTTCACAGATTCCAGCAAGAGTTTCCCACATTTCCTTGGCGATCTTGCATCTTTTCACCTTTTCAATCCAATCCTTACTCAATGTTTCAATGATCTCTGTTCTAGCAACTTGATCCAGTTATGAATCTTTCTTTCATCACTAGTGAGTTCCGAGCTTTTCTTTTCTTGCCTCACTCTTGTTTGGTGATTGATTGCCATTGCTAGTGCCTCCATGATAAAACTTAATAGGTCCTTCCTCAAGAACCTCCTCCATCCTATCATGGATAGCTTTGAGATGATTTTCCATCCTGAATTTCCAATAGTCATATTCTTCAATTGAGAAATCGGGTAGACTCCTTGATTTCTTGCTCTTGCACGAAGACATGATAAGATAGGAAAACAAAGCACTCTACAATCTTGTTAGTAGCACGATTAGTAACAATGAAGAAGATGAAGAAAATCAAAAATATTTCAGTAATCTTGGTTAAGACCTAAAGAACAGCCTTAACACCGCTCCGATACCACTAGTTGGTCCCGATTGGTTGAGTTGATTATGAAAACTTGAGTTAACCTTCTATGATAAAATCTAGAAGGGGGTTGAATAGATTTTATAGATTTTTCAAAACTATTTGAATCTTACTCAAAACTTCAAAGTTACACAGGAAATTCGCTTTAAACTCAACTCGAACAAGATCAAAAGCAAACCGATATTTTAGATTTAACTTTGATTCTCAAATCTATCTTTGATTTGGTAAGCTGGAATTTGTAAGAAACAAGTAAGTAAAACAAAGCAATAAAGAACACTGCATTTATAGTGGTTCGGATTATAACAATCCTACATCCACTCTCCTTCTTCAAACTTTGAAGAAGGATCTCTTCTACCTCGCTTACTTACTCACTTTACAATCGTACAACTTACAAATTACAACTTGATCTTCAAATCTTCAATCTTCTAAACTGTTCTTAAAAATCTAACTCTAAAGTAATAGAAGAGTGTTTGAAGATGTATAAGAAAAAGTGTTCTATAAACACTTAGAAAAATCTATGATGAGATCCTTGAAAACTATTTTTGTGCTTTTCGAAATCTTGTGAATTTTGAGAATCATTCTTTGAAAAGAATAACTTGTGTGCTCTCTCTATTCTTTTTCTAATGAAGTGCCTAGACCTATTTATAAGTCTGAAAAGACTGTTAGTTTGTTAATTAGTTTTAACAAACTAGAAACCGCTCAACAAACTTATTCTTGGAAACCGCTTTAGACCTCGGTGATTTTATTCTACTTGTCTGCCTAACTTGGTGAAGACTCGCCTTTCTTATTCTACTCGGCTTGTCTTGATCTCTCTCGAGCTCTTCATATTTGTCTCCTGCAGATGACTAGACTTGAGCTCGTCTTGGATGACTTGTAATCTTCCGCACCTCGGTGACTAGTTTGGTTCTCGACCTCGTCGATCGGCTTAGCATAAGGACTTAATCTCACTGCTCTTCAGTCGTCCGATCATCTCGAGCCGCTTCTTTTAACTCATCAAAACTTCTTGATCTAACAGAGATCCTTATTTGATATCTTGTAAAGTATACAAGATAAAAATGACATCCTCATCTCGAGCTCTTCAAAAAGATATCCGATAAGGATGATGTCTTCATCTAATCTCTTGAAAAAGATATTAGAAAAGGAAATTGTTATATCATTATCTATTGTCTTATATTACTAACATTTCAAGTATCGAGACAAGTAAACCTTATACGAAATTCGATGAATACGGGAGTATTTCAAACTTTACCTTGTGCATTTACGTTATGTACATTATTTCACATAAATAATATGTGACATGATGTCATAAAATTCTTTAAAATAATGGGTTCACTCAGTAGTCTTTTTAATAAAAATAATTTTCGAAAAAATTATATACATCCTTCTATTTTATTTTGTCTTTGAAAAATCATATTTTGGGTGTATTAATCCTTTTTGGTGTAGTTACTAAAAGCTTCTATGTCGAAGAAGTTACTACAGACCGAAAAATTCTCTTAAAAATGGTTTTAAAAACACTGAGTGACATCCACGCACCGGAATTGGAGGCGTTTTCAATCTTGAACCGTAAAAAAATTCATGCGCGGCATATTTATTAGTGACCAAGATTAATCGACACACTTTTCTAAAAAATAGTCATGATTACTATTTTCACAGGTGCATTTATACATTAAAATCTTTTCAAAATTATTATCTTATTAATGATTATTTATTAAAAACCGCTTTCATATAAATAGTTGTTTAGTAAATTCATTTCATTTTCACTTTCACTTTTAACCGTATTCATTACTCTCTCTTAAAAGTCCCTTTTCCTCCTAAAAGCATAAACTTCATCACCGGCGGATCAACCAACTCCTAAACCAAAATACACTTGTGACTCAGAGAATCTTCGTAGCAAAACGAAGTCGAGATGTACGTAGACTAAGAAACTACCACCGATCCCGACTGCGGGAGATTCTAGAGCTCCTTGAATCCAAAGGATTGAAGAAGTACTTCTCCATGAAATCCGGGAAGAACAAGACTACGGGATCGACATAGTTGTGGACTTCTTCACCAAAGCCACTTTTAAGAAGCATTCCATAAAATCAAAGGTATGAATTGATGGGAAAAAGGTTAGGATAGAGGTGCGTATGGATGATTTGGGGGAGATATTCGAACCGAGTAAGGAGGTAGTTGACCCTTTTACATATAAGAATGATGACTATTTGAAAAGTTTTAGGTTGATGGCTAGAAATTCATGCCAAAACATTTCTAAAAACCTAAAAGCGACCAATGTTGAGGAGGAAATATAGGTTGCTAATGCTCATTTTGACCAAATGTATATTGGGGAACAACAAAGCCACGACGGGCTTACAAAACCCGAGAATTTGTTGTTTGAGGGCCATCATTGACGGAGTCCAAGTAAACCGGGCTAGATTACTATTTACTAGGTTGTTTGAGGAGTATGGGAGATTTGTGAAGGTGGAAGTCTTTGAGAATCGGTATAGATGGACGTTGAAATCCATAGCAAGCACGATGAACAAAATCACGATTATCCTAGAATCATAGCTAGGTAGTGATAGTCTCGATTGGGATGTTGGAGTGAAAAGATATATAAGGCGAAGGGCCTTCTCTCTATTATTGAAAGGATTTTCAGACCCTAACTTAGACTCGGATGAAGTAGAGAGATTATGTGGCACTAGTCGAATTCAAAACCCAATGTCGCAAAGAAAGCAAAGTCCACGAAGTAACCGGCTCCTCTCGGTGGATGAGTCCTCGGATGAGGAGGGGTCGGATGAGGGAGAGGTTGAGAGGTCCGAGAGGAGCCGAGAAAAGTATATCCGGAGGTGAAGGAGAAGCATCCGAGGTACTGAGACCTCGGTTGGAGAAAAGGCTGAGGAGGTAGGAGTGGTTAAAGTGTCCACATGGGAGGAATCAACCAAGGGGAATCCTCTGCCTAAAAAAGGATAGTTTGTTTGATGAAGACATTCCCCGCCTATCAAGCAAACCGGCAACGAAGAAGCGGACACGGCCGCCGCTTCAGAGCCTCTAAATTGGCCACTAGCCAAAGAAACTCGCACCTCATCTGTCCAAACCGATCCCTTTTCTTTTCTATCCACTCCTACCACATCCGAAATCAACTTATTCCTCAATGTTCCCAACCCATCCAGTCGAGATTATGTGGCACCTGTCGGAATTCAAAAACATAATGCTACAAAGAAAGCAAAGTCCACGAAGTAATCGGCTCCTCTGTTTGGTGGATGAGTCCTCGGATGAGGAGGGTCGGATGAGGAAGAGGTTGAGAGGTCCGAGGAGGCCGAGAAAAGTATATCTCGGAGGTGAAGGAGAAGCATCCTGAGGTAGCCGAGACCTCGGTTGGAGAAAAGGCCGAGGAGGTAGGAGTGGTTAAAGTTTCCACATGGGAGGAATCGGCGCGAGGGAATCCTCTGCCTAAAAAAAAGGATAGTTTGTCGATGAAGACATTCCCGCCTATCAAGCAAACCTGGCAATGAAGAAGCAGACACGGCCGCTGCAGAGCCTCTAAATTGGCCACTAGCTAAAGAAACTCGCACCTCATCCTGTCCAAACCGATCCCTTTTCTTTTCTATCCACTCCTACCACATCCGAAATAACTTATTCCTCAATGTTCCCAACCCATCCGAGAAATGGGTGAGATGAAGATGATGCTCCGGACCCTCGGAAAGAATATTTATTATCAGTGGCACACATAAGAGATTTTAGGGTCTTCTCTGTGGCATCTCTCTTCCAGCTTTTGATCCCCGATTGCTATGGGGAAAAAAAGGAGGAAATACAATCGATTCCTCCATTTAAGTGGTTCTAGCTTCTCCTTGTTACTCTTCCTAACTCTTTCCCTGGTAGTTCCCAATGTTTGGCACTTTCCATACCTCATGGGTGAAACATAGAGTTGACATGCCCTAGGTCAATAAAGGAATGAGAGATGAGAAGGTCGTATATAAGCCCCATTTGACGGTGTTTCTTTGGTTCATCGAGATTGGGTTGGTGATAAATAGAATCACCATAAAAATACAACTAGATCAAGCACCGGTGATTTTATATCCGGTCCAAATCTTGGCGTCTTTCTTCCATCACAATAAGCGGGTTCTTTCTAGGACTAATAGTTCAGTTCAAGCGTATCATAGATAAAATATTGAAGTCAAAGGCACGTGAAGAAAATGACCGCAATGGTCCCTTGGCAAATGACCGATCGCACCCGATTTAAAAAGAAATAGAAAAGCACCGATGCCACTTCCTCTCTTGGATTTTAGACTTCCTAGGGCACACACGGTAGAGCCTTTTTATATATGTATACGTGCGTAAACCCAATTTGAGCTACTTTAGGAGCTGAGGTCCGCCAATCCGGCTTGCTCCCGCAGCCTACGTTTGGACCCTTCGCCCGCTCGTAAGTATTCTAACCACCTCTAGCGAAGTTTAGTGCCTAGGCGCTTAGGTTTAGCTAGCGCTACCTCTGAAGCACAAGACTAGAGAATGTAGAAGCTTAGAAAGAAGTGTCGTTGTTCGCCGCTACGGTTTTATGCTTAGGGCTCACTCATCACCTTTTGAAAAGCCAAAATCACCATACTATTCTCATTCGCAAAAGGTAACATCATGATATCTTCTTTAACGATGCGGGTAGACTTCACTTTTCATTGAGAAAACAGAGTTTGGTAGTTGGGCCGGTAACTAACTTTTAGAAAGGAATAGACCGAAGAAAGTGTTGGAGAGGAAGAAGCGAGTTTCGCAGTAGTCCTCGGTTGACCAATGATGGTTCTCGCTGGTTCTTACTTTAATCTCTACTTGCTCTGTACATCCGTCACACCTAATCCATAGACTTGCTCACATTTCACTAGTGCTTGATTTATAAAACCTAGCGGTTCGGTATCCCCGCCTCGTCCCTATGACTTCTCGGGCCGTCGGAGCGAAACTTCTTTGGGAAAAAATAAGAATAACTTAGTTTTTTCTCAAGGAGTCATCATTTTCACGGATTAGTACCTACGAATAGATGATCGAAACATTCCAAAGTCAAGCCGAAAGAGATGATTTGAAAACAACCTTTGGGGACTCATCCAATCTTCACTCTATGAAATGAGGGAATGATACGAGGAGACCAAGCATTGCGCTCAAACAATTGAGCGCCCGGAAAGAAAGACGACTTCACCTTCTCGTAAATGGTGTTAGTGAGAGCAATTTGAGTATCCCTCATTGACCTTCATTTGTAGATAGAATCTTCAATGAGTGGAAAGAAGCACCCAACCTAATAAAATAAAGGGGCTTGTTGAGTAAGGTGGCTTTCGAGCCCAAGCCTATGTTTGCTTAATAAGCTTGAGCGGAAGTTGAGGCGGGATAAAAGCGTAACTCCCGGTGTCATAGATTCTCTTTCTATCTTCCTCCCTCATGACGCTCCCAAAGCAATTAAGTAAGTGATCAAAGATACCGACCAACCTTTCTCTTCATCCAAATCGAAATTTCTTTTGAGAAGAAAAAGAATCTTACGCCCTTCGACTCCTTTTCTTTAAAAAACCAAGATCTACCAATCCCTTACCTTTTATATGAGAAAGTCTCTCTTTTTTTCTTTGGGGGAGTAGTCAAAGAATGAACTAAAGAGAATGATAGTTCTAGAATGTCTGCTCTCACAATTGCTCCTTGTGATGCAAATGGAACCATAACAATTAGGATCTCAAGATGCAGAAAAACCTATGATGCAAGGAATTATAGACTTACATCTCGATATCTTTTTTATTCTAATTTTTGTTTTCGTATCGTGGATCATGGTTCCCACTTTATGACACTTCCACTATAAAAAAATCCAATCCCGCAAAGGATTGTTCATGGAACTACTATCGAGATTCTCGTGGAACTATAAAAGTGGATGACCCTAACCCGTATGCTCACGGCTTTGGGTACGCCTTTTAATCGATGACGCCAAAAGTCAACATAAGATAACAAAAAGGGAAATTCAATTTCTATAAACTTGGAGTCAAAGCTCGTGAAGCAAAGTATCATGAGACACATAATAAAAGGAAACATTATCCATTGTCCGCCCTTCGAGCTCTTGAAAGTTATTTTGCTTGCCGGACTCCACATTTTCAAGTATTGTGCAGGTTCGAGAGCCCCGATCAGTGCAATGGGATGTATCTATTTATCTATCTCGAAATGGGAGTAGGTTTAAAAAAGAATCATAGAGTGTCTAGGGTTGGGCCGGGTTTCTCTTCCGGAATATCCGAGGCATCAGAACTTGGATTCTTTCAACATCCCGAAACATTTAGTTGTTTCTCAATGTCCTCTTTTTTCTTTTCCAAGGGTGCTCAAGCCAAGGATTGAAAGACGGGACTTTGATGGGACCTTTTCATTGAGAAGTGTGTGCTAGTCGTGAAGCTTACTTACAAGATCCTATGACTTTTTTAATTTAAGCTAGCCATGCGACATTAGCGATCCTTCCATAAACTTTAGATTTGTTTCGCTAATAATAGCCAAAACGTGGATGTCACAACCTCGAGAAAGGGACCGAAATCGTATAGTCATTTCGATTGGTTTTCCATCCCAAGCTCTACGAAATGGTTTTTTTATCAAGATAGATCAAGGGCGCGTCGGAACGGTTGGTAGCTACTTAGTCTCATCCGACTTAAAAGATGGTCAGCCGAGGAATGAGCCATCCCTGGGCCGGTGAACCCGATTTGTCAAGGAGATGGTGGATGTCTAGTTGCCGAGGAGGCTCAAGACCGGATACTTTGATGAAACGACAATTCGATTGGGAAGCCGGAGGCAATAACCTCTCCATCTTGGAGAAGGTATTTTTAAGGACAAGTTGGTCTAAAATCTTTTGAAGACATCTTTTTAGATGACCAGTTTGTCATTTATGTTAAGAAAAGGGTGTATATTGCATCTCCTACAAAGGAATCAGTTGAAGAAAAACAGCCCATGGAGGTAGAGGGGCTCAGCAAGAGCGATCGATAAACAAGCTAAGGAAGCCCAACCGATGATGATAGTTGTTTGTGCTCGAAGGAGCTGGAGGTGCCAACTCGGGAGGAGTTGATGATGATGGAGGAAGAAGCTCTAAAGGAGTCTTCGGACAAGACAATTGAATAGCGGCTCGAAGTACCCGAGTGGATGTCTTCATCTCCCCATCAGCACCGAGGAGAGAACTTTTAGAGAAGATTGAAGAGCTTGATTTGACAAAACTTTCCCTCGGTGAGCAAGAATCTTCATCTGCATGACTAACCAAAATTCCTCAAGTACTAAGTGAAGTCTTGAGTCTAAAGAATGCGTGTCTGCTCGCATTCCAAGCATTGCCTTCCTTTATCTCATTAGCTATCAAGAACAACATTCAAAGAGAAGGACAATATCGATAGATATTACCAAAATACGAGGCATAAAGAAATCACAATGAGATCAAGAAAATGATTGGTGTCAATGAGAAAGAGCTCACTCGTAAAATTCAACAATTTGTACTCAAGTCCGAGGAGGAGTCGAGGGCCGATATGGCAAGTCACCAACCAAGTTCTATCTAAAAGGAAGGCCATGATCATTAAGAAAGTCAAGAAATTTGCACTGAGGAGAGGGCAACCCAGATAGAAGAGATAAACAAGAAGATTCAAATGATGAGCAAAGAAATTTTAATGAACAAAAACTCTCTAAAGAAATCATCCGATTTTACAAAGCCGGATCTATTAGAAATGAGACTCTTCCGAAGTTGAGCAAGTAGTAATCATCTCGCAATACTCGCTTTGCCGATGCTAAAAAGGGGGAAGATAGTCTCAAGAAAAGAGTAGATGAGCATGATAGTCAGATCATGGTGTTGAAGCTAAGAATAGACGATATTTACGAAGAGTTGTTGAAATCGAAGAAGAGAGAAAGAGAGCAGCTAAGGAGAAATCTCAAAGGGTTCTTAAAACGTCTCAAGAGAGGAATGATGACTCGAGTCTCGAAGAACCATTGCCTCTGTCTGAGCCTCCACTCAATCAAGAAGAAATTCCCGAGCAGACTCCACCTCGCTGCTCAGCCCTTCCAAATCACCGGGAAAGCTCAACCAAGTAGACTAACTCGAAATCCCCACTGAAATTGAAGAAGAAGAGAAGATTAAAAAGAGGAAGAGGGAGGTATTGGCTAAGTACAGAAGAAGAGATGCCAAGAAGAGACAAGAGCCGGAGAAAGCTCAAGGAAAAGAGTATGAACGGAAGACGAGGAAAAGGGTTCAGATCCAAGAACACCAAAGGAGAAGAAGTATTCGTGCCTTTTCATCGGAGTGAAGGTGTTCCGAAGGAGATTCTTCCGATGAATGAACAAGAACAATGGAAACCACTAGAAGTAAAATGGATATTCTTGTTTCATGTCCTGCAAGAAGGTCTCCTAGGAACAAATGAGAACATAGCCTTCCATTAATAGCTCGAGGCTGAAAATCCTGAATGCTATAAGTATCTCGGTGGATCTCGGCAGACGAAGAATTCAACATGGACTTGGTTGCACCACCATACTCTTAGATTTCCTCCGCTCGATCAAGATGGAAGATTAGATCGTGAAAGGATTAAACAGACTCTAATCCAAGCCGAAACCATCGCAGATCTAACGTAAGGAAGAGAAACAAGGAGCTTTAAAGAAAGAGTCTTCGACCGATAGGCATTCAAGAAGAAGAACGGTGGTATGACTAGTCCTCATCCTTTTATCTTTCTTGATCCGAATTTCTCGATGACTATCTCGATTATATGAACTGAGATCATTTGTATATAAAATAAATCTCTTATCATCCGACTATATGTGTTCCATGTTCTTTATTAATATTCTCAATCGACTAATCGATTCAAGCTCATAACTATATGATCTTCTAAACTTAAAATTTACTAAGTGTTGTAACTCAGTCCGCTCTACCCGATTAATTCATCCTGCTAAATAAATAAGTCCTAACTATCTCCGATTATCAAATCTCCTCTCGATTATCCGACTACTTATCTATCCGAATTATTACTTATAACATGTAATTTTCTAACTCAATTTATTTTCTTGAGTGTTTTAATATCATCAAAAAGGGGAAATTGTTAGGTTGTAATAGCTGTGTTTTGATGAAGTTAAAACGAGTAGTAAAATAAGACGGCCAATCAAGCATTTTTATAGTCACCAAGTAATAAGTAATAACGTACTAAGTGTTGTAATAGATAGCTAAGATAGTTGTTAGAAGTCGACGAAGATGTGGAAGATCGAGACAAGGATAAGTCGGACAAGCAAGAATAGATCGACGACCAAACTCTTTAATAAGGATTGAAAACACGCCGAGTAGAATAAGAAAGACATGTCAAGATCGGACTAAGAGAAGTCGCTTTGAGAAGTAAAAGATGCAAATGAAGGAGACAATTAGAAGAAAAATAAGAATCGACTGCAACCAACACAAGAAGAAGTTAGACGGGTTATAACCAACAGCAAGAATCGTTGAAACCAACTAAGAAGGAGTTAGTCGGTTATAACTAACAAATTCTAGAAGATGTCAAGTCGATTACAACAAACTTAGAAGCATATAAATAAGAATAATTTCTACCGAGAGCAATACACGCATATCAAATTCATCATTTTTCATAGAAAATCTAAAGCTCTCAAAGTATTCCTAGATTGAAAAGTTCCATATTGTATTAGCTTTTGAAGTGTTTGTAGAACACTTTTTCTCCTGGGTATCTACATAGTCATTCTCCGCAGTGCGTGTATAGTATAGAAGATAGAAGAAGATTTGAAGATCATCTTTGTAATTGTAAGCGATAAGCAAGTATGGAAGTAAGTGAGTAAGAGAAGACCTCTTCACAAGTTGTGAAAGGAGAGTGGATGTACGATATTCATATACGAACCACTATAAATCTTGAATTCTTTACTTTCTGCATTTGTTCTTATTCTTCCTCTTATATTCAATTCTGTTTGTGTTCTTAATATTACTTGAAACATTGAAACAAATAATCCAAAGATTGAGTATAATCTTTCTGCTGCGAACTCTGAATAATTTAGAAGACTAACTTTGATAGTTAATCGAATTCAAGAATTTTAGATAATATATTCAACTTCCTTCTAGATTATCTTGTGTGACTCAATCGAGAGACCAACATGCACTTTATTATAAAATTAACTTATGTACACCCGCAAATAACAAATGCAAACAATGTTTAATAAACATTAAATTAAGGGACTGTCTGGTTAGGTAATAGGAATGAAAATTAATATAATACAATTATAATAACAAATGAGAACAAAAAATAATTAATAACAATATTTTTTTTTCCTAAATAAAATAATCATTACCCATTTTAATTAACCTTTTTTCCTCCTACAATTATTTTTCCTCAATTATTTCCTCACCTTACTTTATCTTATTTTTCCAAAATTAGAATATAATACTAATAATATAATCACATTGATATTTCTTCTTTCAATAAAAAATTATTTTATTTTTCATTGAAAAGCTTGTAACACGTCATCTTAAATTTGCGTTTAATGAATGTATATTTAGGAGGATAAAAAATGACATCAAGAAAGAGGCGTGGACTCTTTTCGCCCTTCTTCTTCTTCTTCACTCTGAAGAGCGGGGAAAATTATGAGCTCTGAATCTGGTTCGTCATCCCCACGGAGATCTCGCAAGGAGAAGGAAGAGGAGGAGCGGCCAAGATTCTTCGACACCAAAGCCAAGAGCAAGTGCTGGGCAAACGCCGATACGGTGCCAGGGCGCCACCCTGAGCGGTGGCGTAAGGACGCCGCTGGCAACATTGTCTGCAAACGCTTCTGCAACTGCCAAGGCTGCCTCTGCTTTGAGTATGATCACATCGTTCCCTTTTCCAAAGGTCCTTCTTTAAGTTTCTTCTTTTATATATATATTATTGAACCGAATCAATTTCTGTATGAAAATAGAGGAGTGTCTTTATTGCTAATTTAGTGTCGAAGATTTTGATTTGTGGGAGTAATGTGGTTTTGTTTTGTTCAATTGAATTTAGGGTTGATTGAAAAAAATATCACCACTTTTTATCAGTTAAATTTTTTTCTTCTTTTAAGATTTGTAAGTTGAAGTATTCATCATTTTTCGACATCAGTTCATGACGAGGTTGTTGCAATTAACCCTTGAATTTAAAATTAAAAGTCATTCAACGGTTGCTAGTTTGATCTATTGAAAAAAGAAAAGAAATGGAGATAATTTTTTTAAGAATCATATCTAACCAGTTTGTTACTTGATTTTTGGGAAGTAGAAGATGCCTTGAAAGTAATGCTGTTTTGTGCAGGTGGAGAATCAGTAGCAGAAAATTGCCAAATTCTACAGACAAGGGTAAACAGATTGAAATCGAATAAGGAGGGGGTTGATGGTGCCCAGCTTAAAAGCTACTCTTGTGACATTAAGTTCACTGGTGTGTATACATTCCTTGCTTCTTCCCACTTTCGTTCTTCGAATGCATTAACTTGTGTATTTCCTTTTTGAATCTATAAACAAGAATGCCATACAAGTTGATGAACATATCATATGCAGTTATCGAATCTCAAGATCCTCGGCTATCAGTAGGATTGTTTTGTCATTTTAAATCTTCATTATGATATAAATTTCAGTTCATCTTGACCTGTTTTGGGATGAATTTACAGACTTGTTGAATAGCTGTGAGTGATAGATCATAGATATTTCTTATATCCCATTATGTCTTTTTATTCTGGAAGTAATATGGTTTATGTAGTGTGAGTGGTTTAATAGTTTGCCGAGCTAGATAACTGTAGGTGATGAAGAGAAGCTATCTTCATCTTACTCCAGATGCCATCTGCGATTATACTCTGTCCCCCTTTAAGCTTTACATTTGGGGGATGACACAAGTTTTAATGAATATAGTGTTTTATGTAAAGTGTAGGAGAAGTTAAAAGGTAGAGAGGGTGTGTAAAAGTGAGTGGCAATTGGTGTAATTTTGTGTAAAAGTAGGAATGATTGTTACGAAATGTGAGGTCACAACTTTTCGGAAAAGAAATATAAAGCTTTAAAGGGTATGACCAAAATGGCAAAACATAAAGCTTAAAGAGGGATAGACAAAGTACGAGATGTCTTTTGTAAGTTGAAACAATAATCTTTTTTTATTAATGCAGTTACAACATCATTTATCCTAAGCCCATGATCCCTAAGGGTATGTTCATTTTGGGATTTAGGTGTGCGGAGTGAGTCATGACTGCTGAGTCATGAGATTTGGAATTCTGGATGAATAGTAAAAGTGTGTGTTTCTTTTGGGATTTGAGTAGGGTGAGATTTTACTTAATGTCAAATCAATGTGTAAGAGTGATTGATATTGTATTATTATGTTGTATTTATGTAAGAGTGATTGATATTTTATTATTATATTGAGGAGAGATGTAAAAAGTTGTTTGTATTGAAAAAAATAATAGGTGTATAGGTATTTATAGGGGTGGATTGAGTGTGGAATTTAAACTCGGGATTTCAAATCCCTAACTTACATAGGACGGGGTCGGGAAGTCCTAAGTCCATCCGTACGAATCCCGAAAAGAACATACCCTAAATAAAGCTCATTAGCATCATAAATGAGATAGTCAGTAAGTTAGTATTTGAATGGTTGGAATTTCGATAATGTCCACCGGTGAACACCAACTTATATTATATGTCCGCCACTTTTGGTGTGATGCCACTTAAGCAAAGTAGTATTGATCGCTTATTTGACATCACAACACAAGTGGTGAACATATAAGTGGACACATGATCATTTCAATAAGACTTAAATACTTGTTAAGAAGTAACCTCGGCCTTATTTGCCACCTTGTTTGAACATCTTCAATGCGACACGTATTGACATAATTGTGCACTGAATATATTTGTTATCGTAAAAGAATAATATGTATATAACTTGTGAAAATATAATTAAAAGAGAAAATCAACTATTACAGTTTTTTCACCCTACGTATCTCATACTATAAGATGTGAAGGTAGCCCTCCTCATTTGTCCTGTTACTACATAATGTCTTTGTTGTCTTGTTGAAAACTTGATATTTATCTTCTTCCTTATGAGTAACATGCAAAATTTTGTCCTGTATCTTATATGTGCTAACAGTTTTATTCCCATTCGAATGTTTAATCAATTAAGTCGTGTGTAACTTTTAAAATTATGCAATTTTAGTCCAATATTGACAAGATTGCAGGCTTTTGTATGTGCTGCTCATAAACTGGACTAATGGCTTAGCGCCGCTTGCGTGGCATAATGCGACCCTAACATATTAATTTAAATTAAAATATTACAAATTAATTATATCTGAAACAAAAAATTGTCAATATAGGACTAAATTGCGTTGTTTTAAAGTTAGGGGACATAATTGAGAAAATTGATTCGTATGGGACTAAAACTACCAACGCCCAATAGATATAAGACCAGTTTTGCAATTTGTTCTCTTCCTTACAATACAAGTGTGAAAATGGAATGGTTTTACGACGAAACATACTTGAGTGTGAAACTTTATCAAAGAATGAGTTACTCGATGGAGAGTTTTTACTTGAGTTTATCTAGTTTGGTTAAAGTGTGTTTCTGGAGTTCCATTTTTGTCTGAAACTTTAGTTGATTGTATCGAATATGCAGACAAGGAGCTCGAGCATTATCGAAATGGGCGTTTATGGAGATGTAATTAGGCCAGGAAATCAATGCCGGTGCAAAACTGTTGCTGAAATGCTCGGAAAGTACAAGCCTAAAGATCAGATGGACCCCTGCAAGTTGCCCTACAACGTCGACTCCTTGAAGCACTAGTAAGAAGGATTCAAAATCCGAATCCATATATATCAATGAATGCATTCAAGATTGATACCGAATTATTTGGTGTACCGACATTCGATTCCTGAAAGAAACTACATACAGGTTATACTCCAACTAGATAGTTGTATGCCTTCTGTTTCTATAGCTCATTATATGGTCCAAGGAAATATATATTATGACCTTCTCTCTGGTGAGATTCAGCCGATTTGGCAGCTTCCACCCAATTTAATTAGCATTTATGATGAAATCAAATTTGTAAATGCATTTTATAACTTATGGTTGAATTGTTGTGATTCCATTGAGACCTAATCCAGAAAAAGTAACGTTGATGAAATGAGTAGATGACCTAACATGTGGGAGATGGTTCATTATGCATGTTTGATTGGATAGGTCTACATATATCATGTGTCAAGTGCAAGGATTTTAGATTCGTGCATTCGCCACATTTCAATTAAAGTTAGTGTCACGATTCAGGCTAGTGTCACGTTTCATTTCATGTTTTCAATCAAATTTAATATTACGCCTCAATTATATTAGCCTCGCACGTTTCAGTTAAAGCTAGTGTCATGTTTCACCCTTGTGCTTAGTTGCATTGGTGTAACCGGCGCACAGGAGATTGACTCATATTATAGGTTGATCTGTATTACCCTCTGCAAATTGTACATAAAACAATTATCTGTATGAGGGTCTTTTGTAAGATGTCTCATGTATGAGATGAAACTCTACTTTAATACGTAGAGTTATGCCATTCTTGTCTGTATTGGCTAATAGTAATATGTGTATAATTAGTTGTATCCGTATTTAGATTAATTACGTAGAGTTATGCCATTCTTATCTGTATTGGCTAATAGTAATATGTGTGTAATTAGTTGTATCCGTATTTAGATTAATTAGACTTAAGGGTGAACAAGAGGGAAATAGCCTAGCCTATGTTGCTCGGACTCGGGTGCGGGTGTCGGACACGGGTGCGAGGATACGTGCCACACACTCAAACTTTCTAAATTTAGGATATGTGGACACGGCAAAAATGTATCCGAAATTAGGACACGGGTGCGGGATACGTTTGAGCCATTATATTACAAAAATGTATATTTTTTTATGTAAAACTATTTAGCATTAAATTAAAAGATAATTTTTGTATGGCAAAAACTTGTACGAGACGGTCTTATGCATGAGATCGAATCATTTTTTAATAAATTGTTATCACTTTTTAAAAAGTGATACAAATTAGTATAAAAGTGATAACAATTTATGAAAAAGTGACTCGTATCATCATGTCTGTCTCATGCAATGATTTGAATCGACCAAGAAACCGATCCGAAAACCCCTAAAACCGCTTTAGCCGTTGAACCACTTTGAACCGGCCAAAACCAAGAAAAACCGGTTTTCGGTTGTTTTTTAAAAAAATTATTTATTCTAAAATGTGAATTTAAAATTTAAAATAATAAACATTAAGTTGAATGAACACATAAATGAGGGTGAGAAACTACTCCTCATTTTATATTTCAATAATTGTGTTAATTTTTTCTTCTCACTCGATGTGGGATAAAGCTTGTAGTGAGTGAGAATGAGAAATTGCTCCTCATTTTATATCTCAATAATTGTGTTCATTTTTTCTTCCCACTCGATGTGGGATAAAGCTTGTAGTGAGTGAGAGTGAAAAAAACTCCTTATTTTATACCCCAAGAACTTTGTTCATTTTTCCTTCCCATTCAATGTGAGATAAAATTAGTGTGCTCATTGATCAAAATTCATGTCAAAAATTTTATTTTCCATACTAAATTACATTATTTTACAAATCCTTACAAATAAATAATAATAATAATAATAATAATAATAATAATAATAATAATAATAATAATAATAATAATAATAATAATAATAATAATAATAATAGAAAAAAATCTTGTCAAACTCATTTCTAATATCTAATTTATGATTAATAAATTGTACAAGAAATGTGAAATGCGTCTTTTTATTTAGTTGATTTTTATTATTTTGGATCGTCTATGATTCTATTGTGTTTATTTTAGTATGATTATGATAAGTTATAATTTTAATTTTTTTATAAGTACATATTTTTTTAATGTAATATAGCAAAATAAAATATTAAAAAAATAAGCAAGGATTAATTTTAATAGCCGCCACGGCCCAACTGGTTGAACCGTGAACCGGTGTCCAATCCGATTTGGTCACCGGTCCGGTTATGAAAATACCGGTCTCATGCATGAGACGGTCTCACACAAGACTGGTCTTAAATAGTCTTAAGAACCGCCAATATTCCTATACGGTTATATCATTATATCATTTCCATATTTTTTTAGGAGAGGTTGAAAGGTAAGTTGAATTTGAAATCAATTTAATTAATTTTGATTAGATGAAGAATAAAGTAACGGCACTTAGTCACTCTTCATCTTCCTCTTTCATCGCTCTTAATTCCTCCTTCATCGCCTTCATGGGAATTTCTAGTTCGTATCGCCCGTGTCACCGAAAATAAGCATCACGCCACCGAAATATTAACACCCGAAAATTGCGAGAGTCCACGAGAAAACCGGAGAATCTGCACGTATCCAACACCCATATCCATGTCATACCCGATGGATACGGGTACTCTTTCATTTTTGAAGAGTACAAGCAACGTAGAGCCTAGCAATGACTTGATTGATCAACCATGCCAACCAATTACCTAGACAAAAAGAACTAACTGTTTATAAAAAAACTTAGAATTGGTTTTTTTTTTTTTTGTTTCCTTTCAAGGTTGTTTCCATCTGTTTAAAAAAAAGGATTTTTTTATCGGTACAAGTTCTCAAAGATATATTAATTATCAATTCGGGACCTAAAAGAAATTTATCAACTGAGACTCGAAAGATGTTTATATTAAAGGATTTTATCAATCCAAGACATGGAATTAAGGCCCGAATTGATAATTGTCCAATCTTTCAGTCCCGAATTGATAAAATCATTTAGGCTCCATTTGGTTGGAGTCATTTAAAATCAAGAGATTTGAGGATAATACACTATACATTTACAAATCAAAATGAAGAAAAACTAAATGAATGAATTTGATTCACACAAACATTACTTATAAGTGGGAGGATTTTAAATACCCAACAAAACCTAGTCATTTGAAATCCCTCCACTTCTTCCACTTGTGCTTAGTATTTGAGTGTATCAAATCCATTCATTTAGTTTTTCTCCATTTTAGTTTGTGTAAATGCATGTATATTATCCTCAAATCCCTTGATTTCAAATCCACTCCATCCAAATGGAGCCTTAATATAAATATCTTCAGTGCCCGAATTGATAATTAACATATCTTTCCAGACTCGTGCCGATAAAAATCCTAAAAATATGTATTTAGAACATTTTGTAGTGTTTCAAAATAAGGCTTTTAAACCATTCAAGGTATTATTAATGATTCTAAAGGTGTATTATGAAGAAATGTAATTAATTAATATTGAAAAGTACAAAATATTATTTAAATTGTAAATTAAATGAAAGGTCAAAACATCAATTAAATAGAATGGAGAATTGTAGGGAGTATTAAATTTTTATCGGGAGTCTTAATTGATATCGTAGTATCGCATTTACTTCGGTCACATAATTAAAAAAACATTGAATTTGATATTTAACCGATTTTGAATATATATTTTTACCATAGAATTAGTGTTGGATTTAAATTCCTACTCAAATAATAATAATAATAATAATAATAATAATAATAATAATAATAATAATAATAATAATTGATACGAATAAAAATAACAGACTCAATTGGAAATGAGGCCCAAAGACACTCACCAAGAAGGCCCGAGAGGACATAACTAACTATCCTCAAAAGAGGAAGAAAAATCCGAGGTGGGCCTAGCCCAAGCAAGTTGCAGGTGGGCCGCATACCCAAATAAAGTAGGGGCCAAGTAAAATTAAGCCCAGATACATATGACTCCATTTTCCTTGGAATGTGGGGCCAAATTACTAATAACCCCCTCGGTGATAGGTGGGCCGAAGGCCCAAGAAGTAGGTGGGCCGTAGGCCCAGATGGGGTATAGGCCACGGAGATAGGGTACTCGTGCCCATATTTCCCTAATTACGTATAAGTATCGAACCAAGCTAGTTAGTTGAGTTATCTAAGGAGATTAGGGCCCAAGAAAGGAATATTCTTGGGATCCTAGAGCTTTGACTTAGTCCCGCTTGGGAGGGGAAAAGAGATTAACGGTTTTCCGTAGAAAAGATATACCACGTCCAAAATGGAGTATCCACGATGAGAAACAAGTCGATAATGAATAATTTTATGTACGTTTACGCCTATAAAGGTAAAAGGAAGGTAAAGAATGACGGGAACTAATTTCTTACGTATTTGAATACACTTTTCTCGAGAGTTTCCGTGATCTAACTTGAGCGTCGAGTGCCTATGCCGAGAACCCTTCGACGTGTTTTTGCAGGTCTTTGGACTCTTGGAGAAGGCATTTATGTGAAATTACCCACCGAACCCGAAATTATCCTGTGGGAAAATACCAGTCGCTTTTATGCATCATTTGGCACCGTCATGGGAACAATGAGCAAAGACGTGAGTTGTTCCCTGAATTTTATTTTTAGATTTATTGAATATTGATGTTTTCATAGTTATCAATGACCAACATGGATGCGGTGGGTGGATCACGGCCTCTACTAAGAGGCATGCAGCTTTGGAGTCTCCATTTTTGGTGGAAGACTCAATCAATCATGTGAGACAGTGATCCCTAACTCTTAGGGACGTGCAGATAGGAAGTGATCCCACTTGAAAAAGAATGAGGTTTAATTAAAATCCCCTCTCTGATTTAAGGAGGAAGATTGAGTTAGAACGAAAGGCAATAAATTTTTTATTTTTCAATTTTAATTTTCATTGTATGCAAGATTGTACGGAAGTTGTTATCATAGATAAAACGTGAAAACCCACCGAATGATAGTTCGATAAGAAGATATGATAATGATGTACTTGCTGGAGCGAGGTGGACATGAGGAGACCAGAGGTGTCAAGTCCGTTGTTGAGTGGGATGTAACCACCCACCCGAATGACATGTTTGATGAGATGACAGGATGATGATGTCCTCGCCGGAGCGAGGTGGACCCGAGGAGACCAGAGGTGTCAAGTCCGATGTTGAGTGGGACATAACCACCCACCGAATGACAAGTTTGATGAGATGACAGATGATAAATGTCCTCGCTGGAGCGAGGTGGATAAGTAGAGACCAAAAGGTGTCCAAGACATTATTAAATGAAATATAACCCCCATCTAGACAATAATTCGGTTGATATATGAACTTAACTCTTTACCCCGAGTATGAAATTTTACAATGAGTCAATGGTGATGATGTTGATACAAATAAGGTACAACTTGTGTGTACTCCATATGATTTTAACAGAGCATTATCTTTGGGGTGTCTCCAAGTATTCTCGATATATTAATATGATGTCATATTAAATGAGTATGATCATTTTACTGTGATATTTTCGACTTAGCATTGACAAGTATTGTAGTTGGGGAAAGTATACCCATCAACAAGGTGGGGTACTTCCTCTAGAGGGAGGTATTCCCTGAAAGGTAAGATCCGAAAAGAGAAAAGTTCCCAAGAGATGGTTTTCTTGAATGATGTCCATTGGAGGTAGGAAGGACGGATTCTCGGAATATCCCCGAGAAAGGAAAATATGATTATACCCGATGAATGATGATGAAACGAGAAACAACTTCCTTGGAGGGAGGATAAACATGCAAAAACTCAAGTGCTAAACACATAAAGGACCTTGAGGCCTATTAAGAAACAAAGCTCACTAGAGTTGGAGCAGAGCCCACAAGTTCCATCGAAGATCGGTGTATTTGAGGCATCCCACATATAGCCGGGTACCAAAATCTTGAACCGAAAATACTCGAGAGTAGAGCAGTTGCTAAAACCATTAGCACCAATAACATAATAAGAAGAACTCCGCCGAAAAGGACATAGCATCGTAACCGTAAAAATCGGTAAGAAGGGGTCCTCGCTCGAGGTTTGAGAAGTATACCCCTCTCAAGCTAGCGCCTACGTAGCCGCTGGAGGTAGCTCTGCACCACTCGAAATGAAGTTTCTATGGTCGCGCAACAGGGTCCAGTGAAGGCCAAATTAGATAAGTTTTTCACTTTCACAATGAATACAATAATGACAAGACAAATATTCTTATTTACATGATGAAACTAAGCGAGTGATCCAACTCGTAACCTTAACGAATTTATTTATTGAGATATATCTAGCTCGTAAGGGCAAAAGAGAAAAGATGCGTAAAATAAAAGAGATATGATACATAGAGAGATCACCTCGTAAAAGGGGATTAATCTAGATGATAGGTGGAGGATCAACACAAGTAGATCCATCTCGAGCTAGGAATGCAAAAGAGCGAACTCCAAGAATAGAGGTTGAGAAAGAGCCGTGGGAGGTGGGTTATGTGACCACTAACCCGCTCATACATTTTGATCCGCAGGAAGGAGGAACTTCGAGAGATACTCTAATACTCATAACGAGGCCCTAGGCATCACTATTGATATGGTGTATAACCGTAATAATTTAACATAGATAGTTCAATTGTATTATATTGTTTAAATTGTTGCAAGAGAATGAATATGAGTGTCCAGATGCGCATAATGGATACAGCTTCTTTTGATTAGGGTGAATTATTGCATGATAATTGTGTGCTTAATTATCTTAAATTAATATGATTTTCATGTTAATTCACTATTATTTTATCCAATTGCACTTAATTGTTGGATTTGATATTATAAGTTTAAATTGCGGGTTTGAGACCAACTTTGAGTGCAAATTGAGGTTAGTTATTATATTCAATTCAACCGGCAATTGCATGGTTAGAAAGACGGTCGAGAGACGGTCGTAACGCAAAAAGAATGAGGTTAATCGGAGCTTGTATGAAGGAGATACGGTCGAACGAAGTTGAGACGGCGGAAAAACAAACTGCTACATCCACAATCGAGTGCACCCTTCATATTAGGAGTGCACCCACTCATGTACACCCACGATTATTAGAAGTTCACCCACTTCTCCTTCTTTCACAAATCAGTCCCAAATCGCAACTCAACCAGCTTCACCACATCACACCAACACCAAACCACCATCGCCGGCGCTCATCGCCGATGAAAGCCCAGAGCCACCGCCATCGTCGCGCCTCCTCGCGATGCCCATCGCCGCCGCACAACAAACCAACAGCAGCGCCGTCGCGTCTTCCATTCACCGCCGTCGCTGCCATGCCCAACCACCAACAGCCACACCGCTCGCCGACGTTCGCTGATTCGTAGCCAACCGCAGCCGTCGCCGCCTCATTTCAGCGCCAATCGCAGCCGCCCCTCACCACGACTCGACCCACCACCATTCGCGCCTCGATCTGAGCCTGCGTTCATTCCTCGACCCGAGCCACGCCTATAATTGAGTCGAGGCAACCCAAATCTTACAGAAAGTTTTTGTACTTGGTCGATTCAATCTCACCTCGACTCGGCCGCAATTCTCCCTCAGACCGAGTCGATCGGCGTTGCAGCGAAGAAGCGTTTTCACGTTTTTTTTTCTCTCTCAGCGAGTTTGCCTTTTCTTCCTTGACCAATGCGATGCTGACACGTGTGGGTATACTTCAGCCTTATAACTCAGATTTTAAGAGCGAATTAAAGGGAGCAGATTAGATATCTGCGTAAAAAGGGAAGAATATATATTTGCAGATTATATTTTTTTAGATTGGCAGATTTATTTTTATATTGGCAGCGAAAATTAGAGAGAAATTAGAGAGGAAAATTAGGGTTTAATTGCTACACATATTTTCACACACTTTTCACACACACATAGTTAGGGTTTCATTTTATTCTTCAATTTAGACGATCAACGGATGATTTCTTTATGATTGGACGCCCTCTAGGTGATATTCAACTTTTAATTTCAGTTTTATCAATTCAATTTCTCGTTATGACTTTCGGGTATTCAATGAATTTCATGGATTTAATTTCTTCAATTATGCTTGGCTAAATTCCTAGTGCTAGGGTGTTTTGATGCTTATGAGTGATTGAATTTTGTGTTGAATTTTTATGGGTAATTTTGATTGTTGATCAATTGATTGGATTGATGAGTATTGAATGATCTATTTGTTTAATTAATTTCTAATTCCATACATAGTTGCTTAAATATCACAAGGAGACTTGAATATTTAGATAACTCATTTAGGTGAGGGAATTAATTAGATAATTAGAGTGAATATCACCTTAATACAAGGAGACTTGGTTATTGCTATTAGAATTGCATCAATTTCACACTAATACTTAGACGATCAATCGGGTAGTTAGTGAAGAGACCATAGGTAAGGTGCCTTAGTATCAAGGGGAGACACGCTTGGAGAACCTATCGACTCGTGTTATTATCCCGGAGGAAAGGGTGACTTAGTCCTTTCAAACTTTCGAGCTTAAATTGTAGCATAATTCCTAGGCTTACCAAGTACGGAATTATTGTTTGATTAAAAGTTTGCTCTTATTAATTGATTGACATGATGAATGCTCATTTGAATTCGCTGCATGTTTGATCCCCATTTGTTGATAAGCACCCGAGCACATCTTTATTATTGATTGCATCTCGTTGCTAGTTAATTTCGTTGATTGCTTTTGTTAATTGTTAATTTAATTGCATTGATCTCGTTGAATGGCTTGTACTACAATTGCAATTAAACTAGTAAATTTAGGGCTATCTCTCACTTGATTCCCTTGGATCGATAATTTAACCTGGTAACTTACTTGCTACACGATCCATTTACAATTGAAGGGTGAGTGTTGGTTTTTAAGCTTATCATCCTTTACGAATTCTTAGGAGGGTTATCCACCCTTTAAGACAGGTAACTCTTCGTATGAGGCTTAACGAAGCTCCACATAGGAGAGTAAAGATATCAAATTTTTGTATAGTTGATGCACATTCATCTTATAACATGGTTTTTGGTAGGCGATTCGAACCTATCGCAGTGGTCATATCTACTTTACATGAAATTAAAATCCACTTGGTGATGAGGTAGGTGAAGTGGTTGGAGATCAACTACAAACTTGGAAATACTCGAGGAAGAAGTTAAAATGATAGATAAGAAATTTCATTAGAGCCTAGACGGAGGCAAGGAGCCGAGGAGAAATATTTGGAGGTTGAGAAAGCAGCTTTGACTATAATGGTCACCGCTCGGAGAGTTGATCTTTCAGTGGGATGGATAGGTGGGCCGTAGAGATGTGGCTGAATATGAAGCCTTGATCCGAGGAGAAGACATGGCAATGAGCAGAGAGCACGACGTGTGATCATGTTTTCAGATTTCCACCGTGACGCAGCAGACATGTGGATATGTAGCAAAGGATGAAAAGATGATAGCCTACCTCCAGTGAGTAGTGGGGTTCTTTGGCGGACTCGAGTTCTTTTGAGGTTAGACAAATACCTCCGGGAAGAAAATTCCAAAGTAGACGGCTCGTCAGTGGCGAGTTCGGTAACTCGGAGGCGGTGGGAAAATTATTGTGATAACTACATAAATGGAAGCCATAATCCCATCGCAGGATTATCTGAGCATGAACGATTTGAGAACCGCAATTTTTAACGTATTGCAGACCCGATTCGTGCCGAGATAAGAGGAAAATGCAAAGATGGAGATCCAAGTTCGTGATGATCGGGGTCGATGTACAAGTGATCATTCAATCAACCATACTTAAGGATTTTTATCCCCCACGTAAGGGAGGTATGTGTTTAAAGATATTCATGAAGGATAATATCTTGGCCGTGCGGAGTTTTAGGGCGATTGTCCAAAAGTATTGAGAGCTAGATACTTTCCGGCCTACTATGAGCCGAGATGTCGAGGAATTAGTCAAACGATGCAATAAGTGTTAGAAATATGACCCTTTGATTCACCTACCAATGGAGGAGATGTGGGCTATGCACGCTCCCTATCCCTTTACAAAGTGGGGTATCGATCTAGTGGAACCATTTCCGATAGTTATCGGGCAAAAGAAATTCCCCTTAGTGGTTATTGATTATTTTAGCAAAGTGGTCAAGTAGTATCCCTAGCTTAGGTCGAGGAGATTCATATTATTAAATTTATATGGAAATTTTTTTGTTACGTTTGACATCCCTTAATATTGGTATCAAATAACGATACCCACCTCACCGGAGCTTTGGTTCAAGCCTAGTGCAAATACCTTGGAGATCACTGAAAAATTCTCTCTACTCTAGCTAGTCGGGATGTTACTAGCTGGACCTTACTACCTAGAGTAAGGGGAGTGGTAGATACATTCGAAAGATTGGGTAAGTTGGACCCGAAATGGGAGAGGCCCTACAAGATTGTTAGGGTTCCTAGAGGAGGAGCATATGAACTCTAGGACATGGAGGGAAATCAAATTGCTCGACCTTGGAGTGTGTACCATCCGAAGAAGTTCTATGTTCGAACCCCCACCTTACTACAAGTAGGTGGACATCATTTGATTGATATTGTGTTTGTTTGTAATTCTATACTTGATGTGATTTGGCCCCACCGACTAAGTTGATTTTGACTTACATTGATCGATTATGGTCAATGAGACATTATTGTGTTGATATGTTTAATGAGAAAAATATTTCCTTATTTCTTAGTATTGCAAATTTATGTGATTACTAAGAAGTGGAAAAAATGAGACAAGATTAGACTCGAATGATGGAATTTGAGAATAGAAGAGTATTTTTGAAAGAAAGTTTTGAGTATTGGGAATGAGAAAATAACATTAAAAAAATTGAAACAAAAATAATATAAGTTAAATTTGATATGTTTAACCGAGATTTGAGATTAGCAAAACTAAGAGATAGCTTCGAGAAAACTAAGTTAAACCTACGGTGAGGGTTTAACTAACTCGAACCTAGAGAGGATTGGAGAAAAGAAGCTAAGAGGTAGCTTCGAGAAAACTAAGTTAAACCTACAAGTGAGGGTTTAACTAACCCGAACCCGCAGAGGGTTGAGAAAAGAAGCTAATAGATAGCTTCGAGAAAACTAAGTTAAACCTACAATGAGGGTTTAATTCAATCAACCCCGAGAGGGTTGCAAGAAAAGAAGCTAAGAGATAGCTTTGAGAAAACTAAGTTAAACCTACGGTGAGGGTTTAACTAACTTGAACCCCGAGAGGGTTGCGAGAAAAGTAGCTAAGAGAAAGCGTCGAGAAAACTAAGTTAAATCTACGGTGAGGGTTTAACTAACCTTAACCCAGAGAGGATTGCGAGAAAAGAAGCTAAGAGATAGCTTTGAGAAAATTAAGTTAAACCTACATTGAGAGTTTAACTAACCTGAACCCATAGTGGGTTATGCGAGAAAGGAAGCTAAGAGATAGCTTCGAGAAAATAGGGTGAATCTTCCTAATCATTATTCCGGCGGCGGTGGAGGAGGATAGTGGCCCGGGCCCAAGTTCCACGAGCTCATGTGCCGGGAGGAGAGAGTACATGTCCTGTTGGTTCTTGAGGTACTCTTCTTGCATCCTCCGAGTCTCTTCATTGAATCTACAAGTCTCCTCTATGACTCGGAAGCACTCGTCCCCTGCCGTGCGAGGCACTCAAGCCGCATCCTCCGACTATCGGTCCACATCCTCTCCGTGAGTGTCCACCGCCTCTGTGACGAGCTTCCAGCCTCATACCGCCTACTCCTCATCTCATCCTGCTAGTAGTAGTTGATCTCTCGGCATGTACTCTCCTCCATCCCGACCGGTTCCTCAGCGGCTCATCCTCTTTAGCTTCCTCGTCCTTATTCTCTTCATCTGCAGCCTTTGTCTCTTCCTCGGATCCGGATCCTCCCTGCCGCTCTTCCTCCTCCTCATCATCATCACGGAGATTCACTCCGTGCTCTTGATTATAGGCGTCTATCGCCTCGGTGTGCCACCGAGACTACATCCGGAGGTTGATCGTCACCGACTGTGGCTCCGACACCGTAGTCAACCTCTTATTAGGAAGAGGGAATTGGCCTCCGAGTTGCTTCGCTGAAAACACCAAGGCCTCCCAATGAGGTCTAATGTCTTCATCCGCCTCATCGTGTCGAGTCAAGTCGTGCCCCTCCAACACTCTCATGTTGTGCGTCGGAATATCGAAGTGCTCGGCTATCGAGTGATCAAACCTTCGAATCGTATCTTCGCGAACCGGTGCTCTTCACCCTCTCAAATAAGTAGCATAGGTAAGCGACAAGATTGAAACGAACCCCGTGGAGGAAGCACCACATAACATATAACTCCTCGTAAACAACTACTCCTCATCGTAACGGGCAAAGATAGTGCCAGGAAGAATCTTCTCCAAGTATCGCATAACAGGGTTGCGGATCCGGTACTCTTCGACTTCCCGAGTGAATCGGCACGCTCTGGTGCCCCGAATCCGATATTCATCTCTGTAATTTCTTTTCATTATACTCCCGCCTCATGTTCAGTAATGTGTCATCCGGATCGGTCGGTGCACCAAGTATCTCGTTGATCTCGTTCACTAAAAGAGTATACTCGCTCCCTACGAGCTCAAGTGATAGCCCTTGGGAACTTCGCCTTCCTAGCCTTGTCGAAGGTCACGGTGCATAAAAACTCAAGAGTAAGCCCCAAATAGGTTCGTGGCCTCTTGGCCAAAAATCCGGACATGCCAACTTGATCGAACAATCGGGGGATATCGTCTGAATCCCAATCGAGACCATTTCACCACCTTGTTGTAGATCTCAGCATACAAAATGGAGTGCTTCCTCCATTTGTAGTCATCCCATAGAATACCCAACCGAGCCGACGTCTTATTCGCAAATCGCACGGCTCTCTCTCTTACGGAAGCCCTCATCGTAATAGTCGTGACCGTCGGCTCCACGAAACATTTTCCTACAAAATTCCCAAGGCAAAAGTTAGCACATAATAATAGCAATACGAGCAACCTATAATAGCAACTAAAGCATGAACGAGTCAATCATTACAAACTCGAATAATTCCTAAGTGAATAATCAACTATCCCAAACAATTTGGTCAAAAATCACTACTAAAGCAAATAGGCAATAGAAGTGCTCAATAAATCCAACAAATATATGCATACTCAACAAGAATGGCCTTATCAATCAATATCAACAATTAAGCTCTCACAAATATGCAATTAAGCTCAACAAATTTACCCAAAAATAATATGCCATCTAATCAAGTAATTAATCAATAAATATCACCAAATCATGCACTTCCATCATCTATCAAGCAACTTGACCAAATTCCACATGTACTCACTAGGAATTCCCAACACAATTATTCAAACTCATGGACAAAAATTCACAAAGGCATAAGCAAAATATCACAATTAATCCTAAACATGCCTTCTAATCCATCAATCAATCCAAACTATCCAACACATTCCCAAAATTCATTAAAAAATAATCATGCATACAAGGTGTTTGTTAAAATGCCCAAATGAATTTCATAATCAAAGCATAACATTGGCAACATTCAACTACCACCCATGTATCAATCTACTCCGTAACGAAATTAAAAGGGTTAGGGAGTAAGAATTACGTACCTTGAGTCAATAAATTCGGACTTGAAATGCAAATGGAAGACACCCACTCAAGTTCTTCAAAATCCTAAATTAATCTCACAAAAACCCACAAAGTTATGATTTTGATGGATTAGATGAATGATATGTAATGGAATCTATGAATGAATGGTGAAAACGTGCGAAATCGAGGACGAAAATGGTGAGACGCAAAGAGAATCGAGGGTTAGGGCACGACTCGTGAAATGCAATGTTTGAGAATTGATGCGTTTTTAAAAATGGTGTCACCTGAGTCGTGCTCCACCCCTCGACTCGAGGCATCCGAAATATGAAGTCCTTAGACTCGAGGCTCACCCTCAAGTCGTGGCCGTGTATTCAAAATTTCACCTCGACTTGAGGGTGAAGTGATTTTCGAAAATTTTGCCTAAGTATAGATCCCTCGACCCGGGGCTTGGTCACCTCGACCAGAGGTTGAGTCCAGGAATTTTTACGAATTTCCGGATCCGGCTCGACCCCCAAAACTAAAATTGACCCTCTCGACCCCAATGAACCCAAATATGCAAAAACTAACCCTTTTGGTCCCTCGATTTAAGCCCGGTCGCTCATTCGATCGAGGAGACCGGGGTCTCTTCCTTTTGCTCTATTTTCACCAACTTTTAAGCTCTTCCTTCTTTTGATCTTGAATTTCCTTCCACTTCTGATTACTCTCCAATCAAATGTAGCAAGGGTGCCTACAATCGAGCACTAAACCATCAAATCATTACCATAAAGAGATGCAAATTAGCCAATAAAATGAACATCACCCCCAAACTTACATGTAAGCATGATTTCAAAGCTTGGCACAAGAGTGATACAAATATATATATATATATATATATATATATATATATATATATATATATATATATATATATATATATATATATATATATATATATGCAACTCCCAATGGTATCTAATAAGCTCAATTATTCCAAATAATCCCATAGCAAGATATACCAATCCCTAAGCATGATCAATGAATTCCAAGCTAATTCTCCCAAAATAAAACAAAAACACAAGCAAACAAAAAGCACACAAAAGCAACAAAAAGGATGGGTTGTCTCCCATCTAGTGCTAGGTTTAACGCCCTTTGCCGGACAGAACTCAAGGAGTTCATACTTCCCTTTCAACGACGACATGAGGATCATCCTTGTACCTCACTAAATCTTTTTTTGCAAAAAGACAACATCCCAATTTGTCTTCCAATAAGAGCTTCCTCCTTCCTTGATCTCTTTGACCGTCAAGACTTCCTTGAGTCTTTCTACTCCTAGCAATCGACTCCAATTCGATTCGCTCCACACCACTTGATCTCCAACTACGAAACTTGCTTCTTTCTTCTCAAGTGGTGTCTTTCTCTCTTCTAACACCCCCAAACTTGAGCATTGCTCAAGCTTGGTCATTTTCTTCTCACCTTCTTCAATCTTTCTATCTCCCGGTTCAAGCAAAGGCTCAATGAGTGCTTTTTCCTTCCCAAGATCATCAAGAGAAACACAAGACTTATTAGCAATAACTTTACAAGAAGGAATAAAATGTTCATTAACTAAAGAATTAGAAGAAGTAGAAGGTGTAGAATCATCCCTATCAATCGAAGGGTATAAATTGATGATCTCAATGTATCCACACGTCTTCTTTTCAAAAGTACTTGGAGCATCCTCTTCCAATGGAGCTCTTGAAAACGTCACCTCTTCTCCATTAAAACTCAATTTGAGCTCCCTTTTTCAACATTAATCATCGCTTTGCCAGTAGCAAGGAAAGGTCTACCAAGAATGATAGGTGTCTCAAGCTCTTCCTTCATATCAAGCACGATAAAATCAACCGGGAAGATAAACTTGCCAACTCCTACTAATACATCTTCAACAATCCCAAACGGATGAGCATAAGATTGATCTCGCCAATTGAATATTGATATTTGTAGGAGTCACCTCTCCTAACTCCAACTTCTTGAATATGGATAAAGGCATAACATTGATACTATCTCCCAAATCACATAAGCCTTGAATTTTCCCATTCTCTCCAATTTCACACGGAATAATGAAACTCCCGGATCCTTTAGCTTTTGAGGTAAGTGTCTCTCAAGAATCTCCTTGCATTCTTCCACCAATTTGATCATACCCTTTCCATCCCATCTTCTTTTCTTTGACATGATCTCTCTCAAAAATTTCTTGCAATGGGGAATTTGCTCAAGGGCATCTAAAAGTGGAATATCAACATGCAAGCTCTTAAAAACCTCCAAAAACTTACCAAACTCCTCATCAAGCTTCTTCCTCCCAAGTCTTTGAGGAAAGGGAACCGGAGTGGGTTTCATGAGAACTCCCATGCATCTTTAGATTTCTCTTCTTCCTTTGACTCTCCCTTTGCTTTGATCTCTTCACTTTCCTTCTCAACCACACTTTCTTCAATCACTTCTTATTTCTCCACCTCTTTCTCAACTTCAACTTCCTTGGACATCTTTGGGCCTTCATATCTAGCACCACTCCTTAATTGAATAGCACTACAAAACTTCTTTGGATTAGGCTTGGTGGTAGATGGATACTTCCCTTATTTTGCAAATGATCCATCGTTGATAAAAGCTTCCCAACTGTTGTGGCCAATTGTCCCACTTGGTGCTCAATAGTCTTGAATCTTGTGTCCATTTGCTTCCCAATATCATCTAGCCTTGAATCATTCGCCTATAACCTCTTCACAATCATCCCTAGTAGCTCCTCCATAGTTGTCTTCCTCATTATTAGGTGCTTTGGCACTCGGATCAAATCCAGGAGGAAATTGGACGGTGGCTCTGTTGGAATCGCCGAATCGCCGACTCTAATTGATTATCTAATTCGGGATCACATACATAAAATGCAGCGGAAATAAATCATACCTCTTCACCTTAATCGGGTGAAATCGAACCAGCTTCTAAGGTCGAATCATGATCAAGGATGATCCATAAACCTCACGATCTTCTGCCGTATCCCTATCCTTTTTCCTTGGACGCCGAGTGATCGACGATCCTCCAAGGAATCGAATCCGCCTCTCTCGATCTCATGTTTTTTTCACACGTCTAGAGGCTCGATGTAGGGTTTATTTATAGGCTACAACAGGGACCCTAAGGAGGAATTAGGGTTGGGCTTCCCGATGGGCCTAAATGTCATGTGTTCTATCCGAACACTCTACTTAAGCCCATCAATTATAACTCGGTCCACTAAAGAGTTATAATTGAATTACCATTCCTAATCCCATATTATAATATGGGCTCCTTTATTATGTGTACGTTTATTTCCCGTGTTTAAGATATCGAATGTCCATAAATTAAATAAGTTCGACAACTTAATTATTTTACATATAATTCCAAGAGTAGTACCACTCATCTTTATTATCATGTCGGATTAAATCCACCTCATAGGTTTACATGATAATCTTTATGAGCTCCTCAAGGGAACATCATCATCCTAAATAATTAGGACACAGATTCCTTCTATAATCAACAAAGACACCATATAAAAGTGCTATCTCCCAATTCACCGAGCCTATTGATTTAATAAATCTCACTCATTGGTAAATCAAAGAAACATACACTGAGTACACGTGCCCGTTATTATATAGGGATTAAGAAGACATACATCCATAATAACAGAGGTCTTGTTCTTTTATATAGTCGGTACAAATTGAACAATCTCATATGGTCCCGCTCAATACATACAAAATGTACTAGTGCAATTTTATAGTCAAGATAGACTAATACCAAATTACACCACAACCGTTCCAATGGTTTGTCCAAATTCATCTTGGTTGTGAGCTCTTATTTATAATCTATATGAACCGATAGCATGATCTTCTCGTGTGATACCACACACCATGCTATCTACAAGATAGATTAATCTGGACAAAAACAATGATATATGTAACAATCATAAAAAGCAAGTATTTTGATCATAAAGAATCTCATATCAAAAAGATGTTCATACAAAAAGCTAGGCTTATAGTATACATCCTAACAATCTCCCACTTATACTAAAAGACTATGCTTCCATAAATGATGCCATACATCCGATTCCCATCCCTTCAACATGCCCATCGAAAGCTTTACTGGAAGAGCCTTTGTGAAAGGATCTCGCTAGGTTATCTAATGATGCAATTTTGGCGACAACAACTTCTCCTCTTTTTATGATGTCTCGTATCGTGGTACTTGCGCTCAATGTGTTTACTTGCTTTGTGGGCTCGTGATTCCTTCGTGTTTGCCATCGCACCATCAAGTTATCACAATAAATTGTGATAGCTTTAGGCAAACTAGGAATCACTTCTAAGTCCATCAAGAAGTTTCGAGCCATACAGCCTTCTTTGGCCGCCTCGCAGGTTGCCACATACTCACTTCTATGGTAGAGTCCGAAACGCATTTCGCTAACACTTCTCCATACTATGTCTCCACCTCCCAAGGTAAACACATAACCCGAGGTAGATTTATCGTTGTCCCTATCCGATCGAAATCGTAATCCGTGTAACCCTCAGAAGTAAATTATCTCGCTTGGTAAACCAAGATATAATTTCTAGTCCTTTTCGTGTACTTTAAAATATGCTTTACCGCAGTCCAATGTCCTTTTCTCGGGTTACTTTGATATCTCAAGCTAACCATGCCCACGACAAAACAGAGATATGTGGCCTCGTACATAGCATTGCATACATTAGGCTTCCTACGGCCGAAGCATAAGGAATCGCCTTCATGTCCTCTATCTCCTTTGGTGTCTTAGGACACATCTCCTTACATAAAGGTACTCCATGTCGAAAAGGTAGAAATCCTTTCTTGGAGTTTTGCATGCTAAAACGAGCTAAGATAGTATCAATGTATGAAGCTTGAGATAAGCATAACATTCTTTTCTTGCGATCCCTTATAACTTTGATCCCAAGAATATGTCCAACTTCTCCCAAGTCCTTCATATCAAACCGCTTGGATTGCCATACCTTCATATCAAACTATCTCTTAGGCTTATAAATAGGTCTAGGCAATCGTTCTAAAAATTAATTAACAATTCAAAGATTCTCTCATTCACGATTCACAAGTTCTCTAAGCACTCACAAAAGTTTTTCAAAGAAATTTTCATAAGTTCAAAGTGTTTATAGAACACTTATCTCGTATATCTTCAACACATCTTTGCACCGTACTTTAGAAATTCCAGAAGATTAGAAGTTGAAGATAGGTTTGAAGATAGAAGATCATCATCGTAAAGTTGTAATTGTAAGATTGTAAGTGAGTAAGTAAGTAAGTGGTTGAGACCCTTCTTCAAGTTGAAGAAGGAGAGTGGATGTAGGATCAATTATATCCGAACCACTATAAATTGTTGTGTTTTTACCGCTTTCCTTACTTATCTGCTCTTAATCAATTTTCGAACAAGTCCAATTTCGCATTCTTAACTGCATCAAGCTTTTGACCCATAAAAGGTTGAGTTTAAATTTGTTTTCCACTGTGAACTTTGATATCTTGAATTGATTTTCTAATCTTTGAAAAAGTTTGAAAATCTATTCAACCCCTCTAGATTTTCCCTAGAAGGTTGTTTCAAGTTCTTTAATAAAATACTCAATTCGTGGGACCAACACTTTCTTCTTCGCCAAAATTTCTCTCGCTTCTTCTTTATTCTACCATAGACTTCATCGATTTTCCTCCTCTCCGCCTACTATCTCACTCCAGCTTATCCGTAAGATTCCCTTTCTATTTTTCTTCCATAATTTTCTTTTTTTTTTTTAAAGATTCTCGGCCAAAATATGTCTGCTCCTCTCGCATTTCGAAAACCCCCTTCTCCACGGAGCTCTCACCATTCTTCCATTCCTGTTTCTAAAAACCCTCAACCTTCCATTTCCCTCGACTCCGGGGAAGGGGATAAGACCCGTTATTGGGGATTCTTATTCTGACCCTCTAAGCTCCGCAAGAAATCCCTAGACCATTATCAAGAAGAAGGTTTGATCCCCGCCTATCCATTGGCCCTTCCTAGCCCTCGTGAGCGCCCCAATTTAAGAAATCCTCCCACTTTAGCTTTTCGGCACACTCACCCGAGGCGAGACTCCGCTTCCCTCCTCCGAAATTTTTATGCGAGCTTTCTAATTTATATCGTATTCCTTTAAACCAGTCGTCCCCTAATGCTATCAGATGATGCTTTCCTTTTATGTGTTGATGAAAGGCAACGGTGGAAAGCCCACCGCCGAACTCTTTATCTCCCAATATTCCTCAGAAAATCAAGTGGCCCCTTTTACTATGTCAGCAATAGGGTAAAAACTCATGTCTGTTCTTCGGGAGATCCTCGAACATCAACAAGGAATGGAGCAATCACTATTTCTTTGTGACTCCCCCATCTCCCGGCTCTTCATGCATCAAAAATGGGTTTACAAGAACCCGTCTCCACCTACTCTATCCCTTCAAGTTTATTCGACCACTAATCACCGTGTGATCGAAAATTTGAACTCCAATGTCTCTCAATACGGTTATTTTTACTTGCTTGAGATTTTCTCAAACCCTGTGCTTTTATCCCACTTCAACCTTAGCCCCGTAAATCTCCCTCTTGAGAAAGATGACGGTAAATATATTACCTACTTTACCTTTCTTTGAACACCTCTTTTGACTCCTATGTTCTAATGTATTTTCCCTCTATAGAAATGCTTATCAAAGGTATTGGAAGGCCCAAAGCAGTTCCACCGACAACACCCCCTCTAACTTGGCCCCGCTCAATGAAGTCAAGATGCTCCTCACAACTCCCCATCTCTAGAGGTTGAGGAAGCCGATCTTTCCTCTCTCAAGAGGGTAAAGACTAGGAAAGGAAAAGCTCCCATCAGCCAAAGCTCGCTACCATCAAAAGGAACTCCCCGCCACCGGTACCGCACTCCAAGGGAGTCAAGGCGTTCCCCACCACGATAGACGTGGAATCTCATGCTTTGCCGGTTATCTACAAATAAATTATTCGGTTGAACTGATCTCATCTCACGACTATGAATGGTTGTTAGGCCTCTCCCACAATCGCCAGCAAGTACAAAGCGGCTAGCCATTTTGCCCAGTCTCTCTTCATTCATCTCTGTTTTTATAGAATTCCTTGCCGAATGATGTCTCATATTTCCTCGCTTTCTCTTATTGCACCCTACCTAGGTGTATTGCTTTCAGGATTGTGGAATCCATCAAATCGCCTCCCCGCTCTCGACTTCAAGGAATTAGAGGACTCTCTTGCCTCGAAAGGGAGAAAAGATCGTGTGCCCTCGTCCGCATTCAAAAGTAGGAATCCGAGAGAGTCTCTCTTTGAACCGGAAACGCCCTCTCGGAAGGAGGACTTAAAAAGCCTGTGGCCAGGAGGCCGCCGAAAATGAAGTGAATGACATCTCTATCCACCACTCCCTGCAAGAGGCCCGCATTCATCGAGAGGGTGCCCGCAAGGAGCCCGGTCCTTGCTCCGTCCGATGTTCCAGCCGAACTCGGCCGTAAATTCCTACAGCCTCTCGTAATTATCTCTCCGGCGGACTTACCAGAGCACTCAAGTTTCCTAGGTGACATGGCCCCCCACCTCTAATATGCTTACGAGTATGGGTTCGATGCACTGCCAAACAATACTCAAGTGTTAGGAAGAAAGTTATATTTAGTTTTGATGAATTAAAATGTAAAATAGGATGACCACTGAGAATCTTGTATAGTTAGTGATGTAGTAATAAAGACGTGTAAATAGACTAAGTACAAAAGTTAGATAAGGATACACAAGAAGTCGATGAGGACGAAGATCCGCATTTAAGACAGATAGCTGCATTTAAGATAGGTATAAGATGACAGCATAAGGTCAAAGACAACGAACGATACTACCAAGATCGAAGACCAAGACATGCATAAGGTGGACCGTGTCTCAAGACAAGATGATGAAGTGTTAGAAAAATCAAAGGATTTCAAGAAGCACAACTAACAAAGAAGAGGTTACAAGATTCAGCTTAGTTGGTTATAACTAACTAGAGAAGAACCAACAAGGAAGTTACAATCGCCAATAACAAGATCTCTATAAATAGATCTAGAAAATAGAGTAGATTAACTTTTGTATCTTACGAATTCACAAGTATTCTAAAATCACACTTAGCATTCACAAGTATTGTAATCACATTCACGAACGTTCTTCGCGTTCACGCTTTAGTGTTTGTAGAACACTTCTCACGAATATCTTCAAGCCATTAGAATCTAGAAATTAGAGAAGAAATTTTGTAAGGTCAAGATTTATACTGTAAGTAAGGAAGAAAGAAAGGAAGAAAGTAAGTAAGTCGAGGCCCTTCTTCAAGTTGAAGAAGGAGAGTGGACGTAGGATCTTTCGATCCGAACCACTATAAATTCGATGTTATTTCTTTCAAGTTCTTTTTATTCTTGCTGTTACTTACATTTCGATCACATACAAGTTTTAACGCTTAAGATCCGTATTGATTGAGTATAAAAAAATTTGTTTCCGCTGTAAAACTTTGATTTAGAGGTTGATAGATAATCTAAACTTGAAAAAGTTTTGATAATCTATTCATTTTCCCCTTCTAGATTATAGGTAGAAGGACATTTAATCTCGTAATTCAACTCAATCAAAGGGACCAACAAGTGGTATCAGAGCGGTTAAGTCAAGCTTCGATATATTTGTGGTCTTAAGATTTCTGAAATTGTGTTTTTAAATCATTTTCTCTATTTTTGATTCACTAACCTCGCTAACAAGTCTTTGTTGAGTTTGTTGATTCATTATGTCAATCTGTTAAAAGTAAGAAAACCAGAGCCTACCCGAGTTTTCTATTGAAGAGTACAATTATTGGAAATTTAGAATGAAAAATCATCTAAAGGCAATCCATGATCGTATGGAGGAAGTTCTCGAAGAAGGTCCAATAAAATTCTATCATGGAGGTACAAGTGATGGAACCGGAGCCGCAGAAACAAGGGTTAGGCAAGAAAAGAAAAGTGCAGAGTTGACAAATGACGAAAGGAAGATTCACAATCTAGACGAAGTGGCAAGAACTGAGATTATCGAGACGCTTAGTAAAGATTGGATTGAAAAAGTTAAAAGGTGCAAAACAGCGAAGGAAATGTGGGAAACACTAGCTAATGTGTGCGAGGGATTTGATCAAGTAAAGTAGAATAAGTTACAATCAGTATTGCATGCATTTGATACTTTCAAGATGAAAGAAGGTGAAACTGTTGACCAATTCGATGTCGATTGAGAAATCTTCTCAACAAAGTCAGCAGATTTGGGAAAGACTTATACAGAGAAAGAAATCAATAACAAGATACTCGCATCTTTGAGTAAAAGATGGAGAGAAAAGACCAACATTCTCTAAGCAACTCATAATTTGTCCTCAATCTCTCATCATACCTTGTTTTCACATCTCAAAGCACCTGGAATATGATATTCAAATTGAAGATGAAGCAAAACGAAGCCGAGTCATCAACTTCGCAAAGACAATCGCATTTCTTCATCAAGAGGAATCTGAGAAAATTTCTAAGGCATCGATCTATCAATCAAAGAAGAAATGACACTTTTAATGAAACGGTATGAGATGCTAAAGATGAAGTACAAAAGGAACAAAAGGGATAGATAAAGTCGAGAAATTACAAGTCGACAAAGAAGAGAAGAATTCAGATAATAACAAAAAGAAGGATCAACCTAGAAGATACAAGTCACCACAAGAGGAGATAATAGTCCAAAACAGATAGAGGGGATATTTGTAACACTTGCAACAAACCCGGTCATTACAAACTATGATTGTCCTCAACTCACTCCTAGAGAGAGAGAAGAAAAGAGGAAGAAACGAGATAGAAGATATGTAGACCAGAGAGCACTTCTAGCTGAAAAGGAAGAACCTCAAGAAACATCATCATCCTCATCTTCATCTCTGGTTTTGGATCGACGATGACTTATGTCTCGATGGCAAAGGGGGTAAACTATTATTCTTCTTCGGATAATGATTGTGAGAATCTATCCGAATCGCATCCGAGTCTTATAAATAAACTTCAAGGATCTAGAGACTGCTTTATCTCGCATATAAATAGATAGAGACTAAAAATTTTAGTTTAAAGGATCAAATTCTTAATCTAACCAAAGTCGGTCAGATAAGGGATAGTGAAGTATTAGACTGCTCATTAAAGGGGAATGTCAGCTAAGACTGTCACTAGCACCTCGTCTGAGAAGACAGATGAGTTGGAAAAAGAATTGAATACTTTAAAAATAAAATTCTCAAGTATCTCTGTTTCAAAATAAGAGTTATAAAAGAACTAACAGAGAGTTAAATCTCAAGTTAGAACTTCTTAATAATACTCAAGACACAATAGATAAAATCTTCAAAGACTTCACGTAAGTCTAATGATAAGACAGTTTAAATTTAGATAGGAATAAAAAGGATGATCCCATAAAACCAAGAGTCTTTGTCAAAGCCATTAAACCAAAGGAAGAGACTAGATTTGGTCCTTGGAAACCTAAGGAATAAATCACCTCACCCGACATTTCGTAAAGAAAACACGCAGACGAGGAGAGATGCTCCAAAGACAAAACCAAAGACCAAGACAAAGTCTTATCCTAGGTATAATAGTTTTGATGGAAGAAGTAAGTCATATCTATTTTTACCACGATATAAGACAATCACAAAAGATCACCTAAATAAGATTGATCTTGAAAGTCTTATATTGGTAGATAGATATGGTTGTAAACTTCAATCAATGGTTTTAAGGAATATCGAAATTTTTGTTTGGAATCCCAAATATCAACTTAACATGAAAGGACCCAAGTTACAGAGGGTACCTAAGATCTAAATCGTGATTACGGGAAGACAGAAAAATAATAGAAATGACAGATGTTCTTAAGGTCATCTAGTACATCGACAAATGGGTCGCTCAAAGCGTATGACCTATGAAAGACGTCTTCTTTCTAACTATCAATTTATAGATGGTCCAAGAGTCATGTTCGTAGACAACAATTTTGGACTTACCAAAGGAGTTGGAACATTGATGATTGGAGATATACAAGTCGCTGATGTCTATTTTGTAGAAGGATTGAAGCATAACTTGTTATGCTGTTTCACAATTTTTGTGATAAGGGGTTAAGTGTTAAGTTCACTTATAATGCATGTTATGTGTTAGATGGTATCAATGAAAATATACTATTAACAGGAGTCGACAAGGTAACATTTATGTTGCTAACTTTAAAAGTTGTCCTAAAGATACTTGTCTTGTTGCAAATAGTTCAGATGACTTAAGTGGCTATGGCACAAACGCCTTAGTCACTTAAACTTCAAAACTCTTAACAAAATTGCAAGGAAATCTTTAGTGAAAGGACTCCCATATAGAATATTTTCAAAGAACCATGTTTGTGATTCTTGTAAAAAAGGAAAACAGACCAAAACTTCTTTTAAAACAATAAATTGTCCTTCTTCGTAAAGGATTCTCGAACTTCTTCATATGGATCTTTTTGGTCCAATTACACCTCTAAGCTTCAGTGGAAGGAAATATACCATGGTAATTGTAGATGATTTCTCAAGATTTACTTGAGTTATTTTCCTATACAAGAAGAATGAGACCATGATAAAGATTACAATTTCTTAAAAGAATTCAAAATGAAAAAGGACTAAGTGATGTCAAAATTAGAAGTGATAATGGTACCGAATTCCTCAATAAGCTTGTTACTAACTATTGTACCGAGAATGGCATAGCTCATGAGACATCAGTACGCAGACACCACAACAAAATGGAGTTGTTGAAAGGAGAAACAGAACTCAAAGAAGCCGCTAGGACAATGTTGTCTCAATATAACACTCCTCACAGGTTTTGGGCGAAGGCACATTATCGCTTGTTTTGTTCAAAATATAAGTTTGATTGTTAAAAATAAATGTAAAACCCCCTATGAAATTTGGAAGGGAAGATCTCCCAAAATTTCATATTTTTATATATTTGGTTGCAAATGTTTTATTCACAACAATGTCTCATTTAAAAACTTTTGATGCTAAGATTGCAGATGGGATATTCTTAGGATACTCATCCGTATCTAAAGCATACAGAGTTTTTAATAAGACAACCTTGTGTGTGGAAGAAATACCGCATGTTGCATTTTATGAATCTACTTTTGAGTCTAGTAATACAGTATGACATCACAAAGATATCGTAAGATATGAACAAGATGACCATTAATAGATCAGTTGTAAAGTTCTATGAACAGAATCGATTCGGATGAAGAAGAAGAACCAGATTCAAACAAAGAAAAAGAACCTAGTTCTTCTATACCAGCCGATCGACAAACAATACCACAAATGATCAAGAGGATGTATCCAAGGTAATACAAAATCATTTGAAATAGATACTTCAGACAAATCTTCATCCATGGTAAAAGACAATGGTAAGAAAGTAATGTCTTATCATCCACCAACAAATAATCGGAAATTTAGATTCTAGAGTCCAGACAAGGACACAACTAAATCAAGATTGTATGTTCGGTTGTTATGTGTCATTACTTGAACCTCGACTATTACCGAGGCTCTAACCGATTCCAACCGGATTAACGCCATGCAAGAAGAACTAAATCGATTTCAAAGACAAGATGTGTGGGAGCTTGTTGAAAGGTCTCATCATCAAAAAGTCATTGGAACTAAATGGGTCTTTAAAAACAAAAGAGATGAGAACAATATTGTGGTGAGAAACAAAGCGGACTAGTTGCTCAAGGTTACTCACAATCGAAGGGATTGATTATGATGAAACCTTTGCACCGGTGGCTCGTCTGGAAGCCATAAGGTTGTTCTTAGCCTATCTTGCTTTTAAAAGATTCATAGTTTTTCAAATGGATGTTAAGTCAGCATTTCTTAATGGAATCTTAGGTGAAGAAGTTTATGTAGAGCAACCTCCGTGCTTTATCAAAGGAGACAAGGTCTATCGATTGAGGAAAGCTCTATATGGACTTAAACAAGCACTTAGAGCATGGTATGATACTTTGTCTGGTTATTTAATTCAAAATAGTTTTGTAAAAGGTAAAATTGATAGAACTTTGTTTAGAAAAGAGTTTGGTAGTGATCTTTTATTAGTTCAGATTTATGTTGATGATATCATTTTGGGATCAACTAACACATCTTTATGTGAAGAATTTAGTCATCTTATGAAGAACAGGTTTGAAATGTCCATGATGGGAGAGATGACTTCTTCCTTGGACTTCAAGTCAAGCGGACTAAAAAGGGAATATTCATAAATCAAGCCAAATATACAAAGATCTTATTGAAAAATTTGGAATAGGTACCACTGAGAAGCCAAGATACCCATGATGACAAACTTTTCAATGGATTCGTATGACAAAGGGGAAGACACGTATCAAACAATATCGAGGCCTAATAGGTTTGTTATTATATTTAAGCGCTAGTGGACTCTGATATTTCTTTCGCAGAGGGAGTCTCGTGTTAGATCGTAAGAAGTTTTGATGAGTTAAAAGAAGTCGACGAGAGTCAACTCATAATAAGTAAGATGACCGATTCATCGCGAAGAACAATCGAGGTAAAGACTCTAGCACTAAGCCGATCGGACTAGGAAAAGCTGGAAGTCGGTGACATCGAAGAAGCAAAGGTCATCTCAAGACGAGCTTAAGACAAGTCATCTGCAAGAGACAATAATGAAGATCTCGAGACGAGGTCAAGACAAGCTGAGTAGAATAAGAAAGACAAGTCTTCACCAAGTCACCGCAGACGACAAGAAGCAAGATCACCGATAAAGAGGCGGTTATCAAGATTAAGTTTGTTAGGCGGTTTTAGTTTGTTACAACAAAGTAACTGTCTCTCGAGCTTATAAATAGGTCTAGGCACAACTTTAAACTTCACCAATTAATTCCGCACTCTCTCATTCACGATTTACAAGTTTTTCTTAGCACTTACAAGCGTTCTAAAGGAAATTTTCATAAAGTTCTAAGTGTTTATAGAACACTACTCTGTATATCTTCAACACACTTTGCACCGTACTTTAGAAATCCCAGAAGATTAGAAGTTGAAGATAGGTTTTAAGATAGAAGATCATCTTCGTAAAGTTGTAATTGTAAGATTGTAAGTGAGTAAGTAAGTAAGTGATCGAAACCCTTCTTCAAGTTGAGGAAGGAGAGTGGATGTAGGATCAATTAGATCCGAACCACTATAAATTGTTGTGTTCTTTATTGCTTTCCTTACTTATCTGTTCTTAATCAATTTTCAATCAAATTCAATTTCGCACTCGCAATCGATTGCTTTTGATCCGAAAAAATTGAGTTTAAATTGATTTTCCGCGTGTGAACTTTGATCTTGAGTTGATTTTCTAATCTTTGAAAAGGTTTGAAAATCTATTCAACCCCCCTCTAGATTTTCCTTAGAAGGTTGTCTTAAGTTCTTTAATAAAATACTCAATCCGTGGGACCAACAAATGCACGTTTCCAAGCAAAACTAAAGAAAAGTCATCTTGAGGCACAAGAAGATTCTTAAATTCCTAAAAGGTACGATTAATATTGGACTGTGGTATCCACCGATGACAATTTTAAGTTGTCGATACTCAGATTCAGACTTTGGTGGGTGTAAGATAGATAGAAATCTACTTGGAACTTGCCAATTTCGTGAAGTAAGCCGATTTCATGGTTGTCCAAGAAACACACTCTGTAGCTACTTCTACTAACAAGCCGAGTATATGGCACTGGAGTTGTTGTTCACACTCATCTCGGATTAGTCAATAGCTAAGGGACTATAACATTATCACTACAGATGTACCAATCTTTTGTGATAGTAATAGTGCCATAGCTATTACCGTAACCCAGTCTTACATACCAGTGCAAGCATGTTGACATAAGACATCACTTCATACGAGATCATGTTGAGAAAGGTGACATCGAGACTTGAAAAGATTTTGGACCGATTTTCATAGAGTCGATATCTTGACAAAACCTTTAGCAGAGACAAGGTTCAAGGAATTATCCATAGAGTTAGGATTATTAGATGCTTCTTTAGTTAATCTATAATCTCATCTTTTATTTTTCATTCTTTGTCTCTCTCGATTATTTTACTATATCTAGAAAGAAGTATCGACGAGTAGAGGATCATATGGATAATCACAGAGCTGATATCATTGATCTTCATAAAAGGAATCAAGAATCAAGGATTAATCTATTAATCTTAGACCAACTTGATACTTACTTATCGACATGAAGTAATCTGAGACAAATACATTATAGTAAATGCATTATAAACAAACAGATGAGTATATGTACCTTATGCGAGTTACTCGCAAAGGTTACTAATGAATTGTTTTAGTGTCTTTATTTTCAGGAGAAATTAAGTCCGATAAACACTCTTCATCATATGACAAGAACTTCTTATCCGAATATTCATAGAATGCATAATGTTACAATCAATCCGCATAAGTTGAAAATATCGTGAAGTATTTTCTAACCTTTTCTTTCTTTTATAATAAAAATTATGCATATTAGTTCATATAATCAATATGTGAATTTAATATCATAATTATATTATTGATTCAAAAAAATGAATTTACTCAATTGATTCTTTAAAATTATTTTTCAAAATAAAAGATAAGGGTTCCGATTTTGTTTTTATTAAAATATGTGTACTTTTCATTTTATCTTTCCAATTAACTGAAAAGTAAATAAAAATAAGTAACTCGTGTCGAAGAAGTTACTACGGACCCGAAAAATTTATCAAATTGAATTTTGAGATACACTCGAGTATCATTCACGCGCGAGAAATGGAGGCGGTTTCTACAAATATGAACCGTCAACACCCACGCGCGATATATTTAATATTATTCTCTTTGCTTTTCAAAATTAATTGTCATAATTGCATTTATGATGGCACGAAAGTCTAAATTTTCATTTTTTCAGTCAATTATGAGTTTTATAATTGTTCATATAAATAGGAGAACGTGTGCATATAAATAGGAGAACGTGTGCATATTTTCATTCACGCACATACGAAACCTCGCTCATATTTCTCTCAAATTTTCTTTTCCCTCTAAAAATCTTTACACTCTCTCTTCAATAGCGGATACTAAGAAACCCAAAATCAAATTCGAGTATGATCTATGTTCGATCGAGACAAGACTAAATCGAAAATGTACGTAGAATGGGATGTTGAATCAAGGAGTTTTGATGAGTTAAAAAGAATCACCATTGATCGACGACTGCACTACCCGAGGTTAAGCTAAACAGATCGACGAGGTCTAGAACCAATCTAGTCGGCCGAGATCTAGTCATCTGCAGGAGACAAACATGAAGAGCTTAGACGAGGTCGAGATAAGCTGAGTAGAATAAGAAAGACGAATCTTCACTAAGTCACCGCAGATGAGGAGAGCAAGGACAGTGAGGATCAAGCTTTTTTTTCAAGATTAAGTTTGTTAAAGCAGCTTTCTAGTTTGTTAGAATTAACTAACAAGCTAACTGTCTTTTCGCACTTATAAATAGGTCTAGGCACTTCATTTATTATACACGATAGAGAGAACACTTTCTTGAACAATATACACAGATTTCACAAGTCATTTTTCTAAGATCACAAGTTGTCAAGTCACAAGATTTCTTCATAGAATTTTCTTTAAGTGTTTATAGAACACTTCACTTCGCATCTTCAAAACACATCTTATTCTTAGAGTTAGATTTCAGAAAGTTGATTAGATATTTGAAGAGTTGAAGATCAAGTTGTAATTTGTAAAGTTTGTACAGTAAGTAAGTAAGCGGCTAGTAAAGACCCTTCTTCAAAGTTTGGAGAAGGAGAGTGGATGTAGGATTGTTATAATCCGAACCACAATAAAACCTAGTGTTATTTACTGATTTCTTTCAATTTCTCGTTCAAGTTACAATTTTGTTATTTGAGATTAAAATTCAGAATTTATCTAAAATCTAGATATCACCTTGCTTTTGATCCCGTTAAAAGTTGAGTTTAAAAATTATTTTCCGCCGTGTTTAATCGATTCTTTGAATTGATTTTGAAAAAAATTTAAAAATCTACAAAATCTATTCAAACCCCCTTTCTAGATTTTGTTCTAGAAGGTTATCTCAAGGTTTTAAATCAACTCAACATTCATGGACCAACAAGTGGTATTAGAGCAGTTGTTAAGTCATTCCGATATTGATTTTAGGTCTTGAATAAGATTCTCAAATTATCTTGATTTTCGTCATTTTCTTCTTTACTACTAACAAGTGCTACTAATTAGTTTGTGGAGTATTTTGTTCCTTTGTTTCAACATGTCATCGTGGAAAACAAGAAGTCAAGGAATCTTCCCGAATTCTCTATTGAAGATTATGATTACCTTTGGAAATTTAGGATGGAGAATCACCTAAAAGCCATTCATGATAGGATGGAAGAGGTTCTTGAAGAGGGACCTATAAAATTCTATCATGGAGGAACCAAAGATCGAGCCGAGTCACCAATCCAGGACTGCATAAGAAAAGAAGAGCTCGAGTTAACAAATGATGAAAGAAAGGTCCATAATCTTGATCAAGTAGCTCGAATCGAGATCATTGAGACTCTAAGTAAGGATTGGATTGAAAAGGTTAAAAGATGCAAGATGCCAAAGAAATGTGGGAGACTCTTGCTGGAATTTGTGAAGAATCAATGTATCAAAGAAAATAAGCTTCATCTGTTCTACATGCATTTGACACATTCAAAATGAAGGATGGTGAAATTGTAGATCAACCGGATGTGAGATTGACTAATCTTGTGAACAAAGCGGCCGATTTGGGTAAGACTTACACCAAAAGAAATTAACAACAAAGTACTCGATCTTTGAGCAAAAGATAGAGAGAGAAAGCTAATATTCTCAAGGCAACACAGAATTTGTCATCAATATCACATCATACTCTCTTCTCTCATCTTAAAGCACTGGAATATGACATTCACATTGAAGATGAAGAAGGTGAGGCAGAGTCATCTACATCTGGAAAACAAGAGCATTTGTTCATCAAGATGAATGCTGAAAAGATCTCTAAAGCATCGATTTGTCCATAAAAGAAGAAATGGCTCTTTTATTGAAAAGGTATGAGAGACTCAAGATGAAGTACGAAGAAACAAAAGAGACAGATTATATCGAAGGAACTATAGATCGAGGACAGGATGAAAAGAGTTCGGATAATGATAAAAAGAAGGATCACCAAGAAGTCATAGGTCACCTATCGACGAGGAGATAGTAGTCCAAAACAGACAGAGGAGATATATGCTATACATGCAGCAAACCTGGTCACTACAGCTATGATTGTCCTCAACTCACTCCCGCAGAGAGAGAAGAAAAGAGGAAGAAAAGAGATAGAAGATATGCCGACCAGAGAGCTCTACTAGGCGAGAAAGAAGAAGCTCGTGAGACATCATCATCCTTATCTTCATCTGATTTTGGGTCGAGATGATGACATATGTCTAATGGCTAAAGAGGTACATTACTATTCATCATCGATATTGACCGTGACACCTTATCTCGAAATCTGATCCCGCCTTATTGATAAACTTTTGAAAGATTTGGAGACTGCTCTATCTCGCTTATAAACAGATAGACTGAAAATCTTAATTTAAAAGATCAAATTTCTGATCTAACTAAGGTCAATCGTACTAAGAAAAGTGAGAAACTAGACTGTACATTCAAGGGGGAATGTCAGATCGAGATGATCACCAGTACCTTATAGAAAAATCTTCAATTCATCTCAAAAGTCTAGTGATAAAAATCGGATTAGGTTTTGATAGGAATAAGAAAAATGATCCTATAAAACCTAGAGTCTTTGTGAAAGCAACTAAACCTAAGGTAGAAACTTTATTCAGTCCCTGGAAACTAAAGGAATTAATTACCTCATCCGATACTTCAAAAGAAAAATCGACGAGGAAAATAACTCCTAAGGCTAAACCTAAGACTAAATCAAAGATCTATCCTAGGTATAATAGCTTTGATGGAAGAAGCAGATCTTATCCATTCTTACCAAGATTCAAGACAATTTCAAAAGATCAACTGAATCAGATTGATCTTGAAAGTCTTATCTTAGTAGATAGATATGGATGCAAGCTTCAATCTATGGTTTTAAGGAACATTGATATTTTTATCCGGATTCCTAAGAGTCAACTTAACATGAAAGGACCCAAAATACAAAGGGTACCTAAGCAATAAATTTGTGATTGCAGGAAGATAAGAAGATAGTTGATAGAGGAGACATTCTTGAGGTCGTCTGGTACATTGATAGTGGGTGTTCCAAGCACATGACCTATGAAAGACGACTTCTCTCTAACTATCAAACCATTGATGGACCTAGAGTGATGTTTGGTGATAACAACTATGGACTTACTAAAGGTGTAGGAACACTAATGATTGGAGATGTTCAAGTTCAAGAAGTTTACTACGTGGAAGGATTGAAGCACAATCTACTATCTGCTTCACAATTTTGTGATAAAGGGTTTTGTGTCAAATTTACTCATAATGCATGCTATGTATTAGGTGGTTTAAATGAAAATATTCTATTAGCTGGAGTAAGACAAGGTAACATTTATGTTGCCAACTTCAAAAGCTATCCTAAGGATACTTGTCTTGTTGCTAAGAGTTCGGATGACTTAAGTTGTGTGGCACGACGACTTGGTCACTTAAACTTCAAAACTCTTAACAAAATAGCAAGGAAATCCTTAGTTAAAGGACTCCCGATAAAATATTTTCAAAGAATCATGTATGTGTTTCTTGTCAAAAAGGAAAAGCAGACCAAGGCTTCTTTTAAAACAATAAGTAGTCTTTCTTGAGAAAGGATTCTCGAACTTCTTCATATGGATCTGTTTGGTCCAAGAACTCCTCTCGGCTTTAGTGGAAGAAAATACACCTTAGTAATTGTTGATGATTTTTCAAGATTTACTTGGGTTATTTTCTTGTACAAAAAGAATGAGACTATGTCTAAGATTCCAATTTCTTAAAAAGATTCAAAATGAAAAGGGATTAAATATTGTTAAAATTAGAAGTGATAAAGGTACTGAATTCCTAAATAAATTGATTTCTAACTATTGCATTGAGAATGGCATAGCTCAGAAACATCTGCGGAAGGACTCCACAACAAAATGGAGTTGTTGAAAGAAGAAACAGGACTTTGAAAGAGGCGGCTAGAACAATGTTATCCGAATTCAACACTCCTCATAGGTTTTGGGCGTAGTAGTGAATACAGCCTGCTATGTTCAAAATAGGAGTCCGATTGTCAAGGATAAGTGTAAAACTCCCTATGAAATTTGGAAGGGAAGATCTCCCAAAATTTCATATTTTCATATATTTGGTTGTAAATGTTTCATACACAACAATGGGAAATCTCAATTAAAAACCTTTGATGCCAAGATAGCAGATGGGATATTCTTAGGATACTCATCTATATCAAAGGCATATAGAGTTTTTAATAAGACAACCTTGTGTGTAGAAGAAACACCCCATGTGGTATTTGATGAATCTTCTATTGAGTTTGATAAGACAGGGACATCACAAAGATATCAAAGGATCAACCATAAAATTCTACACTCAAGAATCAGATTCAAATGAAGAGGAAGACTCGGATAAAGGAAAAGAACCTGAAAGAACTTCCTCAACAATGATCTACCAACCGATCGACGACCAACAACATATCGGTGATCGGATGACTAACAACACATCACCGATCGTAGAGTTATCAAGGTAACATAGAATCATCTCAAATAAATAATTCAGACAAGACACCATCTACCGTAAAAGATAAAGGTAAGAAAGTAATGTCATATCACCCACCGAAAGCGAGATAATTGGAGATTTAGACTCGGTATCCAGACGAGGACCCAACTAAATCAAGATTGTATGTTCAGGTTGCTATGTGTCATTACTTGAACCTAAATCAATTACGTAAGCTCTAATCGATTCCAATCGGATTAATGCCATGCAAGAAGAACTAAATCAGCTTCAAAGACAAGATGTGTGGGAGCTTGTTGAAAGGCCTCATCATCAAAAAGTCATTGGAACTAAATGGGTCTTTAAAAACAAGAGGGATGAAAACAATATTGTGGTTAAAAATAAGGCCGACTAGTTGCTCAAGGTTATTCACAATCGAGGGTATTGATTATGATGAAACCTTTGCACCAAGTAGCTCGTCTGGAAGTAATAAGATTGTTTTTAGCCTATGCCGCTTTTAAAAGATTCATAGTTTTTCAAATGGATGTTAAATCAACATTCTTAAATGGAATTCTAGTCAAGAAGTTTATGTAGAGCAACCCCTGGCTTTGTCAAAGGAGATAAGGTTTATAAACTATGGAAAGCTCTACATGGACTTAAACAAGCACCAAGAGCTTGGTATGACACCTTGTCTGATTATTTAATTCAAAATGGCTTTGTTAAAGGTAGAATTGATAGAACTCTCTTTAGAAAAGAGTTTGGTTGTGATCTTTTGTTAGTTCAAATTTATGTTGATGATATAATTTTTGGATCAACTAACATATCTTTATGTGAAGAATTTAGTAGTCTTATGAAAAGCATTTGAAATGTCCATGATGGGAGAAATGACATATTTTCTTGGACTTCAAGTCAAGGCATAAAGAAGGGAATATTCATCAATCAAGCCAAATATACAAAGATCTTATTGAAAAATATGGAATAGGTACCCGAGAAGCTAAGATACCTATGATGACAAATTTTTCAATGGATCTAGATGAGAAGGGAGAAGACACTCGATCAAACCGAGTATCGAGGTCTTATTGGTTCTTTATTATATTTAACCGCTAGTAGACTCGATATTTCATTTGCGGTTGGAGTCTCGTGCTCGATTTCAAGCTAATCCTAAGAAAAGCCATCTTGAAGCAGCAAAGAAAATCCTCAAGTATTTGAAAGGAACAGTAGAATGTTGGATTATGGTATCCAAATTGATGACAACTTTGAGCTGTCTGGATACTCGTATTCGGATTTTGGTGGGTGTAAGATAGATAGAAAATCTACATCCGTACTTGCCAATTTCTTGGAAATAAGCTGATTTCATGGTTGTCTAAGAAACAAACCTCTGTAGCTACTTCCACAATCAAGCCGAGTATATGGCACCGGAAGTTGTTGTTCACAAATGATCTGGATAAGTCAACAACTAAGGGACTATAATATTATCACCAAAGATGTACCTATCTTTTGTGATAGTAATAGTGCCATAGCTATTACTCGTAACCCAGCTTCTTCATACAAGATGCAAGCATGTAGATATCGACACCACTTCATTCGAGACCATGTAGAAAAAGGAGATATCGACTTGAGAAGATCTTGAACGACTTTCAAAGAGCAGACATCTTGACAAAACCACTAGCAGAGACAAGGTTTAAAGAATTATCGTAGAATTAGGTTTATTAGATGCTTCGTTAGTAAATCTCTAATTTCGTTTTTTAATTCTTGTCTCTCTCAATTTAGTTTTATTATGTCTAGAAAGAATTATCGTACTAGATCTCGAGTCAAAGGACAATCAGTAGTGATATCATTGATTTCCTTCTTAGGAATCAAGAATCAAGGATTAGTCATATTGACCTTATCCGACATGATAATTACTTATTCGACATATGGTAAATCGATAAAGGGCATAATAGTCAACTGATTTTCTCAAAAACAGATGACTATCTCGCACCCTATCTCGATCTACCTCAAACTACTAATGGTTTTCCTTGAGTCTATGTCTTTGCAGGAATAGATCACAGATCATACCTGCTCACCTCATCCTGCTCTCATTTTTTTATCCAAGCATTTTTTTAAAATAAACTTCATATTTTTATAAAATTCTTTTTGGAATGACTGATTGGAAATCCCATCTTTAGAAAATTAAGTCCGAGTCCTGTTTATTTAGAATTGTCTTTAAGATTGCTAAAAGTTGAACTTAAGTCGCTTTTTTAAATCAGACAGTTACTTTATCAGATGACTTTTTCAACTCATCTGTTTTCAAACTCATCCGATTTGCAAACCCTTAGTCGAAGTAAGGTAACCCTAGGCCGACGTCAAGTATACTTACTTCCCGCATAAAGTAACCTACATCTCACAAATCAACAGTCTATAAAGCAACTATTTACGCATTCCAAAGGCGATTAACATCCACGCGCTGAATCCTAATCGCTTATCTTAATTTTTAACCGTTGATTTATGCACTCAGTAAAAACTTTTTGAATAAATGGCTCGAGTTAATTCAAATTTTCTAAAATGACGGTTTCTCTTTCCAATCTTCCTCCCTATAAATACATCGTCTTCCTTAAACAAACTTTTTGACTCTCGTAAATACTTATAAACTCTCTGTAAAATTTTCAAAACTCGTATTTGATCATTTCATGAGCACTTCTCAAAAACAAATAGGAGTTGCTTCAACCATGGTGGATGTTCACAATGAGACATATAATAAGAAGATCAAATCGAGATGTATGTGGATTTCGACACAACTTCATTGGTGAATCAAGGGAGATTTTGGAGTTATTGGAGAGGGTGGATTGAGAACATTCTGTTTCCAAGAAATTCCTCCAATAAAACACCGGATATGCGGGAATCGAGTTCAACGCCAACGGGACGCTCGAGAATGGAGTCTTTAAAACCAGAGTATATGGAGAAGTTTTAACAGCTTACTCCGGCGGAGGTGGCTAGGATTTTTGATACAAGTAGTGAAGGAGTGAACCCTCACCTACAAGTCGATGAATGGGTAGAATCATTCGAGATGATTGCCCGGAATTCCATGAGGGACCGGCGATCGGAGTTGAAGAAGAAGATGCTCCGACGGAGGTATCAACTTCCTCGATGACCATCGCCACAAAGGTCATCTTGGGAGAACAAAGTTCTCATGATGGGCTGACTGCACTGCACTATGTGTCATGAGGACAATACTAGATGGGGTCCAAGCTAAGCTGGCTGTGATGCTCTTGGAGAAGCTAGAAACAGAAAGGAAAAGGTTGGAGGTAGTTGGAGGAAAGTGGCGAGGCGAGGTCGATCACCAGCCTATTCAATAAGGTGACGGTGATCATGGAGGACCTGTTGTCACCGAGATCAATCGGTCGACTGAGTCGACCCTACACAAAACAAAAGGGGATTCTCGACAAAGGATGAACCTCTTGGGGCTCCAAATGATTCAACGAAGGTGGAGCCGAGGTAGGAGCTCGTGCACCAACCGCCGAAGAAGCCGAGGAGGAGGAAGAAGAGGAGAGAGAGGAAGAGCTGCCGACAGTGAGCTCACCGAGGCCGCCCAGCCGATGAAGCTCAAGGAGAAGGCACCAAGGAGGAGGAGATTGGTTAAGACCTCTCGAGCCGGGTGGGACGTCGCCGACCAGCCAAGTCTTCTACCCGAAGAGGTAACCACACCGCAGATCGCAGCGCAGTAGTTCATTCAGAGGAGGTCCAGGACATAAGCTCGTGAGAGGACCCTTCCCCACCCACAGACAGTACAATTTTCCCCTCCCCTCTCCACCCCACTGCGATGAAGAGGTGTCCTGTGCCGGCACCTCGAGCCTCTAAAACAGCCTACTTCCGAAATAGTCCAAATCCCAACCTCATCTACTCTCCCCCAAACCCAAACTTCGTCCCCTCCACCATCTCCATCTCGTATGCCGTCCTTCCTAACAGACCGTATTCACCCCAACTCCCATATCCATCTCTCCACCGGCCTTACCCATATCCTCCCAAACTCAACCCATATTACCCCAAACAACCTCATCTCCCCCACCCACTACTTTACATATTCCACCCCCACCATCATCCCCTCCACTGTAAATCCCTCCCCCATCGTACGCCCCCACTTCATCTCTCCCATCCGAACCCCACCCGGGATACCTCCAATATCTTTGGGGATATCCACATGAGCTCCCACCCAACCTCTCCCACCACCTCTTCCTCATCCGAATCGAGGAGGAGGCGATCCAATTCTTGTCATTTCATCACCTTTGAAGATATGCACAAGAAGATAATATCTCAAGTTCAAAGGATGATGGAAAAGAAGACAAGGAAGGTGATACGAGCAAATACCGATACGATGCTCGCCAACATGCAGATTGCCGAGGTCAACATGTCAAGGAACCTATCAGCCCAATCTCAAGACCGCTGTTGGATCTCGGCTAAGTGACACGGAGGAGGAGGTTAAGGCACCGAAGCGAAGATGGCAGCCGACAACGAGATCCTGGTCAACACTCTCACGTCCGATCGAGAATGACTTGAGGTCCGTTGCTCGGCTCTGGAAAGACACTCAGTCCCTCCGAATGAAGTTAAAAAGGGGAAGGAGTAGAAGGAAGGATGGACACCCTCACAGTGGGGTCTTGTCACTCACGACAAGGTGGACTCTAAGGCATACACTGAGTTGGAGGCAGCCAAGGCCGAATTGAAAGTTAAATCGATGAGCCGGCAGCCTTGCAACCGAGGGTGACCCAAATAGAGGAGGCCATCCGAGAGGATGAGGAGAAGAGGAGGAAGGAGGAGGAGGAGAAGTCGAAGCTCTGCTGGCCAAGATGAAAGAAGCGTAAAACCCGAGTCCAAGGGCAAGGGTAAAGGCAAAGCAAGCAGAGAAGTCTTCATCACCGATCAGCCCCGCAGTCGAGCGCAAATGAAAGGAGCCTGACTTCTCAAACCTATCAGTGAAAGCAGATCAAGAATCCATGCCGAGAAGGAAAAGTATGAGAAGCAGTGAGAAGAAGAGGTCAAGAAGCCGGGAAAGCCGAGCTGAAGTGGGACAGGATTCCTAAGTAGGTATCCAAAGCACTGCATGAAGCAGACTTCCGTCCCGCTCCACCGCACTTCAGCCCTCCAAAGATGGTTTCTGGAAATACACAAGTGAATACAAGAAGCTAGCCACTGGATGCCGATGGATGTACTACCGTACATCTTGAAGGCATCGCTATCCTGGAGCAGCCGATGAGGACATGAGCCGGCATGAGTGGATGGAAAAGGAGGATGCCGATCTGTATGGGAAGCCGCTTGATGAGGCGCACAATGTGTTCAATCATGACTTAGTTGCACCAGCCTATGAGCAAGTTACCCCAAGCTGAAAGAAGACGGCTCTCCGATCCGGAATGGGTCAAGATGGTCATAGCCAAAGCAGAACGGGAAACCGGGCTCACAGATGAAGAAGAGCTTAAATAGCTAAGAGCAAGGATTTTCAATCGGTCAACATTCCATGCAGGAGGAATCGCATCGCTTGAAAGGCAAAATGTATGGGAACTAGTGGAAAGACTCCTTACACGTAAAGATTATAGGCACCAAAAGGGTATTTAAAAACAAAAATGCATTTAGAACAATATTATTGTTCGAAATAAGGCAAGATTGGTTGCACAAGGTTACTCACAGCCGAGGGGATAGACTATGACGAAACCTATGCTCCAAATGCGATTAGAAGCAATAAGGTTGTTCTTGGCATTTGCTGCATATAAGTCTTTCAAAGTCTTTCAAATGGATGTTAAGTCCGCCTTCCTTAATGGTGTGTTGCTTGAGGAAGTCTATGTGGAGCAGCCTCCGGGTTTAAGATCAATAACAAGGTCTATAAACTTAACAAAGCTCTATATGGATCAAACAAGCTCCTAGAGCTTGGTATGATACCTTATCTCGATTTCTTGACATCAAATGGATTTTCAAAAAGCAAGATTGATAGAACTTTGTTTAGAAAGGAAGTAAGATGATAACATCTTATTAGTTCAAATTTATGTAGATGACATAATCTTTGGTTCACCTAATCAAATTATGTGAAGAGTTTAGCATTCTCATGAAAAACAGGTTTGAAATGTCAATGATGGGCAAATTAACATACTTTCTAGGCTTACAGATTAAACAGATGAGTAAGGGTATATTTATACATCAGTCTAAATATGCTAAGGATCCGATTGAGAAATTTGGAATGACTACTAGCAGAGAAGTTAAAATACATATGGCAACTAACTTCTATGGATTCGTATGAGCAGGGATACCCACAGATGCAACAGAGTATCGTGGACCGATTGAATCTCTTCTTTATCTCACCGTAAGTAGGCCGTACATAGCCTTTGCGGTTGGGGTATGTGCAAGATTTCAGTGTAATCCCAAGAAAACTCATCCGGAGACGGCTAAGAAAATTCTAAAATATCTCAAAGGAACCTTGCAAGTAGGGTTATGGTACCCAACCGATGACAACCTTGAGCCGACAGTTATTGATTCGCACTTTGGAGGATGTAAGATTGATAGGAAATCCACTTCAGAACTTGTCAATTCTTAGGCAACAAATTAATTTCTTGGTTATCCAAGAAATGACATCTGTTGCCACCTCCACAATCAAGTCAATACATGGCACCGGAAGTTGTTGCTCTCAACTCCTCCTGGATTAGTCAACAAACTTAGAGATTATAATATTCAAACATCGCTTGTTCCTATTTACCGTGATAGTAATAGTGCAATAGCAATGACTTACAATCCCGTTACTGCATTCTAGATGTAAGCATATAGATATTAGGCATCATTTCATTAGAGATCATGTTGAGAAGAATGACATTAGAATTGAGAAAATAGCCATCGAGTCACAAAGAGCAAACATTCTTACAAAACCATTAGTGAGTCTAGGTTTAAAGAGTTATGCTTAGAATTAGGATTACTTGATGCATTTTTAGCTGATTTCTAAATTACTTGCATCCGATAAATGTATACCTTATTTCGGTCTTTACTTTTCTTTAAATCAATGTCTAGAAAGAATTATCGACTAGATTTGAGTCAAAGGACAATCAGTAGCTGATATCATTGATCTCCTTTTTAGGAATCAAGAATCAAGGATTAGTCATATTGACCTTATCCGACTTGATGATTACTTATTCGACATTTGGTAAATCGACTAGGGCACAATAGTCACCCGATTTCTAGAAAATGATGACTACCCGCACCCTATCCGATCTACCCCACCTACTAATAGTTTTGATGAGTTTGTTTTGCAGGAACAGTATACTGCATTAGTCTCTTAAATCTCTTCAATCGTAAAACCTTCATCTTTGTTTCTCCTCAAAATCTTTGTTTTCAAATAAAGTTCTTAAGTTTGTGTATTTCAAGAAATCAGACTTTGTAACTAAACCTGGAAATCCTTCGTTGAGTTTTGTTTAAAAATTCGTGTTTTTCAAAATCGACTAGGAGAAATTTTTTTGAAAAATATAAGACAAGGTCATTTTAACCATGTCGAAATAGAATATACCGAGTGCTAAGTAAGACATCTCATTGCTTACGTCTGTATACTAATTACTTCGATAAAGCTAGTCTATTAGCCGTCTAATCAGTAGGTTAAACGGTTACTTTTACGCAATTCAAGACGCGTAAAGGCCACGCACCTGAATTCAAGCGATTTTCTCGCTATACCGTCGATGTTTTACACGCACTTTTTAAATCAACGGTTTAAAATTAAAACTCTGAGATCGTGCCACGTATCGCCTTCCCAACTTTCCCTCTCTCTCCCCTCGTTTAAAAACTTACCTTCTTCGTTTTTAAAATTTTCTTTCACATTCCCTGTTTAGAGATTTCTTGGAATTTTTCATACTCTCAAAATTTTATCAATGGCATCCTCTTCTTCTCAAACACCAAAACCTCCTTCTTTTATAACCTCCGCCAAATCGGATTTCAAGATGAATACGGTGGTTGTGAAGAATAAGCTTAAAGCTGAGATGTTTGTAGATTTCGACACAACCGATAACCTTGAATCCAGAGAAATCTTAGGATTATTGGAGACTTCAAGGTTACGAGGATTTTGTTCGCTCAAATCTCCACTAAACAAAACCTGCAGATTTCATTGGAGCAGAATTCCTTGCAGTGAGTTTACAGAGAATGGTTTCAAAACCAATGTTGAAGGTACTCAACCTGGAGTACTCAAAGGAGAATGTTGCAAGGATTCTGGATACCTCTATGGAAGGGGTGAATCCTTTGCCATATAAAGAGGATGAATGGGAGGAGTCGTTCGACTTGTTTGCTAGGATTACCTACAGAGGAGTACGGAGAGACTTGAAGAAGCATATGCTAATGAGGAAGTATAGGCTGCTCATGACAATCGTGACTAAGTCGATCCTAGGAGATCAAAGCTCCTATGATGGAGTGACAAAGTCACGTTTGTGTTGTATGAGAGACATTCTTGATGGAGTACGAGGTAGATTGGGTAGATTTGTTGTTTAGGAGGCTGAAGGAGGAGAAGCTAAGGTTGCTGTTTAATCCAGATGGAGGAGAATGGACAGCTTTCTCAAATGTGAGCTTGTTTAACAAGATCACGGTGTTGATGGAGGGTCCGAACAAGAGGTTCGAGAAAAGGGAAGGATTGATTAAATATTCTAAGCAAAAAGGCTTGTTGACAAAGAATGAGAGGATTGGGGTGTGCCTGACTCGGATGATGAGTCGACGATGCTAGAAGGCAGAGAGAGCAGAAGCCGCGGGGCTCAGAGGCAAGTAGTCAACCCCAACTTCTAGCAATGAGTTGCTTTGTGCCAGCAGCAGAATCTCAACCAGCCGAGGATCCACTGTTGTGGAAGTAATACCGAGGAGGCAAAGAACTTGAAGGTCCCCGACAAGGAGGAGGTCGAGCAGAGGCTGGTGAGCCTCGTAAAAGACACCGATTCCGAGCCATCTCGAACCTACTACCAGCCAACAAATCGGACGAGGACTCGATGAAGATAACCAGTTTATTCTTCAAAGGAGGTCCTCCAGACGTCTGAATCATCTGGCAGCTCCGGGTCGCCGACGAAGCCTCTACCCTACCGCTGAAGAAGTTCCTCAGACCGAGATTGCAGCCGAGGTTGCAAAGCTGGATGTTCCATCTTCTCCAGCCAAGGAAGCCGCACTCTCCCCATTCGGGAGGAAGGTACAAACTCATCTCTCTCTCTCTCTCTCAATCCCCACCTGCAATGAAGAGGTGTGCCCTACGGCACCTCCGAGCCTCTACAATGACCCACAGCTTGTCCCAAACACCCAAACCCAAGTGAAACCATTATAACCACATCCGAACCTATTCCCATCTCAACCCAACCTCGAAACCACCTCCACTCCCACCATCTCTCCACAAATTGAGCTACCCACTATATCCACCCCAACCCCACCTGAAACTCAACACTTCACTTCTCCAACTCAAACCACACCTCCACAGAAATAGACATCACCTCTTATTCCTTCTTAGAGGACATCCAGATGAGCTCACCTGTTCCTCCCCCAAATTTCTCGAACCCCACACTCCCACTTCTTCCTCATCCGAATCCTCATCCGAGGATGAGGAGAGTGACTTAAGCCCCACCTCAGCCATCACTTCAATTATTGCCCAAATGGAGAGGAAGATGAAGCGAGGCCTTTGAAAAGAAGTGAGAAACGAACAAAGAAGATGGTGAAGGCAACACCGAGGCAATGATCACAAACATGAGAGAAGTAGAGGTAAATCTAACCCAAAAGATTACTTCTATTACTAACAATGTTCTTGCCGAGAAGGTGAAAGCCATGGAGGAGGAGGTGCATGGTCTGAAAACTCAAGTGTTAGAATACAACGCAATAGTGGTGGACTCATTAGCTTTGGACAAGTCGGACTTCGTGGTGAAATGTAATGATCTGAGACGAAGCCGATCGCTTAGCCGATGAAGTGAAAAAGGGGAAAAAGGAAGTGAAAGAAAGAGAGTTGGCACTCACAGCGTGGTGGATGAGACGAGGAGCAAAGTCGATACAAAAGCCAAAGACAACCGAGTTGGAGGCAGCCAGAGAGGAAGCTCGCATTAAATCTGATGAGTCAAGCCTGCACTTCACCGAGGGTCAGCCAACTAGAGGAAGCTCGAAGGAAGATGAGGAGAGAAGGAAGAAGGAAGAAGAAGATAAGTCTGCTTTCGGCTATTGGCGAAAATCAAAGAGTCCGAAAGAGCAGAAGCTGAGGTGAAAGGAAAGGGGAAGGGGAAGTCGGTTGAAGAATCTCGCTCAAGCAAAAGTGCTAAGTCCCAAGCTCACAAAGTGTCCGAGAAAAGAAAGAGGGAGCCCGACTACTCCAATTTGCACGAGGAACAGATCAGCAAGATCATGAGAGAGCAAAGCTTTCTATGGAGAAAGGGAAAGAAAGAAGTCAAGAAGAAGAACAAGGGACTGGAAATGAGATGGAGCAAGGACGTGAGTAAGTGGGAAATGAAAGGGGCAAATGAAGCAGATTTCGTGCCCTATCACCGGACACTCAATCCAAGGTCGTACATGCAAACTCTTCAAAGAGTACAAGGATAAGAACTTGACGCCGATGGATGTATCACCGGTACATCTTGAAGGGGTCTGATTCAGCAGCGCAAGACGAGGACCCGAGATGGCATGAGTGGATAGAGAAGGAGGACAAAGATCTCTATCGTAGGTCATTGGTGGAAGCAGACAAGTTTTTCAACGCCGATCTTTGTGCTCCGGCTTATGAGACGGGCAGCCCAAGACCAACCCAGATGGCTCAATAGACATGAACCGGATTAAAGGCATCATTGCCAAAGTCAAGTAGAGCCTGGGTTGAAAGATGAAGAGGAGCTAAAAGCCGAGGAAGAGGGTCTTCACCGTTGGCCATTCCCGAAGCCAATCAAATGGGGAATCAAAATAGGATCATTCTCTTTTCCTTATCTTTTTATCATTTGATTTTTGTATCATGTAAATCTGATATGAATAAATCGTGTTTGACTTATGAGTGTTACTTGTCTTATTTTTCTTAAAGTTTTTTTCGCTTTAAGAAATCTTTAAAATTTTTCTAAGTATAAGTCATCCGAGAAATTTATCATCTCGTAATTAAAATTTTCAAAACTTTTCTAAGTCTAAAATGTTTTAAAAACTAAGACTTAAAAGTTTTCTAAGTTTAAAAGATTTTTTTAAGTGCTTTGTGTTAATTAAATCGATTAAAGTGTAAATGTGTTCAGATGTACTTAAGTGTTAAATCTTGATTAACTCTAAACTAACTTCAAATTTGTGAGTGTGTCTCTTTCTTGTAGGTTTTAACTTCATCAAAAAGGGGAAAATTGTTAGATCAAGTAAAGTTTTGATGAGTTAAAAGATCAATCCGGATAAGGCATAAAGTATGTAGAAAAAGATCAGTGCTCATCCTAAGCCGATCGACTAGGTCAATGATCGGTTAAGTCACCAAGATCGAAGTTGCAAGTCATCCGCAGACAAGCTCAAGACTAGTCATCTGCAGAGACAATCATGAAGAGCTCGAGACGAGGTCAAGACCAGCCGAGTAGAATAAGAAAAGCGAGTCTTCACCAAGTCGGATGCGAGATGGGTAAAAATCAGTGAGGTCTAGAGCGGTTTTCAAGATTAAGTTTGTTAAGCGGTTTCTTTGTTAGAATCGACTAACAAACTAACTGTCTTTTCAGACTTATAAATAGGTCTAGATTTTATTTTTCAATACACTTATGCAAATCTGAATCTTGGACAGCTTAGTTTATAAGTTTGAAAAGACAGCTTAGTTTGTTAATCGCCCTAACAACCCAAAAACCGCTCAACAAACTTAATCTTGAAAACCGCTTTGCTCTTCACTGATTTATCCTACTCGTCTCCCGACTTGGTGAAGACTCGCCTTTCTTATTCTACTTAACTTGTCTTGACCTCGCCTCGAGCTCTTCATAATCGTCTCCTGCAGATGACTAGATTTGAGCTTGTCTTCGATGACTTGCAACTTTCCAGCCTTCACCGACTTGCTCACCAATGACCTAGTTTGATCACCTTAGTAATGTACTTTGATCTCGCTTGTTCTTCATAGTCGTCTGATCATCTAAATCTTCTTTTAACTCATCAAAACTTTCTTGATCTAACACGGAAGAAGCCAATCCTCCTAAAATCAGAGCCGAGGAGGTGCCGATGATGATCGAGTTGTACCTGCATAAGAAGGCATATGTAACAAAGATTGGAGCCCAGCTGGAGCCGGAGTAGAGAAGGAGCTAGTGGCAGCTTTGCGGAGAAATGCGGACATATTTGCTTTTTCCTCCGCCGACATGACAGTATTCCAGAGGAGGTGGCTATTCACCATCTCAATGTGGATCCAAAAGCTAAGCCAATTAAGCGAAGTTGAGAGTCTTTGGACCAGAAAGACGGCATAACAAAGGCAAGCGTAAAAATTGTTGGAGGCAGGACACGTGAAGCGGATCCAGCTTCCCCACCGGCCGTCTAATGCGGTGTTGGTGGCAAAACCAGGTGGGAAATGGAGAATGTGCGTAGATTTTTAGACTTAAACAAGGCTTGTCCCAAAGATCATTATCCATTACCGCGGATTGACCAGCTTGGTTGATTCCACCTCCGGATTCGAATTACTAAGTATGATGGACGCTGTCAGTGGTTATCATCAAATATAAATCTTCCTCCAGATATTCCTAAGTTGAGTTTCATCATCACCAGGTGGGACTTTTTGTTATATTAGAATGCCTTTTGGACTAAAGAATGCAGGAGCAACCTATCAAAGAATGGTTGACAAAATATTTAAAGACTAGGGGAAGAAACACGGAGGTGTACGTGGACGACATGTTGGTAAAAAGTGTGAAAGCAAGGACACGTGGAGAACCTAGGAAGCCTTCTTCGTGCTAAGATCAAGTGGCATGAAAGTCGAATCCGGCAAAGTATTCTTTCGGAGTGAGGTCCGGGAAGTTTCTCGGATACATGGTGACCCAAATGGGTATCGAAGTCAACCCCGCCAAGGTAAAAGCTATCCTCGACATGCATCCCCCACTAACATCAAGGAGCTGCAGAGGCTGAATGGAAATTTCACAAAGACCGAGTAGATTCATAGCAATATCGCGGAGAGGAGCTACCCTTTCTTGAGAATGCCGAGGAAGGGATCCGCATTCGAGTACGGTGAATAGTGCCAACAAGCATTTGAGGAGCTCAAACAACACTTGGCCCAACTACCTATGTTGACAAAGCCGCATCGGAGACACTCTACCTTTACCTTTCTCGTAAGTGTGATATCACTTAGCTCAAGACTAGTAAAGGAGGAAGGGTCAACCCGAAACCAGCTTACTATATTAGTAAATTGATTCAGGAGCAGAAGAAAGATACTCGGAGATAGAAAAACGGCCCCGACTATAATGATCACGGCCCCGAGGTTACAACCTTATTTTCTGTCACATAAGGTCATTGTTCGGACTAATTATCTCGTGAAAGAGGAAGGAGCGCATGCACCGCAAGAAGGAGAATGGATCCATGCATGGTTGCGGAGCTGGGATCGTGATCATCGATCCAGAGGGTCGAGACACAAGTGGCAGTGAGGTTCGAATTCATCACATCAAACAATAGAGCTGAGTATGAGGCCTTAATCCGAGGAGCGGAGATGGCAGCAGAGTTAGGAGCAGGACGAGTAGTCGTTTTCTCGTATTCTTAAGCTGGTAACCCAGCAGGTACAGTGGGTATGAAGCGAAGGACGGGAAGATGATAGCTTATCTCCGACGAGTTGGGGAGTTGCAGAGCAGGTTTAGCTCTTTTGTGGTTAGACAGATACCAAGGGAAGAGAATTCCAGAGCAGATAGCTTGTCTATGCTAGCGAGTTCAGCAACACCGCAAGGAGGTGGGAATATCACCCTCGTGACAAGAGAAGCGAAAGCTACCGCTCCTTCGATAGGAGTCATTGGAGCGGAAGATGACTGGAGAACCAAGATTTATCGAGTGTTGCGTAACCCGGAGAGTTGCCCGATTAGAAAAAAGCTCGAGATGGAGGTTCCGATACGTAATGATCGGGGATGGATGTACCGGCGATCTTTCACGCAACCTTACTTGAGGTGCTTATCCACCCAAGAAAGGAGGTACGTTATTAAAGATATACATGAAGGTTGTTGTGCCGACCATGCAGGAGCTCGAGCAATAGTTTGGAAAGCTTTGAGGGCCGGTTATTTCGCCCACCATGAGCCGTGATGCCAAGACCGGGTGAAGAAATGCAAAAAATGCCAAAAATATGGATGTCTTATCCACCTCCCCGCAGAGGAGATGGGAGCCATGCATTCCCCACGTCCCTTTGCGAAGTGGGGATAGACCTAGTCGGCCCATTTCCATTAGCAGTGGGTCAATGGAAGTTCCCGGTGGTAGTAGTGGACTACTTCGGCAAGTGGGTAGAGGCTGCACCTCTAGCGAGGATCGAGGAAGGTAACATAATCAAATTTTTATGGAGATATATACATTGCGAGTTCGACATACCTAGGATTCTAGTATCAGTAAAATGGGACCCAGTTCATGGGGACCATGGTATGAGAATGGTGTGACAATCGAAGATCATTCGAGAGGTTTACTTAGGTGGCACACCCCCAAGCCAATGGACAGGTGGTGGTCACCAATAGGACGATTGTGAACGGGATACGAGCCCGACCGGATAAAGCCGAGGTAGATGGGTAGATGAGCTCGAATCAGTTTTGTGGGCTTATCGAACTACCCCAGAGAACCAACGGAAGAGTCCCCTTTTCACCCGTGTATGGATCACCGTAGTAATACCTTCCGAGGTGGGGATGGAAACCCACCGTTTAGCCCACTTCCAGAAGGTAGAAACGAGGAGTTGATGAGGGAAAATTTGGATATGCTCGAGGAAGAGAGAGAAATGGCTCACTTGAAAACCTGAAAGACATAAGAATCGAATCAAAGTTGCTTGCGATGAAAAGTCATAACCCGGAGGTTCGAGGAGGGAGACATGGTGCCGAGACAAGCCGACGCCTTGAAAAATATAGAAAAGTTGGATCCAAAGTGGGAAGGGCCGTACAAAGTGATAAAAGTCCTTAGAGGAGGGGCTTACGAACTACAAGACATGGAAGGAAATCGAATTGCAAGGCCTGGAATATCTGCCACTTAAAGAAATTTTATGCTTAAAGGAGGTACCCACCTCGCCGCAAGTAGGTGGTTCCGCTTTTATTTCCCGCTTTAGGATTACTTTGTTTACGTTTATAAGTATGATATAATTTCGTTCCACCGGTACTCTTTTTCCCCGCATAGGTTTTCCACCGGGTTTTACCGTAGGGAGGTTTTTTAAAGAGGCCGCCAAGTCGATTATGACTTGTGTTGATTGATTATGGTCAATGGAACAACATTATTTATTGATTAATTAGAAATATTCTTCATTATATGCGAAGTTTTGTCAGTTTATTACAACGATTGATCATGATTGAGATAGTACAATGGTTCGATCGCAGATAATACATATCTATTATATGGGAATTGATAACGAGTCGATGCTAGAAAGCATGCGATAAGAAGAACAAATGTGATGAGTATGTACAAATTAAATACAAAGCAAAAGAAGAAAAGACTAAGTTAAACCTACGGTGTTTACTAAAACATTAAACCCAGAGAGGGTTGATTACAAGCTAAGAGACACAAAATCAAAGCTAAAAGATAGCTTCAAAATCAAATCTAAGAGATAGCTTCGAGAGACACTAAGTTAAACCTACAAGTGTTTAACTAAACTTAAACCCAGCAAGGGGATTGAAAATCAAAGCTAAGAGATAGCTTCGAGAATCAAAGCTAAGAGATAGCTTCGAGAGACACTAAGTTAAACCTACGGTGTTTAACTAAACTTAAACCTAGCAAGGGTTGTGAAAATCAAAGCTAAGAGATAGCTTTGAGAATCAAAGCTAGGAGATAGCTTCGAGAGACACTAAGTTAAACCTACGGTGTTTAATGTAACATTAAACCCGAGGGTCGCAATAAATAAAGCTAAGAGATAGCTTCAAGAATCAAAGCTAAGAGATAGCTTCGAGAGACACTAAGTTAAACCTACAGCTTTTAACTAAACTTAAACCCAAAGCAAGGGTTGCGAAAATCAAAGCTAAGAGATAGCTTCGAGAATCAAAGCTAAGAGATGGCTTCAAAGACACTAAGTTAAACCTACAAGTGTTTAACTAAACTTAAACCCAGCAAGGGTTGCAAAAATCAAAGCTAAGAGATAGCTTCTAGAATCAAAGCTATGAGATAGCTTCAAGAGACACTAAGTTAAACCTATAGTGTTTAACAAAACATTAAACCCAGAGAGGGTTGATTACAAGTTAAGAGATAGCTTTGGAAACCAAAGCTAATAGATAGCTCCGAGAGACACTTAGTTAAACTTACAACGCTTGATCAATCATAAACCCAGAGAGAGGGTTATGGGACCTAAAAGCTAAAGGTTCGAGAGAGCTAAACCTACGAAGTCTAACTAATCTAGACCGAGATCCGGTTGCTAGGATGAAAGCTTAAAAATAGCTTAAACAAACCTAAGTTAAATAGGTGAGAGTTAAACGAAGGATGCCAGCGTTCAAAAGAGCTTGACAAATACGAGGATAGCTTGATTACTAGGCTAAGTCCTGAAAAAGCTTGGCTAAGTGTTTCTCAAACCCTCCCCCGGCTAAGTTATAACAAAGCAGGAGGGTCGGGCGCGAACGGGTATGCAAACCTCGTGGCTTACCCGGTTTAACATAGGCAAGACTAAGTAAGTCAAAGCCTGAGTATACGAAGAGTTAAGAAACACCAAAGAACTTAGCAAAGGCTCGCATAAATAACCTATGTGGATAAATCGAATGCTAAAGCCAGAAAAAGCTAAGAGATAGAACATCAAGCATGCACAAGATATAAAGGCATGTAAAGCATATAAACTCCTGGCAAGGGAGTAAGAAGCACGCAATATAGCAAATAAATCCCGCAAGGGAGGAGAATCTATTCAAAATAACAACCAGAGAGGGAGAAAAAGTAGCAGAATATGACAAAAGCTCCCGGCAAGGGAGTAATAAGTCTAAGTGCATAAACCAGCACCACCAAAGAAATGAAATCTGTTTAAGTACAAAAACTAAAAATTGTTCATGAGCGTAAAATAAATAGTTCAAGTAAGTGTGGGGCCAGCAAATTGTTCTGAATCAAGTGGCAGACTCATCTTCCTTTCTCGGCTTGATTCGTGCAAACCTCCGTGGAAGAGAGGGGATGTCTAGTGACAGAGGGCAAGGGGGCTCCTTCATTGGTTCCAACGAGGCAGCCATATCTCCATCCTCATAAGCTCAAACAGCTTGGCTCATCACCGGAGCCACCACTTCTCTTCAATATTCCTCGTGGGATCTCCTTGGAAGGCGGGAGGAAGGGGGAAAGCAATGATGACTCACCTTTTCAAACTCCCCGTGAAAGCAGATCTCGAGTGTTGGTCCCTTTGATTGAGTTGAATTACAAGATTAAATGTCCTCTAGCGATAATCTAGAAGGGGAGGGGGATGAATAGATTATCAAAACTTTTTCAAGTTTAGATTATCTATCAACCTCTAAATCAAAGTTTTACACCGAAACAAATTTTTTTATACTCAATCAATACGGATCTTAAGCGTTCGAAACTTGTATGTGATCGAAATGTAAGTAACAACAAGAATAAAAAGAACTTGAAAGAAATAACACCGAATTTATAGTAGTTCGGATCGAAAGATCCTACGTCCACTCTCCTTCTACAACTTGAAGAAGGCCCTCGACTTACTTACTTTCTTCCTTACTTACCGTGTAAATCTTCAGCCTTACAAACTTTCTTCTCTAATTTCTCGGATTCTAATGGCTTGAAGATATTCGTGAGAAGTGTTCTACAAACACTAAAACCGTGAATGTGAAGAACGTTCGTGAATGTGATTACAATACTTGTGAATGCTAAGTGTGATTTTAGAATACTTGTGAATTCGTGAGATAGCAAAAGTTAATCTACCCTATTTTCTAGATCTATTTATAGAGATCTTGTTGTTGGCGATTGTAACTTCCTTGCCGATTCTTCTCTAGTTAGTTATAACCAACTAATCGAATCTTGTAACCTCTTCTTGGTTAGTTGTAAATCGCTTCTTGAAATCCTTTGATTTTTCTAACACTTCATCATCTTGTCTTCGCACACGGTCCACCTTGTCTCGTGTCTTGGTCTTCGCCTAGGTGACTGCTGCTCATTGTCTTTGACCTCGCCTGTCATCTTATACTGCCTTCGCCTCGGCTTCCCGTCTTCGTCTAACTCTTCGTCCTCATCTCGACTTCTTGTATATCCTTATCTAACTTTTATACTTAGTCTATTTACACGTCTTTATTACTACATCACCGACTATACAAGATTCTCACTAGTCATCCTATTTTACATTTTAACACATCAAAACTAAATACAACTTTCTTCCTAATAATTTCCCTCTTTTTGATGATGTTAAAACATAGCTCAAGAAAAGAAATGTGTTAGTAATCTTAGAAGATAAGTCTTCCACAAGGTATACACTTAAGCCACTTAGTCAGATAATCGAGCAATATATTACACAATGATGATCATAGTCAAATAATCGTGATAAAGACAGATAGTCAAGATTAGTGACGTAAAGACAAATTAGTGTTATGACTTTTTAATCAAGTTTATTTCAGTTAGTTATACCAAGAATTGATTGATTAGTAGATTAAATCAGTAGCAAGTTAGTTTTAAACAACAGTTTCATGTTAGTAGGTCAAAAGTATATTCACAAGCTTCGTATACATCGAATTTATCACTTTCGGATAATCGTATAAGGACTATGAAAAGATAAAATTTAGTCATACCATCTTTCTTCTTCCTAAGACTCTTAGCCGCCGAAGACTCTGTTTTTAAGGGACACCGTCTCTCCTCCTTCGCGAGGTCACCTTCAGCTTCAGCTTTGATCAAGAGTTGCTTGACCTTTTCATGGTCCAGAGGACCATCTTTAGTTGTTGGAGGAGACATTGGCGAGTAAGCCGGGTGCGACTATATCCGCATTGAACTCCTCATGAGCAAGGTTGATCGAATCGGTAAAATGTTGGGTTCTTCTCTTCCAACCATACATGGAAAGCAATGTTCTCCTCTATGCCCCATTTTATCTTCTTGCAGACGTGGAAGGCAAAGATCCACTCGCTTCATAAGATCTCCACTTCTCCCGATCCCCCATCATCAAGATCTCCTTGGGCACTACATCGCTTCTATGATATGGTCGAAAGACCTCACCTCCTTACTCATCTTAACCCTTCGAACCCACTTTCTTTGTTTTCTATAATAAAATTTTCCTGCCGCTTTCTCCTATTCCCTTCTTTTCTTTGCATCCCTTCTCTTGTACTTCTTCTTTTCTTCCCTCTTTCTTTTCTTTATCTTTTCTTCTTCATCTATCTCACTGGGTTTTTGGTTTACTTGCGACTTTAGCTTTCCCAACCGGCATAGTTGAAGATAAGGGAGATCTGATTGATAGGATGGGGACAGGGTCTTGAGCAGGTAGTTCTTTTTCGGCTTGTGTTCGATTCGGTAGATTCAAATGTCTGCGTCCTTCGTCTCGATTCTCCTTGCTACTCTCTAAGATTTCGATCTGCAGATTTCTTCCCTGGCTTCTTCACTTTCAACAGCTCTTGAGACGGTTCTTCTATCTTTAGGTTCAAGGCCAAGATTTTGTCATCTTAAACATCAACTCTTTTCTTGAGCTCACTATCTTTCCCCTTTTTAACAAAGAACAAAGCGGGTATTGCGTATAGTGGTTACTTGTTCGATTTGGCCCATCGGTTCATGTCCGACTAATCCTCGCTTTCGATCCACCGATCATACCTCTTCTTCTCGAGCTACCTCAGCATGTCCGAATTCACCTTGTTTGAGGATGTTTGTTTGTCTATCTTTTTCCAACGCCAATGTCATCCTCAAGACTTGCCGAAATGAAGCCTCCTTCTCTCTCCAAGACTCCTTGACCTGGTCTTCAACAAGGTATCTCGATTTCAGCATATGCATTGAGTACGTCTTTGTTTGACCCGAGGCCTCTTGAGCTTTCTCTTCTTGCAATTTGTTGCTTGACCTTCGCCATGTGTTCTTCATGTCTAATTCTCGAGAAATAGAGATCTATCTCGCATATTTTCATGTACTGCAGCCTCTATGTTCTCCTTGATAGATGATGAGATGATACCTAGAACCGAGACGAAGAGCACTCAAGCAAGCTATCTTCAAATTTGCGACCTCTTCCTTCAAGGCTCCAACTTCGGATGCAGACGCAGAGGTTTGTGGGCTGAGCAATTTTTTCGGAGAGGATAGTGTAAGATCTATCTCCTCGACTGAATAATTGCCTCAACCGCCGTTGGTGGTGAATCGCCCAATGTGTCTTTTGAGTTAGCATTTTTATTCAAACACACTGGCTCCTACCCTTCCACCTGCTCTGCTTGTGCCTCCCACCGTATCCATCTCACTGCTCATCGACATCTCCACGAATATCTTTATCTCGCTTCCTCCATTTCCATCCCTCTTCCAGTTTCCTCTTCAACCTTTTCTTTCTCTACCTCCTCAGCCTTTCCTTTTTCCTCCACCTCAGCCACCTTTTCTTCCTCACCTCCTTCTCTTTTACCTCTTCTCGTAGCTCATCTCCGAGGTACACCCATTGCATAATATAATCATAGAATTTATCCTCGACAAGATCTCCAGAAGGATTTAAGATGAGCTTTCTTGAGGACTTCTTTTTCCCAGATGGATAGATTATTTCCTCCGGCCTCTGCTATAAGGATAGCCTGCCTCTTCGAATGATCTGTCTTTAACCTTCTCAAAGAACCAGATATCAATAAGCTCTCCTAATAGATCAGGTTCATCTATTAGGGCTGATTCTTTCCTAATCAGAACCGCTTTCGAGAAGTCTCGAGTGATTGCTCGGTTGCTCCCATCTCTCCTGAGGGATTTGGAAGGTGTAGGTATAAGTTGGGTTACGTGTGAGATGAGGATAGAAAAGAAAATGGATCATGTGTATGTTGAGTTGGACATTTGAGAGTAGACCGTTTTAGAGGCTCGAGGCGGCGGTCTTGTCTGCCTCTTCATCGCCGAGGTTGGGATGTGGAGGGTTGAGGTTCTGCATCCTCGACGAGGATGAAGATGAAGTTTGTGCAGCCTCCTCGGGTTCATCTCCGTATGAGATCGTCATCCTTTCTACATCACTGCCTCTGTGAGACACTTCCCTTGGGAAGTCTGTCTTCTCCATCTCCTCCTCTCGCATTCTCCTCGATTCTTCAAGAGGAACACCATCTCCACCTTCTTTGCTTTGGCTTTTACTCCCATCCTTCTTGGTGCGGTGGTGGAGCTGGGACGTCCTCGTCTCCTTCCGAGTCTGAAGGACCAAAAATCTTCTTATCCTTGACGAGGAAGCCCTTCGTCTGGGTGAACTTGTTGACACCATCCTCCCAATTGAGGTTGTCTGCTCCCAGCTTGCTTTCAAGGATGATGGTTATTCTGGTCATCATACTTGTAATGTTATTCAAAGACCATCTCATCAGCGTCTTTGAAATTGGGGTTTTAATAAACCTCGTCCTCTCCTCTATCGGCCTTGAGAACAACACCTGGCCCAATTGATTTCGCTCCGTCAATAATAGCCCTCGACAATACAACCTTGGCTTCGTCAAGCCATCGTGGCTTTGTTGTTCACCCGTAATACATTTCGTTAAAATCAAGCATTAACAATCAGATTTTCGTTTCAAAGATCAGCCTTTTCGCATTCGCCGCGTCGTATTCGATGCGACCTCCTCGCCATCATTCGAAACTCTCCAAGTAATCATTTGCCTTATAAGTGAATGGATTCTCTCCGACGGTGCTTAAACCAAAAATTTCACCCAAATCATTAACAAAGTGACTATCACCTTCTCCTTTTTACCATTTGTTTGAACTCTTGATTCAAGCCCATTCTTTCTTGTTTTTGCTCTGTCAAAAACTCAAGCAAGATCATCGAGGGTTTTATTTCTCGATGGTTTCATCATGCAAGATCTTGTTTAAGGGCTCTTGATTCCAACAATTGAAGAATTTCTCTGGTTTCGGGATCGGTGGATACATCCCATGTTGGTCCCCTGAATGTTGAGTTGATTTAAAACCTTGAGATAACCTTCTAGAACAAAAATCTAGAAAGGGGGTTTTGAATAGATTTTGTAGATTTTTAAATTTTTTTCAAAATCAATTCAAAGAATCAGATTAAACACAGCGGAAAATAATTTTTAAACTCAACTTTTAACAAGATCAAAAGCAAGGTCGATATCTAGATTTTAGATAAATTCTGAATTTTAATCTCAAATAACAAAATTGTAACTTGAACAGAAATTGAAAGAAAGCAAGAATAACACCGGGTTTTATAGTGGTTCGGATTATAACAATCCTATATCCACTCTCCTTCTCCAAACTTTGAAGAAGGGTCTTCACTAGCCGCTTACTTACTTATTGTACAAACTTTACAAATTACAACTTGATCTTCAACTCTTCAAATATCTAATCAACTTTCGAAATCTAACTCTAAGAATAAGATGTGTTTTTGAAGATGCGAAGTGAAGTGTTCTATAAACACTTAAAGAAAATTCTATGAAGAAATCTTGTGACTTGACAACTTGTGATCTTAGAAAAATGACTTGTGAAATCTGTGTATATTGTTCAAGAAAGTATTCTCTCTATCGTGTATAATAAATGAAGTGCCTAGACCTATTTATAAGTCTCGAAAAGGCTTAGTTTGTTAGTTAATTCTAACAAACTAGAAACCGCTTTAACAAACTTAATCTTGAAAAAAAAGCTGTCAGTCCTCACTGTCCTTGCTCTCCTCATCTGCACTGACTTAGTGAAGATTTGCCTTTCTTATTCTACTCAGCTTATCACGACCTCGTCTGAGCTCTTCATGTTTGTCTCCTGCAGATGACTAGATCTCAGCCGACTAGATTGGTTCTAGACCTCGTCGATCTGTTTAGCTTAACCTCACCGGGTCTGCAGTGTCGTCTCGATCAACTCGAGCTGATTCTTTTTAACTCATCAAAACTCCTTGATTCAATAATTTCCCCTTTTTGATGAAGTTAAAACCTATAAGGAAGAAACACACTCACAAATGAAGTTAGTACTAAAATTAGTTAAAACAATCGGATAGGTATATCGAGCACTTAATCATTTCACAATAGATTCATTCACATTCCAATACTTTAAAAAAATTAAGTCCTTTTAGACTCTTTTAGAAATACTTAAAAAAATGAGTCTTAAGACTTAGATAAATTTTTAGGAAAAGTTTTTAAATCTGAGATATAAAATTCTCGGATGATTTATACTTAGAAAAAAATTTAAGATTTTCTTAAAACCAAAAAAACTTTAAGAAACTCGATACACGTAATTCACATAAGTCCAAATATATTCATTCACAACTTTACAAATTTACACATAGAAGAACTGATAGAAAATAAAAGATAAGGAAAGAAAATCCTGCTTCTATTAGATTCCCATCGGCTGGCCTCTGCCCGGTTATCCAGATTTGGATCTGATAGAGCTTCCTCAATAGACTTGGGTTCAAGAAGCGACACATAACAGTGAAAAGACTTTCAGAGTCCAAAGATCATTCGTGTCTCCGCACACTACTAGATGGGTCTCCTATAATCCTGATCGATGGATGGTAGCTTCTCATCCGTTTGCCTATGTGAGGAGAAGAATCCTCATCTTGAGTCTCGGTAGGCAACTCCTCTCGACTCTACCTCAGCCTGAAGTTCCCCTTCATCACCGACTCCCCGCCGATCACCGACATCAAGGGTGTCCGTTTCGATGGAGTCTCGATCGTAAGTTGTCTTCGATTATCGATGGGGACTCTTCTTCATCCTGATTCTGAATCAAGACTAGGTAGATAGACAGCTTCTATGTTTAGTCTTGGTCGGTTCAATTTTATCTAGACTTTCGTAAATTTGATTCACTTTATCGAGAAGGAATACAACTCATCAAAAACAACATGAGGGGTTTCCTCCACACAAAGGGTTGTCTTGTTAAAAACTCTAAATGCCTTGGAAGTGTTAGAATATCCCAAGAATATTCCATCACCGCCTTAGCATCAAAAGTTCTTAACTTAGATTTCCCATTGTTATGGATAAAACACTTACAACCAAAAGCTACGAAATATGAGATTCTTGGAATCTTACCCTTCCAAATCTCATATAGAGTCTTACCCTTGTCTTTGACAACTAAGCACCTGCTCGGTGTAACAAGTCATGTTGATGGCTTCACCCCCGTAACCTCGTGAGGGGTATCATACTCGATTATCATGCTCCCGGCTGCTTCCTTCAAGGTTCTATTCCTTCTTTCAACCACTCCATTTTGTTGAGGAGTTCTTGCTGAAGATGTCTCATGAATAATTCCACACTCATTGAAAAAGTTAGATAAACAAGAATTCGAAAATTCTCGTGCCCTTATCACTCCTTATTTTAATAATATTAACACCCTTTTCATTACGAATCATGCGAACAGATCTAGAATCTTGTTTATAGTCTCATTTTTCTTGAAAAGAAATATGACCCAAGTGTATCTAGAAAAGTCATCTACTACAACAAGAGTATATTTCCTTCCACCGAAACAGAGAGGAGAAACGAGGTCCAAACAGTCCAGATGAAGTAGTTGCAACACTCTTTCGGATGAAGAGGAGTTAATACTCTTAAATGAGTGTCTAGGCTGTTTACCTTTCGACAAGCATCACATTTAAGATCAGTGGATAAAAGTTTCTCGGGTAATCCCTTGACAAGGTTCTTTTTAGCCAGCTTACTAAGGGTCTTGAAATTCAGATGACTAAGCCTCTTGTGCCATAGCCACCGAGGTCTTCTCCACCCTTAGCTATCGACAGTATCTTTGGGACAACTATTAAAGTTGGCCACATAGACATTATCATGTCTCGAAGCCGCTTAAAAGTACCTTATCTCGAGGAATTATCTAAGATATCATATTTATCCCTTGAAAATTTGACAAGAAAACCTCTATCACAAAGCCGAGAAAGCAGATATGATTATGTTTCAAACCTTCAACAAAATATACCTCGAGATACCGAATATCCTTGATAATCGTAGTACCTACACCTTTAGTCCGACCACAATTATTGTCTCCAAATAATACTCTTGGACCATCAATGCTTTGGAAATTTGATAACAGCCTCTTGTTATGGGTCATGTGTTGTGAACAACCACTATCAATGTACCATATGGAAGCTAAGATCTCTTCCTTGAGTGATGATCCCTGTGAATCCTGAAAAACAAATCGCTTATAAGGTACCCTAGTGATCTTGGGACCTTGAAGGTCAAGTATCACTTTAGGTAACCAAATAAAAATCTCATCTCCAAACAATAAATCGACTTGGTCTTTCTACCAAATCTGTCTACAATTGTATCACTTTTGAATGATAACTTGTTGTATTCAGATTTAGTAATTTTCCTAAACTTAGGAAATATGGGATAACATCTCGCTTCTTCCATCAAAAGGATTATAATAAGAGTTTCTTCTTATTTTAGTTCTTGGGTTTCTCTTAGGAGTCCTCACCTGAATTTTTGTTTTCAGTGGGAGATGCGATCCTTATTTGACTAATTGGTTTCCAAGGACCAATTTTAACCTCTTTTGATTGATCGGATGATTTCACAAATTTCCTAGGTTTCGTACATCTGATTTATTATTTCTATCATAACCAAGACCTGTTTTGTCATGGGATTTTTGAGATGTATTAAAGATATGATCTATTCTTGATCGTGAATTATTAAGTTGACTAATTTTGAAGACTAGCTTCTCATTGTCTTTCTTAATTGATTCATTTTCAGCAGATGATTACTTCAAATTTGTCTTTTAAAGTTTTCAATTCATTTTCTAATCTTTCGTAAGTGGCTGATGTACTAGCCTCACCGGGGAAAACATTCCCCTTGAATGTTTCCTCGGTTTCTAAATAGTTTATCACCTGCTTTCCTTTAATTAGAATCTGAATTTGATCCTTTAAAGCCAAATTTTCTATCTCTAGTTGTTTATAAGCAGCCAGAGATGTCTTTAAATCTCTCAATAATTCATGAATAACAGTTTGATCATGATTAGATGCAGATCGACAGAATCATTATCAAGATGAATAATAGATTACCTCTTTAGCCATGAGACAGATTTCATCATCGATCCGAAATCGATGATGATGATGATGATTTCTTTGGCTCCTTTTCTTCAGCCAACAGAGCCCTTTGATCTGCAAATCTCCTGTCTCTCTTTTACCTTTTCTCTTCCCTTTCTTTAGGAGTCGATTGAGGACAATCATAGCCGAAGTGTCCTGGCTTGTTGCATGTGTAGCAAGTATCACTCCCTGTCTGATCTAGGGCTGGAAGGATTTCTTCCGACAGTGATCTCGTATCTTCTTGTCTGGCTCCTACTTTTATCATCATCTGTAGACTCATCTTCCTTTCTTCCCGATCTGGATCTTGATTTATCCTTACCTGCAAATCTCAATTTATTTCTTTTATACTTCATTCTCAATTTATCATACCTTTTGGTGAGCAGAGCCATCTGCTCCTTCAAAGATAGATCAACTCCTACAGACTCGCTGACATCTTGTCTTCTTTGCCGACAAAGGCAACAGACTTGGATGAGGTGCTTGACTCCATCTCATCCTCCTCATCTTCTATTTGAATATCATATTCTAGAGCTTTAAGATGAGAGAACAAAGTATGGTGAGTAATAGAGGATAAATCTTGAGTAGCTTTAAGGATATTGGATTTCTCCCTCCATCTCTTAGTTAATGATCTCGAATCTTGTTATTAATCTCCTTCTCTGTATAATTCTTTCCAAGGTCAGCTGCTTTGTTGAGAAGATTAGTCAACCGTACATCTAACTGATCCACGTACTCAATTTCTTTCATTTTGAATGTATCAAATGCATGCAAGACTGATGAGCTTGTTCTCTTTAACTTGCTCGGATCCTTCACAGACATTTGTAAGAGTCTGCCACATTTCTTTTGGCGCTTTGCATCTCTTAACCTTCTCTATCCAATCTTTACTTAAAGTCTCAATGATTTCAGATTCGAGCTACTTGGTCAAGATTGTGAATCTTCCTTTCATCATTTGTCAATTCGTAACTTTTTTCTCTTGTCTAGTCCTCGATTCACCGACTCACCTCCAAAGCTAGTGCCTCCATGATAAAATTTTATAGGTCCTTCTTCAAGAACATCTTCCATCCTATCATGAATGACCTTAAGATGATTCTCCATTCTGAATTTCCAGTAATCATAATCTTCAATAGAAAATTCGTAAGTTCTGGACTTCTTGCTTTTTCCCGATGACATGATGAAATAAAGAAACAAAATGCTCCACAAAAACTTATTAGTAGCACTGTTAGTAATAATAAAGAAAATCAAGAAAATCAAGAAAATTTCAGAATCTTAGTTAAGACCTAAAATCAATATCGTAACAGCTTAACACCGCTCCGATACCACTTGTTGGTCCCGATTAGTTGAGTAGATTAGGTAAAACGTGTATCAGCCTTCTAGCAAAAATCTAGAAGGGGGTTGAATAGATTTTTGAGATTTTCCAAATCTTTCAAAACTTATTCAAAGTACCAGATGTATACAACGGAAATTTAAGATTAGGCTCAACTTTGATAAGATCAAAAGCAAAACCGATATTCGATTTTAACTTTGATTCTAAATTAATCTTTGAACAATAAATTGTAATTTGAACAGAAAAGTAAATGAAAGCAGAAGAACACCAGATTTTATAGTGGTTCGGATTATAACAATCCTACATCCACTCTCCTTCTCCAAACTTTGAAGAAGGGTCTACACTAGCCGCTTACTTACTTACTTTACAATCTTACAACTTACAACTTGATCTTCAACTCTTCAAAGTACTCCTAACTCCTTATGATGACTCTAAGAATTACAAAGTGAATAAAGGATTTTGAAGATTACAAGAAAAGTGTTCTATAAACACTTGAAATTTTTGAAAACTCTTTTGAAAATACTTTGTGAATCGAATAATGAATAGTGTGAAAATTCAGATTTGCATAAGTGTATTGAAAAATAAAATCTAGACCTATTTATAAGTCTGAAAAGACAGCTTAGTTTGTTAGCCAGTTCTAACAAACTGAAAACTTAACAAACTTAATCTTGAAAACTGCTCTAGACCTCGGCTGATTTTTTACCCATCTCGCATCGACTTGGTGAAGACTCGCTTTTCTTATTCTACTCACCTGGTCTTGACCTCGTCTCGAGCTCTTCATGATTGTCTCCTGCAGATGACTAGTCTTGAGCTTGTCTGCAGATGACTTGCAACTTCGATCTTCACCGACTTAACCAGTCATTGACCTAGTCCGATCGGCTTAGGATGAGCACCTGATCTTTTCTACATACTTTGTCTGCTTATCCAGATTGATCTTTTAACTCATCAAAACTTTACTTGATCTAACAGTTCATCAAGAAGAATCCGAGAAAATCTCCAAGGCATCCGATTTATCTATTAAGGAGGAAATAGCTTTTTGTTAAAAAGATATGAAAGGCTGAGAATGAAGTACAAAAGAAATAAGAAAGATAGATCGATCGAAGGAATTACAGATCGATAAAGAAGAAAAGAGTTCAGACAATGATAGGAAAAAGGATCGACGAGGAAGCACAAGTCACCAATTAGAAGAGGACTTATCCATCGACATAGGAGATATTTGTTATACATGCAACAAGCATGGTCACTATAGTTATGATTGTCCTCAACTCACTCCCAGAGAGAGAGAAGAAAAGAGGAAAAAGCGAGATAGAAGGTATGCTTTGATCGAGAGCTCTTCTGGCCGAGAAAGAAGAAGTTCATGAGACATCATCATCCTCATCCTCATCTGATTTTGGGTCGATGACGACATCTCGTTTAATGGCAAAAGAGTTACACTACTATTCTTCTTCGTATAATGACTATGATACCTTATATGAAACTAATCCTAGTCTTATTGAAAAACTTTTGAAAGATTTGGAGACTGCTCCATCTCGCTTATAAACAGATAGAGACTGAAAATTTTAATTTAAAGAATCAAATTACCGATCCGACTAAAGTCAATCAAATAAAGGGTAGTGAGAAACTGCATCGTACATTCAAGGGGGAATGTTAGATCGAGACCATCATTAGTACCTTATCTCGATAAGACAGCACAAGTTAGAACAGGAATTGAATTCTTTAAAAATAAAAATTTCAAATATCTATTATGAAAATGAGACTTACAAAAGAACTAACAGAGAATTAAATCTTAAGTTAGGACTTTTAAATAACTCTCGATCACAATAGATAAGATCTTCAATACCTCACAAAAGTCTAATGACAAGACCGGATTAGGTTTTGATAGGAGTAAGAAAATGATCCAATAAAACCTAGAGTTTTTGTTAAAGCAACTAAACCAAAGATAGAAACTAGATTTAGTCCCTGAAACCTAAGGAATTAATTACCTCATCCGATACTTCAAAAGAAAACACAGACGAGGAAAGTAACTCCTAAGTTTAAACCTAAGACTAAGTCAAAGTCCTATCCTAGGTATAATGGCTTTGATGGAAGAAGTAAAAGATATCCATTTTTATGAAGATACAAGACAATTTCAAAAGATCTTTAAATAAGATTGATCTTGAAAGTCTTATCTTAGTAGATAGATATGAATGTAAACTTCAATCTATGTTTTTAAGGAACATTGATATCTTTGTCTGGATACCTAAAAGTCAACTTAACATGAAAGGACCCAAAGTACAAAGGGTACCTAAGCATTAAATTTGTGATTGCAGGAAGATAAGAAGATAGTTGAAAGAGGAGACATTCTTGAGGTCATCTGGTACATTGACAGTGGCTGTTCCAAGCACATGACCTATGAAAGACGACTTCTTTCTAACTATCGAACTATAAACGGACCAAGAGTAATCTTTGGAGATAACAATTATGGACTTACCAAAGGTGTAGGAACACCGATGATAGGTGATATTCAAGTAAATGAAGTCTACTACGTGGAAGGATTGAAGCACAATTTACTATCTGTTTCACAATTTTGTGATAAGGGGTTAAGTGTCAAATTTACTCATAATGCATGCTTTGTATTATATGGTATTAATGAAAATATTCTATTAGCGGGAGCCGACAAGGTAACATTTATGTTGCTAATTTCAAAAGTTGTCCTAAAGATACTTGTCTTGTTGCTAAGAGTTCAGATGATTTAAGTTGGCTGTGGCACAAACGCCTTGGTCACTTAAACTTCAAAACTCTTAACAAAATAGCAAGGAAATCTTTAGTAAAAGGACTCCGATAAAGTATTTTCAAAGAACCATGTGTGTGATTCTTGTCAAAAAGGAAAACAGACTAAAGCTTCTTTTAAAACAATAAGTAGTCCTTCTTCGTAAAGAATTCTCGAACTTCTTCACATGGATCTCTTTGGTCCAAGAACACCTCTCACCTTTAGTGGAAGAAAATATACTTTGGTAATTGTTGATGACTTTTCAAGATTTACTCGGGTTATTTTCTTATACAAAAAGAATGAGACTATGATTAAGATTCCGTAATTTCTTAAAAAGGTTCAAAATGAAAAAGGACTAACTATTGTTAAAATTAGAAGTGATAAAGGTACCAATTCCATAATAAGCTTGTTACTAACTAATGCATTGAGAATGGCATAGCTCATGAAACATCTGCAGCAAGGACTCCACAACAAAATGGAGTAGTTGAAAGGAGAAAGTAACCTTGAAAGAGGCAAACTAGAACAATGTTATCTCGAGTACAACACTCCACACAGTTTTTGGGCGTAAGCCGTTAATACAACTTGTTATGTTCAAAATAGAAGTTTGATTGTTAAAGATAAATGCAAAACTCCCTATGAAATTTGGAAGGGAAGATCACCCAAAATTTCATACTTTCATATATTTGGTTGTAAATGTTTCATACACAACAATGGTAAATCTCAATTAAAAACTTTTGATGCCAAGATAGCAGATGAGATATTCTTAGGATACTCATCTCGTATCAAAAGCATATAGAGTTTTTAATAAGACAACCTTGTGTGTGGAAGAAACACCTCATGTTGTATTTGATGAATCTTCTTTTGAGTATAGTAAGACAGGGGACATCACAAAGATATCGATGATCGATCGATGACTATCAAGAAATCAACCATAAAATTCTACAATCAAGAATCGATTCGGATGAAGAGGAAGAACCAGATACAAACAAAGAGAAAGAACCTGGAAGCTCTTCCTCACCAAATGATCAGACGACCAACAACTCGGATGATCGGGTTGAGTCATCTCAAGGTAACATAGAATCATCGAAATAAATAATTCAGCACAAAACTTCATCCATTGTAAAAGACAAAGGTAAGAAAGTAATGTCATATCACCCACCAACAGATAATTGGAGGTTTAGACTGAGTCCAGACGAGGACCCAACTAAATCAAGATTGTATGTTCAGTTGCTATGTGTCATTACTTGAACCTAAATCTATTACGTAAGCTCTAACCGATTCCAATCGATTAATGCCACGCAAGAAGAACTAAATCAGATTTCAAAGACAAGATGTGTGGGAGCTTTTTGAAAGGCCTCATCATCAAAAAGTCATTGGAACTAAATGGGTCTTTAAAAACAAAAGGGATGAAAACAATATTGTGGTTAGAAATAAAGCCGACTAGTTGCTCAAGGATATTCACAATCGAGGGGATTGATTATGTTGAAACCTTTGCACCAAGAGCTCGTCCCGAAGCTATAAGATTGTTTTTAGCCTATGCTGCTTTTAAAAGATTCATAGTTTCTCAAATGGATGTTAAGTCAAGATTTCTTAATGGAATCCTAGCTGAGGAAGTTTATGTAGAGCAACCTCCCGGTTCAAGGTATATAAACTAAGGAAAGCTCTATATGGACTTAAACAAGCACCTAGAGCATGGTATGACACTTTGTCGATTATTTAATTCAAAATGGTTTTGTTAAAGGTAGAATTGATAGAACTCTCTTTAGAAAAGAATATGGTTGTGATCTTTTGTTAGTTCGATTTATGTTGATGATATTATTTTGGATCAACTAACATATCTCTGTGTGAAGAATTTAGTCATCTTATGAAAAGCAGATTTGAAATGTCCATGATGGGAGAGATGACTTATTTTCTTGGACTCCAAGTTAAACAAACAAAGAAGGAAATATTCATAAATCAAGCCAAGTATACAAAGATCTCATTGAAAAATTTGGAATAGGTACCGCAGAAGCTAAGATACCTATGATGACAAACTTTTCAATGGATCCGCATTTAGAAGGGAGAAGACACCGATCAAACCGAGTATCGAGGTCTAATTGGTTCATTATTATATTTAATCGCTAGTAGACCTGATATTTCATTTGTAGTTGGAGTCTGCGCTCGATTTCAAGCTAATCCTAAGAAAAGCCATCTTGAAGCGTGAAGAAAATTCTTAAGTATCTGAAAGGTACAAGAAATGTTGGATTGTGGTATCCAAATGATGACAAATTTGAGCCGTCTGGATACTCGGACTCGACTTTGGTGGGTGTAAGATAGATAGAAAATCTACATCCGGTACTTGCCAATTTCCTTGTAGTAAGCTGATTTCATGGTTGTCTAAGTAACAAACCTCTCGTAGCTACTTCCACGATCAAGTCGAATATATGGCACTGGAAGTTGTTGTTCACACCGATCTGGATAAGTCAATGCTAAGGGACTATAACATTATCACCAAAGATGTACCAATCTTTTGTGATAGTAATAGTGCCATAGCTATTACCCGTAACCCACCCTACATACGAGATGCAAGCATGTTGATATCGTACACCACTTCATCCGAGACCATGTTGAGAAAGGTGACATCGACTAGAGAAGATTGTGACCGATTTCCAAAGAGTAGACATCTTGACAAAGCCACCGGCAGAGACAAGGTTTAAAGAACTATCTATAGAATTAGGATTATTAGATGCTTCTTTAGTTAATCTATAATCTTATTCTATGTTTTTCATTCTTTGTCTCTCTCAATATAATTTACTATGTCTAGAAAGAATTATCGACTAGATATGAGTCAAAGGAAAATCGGTAGCCGATATCATTGATCTACCGCTAAGGAATCAAGAATCAAGGGTTAGTCATATTGACCTTATCTCGACCCGATGATTACTTATCCGGCATTTGGTAAATCAAACAAGGACACAATAATCAGCTGGCTTCTATAGAATCGGATGACCATTGTATTTTATCCGACTTACGCTAGCTACTAATGGTTTCTTCAAGTTTATGTCTTTGCAGAATAGGTCACGGTCGATTGATAAATCAGATTGTTTCACCTCATCTGTTATAAACCTTCTCATCTGACACCTTTGTTTCTCGGATACTCTTCATAAACCGTGTCTTCTTATAAAACTCTTATCGAATTGTTTTCATTGGTTGGAAAAACTAACTTTGGAAAATCTAATCTCGAGTCCGCTTATTTGAAATAAAATGTTTTCTTAACTAGTCTTTAAGTTTACCAAAAGATAAAACTAAATTTGTTTTAAAAATCGACGAGGTACTTTATCGATGAATTCATAAACCCATCTGCTTTTGAAAACCCTTATACGAAGTAAGGTAACCCTAGGTCGACGTCAGTATACTTACTTCTCTGCATAAAGTAACCTATTTCTCACAAATCAATAGTCTACAAAGTAACTTTTACGCAATTCAAAGATTAGTGAACTACACGCGCCGAATCCCAATCGCTTATCCAAATTTTTAACCGTTGTTTCAAGACAAGAAATCATTTCAAATAAATGGCTTAGATTAAAATCTAATTTTCTAAAGCGGTTTCTCTTTCCAATTTTCCCTCCTATAAATACATCTTCTTCTTCGATCAAACTTTTTCACTTTCGTAAAACCTTCATATACTCGCAAAATTTTTCTAAAAAAACCTTTGCAAATTTTTATGAGCCAATCCCAGAAAACTATCTCAACAACTTCAACAATGGTGGAAATCAATACCGAGACGTATAACAAGAAGATCAAGTCGGAGATGTACGCCGACTTTCGACACCACCACCGATGATGAATCAAGATAGATTCTCGCTTACTTGAGAGGTCTGGATTGAGGACATTTTGCTCCAAGAAATCCAACACCAACAAGACTCGGATATGAGAGGAGTCGATTTTTATGTCAACGGGACATACGAGAATGGCATTTTCAGAACTCGGGTATACGGCGAAGAATCGACGGTGACCACGGCGGAGGTGGCCCGGATCTTTGATACAAGCAATGAAGGAGTAAACCCTCACCTACAAATCGACGATTGGGTAGAATCATTTGAGATGATTGCCCATACATCAATGAAGGGAAGGTCTGAATTAAAAAGAAAATGCTCCGACGGAGATATTGTCTAATGACGATTTATATCGATTTGTTAAGGTTATTTTAGGGAGCAGAACTCCCATGATGGGCCGACGCGACCTAGGCCAGGCTGCTTGAGGACAATCATTGATGGGGTTCAAGCCAAGTGGGCTGGAATGTTGCCGAGCCGATTTGAAACCGAAAGGAAGAGGCTAGAAGTAGTGAATGGGAGGTGGCAAAGCTAAATCGATCACCATGTTTAATAAGGTGACGGTTATCCCGGAAGACATGCCGACAGCCAAGATCAACTGGGCTGATGGAGTTAGAGCCTACACCAAGCGTAAAGGGTTGTTGACAAAAGATGAGCTGATCGGAGGACCACCGACTCGACGGAGAAGCAAATGAGGTCGGGGCTTAGGACCCTCACCGAGGAGGAGGAAGAAGAAGGGGAAGAGCAAGCACTGAGCCTTCAATGATTTCTACCGAGGCTTCACACCAATGAAGCGAAGGAGAAGATACCTAAGAGGAGGAGGAGGCCGAGAAAAGCCTCGTAAAAGGAAGGAGCCTCATCTCGGAGCCCACCAAGTCTCAAGCTATCTCAAGAGGTATCAACTCTAAAGGTAGCTGCAGCACTGTTGAGCAAGCCCAAGATATTCATGAAGTCACCGAGAGAGGACACTCTCCCCTCACCCAAAAAGGTAACATCTTTTGGAGCCTCTCGCTACTCCCTCTATCTCCCCTACCTCATCCCCTACGCATCTTGGCGATGAAGAGGTGACTTAGGCCGGCACCTCCAAGCCTCTTAAACAAATTTCTACTCTCACATTAGTCCAAGCCACAACCTCATCCTCCCTTCCTCAAACACAAACCACTACCCCTCCCCCATCTCCATCTCGATATGCTTTCATTTCTCACCGGACTGTCTACTCACCTACACCAATAACCATCTACACTCCAACCATCTTACCCTCAACCTCAACTCCCCTACAACTAATGTACCGATCCCTCACCTCCCTCTACTCAACCTACACTTTCTCAACCACCCTTACCATCATCTCCACCTCCCACTATCCCTTCTCCACCTACGTAAACCCCACCCATTGAAGCTACTCCTCCCCCATCCGATATACCTACCCTTTCTCAACCCTCTATCCAAATCAATGATCCGGATATGTCCCACAACATCTTTGGGGATATCCGGATGAGCTCCCCACCCAACAACCCCTCTCCATCCTCATTTTCTCGAGTCATCGAGGAGGAGCCCAGCCCTCTCTCTCGCCATTTCCACAGCCTTCCAAGACTCGTACGCAAAGATCATCAACAAGGTCAAACGGATGATGGAAAAGAAGACAAACAAGATTGTGAAAGCTGTCACGTACACTATGCTAGCCAACATGCAGATTGTCGAGGTTAACCTTTCTTAGAATCTTTCCAACAAACCGGGCTCTGCACTAGCTAGTCGTCTGACAATCTTGAAGAGGAGGTGAAGGCTATGAAGGACAAAATAGCCGCAGACAACGAAGTCATAGTCGAAGCTTTAACTTCGCATAAATCGACTTTCGACTTCGTTGTGCTGCTTTCGAAGAGCAAACGTAACCCTTAAAGATGAAGTCAAAAAGGGGGAAGGAGCTGAAGGAAAGTTTAACACCCTCACACTGGAGTTCTGTCCATTACGGTATAAGCTTGATACAAATGCAGACACGGTGAGCTAGAAGCGGCGAAAGTAGAACTCAAAGTAAAATCAGCACGAGCTCACCGCATTAAAGCCGAGGGTAACTCAAATTGAAGATGCCATCCGCGAGGATGAGGAGAAGAGAAAGAGAGAGGAAGAGGAGAAGACGAGAAAAGTCTTGCCCGGATAAAAGAGTCTCGAGAAACCAAGCCAAGGGCAAGGGCAAAGCAAAGGCAGCAGAAAAGGAGACAGTAGAGCTTACATTGTCAAAACCAGACAAGGTTGATAAAAAGAGGAAAGAGCCGGACTTTTCAAATCTCTCGGTGAGCAAATCAGACGAATCAGCGCGAGAAAGAAATATATGAAAGCAGAGGCTAAAGAAGCTGGGAAAAGCCGAGCTAAATTGGGACAGGGACACTCGGAAATGGGTATCTAAAGCAATGATGAAGCAAATTTCCGACTGGCCCACCGCTCGTCGCCTCCTCCGAAGATGGTGTCAGACGTTCACCAAAGTACAAGAAGAAAGCGCTGGATGCTGTGGATGTACTATTGGTACATCTTGAAGGCATCTCCATCTCGTGCGGTGATGAAGACATGCAGTGGCATGAATGGATGGAGAAGGAGGATGCTGATCTTTATGGAAGATCAAGTTGATGAGGCGAGTAAAGTTTTCAAGCTGCGATCTCGCCGCACTACCTCTATGAGCACGTCTCTCCTAAGCCGAATGAAGATGGATCTCCGAATGGAATGGGTCAAAACCGTAATTACCAAAGACGAGGTGGAATCCAAGCTCACCAATGAAGAAGATCTCAAAGAGCTCGAGCAAGGATCTTCACCGCGGAAAATTCCGATAAACCAAAGTGGGAATCGATAGACCAGGATTTTCTTTTCCTTATCTTTCATTTTTCTCGATTCTCCTTATCTCGTAAAAATGTATATATGTGAATGAATATACTTTGACTTATGTGATTTACTTGTTTTATCTCTTTCATATCGTTTTAAGAAAACTTTAAAAAAAAAAATTCTAAGTGTTAATCATCCGAGAAAATTTTCATCTCGGTTTAAAATTTTTCTAAAATATTTTCTAAGTCTTAAAATTTTTTAAGTTCTTTAAGATTTAAAAACTTTTCACTAAGTCTAAATTCTTAAGACTTAAGAATATGTTCTTAAATTTTTTTCTAAGTGTGAATTAAGTGCTCTAACTTGAGTAAATCTGATTCAATGTGAGAATGTGCTCTAGTATACCTATCTCGATAATCTTGATTAACTTTAAACTAACTTCACTGTGAGTGTGTCTCTTCCTTATAGGTTTTAACTTCATCAAAAAGGGGGAAATTGTTAGATCAATAAAGTTTTGATGAGTTAAAAGAAGATTCAGATGATCGATTTACGACTATGAAGAACAATCGAGATCAAAGTCTCATTAAGCTTATCGACTAGGTCATTGATCGAGCAAGTCACCAAGACTGGAAAGTTGCAAGTCATCTCAAGACAAGCTCAAATTTAGTCATCTGCAGGAGACGATTATGAAGAGCTAAGACGAGGTCAAGACAAGCCGAGTAGAATAAGAAAGGCGAGTCTTCACCAAGTCACCGCAGACGAGTAGGATAAATCACCGAGGAGCAAAGCGCTTTTCAAGATTAAGTTTGTTGAGCAGCTTTTGGGTTGTTAGAACTCGACTAGCAAACTAACTGTCTTTTCAAACTTATAAATAGGTCTAGATTTTCATTTTTAAAATAACTTTTGCATCCACCACGAATTGCGATTTTCTCTTTATTCAGATTTCACATTCAATTCACAAGTTTTTCAAAGAGTTTTCAAAAACAATTCTAAGTGTTTATAGAACACTTTACTTGTAATCTTCAAATTCTACTACTCACCGTAATAGTTAGATTCCAGAAGAAGTTAGGAGTTTTGAAAATCGAAGGTATTTGTAAGTAAGTTGTAAGTCGATTGAAAGTAAGTAAGTAGTAAGCTAAGTCCCTTCTTCAAGTTGGAGAAGGAGAGTGGATGTAGGATTATTCATAATCCGAACCACTATAAACCCTAGTGTTCTTTATTGCTTTACTTTACTTTCTCGTAAATTTCAATTTCAGCTTATCAATCAAAGATTAATTTCAGAGTTGAAGTTAGAACTAAAATATCAGTTTGCTTTTGATCTAAATAAAGTTGAGTTTAAAATTGAATTCCTGTGCTACTTGGGTGCTTTGAATAAGTTTGAAAGATTTATAAAAATCAAAATCTATTCAACCCCCTTCTAGATTTTCACTAGAAGGTTAAATCAAGTTGTAACTAATCTACTCAACTAAGTGGGACCAACATTCCGTAATCTTTCATCTCTTGGATTCTCGATCAACCTCTTTGTCTCTTTTCAAGCTACGGTGGAGTTCTTTATCAGCTATATTTACAGCCTTCCACGTAGCACTTCTTGACCGCACTGGTCACCAGCCTACTTTGCCCACCTCATCGCTCGCTAAAAACTTGAGTTTCATGTGGTACGTTAATATGACCACCGAACAAATTCAATACTGTCCTACCAAAGATCTTGTTATAGGATGATGGTACATCAACAATAAAAAAATTAGACATAACCACCCTCCTCCATGGAGCATCGCCAAGTCCCACCTCGGAGGGTTACCTCGGCCCCCGGGGTGTACTACCCTCCCGTAAACCCGTATAACGCCGTATCAACGGGCTGTAGTTCTGCATTCAAATTCATCTTCTTGAAACACTAAGAAAATGATATTTGTCGAGCTCCTCGTATCCACGAAGATTCTCACAATGGTGTACCCTCCTACATCCGTAGTGATAATCGGTGGCATCATTGTGGGACTCGTTCCCGATTCCTCCATCCCTTGGACCAAAGTGAATTCGAGGTGTGTGACCCACCTCCTTCCGATCCACCTCTCTCGACATCTCTCCCACTTCTCTCCTCATAATCCTCTCTTTGGCTTTGCGTGCTCGGAATGAGTCCCCTCGGCCGACCTCCAACTATCATCCTGGATCAGCCCTCTCTTCCGGGAGGGCCTCTTTTCTTGCCTTCCCTCGATCATTTTTCCCTTCTCTTCAACTTGATCATCAACATCTTTTCTTTTGTCCTCTAGAACTCGACCCGGTCTCTATAACAAATTCTTTAAGATGACTCGCTGGATCATTCTCTCAATTTCATCACGCAAGTGAAAACAATTGTTAGTGTCATGCCCATATTCATTATGAAAACGACAAAACTTATCTCGATTTGGGTTTTATCGGCCCTCTAGACCGTGACCACGGAAATTTCATCTCTCGATGGTCCGATGCAACCTTCAAAAGCTTCGCCGCTCTAATTTCAACGGGTGTGTACTTTTCGAACCTGGAGCGAGGTCCAGGTTTTGCTATCTTTTCTCGGCTCGTTGGGCTTTTATTTGTAGATTTTTTCTTCTTATCGGGTCCACTCGGCTTGATTTATGCTCTCTTTGCTTTCCTCACCTCCTCCAAAGTGTGACGTATTTCTCCGCCTCCTCAGAGCCTCATCAAATGTCCGAACAGGCCTTTTTGCTAAAGAAGAAAACAGGTCCCCATCTCGGAGGTTGCTAGTGAAAGCATTGATTTTAACCTCGGGGTGGCGGTGGGAACCTCCGGTGTTGTCTGGTTGAATCTTTTCATGAAAGCGCGCAGGCTTTCACTTTCTCCACGCTTCATGTTAAATAAGTGTAAGCGTGGCTCTAGGTTATCTCCTAGCGCCGCGAACCGGTGTAAGAACAGCTCTCCGAATTCCTCAAAAGACCCAATGGAGTTGGGTTCAGCTGACCGCACCACCGCTGGGCTGCTTTGGACAGAGTGGTTAGGAAAACCCTGCATTTTACGCCCTCTCCATATCGATGGAGGAGGGCAATTTTCAAATCTTACCAAGTGGTCATAGGGGTCGATTGTACCATTATACTCATAATTAAGAGGTTTAAAATTATTAGGCAACTCATCCTGCAAGATATCATAGTAAATTGGCAACCTGTAATGTGTCGAGGTACACTAACTCGGTTTTCCATTTGGTGCTTCATATTGTCCATCTCGCTTTCTCAAGGATTTGATTTGCTCCTTCGTAGCTTCCGACCGGGTATCCCCTCGTACTCCACTTCTTTGTCCTCTATCTTACTACCTCGTTGTTGGGGAACCTGTCTCCTTCCCCTTAACGCTTCTTCAACACCAACGTCCTCGCTCGAGGAACTCCAGATCTCCTTTCTGAAGTCCTTCAGCTCCCGTGACCTCTTCATGGTTTCTGGACTCTACTTCCCTTCTTCGCTCTTCCCGATGCTCATCCTGCCTACTCCCCCGGCCGGGATCGAGTAGACGGGTTCATGGGTCCTGCTTCTCCTATCCTTCCTGCAGCTTGGGGCTCTATCTCCCTCCATTATCGCTCTTGCGATAGCTCGGGCTATCATGTCATCCAGTGCTCCTGAGTGAGAGCAATGGTGGCAGCTAGTGTCGAAATCGTTTGTGGTGCCTCGTGGAGGAACACTAGTACTCCCCTGGACTCCGGCTAGCGGGATTCCCTCCCAATTGTGAGGGAAACAGATGTGCTAGCTCCTCCGCCCCCGGTAACAACTCCCACCCCCGGGTAATGTTGGCCAGAACGTGCTATCATCTTGAGTCATCTGTAATGTGGGATATAGCCGCCGCTAGGTACAGCGGACGGTGGCGTGGGGTTGGGAGCAGCCCCTCCTTGAGTTGGATTTGAAGGAGTCGTCCTTCCACGAGCCGGTACCAACGCGATCGGCCTCATTGGTGTATGCTCACCAACCATACTTCCTCTCTTTCAAGCAACGGAAAAAAACTTGAAACACACGTCTCGGCTCTCCTTCCCACAGACGGAGCCAAATGATGCGTGGCCCGGACTCGGTATTTCCCACGGGACAATGCCGAGTTCGATTAGGTAATTCCACGTAATCACCTACTCTGTGAATATATACACTGCAAAACACGCCAGAGGGTTCTCCGGCGTAGGAACTCCGACGCTCAAGTCGAGATAACCGGAAAACTCTTAAGAAGAATATATTCGATTATTTAAGCAATTAATTCATAGTTATTCTTTTACCTTCACTTTACCTTTATACATGCGAGAACTACCACGGCGATTTACCAGCCCTCACTGTTACCCATCGTGGACTCCCAACTCCGATCGTGGTCTTCCCACTTTACGGAGATTCCGTCCACCTCGCTTCCCCACCTCCATCGGACCGGGTCAACACTCTAGGATCCCGGGAATATTCCTTTCTTGGGCCCTAATTTTCCTTATATATCTCGAATCGATTGTTACAGCTCAATATTCGCTCGTTAATGTGGAGATACGGGCACAAGGCCCCATCTCCGAGGCCTGCTCCTTATTTGGGCTCTTGGCCCACCTCGCAGGAAGTTAGGCTCTCGGCCCACTCGCAGCATGTTAGGCTCTCGCCCAACCGCCACCAAGGTGGGTTACTCCTTGCCTCAATCTCATAGCTCGAGAGAGAACGGATCGCACTCATTCTAGGCCTAATCTTATTTGGGCCCACCTCCATTTGGGTCGGGCATATTTTCCCGTATCAACTACCTAATTAAAATCAGCGAATTTTTTATCGGACAAAACGTGATTTTTTTAAGATTTGATGAACCAAACTAACCTAGTTAAATCAGCGAAACTTTGTCCAATTAGTTGTTTTGTTGATAAAAAGAAATAGAGAAATTCTTATAACATAGAGTAATAGAGAAATAGAGAAAACAAATATGATTTTATACTACATTCTGATTAGTAATATATTTTTTTCAGTAATAGCATTTAATTTGGTTGTTAATGCAAATAATAATATAATAATAATGTCAAGATCTCTTTATCGTTCATAGATGGATTCTAAAAATTTGTCTAAGCATGTTCCTATTGACAAAATAAATGTAAAAAACAATAGAAACGTAGATAAATTCAGTCATGTTCACATTAGAAGTTGCCAGCTACTTGCTAGTTGCTACATATATGTGATGAGAACCGCGAATTAGGCTCAATGATAATGATGCCCAACTTAGGTTGGCAAGCAACGAAACCCGATTCGAAGTTCTAGCTCGGGCTAGCAAGCTTTCGAATCAATCCACAAAGCAAAAATTTGCTTCAAGAATTAATTTGCTATATTTCATATCTCAAATAAGCTTATACAACTAGTTATATAGACATCAATTCTACCTAACTAACTAACTAACACCTAACAACTTCAACTAACAACTAATAGAAAAATACAACTCTTGCAAAATAGTCCATAATACGAAATACAAAAAGTTAAAGGACTAAATTTAGAATTCGTGGCAACTCAATTTCGTGGCCTCGCTTTCCGAGTTCGCATCATTTTCGGGCCCTTCGAGATTGTCCTTATCATCAAGGACGATTCTAAATTGCACAACCTCACCGACTCCAATTTCTCGCTATAAAAAATGTAGTTTTTTACGAACATCAATGTAATCCCAAATCGTACGGAATTAACTTCAGCCCCAACAAGAAATCGAAATACAGATGAATCTTAGCTTCCTTTCCCAAAACTCATGGGTCAGTCTCTCTTGCTTCATGAAGATTTCCACGAAAGTAAATTTGTCATTGTGGACCAGAATTGTTCCAGGAAGGAGGGTAGGCTGATTCGGGTGATTTTTGCATGATTTTAGTGTGCATTTGTTGCTTATTTTCCATACAATTTCATGTGTTTATTGCCTAAGTTGAGCTAATTGCACTTAATCATTGAGATTGTATAGTGAGTTGTAAATTGTAGGTAAAGGGGTTGTTGTTGAGGGCAAAGTGAGGGCTCGTAGAATATCCAAGCCAAGAGAGGAACCGCATGGCTAGAAAGAGTGTTGAGAGACAGGTACAATTCAAAAGAATCGGCTCAATTGGACGTCATATGTGAAAGTTATGATCCAATGAAGTTGAAGATGACAAGTGACTCGGGCACCTCCATTTGACTCGGCCGAGTCACAATCTTCATGGCCGAGTGGAGCAAAGCACCGAGGGAGAATGACTCAGGCAACCACTAAGTGACTCACCCGAGTCACCCTGTAACAAAATGCAAGTGACTCGGGCACCACTAAGTGACTCGGCTGACTCGGAATCCTCTTGGTTGAGTCACTTACGGCTTTGATGGGATTTTCGGGTTTTGAGCTTAATTTGGACACTCTTTAGGGGCTTAATTGTAAAATTAAGTTCCTAACCTATTTGTCCACTATAAATACCACCCCAATTCAGATTTCAAGGAGATCACACTCACACTTAAACCCTTTTGAGGATCAACCACACACTCTCACACACACTTGAAGGTATTTTGTGCCTTCTTCCTCAAGTTCCATCACTTTGGAGAATCAAGACATGTTTTTGTGATATCCGAAACTCTCTTTAGTTATTTACCAATAAAATTTACTCATTTTTAACTTATATGAGTGACACGTTATTTATTTATAATTCTTTTCATTTTACTCCTTAAGTTTTAAAAATATGATATTTTATTGAATTAGCAATCATAAACTTCTACCTAAATTGTTAAATCTAAAGTAATATAAATAAATTAAGTGTCAACTACTCATAAGTCAATATACTTCATATAATTATTTATTTGTGTGCTACTTGTAATCTCGTAGTATTTTATCTTGTTTTAAATATTGTATTAAATATATGTTTTTACCTACTTAGTGGTGAGACAATAATTAACTTTATTATAAATTATATTTAATTCTTTTTGTACTACTCAATTATTACTATCTCTAGTATTAACGTGAAAATTAATTATAATTGTGATACCTGAGTTTCTCACTACTTATTGGTCAATATTGAGTGCATTTTTTTAATTAATTATGTGCTACTTGTGATTTTTAATTATTTTATCTTGCATTATTTTATTGTGCTTTTAAATAGTGAATTAATTACATATGTCTTTATATGTTTAGTGATGAGAAAATTAATTTATAAGTGATTGAAGTTTCATTAGTGTTTGAGTAATAATACAAATTATATAATTATTAGTGATATTAATTGAATTAATTATAATCCTAATTATTTTTATTAAAATATATGTAATATGTGTATGATACGTGTATATATATATATATATATATGTGTGTGTGTGTGTGTGCGCGTGTGTGTGATTTAAGTTAATATATATAAATATGTTAGATAAGGGAAAAATAAATAAATAAATAAAACTATGAAACTTACGTAGTAAGTTAGTAACTTAGGCAGTGGGAATAGATATATATTTTATGCCCTTATCAATTACAGATTCTAAGGGTAAAGACTCACAAGTTCATTAACACACGCGCGGAGGGAGGGAGAGAGAGAGAGAGTGTGAAGCATTTTGGTAAGTATTCGATTTCGTTAGTCGATAAATTTTATACTGCTTTTGAAGCTCGTGATGAGTAGAACAAAACTGTATCCTCAAATATTAATAATTGTTCTTGTTTGATAGTGAAAGGCGATAAAAAGGGTTTAGGGTTTGATTTATCAACGGTTTATGGACTTGAGGTAAGTAGAAATTCATTTCCACCTACAATGCATATGTATAGTATTTTGTGAATTATTTATGCTTAATTGATAATATGTGAATATTACATTAATCGTGATACTTGATTGATATTCAATAGTTATTGTTAATTAACCTGTGAGTTCAGTTTTTATTGTGAATTGAACTTGTGAGTTCCATGATTATTGTGAAATGAACTTCGAGTTCTCGTGATTATTATAGAAATGGATAGGGTGATTGATTGCCGTAATTCGGGTAAGCGATATTAAAACAACAGAGTTTATCGAACCCAAGGAAAAATTATGGCCATGAGTCCCTAGGAATGCATGTTCTCAATGACTATTGTTGCAATCACGGTTTTGAACCAAAAACACAATACAAATGCGAGAATTAAAATCAAACAACACTACAAGCAATTAATCAAACACGTGGTAGGCTAGAACAAGTAGCAAAAATCAATTGGGGATAGGGGTGCTAGGGATAATCTCCATCAAGGAATCAATGATCAACAAGCTATGATTGCATCAAATTGTCATTCAACTAAGATAGAAAGCATAGAACCATCATGCAATTAAGTCTCCATTAATCACAATGCCTAATGTGAGTATCCTTAGTGCAACTAATCTCTCAATTAAGAAGCACCCAATTCACACAATCATACACAATTATAACCCGATTAATCTTTAATCACGTTAGCTCAACTCTCGCATGTTTCTAGGGTGATCAAACACTAATCTAAAGAGATAAAAATGCATGAAACACAATTAGAATCACAATTAGGGCACTATCAATCTCAATTGATCAACAATCAAAGCACAAGCAATCAAATCATCCTCAATTTCAATTATCCCAAGCACAAGTGAATTAGCCCATGGAGCAAATTGCAAAATCCATGGGTACAAAATCTAATTGCATAATCACAAATCTAATCACAACAATTAAGAAATTGAAATGAGGAGAGAGAAAGAACAACACCAATTAAGCCAAAATGAACAATATATTGAATGCTTGAATCTTCAATTGTATCTTCAATTGTATACTCCTCTTCACTTGAATTACAACTTGGAAATGAGAAAACTAATGGATCAAAGTACAATCTAAGGTACAATTAATGAAAATATATATAAATCTAACAATCTAATCAGTCTAGAAGGAGAATTAAGCTAAGAAACTCGTAAATCGCCCTAAAACCTCTGTAATCGCTATGGGGAAGGTTATGCTCGTTTTCCGCTCAAATGGTTTTAAAAGACAAATTTTCGAAAATCGGCACCCTCGACTCGAGCTTGGGGCCCTCGAGTCGAGGCTCCTTAAATCGTGAATGCGACTCTCTTAAAAACTCCCAGCCTCGACTCGAGCTTCAGCCCTCGAGTCGAGCTTGCCACAAAATCCTCACCCTCGACTCAAGCTTCCCGCCTCGAGCCGAGGTGCCTTCTATTTTTACAAATCTCCTCTTTACTCGCACCCTCAGTCGAGCTCCCTAGGCCTCGACCAGAGGTCGAGTCCAGGAATTTTCTCGACCCGACTTCGCCTCCGACCCCGTTTTTATCCGTCTCGTTCGTCTCTTCACCATATGAATGCCGGTACTCTCGGTTTGATCAAATCCCCGATTTACCTGAAAACGGGACGAAAAACATCAAAAATCCATTAAGTAATACTTTTCATGCCAAAGAGTGATACTCTACACATTTAAGCACAAAAACTAACACTTTGCACCACTTTTTGCACAAAAATACCCCATCAAATCATGCATCAATTCACTCTCATCATAATACCCCCAAACTTAAAGTGTTGCTCGTCCTCGAGCAACAAAACAATTAAGCCCAAAAGAGTGAATTGATTGCAATTATGTCTCATGGCAAATAAGACAATCAAACCCATCAATGATCTCAAGTATTAATGCAAACTCTCAACTAGCAATCAAGATGAATCATGCTCAAATAAATGCAACATCAAATACTCAAATCATTGCTCCTTCCATGGAGTGTTTCTCTCATCTCTCTAGTGTATCAAGGTAAAAATGCACTCAATCATCAAATTCACAAACATGTATCCCATAAGCTTGCCAAAGGACTCAATATCAATTACTTTCTTTTTGCGTTCAATCAATAATCAAAGAGATCTTTCGTCAAGGTTGTAATGTAGGCTCTTTGGAATGGGTAGGTAACTTTAGGTAAGAGTGACTCAAATAGTAGAGAACTTGAAAGTTGGCTAAACACTTCAATTCACTTCTCATCAAATTTTTCATCAATCACACTCTTTCTAATGCTTTTCAAAGTTCAATCACCACCATTCTTTTGAGCTTTCTTTCACATCTATGCTCAAAAATTGAATTTTTGTTCTTTTCATTTTCACACTTTCTCCTCAATTCAATTTTTTTCATCTCAACCTTTTTTTCTTTTCTTTTTCTTCCTTCTCAATCATCAACTTAGCACATCGACTTTCCACCACACTTTACAAGCAAAGCACCATTTTCTAGCCAACAATCAAGCTCTACTAAGCGTAGGACAATAAGGCTATGCAAATGGCTTCAATTTCACTTGGATTGCCAAAGAATATAGATACTAGGCTCAACATGGCTCACTAAGGAAATCAAATATTTTTTGTGGGGAAAAATTTGGCTAAGTGACTTATTATATCAAACATTGCATCATATTCATGAAATCTCACAAAGATCAATTTTAACAAGTCCAAGGGCAAGTTCTAGCATACAAATCCATGAATGATGCACTCTCAAGGAATTAATTCAACCGTATAAAATGTACGATTCTTAAGGCACAAAAGCTCACGGGCTTAAATTGAGCAATGAATCAAGCATTTTCAATCACATTCATCATCACATAATTAACAATCATACTAGCTTCAAGCCACGTATCAACTCATGATCACATCAAAATTCAATATATCTTTCAAATCAAGCACAAGTGCACATGTACATAATCTCGTGCACACTCACTTCATAAACAATTTTCACTCAAAGATATGCAAAAATCCACAATTAAGCTCAATACAAATCAATCCCCAAAATATATAAGACCACAAAAGATAGGTAAAGAAAGAAGAACACCTCCCCCAAACTTAGACAAGTCTAAGTTTGAAAGGAAGTGTTGTACCATAAAGCCTTAAAACTCCATCTTCCTTCAAGCATGTAAGGCTCCTCAAGCTTCCTAGCACTTCCCACATCCTACAAGGATCACAAGACCCAATTATTCAAAGCAACGAAACAAAACAACTAAAAAACACGAAAGGATGGGTTGTCTCCCATCAAGCGCTATTTTTAACGTCCTTTGTCGGACGGAACTCAAGGAGTTCATACTTCCCTTTCAATGTTGAGGCTTGGCACATCCTTAAGATCAAGAGCATCTACCACTTCCCTTTGTGATGGCATGTGATAATGCTTCAACCTATGACCGTTCACAATGAATCTTTCATCTTTCTCATTTGCCACCTCAAAGTACCCGTTTGGAAATGTCTTTGCAACTCGAAATGGTCCACCGCATAGTGACTTAAGCTTTCCCAGGAAGAGCTTCAACCTAGAATTGAATAGGAGCACTTGATCATCTTCCCTTAATTCTTTCCTTTCTAAGCTTCGAATTATGCCACTTCTTGGTCTTTTTCTTGAAGATCTTCGAATTCTCATAAGCATGCATCCTAAACTCCTCCAACTCATGCAATTGAAGGACTCTCTTCTCCCCACTAGCTCTTCATCAAGGTTCAACCTTTTAATAGCCCAAAAAGCTTTGTACTCAAGCTCAACCGTGAGATGGCAAGCGTTACCATAAACCAATTGGTACGGGGACATATCAAGAGGGTCTTGTAAGCGGTCATATATGCCCATAATGCATCGTCAAGCTTGTTTGCTCAATTTTTCGATTCGTTCTCACCGTCTTCTCTAGGATCCCCTTAATCAAACGATTAGAAACTTCGCCAAGCTATTTATTTGAGGATGGTAAGGAATAACCACTTTGTGTTTAACATCGTATCTTAGCAAGAGCTTTTCCATGGCTTTGTTAATGAAGTGACTTCCACCATCACTTATCAAGATTCTAGAAACTCCAAACCTTGTAAAATTTCTTCTCAAGAATTCTAGGACCACCTTGGCATCATTGCTCTTAGTAGGAATAGCCTCAATCCATTTTGACATGTAGTCAACCCCAACAAGGATGTATTGATACCCCATGGAGGGTGGAAACGATCCCATAAAATCAATTCCCCAAACATCAAAAATATCTACCTCAAGAATGTTACTAAAAGGCATTTCATCCTTATTTGTGAGGTTTCCTACCCTTTGGCACTTATCACATTCCTTGATGAACTTCTCACAATCTTTGAACAAGGTCGGCCAATAGAACCCCGACAACAAGATTTTCCTCACGGTTTTGGAGGTGTTATGGTGTCCCCCGCAAGGCAAAGTGTGGCAATGCCTCATTATCTCCACTCCTTCTTTTCTAGTCACGCATCTCCTTAGGACCCCGTCAACCCCAATTTTGAAGAGATACGGATCATCCCATATGTAGTGCTTGACACGTTTGTAGAACACTTTCCGCTCATATGGATTCATCTCCGGTGGTAGCTCTCCACTTGCTAAAAAATTTGCAAAATCCGCAAACCATGGAGTTTCTCCTTCTTTCACTACACACAACACCTCTTTGATGCTCAAAACCCTCATCGGGAAAGGACTCTTCAACCTCTTCTACATCTCTCTTCATATTTTCCACTCCTTCAAGCCTAGAGAGGTGGTCCGCAATAACATTCTCACTCCCTTTCTTGTCTATGATCTCCATGTCGAATTCTTGCAAGAGTAAGATCCACCTAATCAACTGGGGCTTGGCATCCTTCTTTGTCATAAGGTATTGAATAGCCGCATGGTCGGGTGTAAACAATAGTTTTTGACCCCACAAGATAGGGTTGAAACTTATCAAAAGCATACACCACCGCGAGCATCTCCTTTTCGGTCGTGGTGTAGTTTACTTGCGCCGGATTGAAAGTCTTGGAAGCATAGTAGATGGCATTGAACCTCTTCTCTCTCAATTGCCCCAAAACCACTCCCATGGCAAAATCACTAGCATCGCACATTAAAATGAACGGCTTTGTCCAATCCGGCGTCATTAGAATGGGGGCACTAGTCGAGCGTCCTTCAAGGCCCCGAAAGCAACCAAACACTCATCATTAAAATCAAATGGAACTTCTTTTTCTAAGAGATGAGATAAAGGTTTATAGATTTGTGAGAAATTCTTAATGAATCGCCGGTAGAACCCGACATGATCAAGAAAGGATTGAATTCCCTTCTCATCCTTAAGAGGGACCAACTTTTCAATAGCCACAATCTTGGCCTTATCCACTTGCAAGCCTTTTGCGGACACATGATGTCCCAACACAATGCATTCCTTTACCATGAAATGACACTTCTCCCAATTTAGCACCAAGTTTGTGTCTTCACACCTTTGCAAAACAATGTCAAGATTTGTTAGACAAGTATCAAATGACTCTCTAAAAATGGAGAAATCATCCATAAATACTTCCATAATCTTCTCAATTAAGCCATGAAAAATTGACATCATACATCTTTGAAAAGTTGCGGGAGCATTGCAAAGACCAAATGGCATTCTTTTTCAAGCAAACGGACCATACGTGCAAGTAAAAGTAGTTTTCTCTTGGTCTTCCTGAGCAATCATAATTTGATTGTAACCGAATAACCATCTAAGAAGCAATAGTACTCAAATCCACTTAACCTATCAAGCATTTGATCTAGGAAAGGTAGAAAGTGGTCCTTGCACGTGGCCTTATTAAGCTCTCTATAGTCTACACATACTCGCCACCCCGTAGCTACCCTAGTTGCAATAGATTCATCATTTTCACCCTTAATTACTGTTATCCCCTCTTTCTTAGCTATAACATGCAATGGAGATACCCATGGACTATCGGAAATAGGAAAGATCATATTAGCATCTAACAATTTAACCACTTTTTTCCTAATTACCTCTTGTATGTTAGGGTTCACTCTCCTTTGAGGTTGCACTATGAGTTTATGGTCCTTTTCAAGCTTAATCCTATGCATACAAATTGAGGGATTTATAACCTTTCAAATCTTCAATTGACCAACCTATGGCCGATTTGTGCTTACGTAGCACATCAATCAATTTTGTTACCTCATTTGATGTAAGATATGATGACACGATTACCAGACTCCCTTCATTCTCCTCCAAGTAAGCATATTTAATGTGCTCGGGAGTTGCTTGAGTGCTCCTTTCCCTTTCTCTCCAAGTGGCTTCCCTTCCTCATTGATCTTCCAAGGTTGGTTTGGAAATCCTTCAAAACTTATCTCCTTCAATTCCTCCACCTCCAATGCATCCCTATTAATAACATGAGAATTACAACATTCATTAGGCACATTATCACAAGTAGGAATAACATAATCATTAGAAAGAAGGGTGTAAGAAGAGTTTTTCCAAGCCTCTTGAAGGCATGAATCAATCACATCCACTACATGGCATTCCTCCTTCTCCATAGGGTGCTTCATTGAGTCTTGGATTGAGAAACTAAGCTCTTCATCATTGAGCTTCAAAGTTAGCTTTCCCTCGTTCACATGAAACACCGCTCTTGCGGTAGCTAAAAAGAGTCTCCCAAGAATCAAAGGTACATCCTTGTCTTCCTCCATTTCTAGCACTATGAAGTCCGCCGGGAACACAAAATTCTCTACTTTTACCAAGACGTCCTCCACAATACCCCTAGAAATGGTAGTTGACCCATCAACTAGTTGAAGAGTGACGGTAGTAGCCGTTAGCCTCTTGAACATAGACATGGGCATCAAATTTATGCTTGCCCCCAAGTCGCACAAAGCATGCTTCTCCACTCCATTCCCTAGGTCACACAAAATAGTAAAGCTTCCCGGATCCTTCAACTTTTGTGGGAGATTTTGTTGAAGCAAGGCACTACACTCCGTGGGAGTATGAACTTAGCATAATTGGGCATTTGCTCTAAGGCCTCCGAAAAGGAATGTTGATATACAAGGTTTTGAACACTTCAAGGAACCGAGCAAACTACTCATCCAACGCTTTCTTCATATGCCTTTGGGGATAATGTACGGGAACAACCATGTTTGGGACCCCCGAAGCATCTTTCTCCACTAGCTTAGACTTTTCTCTTTCTTCCCTTGCTCTCAACCACTTAGGTTTCTTCTTCTCTTCCTCTTCCATGGCCTCTTGCTTCTCTTCATCACAATCCTCTTCATTCTTTTTCTCTTCCTCTTCTTTCTCATCATTATAAGGCATTTGTTGTCCTTCGTATTTTACACCACTCCTTAGCTCAATGGCTTGACAATGCTCTCTTGGGTTAGGCTGGTGGTGGATGAATACTTTCCCTTATTTTGCAAATGATCCACCGTAGATGAAAGCTTCCCAACCGTTGTGGCCAATTACCCCACTTGGTGCTCAATGGTCTTGAACCTTGTGTCCATTTGCTTCCCAATATCATCCAACCTTGAGTCATTAGCCTCTAACCTCTTCACAATCATCCCAAGTAGCTCCCGTAGTTGCTTTTCCCTCATTATTAGGTGCTTTGGCACCCGGATCAAATCCGGAGGAAATTGAACGGCGGCTCTTGGATTAGCATATGAGAAATTTTCATGTCTCCTCCAGCTTATCGGCATTAAATGGAGCTTGAGGTTAAGGTTGAAAATCACCTTGAGGCCTATTTTGATAAGACACTTGATAGGGCCTTGCGCCTTGGAAATTGTCTTGATAATTGCTTTGATATCCTCCTTGGTATGGAGGACATCCCATGTAATTCACTTCTTCAATAGGCAATGGACTTGGACACAAATCAACTTGAGGAGTAGATGGATTCAGACTTTGTTGGGCTTGAGAAGTAGTAAGGGCTCCCAAACGGTCCATCATCGTCTTCATAGACTCAATCTCCTCCACATGGGACACTCTATGATGAGCTCCTCGATTCACCGACACTTGGAAAGAATCTTGGACAATATTCTCCATAATCTCATTCATTTGCCCCCACCGTCTTTGACCAAATTGAACCATTAGCACATGCATTAAGAAAGGATCTATCACTATCCGTCAAGCCATTACAAAAATACATGATCATTTGCTCCTCCGGAAAGCCATGTTGTGGACAATTAATGAGCAACATCCCGTATCTCTCCCATGCTTCCGAAAAGTCTCTCCATTCTTTTGACGAAAGTGAGAAATAGCTTCCTTGGCTTGCACCGTCTTTGATGGCGGATAGAATTTCATCAAGAATCTCTTGCTAAGGTCCTCCCACGTACGAACGATTCCTGGAGGGATAGAATTGAGCCAAGCTCTGGCTCTCCCCTTAAGAGTGAAGGCAAATAGCCTTAGCTTTTTCGCATCCTCGGACACTCCATTGTACTTTGTGGTGTCGGAAATCTCCAAAAATTATGTCATGTGTTGATGAGGGCACTCTTTTTCATCGCTCCCTTCAAATTGCTTCTCCCTTAACATCCTCACGAGCGCGGGACTTATCTCAAAATTATTAGCTTCAATCCTCGGCCTTGCAATACCATCATAATGTTCACGAAGTTGAGGCTCAAAGAACTCCCTTAATGGCCTACCTTGAGGTGGAGGCTCTTGCGTAGGTTGTGGTTGGGCTTGTGGAATATGAGGTGGCTCTTGATATCTAGGCTCATATGGGTATGGCATATGAGGATAATATGGTGGGAATTGTTGTGGATAAGGTGGATAATATGGATATTGGTGAGCTTGTGGAGGATAGGGGTATGAATTTTGGTAGGGAAATTGATGTGGTGGCATCCCTTGAGGAAAAGGGCCAACTTGAACATTATAAGGCAAATTGTGTCCATTACCTCCTTCATTCTCTTGCACTCTCCGTTCTCCATTGCCATTAACCTCCTCAACATGAGGTTCACCAACTCTCTCTTCATTCATCAACTCTTCACCTTCCATCATTTCTCTTCTCCTTCTCCCACAATTTCTACGAATAGTAGTTTCAATTTCTTGATTGAGTGGCCAAGGTGGAATACCACTAGACCTTGTAATCATGCACCTACAAACCACCAATCCAAGTATCAAAATCCAACAAAAACAAAATACAAAAACAACAAGTAGCTACTTCAAACAAATTCCTAAGTCTCACTTAAGGCGCAAAACTAATCCACGGCAATGGCGCCATTTTGATTGCGGTAATTCGGGTAAGCGATATTAAGACAACCAAGTTTATTGAACCCAAGGAAAAAGTATGGCCATGAGTCCCTAGGAATGCAAGTTCTCAATGACTATTATTGCAATCACGGTTATGAAAAAAAAACACAATACAAATGCGAGAATTAAAATCAAACAACACAACAAGCGATTAATCAAACACGTGGTAGGCTAGAACAAGTAGCAAAAATCAATTGGGGATATGGGTGCTAGGGATAATCTCCATCAAGGAATCAATGATCAACAAGCTATGATTGCATCAAATTGCCATTCAACTAAGATAGAAAGCATAGAACCATCATGCAATTAAGTCTCCATTAATCACACAATGCCTAATGTGAGTATCCTTAGTGCAACTAATCTCTAAATTAAGAAGCACCCAATTCAAACAATCATACACAATTATAACCTGATTAATCCCTAACCACGTTAGCTCAACTCTCGCATGTTGCTAGGGTGATCAAACACTAATCTAAAGAGATAAAAATGCATGAAGCACAATTAGAATTACAATTAGGGCACTATCTATCTCAATTGACCAACAATCATCAACAATCAAAGCACAAACAATCAAATCATCCTCAATTTCAATTATCCCAAGCACAAGTGAATTAGCCCATGGAGCAAATTGCAAAATCCATGGGTGCAAAATCTAATTGCATAATCACAAATCTAATCATAACAATTAAGGAATTGAAATGAGGAGAGGGGAAGAACATCACCAATTAAGTCAAAATGAACAATATATTGAATGCTTGAATCTTCAATTGTATCTTCAATTGTATACTCCTCTTCACTTGAATTACAACTTGGAAATGAGAAAACTAATGGATTAAAGTACAATATAAGGTACAATTAATGAAAATCTATCTAAATCTGACAATCTAATCAAACTTTAAGGAGAATTAAGCTAAGAAACTCGTAAATCGCCCTAAAAGCTGCAAGTAACTGCTATGGGGAAGGTTATGCTCTGTTTTCCACTCAAATGGTTTTAAAAGGTAAATTTTTGAAAATCGGCACCCTCGACTCAAGCTTGGGGCCCTCGAGTCGAGGCTCCTTAAATTGTGAATGCGACTCTCTTAAAAACTCTCGGTCTCGACTCGAGCTTCATCCCCTCGAGTCGAGCTTGCCACAAAATCCTCACCCTCGACTCGAGCTTCCCGCCCTCGAGTTGAGGTGCTTTCTATTTTTGCAAATCTCCTCCTTTGCTCTGCAACCTCGGATCGAGCTCCACGGACCTCGACCAGAGGTCGAGTCCAGGGAATTTTCTCGACCCGACTTCCGCCTCCGACCCTATTTTTGCCCATCTCATTCGTCTCTTCGCCGTATGAATGCCGGTACTCTCGGTTTAGTCAAATTCCACCGATTTACTTAAAAACGAGATGAAAAACATCAAAATCCATCAAGTGATACTTTTCATGCCAAAGAGTGATACTCTACACATTTAAGCACAAAACTAACACTTTGCACCACTTTTTGCACAAAAATACCCCATCAAATCATGCATCAATTCACTCTCATCGTGATTGAATTGGTGAGTTACGAGTAGAAATGAATTAATTAAGGGAGTGATTAGAAATGAATTAGGTGATTTCAAAAGAGAATATTTATATCGGCCACGTGGTGACTTTTATATTGAGCATACGCCGCATATATCGGTAAAGTCTGGGACCCTCAACAAATGAAGTAGAAATGGATTAGGTGGGTGATTAGAAATGAATTAGGTGAGAGCGATTAGAAATGAATTAGGTACGTGATTAGAAATAAATTAGGGGATTTCAAAGTGAGAACGAAAGGGGCAACCTAGGAGTTAAGACGACTAGGAAGAACTCGCGTATGCTACCTAGAGTAGGCCACCGTCGTGTATGATAATATTTAAGAGCGAAAGGGCGACCTAGGAGTTAAGGCGACCAGCAGATCCCGGCGTACGCTACCTTGAGTAGGCCACCGTCTCATATGCTATGGTGTTGTGCATATTTACAGAGGGGACTTTTGAACGGACAGGAGGTCGAGGTTTGGTGATGGACCTCGCTAGGCCGTTAGAGGATGGGATCCTCAAGCAATATGGGTCGGCGTGGAGGGATAACTTCTTGGTGGTCATGAGGGGTGCGACGGGGACCCTTGATGGTCACAAGAGGATGGGCCTCACGCCGAGGTCATACATATAGTGGTCACTTAAATATATTTGAATTGAGCTTAGTGCTCGTGTGCCGGTGCATAGTAGTGAGTCGGGGCCTTAACGAGTGTTTCATAAATAAATTGATGATTTTAAAGAGTGTGTTTTGTGCATTGGGAGGTTTTCGAACTAAATATCGCATCATGCATAATTTCGCTTACCGAGATTTATAAATCTCACATAGTTTATGCATTGTAGGTAATTTGATGATTTGGGGATAATTGCACATTTGGTCCCATAAGAATTTTCGATTTCAAAATGGTCCTTTTTCATGCATATTTGGTCCTATACTAATATTCCGTCAATATTTAACGGATTATGAGCCCCTAAATAAAATGTGCCATTAAAATTTGCACTTTTAGTCCCATAAATTTGCACTTTTAGTCCCGCAAATTTGCACTTTAGTCCCACAAGTTTCCCACAAATTAGTTAACGGTTAGGACCAAATATGTATGTAAAAGGAGTATTTCCAAACATAGGGACCAACCGTGAAATTGAAAAATTCCTGCAGGATCAAATGTGCAATTAGCCCGATGATTTGTGACGTAAACCAACTAAACCGTATGTTTTTTTGGAAAGCATATGCTCAAGAGAGACTGCAACAATGCTCAGTCAACAAAAAACAATAGCAACAATTCACATTCTAATCTAGCTTCACAAACTTGTTATTTATAATATCTAAGATTATGCACAAGAATGACTCTTCCAAATCTTTCATTCGCTTTCTCTTCAAATGCACTTAGATTCATATCTACGATTTGTCTTTTACCAGTCATCCTTCTAAGGCTGCCGCATAATAGATTGTGTATATATATATATATACATCATTTCTTCAAATGCATTACTGTATCGGGTTTAGGCAGCTCGGATTCCCAAGGTGTAATAGCATAGCTTAAGCTAACCATCTTTATATTTTTTTCTGTACTTTGCAACATTCCTAAACACCAAAGCAGTACTAGTTAATTAACAAAGGCAAATGGAAAACTTATAAAAACATGCAAATCAATTAATATATTTATAGCAGATCTTGATGGCATGAATTACACCAGTTGTCTCTGTTTTTAGTTCATATTCCTTGATTAGATACAAGGGAATATGACTCTCAGAAAAATGTATTTGTGTTGCCGCTACTGGGTCGTCTAATTGGGCTGTCCCCCACCCCAAACGGTATTGACTTGGACGTATTTTTGCACAATATTTAGCAATCAATACAAACCACAAGAGTATGTTACCAATGTAGCATGCAAGTATTTAGATAAAGTATTTATCGAACCCAAAGAACTAGGAGAATAGCGGACCCTCAAAATTATACGTTGTCAGTCATTATAGTGACTAACAGGGTTTTTTTTTTAGAAATTTAAGGAAATAAACTAACAAGACAAGACAAATAAAATAAATAAAACAAGTAACTTCAATTAGAAGTGCAAGTGTGCAAAGAATGCTTTGGGTGTACTACTTTTGAATTCCACTAATGCTACTTACGAAACTACAACTTATCATTTGCTATCGTCAAGGAAGAGAGCTAAGAGCTATCACGTCAAACATGTTAACCGATCCCTCGTGAGGCTTGGGTGAACAATTGAGTCAACTAGCACCTAATTGACTTCCAAAAGCTCCTAGGATAGTGAAGGGTAGAAGGTTTCTACACGGTTACTAACTCCAAAACTTCGTCTCTTAATTAATCACCCAAATTTTCATTCAAGCTATTAATATCTATTAATCAGCAGATCTAAGCAACAAACCCCCTCTCGGTGTAGCTAATTCCTATTAAACTCAAATCAATTAATTAAAATCCTCACTCAAATACCTCCTAATATCTACCCAACTCTCGTTGCAACAAACAATAGTCGATAAATGAGCTACTAACAATAATCAATTAATCAAGCAATCAAAACACCATAATATAAACACAAAACCCATCAATGGCAAAATCAAAATCATAGAAAGATAATTAAATTACCTTCATTCATAATTCATACACCCAAAGCATCAAAAGTTTAGCCCATGGCTAAGAGAAGTATAACAATAGATAATAATGAAAATAGAACAAGACTCATAGCTAATTTTACCATATGAAAGCTTAATTAAAAAGATAATACCTTAAATTCTTGAAATTGAAATTAACTCTTGATGATTCTTACAATAAAACTTGATTCCTTGCTTGAAGATGAAATTACAATGAAAACTCTATTCTATACTAATCTATGGTGGAAATGAAATTTGCAAGTTAAACTATGAAAACTTTGAAAGGAAGAAGAAGAAAGTGTGTTTAATCCTATAAGAGAGAGTGTTTTCGGAGTGAGAAGTGTTTAATAATCTGAGATGAGGGGGAATTTATATGGGTAGCTAGGTTAGAGACTTAATTTTGCAATTAGACCCTTGAACAATGCCAAGTTAGTGCTTCAAAAGCCGAAAACCCATCAAAAACCTTGACTCGGGCTAGGAAACTCGGCCGAGTAGGGATGACTTGCCCGAGTCATTTTGCTATCGGGAAGGGTTCACTCGGGCACCACACCGTCACTCGGCCGAGTGGCTTTTTCGTCACGACCCTTCCAACTTCGTTTCTTCATATCTCGGCTCCCAAACTCCGATTGAGATGTACAAATACATTTCATTAAATTACTGCATCATAACTTTACTCTATGCGGTTTTGATAAATAAGATGTGTAAATACACTATTTTCCATTCCAGCAAGAGATCCAATTAGCATAAATGAGGTTCAACATAATTAAACTAATAGATCCACAAGTTAATTAGCGTTGGAAGCATCAATTAAAAAAACCATTGAAAGCATCAATTAAAAGAAAACAAGAATAGATGGGATTTAGATTATTTTCGTCCTCTAACTTTTTACCTTTATTGAAATGGTCCTCTAATTATCTAGTTTATCAATTTAGTCCACCATGTTTACATATTTTATCAATTTAGTCCTCTAATTTTTCACCTTTATTGAAATGGTCCTCTAATTATCTACTTTATCAATTTAGTCCACTATGTTTACATATTTTATCAATTTAGTCCTCTAATTTTTACCTTTATTGAAATGGTCCTCTAATTATCTACTTTATCAATTTAGTCCACTATGTTTACATATTTTGCCAATTTAGTCCAAATTAGTTTTATATTATTATACATAGTGGGCTAATTTGGACTAAATTGGAAAAATATGTAAACATAGTGGACTAAATTGGTAAAGAATGTAAACATAGTGTACTAAATTGATAAAGTAGATAATTAGAGAACCATTTCAATAAAGGTGAAAAGTTTGAGGACTAAATTGATAAAATAGATAATTAGAGGACCATTATAATAAATGTGAAAAGTTAGAGGACGAAAATAATCTAAATCCCCAAGAATAGACCATTTAGATTTAAAAGGAAAACAAAAACATGCAGGTAGGATTAAAAAAATTATTCTACGATTTTGATAAGATATGTGTAGTTACACTATTTTCCATTATAATTATTATTATTAAAAAAGCAAAATCAATTTAAAATTCAGGAGAGCATCAGGGATGCTCAAAATTTGCGCAATAGTAGCAGCCAAAAGTGCTACCGTCCATGATTCAAGATTGGACAAATAATTAAACTGTTAACAAAGACTAATAGATCCACAAGTTAAAGCATCTATTAAAAAAAAAAACCACTAAAACCATTTATTAAATGCAAAAACGTAGAGGAACTGATGCGTAAAAGCTCTTCAGATCGAATAAAAGCGATATAGAAAATCATGAAATTAGGGCAAATGAGATTTACCTTTTTTCCTCTTCAGCATAAGCAGAAGAAAGGAAACCATGACCGCAAATCTATCGAGCAGAAGTTTTTTGGATGTGGGCGGGTTTATTGAATTGAGGTGTGGCTGCTAGGTTTATCTCTCTTCTTATATATACTGGAAATAGATGAAACCCAAGCCCCTGCCCCTAGGTTTCTTGCACCGCCTTTTCCATATAATTGTACACATGACATACGGTTATATCATATGCATGTGCATATTGTTTATTTTATTTTTTTATCAGTAAATTAAATTTCATTGCACAAAAGTTTGTGTAGAATTATGTTAGCTGCACATGGTGACGTGGTGACGTGGAAGAATATTCTAGAAGTGCCGACGAGTTAGTTGTAACAACCTTCTCGTTTAGTGACTAACTTCCTCATTTGTAAAGCATAAATAGAGAGTGCCTCGCTATTGTTTACGGCAAGCACAAATAATAAAACTTCTCCGATCCAATATGCTATCTCTCTCTATCATCTTATTTTGCTAAATTCTACATGGTATCTATAGCCATTTGAATTTTTTTCGGTGATGGCATCTCGCTGGACAATCCATGGCCGCCTTTGGTCAAGAATGCTACTACTCTACCTCGTTGTTACTAATTCATCCTCACAACCAAGATTCTCTTGGATCTGGACCAAATCATAGCATCTCGCGGGACAATCCATGGCCGCCTTTGGTCAAGAATGCTACTACTCTACCTGCCGTTACTAATTCATCCTCACAACCAAGATTCTCTTGGATCTGGACCAAATCATGTATATCCGTGCATGAAGCTCATCACGATCTCGCACACTCGCATTTAATTTTGTTACTTGGAGTAAGGTCGCTTAGCTCTTGGCGCTAGATCCAAAATTGGTTATATTGATGGTTCACTTCCACCTCCCGATCGTGCTTCCGCTGATTATGATAAGTGGAAATGCACTGATTGCATGGTTTCATCTTGATTAATTGGTGCTATGTTTAAGGATCTCTCTCAATCATTCATTTCCTCTGAAACCAAAGAAATTAAAAAGTTTGTGAACGATATGATGTTACAAATGGTACTACCCTATTTCAAATAGAATGAGTGTTTACAATCTTAAACAAGGTCATGATATTCTGGATATCTTTTATGGTAAGATGTAGAAACTTTGGGTTGAATTAGACGAATTTTCTCGTTATTAAAGGCTGCACATGCTCACAATGCATTTGTGATGTTGAAAAACAAATTGAGGAGAAAGAAATGCATAATAGACTTATGCAGCTTTCTTATGGGCTTTAACTATGATTATGAGTGTTGAATTTAGCAAAATATGATAGCAAAGAGAGATAGCATACTGAAATGTAAGGTTTATTATTTGTGAATGAATTACGTAGTAGCCGGCATTGTTTATTTATACATCACAATTGTAGAAGATAATAACCGACTAGAGTTTGTTATAACCAACTCTAAGATGATATCTTCTAGAGTATTCCCGTATGTGTGCATGCCACCACGAATTCTAGAATATCCATCCACGTCAAAGCATGTATAATTCTACACCCCCTCAAGATGAAATTGGTAACAGAGGTACCGGTTTCAACTTGGAGCAAGTAGTGGAGGAGATGTTTCGGCAAAGTCTTGGTGAACAAATCTGCAATCGATGTTGAGTGCGAACATGATCCAACTTCGAGAAACCTCGCTTTGTAAAGATTGCGAACCAAATGACAATCGATCTCGATATGCTTGGTACGCTCATGAAAAACCAGATTTTCGGTGATATGAATAGCGGCTTTGTTGTCACAGCAAGGGTCACTGGTTGAGGAAGAGATAGTTGAAAATCGGTGGCAAAATAGGATATCCACTTGAGTTCCATAGATGTAGAAGCAATTGCTCGATACTCGGCCTCACAGCCGCGTGAGACCGTGTTACGCTTTTGATTTCCAAGAGATAAGAGAAGTTCCCATGAAAACACAAGAACTTGTGATAGAGAGTCTAGTGTCCAAGCAGCTACCCCAATCGGCATCACAAGAAGCTCGAAGGGATAAATCGGATGCAATGAATAAAATAATCCGAGATCGAGGTCCCTTTCAAATATTTCAGCAAGTGAATCATGAAGTCCTAGTGAGATGTACGAGGAGAATTGACATATTAACTCAATTGCCGAATCAATAAGTGATATCTCGGTCGAGTATATAACAATCTCCCAACAATCCTTCTATATTTCTCAAGATCGTGTAAGAAAGATCCCTCGTAATCGACAAACGGGCACCATGAGGAAAGGGAGTAGGGACAGGCTTGCAATCAGCTAATTTGGAGTCCTGAATAAGATCCAAAATATATTTCTTTTGTGTGAGTGTAGTACCATGCTCGCTCCTAGTAACTTCCACTCCCTAAGAAATACTTGGCAAACCCCAAGTCTTTAATGGTAAACGCCTCATGAAGATGAAGTTTAAGAGCCTCAATATCTGTAAGTTGAGCACCGATATTCAAGACATCATCCACATAGACTAGTAATGCCAAAAAGAAGGACCTCGAACCCATTGTGAAGAGGCAATGATCGAGATGAGGATTGAGTGAAACCATATTTCAAAGTAAAGTGGAGCAAAATTCAGAATTCCACTCCCTAGAGGCTTGTTTTAAGCCATATAAACTCTTCTTTAGTTTGCAAACTAAACCAGGGCTGCCTTATAACTTGGTGGAGGCTGCATAAAAACTTCTTCGCATAAGAAATCATGAAGAAATGCATTATTAATATCAAGTTGACACAAAGGCCAACTATGAACAAGATGCAAGAGCAATCGGCATGCGTATGGTCACAAGTTTTGCTACTTGGGAGAAACTGTCCTCATAATCAATTCCATGAATTTGATGATACCCCTTGGCAACAAGTCTTGCCTTATACCTCTCTATAGTACCATCAGGATTAAGCTTGAACTTAAACACCCATTTACATCCAATAGGTGATTTATGAGGAGGGAGAGGAACCATGTCCCAAGTTTGATTAGATTCTAGGGCTCGTAGTTCCCGTAACATAGCTTGTTCCCAATGTACATTACCTAAAGCTTGATGATAAGTCTTTGGCTCCTTGATTGTAGACACATTAGAAGCAAAAGTAGCATATGTATGATCAAAAATGATAGATGGGAAAGGGGAAATAGAGAGGGCAAACTCAAGGAGAAGAGCCGGTATGAAGATCATTGGTGAAACATTGAGGGACAACTCCACATAGGACAAAATCATTGAGCCAGGATGGTTTCTTTGTAGTTCGTGTAGGCACGATGGAAGGAACCGGTGGCGAGGCTGCAGGAATATCAAGAGGATGATAACGGTGTGTGAGGGGGCTGTGCGGGTTCACTGGAGTCAGGGGTATATATCGGTGAAAGGAAAGATAGAGGGTTGATCGTGAGATATGAGAAGGATTAGAGCTGGAAACAAGGAAAGGAAAGATATGTTCATAGAATCTCACATCCCTTGAATCAATATAGTGTGATCACATAGATTATACAATCAGAACTCTTTTGGCCGAAACGTACTCCAATCATGACACATTTGGAAGCCCGTGGTGTAAACATCCCTTTTGAGGTGTATTATTTGTAGAGAAACAAAGACATCCAAAGACTCGAGGAAAGAGTAATTTGGGGGGGGTATAAAAGCTCATGAGAAGTCTTCCAAGATAACAATGCACCGGGAATTTTATTGATTAAATAAGCCGCAGTGAGCACCGAATATGGCCAAAATTTATTGGGAAGGTGTGATTCAAACATGAGTGCACGAGCAATATTTAGGAGATGTCTATGTTTCCTTTCCACAACCCCATTTTGTTGGGGTGTGTAAGGGCATGATGTCGATGTATGATACCCAGAGAAGCAAAAAGGGATTGTGTAGCTTTACCCATGAATTCTGTACCATTATCCGAACGAAAAATTTGAACTCTAGTATTGAATTGAGTTCGTATCATGGCACAAAAGGTTGTGAGAATACTCGTGGCATCAGATTTATGTTTCATAAGGAATACCCATGTGGCCCGAGAATAATCATCAACAATGGTCGTGAAGTATAGAGTACTAGTTATAGAAGGTGTAGAGTATGGTCCCCAAATGTCAATGTGAACAAGAGAAAATGGTTTAGATGAATGAATGGCACTGCGTGGAAAAGATAATCTAGATTATTTAGCTAGATAACAAATTGAGCAAGGATCAATATCATCAACATCGACTTATTATTATCGTAAAAGGTAAATGTTTCATTACAACCAAGGGAACATGGCCTAATCTCTTGTGCCAAACAGTCATAGGAGGTACATTTGTATCGTAAGCGTACAAGATAAGTGTGGGAGAGAAACTTTATTAGAAGAAAATGGCTGTAAAATGTAGAGTTTTCCCATCAATTGTCCCACAAAGAACAATCTTCTTACTCAAACCGGTCCCGCATCTCACATTTAGAAGAGGTTAACAAACATTTCAAGTTAGAGTGCTAGAGTACATGTGAGATGGACAAGAAATTATATTTGAAACTCGGTATATATAGGACATCAAGTAAGATTAGAGAGGCGGATAAGTGAATGTGGCCCGAATGAGTAACAAGTTTATGTGATCCATCAGGAAATAAATGGTTATAGGGTGGGAAAGAGGTTGCAACTCGATGTGAAAAAGAACTCTCATAAGTCATATGTCTACTAGCTCCCGTGACAAAAATCCAATTACCATGACCTAAACAATCAAGCATTGATAATGCAAACCTGAAACAAGAAATGTTACTGCGTACTCCACAAAGTTAGCAAACGAATCGGTGGAGCCGGAGGGAGTACCACGTTTAGGAGTAGAAATCCCCGGATATTTTGCTATCTCTTGCTGAATCAAATGAGTGAAATCTGGTTTCGAGAAGTACCGAGAAGTAGAAAGCAGGAATGTCATTAGAAAAATTTGCCGAAGCTTTTCTCGATTCCTTTAAGGCATGAAACCAGTCGGGGTATCCATGCAACTTAAAACAGTGAGATTCTTCATGTCTTCTTCCTCCATAGTGTGTACAAATCAGTTTGTCTTTCTCCTCTTTAGATTTAAACGCCCGAGAGTGCTTGTTATTGACCTTATTCCATGGAGGCTTAGAACCGCCTTTACGAAAATTATTCCCAGTTTTGGAGAACATCACAGTGCTTCAACCGATTCAATCTCCCGTTGTTGTTCGATCCTTTGGATGATAGAGTAGGCTTTATTGACGGAAGGTAAAGGATCTAGAATGAGAATTTGATTTTTGGCAGCCTCGAATTCAGAATTTAGCCCCATGAGAAAGCGCATGAGTCTGTTATTCATTTCTTTCTCTTCGATTTGTCATTCAACATCACATGTGCGGTGTGTACATGTGCAGCCTTTGATAACCGAGAACTCATCTAATTCATCCCAAAGCTTCGCATCTTTCCATAAAAGATGTCTATAGTATCGTGACCTTGCTTAAGACTGTAAACACTCTGCTGTAATTGAAATAGCTTAGTGTCATTTGTAACATCATATCGCTCACAAATTTTTAGCCAAAGCAATCTCTTTGGATTTGGAGGAAATAAACGACTTCAGCTAGATCTTTAGACATGGCACCAATTAACCAGATGAAACCATACAAGCAATGCGCTTAAATTTTTCATAATCCTCAAGTACGAGCAGGAGGTATGATCGAACCATCAATATATCCAATTTTGGATCCGGCTCAAAGGGCTAAGTAAACTCGCCTTACTCCAGGTGACAAAATTTGTACAAGTAAGAGAAATGGTGATGAGTTTCATACCGGAAACTCATGACCATGAGCAGGATTAGGAGAAAATTCATCGGAAGGAGCAAGAACAATAGAAGTAGTAGCATTATCGACCGGTGGTGGCCACGGATTAGATGAAGTAGGATCTCGGCGAGGTGCCATCGCCGAAAAAAATCGAGATGAACAATTAATTGGCTCTAGATACCATGTTGAATTTAGCAAAATATGATAGCAAAGAGAGATAGCATCTTGAAACATAAGGTTTATTATTTGTGAAAGAATTACAGAGTAGTGGCATCGTTTATTTATACATCACAATTGTAGAAGATAATAATCGACTAGAGTTTGTTATAACCAACTCTAAGATGATATCTTCTAGAGTATTCCCGTATGTGTGCATGCCACCCCGAATTCTAGAACATTCATCCACGTCAAAGATGTATAATTCTACAATGAGGCTGCAAGGAACCAGATTCTCATTTTGAATCCATTGCCTTCGGTTAATCGAGCTTATTCCATTATTCGGAGGATTGAGCAACAAGGAGAAATCGAAACCGTTGATGCTCCAGTAATGTTCTCTAAATCTGGGAATAATTTTCACAAAGGAGGTCCTAAAACTTCTTCTCCATGGAACAAGCCGAATAGCAAACAATCTCGGTGGATACAAATCAAAGGAGGAGAAGGATAAACTGATTTGTACACATTGCAGGTGGAAAGAGACATAAAAACTTCTCAATGCTTCAAGCTACATGGGTATCCCGATTGATTTTATACTTTAAGAGATTCCAGTGAAGGCTATGGCTCATTACTCCGGTGATAGCACCGGTCCTTCTCCATTACCTGATTTCAGTCATTTGATTAAACAAGAGATAGCGAAGTACTGGGAAATTAAGAGCATAAACATGGTACTATCTCTAGTTACACCGATTCATTTGCTAACATTGTGGACTATGCAGTAACATTTCGATTTTCAGTTTGTATTATCAATGCTTGATTGTTTGGGTGTTGGTAATTGGATATTAGACTCAGTGCAAGTAGACATATGAGTTATGATCAATCTCTTTTCATATCTGGTTTACACCTTCTTCCTTATCCTATAATCGTTTATTTACTAGATGGTTCTCACAAAATTGTTACTCATTCAGGCCATATACACTTATCTACCTCTCTCATATTATTTGATGTTACGTAAATACCAAGTTTCAAATATAACTTGTTGTCCATCTAACATTAATTGAAACATTCTAACCTCGAAATGCCTTTTTACTTCTTCTAAATATGAGATGCAGGACCAACCGAGTAAGAAGATTGTTGTTGTGGGACATTTGAAGGGAAAACTCTACGCTTTACACCCACTCCATCTCCAGATATTCATACTCCAAATCTCTCTTGTATTACTTCGCTAGAAATGTAACACTGTGGATCGTTTGACATAAATGGCTTGGCCATATTACTTTGGTTCTACTCAAGCATTTACCTACTTTTCATTTTGATATTAATAAAATCGATATTGCTCACATTGATCCATGCTCAATTTGTCATTTATCTAAGCAAACTAGATTGCCTTTTCCACAAAGTTCCATTCATTCACCGCACCATTCGCTCTTGTTCACATGATACATGGGGACCATACTCTACGCCTTCAATCACTAATACTCCATACTTTCTGACTTTGGTGGATGATTTTACTCGAGCTACATGGATATTCTTTATGAAACACAAATCGATACTACACATATCCTAAAAAAATTTTGTGCCATGATACGAACTCAATTTCATACTTCAATCCAATCTTTTAGATCAATTAATGGCACATAATTTATGAGCAAAGATACACAATCTTTGTTTGCTTCTCTTGGCATCATACACCAAACCACTTGTACATACACACTCCAAAGAAACAGAAAGTGGTAGAAAGGAAACATAGACATCTATTGAATATTGCTCAAGCGGTGATGTTTGAATCTCACATCCCTACCATTTTCTCGGCCCTATTTAGTGCTTACCGCTGCATATTTGATAAATAAAATTCCTAGTGCTTTATTGTCCTGGAAGTCTCCTCATGAACTTGTGTATAATTCATCTCCGTATTACTCATTCCTCAAGGTTTTTGGGTGCCTTTGTTTCTCTACTAATACCACACCTCAAAAGGGGAAGTTTACTCCTCGAGCATCCAAATGTATTCTCCTTGACTATGCTTTTGGCTAGAAAAGCTATAGACTATATAACCTTTGTGATCATAGCATATTCACCTCAAGAGATGTCAAACTTTATGAGCATATATTTCCTTTCCTTGATTCCAACACTACTTCTTCTCCACCCACCGATCACCTTCCATATTCCCTTTTACATATACTCTTCCTAATCATTATGATGATCCACATCCTCCCCCTTCATCTCAACCTCAAACAACCATATCTAATACCGACACAGCCTCTCCTCGATTATCCCCACCAGCCCGCCTCGAATTAAAAAGAAACTCGCTTGGCTTAGTGACTTTGTTTTATGTGGAGTTATACCTCAATGTCTCACCAATGATCTTCTCCTCAGCTCTTTACCTTCAAGTAAGACTTGACTTATCTTTTCCACCTATTCTCTTTGATCATGCTTATATTGATTTTATTTCTAATGTGTCTAACATCAAAGAACTAAGAACTTATCATCAAGCTTTGGGTAATAAAAATCCAACAGTGCAATGTTACAAGAGTTACAGTGCTCGAATCTAATCAAACATGGGATATGGTCCCTCTCCCTCCTCATAAGTCTCCCATTGGCTGTAAGTGGGTTTTCAAGCTTAAATTGAACCGTGATGGCACAATAGAAAGATATAAGGCAAGGCTTGCTGCCAAAGGATATCATCAAGTTCATGGCATTGATTATGAGGACAGCTTTTTCTACCGTAGCAAAACCTATCACTATCGGGATGATGATTGCTCTTGCCACCGCTCATCATTGGCCTTTATGTCAACTAGACATTAATAATGCATTTCTTTATGGATTTCTTTCGAGGAGGTTTTCATGCAGCCACCACTGTGATATCCGACCGCCCCGGTTTGGTTTGTAAATTGAAGAAAAGTCTTTATGGCTTGAAGCAAGCCTCCAGAGAATGAAATTCTGAATTTTGTTCCACTTTGCTCAAATATGGCTTCTCTCAATCTTCTTCGGACCACCGTCTCTTCACTATGGGCTTTGGTTCCTTCTTTTGACTCTGTTAGTATATGTTGATGATGTTCTAATTACTTGTGCTCAGCTTGCCGATATTGATGCTCTTAAGTCTCACCTCCCTAAAGTCTTTACCATCAAAGATTTGGGTAGAATTGATCTTGGTACAACACTCACACAAAGAAAATATATTTTGGATCTTCTTCAAGATTCCAAGTCGATGATTGTAAACCGTTTTCACTCCTTTTCCTCAAGGAGCAAGGTTGTCAAGTAATGAGGGTTCTTTGTTAATAGATGCTGCAAGATATAGACGAATTGTGGGGACATTCTTATATCTTGGGTTCACACGACTAGACATCACTTATTCAATCAACAACTAAGCCAATATCTCAATTCTCCTCGCACTTCTCATTGGAATGTTATGATACATTTACCGAGATACTTGAAAGGGACTTATAATCATGGTTTGTTCTACTCCTCTACCTCTAATTTATCCCTTCAAGCTTTTTGTGATGCAGATCGGGCGATTGCTTGGACACTAGAAAATCTATTATCAAGTTATTGTATTTTTTGGGATCTTCTTTGATTTCGTGGAAAACAAAGTACGCTTTCAAGTTCACTAAGGCGGAATATAGAGCTCTTGCTTCAACGGCTATGGAACTTAAATGGATATATTATCTTTCTCGCCGATTTTCAGCTATCTCTTACACATCCAGCTACCCTTGCTTGTGACAACAAAGCAACAATCCACATCATCAAAATCCGGTCTTCCATGAGCCGCACTATTTTCGCCAAAGATGAAACTCGGTCCTTTGTTACCACTTTCATCTTGAAGGGGGTGTAGAAATTATGTTAGCCGCACATGGTGACGTGGAAGAATATTCTAGAAGTGCTGACAAGTTAGTTGTAACAACCTTCTCGTTAATGACTAACTTCCTCATTTGTAAAGCATAAATAGAGAGTGTGCTATAGTTTATCGCAAGCACAAATAATAAAACTTCTCCGATCCAATATTCTATCTCTCTCTATCATCTTAGTTTGCTAAATTCTACCGTTTGGGTATAATTTCACTGCACATGTGCGTATATGTTTGTATAGTAATCTATGTATACATGTTGATATTTTAAAATATTTCATAAATTTTTAAGGCGACAAATTATATAATTTCGAGATATGGTATTGGAACCGTTTAAAGGGTTATGTTAAAGAGGAATTCAACGATCATTTTAGTAGAGAGAGACGACCTTTGATACAAGAAACTTATTAAAAGTCAATATTTAGTCGAGATTCGTAAAATAAAGGTCATTGCAAAAGATTAAAGGCAAAGTCTTATGTGTTTCGTATATACCGTAAGCTTATGGTGTTTCACCGATATTCTTGGTCGAAGTTTTGTGTGAACAAATTTCACCATAAAATTGTTTTTGATAGTGTTAGTTGTTTCATTAAAGGGTATTACTTGTTGCAATTTATGAGGGACCTATGCTCATAGGTCAACTTTACAGATTAAACCGATTTTTTCGACTAGAAATAAGGGTTCATTGCATACATCATCCGAAAGTCAAATGAGTCTACTTTCTAAGAAATTTTGAATTTCGCAATTCAAAATTGAGTGAGAAGTTATGGCCAAATTACTGGAGTGTGGAAGTTCTGCTTTTGGACTGATTTTTTTTTTTATATTGAGACATATTATGTTGAGACAAAAAAAAATCACACATTTGCCGAAAGTTAGTATGGTGAGTCGATTTCCCCCAATTTTCGCTAAATCACGTGCAAAAACGTGAGACGAAACTACATCATTTGCATTTTTTCGCAAAAAATGGGACTACTTGGTGAGTTATGGGATAAAATAAAAATTTAAGTATTTTGGGACCAAAATCGGATTTTAACTTTGATCCAATTACTATTGTAATATGCCGAAAAGCCTGCCATCCTAGCCTAAGATCGGTTTGTTTCCAAGCTCGATATGCCCCACATGGTACTCATCGGAAAGTGCTGAGAAAAATATGTATTGAATATTACTACCAACCATTATGAAGCCAAGCCAAGAAGAGATGTTGATCATTTTCATCGTGTATTCCACATAGGGGACAACGGACATTAACGATATTCAACACCGTGTTTCATGAGATTAACTCTCATAGCCACTTTACCTTTCATTGCACGCCAAACTAAGCATTTAACTTTGCACGGAATTGGAGCTTTCCAGATTATATTGGGTAAATTGAACTTTTGGTCCCAAGAAAATGAGTGAATCTGCAAAAGATATTTTTTTCAACATTTTTGTTTGCGTAAGTTAATGAGACAAATTCTATTACAACAAAACGAGTTACATCAAAATTACTAACAATGACGACTTATAGAGTTACTTATTAAGATCACCACAACTATGTATATATTCATATGACTCAATGAGAGACAACCTCACTCTTTATCACATGACTCATTTGATATAATAATGAAAGAGATAATGGGCGTTATTTAGGGACTTCATTTATTTGGGCCAAAGCCCCAGTGAAGACATATTATATTTGTACGTATGCATTTAAATTATTTAACAGCTCACCGCGGATTCATCTTGAGTAAAAATTAATCCAAATAGTAAAAATTTCAAGTTTGTCACCGTGATCCTTCTGGAATGTTCCTTATCCCTATAAAAGGAGCCCTAGAAAACCCTACTACAGCCGCCTTTTCACATCCTCCCTTTTCCTTTCTGCCAGTAGATCGTATGCAATTCAACTCATCAGTGGTATCATCTTATCAGGTACGGAGAGAGGTTATTTCTTGATTTAGTATTTATTTTATGTATATGTAAAGACAATATTTTATGGCAATGGGTGTTGTTGAAGACGCCAGGAGAATAGGAAGGAGGCCAGACATGGTAGAAGACTTGATGGAAAAAAAAAGGAATTAATTAAGAAATAATAATGCCTGCAAAAAGAGATGGAAAACGAGTTGATCGACCAAATTTTATCAATTAATTAATGAAATGAATATGCTACAGATAAAAGAGGAAGAAATAAGGGAAGGATAGTAAGCTATACACAATATACATCCTAGCTAATAACATGTTTTTTTTTTTAAAAAAAAAAAAAAAATTTAGGTTGTGTATATTTCAAATTGTTCTAATTTTTTAGAGATTTTTTTGCAGGTTGGACTTATACATTCACAATTGAACTTGCAGCACAAACCAGCCTTTGGCTTGTAGGTATATGCCCTCTCATTTTTCTATTCTTTTAATTTTCTTAAATTTTGTTTTCCTGAAATGAAATAGATATTTTAAAGTAATTTTTTGGTTTCGGTCAATTTTCATAGATTTACGTATGCCTAATGTTTACACTCTCTGTTGATGGAAAATATATCTAATCAAGTAGTGGTATCAATGGAAGATATATATATAATCAATATGCCAAAAACTGCCTACGACGACGGTGAATCCCGTTGTTGTAGGGGTTTTTCACCGTCGTCTATCAACTCGTAGTCTTAGGGTCTGGATATACGACAACGGTTTTTCACCGTTGTCGTAGATGTTTACCACAACGGTTAATGAAGTTATGACAACAGCTTTTTTCCGTTGTGTCATAACTTCATTTAACCGTTGTCTATAGATAAATGACGGCGTCTAAAACCATTGTGGAATGTTTTTACCGTTGTCTTTTGTTGAAGGACCCGTTGTCTTTAATGTTAAAGACAACAAGTTTTCCCCATTGTTAATTGATTGATTCCGTTGTAAAAAATACATACGCCAATAGTATTTAGTTGGACAATGATATAAAATTAAAAAAGCATTAAAATATAAATCAATTCATCATCATACATTGTTTACACTTCAAATTAAGTCATAAAATGTAAAGAGTCTAGTATTATACTATAATAACATGTTCAAATGTCACAAAAACTAAACTAATAATAACTTCTAATCTTCACCCATGTACTCTGAAAGGCAATCGGCCCACTCCTCCCGCACGTCGTCAATTTTTTTTTCCAGAGTAATCCTTCTGTGAAAACTGTGAAAGTACAAATAATAAAATTAAATAAGTATCATTTTTAAGCCACTAATTCAACTATCCAATAAAATATTCACCAAAATCACATACATAACTATGATCAATAGATAACAGAGCTTATATAGTTATGACCAGTTTGAACTGAAAATGAAAATATGGGGACTAAATCTTGAGAGGGGCTGAAAGTCTGAAACTTAAGGCCTAAAACTGATTTAGCAACTAAAATGATGAAACACTTATGTTACTGTCCCTTATTTATTTTTATTTTTATTTTTAGAACCTGATAGTACTTTAATATTTAGATTACGAAATCTGAATAAGAGTTGTCGCATTACGTGATAATACTTACTGAAAATGTCGTCTATTCTCCATGATGCACTATATACAGATTCAATCTATTAGTAATACACAGATCCATAACTATATAGTCAAAGTTTATACTCCCATGTTTGATCAAGTCAAGTCTTAATATTTCTAATATCCTATTCAATGAGCTGTATCTCATTTAAATTTGTCAACACTACACACCAACAAGCGATTAGTAATACATGGACAACATTTAAGTCTTAAGACTCATCACATAAATTTGTCAACACTATGCACAAAATCAATCTATTAGTAATACATGGATTTAAGACTCTAAATACACATTTATCAATAATCACAATCAATTTTACAGCATTTTTCTTCCTAAAATTGCTTCATTTTATCATTCAATCAACATATACAACTTGAGCTTCAATCTGTCAAGCATAGAAACCACATAAACACCATCCATTTGCATCCATATCAATCAACAATTTCAACAATCACTAAATGCTTAATCAGAGAATTATAACTTCACAGATTAAGTAAACATTATAAAGATCATATACAATTCGGAAATCAAGTAACTGAAATTCACCCTCAGAAATAATGTCTTAATAAATGAAACCAATGAATTGATCAAAATTACCTCCAGCGATGTACTCCACTGTATATTTAGATGTCAATTCGTCATACCTAAAAACAAAGATCAAGTTAGATCAATACCTGATGTTAGAAAAATATTTTGCATTATAAAAGCATATGTCATATATAATAAATACAGGCAATATCATCCAACTCTCATGCTTTAATTTTTTAAGTTTAGATTTTCATCAAGACAGATGTCATATATAATATATCTTAGACGTATCATCTACATAACAGCTGAAGTTCCAAAGCTGGTTCTCACTTTATGTGTCATATTCCCAAAGTCCATAAATATGGAACAAAGAATGAATTAGAAACTGCAAAGCTCTTTGCATCTAACTCGGCGTTTGATTGGGAAGAATGGTCTAGAATTGATATTTTTCGAACCAAAAATTTAATTAGCCAAAGTGGGGAACAAGAACATTGGGAGGAATGATAAAAAATTTACGGTCAAGTATCAAAACAATTTGTCGGAAGTTACTATTTACCATCGAAGCATAGCGGAAATTGTATTTTCTGAGTCTTTAGCATCAAGGCATAGTTCAGGACTCAGCATCTTGTTCATTCTCCTAACAAGACGATAGTAATAATGCCTGACCTGAAGGCAAAGAGAGATCAAAATTAAATATGGTAATAGAATCTACCAAGAACAAAAATGACTAAGAAACAACATATTTTTTCACAAACCTGTTCCTTGTTTTTGCTTTTGACATGGCAAGTGATTTTTCCAAAATTTTGGAGAAAAAGTCAATATCAGAATCTGTTCATCTGAGGAAAAAAAGACAATCTTTTGTTTCAGGGTGAATATGCTTTCTAGATTTTTTTCTTTTTAGTTGTGGCCAGGCGGTCAGCCTAGTATGTACTAAGTTATATTCTCTACGGCAAGGAATTGATAAGCACGCTGCATGAGTAGGGCCCCACAAAAGGCGTCGAGGCTCGTAGTGCCCAAGTTTCAGGATGAATATGTGAAAAAGGTATGAGATCATTTACCTTGCCAACTTGCGTAGAGCAGCAAAAAGTGAAAAACTGTTCTTACTCAGAATGAGTCCAAGCAGCCCATCGCCTTGTTACTTTCTTTGCTGCAAACAGATAAAGAAGCTAACATGTGAAAAAAAAATCAGCCCTTAAATTAATAAAATTAAATATATCAAAAGTACCAGGCCTTTGTGGGTGATTGGAGTGAATTGATGCATGTTTTTAGGGGTATTTTAGTGCAAAAAGTGAAAGTGTTAGTTTTTGTGCCAAAAAGTGTAAAGTATCACTTATTTGCTTAAAAAGTATTATTTGTGAGATTTTGATGTTTTTCGTCCATTTTGCAGGTAATTCGGTGGAATTTTGCCAACCCGAGAGTACCGGTGTGCTTAGAATGAAGAGACGAACATATCGGACGAAACGGGGTTGGGATCGAAGCCCCGCTCGAGAAAAGTGTCCTGGACTCGAGCTGCGATCGAGGAGCAAGAGCCTCGAGTCGAGGGTTGTGCCGAAAAAGACCAAAAACGGAAAAGGCAGGAGCCTCGACTGAGGTGTAATAACCCAAAACCAATTATAGGATTTTATATTTAATTTCCTAAGTTTAGGGATCATTTTATTTTATTCAAATTTCGTATGTGGTTTTCTTAATTTTTCTCCAATCGACGAACGGTTTTCAACCCAAAATCTACCGATACTTTTTCGAACTCACATCCGTAATCCGGATTTGTTTAATAATGATTAATTATCAATAGTCCTTTAAAGGTGAGAAACACTCGAGAAAACCCTAAGAAAAATGTTTGTTCTCCCATCGCGCGTTTTAATAAATTTTCGAGCCGAAACTCGAACCGAAAAATACCGAAAATTCAACGTCGAGATCACAATATCAAGTTTTAAAGAGAGGGCTGCCAAAATGACAGCCCAAATTCCCAAAATCAACCGGCCATGTGGGGAAGTAAGGGAGGAATAGTGCAAATTGTACTTCTTCATCTATAACAACACTCTAAAGCCATCTTTGTGTACCATTTTTCCCTAATCTCCTCCCCACCATCCAAATAGCAGCCCAAATCTTTCAAATTTTCGTGCACATGGGAGCCTTAAATGAGAGAATATGGTAGTACATGAAATCTTGCCAAAATCTTAGGTTTTAGCCCTAAACTAATCTTTTAGCCTCATGCCTATGTAACCACCTAGTTGCTCCCTTTTTCCACCCTCTTGGCCGGCCATGTGAGGCAAGTAGGAGTAGTGAGCCTAGCATGTGCCTATTAACCCAAATATCTTCCAAATCCTAGAATAGGTGTACCTCCCCTAAGCCTATTTTTTCCTTATTTTCCTCCCCACCACCCAAATCAGCCGTCCCTCTCCCCCTTCTCCTCTATAAATAGAATTTGCTGCCCTTCTCATTTTACACACAACAAAAGCTTTGGGGCTCTCAAGAAAAGGAGGAAAATTCTCCAAGGGTAAGTCCTAAAACCCCTCTTAGTCTCATGCATTTTTTTCTTAGCTTAGGAATTCAGGAAAAATATGATATGAGGCCCTAAGAACTCCTTTTTACATGATATGATCTTATATGGAGTGCTTGAGTTGGAATTTTGGTGTTTGGAGTCAAAATGGTGAAGTTATACTTGAAACATGAAACTGCCAAAACCATGCCCTAACCACTCGACCCGTTTTGTAAAATTTATTCGAACCCTTTCCATCCGTTTAAAAATCATGAAAAATTCCTAGATGTAGTAATTGAAGTGTAGAATAACAGAATAAATTTTCGTGGTCATTGAAGCTTTGTAGACTGAGAATAAAACCGTGAAAGATTATGTGTCTGAAGTAATCCGAAACTGGGAGCAGTGACTCATTTCTTTTATTTCTCCCCTTTCTGATAGTTATAAAATTCTAGGAAAAATCTGAGATATTCCAATTGATGTGTTGTAAATCATAGTCAAAAATCATAATATTTAGTTTAGTACTTCATGAGATAAAATTCATTTTCTGAGTACCTGGTCGACGCTCGACGCATAGGGTTATTTTGTGTTGCATGAATTTATTTTTCCAGTTATACTATTGTATAAATCATGGAAAATTTCATGGATGTCCTACAACTGGTTTATAATAGGTTTCTTAAATTGGTGATTTTTAAACAAGTATCCAATAAGTTATGAATTTTCTCGTAAGACATGTCCAAAGAATCGAGCCAAACGATAGATTGAATGTTCACATTTTTTCTGGACAGAATCCGTAAGTCAAATGCTTCGGTCCCTGAATGAAAGTTGTTCATACTTGAGTGCTTCATCAGATTTTTAATTTCATAATTTTTGGATGTTTCTGCAGAGAGTTATGGATTTTATAAGTTAAGGTCACTGTTGTTGCCGAAACAGAAATTTCGAGTCCTTATTACAAAATCTGCTATAATTCCGTAACTCAAATGAACTCAGAACCTTAATAAACTTTGTTCTACACTGAAAGATGTATAACATACTAAAATTTCATAATTTTCCAACGAGTCTAAGTATTTTATTTCGTTTATGCATGTATAGGTGTTAATTCTTCGATTGTTAGTACTTGATAAATTAAATAACCAAAACTTTTAATGACGAGCATGTTTTGAATATCGAATGTTATACATGATGCTTTATGAATACATATACTTGAGTGTCTTGCATATTTTTCTTGAAAATGAACGGAACTGAAAGTCCCAACTTCAGGATCCACAAACCGTAGTACACTAATAAAGCCGTGGACGTAGGATTAAACCCATAGAAGCTTTTGATAAAATAAAGTACCTCTTCTTCATGAAAGCCTAGTTTTTAGAAGGCACAATAAGATCAAGAATCTAAGTTTCCAATGGACAAAAGATCTCGAACTAAACATACGGATTGTGCTAGGTAGAGTACAAATTTAACCAGACCGAGATTTTGTACGAGAGGCTTAAGCAATCAAGAAGTTAAACTTTCTCTTAAAAGTTTTCCAGGTGGGTGACACTATCTCGTATAGCCAATTAATGTTATATAGATCGTTGTCGCTTTTCACGAATCAAACATAAACAGATTCCTCAATAGATGCAAATACCAAAAGCGTGTGAATGTATAACTTAAATGTGTGATCGTCAATGATGAGCTATATTTTATTTTTATTTTTATTTTTTTATGAAAAGAGGGCAAGCCCTATATGATGTGTTGAAAGTTTACGGGGTCCGGATGTGATAGGAAACTATCATGTGCCCTCCCATATGATGAAAGTTTACGGGTCCGGATGTGATAGAAAACTATCATGTGCCCTCCCATATGATGAAAGTTTACGGGGTTCGGATGTGATAGAATAACTATCATGTGCCCTCCCATATGATGAAAGTTTACGGGGTTCGGATGTGATAGAATAAATATCATGTGCCTTCCCATATGATTACGGGTCTCGGACGTGTAAGCGTGTCATTCCACAATGTGATTACGGAGATCGGATGTGATAGGAAACTATCATGTGTCATCTCATATGTGCTATATTTATGTACTAAGCTGTTGCAAAGAAAGATGAATCTCTTAATCGAACGGAAGTTAAAGGATGAAAATCTTATAATCAAGATTACCTTGTACAAATGAGCTAAATGCCGTAATCGAATAACTAAAGATAACGAGAAGAATAAAAGATTCAATTATTTCGGGTTTTCCTGTCAATCAGATAACAAAGATACAAAGTTACCCACCGAGATTTTATCTCACTCTCCCAAACTTAATATTTTCGGGTTGCGCTGCATGAGGCCCGGGAGCTGTAGTAGACGACCGCTTCTCACTCTCTCTTAATTAATAAATAAATCGGCTTAGTAACTTTCAATCTTTTTGTAATGAATACTTTACTAATTTCATGTTATTATCTCCCCTAGGAGTTGTACTCGTCGAGATGGTTTTGATCAAAGTAGATACTAATCTTTTATTTTAAAAGAGTTTCTCTTCACCAAGTAAAGTGTTTCAGAAATTTTTCCGCTGCAACTTAATCGTTTGTTATTCAAAGAAATTTTCTGGCTCAGCTTTTATGTTTTCACTAAGTGACGACTCGGGTTTAGGATGTCGGACCCCAAAGGTCGACTTTCGAATTCTCGGGGCATTACACGAGGGCTGACCCTCGAGTCGAGGGAGAGGAAATGTGCATGGTCCTCGAGTCTAGGCCCACCCTCGACTCGAGGGGAGGTTTTTCAAAATTTCGTTATTTAAAGGGGCTGAGCGAGCATGTCAAAAAGAACTTTCAATATAGCAATTAAGAGCGGTTTTGGGGCGATTTCTCAATCCTCAAGCCATTTCTTCGTTGTAGATAGATTAGAGATAGATTTAGATTTAGATTTCAATTGATTGTTGGTAGATTAGCATTTGATTAGCTTTTGATCTTGTTGTTTCATTCAATTCAAGCTTGTAATTCATTTGGAGATTGGTGTTGAAGACTCAAGCATTCCTATTGTTGTTGATTGAAGATCATTTGGTGATGTTTTTCCTCTCTTCTCTCTTTAATTTCTTAATTGTTGTGATTTGTGTTGTGTTTGATCAATTCTCTCTTCTTCCCATGGGTATTATTTGTGGTACCATGGGCTAACTCTCTTGTGCTTGGGTTAATTGAAATTGATGATGATTTGATTGACTATGCTATGATTGTTGATGATTGGAGATCAATTGAGTAGATTGTTTACTAATTGTGATTCTCAATTGTGCTTCATGCATAATTATCTCTTTAGATTAGTGTATGATCACCCTAGCTATAGGCGAGAGCTACGCTAACGTGATCCGGATTAATCGGGTTATAATTGTGTATGAATGCATGGATTGGGTGCTTCGGAATCGAGAGATTAGTTGAACTAAGGATACTCACATTAGTTTGTTTCCTAATTGTGATTCTTAATTGTGCTTTATGTAAAATTGTCTCTTTAGATTAATGGTTGATCACCCTAGCAATAGGCGAGAGTTAAGCTAGGTGTTGATCGGGTTACAATTTTGCATGATTGTAAGAATTGGGGATTTCTACATTGAGAAATGGGAAAGACTAAGAATACTCACATTAGGCATTGTGATTATAATGGAGTGATTAATTTCATGATGGTTTATGCTTTCTATCTTAGTTGATTTGCAATTTAATTCAATTGTGACTTGTTGATTGATGATTCATTAATGGATGTTAATCCTAGCACCTCTATCCCACCATTTATTGTTGTTTTTGTTCTCGCATCTTAAGTTTTCGATCAATTGCTTGCTTGTATTTTATTTGTATTTTTGCAAGTGTTTGTAGTGTTAGAGTCATCCCTTGTTGCATCAATAGTCACTAAGAACTCGTATTTCTAGGGCCTTATGTGCATACTTTTTCCCTTGGGTTCGATAATTTGCGATTGGTCTTAATACCGCTTACCCAAAAAAACTACTCCAATCAAATGGCGCCGTTGCCGGGAATTACTTTTTGCGCCTTAATTGAGACTTAGGAATTGTTTGAAGTGACTACTTGTTGCCTTTGTATTTTTGTTTGTTTTGAAATTTTTGTTTGAATTTGATACTTTGCTCTCTTGTCTAGATGGGAAGGATACAACTCATACTCGTGGAATCAAGAGTATTATCAAGATAGTAGGGTGTATTCTCCACACTTTGAAGGATTTGGTTATGAGGATTGGAGGAACTATGAAGATACTTCTCAATTGCAACAAGTTCCATCCAATTATGAAGATTGGAGATATAAAGAAATTCTTCCCCAACCTCAAGAGATGTTCTCATACTATGAGCATTATGATCAAACATTTGATCCATGTCTTGGATTTGAGTGTCAAGGAGCATCGGAAGGAGGTGATTACTATGATGATAGGAGAAGCTATGAGTTTGATTATCCAATGCCACAAGTTTCTCCTCAATTTGAAGAATGGGGACTCCATGATATGAGAGCCATATTGTTAGAGTTGCTAGGATTTTTGTTGAAAAAATTTGAGGAAGATGATTCTAGATGTGATGAAATGCTTCCCTTATATGAGAAAATTTATGAGACCAGAGCAAAGGTTAATTCATGGATAGAGGGAAACATGGAGATCACCGAAGTTCATTTTATGTTTATAAAGAGTCAACTCAAATATTTTCTACGCCAAGTTAAGAACTTGACCATCATGGAGAATCAAGAAGAAGAAGGGGAGGAAGAAAATGCAAATAAAGAAGGAGAAGTAGTAGAGGGTCCAAGTAATGAGGATGAAAGGAAAAGTTTCCTTGTCAAAAGTGAGGAAGAGGAGTGTCCATTGATGGACATGAGCTATAATGAACAAGAGGATTTAGAAGCACCTAAGGAGGCTTTGAAGATCGAAATGAGCATTTCTATACCCTCTAACTCTTCAATTTGTGATTTAATTGAAATTGATGCTTCTAATGATTTGATTATGCCTCTTGTGAATTTTGACTATAGGGAAGAGTTGAAGAAACGCTTGGGCATCCTTGAAGGCAAAGAATGGAAAAGAAGGATGGCAAGAGAGAAAGGGGGACAACCATGGACACTAAGCATATATATATGTGGTTGTCCTATCTATTCGGTGAACCTCCTAGATTTTGAAGCACAAAGATCGAGATATAATGGGAAGGAGGATCGCTATCCGTGGCCATTCCGATGAAGGACTTGGAAGTGAAGAAATAAGTCCGGCAAAGGACATTAAAAATAGCGCTTGATGGGAGGCAACCCATCCTTTTTATTTGCTTTTGTGTGCTTTTGATAGATTTGTGTTTTTGTTTTTATTTTTGGGAAATTTGGCTAGCTACGATTAGGAAATTATGCTCTATGCTTTGGGATTCATATAGTGTTGGGCTTATTGTTGATATCATTTGGAGTTGCATATTTTTCTCGCTCTCATTCCAAACTTGAATTCATATCTTCATTCAAGTTTGGGGGTGTTTGTCATTTATGGTAGAAATGCATCTCTTAGTGATGATTAATTGATAAAGTTGTTTGCCGTTTGTAGGTATACTCACTACGGTGATTGGAAAGAGATCGAAATTGAAAAGGAATTCAAGAATCGAGGAACGAGGAAGAGCTTAAAAGTTGGCAAAAATGAGCAAAAAGGAAGAGAACCCGGTACCCTCGATCGAATGAGCGACCGGGCTTAAATCGAGGACCAAAATGGTAATTTCTTGCATATTTGGGTTCGTTAGGGCGTAGAGGTCATTTTTAGGAGTTTCGGGGTCGGGTCGGGCCCAAAATCGTCAAAATTTCCTGGTCTCGACCGTGGTCGAGATTGCATATCCCCGGGTCGAGGGATTTACACTTAGCCAAAATACCAAAATTTGCATGTTCCTCGAGTCGAGGTGAAATCCCGAGTCGAGGGTCAGTTTTCAAATTCCTTCGAGTCGAGGTGAGACCTCGAGTTGAGGCATTTAAATTTTCGGGATACCTCGAGTCGAGGGCTGAGCCTCGATTCGAGGTTGGTGATTTTATAAATATCGCGTTTCGGTTCAAACAGAGCAAGAGTCGAGGGTTTTGAATTGTTGCCGATCCCCTTCGTTCCCGACCTATATTTTCGGCAATCTTGGCTTGTCTTCACCGATCAATCACCATCATTTCATCATATTGTTATCACATTGCATCAAAGTGAGGATTTTGAGGGTTTTTGTGGTCCCAATTTGGGGATTTCTTGCTTAGATTGTGGTTTTCGTTCTCTCTTATTTCTAGTCCGAATTTCGCAAAGAAGGTACGTAATTTCTCCTCAATTGGCTCTTAATTTTATTATTGTGGTTAATTATTGCATGTGTGTTTAGGATTATGAAAGATTTTTATGGAATTTGATTCTATTTTGGGCATTTATTCAAACACATTGCATGCATGTTGAAATTGGATGATTTAAGAGCTTTGTTGAGATTAATTGGATTGTTTGATGAGTGCATGCGTAGGACTTTGAATTTGATATCTTGCTCGATTATTTGTGAAATTTGGCTAGAAAATGAATTTTTGGCACATTTTTAGTAATTCCTAGTGCAATTGTTGGTATAAGGGGTCAAGTTGAATTATGGTAATGATATAAGTGCATTGTTGATGACGGATATTTTTCCAAATACTTGCTAGTTGGCTCATGCTTTTAGATATAATTTTTGGAGCTTAATTGCATGATTATTATTGAGCTTACTTGTGTATTAATTGTTGAGGCTATGTTAGTAAGTATGCATATCTTGAGGATTATTTGAACACTTCTATTTTGCTTATATTTGCTTAGTTGACTCTTTGACCATTTGTTGAGGATTAGTTGTCTAGTCACTAGGGATTTTATTGTGATTGGAGATATTATTGCTTGATTGACTCGTCCATGGTTTGATTGATATTTTGAGCTCGTATTTTATTCGTGGAGATTGATTTTTGCTCTTGGGAATGTTTTGCAGAACAATGTTTAGGGTGTAGATGGACATAACTTCTCGGATGCGGATATCCATGAAAGAGAGGAGGCCATCCGATTTGCTCATTGGACGCCCGCCGAGCTAGGTATTCAGTGGAATGACTACAAATGGAGGAAGCATATCATTCTCTCGCCGAGCTATACAAAAAGGTAGTCAAGACCCGCTTGGTGGATCATGATTGTATGACATCGATGGGTATCGAGGAGGACATTCCTCATTTGTTTGAGCAGATCGGTATGGGGGTTTCTTGTTGAAGAGGCCTCGAGACTTATCTCGGACTCACTCTGGAGTTTTTGTACCGTCAAGATTTATAAGGCCGGGAGGACCAAATTTCTCGTGGTATTACTTTTGAGCTTATGGGACGGGAGTATTCGTTGACCGTGGACGAGGTCAACGAGATTATTGGAGCACCCACAGACCCCGATCGATCACTTCGAACATGAGGAAGGAGTACAATGCCAAGAAGTTTTGGAGGCGGATTTGATTCGGGGACCCCGAATTAGCTTCGGGTTCATTCCGGGAAGTCAAAGAGCACCCACATCCGGAACCCGGTGGTGAGATACTTAGAGAAGATTCTCGCGAGCACTATCTTCGCGAGATCGGAGGGAGGAGTTGTGGTGTCCGAGGAGTTGTATGTTTTATGGTGCTTCCCGCATGGAATTCGATTCAATGCTGTCACAAAACCTCTATTATCTTTTCAAGAGAGCCATTAGTATAAAGTTCAAGAAGATTAATTTTGGAGGCATGATCATGTTGATAGCCGAGCACCTCGGCATTCCCACTCACAACCTTCGAGCTTTAGAGGGCCCCGATCTTACTACCGATACCATGCGGCGCATGAGGACACTAGACTGCATTGGTAGGGACATGGTGCTTCCAGCACCCACGGTGGCGATTCCCTCTTCCGAATAAGAGGTTGGCGACGGTGTTTGGTTCTGCGCCTTCGTGACCATCAACTTGCGTATGTGGTCACAATGTCACACCGAGGCGATAAACGCCTACACTAGAGAGCACGGAGATGTTCTCCGAGATGAGGACGACGATGATGATGATGAGGGCCGGTCCGGATGCGGGGATGATGATGAGGAGGATGAGTATAAGGAGCCGGAGCGGGAGGAGGCTGCCGGTGCGGATGGACGAAGATTATCGGCTGAAATTAACATGCACCTTTGGGCGGGATGAGATGAGGAGTCGAGAGTATGAGGCTGGGAGCTCATCACGGAGGCCGTGGGTGTTGACCGAGGAGATGTGGGCCGATAGCCGGAGGATGCAGATCGAGTGCCTAACTCGCCAGATGAGATGTATCGGATGTTAGAGGAGACGCGTCGAGACGCAACAGGACATGTATGCCCTCTTACAGCCAGTTCAGCTCCACGGAACTTGGGCCGGGCCACTACCCTCCTCCACCGCCGCCGTCCGACTCTTAGGGCTATCCCTATTCCTCATTCCCTCTCCTTAGTTTTTAGATTCTTGTCTTCTTGATGATATGTACTCTTGATGATGATTGTACTTTTTGAGGTGAACTTGATGATGTGATGATTTGGATTACTTGATGATTTTTATTTTCTTGATCTATTTGAGCTTTGTTGTCTATTGATGTGTATATCATGTTGACCTTTGGATTCCTTATTCTATGATTTTGAGCTTAATTGTGGATTTATTGCATATCTTTGAGTATTATTCTTATTGTAGTGAGTATGATTGGGATTATGTACATGTGCACTTGTGCTTGATTTGCAAGACTTATTGAATTTTGATTTGATCATGAGTTGATTTGTAGCTTGAAGCTAGCATTCTTGATAATTGTGTAAAGATGAATGTGATTGATCATGCTTGATTCATTTGCTCAATTTAAGCCCGTGAGCTTTTGTGCCTTTATAATCGTACATCTTATACGGTTGATATGATTTCTTTGTGAGTGCATCATTCATGATTTGTATGCTAGAACTTGCCACTATACTTGTTGATATTGATCTTTGTGTGATGTCATTAAAGTGATAAGAGGCCATGTTTGGATTAATGAGTCACTTAACCAAATTTTTTCCCACCAAACACATTTGATTTCCTTAGTGAGCCATGTTGAGCCTTAATATCCTTATTCTTTGGCAAACCAAGTGAAATTGAAACCATTTGCCTATTTTTATGAGCCTTATTGTCCTATGTTTAGTAGAGCTTGATTGTTGGCTAATAATGATGATTTGCATGCTAAGAGTGGTGGAAAATGATGTGCTAAGTGATGTAGTGAAGAAGAAGAAAATGGTTGAGAAGAAAAATTGAATTGTGAAGAAAAAATGTGTGAAGTGAATGAAAAAGAGCAAGATTCAATTGTTGAGCTTAAGTGAAAAAGAAAGCTCAAGTGAATGGTGGTGATTGAATCCTATGAGCATGAAAGAGTGTTACATGATGAAAAGTTTGAAGAGATGAGTATTGTATTGCTTAGCTATCATTCAAGGCTCTACTATTTAGTCACTCTTATCCAAATATATCTCACCTTTCCAAAGAGCCTACATTACGACCTAGAAGAAAGACCTCTTTGATTCTTGATTGAACACAAATGGTTTTGATTGAGATTGAGTCCATTGGCAAGCTTATGGTGTGCATGTTCATGAATTTTATGATTGAGTGCATCATACCTTTATACACTTGAGAGAAGAGTGAAACACTCCATGGAAGGAGCAATGTGTTGAGTATTTGATGTTGCATTTGTTTGAGCATGATTCATCTTGGTTGCTAGTGGATAGTTTGCATTGAAGCTTATGTTCATTGATGAGTTCGATTGTCTTAATTATCTTCTATGGTGCCATGTGACATAATTGCAATCAATTCACTCCTTTGTGCTTAGTTTCTACGTTGCTCGAGGACAAGCAACACTTCAAGTTTGGGGTATGATTGGAGTGAATTGATGCATGTTTTTAGGGGTATTTTAGTGCAAAAAGTGAGCTAAAGTGTTAGTTTTTGTGCCTAAAAGTGTAAAGTATCACTTATTTGCTTAAAAAGTATTATTTGTGAGATTTTGATGTTTTTCATCCATTTTGCAGGTAATTCGGTGGAATTTTGCCAATCCGAGAGTATCGGTGTACTTAGAATGAAGAGACGAACATATCGGATGAAAGCGGGGGTTTGGGTCGAAGCCCCGCTTGAGAAAAGTGCCACTGGACTCGAGCTCGATCGAGGAGCAAGAGCCTCGAGTCGAAATTTGTCTTGAAAAGACCAAAAATGGAAAAAGGCAGGAGCCTCGACTCGAGGCTGACCCTCGAGTCGAGGAGAGGAAATGTGCAAGGTCCTCGAGTCGAGGCCTGACCCTCGACTCGAGGGGAGGTTTTTCAGAATTTCGTTATTTAAAGGGGCTGAGCGAGCATGTCAAAAGAACTTTCAATATAGCGATTAAGAGCGGTTTTGGGGCGATTTCTCGGGCCCCAAGCCAATTCTTCCTTGTAGGTAGATTAGAGATAGATTTAGATTTAGATTTCAATTGATTGTTGGTAGATTAGCATTAGATTAGCTTTTGATCTTGTTGTTTCATTCAATTCAAGCTTGTAATTCATTTGGAGATTGGTGTTGAAGATTCAAGCATTCCTATTGTTGTTGATTGAAGATCATTTGGTGATGTTTTTCCTCTCTTCTCTCTTTAATTTCTTAATTGTTGTGATTTGTGTTGTGTTTGATCAATTCTCTCTTCTTCCCATGTGTATTGTTTGTGGTACCATGGGCTAACTCTCTTGTGCTTGGGTTGATTGAAATTGATGATGATTTGATTGACTATGTTATGATTGTTGATGATTGGAGATCAATTGAGTAGATTGCTTACTAATTGTGATTCTCAATTGTGCTTCTTGCATAATTATCTCTTTAGAGTAGTTTTTGATCACCCTAGCTATAGGCGAGAGCTGCGCTAACGTGATCCGGGATTAATCGGGTTATAATTGTGTATGAATGCGTGGATTGGGTGCTTCGAATCGAGAGATTAGTTGCACTAAGGATACTCACATTAGTTTATTTCCTAATTGTTATTCTTAATTGTGCTTTATGTAAAATTGTCTCTTTAGATTAATGGTTGATCACCCTAGCAATAGGCGAGAGTTGAGCTAACGTGATTAGGTGTTGATCGGGTTACAATTTTACATGATTGTATAAATTGGGGATTTCTACATTGAGAAATGGGAAAGACAAAGAATACTCACATTAGTCATTGTGATTTTAATGGAGTGATTAATTTCATGATGGTTTTATGCTTTCTATCTTAGTTGATTTTGCAATTTGATTCAATTGTAGCTTGTTGATTGATGATTCATTGATGGATGTTAATCCTAGCACCTCTATTCCACCATTTATTGTTATTTTTGTTCTCGCATCTTAAGTTTTCGATCAATTGCTTGCTTGTATTTTGTTTGTATTTTTGCAAGTATTTGTAGTGTTAGAGTCATCCCTTGTTGCATCAATAGTCACTAAGAACTCGTATTTCTAGGGCCTCATGTGCATACTTTTTCCCTTGGGTTCGATAATTTGCGATTGATCTTAATACCGCTTACGGAAAAACTACTCCAATCGGTGGGACAGCTTGATCTTGAAGATGGAGGCGGACTAATATCGCCATCCTTATTCTTTATTTTCTTAGGAGCAGGGAATCTGCATGATCATGATAAGGCTTTGACATTTTTACCTTAATGTTGTCAATGAAGTGCTATTCTAAACTTTCATACATTTTTGTTAGGAAAGTTTTAGCACACCTCTTATAATTATTATTGTTGCCTCGATCTAGAATATTGTCTAGTCGACACAAAAAACGAGAGTTGAGAACATGATTCTAAAACATTTTAAGGTCGCATTGTTGGTCCCGAATGTTGAGTTGATTAAAAACCTTGAGTTAGCCTTCTAGAACAAAATCTAGAGGGGGTTTGAATAGATTTTGTAGATTTTTGAATCTTTCCAAAATCAATTCAAAGAATCGAATTAACACAACGGAATATAATTGTGAAACTCAACTTCAACAAGATCAAAAGCAACGATATTATAAGTTTAACTTTAATCCTGGAATTAATTTGTAAATGATAAGCTAGGAATAGAAAAGAAACAAATAAGTAAATCAAAGCAATAAAGAACACAGGATTTATAGTGGTTTGGATTATAACAATCCTACATCCACTCTCCTTCTTCAACCTTGAAGAAGGGCCTTCACTTACTTACTTTCTTCCTTCTCACCGACTTACTTACAATAATGAATCTTCAAATTTTTTACAATGAATTCTTCCTAATTTACGGATATCTAGGGCTTGAAGATCTAATGAGAAAAGTGTTCTACAAACACTAAAACCGAAAACGCATAAAACGTTTGTGAATGTGTACAATATTTGTGGCTCGTGAATACAAATTGTGTATATTGAAGAGTGCAAAGTATCAAAAGTAATTCTATACTAATTTCTTTCCCTATTTATAGAGATCTTCACTTGGTGGTTATAACTTCCTTGAATTCTGTTTTGATTAGTTATAACAATATAAGCTGAATCTTGTAACTTCCTCTTAGTTAGTTGAAAGCGCTTCTTGAATCTTGTGTAACATTTCTCTAACACTTCATCATCGATACTTGCTTCTTCTTGTCTCCATCTTCATTCCTTGTCTGGATGATTATTCATAGTATTGTATGTCTCGTCTTCTATGTGTTGTCCTTGTCGATATCTTGACCTCATCGATTTCCTATCCTCAACCGAGGTTTGTCCTTATCGATGTCTTGACCTAGTCGACTACTTATACTTAGTTTTATTTACAAAAGTATACTTCAGTCTATACAAGATACTCAAATTTGGTCATCCTATTTTATACTTTTAACACATCAAAACTAAATACAATCTTTTCTTTACCTAACAATTTTCCCCTTTTTGATGATGTTAAAACACAGCTCAAGAAAAGAAAAATGTTAGTACTCTTCAAGAGATAAACATATTGCAAAATAACCAACTAAGTCACACGAGATAATCGTAACAATGGATTCAATAATCGGGTAATCGAGTTATATATTCAATAGACAAATGATTAGAGTAATTTAGTTAATCACATTCAAAGTCAAATACTACGAGGACAACATAGACAAGATTTGAAGATTTCAGACGATTGATGTTATAGATTTTTAAGACAGTTACTTATACCAAGAGTTAGTTAATGAAATAATGAAAACAAGTTAGTTAAACAACCAAATTTTGTGAAAATAGTTCAAAAGATATATTTCACGAGATATTAACATAACTTGCACCTTTTCACATTTTTATCTTTCATAGCAAACAATCGGAAGAGTAAAAAGGAAAGACTTAATCGTACCACTGTTTTCTTACGGAATAGCCATCCAATCGTAGACACAATTTTTCGTGCTCAATGGAGGCCTTCACCTAGATCTCCTTTGTCTCGGCTTGGATCGGCATCTGCTTCACCTTTTCTCTATCCAAATGGCCATCTTGCGTAAGTGGAGCGGACATGGTTGCATAAGGTGGTGCGACTATGTCTACATTAAATTACGAGTCCCCAAGATCGATCAAGTATTGATAGAAGTTCGGATCTTTTGTCTCCGGCCATTCGTGAAATGCAATGTTCTCAAATGCATGCCCCAAGAAATTTTCTTGCAGACATGAAACAGAAAATCCATTCCCCTTCATAAGCTCTCCATTTAGCTTGTTGATCCATGGGAAGGATTTCCTTGGGCACAACCTCTGTTCGGTGGAATGGACGAAAGACCTCTTCTCCTTCTTTGTTTTTCGATTTTGAACCCACTTCCTCGTCTTTCTGTCATAAGTTTTCCCATTTGCCTTCTCTTGCTCCCTCCTCCTCTTAGCTTCTCTCCTTTTATACTTCTCCTTTTCTTCCCTCCTCCTCTTAAGTACTCTTGCCTCCTCTTGTCTCGGTAGGTCTTTTGAACTTGGCTTGAAGCCTTAGCTTTCCCAGTGCTTTTGATGAGGTTGAGGGGATTTGATAGTCGGGGCTGGAGTAGGATCAGCGGTGGGTGGAAGTTCGGGTTCGAGGCTCGGACTCGGTCGACTCGGTTGTTCTCCTTTTTAATCTCCTTAATGCTCTCTGGGACTTCTCTTGGCCGCCTTCTTCTTTTCTTCCTCGGCTTTCATGACTCCTCGGACAACTCATCTATTCTTAGATTCGGGGCCATCACCGATCATCCTGCAGCTCAACTCTTTTCTTGAGCTCACTATCTTCCCTCTTTTTAGCATCGGCCAAAGCGGGTATTATAGATAGTGGCTACTTGATTTATTTGGCCAATGAGCTCTTCTCGACAAGCCACTGTCTTGATCAAGCTGGTCATATCTCTTCTTTTGTCCGACCTCGGCTCGTCTAAATTCATCATCCATGAATTTCTTTAGGATGGTTGTCTGTCTGTCTTTTTCCATGGCAAGTGCATTGATAGAATTTGTAGAAAGCGAAGCTTCCTTTGCTCTCCATGACTCTCTCTCACCTGGTCTTCAACAACTGTCACTTATTTGACGGAATGCATCTCGTACATACTGTTTAACCCGACGTCTTGAGAGTTCATTTCTTCAGCCACCTTTTGCTTTACCTTGACCATATTCTCTTCATGTCTGATTAGGAGAAATATAGATCAATCTTGGTCTTTTCATGAACTGCCGCTTCTATATTCTCCTTCAATGAAGAGGTTATGACATTTGGGACCATCTGGAAGGCATTTAGGCAGGCATTTTTCAGACTTTCTACTTCGTCCTTCAATGCTTCCAATTCGGATACGAGGCAGATGTGGTGGGCAAGCTCTGCTCTTTAGAGGGAGGAAATAGAGTTAGATCTATTTTCTCGATTTCACTTCAGCTTGCACAGTGGAGGGGAATCTGCCGGATGAGTAGATGTAGTTGGCATATCGGTTTCCACTTCACTGTTTGTTGCTCCACAATCTGCTCCGTTTGTGCCTCCTCATTTGTATCCATCTCGGTGGCTCATCGGCAGCTCCACCGATTACCTCTTCCTCTAATCTTTCCTCCTCAACCACAGCCTCTTCATCCTTTTTTCTCGTACCTCCTCCTTCTCAATTGCTTTTTCCACCTCTTCGGGGTCTCATCTCCAAGATATACCCTTTGAAGAATATAATCAACAAATGTATTTTCGGTCGGGATATCTTGGAATGACTTAAGCTTTGCCTTCTTGAGGACTTCTTTCTCCCGGATGGCTAGGTTGTTGCCTCCTGCTTCCGCTATCAAAATATTTGTCTCTTCAAAGGAACCCGGCTGAGTCTTCTTAACAAATAGACATCAACCAACTCTTTTAATAGCTCGAGGCTCGTCCTTAAGAGTGGATTCTTGTCTTAGGATAAATTTCTTCCCAAGAATCCGCAGAGAGGTTTCAGTTGGACCCATTTCCCAGGATGGGTTGGGTAGATTTAAGTAAAGGTCATGTTCGGATGAGGTTGAGGGTAAGAAAGAGAATGGGTCGTATGAGGGTTGGGTTCGTGGACTTATGGGAGTGGACCGTTTTAGAGGCTCAAAGGCAGCGGTCTCATCTGCCCCTTCATCGCGGAGTTCGGAAGTGGTGGGTTTAGGTACTCCATCCTCGGATGAGGATGAAGATGATGATGGTGAACTAGCTTCCTCTCCTTCGACTCCTCCTCGGGACGAGACATCTACCGTCTCCGTCTGCCCGATCCTTTCTCCGCCTCGGTGTGACACTTCCCCCTTGGGAAGCTGTCCTCTCCTCCTCCTCCTCGGCATCCTCCGTCTCGTGCAGACGAGGATTCATCCACCAAGGCTGTCTTAGTCTCTTTTGTCTTGGCTTTAGAAGCCCTTTTCTTTGTAGGCTGGAGGTGGAGCTGGAGCGTCTCCATCTCCTTCGAGTGCAGCAGGACCGTAAATCTTCTCATCTTTGATCGGGAGTCCTTTCTGTCTTGTATACTTTTTCACACCAACACTCCAATCAAGGTTGTCTGCCCACTTTATGCTCAAGTATGATGGTGATCCTTGCCATCATACTTGCAATTTTGGTCGAGAGACCATCTCATTAGCTAAATGCGATATGGGGGTTTTGTGAACTTTTTCTTCTCCTCCATAATCCTTGAGTAAACCAACCTCGCCCGATTAATCTCGGCCCATCTAGGATAGCCCTCGAGACAGATATCCTTGGCTTGGTTAGCCCATCGTGGCTTTGTTGCTCCCAAGATACACTTGGTCGGGATTAGCATCAACGGTGCTTTCTCTTCAACATTGGTCTTTTCAAATTCGCCGTCGTATTTTGATATGTTCTTCTCGCCATCGATCGGAAACTCTCCAAACATTACGATGAGTTATAGGTGAACGGGTTGTCGCCGGTGGTGCTTAAATTAAAAATTACACTAATCTCGAAATTGATAAAACAATTCTTCTCTTCTTTTCTTTAGTTCTTATTTGTGATTCTAAACTGTATACATTGCTTTTGCTGCGGTCAAAAACTCGGCACAGATCATCCACCATCAAATTCTTTGAAGGTTTCATCGTCTGATATCGCTTCGATCCCCTTGATTTCAGTAGATTTAATATTTCTCTTGTTTCGAATCGGTTGCAACATCCCAATCAACGTATATTTCGACTTTGTTTTATCTCTAATAGAAGTCGAGATCATATTCGAACTTGATTTTCTTTTTGGAGTCCGCCATTGATGAATGTAGAAGGTTTTAGGAGGGAAAAGAGAGGTTTTGAGAAAATATGAAGAGTTTTATGTGTGCGTAAATGAAAATTATGCATACGAATGTCTATTTATATAGAAATATAATAATAAACAATTATTAGAATAATAATTGCACCAAAAAGTGTAAATGTAGGCTTTCGAATCGCCATTAATGCAATTATGACATTTATTTTGAAAAGTGCATAGAATATTATTTAATATGTCGCGTGAGATTGAGACGGTTCATTTTTCGAAACCGCCTCTATTTACAGCGCGTGAAGTATACTCAGCGTTTTCAAAACTAAATTTGATAAAATTTCGAGTCCGTAGTAACTTCTCTCCTGACACGATTACTTATTTAAGAAATTACTTTTCAGATTAATTGGAGAGATAAAATAGAATTTTTTTATTATAGAAAGCAAATTTGAACCCTTATCCTTTTATTTTGTAAAATAAAATATTTTTAATAAAGTGAGCAACTTCATTTTTGAATAAATGATAAAGAGAATTATGAAATTAAATTCATATATTAATTATATGAACTCAATATTCATAACTAAGAGTATTTAGGAGAAACTCCTTGGACTTTCACATCGTGCGGATTGATAGCATCACTTTATGCATTTCTGAATACTTGGACCTTGTCTTGTATTTAGAGATGTGAACTTTATTCTTCTGAAACCACGAGACACTTAGACAAATCGTTAGTAACAAGAGTAAGTCGGATAAGGTGCAATAGTCATCCGATTACGAGAAGTCATTGACTATTATGTCCTTATCGATTTACCTATGTCGAACAAGTAATTATCAAGTCGGATATGGTCAATATGACTAATCCTTGATTCTTGATTCCAATAATAGGATATCAATGATATCAATTTACGATTGTCCTTTGACTCATCTAGTCGATAATTCTTTCTAGACATAATAAACCAATTGAGAGGAGCAGTAAAAACAAGGAATTAGATTATAGATTAGCTAAAGAAGCATCTAATAATCCTAATTCTACAGATAGTTCTTTAAACCTTGTCTCTGCAAGAGGCTTTGTCAAGATGTCTGCTCTTTGAAAATCGGTAAGAATCTTCTCTAGTCGATATCTCCTTTTTCAACATGATCTCGAATAAAGTGGTGTCTTATATCTACATGCTTGCATCTTGTATGTAGGTGGGTTACGGGTAATAGCTATGGCACTATAACTATCACAAAGATAGGTACTTCTTTGGTGATAATGTTATAGTCCCTTAGTGATGACTAATCCAGATAAGGCATGAACAACAACTTCCGGTGCCATATACTCGGCTTCGATTGTGGAAGTAGCTACAGAGGTTTGTTTCTTAGACAACCATGAAATCACCTTACTACCAAGAAATTGTCAAGTACCGGATGTAGATTTTCTATCTATCTTACACCCACCAAAATCTGAATCGAGTATCCAGGACAACTCAAAGTTATCATCAATTTGGATACCATAGTCCAATATTTATAGTTCCTTTCGGTATACTTGAAAATTTTCTTTCTTTGGTTCAAGATGGCTTTTCTTAGGATTAGCTTGAAAATGAGCACATACTCCAACCGCAAAAGAAATATCAGGTCTACTAGCGGTAAAATATAATAAAGAACCAATAAGACCTCTATATTCAGTTTGATCAGTGTCTTCTCCCTTCTCATCTGGATCCATTGAAAAATTTGTCATCATAGGTATCTTAGCTTCTCGGTTGGTACCTATTCCAAATTTATCAATAAGATCTTTGTATATTTGGCTTGATTGATGAATATTCCCTTCTTTGTTTGTTTGATGAGAAGTCCAAGAAAATAAGTCATCTCACCCATCATGGACATTTCAAATCTGCTTTTCATAAGAAAACTAAAATCTTCACACAAAGATATGTTAGTTGATCCGAATATTATATCATCAACATAAATTTGAACTAACAAAAGATCACAACCAAACTCTTTTCTAAAAAGAGTTCTATCAATTTTACCTTTAACAAAACCATTTTGAATTAAATATTTATACAAGGTGTCATACCAAGCTCGTGGTGCTTGTTTAAGTCCATATAGAGCTTTCCTTAGTTTATAAACTTTGTCTCCTTTGACAAAACCCGGGTTGCTCTACATAAACTTCCTCGGCCTAGGATTCCATTTAAGAATGCCGACTTAACATCCATTTGAAAAACTATGAATCTTTTAAAAGCAACATAGGCTAAAAATAATCTTATGGCTTCCAGACGAGCTCTTCGGGTGCAAAGGTTTCATCATAATCAATGCCACGATTGTGAATAACCTTGAGCAACTAGTCCGGCCTTATTTCTAACCACAATATTGTTTTCATCCCTTTTGTTTTTAAAGACCCATTTAGTTCCAATGACTTTTTGATGATGAGGCCTTTCAACAAGCTCCCATACATCTTGTCTTTGAAACTGATTTAGTTCTTCTTGCATGGCATTAATCCGGTTGGAATCCGTTAGAGCTTCGTAATTGATTTAGGTTCAAGTAATGACACATAGTAATCGAACATACAATCTTGATTTAGTTGAGTCCTTGTCTGGACACCAAAATCTAAATCTCCAATTATCTCGCTTTCAGTGGGTGATATGACATTACTCTCTTACCTTTATCTTTTACAGTGGATGGTGTCTTGTCTCGAACTATTTATTTTGAGATGATTCTATGTTACCTTCGATCCCCAGGCATTAGATGTACTAGTTGTATGATTAGTAGGCAAATCATTTGGTGAGGAAAAATTTCAGTGTTCTTTTCCTTTGTCCAATTCTTCCTCTTCATCTGAATCGATCCTTGATTGTAGAATTTTATGGTTGATTCTTTGATAGTCATCAGATTCAGTATCGATATCTTTGTGATGTTCCTGTCTTATCAAACTCAAAAGAAGTTTCATCAAATATCACATGAGGTGTTTCTTCTACACACAAGGTTGTCTTATTAAAAACTCTATATGCCTTTGATACAGATGAGTATCCCAAGAATATCCCATCTGCTATCTTGGCATCAAAAGTTTTTAATTGAGACTTTCCATTGTTATGTATGAAACATTTACAACCAAATATATGAAAGTATGAAATTTTGGGGATCTTTCCTTCCAAATTTCATATGGAGTTTTACACTTATTCTTAACAACCAAACTTCTATTTTGAACATAGCATGCTGTATTCACGGCTCGCCCAAAATCTATGTGGTGTGTTATACTCGGATAACATAGATCTAGTTTGTTTCTTTCAAAGTTCTGTTTTCCTTTCAACCACTCCATTTCTTTGTGGAGTCCTTGCTGCAGATGTTTCTGAGCTATGTCATTCTCAATGCAATAGTTAGAAATCAATTTATTTAGGAATTCGAGACCTTTATCACTTCTAATTTTAACAACATTTAATCCTTTTTCATTTTGAATTTTCTTAAGAAATTCTCGAATCTTAGTCATAGTCTCATTCTTTTTGTACAAGAAAATAACCCAAGTAAATCTTGAAAAATCATCAACAATTACTAAGGTGTATTTTCTTCCACTAAAAGCGAGAGGAGTTCTTTGGACCGAAAAGATCCATATGAAGAAGTTCCGAATTCTTTACGAAGAAAAATTACTTATTGTTTTAAAAGAAGCTTTAGTCTGCTTTTCCTTTTTGACAAGCATCACACACATGGTTCTTTGAAAATATTTTATCAGAAGTCCTTTAACTAAAGATTTCCTTGCTATTTTGTTAAGAGTTTTGAAGTTTAAGTGACTAAGTAAATGCATTGCCACAACTTAAATCATCTGTACTCTTAGCAACAAGACAAGTATCTTTAGGACAACTTTTGAAATTGGCAACATAAATGTTACCTTGTCTTACTCCGGCTAATAGAATATTTTCATTGATACCATCTAGAACATAGCATGCATTATGAGTAAATTTGACACAAAACCCTTTATCACAAAATTGTGAAACAGATAGTAGATTGTGCTTCAATCCTTCCACGTAGTAAACTTCATGAACTTGAACATCTCCAATCATTAGTGTTCCTACACCTTTAGTAAGTCCATAGTTGTTATCTCCAAACATCACTCTTGGTCCATCAATGGTTTGATAGTTAGAGAGAAGTCGTCTTTCATAGGTCATGTGCTTAGAACATCCACTGTCAATGTACCGGATGACCTCAAGAATGTCTCCTCTATCAACTATCTTCTTGTCTTCCTGCAATCACAAATTTATTGCTTAGGTACCTTTTGTACTTTGGGTCCTTCCATGTTAAGTTGATTTTTAGGAATCCGGACAAAGATATCAATGTTTCTTAAAACCATAGATTGCGCTTACATCCATACCTATCTACTAAGATAAGATTTTTAAGATCAATCTTATTTAATTGATCTTTTGAAATTGTCTTGAATCTTGGTAAGAATGGATATGTCTTGCTTCTTCCATCAAAACCATTATACCTAGGATAAGACTTTGATTTAGCCTTGGGTTTAACCTTTGGAGTTTCTTTCCTTGTCTGTTTCTTCTTTTCGAATTATCGGATGAGGTAATCAATTCCTTGGGTTTCCATGGACTAAATCTAGTTTCTATCTTTGGTTTAGTTGCTTTGACAAAGACTCTAGGTTTTATTGGATCATTTTTCTTGCTCCTATCAAAACCTAATCCAGTTTTATCACTAGACTTTTGTGAAGAATTGAAAATTTTATCTATTGTGGTTTGAGAGTTATTGAAGTCCTAACTTGAGATTTAATTCTCTGTTAGTTTTCTTATAATTCTCATTTTCGAATAGGTATTTGAAAATTTTATTTTTAAAGAACTCAATTCTTGTTCTAACTTTTCTGTCTTATCGGACAAGGTACGGTGATTATCTCGGTCGACATTCCCCCTTGAATGTATAGTCTGGTTTTTCACTTACCTTAGTTTGATTAACCTTAGTTAGATCAGTAATTTGATTCTTTAAATTAAAATTTCTGCCTCTATCTCGTTTATAAGCGAGATAGAGCTGTTTCAAGTCTTTCAAAAGTTTATCAATAAGATTGGGATCGAGTTTGATAAAATATCACAATCATTATCTGAAGATGTATAGTAATGTACTTCTTTTGCCATCGGACATATGTCATCATCGATCCAAAATCAGATGAGGATGAGGATGAAGATGTCTCATGAACTTCTTCTTTCTCGGCTAGGAGAGCTCTCTCGGCATACCTTCTATCTCTTTTCTTCCTCTTTTCTTCTCTCTCTCTGGGAGTGAGTTGAGGACAATCATAATCGTAGTGATCGGGTTTGTTTCATGTATAGCATATATATCCTCTGTCTGCTTTTGGACTACTATCTCCTCGTCCGATAGGTGACTTATGACTTCTTGACCGATCCTTCTTTCTATCATTGTCCGAACTCTTTTCATCCCTGTCGATCTATAGTTCCTTCGACCTAACCTCGTCTCTCTTGTTTCTTTTGTACTTCATCTTCAATCTTTCATACCTTTTTAACAAAAGAGTCATTTCTTCTTTTACGGACAAATCAGATGCTTTAGAAATTTTTTCAGATTCATCTTGATGAACAAAAGCTACAGCCTTTCCAGATGTTGAAGATTTTGCTTCATCTTCTACATCCTCAATTTGAATGTCATATTCTAACGCCTTTAGATGAGAAAACAAGGTGTGGTGAGGAATTGAGGATAGATTTTGAGTAGCCTTCAATATTAGCTTTTATCTCCATCTTTTGCTCAATGATCTCAAGTACTTTATTGTTGATTTCTTTTTCTGTATGTTTTTCCCAAGTCACCGCTTTGTTCAATAGATTGGTCACCGACATCCAATTGATCAATGACTCTCCTTCTTTCATTTTGAAAGTGTCAAAAGCGTGTAGAACCGATCGCAACTTGTTTTCTTTAACTCGTTTAGATCCTTCACAAATTCCAGCAAGAGTCTCCCACATTTCCTTGATGTCTTGCATCTTTTAACCTTTTCAATCCAATCCTTGCTCAAAGTTTCAATGATTTCGCTTCTTGCAACTTGATCTAAATTGTGAATCTTCCTTTCATCACTAGTGAGTTCGAGCTTTTTTTTCTTGTCTCACTCTTGTTTCAATTTGTTGTAGTACCATCGCTTGTGCCACCATGATAAAACTTGATAGGTCCTTCCTCAAGAACCTCCTCCATTCTCGTCATGAATTGCTTTAAGATGGTTCTCCATTCTAAACTTCCGAATCATATTCTTCTATAGAAAAATCAGCAAACTTTGGATTTCTTGCTTTTCACGAGAAGACATGGTGAAACAGAAAAACCACAAAACTCACAAGATCTTGTTAGTAGAATCAAGTAGCGAAACTATGATTATCAAGAACAAAAATTCAGGATCTTAGTTAAGACCTAAAATTAATATCGTAATGACTTAACACCGCTCACGATACCCGGAATGTTGAGTTGATTAAAAACCTTGAGTTAGCCTTCTAGAACAAAATCTAGAAGGGGGGTTTGAATAGATTTTGTAGATTTTTCGAATCTTTCCAAAATCAATTCAAAGAATCGATTAACACAATGGAATATAATTGTGAAACTTCAACTTCAACAAGATCAAAAACACGATATTATAAGTTTAACTTTAAAACTGGAATTAATATGTAAATGATAAGCTAGGAATAGAAAAGGAACAAATAAGTAAATCAAAGCAATAAAGAACACAGATTTATAGTGGTTCGGATTATAACAATCCTACATCCACTCTCCTTCTTCAACCTTGAAGAAGGGCCTTCACTTACTTACTTTCTTCCTTCTCACCGACTTACTTACAATAATGAATCTTCAGCCTTACAATGAATTCTTCCTAATTTCTGGATATCTAGGGCTTGAAGATCTAATGAGAAAAGTGTTCTACAAACACTAAAACGAAAACGCATAAAACGTTTGTGAATGTGTACAATATTTGTGGCTCGTGAATACAAATTGTGTATATTGAAGAGTGCAAAGTATCAAAAGTAATTCTATACTAATTTCTTTCCCTATTTATAGAGATCTTCACTTGGTGGTTATAACTTCCTTGAATTCTCGTTTTGATTAGTTATAACAATATAATCGAGATCTTGTAACTTCCTCTTAGTTAGTTGAAATCGCTTCTTGAATCTTGTGTAACATTTCTCTAACACTTCATCGTCGATACTTGCTTCTTCTTGTCTCCATCTTCATTCCTTGTCTGGATGATTATTCATAGTATTGTATGTCTCGTCTTCTATGTGTTGTCCTTGTCTCGATATCTTGACCTCATCGATTTCCTATCCTCAACCGAGGTTTGTCCTTGTCTCGATGTCTTGACTCTAGTCTCGACTACTTATACTTAGTTTTATTTACAAAAGTATACTTCACTGCCTATACAAGATACTCAAATTGGCCATCCTATTTTATACTTTTAACACATCAAAACTAGATACAATCTTTTCTTTACCTAACACGCATATATGATAAAAACTTGTATGAATCGTGAATGATTCTCTGGCCTAAAAGCAATAGCAATCTATTGTCCATCCATTTAACTAAAAGTTCCATCGATTGAGTAAAATTAGGAGGAAAAAATAATAAGCCTAGAAAATGGGAGCAACATATGTTCGACATCATCGCCCCATCTTGGAAGAGCTTCTAGGAATATTGTATTCGAAATATTCTGTTCCAGAACTGTCAAGGCCATGTCCAATCTACTTGTTTTGAACTTCCAAAACTATATAAATAATACCAGTTAATCTAAATAATAACTCTATCCTCCCAATTGAACAGAAGAATCACAAAATGAAGAAATACCATAACACATTGTTATCATATTTGTTTCTTAGCCTAGTTGGACATTATTCTCCAGGCCAAATTCTCAAGTATCCGTTATAGTACTTAATCAATTTACATCCTATTATATACATTAATTAACTATTGAAAAGAAACATTGATAAGATATATATAGCTCAATAATGTCTTCCGAGAAACCACTACAGACAAGACATCTACACTTAAAACCACTTGCAGGTAGCGATAATTGTCCATCCCTATGGACTCATAGTTTCTGGAATGCATATATCAACAAAAATTAAACCACATCTTCGTTTCAGGTAAAAAGATCTTAGTTTCAGGAAAAAAATGTAATCATGTAAAACGATTGAATTCACCCTGAGTTGGAATAATTTGTATAAAAAGATCATAAAAATACTTAACAAGCAGCTATCAAACCATGTACAAATTTCTGAAAAAGAAGATTATATAATGCAGTAAACAATGGTTCTGACTTCTGATCTTTTGTAATTTACTTCAAACCAAGTATCCACTCATCTTATTATGTCATAAGCTACAAAAGAACTACAAAGTCTGGCATATCATTATCAAGAGATAATGCTTATTGTTGTTACCTATTTCTCCATTTCCTTCGTTACAGAGTATAGATCGAACTTTATATCAGTCTTTTGCATATATATGGAAAAAGCTTGCAAGTTGCGAATATTAGTCATCATCAAATCTTGGACACCAGGATGCTGAACATACACGGTTAAGACAATTAAATACTAAACTCATATCAGATCCAGAAACTGATGGTGAAGTTCCCTTACCTTCACAACAATATTAATGTTATCACCTCTGAGTCGTGCTCGGTTTGTGCTATTCTGCCTCGCCCTTTCAAGACAATATATGCATGCATGATGCATGCTTGAATTAATGACTAATGATGAAAGATATACATATATGTGAGCAATTAAAAGCTATAAGAAATTATATATATATATATATATATATATATGTATGTATGTGTTGTCAAATTTCTTCTTTTCCCTTTCCAATATGATCATCTATATATATATCCCTCTTATCTGTTTTTATTAATACCGGCCACACGTTAAGATTATGGAAACACTATTAAAAAAGTAAAAAAACTAATCCTTCATTCATGCAGCCTGCAGAAGAGGTAATATTTACTAAGGGGGCGCTTGTTATGAATTGTTCAATGGGAATAGGAATAAAATTGATTTTTTCCTCTATGCCCTTAGGTTTATTGGAGGAAGGAAATGTCTCCATGTTAGTTACATCATTGGTGTTGTGCTCCAATTTTGAAAAAATGAGACAAAAGAAACTTGTTATTGGTGGTGGAGGGGAGTGATTGAGCTACAAAAAAATTGTGAAATACCGACGGACCAAATTCCGTCACAAATATCGATAAAATACCGACAAAATACCGTCGGAATTTCAAATTTCAAATTTACCTACAAATTTTGAATTTTTTATAAACAGTGTTTTCGACGAATATTCATCGGTAATTACCGACAGAATACCGACGAATATTCATCGGTATTTACCGGCGAATTAATTTTTCATCGGTATTTTGCGGCGAGAAAAATACCGACGGACGACCAATTTTACCGACTGAAATCCGTCGGTAAATAACTATTTTTTTTGTAGTGGAAATGATTGTAGATGTGGAAAAGGTTAATCATGATGGGTAATGATTACTCTATTTAGGAGGAAAAATAATGTCATTCACCATTTTTTATTCTCATTAGGCACCACAATTGCCTTATATTAATTCTCATTCCCATTACCATTGAAGAATTTCCAACCAAGCGCCCCCTAAGTATAAATTATATATGGAAATTCTTCAAATCATACACAATACTCCCTCCGTCCAGGAGACATTTGTGATTGACTTTTTCAACGGTTTTGTGTGAGAATTATTTCATAGTAATATGTGAGCGAAAGTTATTTTATATGAATGATATGCTAGTTAATATCATTCATATAAAATAACTTTCGCTCACATATTACTATGAAATAATTCTCACACAAAAATCGTTAAAAAAGTCAATTGTGCAAATGTCTTCGGACGGAAGGAGTTTACTTTAGAACTGTTCACCAGGGGCAATAAATGTAAACAAAATTTAACAAACTTCCAAGTTCTAGATCAGTATCATTCAGTTAATAATTTATGGTTAGCAAATAAGCAAAGGTGCATCTACAATCATGAACAACGGCATTTATTCAGCTAATTAAAAAAGCAAGCGCATTCAAAAGCATTAACTGAAAAAAAAAAAAAAGCAAGGATATATGCTAATCATCTAATCTCAAGTCATATTGACTACCTCATAAGAGTGTAGGAAGAAATGAATCGGACATCTGTGCAGCAATTATCAAAATATTCTTCTGGAGAATAAGCAGGTCGAAGAAAATTACCCAAGGAATGAGAAATGCGAATCCAAATTATACTAGCAAATGAGCTAAACAAAACCAGATGCAATTCTATTTGAGGAAAACAATCAAAATCAAAACCAGATGCAATTCTATTAGAGGGAAAACAGCTTAAAATCAAAATCCGAGCAATGTGAATTAGGAAACCAGAATTAGGGATATAATTTGTTCATAAATAGTCACAAGAAACTTATAATTAAGAAGCCAAGCCATATCGTTGAAGCAGACGATCTTAAGCGTCCATTACAAGGCTCTCTTTCCGCAGCATCACCATCGAAGCCTGAAACTCCTACAAAAATTCAAACAAGAGACGTTTGTCCTCATCGGGTGACAAAGCGGTGGGGAAAGGCGGTGTGGCTTCGGCGGCGGGACGCGGTGGCTCGACGCAATATTAGGGCACGCGTGATTTAGGGCTCGCGAATAGGAAGGAGGAGCGGAGCGAGGAAGCGGTGGTGACGAGCAGCGGGATGGAGGTGGTGGCTCCGACGGCAGGGAACGGCGGTGGTGGCTCCGGTAGAGGGAACGGCGGTGGTGGATCCGGTAGGGGACGGCGGTGGTGGATCCGGTAGGGGAAAAGCAGAGGCGTCTCGTTGAGTGAGAGAAGTATACTATTTTTATTTTTGATGTTTGAGGAGGAAAAAAAATCTTAAGTATTGTATATATACCCCAAAAATTAGAATTAAAAAAAAAAATTAAAAGACAACGTTAAAAACAACGATTGCTAAAATCCGTTGTCTTTTGGTGCAAACCCACTACCTAAGACAACGGGTTTAACTAAGACAACGGTCGAGCCGAAAATCGGTGTCTTAGCCCAGTTGTCTTAGGCCATTTTTGGCATAGTGAATTAAGTAGTTGTACCAATGGAAGATATATCTAATGTTGGTTTTTCATTTTTTTTTGATGAGGGCATACGTTTGTGAATAGTAGAGAAATGCTTTTCTAAATGGAAATTTGAAAGTAAATAAATAATATTAAATATTATTTATTTAATAAATCCACACATGAAGTGGATAAGATCAAAAAGTTATTTTGGTATAACTTCTCCATCATGCATGCAGATTTTTGTGAGAACATCGTAGGATGATAACTCTCTTCGAAAATGAAAAAAATCTAATGCGGCTCTTAGATCTTGCTCCCTCTCGATACACAATTCTCTTGACATATCACATATTGCATGAATCTCTAAAGGGCACTTAAATTGTGAACTATGGAAGCAATCCGAATAATAACGTAATTGCATTTCGGACTCGAGGATCACAAGTGTACGTAGAATTCAACCGGCTCGATTATTCCGCTGCGTTATAGGTTAGTGATTCCTAACCAATGTATTTCCAATAAAATTCATGTTGACGGTGCTTTAAAATAAAATCAAATCTAATTTTTAAACATATATAAATATCAAGATAAAAATCTATTATCGATCTTCATTAATATCTTGACCAGTTTGCCCGTTTGTGACTGCAGATTGAGAAGAATATCAGATCCATATGCCCTTTTGGGAGATTGGATGAAGGTTTTTCTACTCAATCTTCTACTTCTCAGACAACAGCAACTGCTGCTAAGTCAACTCAGCATTCTGTTATGGCTGAAGCTGCTACGGTCATCTCCTTATAGGCAGGAATTCCGGATGGAGATTTCATGTTGCCTCTGCCCTGTTTCCGATGTCACGCTAAAGCTGATCTGTCACATCCCAATTTTGAAGACTTTTAAGTAAAAACTTTTAGTCTTCTATAAAAAAAAACTAGTAAATAATGGTTTACACACTACTTTAATATATGCGGAAGCCAAATGAATTTCAAGATTTTAAAACCAGAAGCATTTCAATCAAGTAGTAGAGTAAATTACACTCAGAACAAATTTTCTAATTTACTAAGATAGCAAAACTTTTCCTAGATCCAGAATTTAAAATAAAAAAAAATAAGTACGACGATATAAAAAAACATTTTACTAAAATAAGATTACTAGTCTCCACCACCTTGCCACCACGTCCGAGCCTCCTTAAACCGAAAAGAGTAGAATTATGAAGGGTGAACAAACAACTAGCTCGGTGGGGACTCGTTTGTCAATGTTAAATACAAATCATGTAAATCATCACCGAATACCTACAACACATCGTAAATTTTAGCAAGGACCCACTTGTGATCCGAACTACTATAGAAACCTGAACATAGCATAGCATGTAATCAGTAGTTGTTGCCTATGGAATGTCGCATATAAACAATAATAATTCACATTCAAAGCATTTAATAGAGACAAACGTAAACTTGAGTAGAAATCCTCACCTCAAAAGTCGTTAAATTTGCAATGCAATCCTAGTGATGTGTCTCGCTAATCCCATCTCCTATAAAATATAAATGATAGGGTCTTAGAATTATAATAGTATAATAATAATAATATAATAATACCAAAACAAAAATGATAAAAATACTAGTATATAATAGTAATAGTAATGATTTGGACACTAGAACTTGGAAATTAGAACATTGAATTTGCCGAGAATAGAAAATAAAAAGGTAAGTGGCAGAACCTGGTTTGTGAATAAAACAGCATGCTTATTTTTCTTAAAAACGATAAAAAGACTATAATTGAAAAATATTTGGGCTTTGCATGCACAAAAAAATGGTTCGGCTAATAAAATTAAAAACAATCACATGCTTACGTATTCTAATTTGGCTAATATAGAGCATCGCACACTCATGACAATATATTTTGAAAAATAATAGCTGCTCTTTTCGAAACCCATGAACCTGGAAATTGTGACACTGAAATATTTTAAGGCTTACAAGATGAACCACTTTCAAAATCGCAAAGATATATATATATATATATACACCGTTCCTTAGGGTAGCGCAAAAGAAATAATTGTAATACGCAAGACCGATATTAACAAAGGAAAAGAAAATGTTTAATGTTTCGGATAGAAGATGAAGGACTAGAAGTCTTGATAACCTTGTCACTGGATGTTCTAATTAGATTCAAGAAAGTTTATACAGAAATTCGATCAAAGCGTGTTGCGTGGGTCAAAAATTTGGAAGAGAAATTTGATGAGCGAGAGAATTCTTTTTTCCGTGAAAGACCGCATATAAAAAGAAAAAAGTAGATGTGAAGTTGAGATTTTTAAGAAATAAGTAGATATGAAGTTGAGATTTTAAGGGTACGGAATCTCCCACATTTGATGTGGGATAATATTTGAATTTTTTTAATAACCGAAGGGAAAAACTTGGGGTAAAAGATAAAGAAAAAATCCATTATATATATATATATATATATATATATATATATATTATATGCTTAATAAATAATAATGATGATAATAATAATAAAAGTAGTGTATATTTAATAATAATTGACTATAGATTTTTAGTGTGCTACATCGTACCCCTCTTGGAAAAATTTTCGCCTCGAAAATTCTATAACTAACCTTTAGATTGTGTCAGTAGCGAATTTTTGTGCCTTTCCTCTTTTCAGTTCTTTTGTAGCATAGATTGGACATTCAAACGCCTCATGTCCAGCCGCTTACACTGTAGCATTTGCCTTTTCCTAGCAAGCATTCCCGCGATGGTTCCGTCCACGCTTCGCAAAGCGGTTTTATTATTGTTGTATTTGATCCAAAGTTTACATTATTCGTTCTCGACTTATCTTGGATTTCATGTTCCTCTTGATTTGAATCTTGCCATTTCCTTTTCCCGAGCTCTCACTCTCCTTTGCTTTAGGCGCATCCATAGCTATGCCGGGCAGCTCTCTCTTCAACTCGTTCAAAAGTTTCGGCTAGAGTGGTAAGTCCTTGCCTAGACAACACGTTTCGATCTCTCGCACGCAATCCATTTCTAAACCTCCGGGCCTTTTAAGTTCGGTATCTACTAAGTGATGAGCGAAACGACTCAGGTTACTAAATTTTCGCTCATACTCTTCCACCGTCATATTTTCTTGTTTCAGGTTGAAGAATTCAGTCTTTTCTGCACCTGAAATGATGGTGGGTAGTACTTTTCTCGTGACAATCTCTCTAAACCTTGCCCAAGTCAATTGAGCCTGCTCACCGCCGGCTTCATACGCCGCATGAGGCCCACCATATACGCGCATCTTCCTTTAGCCGGAAAGTGGCACATGCCACCCTCTCGAGCATCAGACACATCATAAGTCCAAGAATGCTCTCTAGAGACTCCATCCACTCCTCGAGAGCAGAAGGTCCATCCCTACCATTGAATGTAGGAGGCTTGAATTTATTCAATCGCTCCACCACCCGGAGGTGATTTATCTCGAGGTTGCGGAGGTGGAGGATTTTGGGGGCGTTTCGTGCATATCTCACGTCGTGGAGGCATATTCCTATAACCATCCACACGCTTGTCTTATAAACGCTCACGCATTGCATATAGGTAAATAATTTCTAGCGTACCCCATGATTTCGTATGCATTTTTTTTTAAAAAACAAGTGTCTTGTGTAATAAAAGAATGACTTTGAAAATATAGAACTTTCTCATGAATTTTGGTCATAGTTGTTGAATTGTAACATACGTACCTTTTGGAGAGGTCGGTGTAGTAGCGCAGAGGTGGATATAGCAACTAGTAGACATATTGTACAAAGAGAATTTTGACTCAAATATTGAAGACACTTATGATTATATTTGTCTAAATAAAATACTTTAGCGAGTCTACGTAATCACGCACCCGCTCACGATACCACACCGTCACATCCCAATTTTGAAGACTTTTAAATAAAAACTTTTTAGTCTTCTATAAAAAAACTAGTAAATAATGGTTTACACACTACTTTAATATACGCGGAAGCCAAATGAATTTCAAGATTTTAAAAACAAGCATTTCAATCAAGTAGTAGAGTAAATTACACTCAGAACAAATTTTCTAATTTACTAAGATAGCAAAACTTTTCCTAGATCCAGAATTTAAAATAAAAAAAAATAAGTACGACGATATAAAAAAAAAAAACATTTTACTAAAATAAGATTACTAGTCTCCGCCACCTTGCCACCACGTCCGAGCCTCCTTAAACCGAAAAGAGTAGAATTATGAAGGGTGAGCAAACAACTAGCTCGGTGGGGACTCGTTTGTCAATGTTAAATACAAATCATGTAAACCATCACCGAATACCTACAACACACTGTAAATTTTAGCAAGGACCCACTTGTGATCCGAACTACTATAGAAACTGTTGAACATAGCATAGCATGTAATCTGTAGTATTGCCTATGGAATGTCACATATAAACAATAATAATTCACATTCAAAGCATTTAATAGAGACAAACGTAAACTTGAGTAGAAATCCCTCCTCAAAAGTCGTTAAATTTGCAATGCAATCCTAGTGATGTGTCTCGCTAATCCGTCTCCTATAAAATATAAATGATAGGGTCTTAGAATTATAATAGTATAATAATAATAATATAATAATACCAAAACAAAAGTGATAAAAATACTAGTATATAATAGTAATAGTAATGAATTGGACACTAGAACTTGGAAATTAGAACATTGAATTTGCTGAGAATAGAAAATAAAGAGGTAAGTGGCAGAACCTGGTTTGTGAATAAAACAACATGCTTATTTTTCTTAAAAACGATAAAAAGACTATAATTGAAAAATATTTGGGCTTTGCATGCACAAAAAAATGGTTCGGCTAATAAAATTAAAAACAATCACATGCTTACGTATTCTAATTTGGCTAATATAGAGCATCGTAACACTCATGACAATATATTTTGAAAAATAATAGCTGCTCTTTTCGAAACCCATGAACACGGAAATTGTGACACCGAAATATTTTAAGGCTTACAAGATGAACCACTTTCAAAACTGCAAAGATATATATATATATATATACACTGTTCCTTAGGGTAGCGCAAAAGAAATAATTGTAATACGCAAGACCGATATTAACAAAGGAAAAGAAAATGTTTCTTGTTTCGGATAGAAGATGAAGGACTAGAAGTCTTGATAACCTTGCCGCTGGATGTTCTAATTAGATTCAAGAAAGTTTATACAGAAATTCGATCAAAGCATGTTGCGTGGGTCAAAAATTTGGAAGAGAAATTTGATGAGCAAGAGAATTCTTTTTTTCGTGAAAGACCGCATATAAAAAGAAAAAGTAGATGTGAAGTTGAGATTTTTAAGAAATAAGTAGATATGAAGTTGAGATTTTAAAGTACGGAATCTCCCACATTTGATGTGGGATAATATTTGAATTTTTTTTTAATAACCGAAGGGAAAAACTTGGGGTAAAAGATAAAGAAAAATCCATTATATATATATATATATGTATATATATATATTATATACTTAATAAATAATAATGATAATAATAATAATAAAAGTAGTGTATATCTAATAATAACCGACTATAGATTTTTAGGGTGCTACATCCTACCCCTCTTGGAAAAATTTCGCCCTCGAAAATTCTATAACTAACCTTTAGATTGTCTTTGTAGCGAATTTTTGTGCCTTTCCTCTTTTCAGTTCTTTTGTAGCATAAATTAGACATTCAAACGCCTCATGTCCCCGCTTACACTGTAGCATTTGCCTTTTCCTAGCAAGCATTCCCGCGATGGTTCCGTCCACGCTTCTCGCAAAGCGGTTTTATTATTCTTGTATTTGATCCAAAGTTTACATTATTCGTTCTCGACTTATCTTGGATTTCATGTTCCTCTTGATTTGAATCTTGCCATTTCCTTTTCCCCAAGCTCTCACTCTCCTTTGCTTTAGGCGCATCCATAGCTATCTTTGGCGGCCTATCTCTTTAGCTCGTTCAAAAGTTTCGGCTAGAGTGGTAAGTCCTTGCCTGCACAACACGTTTCGATCTCTCGCACGCAATCTATATCTAAACCTCCGGCCTTTTTAAGTTCGGTATCTACTAAGTGATGAGCGAAACGACTCGGGTTACTAAATTTTCGCTCGTACTCTTCCACCGTCATATTTTCTTGTTTCGGGTTGAAGAATTCAGTCTCTTTCTGCACCTGAAATGATGGTGGGTAGTACTTTTCTCGTGACAATCTCTCTAAACCTTGCCCAAGTCAATTGAGCCTGCTTCACCGCCGGCCTCATACGCCGCATGAGGCCCACCATATACGCGCATCTTCCTTTAGGCTGGAAAGTGGCACATGCCACCCTCTCGAGCATCGGTACACATTATAAGGCCAAGAATGCTCTCTAGAGACTCCATCCACTCCTCGAGAGCGGAAGGTCCATCCCTACCATTGAATGTAGGAGGCTTGAATTTATTGAATCGCTCCACCACCCGGGAGGTGATTTATCCGAGGTTGCGGAGGTGGAGGATTTTGGGGCGATACTGTGCATATCTCACGTCGTGGAGGCATATTCCTATAACCATCCACACGCTTGTCTTATAAACGCTCACGCATTGCATATAGGTAAATAATTTCTAGCGTACTCCCATGATTTCGTATGCATTTTTTTTTAAAAACAAGTGTCTTGTGTAATAAAAGAATGACTTTGAAAATATAGAACTTTCTCATGAATTTTGGTCATAGTTGTTGAATTGTAACATACGTACCTTTTGGAAAGGTCGGTGTAGTAGAGCAGAGGTGGATATAGCAACTAGTAGACATATTGTACAAAGAGAATTTTGACTCAAATATTGAAGACACTTATGATTATATTTGTCTAAATAAAATACTTTAGCGAGTCTCTAATCACGCACTCCGCTCCGATACCACACTGTCACATCCCAATTTTGAAGACTTTTAAATAAAAACTTTTTAGTCTTCTATAAAAAAACTAGTAAATAATGGTTTACACACTACTTTAATATACGCGGAAGCCAAATGAATTTCAAGATTTTAAAACCGAAGCATTTCAATCAAGTAGTAGAGTAAATTACACTCGTGAACAAATTTTCTAATTTACTAAGATAGCAAAACTTTTCCTAGATCCAGAATTTAAAATAAAAAAAAATAAGTACGACGATATAAAAAAACATTTTACTAAAATAAGATTACTAGTCTCCACCACCTTGCCACCACGTCCGAGCCTCCTTAAACCGAAAAGAGTAGAATTATGAAGGGTGAACAAACAACTAGCTCGGTGGGGACTCGTTTGTCAATGTTAAATACAAATCATGTAAATCATCACCGAATACCTACAACACACTGTAAATTTTAGCAAGGACCCACTTGTGATCCGAACTACTATAGAAACTGTTGAACATAGCATAGCATGTAATCTGTTTGTTGCCTATGGAATGTCGCATATAAACAATAATTATTCACATTCAAAGCATTTAATAGAGACAAACGTAAACTTGAGTAGAAATCCCCACCTCAAAAGTCGTTAAATTTGCAATGCAATCCTAGTGATGTGTCTCGCTAATCCGTCTCCTATAAAATATAAATGATAGGGTCTTAGAATTATAATAGTATAATAATAATAATATAATAATACCAAAACAAAAGTGATAAAAATACTAGTATATAATAGTAATAGTAATGATTTGGACACTAGAACTTGGAAATTAGAACATTGAATTTGCTGAGAATAGAAAATAAAGAGGTAAGTGGCAGAACCTGGTTTGTGAATAAAACAGCATGCTTATTTTTCTTAAAAACGATAAAAAGACTATAATTGAAAAATATTTGGGCTTTGCATGCACAAAAAAATGGTTCGGCTAATAAAATTAAAAACAATCACATGCTTACGTATTCTAATTTGGCTAATATAGAGCATCAAGAACACTCATGACAATATATTTTGAAAAATAATAGCCGCTCTTTTCGAAACCCATGAACACGGAAATTGTGACACCGAAATATTTTAAGGCTTACAAGATGAACCACTTTCAAAACTGCAAAGGTATATATATATATACACTGTTCCTTAGGGTAGCGCAAAAGAAACAATTGTAATACGCAAGACCGATATTAACAAAGGAAAAGAAAATGTTTCTTGTTTCGGATAGAAGATGAAGGACTAGAAGTCTTGATAACCTTGCTGCTGGATGTTCTAACTAGATTCAAGAAAGTTTATACGTAAATTGATCAAAGCGTGTTGCGTGGGTCAAAAATTTGGAAGAGAAATTTGATGAGCGAGAGAATTCTTTTTTTTACGTGAAAGACCGCATATAAAAAGAAAAAAGTAGATGTGAAGTTGAGATTTTTAAGAAATAAGTAGATATGAAGTTGAGATTTTTAAGGGTACGGAGTCAATTGAATCTCCCACATTTGATGTGGGATAATATTTGAATTTTTTTTTTTAATAACCGAAGGGAAAAACTTGGGGTAAAAGATAAAGGAAAAAATCCATTATATATATATATATATATATATATATTATATACTTAATAAATAATCATGATAATAATAATAATAAAAGTAGTGTATATCTAATAATAACTGACTATAGATTTTTAGGGTGCTACATGATCAGACGGCCGATGGGCTCATTTGGTGTGCGCAGTTTACGTGCCAGACGTGTTTTCGAAGACTATGGAGGGAGAGGGAGTTGATTCGAAGTGTTGAAGAGGACATGGGAGGAAATGCTTTTTCTGACTTTGGAACAAACTGATATTTGGACCAAGCAGTTAATTTCCAAGATGAGATTCTAACTGTTTGGGACCTTACGAAGTTGAGATCTATGGTTTAAAGATGAATGAGTGGAAGAGAATCGAGGATTTCAAGAATGACAACTTATTAGACTATTCATAACCTTTGCTCTCATATTTGCTCTCTCAATTTTAGTCATGTGTCATTTAACTGTTGGAAACTATTTGGGGTCTAAATGTAATTATTTCAAATATAAAACTATTCCTAAAACTATTTTATATCTAAATATACTGAAATTAATAAATTAATTATAAATAATGTAAAATTTAATCCCAAAGCACAACTAAAACATGTTTATTAATCTAACTTTGCATTAAGAACTTGTGACGTATTTATACAATGAGAACAGGAATGGAAGCTTCTAGATGCTTCACTAACTAATTTTGTTTAACAGAAAATGAGAGTTGTGAGCTAGGTGCACGTGTCAACAAAACATATAACTAATCCGAATGTTTAATTTGATAAAACAAACCCTAACCATGCACGTACTAATACAGATGATACTATTCTCGTCGTGCAGGTGTCACCAAAAAATATTTTGTCTATAAAAGCATTCATAAGGGTATGGAACAACTTATATTATTATTATTTTTTTGACTAGGCAAATTATAACACGAACTCATGACCTTTCGGAAAGGTATGAATAGATAAATCCCATTGAAGATGACGGTGATGTCTTGGAAAGTATGAAAGGAAAGGATACTAACAAAGAGAAAGCTTGAAAAGAAGGGTTGAAGAGGCTAGGGGAAAGGAATACAGTGTGAGGAAATTCTCCTCCAATCATGGATTTGCTGTTGAAAGTTTCCTACAAATTCTCATACGATCCTGAGGGTGTCCATGGGGTGGTTGGGGGGCTCTAGTTTCTTTTCTTTTAATTTTTATTATTAAATATTTTTCTGATTTTATTTGATATTTTGTTAATGCATGTAGTGAATTTAGTTTCTCATTTAGTTAGACAATTTGAATGTCGAAAAACAAATAAGCTTTGGTAAAATCTTAAGCTTAGTTTTATTTAATTGTACTCTTAATTAAGTATATTGAATATTTTTTAAATCAGGATTTGGTAATTATTTGACATTTTCAAGGGAAGTAAGGTAAGGGGAGGTTATGGTTTAGGGAAAGTATAAAGAGGGTTCCTCAAGGGTTATGTTCAGTGGTTGTCATATAAGCGGCGAGCACAAAATATAATGTTCATCAATGGACACTCTATCATTTTCATCAATAACCATTTACAAAATTACGATTTCCTCTGTTGTTCGTATTAATTGTGCTAGATTGCAATTAGATTTAGTTTACGTACTAAATACGTTGAAGTCTAACTATAATCTTTTTAATAATTAGAAAACTCATTAAAAATTACCAATAAAGTCGATTCTCTACTGAAATGATTACTTGATTGGTCTTTAACAAAACTCTTTACAAATATATAAGCATCAAATTGTAAACACATGACGTTGAGGATAAATTGCACTTTTGGTCCTAATCGAATGGGTGATCTGCAAAATAATCTTTTTTTTTTTTATATATATTTTTGGTCTCAAAAGAATTGCAAATTTGATTCCAAAAATAATAAATTGTAATTTTGGTCCCAAGAAAATAGAGTAAAATTGTAGGTTTGGTCATAAATATTGGCGGATGGTATCAAATTTGCAAACAAATGACGACTTTAGAACATAGAAAACCAAAAGTATATTGAGGATATTCCTATGGAATTAAAAGTGAAATTTTTCCATATTTTTCGCTAAAAACACACTATAATAGGTATAGATAGCTCTCTATGCAGCTATCCAGGTTTCATATCTTTTTGCAAATCAATCCCTGTAAAAAATGGAGGATATATATCAAGTTTCTGCAATATTCTTAACTCAGAAATCAAATTCATGGTCTCCCTATATATAAAAGGAGGCAGAAACCCTAAAGTCTAAACATATCAGCACCTCTCCTCCAAAATTCTCAGATCTAAAAGAATGAATAGTCCATGAAACACTCCAGCGCTCAAGCTTCTAATCCTACTTGCTATTTGTGTTTTAATCTCATACGGTAATCTTCTCTTTTTTTTTTTTTTTTTTTTTTTTTTTTTTAACATTTTTGGTGACAATTTGATTTTGTGGAAGCCCTCTATAAGATCGAAGATCTTGCCAGATTTTGATGATTGTGTTGGGCCGTGAGAGTTAATTAAAATTGTTTCTTTGATGTAGGTTTGGACCTTTCATAGTTTATTTTAGGGTGAGTTACATCTAGGTACAATCCTTACACCATAATTACTATCAACTACAACACAAACAAAAGTTACTCTCAGCTAAAATAATATGTGGCAAACTACCCAAATTACCCTTCTCCCAACCTTTCCAATTTGCTACAGCTTCTTCAAAATAAGTATTGTGATGTCCTTTGGCTTGATTGTGACTTGATTGTACTTTTTTTTTTTTTTACTTTCCAAGGGATCAACCTTTCATACATATTTTTAAGGAATTTAATATTTATAATTTTTTTACTTGTGCAAATCACTTTTTATTATTTTTTTTGGATGCGGTATAGTAATTAATTTTTTATCGCTACGGTTGTAAGTCTTTCATATCAATTTTTACAGGATTATTTTTTCGAGCTACATTTGATTCATAATTCAAAAATAACTAAAAAATCATCACACAACCCAAAATAGATTTCGAATTAATGTTATTGCCGCACATGTGTAGCTTACATACACATGTGCGTAAGAAAAATAATTACGCACATGTGCAATACAAACCGCATATATCTCACGAGAAAACAACCAAATCTTGAACAATACAACCAAATCATCTCGAAATTGCAAAAACTTGAAACCTGCAAGCATAACCTATTTTTGCTCAAATCGAGCTTGAAGATTATCTTCAAATTTTTTAATTTCTTGACACGGTACCACGAGAAACGGTTGGTATTAATGTGGAAAACGCCGAGATCCGTGAAAGGCCAAGCCCCTCCGGTAGATAACCGACAATGTCGCCATGGTTGAGATCAATTTCGGGAATAGTAAGGACTGAAGGATCGTCGAGCGCCGGTGCACAAGACTCCCGTGTAGTTGCAAACACCGTAACCGTGCAAATTGGCGGTGAGATTGCCGCGTCGGGGCCGTCTGATCAACTCAAAAGCCGAGATCGCCTTTAGAATCGTAGGCGATAAACCCATCTCCGGGAAAGAAAAGAGAGGTGTTAATTGTTGAAAAAGGTGGTGTGTATGTGTATACGAAGATGATGAATTACACGAACTAGAAAGTCGAGGCAAGAGTTTGACTCTCTATCCGTAAGACGACATTGCCCCGTACTAGGTGCAATACGGTATTTAGGCAATCGTCCCCAAGATACAACGACTTTGAACTTCACGGTCATTTGCACTACGATCCGGAAGCTATCGGCGAACGGACTCGGGTATCCGGAACTTTCTTGACTCGACTCTTAATGGAAGCTTTAGATTGCTAGTATGCTTTGAGAGTGCTTTGGAAAAAATAAAGTAATTTTGAAGACAACTATGGGGGTGTATTTATAGGTTACGAAGAGTTGTGGTGGCTCTATAATTGCACCCATTCGGTTGGCCCATGGTTTGATCTGAATCAAATCTGGTCCGTTCAATTGCATCATACGATCTTGATCGCATCCCTTGGTTCGAACCCAAACCGTCGCACCCGGTTTCTCGACCGCGTAGCGAACTCTCTTGGATCCGAACCGTCACACTGGTTCGGTCTTGGGGCTCGCACCCGTCACGCTGACCGCACGCGTGCGAATCGTCGCACCGGTTTGGCTTGGGCGCACTGACCGCCTCGCGACCCGACCCGGTATTGGCTGCACCATAGGTTCGAACCCCGCTAGCCTCTCCGAGCCATCGGTCTAAGAGCATGAGCCATGATTGAGCCAATTTTGGCCAAAATAAGAAGGCTCCTCGGCTCCTCGCGACGATGCGTGCGTGCGAAGTGTAACGTGCGCCTCTAAAGCGCCCAATTCGACTAAGTGCGATGTGCGCGTGCCGTGCGGGTGCGGGTGCGGAGTGCGGTTAATGGACCTTTGGGTTAGCCCTTCGGGCTAACCTTAGCACCACCACCATATAGAATTTGGTCAAATTTAATTTATGACTCACAAGTCTACTTATATGGGTGTAAAATCTTTACTAATTTTCCTATATGCCCGCTTTCCTTTCTCCCCTCATTTCAACTCTTCAATTATCCAATTAAATCAAGTGATAAATTGCTAACTTCATGTATTAATATCTCATTCACCGAAATTGATTTTGAGCAAATAAATACATTGAATTCATCTACTTGAGCGTAGTTTGTGAATTTGCAATTTATTTCCATTTTTCACAAATGAATTATCACAATAAATTTGGTCAAATTTGGGTCAACACCCAAGTTCCAAACCAATTTCCAATAATCCCCCACATGAACGATATTAACGCATGTGACCACCTAAGAAAGTTCCGACGAACCATTACCGCATCGGGATAGGTAGTTTCGGGCTTTGAACCTTCCCTAGTGAGATGCCATCGGATTTACTTGCTTGCTCGGTGAATGCGATGTCTTGAATCGTCAGCCTTTTGTGTAAACCATTAAGACAATGATATTCACACAATAATGACTCTAATACCCTTTTGGTTCTCACGTTGTTGTCCATTTTGGCCATGGACCATATCTTGGATTCATAAGCGTGTATTGATTATTCCGGTTTGAAGCGGCCCCACTTCAACGCTTATATAGGTGATCTCCTATCAAAGATATCCTGCAATACCTCACCATTGAATGATATAGGAATCATTAAAAGCTGTTAAGCTTATCCTCACCACACGTCGGTGATTTGTAGCTTTCCGGCAAGCGGTATTAAGACCAATCAAGAATATCGAACCCAAGGGAATTAGTATGCAAGTGAGGCCCTAAGAATACAAGTTATTAGTGACTATTGTTGCAAGATGGTTTTGGCACTAAACACTACAATACAATTGCAAGAACTAAATTCTAATATCTAGCAAGCAAATGATCAAATACCTAATATGCAATAACAAATAAGCTAAGATCAATGGGGGATAGAGGTGCAAGGGATAATCTCCATCAAGGAATCCAAGATTAACAAGCTATGATTGTATCAAATTGCAAATCAATCAAGTTAGAAAGCATAAACCATCATGAAATTAATCACCGCATTAATATCACAATGACTAATGTGAGTATCCTTAGTCCTTCCAATCTCTCAATTGAGAAGTACCCAATTCATACAATCATGCACAATTATAACCCGATTCATCCCTAATCATGTTAGCTCAACTCTCGCCTATTGCTAGGGTGATCAAACATTAATATAAAGAGATAATTTTGCATGAAGAACAATGAGAATCACAATTAGGAAGTAATCTACTCAATTGATCAACAATTATCAACAATCATAGCATGAGGCAATCACATCATCCCCAATTTTAATTATCCCAAGCACAAAACTATTAGCCCATGATGCTAAGAGCAAAAGCCATGAGTGAAAAATCTAAGAAAGCAATTAAGGAACTAATCAATACAAACAATGAATTAAAGAGAGAAAAGTAGAAGAACATCACCAATTGGCTTCAATTAACAAAAATAGGAATGCTTGAGTCTTCACAATAGCTTCAATTACAATCTCCACCTCTTCAATTACAACTTGAAAATGAAAATCTAATGGATCAAATCACTAATCTAATGTACAAATGTTTGAAATCAATCAAAAACTAAGAATCTAATCCAATTACAAAGAGAATTAAGCTATGAAATGTAATTTTCGCCCAGAAAAGCCTAATAAGCCGCTCTAAACTATGCTAGGAGGAGTATGCTCTTTTTCCGCTCAAAGTGAGTTAAATACAAAATTTTCGGATTTGGGCATCCCTCGACTCGAGGTTGGGGCCCTCGAGTCGAGGCTTGAGAGTCGCTATCACGTTTTCCAAAATTGCCACCAGCCTCGAGTCGAGGCTCGGCCCTCGACTTGAGGGATCCGTTTTTGCCCTCTCTGTCGACTCGAGGCTCGGCCCTCGAGTCGAGGCTATTTCTAAATTTGAAATTCCATCAATCTGCCTTCATCCTCGGATCGAGGCCCCTGGACCTCGACCCGGAGGTCGAGTCCGGAGAATTTTCTCGACCGGGCTCCGCCTCGACCCCATTTTCGTCCGTCTCGATCGTCTCTTCATCCTAAGAATGCCGGTACTCTCGGTTTGGCCAAATTCTACCGATTTACCTCGTAAACGGATGAAAAACATCAAATACACATCAAGTAATACTTTTTAGGCAAAGAAGTGATATTCTACACATTTATGCACAAATTCTAACACTTTTGATCACTTTTTGCACTAAAATACACCCTAAAAACATGCATCAATTCACTCCAATCAGTCGAGGTTTTTCGCACCTAATGGTTCAGTGGTTGCACTTGAGGGATTAGAGAATGGACTGATAGTATTTTCAAGTGCGTTTATGAGTGCTTCATAACATAGTTTGTTACGTAAGAAAAGTTGTATTTAGTTTTGATGTGTTAAAAGTATAAAATAGGATGACCAGTGAGCATCATGTATAGGCAGTGAAGTGAGTAAGTGTAAATAAAGCTAAGTACAAGTAAGATGAGGATAAGAAGTCGACTAGGTTAATAAATCAGACTAGGACAAACCTCGAGTATAAGGACGAGAAGTTAGATGAGGGCGAAAAGTCGACGAGGACAACGCAAGGAAGACGGATGAAGTCTAACACAATATACAAGTCATCCAGGACATAGAAGGAAGACGAAGACAGGGTGAGGCAAATAGCAGGACAATGAAGTGTTAGAAAAATTTCTCACAAGTTTCAAGAAGCGGTTTCAACTAACCAAGAGGAAGTTACAAGATTCGATTATATTGTTATAAGCTGATTAAAATAGAATTTAAGGAAGTTACAACTACCAATTGAAGATCTTTATAAATAGGAATAAAAATTAGAATAGAATCACTTTTGATTCTTTGCATCTACACGGCTATTCACACATTCTATATACACGAGTCATAAAAGTTGTAAACACACACAAACGTTCTATACGTTTTCGGTTTTAGTGTTTGTAGAACACTTTTCACAGAGCATCTTCAAGCCATTAATATTCGTAAGTTAGGAAGAAATCATTGTAAGGCTGAAGATTCACGATTGTAAGTAAGCAAGCAAGAAGGAAGCGAGAAGGAAGCAAGATAGTAAGTGAAGACCCTTCTTCAAGTTGAAGAAGGAGAGTGGACGTAGGATCGTTTGATCCGAACCACTATAAACCGTGTTCTTTCTTGTTTTGATTTACTTACCTGGTTCTTTTCGATTTCCAGTTCTTTATTCAAAGATTAATTTCGTAATCAAAGTTAAAACTAAAATATCAGTTTGTTTTTGATCTTGTTAAAGTTGAGGTTAAAAATTGTTTTCCATTTGTGCTACTTGATTTTGAATAAGTTTGATAGAATTGTAAAAATCGATAAAATCTATTCAATCCCCCTTCTAGATTTTATCCTAGAAGGCTAATTCAAGTTTTTCTTAAATCAACTCAACTAATCGGGACCAACAAGTGGTATCGGAGCGGTGTTAAGTCTGTTACGATATTGATTTTAGGTCTTAACTAAGATTCTCAAATTTGTTCTTGATTATCTTCATCTTCCTTGTTTCACTAACAAGTATTGCTAACAAGATCTTGTAAGTGTTTTGGATTTTCTATCTCACCATGTCTTCTCGTTAAGAGCAAGAAATCCAGAGTCTGATTGGAGTGTATAGGGAAAGAGCTTTTAAGACTAATCGCAAAATATCGAACCCAAGGGAAAAAGTATGCACATGAGGCCCTAGAAATACAAGTTCTTAGTAACTAGAGTTGCAACAATGGGTTGGAACAAAAACAACAAAAACACTAGCAAAAATACAAAACAATAACAAGCAAGCAAATGAGCGAACACCTAGAATGCAATAGCAAAAACAACAATAAATGGTGGAAAGAGGTGCTAGGATTAACATCCATCAATGAATCATCAATCAACAAGCTACAATTGAATCAAATTGCAAATCAACTAAGATAGAAAGCATAAACCATCATGAAATTAATCACTCCATTAAAATCACAATGCCTAATGTGAGTATCCTTAGTCTTTCCCATCTCTCAATGTAGAAATTCCCAATTCATACAATCATGCAAAATTGAAACTCGATCAACACCTAATCACGTTAGCTCAACTCGCCTATTGCTAGGGTGATCAACCATTAATCAAAAGAGACAATTTTATACAAAGCACAATGAAGAATCACAATTAGGTAGAAAACTAATGTGAGTATCCTTAGTGCAACTAATCTCTCGATTCGAAGCACCCAATCCACGCATTCATACACAATTATCACCCGATTAACACCGGATCACGTTAGCGCAACTCTCGTCTATAGCTAGGGTGATCAAACACTAATCTAAAGAGATAATTATGCATGAAGCACAAATGAGAATCACAATTAGTAAGCAATCTACTCAATTGATCTCCAATCATCAACAATCATAGCATCATCAATCAAATCATCATCAATTTCAATTAACCCAAGCACAAGAGAGTTAGCCCATGGTACCACAAATAATACCCATGGGAAGAAGATAGAATTGATCAAACACAAAACAAATCACAACAATTAAGAAATTAAAGAGACAAAAGAGGAAAAACATCACCAATTAATCTTCAATCAACAAAAAGAGGAATGCTTGAGTCTTCAACACCAATCTCCAAATGAATTACAAGCTTGAATTGAATGAATTACAATGATCAAATGCTAATCTAATGCAAATCTAGCAACAATCAATGGAAATCTAAATCTAATTCTAGCTTCTACTATAATCTACAAGAGAAATTGGCTTGGGGCACGAGAAATCGCCCCAAAATCGCTACTAATCGCTATTATGAACTCCTCTTCTAAATGCTCTGCTTCTCCCCTTTAAATACGAAATCTGGAAAATTCTCCCCCTCGAGTCGAGGGTCGTGCCTCGACTCGAGGCTGCCGTCTTTTCACCTCCCTCGACTCGAGGGTCATGCCTCGAGTCGAGGCCGCTGCCATTTTCTGAATTTGATCCTTTTACGCACAACCCTCGACTCGAGGCTCATGGTCCTCGACCGAGCCTCGAGTCCAGGGCACTTTCTCGCGCGGGGCTTAGGCCCGACTCCGTTTTCGTCCCGTATGATCGTCTCTTCATTCTAAGCCTAATGGTACTCTCGGTTTGACAAAAATCCACCGAATTACCTGCAAAATGGACGAAAAACATCAAAATCTCACAAATAATACTTTTCAAGCAAAAGAGTGATACTTTTCACATTTAAGCACAAAAATCAACACCTTAGCTCACTTTTGCACTAAAATAGGCCCCTAAAAACATGCATCAATTCACTCCAATCATACCCCCAAACTTGAATTGTTGCTCGTCCTCGAGCAACGTAGAAACTAAGAACAAAGGAGTGAATTGATTGCGATTATGTCACATGGCACTATAGACGAAATAAAAGACAATCGAACTCATCAATGAACATAAGTATCAATGCAACTATCCACTTGCCATCAAGATAGATCATGCTCAAACAAATGCTCAATCAAATACTCAACACATTGCTCCTTCCATGGAGTGTTTCACTCTTCACTCAAGTGTATAAATGTATAAAGCACTCCATCATCAAATTCACAACTTGCACACCATATGCTTGCCACAAAACTTAATCTCAATCAAAATCACTTATGATCAATCAAGAATCAAAGAAGTCTTTTTCTAGGTTGTAATGTAGGCTCTTTGGAAAGGTGGGATGTTTTTGGATAAGAGTGACTAAGTAGTAGAGACTTAAATGTAAGCTAATCAATACAATACACATCTCTTCTCTTTTCATCAAGTACACTCTTCCTTTTGAACTTCAATGATCAATCCACCATTCACTTGAGCTTTCTCTTTTTAAGCTCACAAATTGAATTTTTCTTTTCACTACATGTTCACTTTTTTTCTTCACAATTCAATTTTTTTCACAACCTTTCTTTTCTTTTATGCTTCATTCATCACTTAGCTCATCATCTTCCCACACTTAGCAATCAAATCACCATCATTAGCCAACATTCAAGATCAACTAAATATAGGACAAGAAAGGCTCATAAAAATAGGCTAAATGGTTTCAATTTCACTTGGCTTGCCAAAGAATAAGGATCATAAGGCTCAACATGGCTTACTAAGGAAATCAAATGTATTTGGTGGGGAAAAATTTGGCAAAGTAACTCATCATATCAAACATGGCCTCTTATCATATTAATGAAATCACACAAAAATCAATATCAACAAGTCTAGTGGCAAGTTCTAGCATACAAATCATGAATGATGAACTCACAAAGAAATTGTATCAACCGTATAAGATGTACGATTATTAAGGCACAAAAGCTCACGGGCTTAAATTGAGCAATGAATCAAGCATCATCAATCACATTCATCTTCACATAATAAATCAAGCAAGCTAACTTCAAGCTACTAATCTACTCATGATCAAGTCAAAATCCAATAAGTCTTACAAATCAAAACACAAGTGCTCATGTACATAAATCCAAGCATACTCACTACCACATGAATAATACTAAGAGATATATCAATGAATCCACAATTAAGCTCAAATCAAATCAAAGAATAAGGAATCAAAAGATCATCAAATCACAATCATCAATAGACAATAAGCTCATGTATAATCAAGAGAATCATAGCATCAATAAAATCTTCAACAATCTAAAACATCAAAATCATCAAGTCATCAAGTTCACCAAGAGTACAATCATCACAATAAAGAGTACAATAGCCAACAAAAGTACAAATCATCAAGGAGATAGGAATCTAAAGACTAAGGATAGAGAATGAGAAATAGGGGATAGCCCTAGTAGTCGGACGGCGGCGGTGGAGGAGGGTAGCTCGGCCCGAAGTTCTACGAGCTCATCTGCTGTAGAAGGGCGTACATGTCATTTTGAGTCTTCGTGAGACTCCTCCCGCATCCTCCTAGTCTCTTCATTGAATCTACGGGACTCCTCAAGCATCCGATACATCTCATCCTGGCGGGTCAAGCTCTCAATATGCATCCTCCGACTATCCGCCCACATCTGCTCGATCAATACCCAAGGTCTCGAGATGAACTACCCGCCTCATACTCTCTACTCCTCATCTCGTCCTGCCAATACATGTTGATCTCCGGCTGTAATCCTCATCCATCTGTACGGTGGCTCCTCCGCTCCGGCTCCTCATCATCCTCGTCCTCGGAATCATCATCTCCTATCTCTACCTCTGCTCCCTCTGCAGCTCCCTCACCCCGATCATCATCCGATCTGACCGCTGGCCCCATCATCATCATCATCATCGTCATCTCGGAGAACATCCCCTGTGCTCTCTAGTATAGGCATCTATCGCCTCGGTGTGACGTTGTGACCACATGCGAAGATTGATGGTCACAAAGGCCTCGAGATCCAAAAGCGTAATCAACCTCTTATTAGGAAGAGGGAATTGACCATCATGGTGCTGCTGAAGGCACCACGTCCTACCGATGCGGTCAAGTGTCCTCATACGCCGCATGGTATCAAGGGTAAGGTCGGGGCCCTCCACCGCTCCGAGGTTGTGCGTAGGGATCCCGAGATGCTCAGCTATCAAGGTAATCATGCCACCAAAGTTAATCTTCTTGAACTTCGTGCTCATGGCTCTCTCGAATAGGTAGCAGAGATACGCAGCCGCATTGAATCTCACTCCATGTAAGAAGCACCACAAGACGTACAACTCCTCGGAAACCACGGCTCCTCCCTCCGATCTCGCGAATATGGTGCTCGCTAGAATCTTCTCTAAGTATCGGACTACCGGGTTCCGGATGTGAGTGCTCTTTGACTTCCCGGAACAAAATCAGCCGATTCGGAGCCCCGAATCAAATCCTTCTCCAAAATTTTTTAGCATTGTACTCTTTCCTTATGTTCAACGGTGATCGGTGCCGTGCAGTAGGTGCTCCAATAATCTCGTTGACCTCGTCTAAGGTCAACGAATACTCGTGTCCCATGAGCTCAAAATTAATACTCCTCGGGAATTTGGCCCTCCCGGCCTTATCAACTTTAACTATGCAAAGGAACTCCAATGTAAGTCCAATATATGTCCTAGGCCTCTTCGCCAAGAAGCCCCCATCCCAACTTGCTCAAACAGACGAGGAATATCCTCCTCGATCCCCATGGATATCATGCAATCGTGATCAACGAGTCTGGTCTTGACCACCCGATTATAGAGCTCGGAGTAGAGATCAATATGAGTCCTCCATTGGTGATCATCCCACTGAATTCCGAGCTCGGCGGGCATCCCGTGTGCAAATCGGATGGCATCTTCTCTCTCACGGAACTCCACCTCGAGAGAGGTTGTTTCCATCGGCCCTCTAAACATTGTTCCTGCAAAACATTCCCAAGAGCAAAAATCAACGTCCAAGAATACAATACGAGCTCAAATAGTATCATCTAACCATGAACGAGTCAATCAAGCAAATAATATCTCCAATAACCCATAACCCCTAGTGTCTAGCCAACAAATTCTCAACAAATGGTCAAAGAGTCAATCAAGCAACTATAACCAATAAACGTGTTCAAATAATCCTAAAAATATGTATACTTAACTACATGGCCTCAACACTTAATTCACAAGTAAGCTAAAAAATAATCATGCAAATTAGCTCCCTAAATTCCTAAAAACAATCAAGAGCCATCTAGCAAGTAATACGACAATTAAGTATCAACAATTCATACACTTCTATCATAACAATAACTCAACTTGACCAAATGATCCAAACAATTACACTAGGAATTTCCAATCATGCCAAAAATCACAATTCCAATCCAAATCCACGAATAAACGAGCAAAATATCACATTCAATCCTAAACATACTCCTATTCTCATCAAACAATCCAAATATGCTCATACAAGGCTCCAATTCATCAACATAAATCATACAAATAGGGTGTTTGAATAAATGCCTAAATGAAAATTCCAATTCACTCCAAATCTTGCAAAATTATCAACACCCATGCAATTATTCATCACAACAATGAAATTGGAAGCCAATAGACAATGAATTACGTACCTTTTGAACGAATTTAGACTAGATAAGAGCAATTGATATCCCACGCTTATTTTCGCACAAAAGCCCCAAATTGGTTTCACAAACCCTCAAAATCAATCTTGATCCAATGTATGATAACAATATGGTGAAATGATGGAATGCATATGGTGAAAACGATGCAAATTAGCCAGAAATAAGGTGGAAGGACGAAGGGGAAAACGGCGCCTGAAACCCTCGAGTCGGGTCTCCATTGAAACCGACTGCGTTTTTATAAAAGACACCAGCCTCGAGTTGAGGGTCAGTGCCTCGACTCGAGGTCTCATGCACGACTCGAGGTATGCGAAACATTGACCCCCTCGATTCGAGGTCTCATCCTCGACTCGAGGACCCCGCAAATTTTGGAATTTTTCTAAGTGTAAGTCCCTCGACCCGGAGGCCATGCAATCTCGACCACGGGTCGAGTCCAGAGGAATTTTTAACGATTCCCGGGCCCGACCCGACCCGAAACTCCTAAAAATGACCTCTATGCCCCTAATGAACCCAAATATGCAAGAAATTACCGTTTTGGTCCCTCGATTTTAGCCCGGTCGCTCATTCGATCGAGGAGACCGGGTTCTCTTCCTTTTCGCTCATTTTTCACCAACTTTTAAGCTCTCCTTTCCTTCTCGATTCCTCGATTCCCTTGCAATTTCGATCCTTTTCAATCCAAGTAGTGAGTATACCTACACACGGCCATAACAAATCATCAAAATAAGCATCACTAAGAGATGCATTTCTACCCTAAATAACACACACCCCCAAACTTGAATGAAGACATGCATTCAAGTTTGGCTCAAAATATATGCAACTCATAATGATATCAACAATTAAGCTCATAAACTATCATCTATACCCAAAGCAAAGAGCACAATATCCTAGAAACGAGCAATTAAGTAGCAAGCCAAATCCCCCAAAAATCAAACAAAAACACTAATCTACAAAAAAACACAAGAAAAGAAATAAAACGGATGGGTTGCCTCCCATCAATCGCTATTTTTATTGTCCTTTGCCAGACTTATTTCTTCACGTCCAACATCCTTCATCGGAATGGCCAAGGGTAGCGATCCTCCTTCCCATTGTATCTCGATCTTTGTACTTCAAGGTCTAGGAGGTTCACCGAATAGATAGGACAACCACCTATAGATATGCAAAGTGTCCATGGTTGTCCCCCTTTCTCTCTTGCCATCCTCCTCGATTCTTCCTTCCTTTCAAAGATACCCAAGCGTTTCATCAACTCTTCCCTATAGTCAAAATTCACAAGAGGCAAAATTAATTCATTAGAAGCATCATTTTCAATTAAATCACAAATTGAAGAGTTAGAGGGTATAGAAATGCTCATTTCAATCTTCAAAGCTTCATTAGGTGCTTCTAGATTGTCTTCCTCATTATAGCTCATGTCCATCAATGGACATTCTTCTTCCTCACTTTTGACAAGAAAATTTTGTACTTCATCCTCATTGCTTGGATCCTTTTCTACATCATCTCTTTCACTTGTATTTTCTTCCTCCCCTTCTTCTTCTTGATTCTCCATGATAGTCATCTTCTTTACTTGGCGTAGGAAATCTTTGAGTTGACTCTTGATAAACATGAAATGCACTCCGGTGATCTCCATGTTCCCCTCAATCCATGAATTAACCTTTGACTTGGTCTCATACATTTCTTCATACAAGGGAAGCATTTGATCACATCTTGCATCATCTTCCTCAAATTTTACCAACAAAAATCCAAGCATCTCTTGCAATATGGCTCTCATATCATGGAGTCTCCATTCTTCAAATTGAGGAGAAGCTTGTGGCATTGGATATCCATTCTCATAGCTCCTCCTTTCATCATAGTAAGCTTCCTTCGATGCTCCTTGACACTCAAATCCAAGACATGGATCAAATGTTTGAGCATAAGGCTCATAGTAGGGAACATCTCTTGAGGTGGAGGAGGAATTTCATCATATATCCAATCTTTATAATTGGATGGAACTTGTTGCCATTGAGAATTATCTTCATAGTTCCTCCAATTATTGTAGCTACATTCTTCAAAGTGTGGAGAATACACCCTACTATCTTGATAATACTCTTGATTCCACATGTATGAGTTGTATTCTTCCATCTAGACAAGATAAGCAAGTATCAAATTCCAACAAAAATAACAAAACAAACACACACAAAGGCAACAAATAGCCACTTCAAACAATTCCTAGGTCTCACTTAAGGCGCAAAAACTAATTCCCGGCAACGGCGCCATTTGATTGGAGTGTATAGGGCAAGAGCTTTTAAGACCAATCGCAAAATATCGAACCCAAGGGAAAAAGTATGCACATGAGGCCCTAGAAATACAAGTTCTTAGTAACTAGAGTTGCAACAATGGGTTGGAACAAAAACAACAAAAACACTAGCAAAAATACAAAACAATAACAAGCAAGTAAATGAGCGAACACCTAGAATGTGATAGCAAAAAAAAATAATAAATAGTGGAAAGAGGTGCTAGGATTAACATCCATCAATGAATCATCAATCAACAAGCTACAATTGAATCAAATTGCAAATCAACTAAGATAGAAAGCATAAACCATCATGAAATTAATCACTCCATTAAAACCACAATGCCTAATGTGAGTATCCTTAGTCTTTCCCATCTCTCAATGTAGAAATTCCCAATTCATACAATCATGCAAAATTGAAACTCGATCAACACCTAATCACGTTAGCTCAACTCTCGCCTATTGCTAGGGTGATCAACCATTAATCAAAAGAGACAATTTTACACAAAGCACAATGAAGAATCACAATTAGGTAGAAAACTAATGTGAGTATCCTTAGTGCAACTAATCTCTCGATTCCGAAGCACCCAATCCACGCATTCATACACAATTATCACCCGATTAACACCGGATCACGTTAGCACAACTCTCGCCTATAGCTAGGGTGATCAAACACTAATCTAAAGAGAAAATTATGCATGAAGCACAAATGAGAATCACAATTAGTAAGCAATCTACTCGATTGATCTCCAATCATCAACAATCATAGCATCATCAATCAAATCATCATCAATTTCAATTAACCCAAGCACAAGAGAGTTAGCCCATGGTACCACAAATAATACCCATGGGAAGAAGATAGAATTGATCAAACACAAAACAAATCACAACAATTAAGAAATTAAAGAGACAAAAGAGAAAAAACATCACCAATTAATCTTCAATACAAAAAGAGGAATGCTTGAGTCTTCAACACCAATCTCCAAATGAATTACAAGCTTGAATTGAATGAATTACAATGATCAAATGCTAATCTAATGCTAATCTAGCAACAATCAATGGAAATTTAAATCTAATTCTAGCTTCTACTCTAATCTACAAGAGAAATTGGCTTGGGGCCTGAGAAATCGTCCCAAAATCAAGCTACTAATCGCTATTATGAACTCCTCTTCTAAATGCTCTGCTTCTCCCCTTTAAATACGAAATCTGGAAAATTCTCCCCCTCGAGTCGAGGGTCAGGCCTCGACTCGAGGCTGCCGTCTTTTCACCTCTCTCGACTCGAGGGTCATGCCTCGAGTCGAGGCCGCTGCCATTTTTTGAATTTGATCCTTTTCGCACAATCCTCGACTCGAGGCTCATGGTCCTCCACCGTAGCTCGAGTCCAGTGGCACTTTTTCTCGTGCGGGGCTTAGGCCCCGACCCCGTTCGTCCCGTATGATCGTCTCTTCATTCTAAGCCTAATGGTACTCTCGATTTGGCAAAAATCCACCGAATTACCTGCAAAATGGACGTAAAACATCAAAATCTCACAAATAATACTTTTCAAGCAAAAGAGTGATACTTTTCACATTTAAGCATAAAAATCAACACCTTAGCTCACTTTTGCACTAAAATAGGCCCTAAAAACATGCATCAATTCACTCCAATCAGAGTCTACCTGATTTCTCGATTGAAGAATATGATTATTGGAAGTTTAGAATGGAGAACCATCTCAAAGCAATTCATGATAGAATGGAGGAGGTTCTTGAGGAAGGACCTATCAAGTTTTATCATGGTGGCACAAGTGATGGTATCGGGCAAAGAATTGAAACAAGAGTGAGGCAAGAAAAGAAAAGCTCGAGAACTCACAAGTGATGAAAGAAAGATTCATAATCCGGATCAAGTTGCTAGAACCGAGATCATTGAAACGTTGAGTAAGGATTGGGTTGAAAAGGTGAAAAGATGCAAGACTCGCAAAGGAAATATGGGAAACTCTTCTTTGGAATGCATGAAGGATCGTAACAAGTTAAAGAAAACAAATTGCAATCAATTCTACATGTTTTTGACACTTTCAAGATGAAAGAAGGAGAATCCATTGATCAATTAGATGTTAGGCTAACTAATCTACCGAACAAGGCAAATGATTTGGGTAAAACCTATACAGAGAGAGAAATCAACAATAAAGTGTTGAGGTCTTTAAGCAAAAGATGGAGAGAGAAAACTAATATTCTGAAAGCTACTTAGAATCTATCTTCAATTTCACACCACACTTTATTTTCTCATCTAAAGGCATTAGAGTATGACATCCAAATCGAAGATGAAGCGTAATCTTCAACATCTCGGAAAGATCAGAGCATTTGCTCATCAAGATGAATCTCGAAAAGATCTCCAAGGCATATGATTTGTCTATTAAGGAGGAAATGGCTCTTCTCGTTAAAAAGATATGAAAGGTTGAGAATGAAGTACAAAAGAAACAAGAGAAACAAGATCGAGTCAAAGGAACTACAGATCGGTATAAAGAAGAAAAGAGTTCGCACAATGATAGGAAAAAGGATCGCAAGGGAGCATAAGTCACCAATTAGACGAGTAGATAGTAGTCCTAAAACAGACAGAGGAGATATTTGTTATACATGCAACAAGCCTGGTCACTATAGTTATGATCGTCCTCAACTCACTCCCAGAGAGAGAGAAGAAAGGAGGAAAAAAGAGATAGAAGATATGCCGATCGAGAGCTCTTCTCGCCGAGAAAGAAAAAGTTCATGAGACATTATCATCCTCATCCTCATCTGATTTTGGGTCAATGAAGACATCTCTTTAATGGCAAAAGAGGTACATTACTATTCATCCTCGATAATAATTGTGATACCTTATCCGAAATCGATCCTAGTCTTATTGATAAACTTTTGAAAGACTTGGAGACCGCTTCTATCTCGCTTATAAACAGATAGAGACTGAAAATTTTAATTTAAAGAATCAAATTACCTGATCTAACTAAGGTCAATCAAACTAAGGAAAGTGAGAAACCAGATCGTACATTCAAGGGGGAATGTCGATCGAGATGATCACTAGTACCTTGTCCGATAAGACAGATAAGTTAGAACAGAATTGAATTCCTTGAAAATAAAATTTTCAAATATCTATTCTGAGAATGAGAGTTACAAAAGACTAACAGAGAATTAAATCTCAAGTTAGGACTTCGAATAACTCCCAAACCACAATAGATAAAATCTTCAATACTTCACAAAAGTCTAAAACTGGATTAGGTTTTGATAGGAGTAAGAAAATGATCCAATAAAACCTAGAGTTTTTGTTAAAGCAACTAAACCAAAGATAGAAACTAGATTTAGTCCCTGGAAACCAAAGAAATTAATTACCTCATCCGATACTTCGAAAAGAAAAAACAGACGAGGAAAGTAACTCCTAAAGTTAAACCTAAGACTAAGTCAAAGTCCTATCCTAGGTACAATGGCTTTGATGGAAGAAGCAAAACATATCCATTTCTACCAAGATTCAAGATAATTTCTAAAGATCGATTAAATAAAATTGATCTTGAAAGCCTTATCTTAGTAGATAGATATGGGTGTAAACATCAATCTATGGTTTTCAGAACATTGATATCTTTGTCTGGATTCCTAAAAGTCAACTTAACATGAAAGGACCCAAAGTACAAAGGGTACCTAAGCATTAAATTTGTGATTGCAGGAAGATAAGAAGATAGTTGAAAGAGGAGAAATTCTTGAGGTCATCCGGTATATCGATGGTCGCTCCAAGCATATGACCTATGAAAGACGACTTCTCTCTAACTATCAGACCATAGATGGACCAAGAGTAATGTTTGGAGATAACAATTATGGACTTACCAAAGGTGTAGGAACACCGATGATAGGAGATATTCGAGTACATGAAGTCTACTACGTGGAAGGATTGAAGCACAATTTACTATCTGCTTCACAATTTTGTGACAAGGGGTTTTGTGTCAAATTTACTCATAATGCATGCTTTGTATTAGATGGTATCAATGAAAATATTCTATTAGCTGGAGTCGACAAGGTAACATTTATGTTGCCAATTTCAAAAGTTGTCCTAAAGATACTTGTCTTGTTGCTAAGAGTTCGATGACTTAAGTTGGATGTGGCACAAATGTCTTGGTCTCTTAAACTACAAAACTCTTAACAAAATAGCAAGAAAATCTTTAGTTAAAGGACTCCTGATAAAGTATTTTCAAAGAACCATGTGTGTGATGCTTGTCAAAAAGGAAAACAGACTAAAGCTTCTTTTAAAACATTAAGTAGTCCTTCTTGAAAAAGATTAAGGAACTTCTTCACATGGATCTGTTTGGTCCGAGAACCCCTCTCGGCTTTAGTGGAAGAAAATATACCTTGGTAATTGTTGATGATTTTTCAAGATTTACTTGGGTTATTTTCTTGTACAAAAAGAATGAGACTATGATTAAGATTCCGTAATTTCTTAAAAAGGTTCAAAATGAAAAAGGGCTAACTATTGTTAAGATTAGAAGTGATAAAGGTATTGAATTCCTTAGTAAGTTTGTTACTAACTACTGCATTGAGAATGACATAGCTCATGAAACATCTGCAGCAAGGACTCCACAACAAAATGGAGTAGTTGAAAGGAGAAACAGAACCTTGAAAGAGGCAATAGAACAATGTTATCTCGAGTACAACACTCCACACAAGTTTTGGGCGTAAGTGTAAATACAACTTGTTGTGTTCAAAATAGAAGTTTGATTGTTATAGATAAATGCAAAACTCCCTATGAAATTTGGAAGGGAAGATCCTCCAAAATTTCATACTTTCATATATTTGGTTGTAAATGTTTCATACACAACAATGTAAAATCTCAATTAAAAACTTTTGATGCCAAGATAGCAGATGGAAGGATACTCATCTATATCAAAGGCATATAGAGTTTTTAATAAGACAACCTTGTGTGTGGAAGAAACACCCCATGTGGTATTTGATGAATATTCTTTTGAGTTTAATAAGATAGGACATCACAAATATATCAAATGATCTGGATCAGATGACTATCAAGAGATCAACCATAAAATTCTACAATCAAGAATCGACTCGGATGAAGAGGAAGAATCGACTAAGGAAAAGAACCCGAAAGATCTTCCTCACCACCGATCTACCACCGATCGCACGACCGGTGTTGGTCCCGAAAGTTGAATTGATTAAAACTTTGAGTTAGCTTCCTAGAACAAAATCTAGAAAGGGGGGTTGAATAGATTTTGTTGATTTTTCAAATCTTTCAAAATCAATTCAAAATATCGATTAAACACAATGAATATAATCAAGAACTCAACTTTTAACCAGTATCAAAAGCAAGGTTGATATTCAGATTTTAGTTAAGATTCTGAACTTTAATCTTGAATTAACAATATTGTAAATTGAACAAATTAAAGAAAGCAAGAAATAACACCAGGATTTATAGTGGTTCGGATTATGAATAATCCTACATCCACTCTCTTTCTTCGAACTTTGAAGAAAGGTCTTCACTAGCTACTTACTTACTTACCGTACAACCTTTACAAATTACAACTTGAACTTTAGCTCTTCTACAATCTAATCAACTCTCTGAAATCTAACTCTAAGAATAAGATGTGTTTTTGAAGATATGAAGTGAAGTGTTCCATAAACACTTAGAAGATATTTGAAATCTCTTTTGAAAAATACTCGTGAAAACAATAGTGAATAGTGTGAAAAATCAAACTTGCATAAGTGTGTTGAAGAATAAAATCTAGTCCTATTTATAAGTCTCGGAAAGACGCTTAGTTTGTTAGTTGGTTCTAACAAACTTGAAACCGCTTAACAAACTTAATCTTGAAAACTGCTCTTGACCTCACCGATTCTTCCTACTCATCTCGTAGCCGACTTGGTGAAAACTTCGCCTTTCTTATTCTACTCAGCTTGTCTTGACCTCGTCCCGAGCTCTTTATACTTGTCTCCCGCAGATGACTAGAATTGAGGTTGTCTCCAGATGACTTGTGATTTCTAGTCTTCACCGACTTGAGCTACCCTTGACCTAGTCCGATCACCTTAGTACTAGAACTTAGTCTTTACAATTCTTTATCATAGTCTCGCTCATCTGGAATAGTCTTTTAACTCATCAAAACAATCTTGTGCTAACAATTTCCCCTTTTTGATGAAGTTAAAACCTACAAGAAAGAACCACACTCACAAAATTAAGTTAGTTTACGCTTAATCAAGATTATTAGATAGGTATATCGAGCACATTTTTCACATTACAACAGATTCATTCACATAAAATACTTTAAAAAAATTTAAGTCTTTTAGACTCTTTTAGAAGTATTTAAAAAAATTAGTCTTAAGACTTAGGAAAAATTTTAAGTCCTGAGAGATAAAATTCTCGGATGACTTATACTTTGAAAGATTGTTAAGTTTTTCTTAAAGCGGTAAAAATAACTTTAAGAAAATAAAACAAGTAAAATGAATCAGACAAAATATATTCACATTAGATTTACAAAGATTACAGATGAAAAGATAATAGAAAAGAAAGATAACGAAAAGAAAAATCCTGTTTCTATCAATCTTCCCATTGGTCTTCATCTGGGATCATTAGCGCTTAAACACACGCTTCCTAAGGCTGCTTCAGGTCTTCTCCTTGAGCAAGTCCAGATTCAGCCTCTGCCTTCTTCAAAATACCCTTGACCCGGTCTAGGTCCGAGGATCCATCTGGTTTCTGGCGGGGATGGCATATTCATAAGCGGAGAGACTAGGTTGACATTAAACTCCACATCCGCTTCTTCCAGACGATGATAGAATTCTTTATCCACCTTCTCAATCCATTCATGCCAAGCCAAGTCTGGATCTTGCCGAGATACTCCGGCCCTTGAGAATATACCAGTAGTATATCCACATTCCCTCTAGATTCTTCTCTCTCGTATTCAGCAAAGATACTTTCCGCAAGCCACTTAGGAGGTGCGGGCGTGTTGTGAAATGGCACGAATTTCCCATTGCCTTGATCTTTGATCAACCATTTTCACTCAAGAAGACCTCCGCATTTACATTGAGTCTTTCTTCTTCATCTCGCTTCTTTTCTCTTTCTTGCCATAGAATTCCATTTCTCTCTTAATTCTTTTGATCTCGCTCGTCGAGAGATTAGAATAATCGGCTTCTCTCTTACCTTTACCCTTAGCGGCACCACAGTAATAAATTCGGTGATCGGGATCGGAGACTGCTACTTCCTTTCCTTTCCCCTTGGCTCCTTGATTCGGATTCTTTAAGGCGAGCCAAGAGTTTCTCGATCCTTTCCTCCTCTTCTTTCCTTCTCTTCTCCTCATCCTCCTTTACAGCCTTCTTCAAGTTGACTCACCCTCACTGGAGTGCAGGCTTCATCGTATTTGATTCGAGCTTCCTCCTGGCTGCCTCTAGATCAGTGTGTTGGCCTTCATGCCTACATCTTTCTGGTCTCCTCGACCACGGGTGAGGGCTTGTCTCTTCTCCGCTTCAGCTTTTTCCCCCTTTTTAACTTCATCTACTGCCAAGGTGTGAGTTTTTCATCCAATATGTTGCACTTGGCCCTGAAGTCTGAGTGATCTACAGCTGACTCACTCAAAACCAGCTGATTATACCCTTTTACTTCTTCTTTTAAAGCCATCACCTCAGCCTCCATTACTTTTACTTTGTCACCAACACAGAGTCAGTAGTAGATATGATTTTATCGAGATAAGTTTACCTCTACTTCTCTCATGCCGGCTATCATTGTGTCTGTAATGACTTTAACCATCCTCCTTGTCTTCCTTTCCATCTTTCTTCCGAATGTTGCATTGATCTTTTTCTCGACAAGGGATAGAATGGAGGAGATAGCAGTGGTGGGGCTTAGATCGGTGTCATCATCCTCGGTTGAGGAATCGACGAGGAGGGTATGGGTTCCGGTTGAGTAGATGGGAGAGGAATAGATTGAGTTTGAATAGTTGGAAGAGAAGAGTAGGATATTATTGGAATTTGTGAGGTTTGGACTGTGGGAAGAGGAACTTATTCAGATCGGGGTGAGGGAGATGTTTGAGGTTGTGTGGTAGGGATGGTTATGGGAGATGAGGTAGGTTCGCATTCTGTTGGTAGTGTTTGGGTTTGGGTGTGAGGAGGTAGGGTGTTGTAGAGGCTTTGGGATACCACAGGATATCCTTTCATTACTGTTTGGGTGGTGGGATTTCAGGTGAGTCAAAGGCTCGTAAATGCCAGCACAGGGCATTTCTTCATTGCGGGTGCGGGAGATAATTGAGGAGATGGGGAAAGGCTTGTACTGCTTTCTAGAATAGGTGAAAGAGCAGCTTTCTTGGTTGGGCAAGGTGGGACCTCCAGGTGACCAACTTCAAGCTATACGAAGGATCAGGATCTCTTCGATAGCGAGGTCGACGACTCCGTCTGCTGTTCGGAGCTACCCGATTTGGTGGAGCCTTCAGAGCCGTGTGCTGCTCGTCTTGGCCTTGCCACCGTGAGGAGTTTCAGCCTCTTCTTCTTCTTCGTAAATGCCCGAGGCATCTTTGGTGGGAGTAGCGAGATGAGCTTTCCCTTTTTTATCCACAGCTTTCACCACCTCCTCTTTTTCCTCCTCGAGAAACCACAGGAACAAGCAGCAATCGTTTCAACCGATTCTACTTGAGGCGTGACCTCAGCTGCCTTTTCATGTCCCTCTGCTTCGATCTTAGCCGGAGGCACCTCAACCGGTTCAGCATGGTTGTTGGGCCTCTGCACTGCCTCCAGCCTCTCGAGCTCTTGCGGCATCGACGACTCATCGTCTGAGTCTGGATTTCCTCCAAGCCTGTCATCCTTGGTCGATACCCTTCGCTTGGAGTACTTTTTCGTGTCTATTCTCCAGTCGGCCTCCCCTGTTAAGCCCTTCGATTAGAACAGTTGATTTTGTTAAAAAGGCTGATCGTTGAAGTAGGAATCCAGCCCTCTGCCGATGATTTGAAGGTCAATCGTTTCTTTTCCTCCCCGAGCTTGTGAATCAACAAGTCAACCCAGTTCACAAGAACCCCGTCCGAGGATGGCTCGCATCACACACATGCAGGTTTGGTTAACTCCATCATGTGAGCTTTGCTCACCCAATACCGCCTTTGTGACCACTGTCATCAACAATCAGATTTTCGTCGGAGAAGATTCTTCTTTAAATCCCTTCTTGTTCCCCTCTGCGACACCACGGCCATCATATCAAACGATGCCTCCCATTCGTCCTCCTTATACGTCAATGGATTGACTCTCCATTAATGTATCAAAAATTATGGATATATTCTCCCTTGAAAAACTCGTAGTTGTCCCATCCACAGAGGTATCAAACCCATCACTCGGTATCCTCCATTCTTGCCGTAAACTCGCCCTAGCAAATCTGCCGTTCTATTTTGGGGAGATTTCATAGAGAGAAAGCCCATGAGTCTTGATGCTTCCAAAAGACGAAGAATTTCAGCAGACTACAATCTTGGGTTGTTTCAAAATCGACATACATTTCTGCCTTTAAACGGTTTTTGAAATATTCCTCATTCATTTTGAAGTGAGAAATATTGGTGGAGATGTATGTGGGTTTATAAGTTATGGTGGTTTTGGAAGAAGATGCCATTTGAAAGTTTTTGTGAATTTGGAAATGTATATGGAAGATATGCATTTTCCGAGAATGGAAAAATGATTAAGGGAAGAAGAATATAAATTTATAAGGGGGAAGATTGGAAAGAGAAACCGCCATTTTAGAAAATTTAAATAAATCTGAGCCATTTATTCAAAAGTTTTTACCGAGTATAAATCAACGGTTAAAAACTAAGATAAGCGATTAGGATTCAAATAAGGTGGAAATTAACCGCCTTGGGAATGCGTAAATAGTTACTTTATAGACTGTTGATTTGATGAGATGTAGGTTACTTTATGCAGAAGTAAGTATACTGTCGGCCTAGGGTTACCTTACTTCAAACAAAGGTTTGTAAAACAGATGATTTGAACTGTCTCGATTTAAAAACCAACAACTTAGGTGTAACTTTTTAGCAATTTTTTAAAACGAGTTTAAACTAAACGGACTCATACTTAATTTTCTAAAACTAGGTTGTTCATCCAATTAAAAGAAATTTATTATTAAAAATGAAGTTTATTTAGGAACAAAAGTAATAGAATAAAGGAGTTTGAATAAGAAGAGGTGAAACAAGAAGATCGTGACTGTTCCTACAAAGACATAAACTCGTAAGAAACCATCGGTAGCTTAATGTAAATCGAGATAGGGTGCAAATAGTCATCTGCTTTTCTTCGGGAGATCGGTGACTATTGTGTCCTTATGTCTGATTTACTCAATGTCGGACAAGTAATTATCAAGTCGGATAAGGTCAATATGACTAATCCTTGATTCTTGATTCCTAAAAGGAGATCAATGATATCAGCTACCGATTGTCCTTTGACACATATCTAGTCCGATAATTCTTTCTAGACATTAATTTAAAGAAAAGAAAAGAAAAGACCGTAAATAAGGAAACAAATATTCAACAGATGCACACAAATTAGAAACCAAATAAAGATGCATCAAGTAATCCTAATTTTTAGCACGCTTCTTTAAACCTAGACTCACTTAATGGTTTTGTAAGAATGTCGGCTCTTTGTGATTCGGTGACAATTTTCTCAATCCTAATGCCATTCTTTTCAATATGATCCCTAATGAAATGATGCCTAATATCTATATGCTTACATCTAGAATGTAGAATAGGATTGTAAGTCATTGCTATTGCACTATTACTATCACAAGAAATAGGAACAAATTGATGTTTGAATATTATAATCTCTAAGCTATTGACTAATCCAGAGGAGTTGAGAACAACAACTTCCCGCCATGTATTCGGCTTCGCTTGTAGAGGTGGCAACGGATGTCCTGCTTCTTAGATAACCAAGAAATTAATTTGTTGCCTAAGAATTGACAAGTTCCGTAGTGGATTTTCTATCAATCTTACATCCTCCAAAGTCTGAATCTGAATAACCTGTCACCAAAGTTGTCATCACCGGGTACCATAACCCTACTTGCAAGGTTCCTTTGAGATATCTAAGAATTTTCTTAGCCGTCTCCAGATGAGTCTTCTTGGGATTAGACGGAATCTTGCACATACCCTAACCGCAAAAGCTATGTCCGCCTACTTGCGGTGAGATAGAGAAGAGATCCAATCACCCACGATACTCCGTTGCATCATGGGTATCCCCGCTCATTTGAATCCATAGAGAAGTTAGTTGCCATAGGTATTTTAACTTCTCTGCTAGTTGTCATTCCAAATTTCTCAATCAGATCCTTAGCATACTTAGACGATGTATAAATATACCCTTACTCATCTGTTTAACTGTAAGCCTAGAAAGTATGTTAATTCTCCCATCATTGACATTTCAAACCTCGTTTTTCATGAGAATGCTAAACTCTTCACACAATTTCGATTAGGTGAACCAAAGATTATGTCATCTACATAAATCAACTAGTAAGATGTTGCCATCTACTTCCTTTCTAAACAAAGTTCTATCAATCTTGTCTTTTGAAAAACCATTTGATGTCAAGAAATCGATAATGTATCATACTGTGCTCGGGAGCTTGTTTTAGTCCATATAGAGCTTTGTTGAGTTTATAGACCTTGTTATTGATCTTAAACCCGTGAGGCCGCTTCTACATAGACCTCCTCAAGTAACACACCATTAAGAAAGACAGACTTAACATCCATTTGAAAGACTTTGAAAGATTTATATGCAGCAAATGCCAAGAACAATCTTATCGCCTCTAATCGCAATCGGAGCATAGGTTTCATCATAGTCTATTCCCTCGGATCATGAGTAACCTTGTGCAACCAATCTTGCCTTATTTCGAACAATAATGTTGTTCTCATCTCTGCTTTATTTTTAAACACCCATTTGGTGCCTATAATCTTTACGTAAAGGTCTTTCTACTAATTCCCATACACTTTGCCTTTCAAACCGATGCAATTCTTCCTGCATGGCGATTATCGAATTTGGATCGATAGAGCTTCCTCAATAGACTTAGGTTCGAGAAGCGACACATAACTGAAGAGACTTTCGCAGTCCAACATCATTCGTGTCTGTACACTACTAGATGGGTCTCCTATAATCGATCGATGGATGGTAGCTTTTCATCCTTTTGCCTATGTGAGGAGAAGGATCCTCATCTTGAGTCTCGGTAGACAACTCCTCGACTCAACCTCACCGACATTCCCCTTCATCACCGACCCCGCCGATCACCGATGTCAAGGGTGTCTGATCGATGGAGTCCGATCGAAGTTGTCTCCCGATTATCGATGGGGATTCTTCTTCATCGATTCGAATCAAGACTAGGTAGATAGACAGGTTCTATGTTTAGTCTTGGGACAAGCTTCAATTTTATCTAGACTTTGCAAATTTGATTCACTTTATCCGAGAAGGAATACACCTCATCAAAAACAACATGAGGGGTTTCCTCCACACAAAGGGTTGTCTTGTTAAAAACTCTAAATGCCTTGGAAGTGTTAGAATATCCCAAGAATATTCCATCACCGCCTTAACATCAAAAGTTCTTAACTTAGATTTTCCATTATTATGAATGAAACACTTACAACCAAAAGCTTTGAAATATGAGATTTTGGAATCTTACCCTTCCAAATCTCATAAGGAGTCTTACCCTTGTCTTTGACAACTAAGCACTGTGCAGGTATAGCAAGTCCGTGTTGATGGCTTCACCCCGTAACCTATGTGGGGTGTCATACTCACCTAACATGCTCCCGGCCGCTTCCTTCAAAGTTCTATTCCTTCTTTCAACCACTCCATTTTGTTGTGGAGTTCTTTGCTGAAGATGTCTCATGAATAATTCCACACTCATTGAAAAACTTAGATAAACAAGAATTCAAAAAATTATGTGCCCTTATCACTCCTTATTTTAATAATATTAACACTCTTTTCATTCTCAATCATGCAGACAGATCGGGAATCTTGTTCATAGTCTCATTTTTCTTGAAAAGAAATATAACCCAAGTGTATCTAGAAAAGTCATCTACTACAACAAGAGTATATTTCCTTCCACCGAATCGAGAGGTGAAACAGTCCAAACAGATCCGAGATGAAGTAGTTGCAACACTCTTTCGGATGAAGAGGAGTTAATACTCTTAAATGAGTGTCTAGGCTGTTTATCTTTTTGACAAGCATCACATTTAAGATCGGTGGATAAAAGTTTTTCGTAATCCCTTGACAAGGTTCTTTTTAGCTAGCTTACTAAGAGTTTTGAAATTCAGATGACTAAGCCTCTTGTGCCATAGCCACCGATATCTTCTCCACCCTTAGCTATCAGACAGTATCTTTGGGACAACTATTAAAGTTGGCCACATAGACATTACCATGTCGAAGTCGATTAACAATACCTTATCCTGAGGAATTATCTAAAATATCACATTTATCCTTTGAGAATTTGACAAGAAAACCTTTATCACAAAGTCGGGAAACAGACAATGCATTATGTTTCAAACCTTCAACAAAATATACCTCGTATACCCGAATATCCTTGATAATCGAGTACCTACACCTTTAGTCGACCACAATTATTATCACCAAATAAAACTCTTGGACCATCAATGGTTTGGAAATTTGATAATGTACCTCTTGTTATGGGTCATGTGTTGTGAAATACCACTATCAATGTACCATATTGAAGCTAAGATCTCTTCCTTGAGTGATGATCCCGTGTATCCTGAAAAACAAATCGCTTATAAGGTACCCTAGTGATCTTGGGTCCTTTAAGGTCAAATATCACTTTAGGTAACCAAATAAACATCTCATCTCCAGACAATAAATCGGACTCAGTTTTCTACCAAATCATCTACAATTATATCATTTTTGAATGATAATTTGTTGTATTCAGATTGAGTAATTTTCCTAAACTTAGGAAATGTAGGATAGCATTTGCTCCTTCCATCAAAAGGATTATAATAAGAATATCTTCTTATTTTGGTTCTTGGATTTCTTCTAGTCCGATAGGGAGTTTTGTTTGAATTCTTGGTTTGAATGGGAGATGTAGTCCTTATCTCCGACTAGTTGGTTTCCATGGACCAATTTTAACATCCTTTGTTTGAACAGATGCTTTCACAAATTTCCTAGGTCTTTGGACATCTCGATTTATTATTCCTATCATAACCAAGACCTGTCTTGTCATGAGATTTTTGAGGAGTATTAAAAATATGATCTATTGCTGATTGTGAATTATTAAGTTGATCGATTTTGAAGACAAGCTACTCATTGTCTTTCTTAATTGATTCATTTTCAGACAGACTACCTCAAATTTATCTTTTAAAGTTTTCAATTCATTTTCTAACCTTTCGGGTAAAGTGGTGATGTACTAGCTACATGCAGAAGAAAACATTCCTCCTTGAATGTTTCTTCGCCTCTGAAGTAGTTCATCACCTGCTTTCCTTTAATTAGAATTTGAATCGATCCTTTAAAACTAAATTCTCTGTCTCTAGCTGTTTGTAAGCAGCCAAAGATGTCTTTAAATCTCTCAATAACTCATGGATAACGTTTGGTCATGATCGGATGCAGGTAGACAAGAATCATTATCGACGATGAATAGTAGATTACCTCATTAGCCATGAGACACATTTCATCATCTAATCCGAAATCGGATGAGGATGATGCTGATTTCTTTGGCTCTTTTTCTTCACCAACAGAGCTCTTTGATCTCGCAAAACCTCCCTGTCTCTTTTCTTCCTCTTTTCATCCCTTTCCTTAGGAGTCGATTGAGGACAATCATAACCGAAATGTCTGGCTTGTTGCATGTGTAACAAATATCACTCCCGTCTCGATCTAGGGCTAGAAGGATTTCTTCCGACAGTGATCTCGTATCTTCTTGTCTGATTTACGCTTTTATCATCATTTGTTGATTCATCTTCCTTTCTACGATCTGGATCTTGATTTATCCTTTCCTGCCAAATCTCAATTTATTTCTTTTATACTTCATTCTCAATTTATCATACCTCTTGGTGAGTAAAGCCATCTCGCTCCTTGAGAGATAGATCGGCTCCTACCACTCGCTGACACCTTGTCTTCTTTATCGACAAATGCAACAGACTTGGATGAGGTACTTGACTCCATCTCATCTTCCTCGTCTTCTATTTGAATATCATATTCTAGAGCTTTAAGATGTGAAAACAAAGTATGGTGAGTAATAGAAGATAAATCTTGAGTAGCCTTAAGGATATTGGATTTTTCCCTCCATCTCTTGGTTAATGATCTCAGAATCTTGTTATTAATCTCTTTCTCGAATAATTCTTTCCAAGGTCACCGCTTTGTTGAGAAGATTGGTCAACCTTACATCTAACTCGATCCACAGACTCATTTTCTTTCATTTTGAATGTTTCAAATGCATGCAAGACTCGATCGCACTTGTTTTCTCGACTTGATCGGATCCTTCACAAACATTGGTTAGAGTTTGCCACATCTCTTTAGCGCTTTGCATCTCTTAACTTTTTCTATCCAGTCCTTACTTAGAGTCTCAATGATTTCAGTTCGAGCTACTTGGTCAAGATTGTGGACCTTTCTTTCATCATTTGTCAATTCGTAACTCTTCTTTTCTTATGCAGTTCGATTCAGTGACTCAGCTCGATCTTGGTGCCTCCATGATAAAACTTTATAGGTCCTTCTTCAAGAACCTCTTCCATCCTATCATGAATGGCCTTTAGATGATTCTCCATCCTAAATTTCCAAAGAATCATAATCTTCAATAGAGAATTCAGAAGGATCCTAGACTTTTTGTTTTTCCACCGATGACATGATGAAACAAAGAACAAAATACTCCACAAGAGCTTATTAGTAGCACTGTTAGTAAAGGAAGAAAATGAAGAAAATCAAGATAATTTCGAATCTTGTTCAAGACCTAAAATCAATATCGTAATGCCTTAACACCGCTCCGATACCACTTGTTGGTCCCGGAAAGTTGAATTGATTAAAACTTTGAGTTAGCTTCCTAGAACAAAATCTAGAAAGGGGGTTTGAATAGATTTTGTAGTTTTTTCAAATCTTTCAAAATCAATTCAAAATATCGATTAAACACGGCGGAATATAATTAAGAACTCAACTTTTAACCGTATCAAAAGCAAGGTTGATATTCGATTTTAGTTAAGATTCTAAACTTTAATCTTGAATTAACAATATTGTAAATTGAACAGTAAATTAAAGAAAGCAAGAAATAACACCAGGATTTATAGTGGTTCGGATTATGAATAATCCTACATCCACTCTCTTTCTTCGAACTTTGAAGAAAGGTCTTCACTAGCTACTTACTTACTTCTTTGTACAACCTTTACAAATTACAACTTGAACTTCAGCTCTTCAACAATCTAATCAACTCTCTCGAAATCTAACTCTAAGAATAAGATGTGTTTTTGAAGATATGAAGTGAAGTGTTCTATAAACACTTAGAAGATATTTGAAATCTCTTTTGAAAAATACTCTTGAAAACAATAGTGAATAGTGTGAAAAATCAAACTTGCATAAGTGTGTTGAAGAATAAAATCTAGTCCTATTTATAAGTCCTGGAAAGACAGTTAGTTTGTTAGTTGGTTCTAACAAACTTGAAACCTTAACAAACTTAATCTTGAAAAGCTGCTCTTGACCTCACCGATTCTTCCTACTCATCTGTAGGTGACTTGGTGAAAACTTCGCCTTTCTTATTCTACTCGGCTTGTCTTGACCTCCTCTAAGCTCTTCATACTTGTCTCCTGCAGATGACTAGAATTGAGGTTGTCTCCGTGATGACTTGTGATTTCTAGTCTTCGGTGACTTGAGCTACCCTTGATCTAGTCGATCACCTTAGTACTAGAACTTAGTCTTTACAATTCTTTATCATAGTCCTGCTCATCTGGAATAGTCTTTTAACTCATCAAAACAATCTTGTGCTAACAACCAGTACATTGGATGATCGGTAGAATCATCGAGAAGATAGCATAGAATCATCTCAAATAAATAATTCAGACAAAACATCATCCACCGTAAAAGACAAAGGTAAGAAAGTAATGTCATATCATCCGGTGAAAGCGAGATAATGGGAGATTTAGATTACGGTGTCCGGACGAGGACCCAACTAAATCAAGATTGTATGTTCTTGCTATGTGTCATTACTTGAACCTAAATCTATTACGAAGCTCTAATCGATTCCAATCGATTGATGCCATGCAAGAAGAACTAAATCAGCTTTCAAAGACAAGATGTGTGGGAGCTTGTTGAAAGGCCTCATCATCAAAAAGTCATTGGAACTAAATGGGTCTTTAAAAACAAAAGGGATGAAAACAATATTGTGGTTAGAAATAAGGCCGGACTAGTTGCTCAAGGTTATTCACAATCGGAGGGTATTGATTATGATGAAACCTTTGCACCAGATGCTCGTCTGGAAGCCATAAGATTGTTTTAGCCTATGCCGCTTTTAAAAGATTCATAGTTTTTCAAATGGATGTTAAGTCAGCATTTCTTAATGGAATCCTAGCCGAGGAAGTTTATGTAGAGTAACCTCCTAGTTTTGTCAAAGGAGAAAAGGTTTATAAACTAAGGAAAGCTCTATATGGACTTAAACAAGCACCAAGAGCATGGTATGACACCTTGTCCTGATTATTTAATTCAAAATGGTTTTGTTAAAGGTAGAATTGATATAACTCTCTTTAGAAAAGAACATGGTTGTGATCTTTTGTTAGTTGATTTATGTTGATGATATAATCTTTGGATCAACTAACATATCTTTGTGTGAAGAATTTAGTCATCTTATGAAAAGCAGATTTGAAATGTCCATGATGGGTGAGATGACTTATTTTTTTGGACTCCAAGTCAAACAGACAAAGAAGGGAATTTTCATCAACCAAGCCAAATATACAAAGATCTTATTGATAAATTTGGAATAAGTACCGCGAGAAGCTAAGATACCTATGATGTCAAATTTTTCAATGGATCCAGATGAGAAGGAGAAGACACTAATCAAACCGAGTATCGAGGTCTAATTGGTTCATTATTATATTTAATCGCTAGTAGACTGATATTTCATTTGCGGTTGGAGTCTCGTGCTCGATTTCAAGTTAATCCTAAGAAAAGTCATCTTGAAGTAGCAAAGAAAATTCTTAAGTATCTCGAAAGGAATCAGAATGTTGGGTTATGGTATCCACCATGACAACTTTGAGTCTGGATACTCGGACTCGATTTTGGTGGGTGTAAGATAGATAGAAAATCTACATCCGATACTTGCCAATTTCTTGGTAGTAAGCCTGATTTCATGGTTGTCTAAGAAACAAACCTCGTAGCTACTTCCACAATCAAGTCGAGTATATGGCACTGGAAGTTGTTGTTCACACCGATCGATAAGTCAATAGCTAAGGGACTATAACATTATCACCAAAGATGTACCTATCTTTTGTGATAGTAATAGCGCCATAGCTATTACCCAGAACCAGTCCTACGTACGAGATGCAAGCATGTAGATATCGACACCACTTCATCCGAGACCATGTAGAGAAAGGTGACATCGTACTAGAGAAGATTCTTACTGATTTTCAAAGAGCGAGACATCTTGACAAAACCACTAGCAGAGACAAGGTTTAAAGAACTATCTCGTAGAATTAGGATTATTAGATGCTTCCTTAGTTAATCTATAATCTTATTCTCGTATTTTTCATTCTTTGTCTCTCTCTTAATTAGTTTATTATGTCTAGAAAGAATTATCGATTAGATATGAGTCAAAGGACAATCGTGTAGCCTGATATCATTGATCTCCTATCTTGGAATCAAGAATCAAGGATTAGTCATATTAACCTTATCTCCGACTTGATGATTACTTATCGACATTGGTAAATCGTACAAGGACACCATAGTCAACTGACTTCTATAGAATCGATGACTATAACACCTTATCCGACTTACCCTTGGTACTAATGACTTGTCTAAGTGTCTTTGATTTCGTAAAGAACAAGATTTGATAAACATATCTTTAAATACAAGACAAGGTCTACTTATTCATGTGTTCATGGAACAGACTATGATGCTATCATTCCGCATAAGGTTAAGTCTTCAGAAGTATCTTCTAAACTTTTTAACTGTATTAAATTAGGAATATTAGGTTCATATAATTAATATATGAATTTAATATCATAATCTTTTTAATATTTCTTCAAAAATGAAGTTACTCAAGATATTAAAAATATTTTGTTTTACAAAAATAAAAGGATAAGGGTTCAAATTTTTTTCTAAAAACTCGTATATTTTATTTTATCTCTCCAATTAATCTGAAAGGTATTTTCTTAAATAAGTAACTCGTCAGAGAGAAGTTACTATGGACCCGAAATCTTATCAAATTTAGTTTTGAAATACGCCGAGTATGCTTCACGCGCCGAAATGGAGGCGGTTTCAAATATGAACCGTCTTAATATCACGCGTGACATATTTAATAATATTCTCTGCACTTTTCAAAATAAATGTCATAATTGCATTAATGGCGATTCGAAAGCCTATATTTACACTTTTTCGTGCAATTATTAGTTTTATAATTGTTTATTATTATATTTCTCCATATAAAGGAACTCGTGTGCATAATTTCATTTACGCACACATAAAACCCTTCATATTTTCTCAAACTTTTCCTTTCCCTCCTAAACCTTCTATATTCATCAATGGCGGAATCTAAGAAAGAAAAATCAAGTTTGAATATGATCTTACTTCTATTCGAGATAAAACAAAGTCGAGATATATGTTGAATGGGATATTTTAATCGATCCGAGACCAGAGAAATTCTGAATTTGCTCGAGTCAAGAGGTTTGAAACAATCTTGCACAATGAAACCGTCAATGAATCTTACCTGTGGACGATCTTTCTGCCGAATTCTTAACCAGGCAAAGGCAATCGATACTAGTTTGGAAACACAAATCCGAACCAGAGGAAAGAAGAAAAAGGTGGTATTATCCATTGCTGAAATTGGAGAAATTTTTGGGTTAAGCACCATTGGCGAAAACCCTTTCACATACAAGGCATCGGAATACTTGGAGAGTTTCCGATTGATGGCAAGGAGGACTTACCGAATACAACCGCAAATCTGAAATGGCCGATGTTGAAAAGGAAGTATCGACTCACGATGTTGATTTTGACAAAATGCATCTTGGGAGAGCAGCAGAGTCACGATGGGTTGACTAAGCCAAGGATTTCTTTGTCGAGAGCGATAATAGACGGAGCGAGAAATTAATTGGGCGAGATTGGTATATTCAAGGATAATGGAGGAGAAGAAGAAATTTACCAAGACCCCGATTCATGAGATGAATTGATGAGATGGTCATTGACCAAAATTGCAAGTATGATGGCCGAGATTACCATCATACTTGAACATAAGCTGGGTCGAGACAATGACTGGAAGGAGGGTGTGAAGAAGTACACCCAGACATGAAGGGACTTCGATTAAAGATGAGAAACTCTATGGACCGTCGGACTCGGAAGGAGACGGGATGCTCCAGCTCCACCCCCGGTTCCTAGGAAGAAGGCTTCAAAAGCCAAGGCAAAGGAGGCCAAGACAGTGTTGGTGGATGAATCCTCGTCTCGCTGAGACGGAGGAAGCAGAGGAGGAAGAGGTGGAGACAACTTCCAAAGGGGAAAGTGTCTCATCGTAGATGACCAGAGTATCCGGGACAGACGGAGACGGTGGATGTCTCATCCGAAGAAAAATATGAACAAGGAGAGGAAGCCAAATCACCATCATCTTCGTCCTCATCCGAGGATGAAGTACCGTAAACTTCCACATCCCAACCTGCAATGAAGAGGCAGTGAGACCGCTGCCTGCGAGCCTCTAAAACGGTCAACTCCCAAAAGTCCAACTCAAACCCAACCCTCATATGATCCTTTCTCTTTCTTACCATCTACCTCATCCGAACTGCACCTATTCCTCAACCTTCCCAACCCATCCGGTGAAATGGGTCCAACCGAAACCTCCTTAAGGATTCTTGGAAAGAAATTCCTACTCAGAAAGAATCCGCTCTAGCAGACGAGCCCGAACTTCTAAAAGAACTCGTTGACGTATATCTGCTAAGGAGACTCAGATTGGGCTCATTTGAAGAGATAGCCATCCCGATATCGAAGCCGGTGGAAATAATCATCCATCCGGGAAAAAAGTCCTCAGAAGGCTAAACTTAAATCCTTCCAAGACATCCCGACGTAAGACGCTTTTGTTAATTACATTTTACAAAGGGTGTATCTTGGAGATGAGGCACCAGAGGAGCTGGAGAAATCAGTTGAGAAGGAGGAGGAGCTGAAAAAGGATGATTTGCCCGAGAAGGGAGTCGAGGAAGAAAAGATGGAAGGAGTGACCGGTGGAGCTGCCGATGAGCCACCGAGATGGATACACCGAGGAGGCACAAACAGAACAAATGATGGAGCCTCGTATAAGCCGAGGTAGAGTCGAGTGCCAACAACATCACATTGGGCGTACTCTCCTCCAGCAGAATCGAAGCTATCATTCCTATTGAGGAGATAGATTTAACTCTATCTTCTCCATCTCAAGAAATTACAGGACCTTCAAAGATTCGTGTCAGTATCCGAATTCAATGCACTCAAGGAAGAAGTGCTGAATCGAAGAGAGCTAGTCTCGAGTGCTCTACTGGTTCTGGAGTTATAACATCCTCAATCAAAGAAAACATAGAGGCTTTGTGAATGAGAAGACAAAGATCGACCTCTATTTTTCGGGAATCGTACATGAAGAAAACATGGCTAAGCTCAAACAAGGTAGCAGAGGAAATGAACTCTCAAGAGGTCTGGATCAAACAATACATTCGAGATGCTTATAGAGAAATCGGTGATAGCGTTGAAGATCGAGTCAAGGAATCGTGGAGAGCAAAAGAAGGTTCATTTTCTCAAGTGCTAAAGATGCAATTAGCCATGGAGAAAGATAGGCATTTACTATTCTAAAAGCAGTTCATGGAGAATGAATTCAGACGAACAAGCCGCTCACAAGAAGCATTGTGATCAGTGGACCAAGACTGGACTTGTAAGGCATGAGCCGATGGGCCAGATTGAACAAGTGGCCACTATCTCGCAACACTCGATTTCTTGATGTCAAAAAGGGGGAATATAGTGAGCTCAAGAAAAGAGTTCGATTGCAAGATGATCAACTGCTGGCCTTGAATCTCGGATTAGATGAGCTGTCTGAGGAGTTGTGTAATAACCCAAAACAAATTATAGGATTTTATATTTAATTTCCTAAGTTTAGGGATCATTTTATTTTATTCCAATTTCGTATGTGGTTTTCTTAATTTTTCTCCAATCGACGAACGGTTTTTCAACCCAAAAATCTACCGATACTTTTCGAACTCACATCCGTAATCCGGATTTGTTTAATAATGATTAATTACCAATAGTCCTTTAAAGGTGAGAAACACTCATGAAAACCCTAAGAAAAATGTTTGTTCACCCATCGCGCGTTTTAATAAATTTTGGAGCCGAACCTCAGACCAAAAAATACCGAAAACTCAACAACGAAGTCACACCACTGTATTAGAAATTAGACTACCAAATGGCAGCCCAAATCTTCCAAATTTTCGTGCACATGGGAGCTTTAAATGAGAGAATATTGATGGTGCATGAAATCCCTAGCCAAAATCCTAAACTTAAGACCTAGGACTAGTTTTCTTTAGCCTTATGCCTATTACCACCTAGTTACCCCCTTTTTCCCACCCCTCTTGACCGGCCATTTCTCCTCCTTCTCCTCTATAAATAGAGTGGATCCCTTCTTCATTTCCCACACAACCAAAAGCTTGGGGCTCTCAAGAGGAAGAAGAAAATCTCCAAGGGTAAGTCCCAAACCCCTCTTAAGTCTTACTCTTCTTCTTAAGCTTAGAAATTCAGTAAAAATATTATATGAGGTCCTAAGAACTTCTTTTTACATGATATGATCTTATATGGAGTACTTGAGTTGGAATTTTGGTGTTTGGAGTCAAAATGGTGAAGTTATACTTGAAACATGAAACTGTCGAAATCAAGCCCTACCCACTGACCCGTTTTTGTAAAATTTATTCGGACCCTTTCCACCCGTTTAAAAATCATGAGAAAATTCCTAGATGTAGTATTTGAAGTATAGAATAACATACTAAAATTTCGTGGACACTGGATATTTGTAGACTGAGAATAAAATCATGAAAGATTACGTGTCGGAAGTGATCCGAAACTGGGAGCAGTGAATAATTTCTTTTATTTCTTTCCTTTCTGATGGTTATAAAATTCTAGGAAAAATCTGGGATGTTCCCCTTTATGTGTTGTAAATCATATTCAAAAATCATAACTTTTCGTTTTGTACTTTATGAGATAAAATTCGTTTTCTGAGTACATGGTCGATGTTCGACGCATAGGGTTATTCTGTGTTGCACGAATTTATTTTTCCAGTTAGACTATTGTATAAATCATGGAAAAATTCATGAATGACCTAAAATCCGTTTATAACAAGTGTCTTAAATTTGGCGATTTTTAAACAATTATCCAATAAGTTATGAATTTTATCGTAAGACATGTCCAGTAACCAAGCCAAACGATGGATTGAATGTTCACGAATTTTCTGGGCAGAATCCGTAAGTCAAATGGCTTGGGTCCCTGAATGAAAGTTTTTCATACTTGAGTGATGCATCACATGTTTTAATTTCATAATTTTTGGATGTTCCTTCAGAGAGTTAGGGATTTTATAAGTTAAGGTCACTGTTTTTGCCGAAACAGAAATTTAGAACACTTATTACAAAAACTGCTATAATTCCGTAACTCAAATGAACTTGGACCCTTAATAAACTTTGTTCTACACTGAAAGATGTACAACATATTCAAATTTCATAATTTTCCAACGAGTCTAAGTATTTTATTTCATTTATGCATGTATAGGTATCGTTTCTTCTTTTGTCTAGTACTTGACAAATTAAATGGCCAAAACTTTTAATGAAATGCATGTTTGAATATCAAATGTTATATGTGATACTTTATGAATGCATATACTTGAGTGTCTTACGTGTTTTCTTGAAAATGAACGGAACCGAAAGTCCCAAATTCGAACCCCCAAACTGTAGTACACCAACAAAGCCGATTGGACATAGGATTAAACCCATAGAAGCTTTTGATAAAATAAAGTACCTCTTCTTCATGAAAGCCTAGTTTTTAGAAGGCACAATAAGATCAAGAACCTAAGTTTTCGGTGGACAAAAGATCCGTCGAACTAAACATACGGATTGTGCTAGGTAGAGTACGGTCGGAACCGAGAGACCGATATTTTTGTACGAGAGGATTAAGCAATCAAGAAGTTAAACTTTCTCTTAAAAGTTCTCCAGGTGGGTGACACTATCTCGTATAGCTAGTTAATGTTATATGGATCGTTGTCAGCTTTCCCGAATCAAACATAATCGATTCTTCCGAAAGACGCAAACAACTCAAAAGCATGAAAATGCACAACTCCTAACTATCGTAATATACAAGAACGAATTTCTTTTACTTTGATTATTTGTTTTTATATGTTACATACGAGAGTTATTATCTCTATTGATCAATAGATCTGCAGGGCGAAGCCCTATATAAACGGGAGGAATAAGGATGGTAAAGGGTGTGGAGAGTGTGCGTAAATGCCACTATAGCCACCCCACGGAGCAATAAGGATGGTGAAGAGAGTGGAGAGTGTGCGTAAATGCCACTATAGCCACCTCACGGGAGCAATAAGGATGGTAAAGAGTGTGGAGAGTGTGCGAAATGCCACTATAGCCACCTCATTCGGCCGAGAATTACGGGTCTCGGACGTGTAAACGTGCCATTCCACAATGTGATTACGGATCGGACGCACTAGCGTGCCATCTCAAATGTGCTATATATATATACTAATCGCCGCAAAGAAAGATGAATCTCTTAATCGAATAAAGTTAAAGGATGAAAATCTTATAATCAAGATTACCTCGCATACAAAATGGGCTAAATGCCGCAACGCATAAATCAAGATAAGAGAAGAGTAAAAGATTCAATTATATTCGGGATTTCCTCAATCTGCGGTAACAAAGATACAAAGTTACCCACTCGAGATTCCTATCTCACTCTCCCAAACTTAATATTTTCAGTTGCGAGAATGAGGCCCGGAGCTGCAGTAGACGACCGCTTCCCACTCTCTCTTAATTAATAAATAAATTGTCTTAGTAACTTTCAACCTTTTGTAACGAATACTTTAATAATTTTTTTAGCTATTATCTCCCCCGGGAGTTGTACTCACGGATGGTTTTGATCAAAGTAGATATTGATCTTTATTTTAAAAGAGTTCCTCTTCACTAAGTAAAACGCTTCAAATTTTTCCGCTGCAACTTAATTGGTTGTTATTCAAAAGAAATTTTCTGGCTCAATTTTTATATTTCACTAAGTGACGACTCGGGTTTAGGGACGTCGGACCCCGAGGGTCAACTTTCTCAATTCCGGGCGTTACAGTGGTATCAGAGCCTATGTTAAAACCTTCTGACCAAAATAATTATTTACCTTTGATTTCAAAATTTTACTTAGGAAATAGATAAACTTCAATCCTTATAATTTTGAACTTTAGAAAATGTTACTTGTGGGAGGTTGTCTGACAAGATGCAAACCGGAACAAACCTCAAGGTATGCGACGCCTTGCAAAAGATTGAATAATAAAACCCTTACAAGTGAATAACAACCAACAAGGAACATGAAATCTCAAACAATTAACTACGTAAAAGAAATGTTCTAAAGGAAAAATACGCTGCCTTGACTAACTTTACTTGCGCATGAACGTGAAATCTACATGTTTACTTGCTTTCTTATATTTTGGTTTTATCTTTTCATGTGAGCACTTGTTATTTTCTCTTTATACATTACCACTATTTTCTTCTTTCTAGTTTATGACCTTAAACCATTCGAATCCCTTTTGTTCAGAAGCCGGACCTTTTATAGCAGCCTCGTATCCCTCGTGGTACTTGACTTTGCCATATATATGTAATGTCTATTTTAGTTAAATTATTTTGTTTTAAAGCCTCGCATCTTTAAATTTTCGTTGGAGCCTCTTTGTCTCTCCATTTAAACTTTGAGAACTTGTCTTTCTCATATCAATTATATATGTATGTTAGTCTCACGTAGTTTTATGAGATATTCTATTATATCCGTTATATTTTTATCTTAATGTTTACAATATGTGTTATTACCTCTCTAACATGCATTGTCGAGCTCGACAACCGTGCTTCTTGTGACCGGCCAGTATGTTCCGGTTTTACCGTGTGCTCCAATGCATGATTGACTTAGTACCGTATTGTTAAACTTGAGATTCTCTTGCTTTGAATTTGAATCATACGTATGTATTGTAATATATTTTATTCTTTTCTTTTCGGACCTACCCTAGATTTCGACATAATCCTAGAAATAGATTAGTTAAGGAAGGATAAAGTCGTCATAAGACGTTTAGAAGGAAAATAGATTTAAGAACAAGTGGTCAAAGATTTCGCCTTTAATGGAATGGCCTAGCCAGAGTGAGGATAACCTCCGCAATGAAAGCTACGAAGCTACTACGCAGATAAACAAACCAAGGATACTTAGTCAAGATCTCAACAACGGCAAATGATACGAACTCCGCCTCGTCAAGTACGAATCGTAAGAGAATACCTGACGCTTTTCCCGAAGAGTTATCTGGATTACTACCAAACCGCCAAGTAGAATTTACCATCAACTTAACTCCCGGTGCTACACTCCGTGTCAAAGTCACCATATAGAATGGCACCTAAGGAGTTTCAAGAGCTAAAGGAGCAACCGCAAGAATTAGTGGACTAAAAGTACATCCGCCCAAGCGTGTCACCTTGGGAGCACCTGTACTTTTGTGAAAAAGAAGGATGGGTCACTCGTAATGTGTATCGATTATAGAGGGTTAAACCAATTAACCATCAAGAACAAATATCCTCTCCCGAGAATTGAGGACTTGTTCGACCACCTGAAACACGCAGTAGTGTTCTAAAAAAATCAATCCGAGGTCGGACTATCACCAACCGAAAGTTAAAGAGAGTGATATCCCAAAGACAACTTTCGTGACAAGGTGTAGATATTATGAGTTTACTTGTCATGCCTTTTGGAGTGACGAATGCCCCCGCAGCTTCATGGATTTGATGAATCGAGTATTTCATCAAGATTTTGACAAATTCGTCATTGTCTTCATCGGTTTACATACCGGTGTACTCGAAGGACGAAAAGCAACACGAAGAACACCTCAGATCGTGTTGGAGACACTAAGACGTGAGAAATCAGACGCTAAGTTTAGCAAGTGCGACTCGATTGATCGAGTCATGTTTCTAGGTCATATAATCTCAAAGAAAGGGGATTGAGATGGATCCTGCAAAGTTGGAGGCCATAATGGACTAGAAGACTCCAACTAATGTCAACAAAATACGGAGTTTCCTAGGCTTGGCAGGATACTACCGAAGATTTATCCAGATTTCTCACGCATTGCAAAGCCTTTGACACATTTGACAAAGAAGAGTGAGTGAAAAGTTTGTCTCGGACGCCTACCTTTGAGGAAAGCTTTCAGAACCGATGAAGAAATTAATTTCCTAGCCGGTGCAGACCATTCCCGACCGATCCGAAGGATTTGTCATCTACATGCATGCGTCCTTACCAGATTGGGATGTGTCCTTATGCAAAATAGAAAGGTCATTGAATATGCGTCCCACAACTAAAGACTCACGAACAAAACTATCCCACGCATGACTTAGAATTAGCAGATTTGTGGTTCACGCGCTAAGGATATGGAGACACTACCCGTATGGTAGTAAGTGTGAGATCTATACAGTACCACAAGAGCCCGAAATACTTCTTTACGCAAAAGGAACTAAATATGCGTCAAAGAAGGTGGCTCGAACCGGTAAAAGATTACAATTGCACTATCCATTACCACCTTGGAAAAGCGAATGCCGTGGCCGATGCGCCGAGTAAAAGGAAAGTGCAACGCTCAACGCCATGCCAACGGAACAAGAGTCGCCGATTAGGGATTTTTCCCGAATGAAGTTAGAATTCTCTAATCATCACAGCACAAAGGAGATGATTTTCGCGCCTCACCGTGCAACCGACCTTAAGAGAAAGAATCAAAGAGGCGCAGAAGAGTGATAAATTCCTCGAAGGAATGAGAGAACGGGCACGTAAAGGGATTATTCAGTGGTTTCATCGTAAGTCCCGACGGAACCTTGATGTTTGGAAATAGAATCAGGTGCCAAGAAAGGAGCAATTGACGAATGAGATCATGAGAGAAGCCCACAACACACCATACACCGTACACCCCGGAGAGACGAAAATGTACCGGGACCTACGGGAAAACTTTTGGTGGAGAGCCATGAAGAGGTCAATAGCTCTTTTCGTGAGGAAATGTCCGACTGGCCGCCAGATTAAGGCGTACCACCTACGACCATCGGGATTGCTGAACCCATTAGAAATACCGGAATGGAAATGGGAGAATATCGCCATGGATTTTGTCACTAGACGGTGAAAAATCATGATGCGATATGGGTCGTAGTGGATAGACTCACTAAATCGGCTCATTTCATTCCCATCCGTATGATCTATTCAATGGATAAGCTAGCTCAATTGCACGTAGCTGAAGTAGTCAGACCGCATGGTGTGCGGTCTCGATCGTTTCAAAAAGAGACCCTCGTTTCACCTCAAACTTTTGAAGAAGTTTGCAACAAGCCTTAGGGACGAAGCTAAATTTCAAAGATAAGATATCATCCTCACGGATGGTCAATCGGAAAGGACAATTCAAACCTTGGAAGATATGTTGAGAGCTTGTGCTCTAGATTTCGAAGGAAGTTGGGAAGCTAACCTCACTTTGGTGGAGTTTGCTTTTAATAACAGCTTATCAATCAACAATACAGATGGCGCCATACGAAGCACTTTATGGAAAAAAAGTGTAGATCGCCAAATTGTTGGGACGGTTGGAGTCCGGAAAATCTTAGGACCCGAACTAGTGGAGAAATAGGTGGAGACCATTTCATGGATTAGGGAAAAGATCCGGATAGCACAAGACCGTAAGAAGTCATATGTCGATGTACGGAGAAAGGATTTGCACTTTGAAGTCGGGGACAAGGTATTCTTAAGAGTTGTGCCAATGAAGGGGTTAGTTCGTTTTGGAAAGAGAAGTAAGTTGAAACCTCGCTTCATAGGACCTTTTAACATTTTAGACAAGGTCGGAAACGTAGCTTACCGAGTGGCTCTGCCACCGTAATTATTCCAAGTACAATGTGTTCCACGTATCCACATTTAGGAACTACGTGAGCGACCTGCACCACGTTGTCGATTTTAAGAATCTGAGCCTAAGTCGCAGCCTAACCTACGAAGAAGTACCTATGGCTATCTTGGAAAGAAAGGTCCATACCCTAAGAACCGGAAGTTCCTTTAGTACTAGTTCAATGGAGCAGACATGGAAAGAAAGGAGCTACAGGACGAGAGAAGATGAAATCCTAGCTAAGTACCAGCAAGTGTCTTCCATCTAAGTAAGTAACTTTCGAGGACGAAATTTCTTTTAAGGGGTGTAGGATGTAATAACCCAAAACAAATTATAGGATTTTATATTTAATTTCCTAAGTTTAGGGATCATTTTATTTTATTCCAATTTCGTATGTGGTTTTCTTAATTTTTCTCCAATCGACGAACGGTTTTTCAACCCAAAATCTACCGATACTTTTCGAACTCACATCCGTAATCCGGATTTGTTTAATAATGATTAATTACCAATAGTCCTTTAAAGGTGAGAAACACTCATGAAAACCCTAAGAAAAATGTTTGTTCACCCATCGCGCGTTTTAATAAATTTTCGGAGCCGAACCTCGGACTCAAAAATACCGAAAACTCAACAACGAAGTCACACCACTGTATTAGAAATTAGACTACCAAATGGCAGCCCAAATCTTCCAAATTTTCGTGCACATGGGAGCTTTAAATGAGAGAATATTGATGGTACATGAAATCCCTAGCCAAAATCCTAAACTTAAGACCTAGGACTAGTTTTCTTTAGCCTTATGCCTATTACCACCTAGTTACCCCCTTTTTCCCACCCCTCTTGACCGGCCATTTCTCCTCCTTCTCCTCTATAAATAGAGTGGATCCCCTCTTCATTTCCCACACAACCAAAAAGCTTGGGGCTCTCAAGAGGAAGAAGAAAATCTCCAAGGGTAAGTCCCAAACCCCTCTTAAGTCTTACTCTTCTTCTTAAGCTTAGAAATTCAGTAAAAATATTATATGAGGTCCTAAGAACTTCTTTTTACATGATATGATCTTATATGGAGTACTTGAGTTGGAATTTTGGTGTTTGGAGTCAAAATGGTGAAGTTATACTTGAAACATGAAACTGTCGAAATCAAGCCCTACCCACTGACCCGTTTTTGTAAAATTTATTCGGACCCTTTCCACCCGTTTAAAAATCATGAGAAAATTCCTAGATGTAGTATTTGAAGTATAGAATAACATACTAAAATTTCGTGGCCACTGGATATTTGTAGACTGAGAATAAAATCATGAAAGATTATGTGTCGGAAGTGATCCGAAACTGGGAGCAGTGAATAATTTCTTTTATTTCTTCCCTTTCTGATGGTTATAAAATTCTAGGAAAAATCTGGGATGTTCCCTTTATGTGTTGTAAATCATATTCAAAAATCATAACTTTTCGTTTTGTACTTTATGAGATAAAATTCGTTTTCTGAGTACATGGTCGATGTTCGACGCATAGGGTTATTCTGTGTTGCACGAATTTATTTTTTCCAGTTAGACTATTGTATAAATCATGGAAAAATTCATGAATGACCTACAATCTGTTTATAACAAGTGTCTTAAATTTGGCGATTTTTAAACAATTATCCAATAAGTTATGAATTTTATCGTAAGACATGTCCAGTAACCAAGCCAAACGATGGATTGAATGTTCACGAATTTTCTGGGCCGAATCCGTAAGTCAAATGGCTTGGGTCCCTGAATGAAAGTTTTTCATACTTGAGTGATGCATCACATGTTTTAATTTCATAATTTTTGGATGTTCCTTCAGAGAGTTAGGGATTTTATAAGTTAAGGTCACTGTTTTTTCCGAAACAGAAATTTAGAACACTTATTACAAAAACTGCTATAATTCCGTAACTCAAATGAACTTGGACCCTTAATAAACTTTGTTCTACACTGAAAGATGTACAACATATTCAAATTTCATAATTTTCCAACGAGTCTAAGTATTTTATTTCATTTATGCATGTATAGGTATCGCTTTCTTCTTTTGTCTAGTACTTGACAAATTAAATGGCCAAAACTTTTAATGAAATGCATGTTTGAATATCAAATGTTATATGTGATACTTTATGAATGCATATACTTGAGTGTCTTACGTGTTTTCTTGAAAATGAACGGAACCGAAAGTCCCAAATTGAACCCCCAAACCGTAGTACACCAACAAAGCCGATTGGACATAGGATTAAACCCATAGAAGCTTTTGATAAAATAAAGTACCTCTTCTTCATGAAAGCCTAGTTTTTAGAAGGCACAATAAGATCAAGAACCTAAGTTTTCAAGTGGACAAAAGATCTCGCGAACTAAACATACGGATTGTGCTAGGTAGAGTACGGTCGGAACCAGAGACCGAGATTTTTGTACGAGAGGATTAAGCAATCAAGAAGTTAAACTTTCTCTTAAAAGTTCTCCAGGTGGGTGACACTATCTGTATAGCTAGTTAATGTTATATGGACTTGTCGCTTTTCTGAATCAAACATAATCGATTCTTCCGAAAGACGCAAACAACTCAAAAGCATGAAAATGCACAACTCCTAACTATCGTAATATACAAGAACGAATTTCTTTTACTTTGATTATTTGTTTTTATATGTTACATACGAGAGTTATTATCTCTATTGATCAATAGATCTCGCAGAGGGCGAAGCCCTATATAAACGGGAGGAATAAGGATGGTAAAGGGTGTGGAGAGTGTGCAAATGCCACTATAGCCACCCCACGGGAGCAATAAGGATGGTGAAGAGAGTGGAGAGTGTGCGTAAATGCCACTATAGCCACCTCACGGGAGCAATAAGGATGGTAAAGAGTGTGGAGAGTGTGCGTAAATGCCACTATAGCCACCTCATTCGGCCGGAGAATTACGGGTCTCGGACGTGTAAACGTGCCATTCCACAATGTGATTACGGATCGGACGCACTAGCGTGCCATCTCAAATGTGCTATATATATATACTAACTGCCGCAAAGAAAGATGAATCTCTTAATCGAATAAAGTTAAAGGATGAAAATCTTATAATCAAGATTACCTCGTACAAAATGGGCTAAATGCCGCAACGCATAACTAAAGATAAGAGAAGAGTAAAAGATTCAATTATATTCGGATTTCTGTCAACTGTAACAAAGATACAAAGTTACCCACGAGATTCCTATCTCACTCTCCCAAACTTAATATTTTCGAGTTGCGAGAATGAGGCCGGGAGTCAGCATGAGACGACCGCTTCCCACTCTCTCTTAATTAATAAATAAATTGTCTTAGTAACTTTCAACCTTTTGTAACGAATACTTTAATAATTTTTTAGCTATTATCTCCCCACGGGAGTTGTACTCGCCGGATGGTTTTGATCAAAGTAGATATTGATCTTTATTTTAAAAGAGTTCCTCTTCACTAAGTAAAACGCTTCGAAATTTTTCCGCCGCAACTTAATTGGTTGTTATTCAAAAGAAATTTTCTCGCTCAATTTTTATATTTCACTAAGTGACGACTCGGGTTTAGGGACGTCGGACCCGAGGGTCAACTTTCTGAATTCCGGGCGTTACAAGTGACGACTCGGGTTTAAGGAAAGAGAAGAGGTGCTTCGCCCTTTCCATAGAACATATGTTGTGCCCAAGGAAATCCTTCCCATGGATCAACAAGCAAAATGGAGAGCTTATGAAGGGGAATGGATCTTCCCGTTCTATGTATGCAAGAAAATCTCATGGGGCACACGAGAACATTGCATTCCATGAATGGCTAGAGGCGAAGGATCCCGGCATCTATCAGTACCTAATTGATCTTGGAGACTCGAATTCAATGTGGACATAGTCGCACCACCTTATTCAACCATGTCGGCTCCGCTTTCGCAAGATGGCCGTCTGGATAGAGAGAAGGTGAAGCGTATGTTGATCCAAGTTGAGACGATGGCGGATCTAGCCGAGGGTTGGGAGACATTGAGTCTCAAGAAACGTGTCTTCGACCGGATGACGATTCCAGAAGAAGACATGTGGTACGATTAAGTCTATCTCTTACTACTCTTCCGATTGTCACATTGTGATAAATGTGGAAAATGTGCGAGTCTGTGAATATTTGTGAAATATACTTTTGAATTACTCTCACAAACTTGGTTGTTTAACTAACTTGGATTATTTTCGAACCGACTAACTAATTCTTGGTATAAGTAATCGGCTTATGAGTCTATAACACTAAATCATCCGAAACTTTCTAAACTTATTTTGTATGTTTACTTGATTATCTCCGACCTCAATCTTGACCAAGTCCATTACTCGATCATCCGAATATAAAGTCTATTGCTCCGATTATCCGACTATGTGACTTAATTGTATACTTTGTATTATTCTTGTCTTCAAAGAGTACTAACATTTTTTTTTTTCTTTTCTTGAGCTGTGTTTTAACATCATCAAAAAGGGGGAAATTGTTAGGTAAAAAAGTTGTATTTAATTTTGATGTGTTAAAAGTATAAAATAGGATGACCAACTGAGCATCATGTATAGACAATTGAAGTGAGTAAGTGTAAATAAAGCCAAGTACAAGTAAGATGAGGACAAGAAGTCGACTAGGTTAAGAAATCGAGACTAGGACAAACCTCGAGATAAGGACGAGAAGTCGATGAGGACAAAAAGTCGACGAGGATAACGCAAGGAAGACAGATGAAGTCTAACACAATATACAAGTCATCCAGGACATAGAAGGAAGACGAAGACAGGTGAGGCAAATAGCAGACAATGAAGTGTTAGAAAAATTTCTCTCAAGTTTCAAGAAGCGATTTCAACTAACCAAGAGGAAGTTACAAGATCTCGGGCTTATATTGTTATAATCGATTAAAAGTAATTCAAGGAAGTTACAACTACCAATTGAAGATCTTTATAAATAGGAATAGAAATTAGAATAGAATCACTTTTGATTCTTTACATCTACACGGCTATTCACACATTCTATATACACGAGTCATAAAAGTTGTAAACACACACAAACGTTCTATACGTTTTCGGTTTTAGTGTTTGTAGAACACTTTTCACGTAACATCTTCAAGCCATTAATATTCGGAAGTTAGGAAGAAATCATTGTAAGGCTCAAGATTCACGATTGTAAGTAAGTAAGCAAGAAGGAAGCAAGATAGTAAGTGAAGACCCTTCTTCAAGTTGAAGAAGGAGAGTGGACATAGGATCGCTTGATCCGAACTACTATAAATCCGTGTTCTTTCTTTGCTTTGATTTATTTACCCGGTTCTTTTCGATTTCAGCTTCTTTATTCAAAGATTAATTTCAGAATCAAAGTTAAAACTAAAATATCAATTTGCTTTTGATCTTGTTAAAGTTGAGGTTAAAATTGTTTTCCATTGTGCTACTTGATTTTGAATAAGTTTGATAGATTTGTAAAAATCGATAAAATCTATTAAACCCCCTTCTAGATTTTATCCTAGAAGGCTAATTCAAGTTTTTCTTAAATCAACTCAACTAATCGGGACCAACATAGTTGTCTCATTGAACCAAGTTCTTGGGATCCTCCAATCATCATGGACGAAGTTTTCGCTATGAAAACCTCTTTAATATGGGGTTTTAGCCCCATTCACCTTACCGCATTGTACATTTGATCTCTATAAATGCCTTTTGTCTGCGGATCCGCAATATTTTCTTTTGACTTCACGTAGTCAATGGAGATTACCGTACTTGAGATCAAATGTCTAACAAGATTGTGTCTCCTTCTTATGTGTCTAGACTTACAGCTTATACATGTGACTTTGTGCCCTCCCAATGGCCGACATACTATCACAAAGTGTATCATCACGGGAGACACCTTGGTTTAGTCCAACCAGGAATGTCCTCTAAAAAATTTTGAAGCCATTCTACTTCTTCACCAGCCTTGTCTAAGGCAATAAACTCTCGATTCCATCGTGGATCGAGCTATGCATGTCTGTTTAGAGGATTTCCATGATATCGCTCCTCCACCTATGGTGAACACATAACCACTAGTGAACTCGGAGTCCTTTGTATCGGTATATCCAATTAGCATCGGTGTATCCTTCCAACACAAATGGATATTTTGTATATAAAATTCCATAACTTGAGGTATGTTTCAAATACCTAAGTACTCTTATTAGAACTTTCCAGTTGATCCTCACTAGGATTACTCGTGAATCTACTCAATTTACTAACTGAATATGCTATATCCGACGTGTACAATTTGTTAAGTACATTAAACTTCCGATAATCCTTGCATACTTCGGTTGAGATACCGGGTCACCTCTGCTTTTGGCTAAGTGTAGACTTAAATCTACAGTGTATTAGCCGGGGGACGCCCATAGCATCAAATTTCTTAAGCACATTTTCAACATAATGAGATTGTGTTAAGACAATTCCGTCGGGGGTTCTAGAGATCTTAATCCCTAGTATGACGTCGGCCAAACACATATCCTTCATGTCAAAGTTTCTCTTTAACATGTTTTTAGTATTTATGATCAAGTCATGATTATTCTCCATAATCAGCATGTCATCTACGTATAGACACACTATCACATACTTTCCTATCGTGCCTTTAATGTAAACATACTTGTCACACTCGTTAGTTTTAAAACCATTTGACAAAGATCACGACGCCAAATTTTTTATGCCATTTAAGAGGTGCTTGTTTGAGTACATACAAGGATCTAACAAGTTTGCACACCTTCTTTTCTTGGCCAGGCACAACAAACCCTTCGGGTTGTTCCATGTATATCTCCTCATCTAATTCCCCATTTAGGAATGTTGTTTTGACATCCATTTGGTGTATCTCAAGGTTATGCAATGCTACAATGGCGATGAGTACTCTAATGGATGTTATTCTTGTAACAGAGAATACGTATCGAAGAAATCATATCCCTCCCTTTGTCCGAACCCTTTAGCTACTAAACGAGTCTTATATTTGTCAATTGATCCATCAGCCTTATATTTCCTTTTAGGATCCATTTACATCCTAAGGTTTTACAACCTAGTGGGAGATCGACCAACTCCGTGTGTGGTTTTGCATGATGGATTCAATTTCGCTGCTTATAGCTTCTTTCCAGAGAGGAACATCTGGATCGACAATGCCTTTTAAATTATCTCGGGGTTCATTTTCCATTACGTATGATAGGAAATCCGGCCCAAAAGATTTTTCTTTTCTCGCCCGTTTGTTGCGTCTAGGTTCCTCATTATCTTTAGGTCCCTTATTGACCTCAGTGAATCATTTGCAATATCATAAGTTCTCTTCCGTGTACTTACTTTTTTCTTTTCCTTTTTAGGAAATATGTTCTCGAAGAACACAACATTTCTTGACTCAATAGTCATACCGGCATTCATTTTAGGAACATCTAATTTGTGCACCAAAATCGATATGCACTATTGTTGTGTGCATACCCTATGAAGATGCAATCTACTATTTTGGGTTCTATTTTCAATTGTTTTGGCTTAGGTACTTCGACCTTAGCAAGGCACTCCCACACTTTGAGGTAATTGTAGGAAGGCTTTTACCTTTCCACGACTCATAAGGAGTCTTGTTCCTCTTCTTGTGTGGTAATTTATTAAGAATGTGGTTAGCAAACAGCACGGCTTCCCCCACATGTTCTCGGGGCAGGCCCGAGCTGATCAACATAGTATTCATCATCTCTTTCAGAGTTCTATTTTTGCGTCTTCGGGCAACGCCATTTGATTAAGGTGAGTACGGAGCAGTGGTTCGATGAATAATGCCATTTTGTAAGCAAAATTCTTCAAATGGTGCAACATATTCTCCACCTCTATCACTTCAATCATCTTGATTCGCTTTCGAGTTGATTTTCAACCTCATTCCTATAGTTTTTGAAAGCATCAATTGCTTCATCTTTGCTCTTCAAAAGATATACATAGCAAGTATCTTGTGCAATCATCGATAAATGTTATGAAGTAGTTCTTTCCACCTCTAGTTTGCACAAACTTCAAATCACACACATCAAGATGAATAAGTTCTAGAGGTGTAGTACTTCATTCTACCGAATGGAATGGAGCTTTGACCAATTTCGCCTCAACACATATCTCACACTTTTGAGATTCAAATTTCATTGCGAGTAAATCTAAACTTACTAATTGTTTTAGTTTGTTTAGATTTACATGTCCTAATCTACCATGCCATAAATTAGAACACTTAAGCAAGTAATTAACATTATTTTCATTACTATTGAAATCACGTTTTACGTTGAGTACATTCAATTTGAAAAGGCCCTTCTCGAGGTACCCTTTTCCAATAAAGTGACCACATTTGGTCAATACAACTTTATCACTTTCAAACACAAGCCTAAATCCGGCTTTGCTTAACAAATGAGCTGGAGACTAAGTTCTTCCGAATGTCCTGGGACATGCAAAGACATCCTTGAGAGTTAGTTCTTGCCCGAGGTCATCTTCGGATTCACTTTTCCCAAATCCGACCACTTTTGATGTTGCAGAGTTGCCCATGAAGAGCTGTCTCCCATTGATCGATTGTAAGTGGAGAATAATTCCTTGTCTCGAACAAATGTGACGGGTAGCTCTAATGTCGACCCACCACTCCCTGATTATCCACTAAGTTTGCCTTTCGAACAGGGGACGGCATAGGTCCATTTCAGACATTTCTTCGTTTAGGGTCTTGTGCTCGGCAAGGTTGGCCTGATTCTCGATCGGCCTTCTTTGGCTATCTGCATTCACTTGCTTTGTGTCCGAGCTTTTCATAGTTGTAAATTGCCTTTGAACTTTTCTTCGGAGGTTTCGTTGTTTGCCAACACATTTTCTCTTCTTGCCCTTCCCTGACTACCAAATTTACTCGGTGCCTCTCCATTTTTCTTGTCGCTCTTGACTTCGGATTTTCGGTTGTCTTCCTCAATCCTTAGTCTCACGATCAAGTCCTCAAGCCCCAGCCTCTTGCGTTTGTGCTTGAGGTAATTTTTTAATTCCTTCCATAGAGGCGTAGCTTCTCTATCGTGCGCCTACTTGGAAGGATTCGGATAGTTGCACATACCTTTGGCTTGAATCTCATGAAGGATCAACCGCAACTCTCGGACTTGTTCCATGATCATCCAGTCGGTCATGTTGAAGTCGAGGAATCGTCCGACAATGAATTTCTTCATTCTCGCATCCTCCGCTTTTGTACTTCTTGTCCAAGGACTGCCACAATTCTTTAGCAAAGTTGTTCATAGTGGCATAGATACTATACATCGAGTCGTCTAGCGCATTCAAGATGTAGTTGCGACACAGAAGTCACCGTGATTCCATGCGCGATAGCATTCAACCTTTATTGGTCGTTGCTTCCTCCTCAACCGTAGGAGGATCTTCCCTAAAATCGTGGCAAGATTGAGGGTTTTCAGTAGAATAACATTTCGCTGCCATCTCTTGAAATCTGCACCAATAAATTTTGCCTGCTTTTTGAGTGGGCGGCAGGAATGGTAGGAGTAGTAGAAGAAGACATCTTCGAATACACAAAAATATCGTCATACGTTTGTTGAAAAAAGGTGGTGTGTATGTGTATACGAAGATGATGAATGGCACGAACTAGAAAGTCGAAGCAAGAATTTGACTCTCTATCCGTAAGGCGATATTGCCCCGTACTAGGTGCAATACGGTATTTAGGCAATTGTCCCCAAGATACAACGACTTTGAACTTCACGATCGCCGCACTACGATCCGAAAGCTATCGCGAACGGACACGGTATCCTGGAACTTTCTTGACTCGACTCTTAATGGAGGCTTTAGATTGCTAGTATGCTTTGAGAGTGCTTTGGAAAAAATGAAGTAATTTTGAAGACAACTATGGGGGTGTATTCATAGGTTTTGAAGAGTTGTGGTGGCTCTTTAATTACACCCATTAGGTTGGCCCATGGTTTGATCTAAATCAAATCTGGTCCGTTCAATTGCATCATACGGTCCCGATCGCGCCCCTTGGTTTGAACCCGAACCATCGCACCCGGTTGCCCGACTCCGCACATGCGAACCGCCGCCGCACCGGTTCGGCTTGGGTGCACCTGACCGCCTCGCGACCCGACTCCGACCCGGTATTGGCTGCACCATAGGTTCAAACCCCCGCTAGCCTCTCCGAGCCATCGGTCCAAGAGCATGAGCTATGATCGAGCCAATTTTGGCCAAAATAAGAAGGCTACTCAGCTCGCCGCGATGATGTGTACGTGCGAAGTGCAAAGTGCGCCTAAAGCACCCAATGCGACTAAGTGAGACATGTGCGCCTCTAAAGTGCCCAATGCGACTAAGTGCGACGCGTGCGCGTGCCACGTGCGGGTGCGGTCAATGGACCTTTGGGTTACCCTTCTGCTAACTGATTGGAGTGAATTAATGCATGTTTTTAGGGCCTATTTTAGTGCAAAAAGTGAGCTAAAGTATTAGTTTTTGTGCCTAAATGTGAAAAAATATCACTCTTTTGCCTAAAAGTATTATTTGTGAGATTTTGATGTTTTTCATTCCATTTTGCAGTAAATCGCTGGAATTTTGCCAAACCGAGAGTACCACTAGGCTTAGAATGAAGAGACGATCATACGGGATGAAAATGGGGGTGGCTGAAGCCCCGCATGAGAAAGTGCCCTCGACTCGAGCTCGTCGAGGACCATGAGCCTCGAGTCGAGGGCTATGCGTAAAGGACTAAAATTGAAAGAAAGGCAGAGGCCTCGACTCGAGGCATGACCCTCGAGTCGAGGGCGTGGTATTTTGCAGAGGCCTCGAGTCGAGGCCTGACCCTCGACTCGAGGGGGCAATTTTTCGTAAATTCGGTATTTAAAGAGTTGAAGCAGAGTAATCCGTATACATCTTTCATAATAGCAATTAGTAGCGGTTGTGGGGCGATTTCTCGTGCCCCAAGCCAATTTCTTCCTTAGATTAGAGTAGAAGTTAGAATTAGGATTAGATTTATATTGATTGTTGTTAGATTAGCCATAGATTAGCATTTGATCCTTGTAATTCTTTTAATTCAAGCTTGTAATTCATTTGGAGATTGGTGTTGAAGACTCAAGCATTCCTCTTTTTGTTAATTGAAGATCATTTGGTGATGTTTTTCCTCTTTTGTCTCTTTAATTTCTTAATTGTTGTGATTTGCTTTGTGTTTGATCAATTCTATCTTCTTCCCATGGGTATTGTTTGTGGTACCATGGGCTAACTCTCTTGTGCTTGGGTTAATTGAAATTGATGATGATTTGATTGATGATGCTATGATTGTTGATGATTGGAGATCAATTGAGTAGATTGCTTACTAATTGTAATTCTCAATTGTGCTTCATGCATAATTATCTCTTTAGATTAGTGTTTGATCACCCTAGCTATAGACGAGAGTTGCGCTAACGTGATCCGTGGATTAATCGGGTGATAATTGTGTATGAATGCGTGGATTGGGTGCTTAGGAATCGAGAGATTAGTTGCACTAAGGATACTTACATTAGTTTTCTACCTAATTGTGATTCTTCATTGTGCTTCATGTGAAATTGTTTCTTTTGATTAATGGTTGATCACCCTAGCAATAGGCGAGAGTTGAGCTAACGTGATTAGGTGTTAATCGGGTTTCAATTTTGCATGATTGTATGAATTGGGGATTTCTACATTGAGAAATGGGAAAGACTAAGGATACTCACATTAGGCATTGTGATTTTAATGGAGTGATTAATTTCCTGATGGTTTATGCTTTCTATCTTAGTTGATTTGCAATTTGATTCAATTGTAGGTTGTTGATTGATGATTCATTGATGGAAGTTAATCCTAGCACCTATATTCCACCATTTATAGTTGTTTTTGTTCTCGCATTTTAAGTGTTCGATCATTTGTTTGCTATTTGCTTGCTTGTTATTGTTTTGTATTCTTGCTAGTGTTTTGTTGTTTTTGTGCCAAACCATTGTTGTAACTATAGTCACTAAAAACTCGTATTTCTAGGGACTCATGTGCATACTTTTTCCCTTAGGTTCGATATTTTGTTGATTGGTCTTAATAACTCTTACCCTATACACTCCAATCAAATGGCGCCGTTGTCGGGACTTAGTTTTTGCGCCTTAAGTGAGACTTAGGAATTTTTGAAATGGCTATTTGTTGCCTTTGTGTTTGTGTTTGTTTTGTTATTTTTGTTTGAATTTGATACTTTGATATCTTGTCTAGATGGAGGGATACAATTCATATGCATGGAATCAATATCATTATCAAGAGAGCATGGTATATCCTCCACATTTTGAAGAATTTGGATACAATAATTGGATGAGATTTGAAGATAATGCTCAATTGCAACAAGTTCCTTCCAATTATGAAGATTGGAGATATGAAGAAATTCCTCCCCAACCTCAAGAGATGTTTCCATACTATGAGCCTTATGATCAAACATTTGATCCATGTCTTGGATTTGAATTGCAAGGAGCATCGGGAGGTGATTGCTATGATGATAGGAGAAGCCATGAGTTCGATTTTTCATTGCCACAAGCTTCTCCTCAATTTGAAGAATGGGGACTCCATGATGTGAGAGTTATATTGCAAGAGATGCTTGGATTTGTGTTGGAAAAATTAGAGGAAGATGATGCTAGATGTGATCAAATGCTTCCCTTGTACGAGGAAATTTATGAGACCAAAGAAAAGGTCAATTCATGGATAGAGGGGAACATGGAGATCACCGGAGTGCATTTCATGTTTATCAAGAGTCAACTCAAAGATTTCCTACGCTAAGTAAAAACATGACTATCATGGAGAGTCAAGAAGAAGAAGGGGAGGAAGAAAATACAAGAGAAGAAGATGTAGAAAAGGGTCCAAGCAATGAGGATGAAAGGAAGAATTCCTTTGTCAAAAGTGAGGAAGTGCAGTGTCCATTGATGGACATGAGCGTTAATGAGGAAGAAAATCAAAGAGCATCGAATGAAGCTTTGAAGATCGAAATGAGCATTTCTATACCCTCTAACTCTTCAATTTGTGATTTGATTGAAAATGATGCTTCTTATGATTTAATTTTGCCTCTTGTGAATTTTGACTATAGGGAAGAGTTAATAAAACGCTTGAGTATCCTTGAAAGGAAGGAAGAATCGAGAAGGATGGCAAGAGAGAAAGGGGACAACCATGGACACTTTGCATATCTATAGGTGGTTGTCCTATCTATTCGGTGAACCTCCTAGACCTTTGAAGTACAAAGATTGAGATATAATGGGAAGGAGGATCGCTACCCTTGGCCATTCCGACGAAGGATGTTGGACGTGAAGAATAAGTCCGGCATAGGACAATAAAAATAGTGCTTGATGGGAGGCAACCCATCCTTTTTATTTCTTTTCTTGTGTTCTTTTTGGTAGTTAGTGTTTTTGTTCGTTTTTGGGGGATTTGGCTTGTTGCTACTTAATAGCTAGTTCTAGGAAATTATGCTCTTTGCTTTGGGAATAGATGATAGTGATGATCTTAATTGTTGATATCATTATGAGTTGCATATATTTTGAGCCAAACTTGAATGCATGTCTTCATTCAAGTTTGGGGTGTGTGTCATTTAGGGTAGAAATGCATCTCTTAGTGATGATAATTTTGATGATTTGTTATGGTTGTTTGTAGGTATACTCACTACGAGGATTGAAAAAGGATCGAAATGGCAAGAGAATTAAGGAATCGAGAAGGAAAGGAGAGCTTAAAAGTTGGTGAAAATGAGCAAAAAGGAAGAGAACCCGGTCTCCTCGATCGAATGAACGACCGGCTTAAATCGAGGGACCAACACGGTAATTTCTTGCATATTTGGGTTCGTTAGGGGTATAGAGGTCATTTTTAGGAGTTTCGGGGATGGGTCGGGCCCGAGAATCGTCAAAAATTCCCTGGACTCGACCTGTGGTCGAGAGTGCACATCCCCTGGTCGAGGGATTTACACTTAGTCAAAATTCAGATTTTTGCATTTTCCTCGAGTCGAGGGTGGTACCTCGAGTCGAGGGGTCATTTTTTCGCATACCTCGAGTCGTGCGTGAGACCTCGAGTCGAGGCTTTTAAAAATTTTGATCCCTCGAGTCGAGGCCTGACCTCGACTCGAGGCGCGTGTTTTTTATAAATACGCAGTGCGAAACTGAATCCCGACTCGAGGTTTCTCACGCACCGATTCCGCTTCGTCGACCGCACCCTATTTCCGCGAATGTGCATCGCTTTCCACAGATTATTAATCATCATTTCATCATTTTATCATTCACATTGCATCAAGATAGGATTTTGAGGGTTTGAGTTGAGTCAATTTGGGGTTTTTGGGTGTATTTGATTGGGTGTCTCTATTGTTCATTTTTGGCCAATTCCTCAAACAAGGTACGTAATTCATCATCTAAGGGCTTTCAATTTCATTGTCGTGATTATTAATTGCATGGGTGTTATGATTTGTGCTAGAATTCTTGATTTGGAAATGTTCTTATGGGCATTTTGACAAACAACCTCTATGCATGAATGTTTGGAATAAATTGGAGCCTTTGATTGAGATTGTTGGAATTAATTGATGATTTTAGGAGCATGTTTAGGTTGTATATGATATGTTGCTCGCTTATTTGGGGAATTTTGGCTTGAAATTTGATTGTGGCATATTTTCGTAATTCCTAGTGCAAAATTGATGGAATAATGGGTCAAGTTGAATTATGGTGTTGATAGAAGTGTATGACTTGATGATGCTTATTTGTACAATTACTTGCTAATTGCCTATGATTCTTGGGATTTTATTGAGCTTAATTGCATGATTATTTTTGAGCTTGTTTGTGTATTAATTGTTGAGGCCATGTTAGTACGTATACATACTTTTGGGGATTATTTGAGCACTTCTAGTGGATTGTATTTGCATGATTGACTCATTGACCATTGTTGAGGATTAGTTGCTAGTCACTAGGGATTGTGTTTATTTGAGATGTTCTTGCTTGTTGACTCGTTCATGGTTAGATGATACTATTTGAGCTCGTATTGTATTTGTGGACGTTGATTTTTGCTCTTGGGAATGTTTTGCAGAACAATGTTTAGAGGGGCCGATGGAAACAACCTCTCCGAGGCGAAGATCCGCGAGAAAGAAGCTGCCATCCGATTTGCACACGGTGATGCCCGCCGAGCTCGGAATTCAGTGGGATGATCACCAATGGCGGACACATATTGATCTATACTCCGAGCTCTATAACCGGGTGGTCAAGACCAGACTCGCCGATCACGATTGCATGATATCTATGGGGATCGAGGAGGATATCCCTCGCCTCTGTTTGAGCAAGTTGGGATGGGGGCTTCTTGGCGAAGAGGCCTAGGACGTATATCGGACTCACTCTCGAGTTCCTTTGCACAGCAAGGTTGATAAGGCCAGGAGGGCCAAATTCCCGAGGAGTATTACTTTTGAGCTCATGGGGCACGAGTATTCGTTGACTGCGGACGAGGTCAACGAGATTATTGGAGCACCTATAGACCCCGACCGATCACCGTTGAACATCAGAAGGAGTAAAATGCTAAAAACTTTTGGAGAAGGATTTCAGACTGGGGCTCCTAATCAGCCGATTTTGTTCCGGAAAGTCTAAGAGCACCCATATCCGAACCCAGTCATCCGATACCTAGAGAAGATTCTCGCGAGCACCATATTCGCGAGATCGGAGGGAGGAGCCGTGGTTTCCGAGGAGCTGTACGTTATTTGGTGCTTCTTACATGGAGTGAGATTTAATGCGGCTGCATATCTCTACTACCTATTCGAGAGAGCCACGAGCACGAAGTTTAAGAAGATTAATTTTGGTGGCATGATTACATTGATCGCTGCGCATCTCGGGATCCCTACGCACAACCTCGGGAGCGGTGGAGGGCCCCGACCTTACCCTTGATACCATGCGGCGCATGAGGATGCTAGACAAAGATCGGTAGGACGTGGTACCTACAGCGGCATCATGGTGGCAGATTCCCTCATCCTAATAAGAGGTTGGCGGCAGTCTTCGGTTCTCGAGGCCTTTGTGACCATCAATCTGCGTATGTGGTCACAACGTCACACCGAGGCGATAGATACCTATATGAGGGAGCATGGGGATGTGCTTAGAGATGAGGATGATGATGACGATGGGGTCAGAAATGGGTTCGTATGATGATCGGGGTGAGGGAGCCGCAGAGGGAGCAGAGGTAGAGATAGGAGATGATGATTAGAGGACTAGGATGATGAGGAGCCGGAGCAGTGAGGAGCCGCCAAGAGATGGACGAGGATTACCAGCCGAGATCAACATGTACCGGGCAGGACGAGATGAGGAGTAGAGAGTATGAGGCGGGAGTTCATCTCGCAGGCCGTGGGTTTTGACCGAGGAGATGTGGGCGGATAGTCGAGGATGCATATTGAGAGTCCGACTCGGCAGGATGAGATGTACCGGATGCTTGAGGAGTCCCGCAGATTTAATGAAGAGACTAGGAGGATGCAGGAGGAGTTTCAAGACTCGAATGACATGTATGCCCTCCTCCAGTAGATGAGCTCGTGGAACTTCGGGCCGAGCTATCCTCCTTCACCGCCGCCGTCCGACTACTAGTGGCTATCCCCTATTCCTCATTCCCTCTTTTTGATCTTTCGATTCTGAGATTCTTGTTTTCCTTTGTACTTTTGATGGTGATTGTACTCTTGATTGACTTGATTATGTGATGATTGGATTTGATTGTTGGATGATTTTATTGATGATTGTTATTATCTTGATTTTATTGAGTTTGATGGTCTATTGATGATTATACCTTGATGGTTTCTTTGGATTCCTTATTCCTAGGCTTTTGAGATTTATTGATTTTGAGCTTATTGTGGATTCATTGATATATTTTTGAGTATCATTCATGTGGTAGTGAGTATGCTTGGACTTATGTACATGAGCACTTGAGTTTGATTTGCAAGATAATGGGATTTTGATATGATCATGAGTAGATTTGTAGCTTGAAACTAACTTTCTTGATTAATTGTTTGAAGATGAATGTGATTGATAATGCTTAATTCATTGCTCAATTGAAGCCCGTGAGCTTTTGTGCCTTAATAATCGTACATCTTACACGGTTGATACATATTTCTTTGAGAGTGCATTATTCATGATTTGTATGCTAGAACTTGACACTAGACTTGTGGATATTGATCTTTGTGTGATGTCTTGAAAGTGATAAGAGGCCATGTTTGATATGATGAGTCACTTTGCCAAATAAATTTTCCTACCAAATACATTTGATTTCCTTAGTGAGCCATGTTGAGCCTTATGATCCTTATTCTTTGGCAAGCCAAGTGAAATTGAAAACCATTTTAGCCTATTTTTATGAGCCTTTCTTGTCCTATATTTAGTTGAGCTTGAATGTTGGCTAATGATGGTGATTTGATTGCTAAGTGTGGGTAGATGATGAGCTAAGTGATGAATGAAGTATAAAAGAAAAAAAAAGTTGTGAAAGGAAAAATTGAATTGTGAAGAAAAATATGAAGTGAATGAAATGAAGAAAAATTCAATTTGTGAGCTTAAAAAGAGAAAGCTCAAGTGAATGGTGGATTGATCATTGAAGTTCAAAAGAAAGAGTGTGCTAGATGAAAGTGAAGAGATGTGTCTTGTATTGATTAGCTTACATTCAAGTCTCTACGAATTAGTCACTCTTATCCATATACATCCCACCTTTCCAAAGAGTGAAGAGTGAAATACTTGAGTGCTTAATACCTTGATACACTTGAGTGAAGAGTGAAACACTCCATGGAAGGAGCAATGTATTAAGTGTTTGATTGAGCATTTGTTTGAGCATGATTCATCATGATTGCTAGTGGATAGTTGCATTGATACAAGTGTTCATTGATGAGTTCGATGGTCTTATTTTTCGTCTATGGTGCCATGTGACATAATTGCAATCAATTCACTCCTTTGTTCTTAGTTTCTACGTTGCTCGAGGACGAGCAACAATTCAAGTTTGGGGTATGATTGGAGTGAATTGATGCATGTTTTAGGGCCTATTTTAGTGCAAAAAGTGAGCTAAAGTGTTAGTTTTTGTGCCTAAATGTGAAAAGTATCACTCTTTTGCCTAAAAAGTATTATTTGTGAGATTTTGATGTTTTTCGTCCATTTTGCAGGTAAATCGGTGGAATTTTGCCAAACCGAGAGTACCACTAGGCTTAGAATGAAGAGACAATCATACGGGACGAAAATGGGGGTCGGTCAAGCCCTCGCGCGAAAAATGCCCTGACTTGAGCTCGTCGAGGAGCATGAGCTTCGAGTCGAGGGCTATGCGTAAAGGACTAAAATTGAAAGAAAGGCAGAGGCCTCGACTCGAGGCATGACCCTCGAGTCGAGGGCGAGGTATTTTTGCAGAGGCCTCGAGTCGAGGCCTGACCTCGACTCGAAGTTGCGCTTTTCGTAAATTCGGTATTTAAAGAGTTCAAGCGAGCAATCCGTATACATCTTTCATAATAGCAGCTTAGTAGCGGTTGTGGGGCGATTTCTCAGGCCCCAAGCCAATTTCTTCCTTAGATTAGAGTAGAAGTTAGAATTAGGATTAGAGTTATATTGATTGTTGTTAGATTAGCCATAGATTAGCATTTGACCCTTTTAATTCTTTTAATTCAAGCTTGTAATTCATTTGGAGATTGGTGTTGAAGACTCAAGCATTCCTCTTTTTGTTAATTGAAGATCATTTGGTGATGTTTTTCCTCTTTTGTCTGTTTAATTTCTTAATTGTTGTGATTTGCTTTGTGTTTGATCAATTCTATCTTCTTCCCATGGGTATTGTTTGTGGTACCATGGACTAACTCTCTTGTGCTTGGGTTAATTGAAATTGATGATGATTTGATTGATGATGCTATGATTGTTGATGATTGGAGATCAATGGAGTAGATTGCTTACTAATTGTAATTCTCAATTATGCTTCATGCATAATTATCTCTTTAGATTAGTGTTTGATCACCCTAGCTATAGACGAGTTGCGCTAACATGATCCGGGATTAATCGGGTGATAATTGTGTATGAATGCATGGATTGGGTGCTTCTAATCGAGAGATTAGTTGCACTAAGGATACTCACATTAGTTTTCTACCTAATTGTGATTCTTCATTGTGCTTCATGTGAAATTGTTTCTTTTGATTAATGGTTGATCACCCTAGCAATAGGCGCAGAGTTGAGCTAACGTGATTAGGTGTTAATCGGGTTTCAATTTTGCATGATTGTACAAATTGGGGATTTCTACATTGAGAAATGTGAAAGACTAAGGATACTCACATTAGGCATTGTGATTTTAATGGAGTGATTAATTTCATGATGGTTTATGCTTTCTATCTTAGTTGATTTGCAATTTGATTCAATTGTTGCTTATTGATTGATGATTCATTGATGGAAGATAATCCTAGCACCTATATTCCACCATTTATTATTATTTTTGTTCTCGCATTTTAAGTGTTCGATCATTTGTTTGCTATTTGCTTGCTTGTTATTGTTTTGTATTCTTGCTAGTGCTTTGTTGTTTTTGTGCCAAACCATTGTTGCAACTCTAGTCACTAAAAACTCGTATTTCTTGGGACTCATGTGCATACTTTTTCCCTTGGGTTCGATATTTTGTTGATTGGTCTTAATAACTCTTACCCTATACACTCCAATCACTAACCTTAGCACCACCACCATGTAGACTTTGGTTAAATTTAATTTATGACTCACAAGTCTACTTATATGGGTGGAAAATCTTTATTAATTTTCCTATGTGGGATAAGGAAACCCATTTCCTTTCTCCCCACATTTCAACTCTTCAATTTTCCAATTAAATCAAGTGATAAATTGCTAACTTCATGTATTAATATCTCATTCACCCGAAATTGGTTTTGAATAAATAAATACATTAAATTCATCTACTTCAAACGTAGTTTATGAATTTGCAATTTATTTCCATTTTTCACAAATGGATTATCACAATAAATTTGGTCAAACTTGGGTCAACACCCAACTTCTAAACCAATTTCCAACATTAATTACGGTGAGATGCGTTTCTTCTTGTTAAATGTAATCTTACTCCACAAGCGCCTGTGACTTCAAGATGGATCTGAGGTTCCGTGAGCTCTGCCGTGGCGGTCCTCCATCGCTGCCGATCTATTCTGCCTGGGTCCTCCGCCGCCGCCGATTTATGGTAGATCGTGGCATGGCATGTGGGTGCGCTGCTGCACAGGTGCGTTGTCGCGGTGGGAGCACCGCCGCTGGGTGCATCGTCGTCATCATGTCGCCTTCATCGTCGCCACGTATTCATAAATGCGTCGCATCGCGTTCATCGTTGAGAGAGAGAGAGAGAGAGAGAGAGAGAGAGAGAAAGGGTTGCGCTGGAGAGAGAGAGAGAGAGAGAGGAGGGTGGGAATATTGTGAGATGAATTAGGGTTTTGTTGAATAAATGAGAGAAGGGGTATTTTGGGTAGAAATTGTAGTGGGTAGTAATTTATGTGAAGTGTTGTAGTGGGTAGTTATTTTTGTTTAGATATTGTAGTGGATAGTAAAAAATCCTTTATTTTAATATCAATTTTATTTTGTTGCATTTGTTTTTAATGCGTAGATATGGCTGAACCGATTACGAGAAAATAAAAGTTGCATATAATGCATGAAGAAATGGATTCCAATATTAGAACCATGTATGCATTGTATAAGAAGATAAGAAGATGTGGTGTTTGATTGTAACTCTGAGAAAATGTTTCTATTGTAATGTGAGTGATTGGACATGATAATTACAATATTAGAATGAGATCTGTATCATTGATGTAGTAGGCGTAGCTGAAAAAGAATTACAATATTACATATTCTTCTTCCCTTTCTTAGAAGGAAGCATCATTCCTATGTATTACATTAGTAAGTGGATTAGGGAACCTATTTCTAGAAATGAATCCTCCCCATTCCGTTTGTGTGAATTTCATGTAAATTTGTCAAAGAAATAGAGATAGGGTAAATTGCATTTTTCATCCCTAGAGAATGAGTGGTGTGCAAAATGGTTCTCTTTTTAACACTTTTGGTCCCGTAGTTTTTTTAACATTTTTAGTCCCAAGATAATTGCGCTTTTGTCCCAAGAGAATGATAAATTGCAATATTGGACCCAAAAGAATGAGATAAAATTGCGGTCCTAAGAAAAATGGTTGGGACTATTTTTGCAAATAGAAGGACCTTAAAAATGTGGGATTAAAATTGTTGTTGGAAAATTCTCATGGGACCAAAGCTATAATTTTTTCGATAGAGATATAATAAAATAATAATGAAAATACAAAAAGAGTGGAACCTATAAGTTGTGTCTATCTCTCCGAAATTTATAAGAAATTTACACAAAGAAATTGAGAGGATCCATATCCCTATTTGTCGTGTCTCTTCGTAAGAAGATTGTTGGTCCCACGGATTGAGTATATTATTAAGGAACTTGAAACAACCTTTTAGGAAAAATCTAGAAGGGGGTTGAATAGATTTTTAAACTTTTTCAAAGATTAGAAAATCTATTCAAGGAAACAAAGTTCACACAAATGGAAAGAAAATTCAAACTCAATCTTAAACGAATCTAAAGCACTCTGATTGTGAGTCCGATTACGAATCAAATCGAATTTGATTGAAAGTTGATTAAGAATGTATAAGTAATGAAAGCAAGAAAGAACACAACAATTTATAGTGGTTCGGATCTAATTGATCCTACATCCACTCTCCTTCTTCAACTTGAAGAAGGATCTCGTCCACTTACTTACTTACTTGCTGCACTTACAACATATAAATTACAACTTTTCTCGATGATGATCTTCTAATCTTCAAGCCTATCTTCAACTTCTAAACTTTCTCGGAATTTCTAAGTTACGGTCAAGAGTGTGTTGAAGATATACGGAATAGTGTTCTATAAACACTTAAAACTTGTGAAAATTTCTTTGAAAAACTTGTGTGAATGCTTAGAAAGCTTGTGAATTATGAATGTTATAATACCGAATTAATTCGTGTGTTTTAAAGTTGTGCCTAGACCTATTTATAAGCTCCGAGAGACAGCTTAGTTTGTTGTAACAAACTAAAACGCCTAACAAACTTAATCTTGATAACCGCCCTTTCTTGGTGATCTTGCTTCTAGTCGTCTGCGGTGACTTGGTGAGGACTTGCCTTTCTTATTCTACTCGGCTCATCTTGACCTCGTCTAAGCTCTTCATAGTTATCTCCTGCAGATGACTTTTCTCAAGCTTCGTCTTTAGATGACCTTTGCCTCTTCAACCCTCAACCGACTTATCTAGCTCTTCCTAGTTTGATCAGCCTAGTATCTGGATTTTCACCTCACTGCTCTTCGTAGCTAGCTGGTCATCCGAGTTGACTCTTGTCGACTTCTTTTAACTCATCAAAACTTCTTACGATCTAACAATTTCCCTTTTTGATGAAGTTAAAACTGCAAGAAAGAGACACACTCACACTGATGTTAGTCAAAGTTATTCAAGATAATAAGATAGGCACATTAAAGCACATTATCACTCAATTCAGGACTTTTTCAAGTAAGAGCACTTAATTCACACTTAGAAAAATTTTTGAAAAGTTTTACAAGTAACTTAAAAAAATTTAAGTCAAAAGACTTTTCAGATGATTAGTTACTTAGAAAAATTTTCGCCTTAGGGCTTAGAAAATTTTTAAGATTTAGAAAAATTTTGATTCGAGATGGAAATTTTCTCGGATGATTGACACTTAGAAAATTTTTAAGTTTTCTTAGAAAGCGAGAAAGAAATTAAAAATAAGACAAGGTAGATCGATAAGGTCCAATATATTCATTCACATATTTACACATTTACATGGATGAAAGTTGATAGAAAATAAGATAAGGAAAGAAAAGTCCTCGTTGTATCGTATTCCCCATCTCGCTTGCTTCGGGACATCTAGCCAAGTGAAGACCCTATCTTTTAGTTGTTTAAGTTCTTCTTCGTCTGCTAGCTTGGACTCCACTTCGGCTTTGGTAATGACAGTCCGACCCAAGCAAGATCAGTGTCCCATCTTCATTTGTCTTCGGCTTGGCGTGCTCATAGGCTGAGGTGATGAGGTCGCAGCTGAAAACTTCACTTGCCTCTTGGAGTAGCCTGCCATATAGATCAACATCCTCTTTCTCCATCCATACATGCCACCGCATGTCTTCGCCACCGCACCGGTTGGAGATGCCTTCAGGATGTACCAAGTACATCCATTTGGCATCCATGGCTTTCCTTCTGTACTCCTCGGTGTATTTTCCAGCGACCATCTTGGGAGGAGCAAACGTGCGGTGGTAGGGTCGGAAGTCTGCTTTGTCTGCGGCTTTGGAGACCCACTTCCGAGTGTCCTTATCCCACTTGACTCTGCTCCCTTTCCCAGCTTCTTCAGCCTTTTCTTCCCCTCTTCTCATACATTTCCTTCTCGATGCTGAATTCATCTAATCTGCTCGTCTGAGAGGTTGGAGAAGTCCGGCTCTTTCCTTTTTCTTTCAGCCTTCTCTCTGATTTGGAGATTGTAAGCTCGGCCGCTTCCTTCTCTCTGCCTTTCCCTTGCCCTTACCCTTGGCCTCGATATTTCGACTCTTTAAGTCGGCCAGCCTTCTCGGTCTTCTCCTCGTCTTCCTTCTTCTTCTTCTTCTTCTCCTCATCCTCGCGGATGGCATCTTCAATTTGGCTCACCCTCAGCTGCAAGGCGGAGAGCTCGTCTAATTTCTCCTTTAGCTCCGCCTTCGCGCCTCCACTCACCCGAGTCGGCTTTTGAGTCTAGCCTATCTCGATATCGCACGGACATCAACCGAGAGGGTGTCCACCTTTCCTTGCCCAGCTCCTTCCCCCTTTTTGACTTCATCTTTGAGGGCTCGGAGCTGGTCTTCTAATGCAGCACAACGTATCCTGAAGTCGATTTATTAGATGTCAAGGCTTCGACCGAGATATCGTTGTCCGCCGCCACCTTCTCTTTCGGCCTTCACCTCCTCCTCCAAGCCGCCTGCATTTGACTCAGCTAGTCACGGAGCCAAGTTTGTCGGATAGATTTCGAGAGATGTTTACCTCGGCTATCCGCATGTTGGCTAGCATGGTCTCTGTAACCGCCACGACCACCTGCTGTCTTCTTCTCCATCATCCTCTCGACCTTGCTAATGATTTTCCGATGCAAGTCTTAGAAGGCAGAGGAGATGGAAGAAAGTGGGCTAGGGTCTTCCTCTCGATGATTCAGATGATGAGGAAGAGGAGGGGGTTTTGGACTGGGAGCCCATCCGGATATCCCCAAAGATGTTGTGGGACATATCCGGTTCTTGGACTTGAGGGAGGATTGAGATGAGGTTGGTATATCGGATGGTGGAGGTGGGGAATTTACGGTGGTGGAGAAGATGGAAGTGGTGAAATTTCGGAGGTGGGGGTGGAGATGATGTTGGTTGAGAAGTAGTTGGTTGAGGAGTGGAGGGAGTATGCTCGGTGATGGTTGAGGGAGATGAGGTTGAGGGTAATAAGGCGGGAGGAGATGGTGGTTATTGGGGTTGGTGAGTAGATAGTCCGGTGAGGAAGGAAAGAAAGTCGGATAGAGATTGAGGTGGGGAAGTGACTTGTGTTTGGGGTAGGGGAGAAGATGAGGTACCTACTTGGTATTATGGGAGTAGGTTGTTTGAGAGGCTCGGAGGTGCCGGCACTGGGACACCTCTTCATCGCCAAAGTGGGCAGGAGAGGGGAGGGAGATAGATCGGCCGAGGCTCCAAAAGAAAGTACCTTTTAGGAGAGGGGGAGGGAGTCCTCTCGGAGCTAATCTCTGGGATATCCTGGGATCGACAACCACGCCGCCGCCACTTCTAGGTTTTGGGCTTCCTCGACCGGCGAGACTAGAGGCTGCAGCGGCCAGATGTTGCCCCCTTTCTCCGAGGCCTTCACCAGCCTCCTCTTTGTCGCCTTCTCCTTCAGCTTCATCGGCCGTGAAGCCTCACCGAGCTCACCGTCGGCTCTGTAGGTTGCTCCTCCTCCTCCTCGCCTCGAGGGCTCGCACCCTCACCTCGGCCGCCTCCACGTCCGAATCGGCTGGCCCGCCGATCACTTCATTTTTAGTAAGGAGCCCCTTCTGCTTTGTTTAGGCCCTCACTCCATCTGTCCGATTGATCTCGGCAGACAGCAGATTCTCTAGCAAAATCGTTATCTTGTTAAACAGCTGGTGATGGACTTGGCTATCCACCGCCCATTCACCACTCCTCCACCTCTTCCTCTTCATCTCAAAACGGTTCAAAGAATATCTCCGCCCGATTGACCTGAACCCCATCAATAATGGCCCTCAAACAATTCACCGGATCTGGTCACCCCATCATGGGAGTTACTGCTCTCCTAGAATAGCTTTAGTTAGTATCGTCATTAGGAGACGATACTTTCTACGAAGCATATTCATCTTCAATTCCGATCTCCTATCCTTCATAGACGTCACGGGCAACCATCTCGAATGATTCTACCCAATCACCGGTTTTATAAGTCGTGGATTCACACCCTCATTACTCGTTTCAAAGATTCAGGTCACCTCTACCGTCGTGATCACCAAATCTTCACGATAAACCTTCGTCTTGTATATTCCGTCCTCATAAACCCCATTCACGTAAAATTCTACTCCTCTCATATCCAAAGTCTTATTTGAATCGGACTTTTTCGAACAAAAGGTCTTCAAACTCAACCTCTCCGGTAATCTCAGATCTGTTTTGATTCTTTATCGGTGGTGGTGTCGAAGTCGACATGCATCTCCGACTTTATCTTTTATTGAATGTATCCTTGTTTATGTCCACCATTGTAGATGTAAATCCAAGAAGTTTTAGAGTATGGCTCATAAAATATTTAGGAAGGGTTTTTGGGAGTTAGAAAATTTTGCGAGAGGATAAAAGGATTTCAAACCGAAAGTGTATATACGAAGAAGAAGATGTATATATAGGAGGGAAAATTGGAAAGAGAAACCGCTTGGAAAGCGGGTTTATATCTCGAGTTGTTTATTTGAAATGATTTCTTGTCTTTGAATCAACGGTTAAAAACAAGATAAACGATTGGGATTCAGCGTGTGTAGATAACTCGACTTTGAAATGTGTAAAAAGTAACTTTGTAGGCTGTTGATTTGACCAAGTAGGGTTACTTTATGCAGAGAAGTAAGTATACTGACGTCGGCCTAGGTTTACCTTTCTTCGCATAAGAGTTTCCTAAAATGCATAAGGTTTTGAAATCGTTCGAGAAAAGACCTCGTCTGGATTTTTCAAAAATAGCCTAGTTTTATTTTCTTTTTAGCAAGATTTAAGACAAGTTAAACAACACTTTTTATTTAAGCAAAAGCAGACTCACTTTGGTTTCTTTGTGGTGTCCGTGCCGATGTCTCATGAGCTATGCGATTCTCGGTCTGAAGTTAGTAACAAGTTTGTTGAATCAAGAAGTTTTGATGAGTTAAAAGAAGCGGCTCGGTGATCGGACGACCAAGAACAGCTAAGTTTAAGCTAGTGAGCAGACGGAGTCGAGAACAAATCTAATCACCGAGATCTAGTCATCTCATAGGAGACAAACATGAAGAGCTCAGACGAGGTTGAGATAAGCCGAGTAGAATAAGAAAGACGAATCTTCACTAAGTCACCAGTAGATGAGGAGAGCAAGGACAGTGAGGACCTGGCGGTTTGTCAAGTTTAAGTTTGTTAAAGCGGTTTTAGTTTGTTAGAACTAACTAACAAACTAACTATCTTTTCAGACTTATAAATAGGTCTAGGCACTTCATTTTTATAGATACATAGAACATTTCTAATGAATACAATATACACAGATTTCACAAGTCATTTTCTAAGATCACAAGTTTTCAAATCACAAGATTTCTTCACAGAATTATTAGTGTTAATAGAACACTTCACTTCACATCTTCAAAAAAAAAAACACATCTTATTCTTAGAGTTAGATTTCGAAAGTTGATTAGATTTTTGAAGAGTTGAAGATCAAGTTGTAATTTGTAAAGTTTGTACAAGAAGCAAGTAAGCGGTAGTGAAGACCCTTCTTCAAAGTTTGAAGAAGGAGAGTGGATGTAGGATTGTTATAATCCGAACCACTATAAAATCTGAGTGTTCTTTCTTGCTTTCTTTTAATTTCTATTCAAGTTACAATTTGTTAATTCAAGATTAAATTTCAGAATCTTAGCTAAAATCGAATATCAACATTGCTTTTTGATCTTGTTAAAAGTTGAGTTTAAAATTGTTTTCCGCTGTGATTAATCGATACTTTGAATTGATTTTGAAAAGATAAAAAAATCTACAAAATCTATTCAAACCCCCCTTTCTAGATTTTGTTCTAGAAGGTTATCTCAAGGTTTTAATCAACTCAACATTCAGAGACCAACATGTGGTATCGTGAGCGGTGTTAAGTTGTTACGATATTGATTTTAGGTCTTGAATAAGATTCTAAATTATCTTGATTTTCTTCATTTTCTTCTTTACTACTAACAAGTGCTACTAATTAGTTTGTGGAGTATTTTGTTCCTTTGTTTCATCATGTCATCTGGGAAAAACAAGAAGTCAAGGAATCTTCCTGAATTCTCTATTGAAGATTACGATTCTTGGAAATTTTGGATGGAGAATCACCTAAAAGCCATTCATGATAGGATGGAAGAGGTTCTTGAAGAGGGACCTATAAAATTTTATCATGGAGGAACCAAAGATCGAGCCGAGTCACCGAATCCAGGACTGCATAAGAAAAGAAGAACTCTGAGTTAACAAATGATGAAAGAAAGGTCCATAATCTTGATCAAGTAGCTCGAATCGAGATCATTGAGACTCTAAGTAAGGATTGGATTGAAAAGGTTAAAAGATGCAAGACTCGCCAAAGAAATGTGGGAGACTCTTGCTGGAATTTGTGAAGGATCTCGAACAAAGTCAAAGAAAATAAGCTTCGATCTGTTCTACATACATTTGACATGTTCAAAATGAAGGATGGTGAGGATCGTAGATCAATTGGACGTGAGGCCGACTAATCTTGTGAACAAAGCGGCCGATTTGGGTAAGACTTACACCGAGAAAGAAATTAACAACAAGATACTCGGATCTTTGAACAAAAGATGGAGAGAGAAAGTTAATATTCTCAAGGCAACACAGAATTTGTCATCAATATCACATCACACTCTTTTCTCTCATCTTAAAGCACTTTGGAATATGACATTCACATTGAAGATGAAGAAGATGAGGCAGAGTCATCTACATCTGGAAAACAAGAGCATTTGTTCATCAAGATGAATCTCAAAAGATCTCTAAAGCATCGGATTTGTCCATAAAAGAGGAAATGGCTCTTTTGTTGAAAAGGTATGAAAGATCAAGATGAAGTACAAAAGAAACAAAAGAGGCAGATTAGGTAGAAGGACTTATAGATCGACGGGGATGAAAAGAGTTCGAGATAATGATAAAAGAAGGATCAGTCAAGAAGTTATAAGTCACCTATCAAACGAGGAGATAGTAGTCCAAAAATAGACAGAGGAGATATATGCTATACATGCGGCAAACCTAGTCACTACAACTATGATTGTCCTCAACTCACTCCCAGAGAGAGAGAAGAAAAGAGGAAGAAAAGAGATAGAAGGTATGCGACCAGAGAGCTCTCCTAGCCGAAAAGAAGAAGCTCGTGAGACATCATCATCCTCATCTTCATCTGATTTTGGGTCGATGATGACATATGTCTAATGGCTAAAGAGATACATTACTATTCATCATCATAATGACTGTGATACCTTATCTCGAAATCGAGCCGATCTTATTGATAAACTTTTGAAAGATTTGGAGACTACTCTATCTGCTTATAAACAGATAGAGACTGAAAATCTTAATTTAAAGGATCAAATTTCTGATTTAACTAAGGTCAATCAAACTAAGGAGAGTGAGAAACCAGATCGTACATTCAAGGGGGAATGTCAGACTAAGATGATCACCGCACCTTGTCCGATAAGACAGATAAGTTAGAACGAGGAATTAAGTTCTTTAAAAATAAAATTTTCAAATATCTATTCGAGAATGAGAATTATAAAAGTACTAACAGAGAATTAAATCTCAAGTTAGGACTTATGAATAATTCTCAAACCACAATAGATAAAATCTTCAATTCATCACAAAAGTCTAGTGATAAAAGCTGGATTAGGCTTTGATAGGAATAAGAAGAATGATCCTATAAAACCTAGAGTCTTTGTCAAAGCAACTAAACCTAAGGTAGAAAATTTATTCAGTCCACGAAACCAAATGAATTAATTACCTCATCCGATACTTACGAAAAGAAAAATCGACGAGGAAAATAACTCCTAAGGCTAAACCTAAGACTAAATCAAAGATCTATCCTAGGTGTAATAGCTTTGATGGAAGAAGCAAATCTTATCCATTCTTACCAAGATTCAAGACAATTTCAAAAGATCAATTAAATAAGATTGATCTTGAAAGTCTTATCTTAGTAGATAGATATGGATGCAAGCTTCAATCTATTGTTTTAAGAAACATTGATATTTTCATCTGGATTCCTAAGAGTCAACTTAACATGAAAGGACCCAAAATACAAAGGGTACCTAAGCAATAAATTTGTGATTGCAGGAAGATAAGAAGATAGTTGATAGAGGAGACATTCTTGAGGTCATCGGTACATTGATAGTGGGTTGTTCCAAGCACATGACCTATGAAAGAAGACTTCTCTCTAACTATCAAACCATTGATGGACCGAGAGTGATGTTTGGTGATAACAACTATGGACTTACTAAAGGTGTAGGAACACTAATGATTAGAGATGTTCAAGTTCATGAAGTTTACTACGTGGAAGGATTGAAGCACAACCTACTATCTGCTTCACAATTTTGTGATAAAGGGTTTTGTGTTAAATTTACTCATAATGCATGCTATGTATTAGATGGTTTAAATGAAAATATTCTATTGGCTGGAGTAAGACAAGGTAACATTTATGTTGCTAATTTCAAAAGTATCCTAAAGATACTTGTCTTGTTGCTAAGAGTTTAGATGACTTAAGTTGGTTGTGGCACGAGACGACTTGGTCACTTAAACTCCAAAACTCTTAACTAAATTGCAAGAAAATCTTTAGTTAAAGGAATCCATGATAAAATATTTTCAAAGAACCATGTATGTGTTTCTTGTCAAAAAGGAAAAGCAGACCAAAGCTTCTTTTAAAACAATAAGTAGTCCTTCTTCGTAAAGGATTAGGAACTTCTTCATATGGATCTGTTTGGTCCAAGAACTCCTCTCGGCTTTAGTGGGAGAAAATATACCTTAGTAATTGTTGATGACTTTTCAAGATTTACTTGGGTCATTTTCTTGTACAAAAAGAATGAGACTATGACTAAGATTCCGTAATTTCTTAAAAGATTCAAAATGAAAAGGGATTAAATATTGTTAAAATTAGAAGTGATAAAGGTACTGAATTTCTAAATAAATTGATTTCTAACTATTGCATTGAGAATGACATAGCTCAGAAACATGTGCGGCAAGGACTCCACAAAGAAAATGGAGTTGTTGAGAGAAGAAACAGGACCTTGAAAGAGGCGGCTAGAACAAGTGTTATCTGAATTCAACACTCCTCATAGGTTTTGGGCGGCGGTGAATACGGCTGCTATGTTGAGAATAGAAGTCTGATTGTCAAGGATAAGTGTAAAACTCCCTATGAAATTTGGAAGGGAAGATCTCCCAAAATTTCATATTTTCATATATTTGGTTGTAAATGTTTCATACACAACAATGGGAAATCTCAATTAAAAACCTTTGATGCCAAGATAGCAGATGGGATATTCTTAGGATACTCATCTATATCAAAGGCATATAGAGTTTTTAATAAGATAACCTTGTGTGTTGAAGAAACACCCCATGTGGTATTTGATGAATCTTCTTTTGAGATTGATAAGACAGGGGACATCACAAAAATATCGATGATCTGGATCGGATGACTATCAAAGGATCAACCATAAAATTCTACAATCAAGAATCGATTCAGATGAAGAGGAAGAATCGAGACAAAGGAAAGGAACACGAAAGAACTTCCTCAACAGCTTATCTACCAACCGATCGGGCGACCAATGACACATCGGTGATCGGACGACTAACAACACATCGGTGATCGGTAGAGTTATCGAGAAGGTAACATAGAATCATCTGAAATAAATAATTCGGACAAGACACCATCTCTTGTAAAAGATAAAGGTAAGAAAGTAATGTCATATCACCCGGTGAGCGAGATAATTGGAGATTTAGACTGCGGTGTCCAGACGAGGACCCAACTAAATCAAGATTGTATGTTCGATTGCTATGTGTCATTACTTGAACCTAAATCAATTACGAAGCTCTAACCGATTCCAACCGGATTGTTGGTCCCGGAATGTTGAGTTGAATAAAACCTCGAGTTAGCCTTCTAGAACAAAATCTAGAAAGGGGAGTTTGAATAGATTTTGTAGAATTTTTTTATCTCTCAAAATCAACTCAAAGAATCAGATTATCACAGCGGAATATAATTGAGAACTCAACTTTTAACAAGATTAAAAGTAATGCCGATATTCGATTTTAGATAAGATTCTGAATTTTAATCTTGAATTAACAAAATTGTAACTTGAACAAAAATTAAGGAAAGCAAGAAATAACACCAGGATTTTATAGTGGTTCGGATTATAACAATCCTACATCCACTCTCCTTCTCCAAACCTTGAAGAAGGGTCTTCACTAGCCGCTTACTTACTTACTTGTACAAACTTTACAAATTACAACTTGATCTTCAACTCTTCAAAATCTAATCAACTTTACGAAATCTAACTCTAAGAATAAGATGTGTTTTTGAAGAAGTGAAGTGAAGTGTTCTACAAACACTTAGAAAATATTTGAAACCTCTCTTGACAAAACTTTGTGAAATCAATAGTGAATAGTGTGAAAAATTAAATTCGCATAAGTGTATAGAAAAATAAAATCTAGTCCTATTTATAAGTCTCGAAGAAAAGGCAGGTTAGTTTTGTTAGTTAGTTCTAACAAATCAAAAGCTACTTAACAAACCTATTCTTGAAAACCGCTCTTGACCTCGGTGATTCTTCTCACTCGTCTGCGGTGACTTGGTGAAGACTCGCCTTTCTTATTCTACTTAGCTTGTCTTGACCTCGCGAGCTTTTCATGATCGTCTCTGCAGATGACTAGATCTCGGTGATCGAATTGGTTCTAGACCTCGTCGATCTGTTTAGCTTATCCTCACTGGTCTTCGATCGTCTGATCAAGTCGAGCTTCTTTTTAACTCACAAAAACTTCTTGATTCAACAATTTCCCCCTTTTTGATGAAGTTAAAACCTATAAGGAAGAAACACACTCACAGTGAAGTTAGTACTAGAATTAGTTAAAACAATCATATAGGTATATTAGAGCACTTAATCATTTCACAAATGATTCATTCACTTTCAAAAAAATTAAGTCTTTTTAGACTCTTTTCGAGATACTAAAAAAATTTGGTTCTTAAGACTTAGACAAATTTTTAGGAAAAAAATTTTAAATCTGAGATATAAAATTCTCGGATGATTTATACTTAGAAAATTTTTTTAAGACTTTCTTAAAACAAAAACTTTTAAGAAAATGATATACGAAATTCACATAAGTCCAAATATATTCATTCACAAAATTACAAATTTACAAATAGAAGAACTGATAGAAAATAAAAGATAAGAAAAGAAAATCCTGTTCTATCGTATTCCCCATCGGCTGGCCTCTGGAATGTTCAGCCGATTGAAAATCCTTGCTCTTAGTGTTTAAGCTCTTCTTCATCTCGTGAGCCCGGTTTCCCGTTACGCTTTGGCTATGACCGTCTTGACCCATTCCGGATCGGGAGAGCCGTCTTCTTCAGCTTGGGGGTAACTTGCTCATAGGCTGGTGCAACTAAGTCGCGATTGAACACATTGTGTGCCTCATCAAGCGGCTTTCCCATACAGATCGGCATCCTCCTTTTCCATCCACTCGTGCAGCTCTTGTCCTCATCGGTGCTCCAGATGGTGATGCCTTCAAGATGTACCAGTAATACATCCATCGGCATCCAGGCTAGCTTCTTGTATTCGCTTGTATATTTCCTTGAAACCATCTTTGGAGGGCTGAAGTGCGGTGGACAGGGCGGAAGTCTGCCTTCATCGGTGCTTTGGATACCCACTTAGGGAATCCTGTCCCACTTCATTTCAGCTTTCCTCGGCTTCTTCACCTCTTCTTCTCCTGCTTCTCATACTTTTCATTCTCGGCATGGATTCTTCCTGATCTGCTCAGCTGATAGGTTTGAGAAGTCAGGCTCCTTTCTTTGCGCTCCACTGGGCCGATCACCGCTCAACCGATGAAGACTTCTCTGCTACTTTGCCTTTACCCTTGCCCTTGGCCTCGGGTTTTTCTCGCTTCTTTCATCTTGGCAGCAGAGCTTCGACTTCTCCTCCTCCTCCTTCCTCCTCTTTTCCTCATCCTCTCGGATGGCCTCCTCTATTTGGGTCACCCTCGGTTGCAAAGTGCCGGCTCATCCGATTTAACTTTCAATTCGGCCTTGGCTGCCTCCAACTCAACTATGTTCCGCTTTAGAGTCCACCTTGTGCATGAGTGACAAGACTCAGGTGTGAGGGTGTCCATCCTTCCTTCTGCTCCTTCCCCTTTTTAACTTCATTCGAGGGTCTGAGCTGTCTTTCCAGAGCCGAGCAACGGACCACGAAGTCGCTTACGATCGAGACATGAGAGTGTTGACCAGGATCTCGTTGTCACCGCCATCTTCGCTTCAGTGCCTTAACCTCCTCCTCCGTGTCACTTAGCCGAGATCCAACAGCGATCTTGAGATTGGCTGATAGGTTTCTTGACATGTTGACCTCGGCCAATCTGCATGTTGGCGAGCATCGTATCGGTGATCGCTCGTATCACCTTCCTTGTCTTCTTTTCCATCATCCTTTGAACTTGAGATATTATCTTCTTGTGCATATCTTCAAAGGCTAATGAAATGACAAGAATTGGGTAGCCTTCTCCTCGATTCGGATGAGGAAGAGGTGGTGGGAGAGGTTGGACTGGGGAGCTCATATGGATATCTCTAAAGATATTGGAGGTATCCACCGGGTGGGGTTCGGATGGGAGAGATGAAGTGGGGGCGTCGATGGGGAAGGGGGATTTACAGTGGAGGGATGATGGTGTGGGTGGAATATGTGAAGTAGTGGGTGGGGGAGATGAGGTTGTTTGGGGTAATATGGGTTGAGTTTGGGAGGATATGGGTAAGGCTGGTGGGGAGATGGATATGGGAGTTGGGGCGAATCGGTCTGTAAGAAAGGACAACATCCGAGATGGAGATGGTGGAGGGGATGAAGTTTGGGTTTGGGGAGGGTAGATGAGGTTAGGATTTGGACTATTTCGGAAGTAGGCTGTTTTAGAGGCTCGAGGTGCCCACTGACACCTCTTCATCGCCCAGTGGCCTGGAGAGGGGAGGGGAAAATTGTACTGTCGTGGGTGGGGAGGGTCCTCTCCGAGCTTATCTCCCGAACCTCCTCTGAATGAACCACTGCGCTGCGATCTCGTAGAGTGGTTACCTCTTCAGTAGAAGACTTGGCTGGTCGGCCAGACGTCCCACCGGCTCAGAGGTCTTAACCAACCTCCTCCTCCTTGGTGCCTTCTCCTTGACTTCATTGGTGGCAGCCTCGGTGAGCTCACTTTCGTCGGCATCTCTTCCTCTCTCTCCTCTTCTTCCTCCTCCTCGGCTTCTTGGCGGTGGTGCCTCGAGCTCCTACCTCGGCTCCACCTTCGTCTCGAATCAGTGGAGCCCCAAGAGGTTCATCCTTCGTCAAGATCCCCTTTTGTTTTGTGTAGGGTCTCGACTCCGTCTCGACCAATTGATCTCACTGACAAGAGTCCTCCATGATCACCGTCACCTTATTGAATAGGCCGGTGATCGACCTCGCCTCGCCACTTTCCTCCAACTACCTCCAACCTTTTCCTTTCCGCCTAGCTTTTCCAAGAGCATCCCAGCCCAGCTTAGCTTGGACCCCATCAAGTATTGTCCTCATGACACATAGTCTGGGTCTGTCACCCGTCATGAGAACTTTGTTCTCCCAAGATGACCTTTGTGACGATGGTCATCGAAGTCGATACCTCCGTCGGAGCATCTTCTTCTTCAACTCGATCGCGGTCCCTCATGGAATTCCTGCAATCATCTCAAATGATTCTACCCATTCATCGACTTGTAGGTGAGGGGGTTCACTCCTTCACTACTTGTATCAAAAATCATGGCCACCTCCACGAGTAATCGGTTAAAACCTCTCCATATACTGGTTTTAAATACTCCGTTCTCGAACGTCCCGTTGACGTAGAACTCGATTCCCTACATATCCGGTGTTTTATTGGAGGATTTCTTGGAACGAGAATGTCCTCAATCCGGCCCTCTCCAATAACTCCAAAACCTCCCTAGATTCACCATCGAAGTTGTGTCGAAATCCACATACATCTCCGATTTGATCTTCTTATTATACATCTCATTGTGAACATCCACCATGGTTGAAGTAATTCCTATTTGTTTTTAGAAGTGCTCATGAAATGATCAAATACGAAGTTTTGAAAATTTTGCAGAGAGCTTATAAGTAATTCGGGAGTGAAAAATTTTGTTTAAGGAAGAAGATGTATTTATAGGGGGAAGATTGAAAAGAGAAACCGCCATTTTGGAAAATTTGAATTAATCTGAGCCATTTATTCAAAAAGTTTTTACTGTGCATAAATCAACGGTTAAAAATTAAGATAAGCGATTAGGATTTAGCGCGTGGATGTTAATCGCCTTTGGAATGCGTAATAGTTACTTTATAGATCGTTGATTTGACAGATGTAGGTTACTTTATGCAGAAAGTAAGTATACCTGACGTCACCTAGGGTTACCTTACTTCGACTAAGGGTTTGCAAATCGATGAGTTTGAAAACAGATGAGTTGAAAAAGTCATCTGATAAAGTAACTGTCTGCTTTTTTTAAAAACAGCTTAAGTTCAAAAAATTTTTAGCAATCTTAAAGACAATTTTTAAATAAACAGACTCGAGACTTAATTTTCTAAAAATGGGATTTTCAATCAATCAATCCAAAAAAATTTTATAAAAATATGAAGTCTATATTATTTTTTAAAAAATGTTTTTTTTAAAAAATTGAGAACGAGATGAGGTGAAACAAGATGATCTCGTGATCTATTCCTTCAAAGATATAGACTTATGGAAAACCATTAGTAGCTTGAGGTAGATCGAGATAGGGTGCGAGATAGTCATCTGCTTTTCGAAAATCGGTTGACTATTGTGCCCTTGTCTGATTTACCATATGTCGAATAAGTAATTATCATGTCGATAAGGTCAATATGACTAATCCTTGATTCTTGATTCCTAATAAGGAAATCAATGATATCAGCCACCCGATTGTCCTTTGACTCGCATCTAGTCCTGATAATTCTTTCTAGACATAATAAAACTAAATTGAGAAAGACAAGAGAAAAAACGAGAATTAGAGATTTACTAAAGAAGCATCTAATAAACCTAATTCTACAGATAATTCTTTAAACCTTGTCTCTGAAAGTGGTTTTGTCAAGATGTCTCGCTCTTTGAAAGTCGGTCAAGATCTTCTCAAGTCTCGATATCTTCTTTCTCTACATGGTCTCGGATGAAGTGGTGTCTAATATCTACATGCTTGCATCTTGTATGAAGAACTGGGTTTCGAGTAATAGCTATGGCACTATTACTATCACAAAAGATAGGTACATCTTTGGTGATAATATTATAGTCCCTTAGCCGTTGACTTATCCAGATCAGCATGAACAACAACTTCCACCGCCATATACTCACTTCAGTTGTGGAAGTAGCTACAGAGGTTTGTTTCTTAGACAACCATGAAATCAGCTTACTTCCAAAAAATTGGCAAGTACCAGATGTAAATTTTCTATCTATCTTACACCCACCAAAATCCGAATTTGAGTATCCAGACATTTCAAAGTTGTCATCACCGGATACCACAATCCAACATTTACTGTTCCTTTCAAATACTTGAGAATTTTCTTTGCCGCTTCAAGATGGCTTTTCTTAGGATTAGCTTGAAATCGAGCATGACTCCAACCGCAAATGAAATATCGTGTCTACTAGCGCTTAAATATAATAAAGAACCAATAAGACCTCTATACTCAGTTTGATCGGTGTCTTCTCCCTTCTCATCTGGATCTATTGTAAAATTTGTCATCATAGGTATCTTAGCTTCTCGGCCGGTACCTATTCCATATTTTTCAATAAGATCTTTGTATATTTGGCTTGGTTGATGAATATTCCCTTCTTTGTCTGCTTGACTTGAAGTCCAAGAAAATATGTCATTTCTCCCATCATGGACATTTCAAATCGCTTTTCATAAGACTACTAAATTCTTCACACAAAGATATGTTAGTTGATCCAAAAATTATATCATCAACATAAATTTGAACTAATAAAAGATCACAACCAAACTCTTTTCTAAAGAGAGTTCTATCAATTCTACCTTTAACAAAACCATTTTGAATTAAATAATCGGACAAGGTGTCATACCAAGCTCTTGGTGCTTGTTTAAGTCCATATAGAGCTTTCCTTAGTTTATAAACCTTGTCTCCTTTGACAAAGCCAGGGGTTGCTCTACATAAACTTCTTCAGCTAGAATTCCATTTAAGAATGCTGATTTAACATCCATTTGAAAAACTATGAATCTTTTAAAAGTCGCATAGGCTAAAAACAATCTTATGGCTTCCAGACGAGCTACCGGTGCAAAGGTTTCATCATAATCAATACCCTCCGATTGTGAATAACCTTGAGCAACTAGTCCGGCCTTATTTCTAACCATAATATTGTTTTCATCCCTTTTGATGATGAGGCCTTTCAACAAGTTCCCACACATCTTGTCTTTGAAACCGATTTAGTTCTTCTTGCATGGCATTAATCCGATTGGAATCGATTAGAGCTTCGTAATTGATTTAGGTTCAAGTAATGACACATAGCAACCGAACATACAATCTTGAATTAGTTGGGTCCTCGTCTGGACACCGAGTCTAAATTTCCAATTATCTCTGTTGGGTGATATGACATTACTTTCTTACCTTTATCTTTTACAAGAGATGATGTCTTGTCCGAATTATTTATTTCGGATGATTTTATGTTACCTTCTCGATAACTCTACCTCGATCACCGATGTGTTATTGGTCGTCCGATCAGTTGGTATATCATTTGTTGAGGAAGTTCTTTCAGGTTCCTTTCCTTTGTCGATTCTTCCTCTTCATCCGAATCGATTCTTGATTGTAGAATTTTATGGTTGATCCTTTGATAGTCATCCGATCCAGTTATCCGATATCTTTGAGATGTCCCTTGTCTTATCAAACTCGAAAAAAGATTCATCAAATACCACATGGGGTGTTTCTTCTACACATAAGGTTGTCTTATTAAAAACTCTATATGCCTTTGATATAGATGAGTATCCTAAGAATATCCCATCTGCTATCTTGGCATCAAAGGTTTTTAATTGAGATTTCCCATTATTGTGTATGAAACATTTACAACCAAATATATGAAAATATGAAATTTTGGGAGATCTTCCCTTCCAAATTTCATAGGGAGTTTTACACTTATCCTTGACAATCAGACTCCTATTTTGAACATAGCAGGTTGTATTCACCGCTTCGCCCAAAACCTATAAGGAGTGTTGAATTCAGATAGCATTGTTCTAGCCGCCTCTTTCAAGGTCCTGTTTCTTCTTTCAACAACTCCATATTCTTTGTGGAGTCCTTGCTGCCAGAGATGTTTCCGAGCTATGCCATTCTCAATGCAAGAGTTAGAAATCAATTTATTTAGGAATTCAAGACCTTTATCACTTCTAATTTTAACAACATTTAATCCTTTTTCATTTTGAATCTTTTTAAGAAATTCTGGAATCTTAGTCATAGTCTCACTCTTTTTGTACAAGAAAATAACCCGAGTAAATCTTGAAAAATCATCAACAATTACTAAGGTGTATTTTCTTCCACTAAAGCCGAGAGAAGTTACTGGACCAAACAGATCCATATAATGAAGTTCCGCAGTTCTTTCTCAAGAAGGACTACTTATTGTTTTAAAAGAAGCTTTGAGTCTGTTTTCCTTTTTGACAAGAAACACATACATGGTTCTTTGAAAATACTTTATCAGAAGTCCTTTAACTAAAGATTTCCTTGCTATTTTGTTAAGAGTTTTGAAGTTTAAGTGACCAAGTCGTCTGTGCCACAACAAATTAAGTCATCCGAACTCTTAGCAATAAAACAAGTATCTTTAGGACAATGACTTTTGAAGTTGGCAACATAAATGTTACCTTATCTTACTCCAGCCAATAGAATATTTTCATTGATACCATCTAAAACATAGCATGCATTATGAGTAAATTTGACACAAAACCCTTTATCACAAAATTGTGAAACAGATAGTAGGTTGTGCTTCAATCCTTCCACGTAGTAAACTTCTTGAACATGAACATCTCCAATCATTAGTGTTCCTACACCTTTAGTAAGTCCATAGTTGTTATCTCCAAACATCACTCTTGGTCCATCAATGGTTTTGGGTCCTTTCATGTTAAGTTGACTCTTAGGAATCCAGATAAAAATATCAATGTTCTTTAAAACCATAGATTGAAGCTTGCATCCATATCTATCTACTAAGATTAGACTTTCAAGATCAATCTGATTCAAATGATCTTTTGAAATTGTCTTGAATCTTGGTAAGAATGGATAAGATCTGCTTCTTCCATCAAAGCTATTATACCTAGGATAGATCTTTGATTTAGTCTTAGGTTTAGCCTTAGGAGTTACTTTCCTCATCTGATTTTTCTTTTGAAGTATCGGTTGAGGTAATTAATTCCTTTGGTTTCAGGACCGAATAAAGTTTCTACCTTAGGTTTAGTTGCTTTGACAAAGACTCTAGGTTTTATAGGATCATTTTTCTTATTCCTATCAAAACCTAATCCAGCTTTTATCACTAGACTTTTGAGATGAATTGAAGATTTTATCTATTGTGGTTTGAGAATTATTCATAAGTCCTAACTTGAGATTTAATTCCTGTTAGTCCTTTTATAATTCTCATTCTCGGAATAGATATTTGAAAATTTTATTTTTAAAGAACTCGCCTCTGTTCTAACTTATCTGTCTTATCGCACAAAGTACTGTGATCATCTCACCGACATTCCCCCTTGAATGTACAGTCTAGTTTCTCACTTTTCTTAGTCTCGATTGACCTTAGTTAGATCGAGAAAATTGATCTTTTAAATTAAGATTTTCAGTCTCTATCTGCTTATAAGCGAGATAGAGCAGTCTCCAAATCTTTCAAAAGTTTATCAATAAGATCGAGATCGTTTCGGATAAGGTGTCACAGTCATTATCTCGATGATGAATAGTAATGTACCTCTTTAGCCATTAGACATATGTCATCATCTCGACCCAAAATCAGATGAGGATGAGGATGATGATGTCTCACGAGCTTCTTCTTTCTCGCCTAGGAGAGCTCTCTGGTCAGCATACCTTCTATCTCTTTTCTTCCTCTTTTCTTCTCTCTCTCTCGGGAGTAAGTTGAGGACAATCATAGCCGTAGTGACCAGGTTTGCTTTGCATGTATAGCATATATCTCCTCTGTCTGCTTTTGGACAACTATCTCCTCGTCCGATAGGTGATCTATGACTTCTTGACTCGATCCTTCTTTTATCATTATCTCGAACTCTTTTCATCCCTCGTCTCGATCTATAGTTCCTATGACCTAACTCCGTCTCTTTTGTTTCTTCTCGTACTTCATCTTCAATCTTTCATACCTTTTCAACAAAAGAGCCATTTCTTCTTTTATGGACAAATCAAATGCTTTAGAGATCTTTTCAGATTCATCTTGATGAACAAATGCTACTGTTTTTCCAGATGTAGATGACTCTGTCTCATCTTCTTCATCTTCAACGTGGATGTCATATTCCGTGCTTTAAGATGAGAGAAAAGAGTGTGATGTGATATTGATGACAAATTCTGTGTTGCCTTGAGAATATTAGCTTTCTCTCTCCATCTTTTGCTTAAAGATCTGAGTACTTTGTTGTTAATTTCTTTCTCGGTGTAAGTCTTACCCGAATCGGCCGCTTTGTTCACAAGATTAGTAAGTCTCACGCCTAGTTGATCTACAGATTTCACCATCCTTCATTTTGAATGTGTCAAATGCATGTAGTACAGATCAAGCTTATTTTCTTTGACTCCGTTCGGATCCTTCACAAATTCCAGCAAGAGTCTCCCACATTTCTTTGGCAGTCTTGCATCTTTTAACCTTTTCAATCCAATCCTTACTTAGAGTCTCAATGATCTCGAGTTCGAGCTACTTGATCCAGATTATGGACCTTTCTTTCATCATTTGTTAACTCGTAGCTCTTCTTTTCTTGTCTAGTCCTGGATTCAACTCGACTCGGCTCCAGTCTTGGTTCCTCCATGATAGAATTTTATAGGTCCCTCTTCAAGAACCTCTTCCATCCTATCATGAATGGCTTTTAGGTGATTCTCCATCCTAAATTTCCAGTAATCATAATCTTCAATAGAGAATTCAGAAGATTCCTTAACTTCTTGTTTTTCCCCGATGACATGATGAAACAAAGAAATAATATACTCCACAATCTAATTAGTAGCACTGTTAGTAAAAGAAGAAAACGAAGAAAATCAAGATAATTTCAAAAACTTGTTCAAGACCTAAAATCAATATCGAATGACTTAACACTGCTCTGATACCACTTGTTAGTCTCGAATGTTGAGTTGAATAAAACCTCGAGTTAGCCTTCTAGAACAAAATCTAGAAAGGGGGTTTGTACAAAATCTATTCAAACCCCCTTTCTAGATTTTGCTCTAGAAGGTTATCTCAAGGTTTTAATCAACTCAACATTCAGAGACCAACAAAGTTTATTAAGGAATTCAGTACCTTTATCACTTCTAATCTTAACAATACTTTGTCCTTTCTCACTTTGAACTCTTTTAAAAAAATTCTGGAATCTTAATCATAGTCTCATTCTTCTTGTACAAGTAAATAACCTAGGTAAATCTTGAAAAATCATCAACAATTACCGTAATGTATTTTCTTCCACCGAAGCCGAGAGGTGTCACTAGACCAAAAAGATCCATATGAAGAAGTTCCGTAATCCTTTCAAGAAGGACTACTTATTGTTTTAAAAGAAGCTTTAGTCTGTTTTTCTATTTGACAAGAATCACACACATGGTTCTTTGAAAATATTCTATCGGAGTCCTTTTACTAAAGATTTCCTTGCAATTTTGTTAAGAGTTTTGAAGTTTAAGTGGCCAAGACGTTTATGTCATAGCCAACTTAAGTCATCCGAACTCTTAGCAACAAGACAAGTATCTTTAGGACAACTTCTAAAGTTAGCAACATAAATGTTACCTTGTCTGACTCCCAATAGTATGCTAACATACTTCTAGCTACTTCTTTTAGTGTTCTGTTTCTTCTTTCCACAACACCATTTTATTGTGGTGTTCTTACAGATGATGTCTCATGAATAATACCGGTCTCAATAAGATAGTTAGATAGACAAGAATTGATAAACTCAGTACCTTTGTCACTTCTAATCTTTATTATATTGACACCCTTCTCATTTTGAATTTGTCTCAATAATTCTGGAATCTTGTTCATAGTGTCATTTTTCTTGAAATGAAATATTACCCAAGTATATCTTGAAAAATCATCCACAACTACTAGAGTATATTTTCTTCCACTAAAACCGAGTGGTGAAATAGGTCCAAACAAATACAAATGAAGAAGCTCTAACACTTTTTCAGATGAGATTGTGTTAATAATTTTAAAAGAATTTCTAGGTTGTTATCCTTTTTACATGCATCACATTTTAGATCATTAGAAATGTAACTTATCGTGCAATCCTTTGACAAGATTTTTCCGGCAATCTTGTTAAGAGTCTTGAAGTTCGATGACTAAGTCTTTTGTGCCATAGCTAGTTGAGATCATCTCCACCCTTAGACACTAGATCGGGTATCTTTAGGGCAACTATTAAAGTTGGCCACATAAATATTACCATGTCTCAAGTCGGTTAGTAAAACCTTGTCTCGAGAGATGTCAATATGTCACATTTATCTTTAGAAAACCTAACATTAAACCCTCTGTTTCATAATCGAGATACAAAAATAAATTATGCTTCAAACCATCAACAAAATATACCTCTGAAACCCGAACATCTCCAATAAATAGGGTTCCAACACCTCTGGTTCGACTACGCTTGTTGTCACCAAAGAGCACCCTAGGACCATCAATACTCGAAAATTTGAAAGCAGTCTCTTCTCACCAGGTCATGTGTTGAGAATAGTCACTATCAATATACCGGTATGGTTGCAAGAATTTCTTCTTTGGAAGATAGTCCCCGATGTTCTTATAAGATAAGATTAAGTAAGAGGCACCCTAGGGATCTTGGGTCCTTTTAGATCAATAATCACTTTAGGTATCCAGATAAACACATCACGTAATGATGTTGTATCGAATGTTATGGCATGCACTACAACATCTAAATATCGAGAATGTAAACAAATGGAAGACTAACACTACAATGCAAAGGAGTAAATTTTTCATAGACTTGTTTAATAAAGTCTATGATGCCTGTCGGCGAAACGCTTCACTAAATCGAGAGTTAATACTAAAGTTTGTGTAAAGAGTTTCCAAGACGTAACCTTTACAACGGAAATAAAGACTCAATATCACCTATTGACTCTTAAACAGCTAAGTGTAGTATCACAAAATATTACACCGTCAAAAGTAAATCAAAGTATCAAAGACTTCTACGCTAATGACACTTCAAGATACCTATGTTGCTAAACAAGGTAATATGCGCAAGTAGCAATGTAAAGGGAGAATAACGGCCCTATCTCTTGGATGCACTAACGCACTCAACAATCGATATTTGGATATTCCTTACCATTGCTAAAGTCCTCGGTCTTCTATTTATAGATGTCCTCGGCTTCAACCATAGATCCTTGTAGATGGATCTAGAAAGACTCCAAAATAACTTCCCACTATTTCTCTCTCCTAACCGTCCATGTAGGTAGTTGGTTTCGTGGCTTGCATTTGGACAAGCAGTTCAATCTTTTATAGAATCGATGGACCTAGAGGGTTTTACTGTGGGATCGGTGCTTGGTGCGAGTCCCGCACGTGCGGTATATTTTTGCTTACGAAATTTATAAAAGTGTTTCTATGGTGGTATTCCTGATAATCATACGGAAGAACGCAACATCTGGGGTTTGTGTTACGAGTGATGTTGTGCTTACCCCCAATGAATATGGTGAAGCAGAGACTGCAATTGGGAAGTAGTCGCGTGGGATTGTGTTTTATGCTTCTTATATGTCTACAATGATGATGAATGCACCTTCACAGCAGGTCATTTTATGACCTATAAGGCTGCAAATAGAGGTATAATGGTTGTTTCACCCGACAATCTTAGCAAGAATAGGTTGACAAATCTCCTTTGAGGAATAAATTAAGCCAGATATTTAGATTTTAATTTTATTTTCTTGTGTACATAGAATTCATTTGGGTATATGTAACTTGTGGACATTAGAAGAGAGCCTCGATAATTTTTGTATATAAAGATGTTTATGTGACATGGCTATTTTAGCCTCTAACTATGTTATCATAGCTAAAGCCTCATATATTGGTGGGTTACTTTGCTTAGCGATGTGGTGGGAGTTTTGAGGGGTTATGACTTATGATTGTCTTAGTGGTGGAAGTTAGTGGGATATTGAAAAGAAGTAATATGTATCAATGATAGCTGAGAGCTACGTTATGTGAAGATTTGTTGTTAAGTGTGGATAAATGCTCTCAAATGAACTTTTGTTGATAGATTAAGCTTTGTGGCTGACGGTAGTGAATATTGTGCAATTCGAATTTTTTTTTTTGCTCTAGTAGCCCCCAATTAAAAGCATTGGTGATGTTAATTGAAATTATGATTATTTACTTTAGGATGTTGGCGACGGAATTTCTTGCAAATAGACAAGTGTACAGTTAATATTTCTAAACATTATTGCAAGGGTTCATCTTGTAAATGTTTTTCTGGAAGCTAGTTTTGTATCAACTACAGAATTTTTTTTTGTGTACTTTCAAAGCCAGGTTACTGTTTTTTAGTTGCTAACATTCTATAAAGCTGATTTTGATGTGGCTATTTAAATGTATGATGAGCAGAGGCGGTTGCAAATGCATTGGATCCTCAGCAGTTCCTTTATGTGTTTGTAATATGTGTTTATGTCGCATGAGATGTTATCACATATTCTGCTAAATCAGAATTTGACCCTTTCTTTCTTCATATAACTAACTTTTATTCTCTAATACTTCAATGTTGTAGTAGATGTTGTGACATTGCAGGTTGAAGATCTAGAACATTCTACAAGGATCTGGAATGAAGACTCGGTCAAATGTTGTCACGGATGCCGTAACATCAAGTGCAACATTGAGGACAGATCCGTAATCTTCTACAAGGATCCAGATTCAAGACTAATTCCAGAGAGATTTAGAAGGACCTAGATCATGCGGTTGCGGGAGTAAGCCACAAAACCTACATGGACGGTTAGGAGAGAGAAATAAGGAGAAGTTATTTTGGAGTCTTTCTAGATCCATCTACAAGGATCTATGGTTGAAGCCGAGGACATCTATAAATAGAAGATCGAGGACTTTAGCAATGGTAAGGAATATCCAAATATCGATTGTTGAGTGCGTTAGTGCATCCAAGAGATAGGGCCGTTATTCTCCCTTTATGTTGCTACTTGCGCATGTTACCTCGTTTAGCAACATAGGTATCTTGAAGTGTCATTAGCGTAGATGTCTTTGATACTTTGATACTTTGATTTACTTTTGACGGTGTAATATTTTGTGATACTACACTTAGCTATTAAAGAGTCAATAGGTGATATTGAGTCTTTATTTCCGTTGTAAAGGTTCTGTCTTGGAAACTCTTTACACAAACATTAGTATTAACTCTCGATTTAGTGAAACGTTTCGACAGCATCATAGACTTTATTAAACAAGTCTATGAAAAATTTACTCCTTTGCATTGTAGTGTTAGTCTTCCTATTGCTTACATTCTCGATATTTAGATGTTGTAGTGCATGACATAACATTCAAGTACAACATCATTACTGTGATGTGTTTATCTGGATACCCAAAGTGATTATTGATCTAAAAGGACCCAAGATCACAAGGGTACCTCTTACTTAATCTTATCTTATAAGAACATCGTGACTATCTTCCAAAGAAGAAATTCTTGCAACCATCTGGGTATATTGATAGTGACTGCTCTCAACACATGACCCGGTGAGAAGAGATCTGCTTTCAAATTTTCGGAGTATTGATGGTCCTAGGGTGCTCTTTGGTGACAAACAAGCGTGGTCGAACCAGAGGTGTTGGAACCCTAATTATTGGAGATGTTCAGGTTTTAGAGGTATATTTTTTTGAAGGTTTGAAGCATAATTTATTTTTTGTATCTCGGTTATGGAACAAGAGGGTTTAGTGTTAGGTTTTCTAAAGATAAATGTGACATATTAGACTGTCTCTCGAGACAAGGTTTTACTAATCGACTTCAGACATAGTAATATTTATGTGGCCAACTTTAATAGTTGCCCTAAAGATACCAGATCTAGTGGCTAAGGGTGGAGATGATCTCAACTAGCTATGGCACAAAGACTTAGTCATCGAACTTCAAGACTCTTAACAAGATTGCCAGAAAAATCTTGTCAAAGGATTGCCTCGATAAGTTACATTCTAATGATCTAAAATGTGATGCATGTAAAAAAGGATAACAACCTAGAAATTCTTTTAAAAGTATTAACACAATTGATTGGAGTGAATTGATACATGTTTTTAGGGCCAATTTTAGTGCAAAAAGTGAGATAAAGTGTGATTTTTGTGCCTAAATGTGAAAAGTATCATTCTTTTGCCTAAAAGTATTACTTTGTGAGTTTTTGATGTTTTTCGCCCGTTTTGCGGGTAAATCGGTGGAATTTTGCCAAACCGAGAGTACCGGTATTCTTAGAATGAAAAGACGAACATACGGGACGAAACGGGGTCGGGCCCGAAGCCTTTCTCGATAAAAATTCCCCGGTCTCGGGCTGAAGTCGAGGGTGCACAGACCTCGACTCGAGGTTCATGCTTTGGAGGGAAACAATTTCAAAATGACAGCGAGCTCGACTCGAGGGATGGGAAAAATGCAGGATCCTCAACTCGAGAGCTAAGCCTCGACTCGAGGCGGGAGAGATTTTTAAAGAAACGTGTTAGCGACTCTTAGGCCTCGACTCGAGGGCCTGAAGCTCGACTCGAGGAGTGCCCAAAACCGAAAAATTCAGTTTTTAAGCCATTGGAAGCCAAAACAGAGGGGAGATTCATTCTAGCAGGTTTAGAGCAGTTTCTAGGAGTTTCTTTGAGCGAATTTTGCATGTTGTAGCTTGAATTTACTTGTAATTGCAATAGATTGTTAGAAATAGGATAGATTCTACATTTAGTTCACTAGATTAGTAGATTGATTGATTGTAATTGAAGTTTGCAGCTGTGAATTGGGAAGAATTGAAGTTGGATTGAAGCATTGTAGAAGATTAATCATTCTTATTTTTGCCTATTTAAGCTTAATTGGTGATGTTCTTACCCATTGTTCTCTTTAATTCATTGCTTGTAGTGATTAGATTGTTAATTGCTTTCTTAGATTTTCTAGCCATGGTTTTTGCTTGTAGCACCATGGGCTAATAACTTTGTGCTTGGGATAATTGAAATTAGGGATGAAGTGATTGCCTCATGCTATGATTGTTGATAATTGTGATCAATTGAATTATATTGCTTCCTAATTGTGATTCTTAATTGTGCTTCATGAAAAATTGTCTCTTTTGATTAATGGTTGATCAACCTAGCAATAGGCGAGAGTTGAGCTAACGTGATTAGGTGTTAATCGGGTTTCAATTTTGCATGATTGTATGAATTGGGGACTTCTACATTGAGAGATGGGAAGAACTAAGAATACTCACATTAGGCATTGTGATATTAATTGAGTGATTAATTTCATGATGGTTTATGCATTCTAATTGTAATGATTTGCATTTGGATACAATCATAGCTTGTTAATCATGGATTCCTTGATGGAGATTATCCCTTGCACCCAATTCCCCATTGATTTTAGTAAATTTGATCTTGCATTCTAGGTGTTTGATAAATTGTTTGCATAATCCCGCCATTTAATTTCTTCCATTTTGTAGTGATTTAGTTCAAGAGCTTGTTGCAACTTTAGCCATTTAGAACTCTTATCCTTGAATTTCGTTTGCATACTTTCTCCTTGGGTTCGATATTTTGTTGATTGGTCTTAATAACTCTTACCCTATACACTCCAATCAAATGGCGTCGTTGCCGGGAGTTAGTTTTTGCGCCTATAAGTGAGAATTGAGTATTGTTTGAAGTGGCTATTTGTTATTTTTATTTTTGTTTTTGTTGATTTTATTGGTGAGAAGTTGATACTTGGATTTGTGGCATTGTAGGTGTATGCTAACAAGATCAAGTGGTGTTCCACCCTTGCCACTAAATCCGGAAATTGAGGCTACGTTGAGAAGAAATCGTGTGAGAAGAAAAAGGGAAGCTATGGAAGGAGAAGATCAAAGGCATGAGGAGAGACTAGTGGGTGATCCTCAAGAAGAGGAGGTACATGGACAAGGAGTAGGAGGAGGAGAGAATGGAGGTAATGAGAATCATTTCCATGCTCAAGTTGGCCCTTTTCCTCAAGGGATGCCACCACAAAATTACCCCTACCAAAATCCATATCCTTATCCACCTCAAGCTCATCAATATCCCTACTATCCTCCTCATCCACAACAATTTCCACCATACTATCCCCATATGCCGTATAATCAAGAGCCACGATATCATGAGCCACCTCACGTACCAAATGCCCAACCACAACCCGTAAATGAGCCACCACCTCAAGGAAGGCCTTTGAGAGAGTTCTTTGAACCACAAGTTAGAGAGCATTATGATGGGATAGCGAGGACGAGGATAGATGCGAATAACTTTGAGATAAGTCCCGCTTTGGTGAGAATGCTTAGGGAGAAGCAATTTGAAGGAAGAGATGAAAATGAGTGCCCACATCAACATATGACACAATTTCTGGAGATTGCCGACACGACAAAATACCATGGGGTACCTAAAGATGCGAAGAAGTTGAGGCTCTTTGCCTTTACATTGAAAGGAAGAGCAAAAGCATGGCTTAATTCACTACCGCCCGGGACCGTACGTACATGGGAGGAGTTGCCGAAGAAATTTTTGATGAAATTTTACCCACCATCAAAGACCGTACAAGCTAAGGAGGCTATTTCCCACTTCCGACAAAAAAATGTTGAGACAATACCGGAGGCGTGGGAGAGGTATGGCATGTTACTTATCAATTGTCCTCAACACGTTTTTCCGGAGGAGCAAACCATTATGTACTTTTGCAATGGTTTGACGGATGGGGATAGGTCGCTTTTGAATGCTTGTGCTAATGGATCGATTTGGTCTAAAACCGTGGGGCAAATGAATGAAATAATGGAGAACATAGCTCAAGATTCATTTCAAGTGTCGGTTAATAGAGGAGCACACTATAGAGTGTCACAAGTTGATGAAATCGAGAGTATGAAGAGTATGATGATGACTATGATGGACTGATTGGGAGCTCTTACTACTTCACAAAGCCAAGCAAGTGTGAGTCCATCCGTTCCTCATATAGATGTTGGGCCAAGTTCGTTGCCGGTTGAAGAAGTGAGTTATATGGGTAGGCCTCCATTCCAAGGAGACTATCAAGGAGGAAACTATCAAGGGAACTATCAAGGAGGAAGGCCTTACCAAATGCCTTACCAAAATATGCCACAAGGAAGCTATCAACCTCAACCGCAAGCTCCATTTAATGGGAATACATGGAGGAGACACGAAAATTTTTCATATGCCAATCCAAGAGCCGCCGTTCAATTTCCTCCCGGATTTGATCCGGTGCAAAGGCTCCAAACAATGAAGGAAAGGCTACCACGGAGGAGATCTTGGGGTTGATTGTGAAGAAGTTGGAAGCTAATGATTCAAGGCTTGATGATATAGGAAAGCAAATGGACACTCGTTTCAAGACGATCGAGCATCAAGTAAGGCAACTTGCTACTACGGTTGGGAAGCTCTCGTCTACGGTGGACCATCTACAAAACAAAGGAAAGTATCCATCCACTACCGAGCCTAATCCTAAAGAGTTTTGTAGTGCAATAAAGTTAAGGAGTGGCACTAGCTATGAAGGTCCGAAATTGTCTAAAGAAGGGGAGTTTGAAGAAGAGGTGGTGAATGAGAAAGAAGAGAGACAAGAAAGAGTAGTTGTGGAGGAGAAGAAGAGTGAAGAAGAGGTGAAAGTGAGGGGAAATACAAAGAAGGAAGAAAAATCAAAGAATGAATGGGGAGTTCCAATGAAGGCTAATCCGGTTCCGTTTCCAAAGAGACTAGAGAGGAAGAAACTTGATGAAGAGTTAGGTAAGTTTTTAGAGATTTTCAAGAATTTGCATGTTGATATCCCACTTTTGGAGGCCCTTGAACAAGTTCCACATTATAAGAAGTTCTTGAGAGAAATTATGTCCAAGAAAAGGAGTTGGGATGAGAAGGGGATGCTTAAGCTAGTGGAAGAATGCAAAGATATCTTGGAGAGACACTTGCCACAAAAGAAGAAGGATCTCGGAAGCTTCATTATCCCATGTGAGATTGGAGAGAAGGTAAGCATTCAAGGCTTATGTGATCTAGGAGCTAGTATTAATGTGATGCCATTGTCCGTGTTCAAGCAATTGGATTTAGGGAGGTGATTCCTACGAACATCAATCTTCAATTAGCAGATCAATCATATGCTCAACCATTTGGGATTATTGAAGATGTGTTAGTAGGGATTGGTAAACTCATATTCCCGGTGGGTTTTATTGTATTAGACATGAAGGAGGAACTTGAGGCACCGATCATTCTTGGTCGACCTTTCCTTGCAATGGGCAAGGCTATGATTAATGTGGAGAAAGGAGAGCTTAAGTTGAGCTCAAATGGTGATGAAGTGACATTTACAAGAGTGCATGAGGAAGAGGTTACTCAAAGCAAGGTAGAGAAGAAAACGTGTGGATACATAGAGATTGTTGATGAATGCCCTTCCATTGAAAGGGAAGTTTCTACACCTATTACTTCTACTTATACTTTAGTTAATGAGCATTTCCTTCCCTCTTGTAAAATCATTTCTAACAAGTCTTGTGTTTCCTTTGATGATTGTAGGAAGGAGGAATCGATAAGGAACCCTTTGCTTGACCCGGTGAACAAGAGAAGAAGGAGGAAAGTGGGAAAGAGTTGACCAAATTTGAGCATGGCTCAAGTTTGGGGGTTTTGATTGAGAAAAAGGAACCACTTGAGAAAAGGGAGGAAAAATTTGAAGTAGGAGATCAAGTGGTGTGGTGTGAATCAAATTGGAGTCGGCTACTTGGTGTTGAAAGACCGAAAGAGGTGCTTACGGTGAAAGAAATCAAAGAAGGAGGAAAGCTACTCCTAGAAGATAAGTGGGGGTGTTGTCTTTTGCAAAGGAACACCTAGTGGAGCACAAAGCCGGTCTCTACATTGACAAAGAAAGGGAAGTGTGAACTCTTTGAGTTCCGTCCGGCAAAGGACGTTAAACCTAGCGCTAGATGGGAGACAACCCATCATTTTATTGTTTTGGTGTGTTGTTTTGTGTTGTGTTTTGTTCTTTTTGTGGATTTTTGCCTTGGATTCTTAGGAATTGCTCATGCTTAGGAGAAGATGTTAGTTGATGGATAGTGTATTGGGAGATTGAGCTTAATTGTTATATCATTTAAGGGTTGCATAATTGTATCATTCCCATACTTAATTTTGAGTGCATATCTTCATTCAAGTTTGGGGGTGTGTGTATTTAGGGTAGAAAAGCATCCCTTATTGATGATTATTTGATGACTAATTGTGTCGTTTGTAGGTATACTCACTACGGAGATTGACAAACGAGGGAATTGAAAAAAGGAATCAAGGAATTGGGAAGGAAGGAAAGCTTAAAATTTAGTGAAAATGAGCATTAAGGAAGAGAACCCGGTCACCTCGATCGAATGAGCGACCGGGCTTAAATCGAGGGACCAACACGGTAATTTTTTTTTCATATTTGGGTTCGTTAGGGGCATAGAGGTCGATTTTAGGAGTTTCGGGGGTCGGGTCGGGCCCAGAATCGTCAAAATTCCACTGGTCTCGACCCCAGTCGAGCTTGCATAGACCTCGAGTCGAGGTATTGAGACTTAGAAAAATTTGTGAAAACGGCACATCCCTCGACTCGAGGGAGGAACCTCGAGTCAAGGCCTTTGAAAAATCGGTGTTCCTCGAGTCGAGGCCTGATCCTCGACTCGAGGCCGGTGTCTGTTATAAAAGTCGCGATTCGATTTGAAGTCACGACTCGAGGGTTTCTCCTCTTTCACGATCCTATTCGCCGTTCGTCCATAATTTCGACATTTCCCAGTCGTTTTCACCGATTAATCATCACAATATCATCATATTATTATATCATTGCATCCAAGATTTGAATTTGAGGGTTTGTTCATCCATATTTGGGGTTTTGAGTGGAAGAGCGTAGGTGTCTTATTCCTATCATTTCGAGCCGAATTTCCTCAATAAGGTATGTAATTTCTTCTCTTTTGGATTTCAATTTAATGATTGGTGTTGAATTGATGCTTGGGTGTTGATGAAATTGCATGAATTAATTTGAATTAGAATTTCATTTGGGCATTTTATCAAACACTTGGTATGCATGATTTATGTTGATAAATTGAAGCCTTTAGGGAGAATTTTTGAGTTAATTGAGGATTGTAGGAGCATGTTTAGGATTGTATATATTGTGTGTTGCTCGTTTATTGGTGAATTTGGCTTGGATTGTGATTATTGAGCATGATTGGATTTCCTAGTGCATTGTTGGATAGTTGGTCTATTTGAGGTTTTTGATGATGATAAAAGTTGATTGTGAGTAATGCTGAATTGTCTAAATGCTTGCTAGTTGGTTCATGTTTTGGAGATATGATTTTGGAGCTTAATTGCATGAATATTTGTTGAGCTTAGTTTCTTTGGTGTTTATTGTGAAGCCATCTAGATAAGTATGTCTATTTTGAGGTTTAGTTGAGCACTTCTATTGATTTTATGTGCTTTCATTTACACAATGACCATTTGTTGAGGATTTATTGCTAGTCACTAGGAATTTTGTGAGTTTGGATAGAGTGTTGTTGACTCGTCCATGGTTTAGAGTGATATTTTAAGCCCGCATTTTGATTGTTGGACTAATTTGTGCTATTGGGATTATTCGTGCAGGAATCATGTTTAGGCGAGTAGATGGCCACGCTTTTCGGATGCGATATCCGAGAGAGAGAAGATGCGATAAGATTTGCACACGGATGCCCGCCGAATTGGGAATTCAGTGGGATGACTATAAGTGGAGAAAGCACATCATTACGTATCTTTGAGTTGTATAAGAAGGTGGTCAAGACTCGTCTAGTCGATCATAATTGCATGCTCTCTATGGGGATTGAGGATGATATCCCTAGATTGTTCGAGCAAGTAGGCATGGGAGGTTTTCTAGCTAAGAGGCCTCGCACCCATCTTGGAATCACTCTTGAGTTCTTATGCTCAAAGTCCACAAGGCGAGGAGGAATAAGTTTGCAAGAAAGATCACTTTTGAGCTCATGGGGAACGATTACGAATTAACTTTGGACGAGATCAATGAGCTACTCGGAGCGCCTACCGATCCCGATAAATCTTTGCTTAACATTAGAGAGGAGTACAACGCCAAAAAGTTCTGAGGCGTATTTCGATTCGGGGCTCCGAGTCAACCCGAGTTTGTACCGGGAAGTCTAAGAGCACGCACATTTGGAACCCGGTGGTCCGATACTTAGAGAAGATCATCGCGAGTACCATATTCGCGAGATCGGAAAGGAGGAGCCGTGGTCTCGAAGAGCTATATGTATTGTGGTGTTTCTTACATGGAGTGAGGTTCAACGCGGCTGCGTACCTCTGCTATTTGTTTGAGAGAGCGACGAGCACAAAGTTCAAGAAAATCAATTTTGGTGGGATGATTACTCCGATAGCTGAGCATCTTGGGATCCCGACTCATAACCTTGCGGCACTAGACGGTCCAGACTTGACTACGAGATACTATGAGACGCATGAGGACATTGGATCGTATTGGGAGGACTTGGTGTTTTCAAGAAGCACCATGGTGGCCGGTTTTCTCTTCCTAATAAGAGGTTGGCGACGGTTTTTAAATCCACAGCTTTTGTGACCATTAACTGCGTATGTGGTCGCAGCGTCACACCGATACCATAGATGCCTACACGAGGGAGCATGGGGACGTGCTTAGAGATGAGGGGGATGACGATGATCGGGCAGGCCAGCCGTGGTCGATTCCGATTCTTCCGATTATGATGGAGATGCGGTTAGAGTAGAGGTTGAGGAGGAGGTTGAGTCTCGAGGACGAGGATGACGAGGAGCCGGAGCAAGAAGAGCACTGCTCGGATGGAAGAGGAGTATCACCAGAGATCAATATGTACCGGCAGGATGATATGAGGAGTAGAGAGTATGAGGCGGGGAGTTCATCTCATGGACCGTGGGTCTTGACCGAGGAGATGTGGGCGCAGACAAATGCAGGATGCACATTGAGAGTCTCGACCCGTCGAGGATGAGATGTACCGAGATAATGGAGGAGTCTCGTAGGTTTAATGAAGAGACGAGGAGGATGCAAGAAGAATCAATGAAGACTAAAAACGATATGTATGCCCTCCTTCAACAAATGAGCTCATGGAACTTCGTGCCGAGCTACCCTCCTCCACCGCCGCCTTCCAACTACTAGGGCTACCCTCTATCCCTCATTCCCTCTCCTTAGATTTTAGATGCTTATGTTTTGGTGGATTGTACTCTCTTATTTTGGTGATTGACTTGTTGATGATGTGATGACTCGTGATGATTTGATGTTTTGGATTGTGGATGATTTTATTGATGCTATGATTTCCTTGATCTATTTGAGCTTATTGTCTATTAATGATTGTGACTTGATGATTTCTTTGGATTTCTTTATTCCCATGATTCCATATTCTTTATTTTGAGCTTAATTGTGGATTCATTGACATATTTTTGAGTATCATTCATGTGGTAGTGAGTATGCTTGGACTTATGTACATGAGCATTTGAGTTTGATTTGCAAGATAATTGGATTTTGATATGATCATTAGTTGATTTGTAGCTTGATGCTAGTTTCTTGATTAATTGTGTAAGGATGAATGTGATTGATGATACTTGATTCATTGCTCAAGTTAAGCCCGTGAGTTTTTGTGCCTAATAATCGTACATCTTATACGGTTGATTGATCCTTTGTGAGTGCATCATTCATAATTTGTATGCTAGAACTTGCCACTAGACTTGATATTGATCTTTGTGTGATGTTTTGAAAGTGATAAGAGGCCATGTTTGGAATGATTAGTCACTTTGCCAAATATTTTCCTACCAAATACATTTGATTTCCTTAGTGAGCCATGTTGAGCTTTATGATCCTTATTCTTTGGCAAGCCAAGTGAAATTGAAACCATTTAGCCTATTTTGATGAGCCTTTCTTGTCCTATATTTAGTTGAGCTTGAATGTTGGCTAATGATGGTGATTTGATTGCTAAGTGTGGGAAGATAATGAGCTAAGTGATGAAAATTGAAAGAAAAGAAAGGTTGTGAAAGGAAAATTGAATTGTGAAAAAAGTGACAATGAAGTGAAGAAAAATTCAATTTGTGAGCTTAAAAAGAGAAAGTTCAAGTGAATGGTGGATTGATCATTGAAGTTCAAAAGAAAGATTGTACTTGATGAGAAGAGAAGAGATGCGTATTGTATTGATTAGCTTACATTCAAGTCTCTACTACTTAGTCACTCTTATTCAAAAATATCCCACCTTTCCAAAGAGCCTACATTACAACCTAAGAGAAAGACCTCTTTGATTCTTGATTGATCATAATTGATTTTGATTAAGATTAAGTCTTTCGGCAAGCATATGGTGTTCAAGTTCATGAATTTGATGATTGAGTGCTTTAAACCTTGATACACTTGAGTGAAGAGTGAAACACTTCATGGAAGGAGCAATGTGTTAAGTATTTGATTGAGCATTTATTTGAGCATAATTCATCTTGATGGCTAGTGGATAGTTGCATTGATACAAGTGTTCATTGATGAGTTCGATTGTCGTATTTTTCGCCTATGGTGCCATGTGACATAATTGCAATCAATTCACTCCTTTGTTCTTAGTTTCTACGTTGCTCGAGGACGAGCAACAATTCAAGTTTGGGGGTGTGATTGGAGTGAATTGATACATGTTTTTAGGGCCAATTTTAGTGCAAAAAGTGAGATAAAGTGTGATTTTTGTGCCTAAATGTGAAAAGTATCATTCTTTTTCCTAAAAGTATTACTTTGTGAGTTTTGATGTTTTTCGCCCGTTTTGCAGGTAAATCGGTGGAATTTTGCCAAACCGAGAGTACCGGTATTCTTAGAATGAAAAGACGAACATACGGGACGAAAATGGGGGTCGGGCCCGAAGCCCTTCTCGATAAAAATTCCCTGGTCTCGGGCTGAAGTCGAGGGTGCACGCACTCGACTCGAGGTTCATCTTTGGAGGGAAATAATTTTAAAATGACAGTGAGCTCGACTCGAGGGAGGAGCCTCGAGTCGAGGGATGGGAAAAATGCAGGATCCTCGACTGAGGGCTAAGCCTCGACTCGAGGCGGAGAGATTTTTAAAGAAACGTGTTAGCGACTCTTAGGCCTCGACTCGAGGGCCTGAAGCTCGACTCGAGGAGTACCCAAAACCGAAAAATTCAGTTTTTAAGCCATTGGAAGCCAAAACAGAGGGAAAATTCATTCTAGCGATTTAGAGCAGTTTCTAGGAGTTTCTTTGAGCGAATTTTGCATTTTGTAGCTTGAATTTACTTGTAATTGCAATAGATTGTTAGAAATAGGATAGATTCTACATTTAGTTCACTAGATTAGTAGATTGATTGATTGTAATTGAAGTTTGCAGCTGTGAATTGGGAAGAATTGAAGTTGGATTGATGCAATGTAGAAGATTAATCATTCTTATTTTTGCCTATTGAAGCTTAATTGGTGATGTTCTTACCCTTTGTTCTCTTTAATTCATTGCTTGTAGTGATTAGATTGTTAATTGCTTTCTTAGATTTTCTAGCCATGGTTTTTGCTTGTAGCACCATAGGCTAATAGCTTTGTGTTTGGGATAATTGAAATTAGGGATGAAGTGATTGCCTCATGCTATGATTGTTGATAATTGTGATCAATTGAATTAGATTGCTTCCTAATTGTGATTCTTAATTGTGCTTCATGAAAAATTATCTCTTTTGATTAATGGTTGATCACCCTAGCAATAGGCGAGAGTTGAGCTAACGTGATTAGGTGTTAATCGGGTTTCAATTTTGGATGATTGTATGAATTGGGGACTTCTACATTGAGAGATGGGAAGAACTAAGGATACTCACATTAGGCATTGTGATATTAATGGAGTGATTAATTTCATGATGGTTTATTTATTCTAATTGGATTGATTTGCATTTGGATACAATCATAGCTTGTTAATCATGGATTCCTTGATGGAGATTATCCCTTGCACCCAATTCCCCATTGATTTTAGTAAATTTGATCTTGCATTCTAGGTGTTTGATAAATTGTTTGCATAATCTTGCCATTTAATTTCTTGCATTTTGTAGTGATTTAGTTCAAGAGCTTGTTGCAACTTTAGCCATTTAGAACTCTTATCCTTGAATTTCGTTTGCATACTTTCTCCCTTGTGTTCGATATTTTGTTGATTGGTCTTAATAACTCTTACCCTATACACTCCAATCAACAATCTCATCTGAAAGAGTGTTAGAGCTTCTTCATTTGTATTTGTTTGGACCTATTTCACCACTCGGTTTTAGTGGAAGAAAATATACTCTAGTAGTTGTGGATGATTTTTCAAGATATACTTGGGTAATATTTCATTTCAAGAAAAATAAGACTATGAACAAGATTCCGTAATTATTCGAGACAAATTCAAAATGAGAAGGGTGTCAATATAATAAAGATTACAAGTGACAAAGGTCTGAGTTTATCAATTCTTATCTATGTAACTATCTTATTGAGACTGGTATTATTCATGAGACATCATCTCGCAAGAACACAACAATAAAATGGTGTGGAGAGAAGAAAGCAGAACACTAAAAGAAGCAGCTAGAAGTATGTTAGCGGAGTATGGAACTCCACAGAGGTTAAGGGCCGAGGCAATCAATACACTTGCCACACCTGAATAGGTGTTTGCATGTGAAAGATAAGGGTAAGACTCCTTATGAGTTGTGGAAGGGTAAAATTCCTAGAATTTCTTATTTCCATGCTTTTGGTTGTAAATGTTTTATCCATAACAATGGTAGATCTAAATTGAAGATATTTGATGCTAAAGTCACGATGGAATATTCTTGGGATATTCCAAAGACATTTAAGACTTTCGCAGTCTATTATAAGACTACAACTGTGTGTGTGTGTGTGTTGATTGGAGTGTATAGTGTAAGAGTTATTAAGATCAATCGCAAAATATCGAACCCAAGGGAAAAAGTATGCACATGAGGTCCTAGAAATACAAGTTCTTAGTGACTAGAGTTGCAACAATGGTTTGGAACAAAAACAACAAAACACAAGCAAAAATACAAAACAATAACAAGCAAGCAAATGAGCGAACACCTAGAATGCTATAACAAAAACAACAATAAATGGTGGGATAGGAGTGTTAGGATTAACATCCATTAATGAATTATCAATCAACAAGCTACAATTGAATCAAATTACAAATCAACTAAGATAGAAAGCATAAACCATCATGAAATTAATCACTCCATTAAAATCACAATGCCTAATGTGAGTATCCTTAGTCTTTCCCATCTCTCAATGTATAAATCCCCAATTCATACAATCATGCAAAATTGAAAGTCGATTAACACCTAATCTCGTTAGCTCAACTCTCGCCTATTGCTAGGGTGATTAACCATTAATCTAAAGAGACAATTTTACACAAAGCACAATTAAGAATCACAATTAGGAAACAATCTACTCAATTGATCTCCAATCATCAACAATTATAGCATCATCAATCAATTCATCATCAATTTCAATTAACCCAAGCACAAGAGAGATTTATCCCATGGTATCACAAACAATACCAATGAAAAGAAGATAAAATTGATCAAACACAAAGTAAATCACAACAATTAAGAAATTAAAGAGACAAGAGAGGAAAAACATCACCAAATGATCTTCAATTAGCAAAAATAGGAATGCTTGAGTCTTCAACACGAATCTCCAAATGAATTACAAGCTTGAATTGAATGAAATTACAAGATTAAAAGCTAATCTATGGCTAATCTACCAACATCAATTGAAATCTAATCCTAAATCTAACTTCTACACTAATATAAGATGGAAATTGGCTTGGGGCCTGAGAAATCGCCCCAAACCGCTACTAACCGCTATTATGAACTCATTAAGTTGTATGCTCTGCTTCTCTCCTTAAATACCAAAAATTGGAAAAACCGCCCTCGAGTCGAGGGTCAGGCCTCGACTCGAGGTCCTGCCTTTTCACCTCCCTCGACTCGAGGGCCATGCCTCGAGTCGAGACTCCCGCTTAAATTCTGATTTTAATCCTTTCTGCATAGCCCTCGACTCGAGGCTCTTGCTCCTCGACCAGCAGCTCGAGTCCAGAGCACTTTTCTCACACGGGGCTTCGGCCCCGACCCCCTTTTGTCTCGGATGTCCGTCTCTTCATTCTAAGCCTAATGGTACTCTCGGTTTGGCAAAATTCCACCGAATTACCTGCAAAATGGACGAAAAATATCAAAATCTCACAAATAATACTTTTAGGCAAAAGAGTGATACTTTTGACATTTAAGCACAAAACTAATACTTTGACTCACTATTTGCACTAAAATAGGCCCTAAAAACATGCATCAATTCACTCCAATCATACCCCCAAACTAGAATTGTTGCTCGTCCTCGAGCAACGTAGAAACTAAGAACAAAGGAGTGAATTGATTGCAATTATGTCACATGGCACTATAGGCGAAAAATAAGACAATCGAACCTATCAATGATCACACTTATCAATGCAAACTATCCACTAGCCATCAAGATGAATCATGCTCAAACAAATGCTCAATCAAATACTCAACACATTGCTCCTTCCATGGAGTGTTTCACTCTTCACTCAAGTGTATCAAGGTTTAAAGCACTCAATCATCAAATTCATGAACTTGCACACCATATGCTTGCCACAAGACTTAATCTCAATCAAAATCAATTGTGATCAATCAAGAATCAAAGAGGTCTTTCTCTAAGGTTGTAATGTAGGCTCTTTGGAAAGGTGGGATGTTTATGGATAAGAGTGACTAAGTAGTAGAGACTTGAATGTAAGCTAATCAATACAATACACATCTCTTCTCTTCTCATCAAGCACACTCTTCCTTTAGAACTTCAATGATCAATCCACCATTCACTTGAACTTTCTCTTTTAAGCTCACACATTGAATTTTTCTTTTCATGCTCATAAAAATAGGCTAAATGGTTTCAATTTCACTTGGCTTGCCAAAGAATAAGGATCGTAAGGCTCAACTTGGCTCACTAAGGAAATCAAATGTATTTGGTAGGAAAATATTTGGCAAAGTAACTCATCATATCAAACATGGCCTCTTATCACTTTCAAGACATCACACAAAGATCAATATCAACAAGTCTAGTGGCAAGTTCTAGCATACAAATCATGAATGATGCACTCACAAAGGATCAATCAACCGTATAAAATGTACGATCATTAGGAACAAAAACTCACGGGCTTAACTTGAGCAATGAATCAAGTATCATCAATCACATTCATCCTTACACAATAAATCAAGTAACTAGCATCAAGCTACAAATCTACTCATGATCATATCAAAATCCAACTAGTCTTGCAAATCAAGCTCAAATGCTCATGTACATAAGTCCAAGCATACTCACTACCACATGAATGATACTAAAAAAATATGTCAATGAATCCACAATTAAGCTCAAAATCAATAAATCTCAAAAGCCTAAGAATAAGGAATCCAAAGAAATCATCAAGGAATAATCATCAATAGACCATCAAACTCAATAAGATCAAGATAATACAACCATCAATAAAATCATCAAAAATCCAAAACCAATCATCACAATCATCAAGTCAAGAGTACAATCACCATCAAAAGTACAAAGGAAAACAAGAATATCAGAATCTAAAGATCAACAAGAGGGAATGAGGAATAGGGGATAGCCCTAGTAATCGGACGGCGGTGGTGGAGGAGGGTAGTGTCCCTGCCCGAAGTTCCACGAGCTCATCTCGCTGGAGGAGTGCATTCATGTCATGCTGAGTCTTCGAGACTCCTCCCGCATCCTCCGAGTCTCTTCATTAAATCTGCGGGACTCCTCAAGCATCCGGTACATCTCATCCCGACGGGTCGAGACTCTCTATATGCATCCTCCGACTGTCTTCCCACATCTCCTCGGTCAAGACCCACGGTCTCGAGATGAACTCCCGCCTCGTACTCTCTACTCCTCATCTCGTCCTGCCAGTACATGTTAATCTCTCGCCGATAATCCTCATCCATCATGTGGCGGCTCCTCTTGCTCCGGCTCCTCATCATCCTCGTCCTCGGACTCATCATCTCCAATCTCTACCTCTGCTCCCTCTGCAGCTCCATCACCCGATCATCATCGTAACCCGACTACCGATCCCCATCGTCATCATCGTCCTCATCTCTAAGAACATTCCCATGCTCTCTAGTGTAGGCATCTATCGCCTCGGTATGACGTTGTGACCACATACGCAAATTGATGGTCACAAAAGCACGAGATCCGAAAGCGTCGTCAACCTCTTATTAGGAAGAGGGAATCGCCACCATGATCTTTCTTTGTAGGCACCACGCCCTACCGATGCGGTCTAGCGTCCTCATGCGCCGCATGGTATCAAGAGTAAGGTCGGGGCCCTCCACCGCTCGAGGTTATGCGTCGGGATCCCAAGATGCTCAGCGATCAATGTAATCATGCCACCGAAATTAATCTTCTTGAACTTCGTGCTCGTGGCTCTCTCGAATAAGTAGCAAAGGTAGGCAAATGCATTGAATCGAACTCCATGGAGAAAACACCAAATAACGTACAGCTCCTCGGAAACCACGACTCCTCCCTCCGATCTCGCGAATATGGTACTTGTGAGAATCTTCTCTAGGTATCGGATGACCGGGTTCCGGATATGCGTGCTCTTTGACTTTCCCGAACAAAATTGGGCCTGATTAGGAGCCCCGAGAATCTGAAATCCTCCTCCAAAATTGCTTAGCATTATACTCCTTCCCGATGTTCAACAGGTGATCGGTCGAGTGCAGAGGTGCTCCAATAATCTCGTTGACCTCATCCAGAGTCAACGAATACTCGTGCCCCATGAGCTCAAATGTAATACTCCTCGGGAAATTTGGCCCTTCTCGCCTTATCAACCTTCACCGTGCACGTAAACTCGAGAGTGAGTCCGATATATGTCCTAGGCCTCTTCGACAAGAAGCCCCCATCCCGACTTGCTCAAATAAGCGAGGAATATCCTCCTCGATCCCCATCGATATCATGCACTCGTGGTCCACTAGTCTAGTCTTGACCACCCGGTTATAGAGCTCGAGTATAAATCAATATAAGTCCTCCACTAGTGCTCATCCCACTTTGAATTCCGAGCTCGGCGGGCATCCTCGTGTGCAAATCGATGGCATCTTCTTTCTCTCGAATCTCCGCCTCGGAGAGGTTATGTCTGCCACCCTCTCGACATTGTTCCTGCAAAACATTCCCAAGAGCAAAAATCAATATCCACGAATACAATATGAGCTCGGAAAAAAATCAATCATACCCGAACGAGTCAACAAGCAATCAATATCCAATAAACAAAATCCCTAGTGACTAGCAACAAAGCCTCAACAATGGTCAATGAGTCAACTAAACAAATATATCCAATAGAAGTGCTCAAAAATCCTCAAACATACGTATACTTACTACATGGCCTCAACAATTAATTCACAAGTAGGCTCAACAAATAAACATGCAAGTAAGCTCAATAAAATCCCAAAATCATAGGCCAATTAGCAAGTAATTAAACAAATATGCATCATCAATTCATACACTTCTATCATAAGAATAACTCAACTCGACCAATTGATCCAAACAATTATACTAGGAATTCCCAACTTTGCCAAAAATGCATTTTCTAGCAAAATTTCACAAAATAACCGAGCAACATCTCATATACAACCCTAAGCATGCTCCTAAATCATCAATCAATCCAAATATGCTCATACAAGGCTCCAAATCATCCACAATAATCATGCATAGAAGGTGTTTGTCAAAATATCCACATGAAATTCCAATTTAATTAACAAATGGTCTAATTAAATCACCCATGCAATAATCACAATACCACTACGAAATTAAAGCCAAGATGAGTAGAAATTACGTACCTTGTTTGAAGAATTGGCCAAAAACGGATTTGAAGACACCCAATCAATTTCAAACAAAAATCCCCAAATTTGCTTCCAAAAACCCTCAAGATCCTATCTTTATGCAATGTAAATGATAAAATGATGAAAGGATGGTTAATGTATGGTGAAATAGACGTAAAACCGTCGGAAATGGGGCTGGGAATGGAGGAACGGCGCTGCAAGTCTAACCCTCGAGTCGGGTTTGCTGAAACCGATCTGCGATTTCAAATAAAACACGCGCCTCGAGTCGAGGGTCATGCCTCGACTCGAGGGATCCGAAAATTTTCATGCCTCGACTCGAGGTCTCACGCACGACTCTAGGGACTTGACAAAATGACCCCCTCGACTCGAGGTACCACCCTCGACTCGAGGTAAATGCAAAAATCCGAATTTTGACTAAGTGTAAATCCCTCGACCCTGGCCATGCACTCTCGACTCGGGTCGAGTCCAGGAATTTTTGACGATTTCCGGGCCCGACCCGGCCCCCGAAACTCCTAAAAATGACCTTTATACCCCTAACGAACCCAAATATGCAAGAAATTACCGTCTTGGTCCCTCGATTTAAGCCCGGTCGCTCATTCGATCGAGGAGACCAGGTTCTCTTCCTTTTTGCTCATTTTCACCAACTTTTAAGCTCTCCTTTCCTTCTCAATTCCTTAATTCCTTTTTGCAATTCCGATCCTTTTTCAATCCTCGTAGTGAGTATACCTACACACGGCCATCACAAATCATCAAAATAATCATCACTAAGAGATGCATTTCTACCCTAAATGACACACACCCCCAAACTTGAATGAAGTCATGCATTCAAGTTTGGCTCCAAATACATGCAACTCATAATGATATCAACAATTAAGCTCAACAATATATGAATCTCAAAGCATAGAGCATCATGTACTAAGCATAAGCAAATAAGTAGAAACAAGCCAAATCTCCTAAAAACAAAAACACTAATCTACCAAAAACACAAGAAAAGAAAATAAAACGGATGGGTTGCCTCCCATCAAGCGCTATTTTTATTGTCCTATGCCGGACTTATTCTTCACATCCAACATCCTTCATCGGAATGGCCAAGGGTAGCGATCCTCCTTCCCATTGTATCTAGATCGTTGAGCTTCATAATCTAGGAGGTTCACCGAATAGATAGGACAACCACCGATAGATATGCAAAGTGTCCATGGTTGTCCCCCTTTTCTCTTGCCATCCTTCTCGATTCTTCTTTCCTTTCAAGGATGCCCAAGCGTTTCTTTAATTCTTCCCTATAGTCAAAATTCACAAGAGGCAAAATTAAATCATTAGAAGCATCATTATCAAAAAAATCGCAACTTGAAGAGTTAGAGGGTATAGAAATGCTCATTTCGATCTTTAAAGCTTCATTCGATGCTCTTTGATTTTCTTCCTCATTAAAGCTCATGTCCATCAATGGACACTCCTCTTCCTCCTTTTTGACAAGCAAATTCTTCCTTTCATCCTCATTGCTTGGACCCTTTTCTACATCATTTCTTTCACTTTCTTCCTCCCCTTCTTCTTCTTGATTCTCCATGATAGTCATATTTTTACTTGGCGTAGGAAATCCTTGAGTTGACACTTGATAAACATGAAATGCACTCCGGTGATCTCCATGTTCCCCTCTATCCATGAATTGACCTTTTCTTTGGTCTCATACATTTCTTCATACATGGGAAGCATTTGATCACACCTAACATCATCTTCCTCAAATTTTTCCAACACAAATCCAAGCATCTCTTGCAATATTGTTCTCATATCATGGAGTCCCCATTCTTCAAATTGAGGAGAAGCTTGTGGCATTGGATAGTCAAACTCATGGCTTCTCCTATCATCATAGTAATCACCTCCCGATGCTCCTTGCACCATATCCACAACATGGATCGAATGTTTGATCATAAGGCTCATAGTATGGAAACATCTCTTGAGGTTGGGGAGGGATTTCTTCATATCTCCAATCTTCATAATTGGATGGAACTTGTTGCCATTGAGAAGTATCTTCATAGTTCCTCCAATTATTGTATCCAAATTCTTCAAAGTGTGGAGAATACACTCTACCATCTTGATAATACTCTTGATTCCACATGTATGAGTTGTATCCTTCCATCTAAACAAGATAAGCAAGTATCAAATTCCAACAAAAATAACCAAACAAACACAAACACAAAGGCAACAAATAGTCACTTCAAACAATCCCTAGGTCTCACTTAAGGCGCAAAATCTAATTCCCGGCAATGGCGCCATTTGATTGGAGTGTATAGTGTAAGAGTTATTAAGACCAATCGCAAAATATCGAACCCAAGGGAAAAAGTATGCACATGAGGTCTTAGAAATACAAGTTCTTAGTGACTAGAGTTGCAACAATGGTTTGGAACAAAAACAACAAAACACAAGCAAAAATACAAAACAATAACAAGCAAGCAAATGAGCGAACACCTAGAATGCTATAACAAAAACAACAATAAATGGTGGGATAGGAGTGCTAGGATTAACATCCATTAATGAATCATCAATCAACAAGCTACAATTGAATCAAATTGCAAATCAACTAAGATAGAAAGCATAAACCATCATGAAATTAATCACTCCATTAAAATCACAATGCCTAATGTGAGTATCCTTAGTCTTTCCCATCTCTCAATGTAGAAATCCCCAATTCATACAATCATGCAAAATTGAAACTCGATTAACACCTAATCACGTTAGCTCAACTCTCGCCTATTGCTAGGGTGATTAACCATTAATCTAAAGAGACAATTTTACACAAAGCACAATTAAGAATCACAATTAGGAAGCAATCTACTCAATTGATCTCCAATCATCAACAATTATAGCATCATCAATCAATTCATCATCAATTTCAATTAACCCAAGCACAAGAGAGATTTAGCCCATGGTACCACAAACAATACCAATGGAAAGAAGATAAAATTGATCTAACACAAAGCAAATCACAACAATTAAGAAATTAAAGAGACAAGAGAGGAAAAACATCACCAAATGATCTTCAATTAGCAAAAATAGGAATGCTTGAGTCTTCAACACCAATCTCCAAATGAATTACAAGCTTGAATTGAATGAAATTACAAGATTAAAAGCTAATCTATGGCAAATCTACCAACATCAATTGAAATCTAATCCTAAATCTAACTTCTACACTAATATAAGATGGAAATTGGCTTGGGGCCTGAGAAATCGCCCCAAAACCGCTACTAACTGCTATTATGAACTCATTAAGTTGTATGCTCTGCTTCTCCTTAAATACCGAAAAATTGGAAAACCGCCCTCGAGTCGAGGGTCGCCTCGACTCGAGGTCCTGCCTTTTTCACCTCCCTCGACTCGAGGGCCATGCCTCAGTCGAGACTCCCGCTTAAATTCTGATTTTTGATCCTTTCGCATAGCCCTCGACTCGAGGCTCTTGCTCCTCGACTAGAGCTCGAGTTCGAGGCACTTTTTTCACACGGGGCTTCGCCCCGACCCCCTTTTTCGTCCCGGATGTCCGTCTCTTCATTCTAAGCCTAATGGTACTCTCGGTTTGGTAAAATTCCACCGAATTACCTGCAAAATGGACGAAAAACATCAAAATCTCATAAATAATACTTTTTAGGCAAAAGAGTGATACTTTTCACATTTAAGCACAAAAACTAACACTTTGGCTCACTATTTGCACTAAAATAGGCCCTAAAAACATGCATCAATTCACTCCAATCATGTGTGGAAGAAACATCCCATGTATTGTTTGATGAAATTCACAATATGTCGATAAGGTAAACCAAATTACGAGATGATCCAATAAACTTGAACTAAATAATGCTAAACAAAGTAAAACTTATCTTCCTAACTATGATTCAGACTCGGATGAGGAATAACTCTCCTCGATGCTTAGAAAGAAACTCTTCTACCTGTTCCATCCGAGGAGACACCTCTAACATCATCCGATCGCACAAGGTCGATAGGTGAAGGGGGAATGTATATTCAGCCGAACAAGAAGAGTTATTCTCTCGAACCAGATGATAAGAGAACTTCAACTCAAATAGACAAAAGGATGAAAAGTTGTCATCCACCTGAACAAATCATTGGAGATCCTTCCGGTAGTGTCCGCATAAGGTCCATGTTGGATCCCTAGAGCATGTTCGGTAGTTATGTATCGCTTCTCGAACCTATGTTTATTGATGAGGCTTTATTAGACCCAAGCCGGGTAGTTGCCATTCAAGAAGAATTACATCATTTTGAAAGGCAAAATGTTTGGGAGCTAGTGGATAGACCCATTCATAGAAAAATTATAGGCACTAAATGGGTGTTTAAGAATAAAATGTATAAGAACAATGTTTTTGTTCGCAATAAGGCTAGACTGGTAGCACAAGGATATTCACATCAAGGAATAGACTATGATGAAACTTATGCACTAGTAGCCAGATTAGAAGCAATAAGATTATTCTTAGTTTTTGCCTGCCTATAAGAATTTCAAAGTCTTTTCGTATGGATGTCAAATTTGCATTCTTGAATGACATTTTGCTTGAGAAAGTGTATGTAGAGCAACCACCTGGGTTTAGAACAAATAATAAAGTTTATAAACTCAACAAAGCTCTGTATGGACTTAAACAAGCCCCACGAGCTTGGTATGATATTGTATCTCGATTTCTTAATTTCTAGTAGATTCACAAAAGGGAAGATAGATAGGACTTTATTTAGAAAAGAAGTTGATGGAAACATCTTATTAGTTCAAATTTATGTAGATTACATTATCTTTGGTTCATCTAATCTGATCTTGTGTGAAGAATTTGGTGATCTTATGAAGAACAGATTTCAAATGTCGATGATGGGAGAATTTACCTATTTCCTAGGTCTCGGTGAAACGGTGAGCAGAGGAATTTTCATTCATCAAAGCTAAATATGTTAAGGACTAGATAGATAAATTTGGGATGAATACTAGTAGAGAGGTTAAGATGCCTATGACAACTAACTTCTCTATGGGCTCGAATGAGAACAGGATACCCACAGATGCAACGGAGTATCGTGGTCTAATTGGTCCGTTGTATATCTCTCTACAAGTAAACCATATATAGCTTTTGCAGTTGGGGTATGTGTAAGGTTCCAATCTAATCCTAAGAATTCTCATTTGGAGACAACAAAGAAAATCCTAAAATATATGAATGGGGCTTTAAATGTTGGGTTGTGGTACCTATCTCGATGACAAGTTTGAGCTTTCGATTATTCAGACTCAAATTTTAGTGGTTGTAAAATTGATAGGAAATCCACATCTGCAACTTGTCAATTTTTGGGTAATAAGCTGATTTCTTGGTTTCGTTGGCACTTCCACCACTAAGGCCGAATACATGTGTTGGTCCCGAACGAGATGTGCAAGGAGGTGTAAAGTCTAGAAGGGGGGTTGAATATACTTTACAACACTCAAGAACTTTTTACAACTTTTCGTGAGCCGAGTGTGAGGTTAGAAGACTTTGCAAGTGTTCTTCGGATAAGTACTCGAGTGTGCTAGATGTAATCAACGAGACTTTGGAAACTCAAAGTCTTCGATGGTGCGAAAGTTAATCTCGTGAGTGTATTTGAAAAACCCTTTTTAAGAAAACTTTCTTGATGAATACTTAGCAAGATTTATGCGGGTTCATTAAAACAATGATGTAAGAGCAGATATGAGTATATATGCAGAAAGCTTATAAAAACACAGAGATTTTTATATTGGTTTGGATATAACGATCCTACGTCCACTCTCCCCGATCCACGGGGTCTTACTATCCACTAAATCTTCTCGGTCTTGTTTCCCTATCACTTCGAGGAATTGATCACGGGAGGTTTTACAAGTTCCTGCCCTAGAATACAAATGATGATCCTTGAGTTTATTCTAACTCTTAGATCTATAAAATGATCAACCTTCTCTCGTACTCGAGATATTGGAAGGTGATTTACAATTCCTTAACCAGAATCGATTCTACAAATTTAATGTAAACTTGATTTGTGGTTTGAATGAATATACGTGGAGTCTGCTGTAAATGATAGGATTTCTTTAAGATTTTTCAGCGTAGATCCATGACAATTCTGAAACCCTTTATTTTGATTAATAGTTTCCTGAAATCAACTAGCGGTTAGACTGATCGATAATCGTGTCTTCATAAAATGGTAAGTAGCCATTGAGAAGATTTGTTTGACTTAGATAATTGATTGTTTGATTCCAATCAATTATCTCTTGATAGATTGACTCTTGCATTCGATCTTTTAATCAAGGATTTGATTGATACTTGACTTCTAAATTGATATGTTGATTGATCTCGCATCGACTAAGTCTTCTATTTTCATTCTAACAAGCTTCACAACCTTCTTTGTCTTCCCATCCAAGTCTTCTTGACTACTTGACCTTTATAGATTGCGTCTATCTCTTCTTCCGAGTATGTTACTAGTCTTCTAGTCTTTCAAGAACTTCTTTAGGTACAAGAAACCTTCCGAGCCTTCTTGATAGCAACCTTTGTAGTCTTCTATATGTCTGCTCTCCGATCCTTCGCCTTCAAGTCTTCTCGTCTTCGATTCTCACGCTTCTTCAAGTCTTCTAGACAGATCCTAGCAAGGTTACCTTAACAAAGATTCTAACCTATCTTGATCATCATAGACTAAAAGACTCAACTCGTCCTATTACACATAGGTTTTAGAAACATCATCAAAACATACAAAATCAAGAACCAACAAATTCCCCTTTTGATGATGTTAAAACCTTTGATAATCGAAAACAAACAAACAAATGTAAAAGAAACAGAGACCTTAAACATAGATCCCACAGAGAACATTAGACAACAAAAAGTTATCTTGAGCGTAAATAAGCACTTCTATTAATATCAATGTGAGAGTACATATTACAAGGAGTGCCTATAGACTAGATAGAATAGAACATAAACAAGATAGAATAACAAAAAGATGAACAAAAACAACTTCCCTTTTTCAGAACCCCTTCTTCATCCACAGCCTTCTTCCTTAGTCATATCTTCTCAGAACCTTCTCGCACGTAAAGCCGGGCCGTAAACTCTGTCATACAGTCTTCGGTTATCCGATCCAAGCAAGGTCCGACCTCAGCAAGACAGATCTTAATGGTCCCCGGATGCTTAGCTGGTCAAGATTTCCATCGATGTCAAGGGAGTATGAATCTTCTCAAACTCGGGAGCGTGAAGATTTAGGTTGAACTCCACCGAAGCTTTCAAAATATCTCGCCCAAAGGCTTCCATGTCTTTCCTCCATCCAAGCAAATAAGGTTTAATCCGTACTTGCTCCGATGCTAATAGTCCGGCAAACATAAAATGAACAGATGAAATCCCTCTTGGCTGCTTTCCATTCATCCATCCTTTCCATTGGACATCAATCGTCCACAAATCCTTCGGTATTATAAGGGAGGATGAAATCAAGGTCGATCTCGCTCCACAGACTTCTTCTTCCTTTTTTCCAGCAGACTTCTTCTTCGATCCAGAGGATTTGGAAGCAAACCTTCTTGCGATAAATACCTTCTTCCTTGAACCTTCTCACGGTTCGGCACCTCGGCTTTCATGTACAAGAAATTTGAGACCTTGCTGGGTTACATTTTCGGTCATTCTCCCGGCCTCAAGATCAGCCAAATATGCTTCCCGATGTAAAGCCTCAATCTCATCTCGCAGCAGCCCTTTCTTTTTCAAAGAAGTGTTACTAGCCTCCTTCGCTTGCTAGGTTGGGACGATTCTCCTTCAGCAACTACAGCTTGGAACAGAGCAACAAGACTCTATTGTTTCCATAAGAGTCGCCGATTCCACGAGGGCTCTCTTCAAAATGCTTTCTCCCTTCGTTCCAACGAGAAAATCCTCTATTGCCTTTAGCCTTTCTCGAACTCCAACCAGCTTCGACTCCTTCCCTTTAAAATAAGTTCTCAGCTCATCTTCCCCTTTTTAACATCCATCAAAAGGGTGTCCACTTGGCATCCAAAGCCTGAGTGCGTCCGAAAATGTCCTTTCGGTAGGCATCAAATTTCGCCACAAACTTGTTCGGCTTCAGCCGGCTCCGTATTTATTGGCTTAGTAATCCCTGTCCTCAACATCAAGCCAATGTTTTGCTATAGCGGCAACTTCTCGCGGTGGTTGCAGAGGTGGCCTCCGACATGTTCTTGTTCTCCTTCATAACAAGATGAAAACCGCTACCCATCTCCTCGCAACGACAAATGAATGGATTCATTCGATCAATACCATCCCTCAAAGCATACTACATGCCCTGCATTTGATGCAACCGCATATCTGTCTGACGCTTCGCTTGGCTTCAAATTTCTCCCGCAATCGAAGTTTCCCATTCAAAGAAATATCTATTTCCACTTTTCTTCACTTTTCTCCTTTAGATCCTTTATAGCCCCAACCTATTTTCGACCTCATTCACATTGTTCAACATCATGCCACTAAGCGTGTCAATGATGATTTGTCATTGATCAAGTAAACATCTCGGCACCTATCCTCCGAATTATCTCTCAAGCTATCTCGAATAGCGGCATCAATGTATGCCTTGGAAGATTCAATGCTCGAGGCCAAAGGGGCATACTTGGCATCAAGAACAAGAAACATTGTAGCATGCTTTGATTCTTCAACTCGGCAACTTTATTAGCATAAGACTTATACAAATTCTCATGTACAATGACAGAATAAAGTTTGGTAAACGAATTGAAGAGAAATCACCAAAGAAGAGGGAGGAGAATTAACAACTTTCTGGCCTCACTGACAAGACAATGTGAGGTCCCGTGGTCTCCTCAGCAGATACCGGTTCGCCCAAAGAACTTTGCGACCAAGCAATCCACTTTATGATAAGAAGACAAATCAAAGGCCTTTGCCACTCCAATTTTTACGTGTAACTCATACTCCCAATCGAAAAGACATTACGTCCCATCTCTTCTATCAACAAAATCAAGTCATTTGTTGTCCCTAAACGAGCATCTCTCCATAAAATGATGTCTATCAACAACTTCCTTTCGGCATCATGACCCAGCAGCCTAAAATATTTGTCACAACCCAAGATGTAGCCTCAACCACTAAACATTCCACAAAAAGGCCACAAACTCTTGGAGCAGGGTTTGGTTGAAAAGCTTCCGTGCGGGATTCACCTCAAGCAACTTAGGTGATCGGCTCGCGCGGCACCCAACCCCGCGGTTTCATCGCCCACTTCCTTAGAAGAAAAATATTCCTTGAGACTAGAAGGAGCATCATGAAAAGATGGAGAAGAGGGAAGAGATACCTTCTTCTTTTCACCAGCAGATTCTCGGTGAGATGATGTCTTCTGCCTCTTTTGACGAAGAATCTTTAATCTCCAAAGTGCATCATCACGGAGGTCTCCTTCTATCCAAAGACAATGTGTCAGACAGCCTTGCTCCCCTGGTCCTACTGCTAACCGAACCTTGTTCTGGGCACTACTGAAGGTTTTCAAACCTTCTTCTTTGGTAACTCGTAGATAGGAACTTGATCTTCGCTGTCGGAAGAGTCGAATCCCAAAGTTTTCTACACCGACTTAGCGATCTTAGAGCTTGCTTCCCTTTTACAGCTAGTTGGTTTAGGAGACTCTTCCATCTTAGAATCGATGTCATGAGACTCCTCCTTATCACTATCGTCATCCACTTCCATCCCAACTCCTCCTTCCGACTCGCCTCATAAGCAGAGGAATCTTCCACATCATTTGAACGAGCAACTTCTCCTTCGGGTTCCCCTCGCCTAGAACCATCTCGTACATCACCTTCATCATCGGTGTCGGTGGCCCGGATAATTCCTCATTCTTGGTGAGCATGAAGTTAGCCTTAGTATAAAGCTCCATCCATCTCGAGATCCAACTCAACTCTGTAACATACCGCTCAATAGCCTGCACCTTCACCCAAAGATGGGTGCATCATCGGTTAAGAAGAACCTGTTCTTCTCTTTCTTCGTAATATCCGTAAATTTTGTTACCCAATCACATGCAACTCCATCCACAATCTCCTTCAAAGTGCACACAACCTTCTTTGACTCGGTGAGCCCATACTTTATCGCTCCCCAAATATCACCTTTACCATGATGTCAAACAATAATCGTATTTCGCCTTAGGTATCCTTTCTTCAAATCAAGAACAAAGTGGCGACACGATGTCTTTGCCAAGGAGCAAAAAGTGGCAAGATGGTTGTCCCACATGTATGTTTCTCGGGTCAATACCATAAAGAGAAAGACCCAAATGTATGTGAATATCATTCACAGTAGCTGTCGAGAGATTGTCCATGAACCTTCGTAGATAGGCCATTGTTCCCAAACATTGCCCTTATCGTAAATTGAACAAAGATATGCATCGAGAGTTCTGCGTTCTCCCGAGTGAGCAGAGCAATATTGGGCAAGACCTCGATCGGATAACAACGCCAAAATCTCCATTGCTTCTCGTTGTTGATTCGAGTAAAAATCGGCGTAAAGTTTACTCCTTATTTTCTCGGACAGAGCTAGAGTGTCCATAGTCTTGCTCTTGCTTGATGATTTCTAAGAAGAAGATGTATGTTTTGGGGCCATCGAGTAAGGAAAATAAGAATTCATAGAATAACTTAAGAAAAATTTGCAGAGAAGCTAGGTTTTTAAAGAAAGTAAGAAAGAATCGGTGAAAACGATGAAGTATATATATGAGACGAAAAGGAGCCCGCTAATTTTAAAATTACGAGATAAAGGGTAATCTGTTGATTGACATGTTGCACGATCGATCGAACGGTTATGGGTGCAACGGTTCGAATTCCAATGAGTGCGTGACCTCACTCATGGACGCGAAAAGGAAATTTTCTAAATTTCAAGATTTTTCAGATCCACGAAATAGGAAATAAAATATTTTGAAAAATTGTGAACCCTTAATTTTCGCAATAATCAAGATTTGATTTGACATTTAAAAGATAAGCCTATGCGCGAGGATTATTTTAAGAAATAAAATATTCGAAAGATTTAACAAGAAATAACAGGGAATATTTTAAATCAAAACTCTTTTCAAAAATAAAAAGAGAGAGAGAGAGAGAGAGAGAGAGAGAGGGCTTATCTGTTAGCTAATCTGTATAGTCACCGATACCACGTAGATGTGTCGAGATACTTTGTAATAAAGAAGGTTAGTAACCTTGCTAAGCAAGCTTTGCAACCCTTCTAAGCGGGGTTTGGAACCTTTCTAATATTGAGTTTATCTTTAATACAAGATGTTGGTCCCGGAAAGTTGAGTTGACTTAAACCTTGAGTAAGCTTTCTAGAACAAAATCTAGAAAGGGGGGTTTGAATAGATTTTGTAGATTTTTCAAATCTTTCAAAACCAATTCAAAATATCGATTGAGCACGGCGGATTATGAACAAATTCTCAACTTCTTATAAGATCAAAAGCAAGGTTGATATACCGATTTTAGTTAAGATTCTCGAATTTAACTCTTGATGTAACACAATTGTAAAATAAACGAAACTAAAGAAAGCAAGAAATAACACCGGGATTTATAGTGGTTCGGATTTTAAAAATCCTACATCCACTCTCCTTCTTCAATTTGAAGAAGGGACTCTGCTCTGCTTACTTTCTCACTTCCACTTACAACTTACAACTTGTACAATTCTTCAAATCTTCAATCTCCTAGACTCTTCTTCTAGAAATCTAACTAATACAATGTGTATCGGATTTTGAATATTATGGAAAAGTGTTCTAAAAACACTTAGAACTCTTTGAGACCTCTCTAGAAATTCTTGTGAAAAGATTGTGAAATCTGAGTAGTGAATTATGTAAATCAAATATGCATAAGTGTTCTCTATTAAAAATGAAAAACCTAGACCTATATATAAGTCTCGAGAAGACAGGTTAGTTTGTTAGTTAGTTCTAACAAACTTGAAACTGCTTAACAAACTTAATCTTGAAAACTGCTTAAGACCTCGGCTGATTCTTCATATTCATCTGCAATGACTTGGTGAAAATTCGCCTTTCTTATTCTACTCGGCTTATCTTGACCTCGTCGAGCTCTTCATATTTGTCTCCCGCAGATGACTAGACTTGAGCTTGTCTTCGATGACTAGAATGTTATCGGACCTCACCGACTAGCTTAATGCATGACCCCGTCTCGATCGGCTTACATCCTCACTGTTCTTCACTTGACCGATTAGTCTCGATCTGCTCCTTAACTCATCAAAACCTCTTGATCCAACAATTTCCCCCTTTTTGATGAAGTTAAAACCTATAAGAATAAAACATGCTCACAAATGAAGTTAGTACTAGATCTAGTTAAATCAATCGGATAGATACAAAGACAATTTCACACTTCAACAGATTCAATCACAATAAAAAATTTAAGTCTTTTAGAAAAAAAAAAAAAAATTTAACAAAAGATTTTAACTCTGAGATATAAAAATTTCTCGAGATGTTTAAAAAAATTTTTAGTTCTGAGATATAAAATTTCTCGGATGATTTATACTTAGAAAAATTAAATTTTTTTAATTACGAGATATAAAATTTCTCGATTAAAAAAATTTAAGAAAACTAATACACAAAATTCACATAAGACTGAATATATTCATTCACGTAACTTTACTGATTACAAAATAAGAGAACTGATAGAAAATAAAAGATAAGGAAAGAAAGATCATGTTCTATCGATTCCCCATCGATCGCCTTTCGGAATGTTTAGTCACCAAAATCCTCGCTCTAAGTCAAGCTTCGCATCATTCTCATCTCGTGAGCTCGGATTCCCTCTCTCGCCTTGGCCACAATCGCTCGACCCATTCCGGATCGGGAGAACCATCTTCTTTAAGCTTGGGGGTGACTGCTCGTAGGTGGTGCGATCGGATCGCGATTGAACACATTATGTGCCTCATCGAGCAGCCTTCCCATAAAGATCTCGCATCCTCCTTCTCCATCCATTCATGCCAGAGATGTCTTCATTGTCGCACAGATGGCGATGCCTTGAGAATGTACCAAGAATACATCCACTTAGCATCCAGGGCTTGCTTTTATATTCATTGGTGAACTTCCCGAAACCATCTTTGGAGGAGCCGTGGTGCGGTGGACAGGCGGAAATCGGCTTCGTTTGCTGCTTTGGACACCCACTTCCGAGTATCCCTGTCCCCACTTCATTTCAGCTTTCCCCATCTTCTTCAGCCTTTTCTTTTCTCTCTTTTCAAACATCTCCTTCTCAAGACTGATTCTTCTAATCTGCTCGGTGATAAGTTGGAGAAGTCTGGTTCCTTTCTTTTTTCGGCTGATCTGGGCCGATCATCTGCTTTCGGTGATGGAGTCTTCTCTGCTGCTGCTGCTGCTGCTTTTCCTTTACCTTTGCCCTTGGGCTCTGGTTCTTCGTACTCTTTCATGCGAGCCGCCAGCCTTCTCGCCTTCTCTTCTTCCTCCTTCTTCCTTTTCTCCTCATCCTCTCGGATGGCTTCTTCAATCTGCGTCACCCTCGGTTGCAAGGCAGCCTAACTCGTCGATTTGATTTTGATCTCCACTTGGCCGCTTCCAACTCACTGTGTCTGCCTTTGTATCAAGTCTATCTCATATTGACATGACACCAGCCGTGAGGGTTTCGATCTTCTCTCAGCACCTTCCTTTTTAACTTCATCCTTGATGGATCAAGCTCATCCTCAATCACTGCACAACGCCGTTCAAGTCGTTACGATCAGAAGTGAGTGTTGAGACCACGACTTCGTTGTCACCGCAGTCTTCTCTTTCAGTGCCTTGACCTCGTCTTCAAGCGCACTTAGTCTCGAACCAACGGCAGTCTTTGAGATTGGCTGATAAGTTTCTTGTCATGTTGACCTCGGCCAATCTGCATGTTAGCGAGCATGGTGTCTGTGGATCGCTCGAATCACTTTTCTGGTTTTCTTCTCCATCATCCTCTGGACTTGGTTGATGATTTTGCTGTGAAGTTGCTCAAAGGCCGAGGAGATGGCAAGAATGGTGCATCCTCTTCCTCTGAATCGGATGAGGAAGAGGTGGTAGAAGAAGTTGGACCGGGGAGCTCATGGGAATATCCCCAAAAATGTTTGAGGTATCCACATGAGGTTCGGGTGGGATAGATGAAGTGGGGATGTCGATGGTGGGGTGGGATTTACGGTGGGGGAGATGATGGTGGGGGTGGAATTTGTGATGTGGTAGGTGGAGAAGATTGAAGTGATTGGAGTAAGATGAGTTGGGGTTGGTGGGGAGATATGGAGATGGGGGTTGGGGAGAATACTTGGTCCGTATAAAAAGACGGCATATGAGATGGGGATGGTGGAGGAGATGAGGTTTGGATTTGAGGGAGAGAAGATGAGGATGGACTTTGGACAGTTTCGGGAGTAGAGGCTGTTTTAGAGGCTCGAGGTGCCGGCTGGGACACCTCTTCATTACTGTTTGGGTTGGAGATGGGGAGGGGGAGAAATGTACGACCTCGGGTGGGGAGGGTCCCTTGAGAACTTATTAGCTGGACCTCCTCCAGTGCACCACTTGAGCTGCAATTTGCAGCGTGGATACCTCCTCCGGAAGGAGAGTGGGCTGATCGTGACGATCCTCCCAACTCGGAGGTTTTCACCAATCTTCGTCTCCTTGGTGCCTTCTCCTTCGGCTTCATTGGTACATTCGGCCTCGGTGAGCTCACAGACGGCGGCTCCTCCTCCACATCCTCTTCCTCCTCCTCCTCGGCTTCCTCTTCACCGGAGCTTGAGCTCTACCCTCGCCTCCACCTTCATCGAGAGTCATTTGGAGCCCCGAGTGGCTCATCCTTGGTCGAGAATCCCTTTTTGTTTAGTGTAAGCTCGGACCCCGTCGACCAATTAATTTGAGTGACGACAAGTCCTCCATAATCACAGTCACTTTGTTAAAGAGACTAGTGATTGACTTCGCCGCCACTTTCCATTAACAACCTCCAGGACGCTTCCTCTCCGTCTCCGGCCTTTCCAAGCGAGACCAGCCCGGTTGGCACGAACCCCATCAAGAATAGTTCTCATGACGCAGTGCAGGTGCAGTCGGCCCATCGTGGGAGCTCTGTTCTCCTAATATCACCTTTGTGACAATGGTCATTAGAAGGCGATATCGGCGTCGGAGCATCCTCTTCTTCAACTCCGATCGATATTCCTTCATGGAGTTCAGCAATCATCTCAAATGATTCTACCCATTCATCGATTTGTAGGTGAGGGGGTTCACACCCTCACCGCTTGTATCAAAGATCCTGGCTACCTCCGCCGGAGAAATAGTGAGTTCTTCTCCATACACCCTTGTCCTAAACACTCCCTGTTCATATGTCCCATTGACATAGAACTCCAGCCCTCTCATATCCAATGTCTTATTGGAGGGAGATTTCTTGGAGCAAAACGTCCTCAATCCAAACCTCTCCAATAACGAGGATTTCCCTGGATTACTGCATCGGTGGTGGTGTCGAAGTCGACATACATTTCGACTTCACCTTCTTTGCATATGTTTCATTTTGTACATCCACCATTGTTGAAGTTATGCCTCTTACTGAGAAATGCTCATATACGGATTTTTAGAGAGAGTGAAAAATTTTCAGAGAATTTTGATAAATCTTGAAAGTGAAAAGGATGAATTTGGAGAAGAAGATGTATTTATAGGGGAATAGATTGGAAAGAGAAACCGCCATTTTTGAAATCTTGAATTAATCTTAGCCATTTATTCAAAAAGTTTTTCTTGAGTATTAATCAACGGTTAAAAACTAAGATAAACAATTAGGATTTAGCGCGTGAACTATAATCGCCTTTGGAATGCGTAAATAGTTACTTTATAGACTGTTGATTTGTGAGATGTAGGTTACTTTATGCAGAGAAGTAAGTATACTGACGTCGGCTAGGGCTACCTTACTTCGCCTAAGGGTTTGTAAATCGGATGAGTTTGAAAAAGCAGACTAGTTTTAAAAAGCAGGTCAGCGTAAAAGCAGAGATGGGTTTTAGGAAATCATCGATAGAGTAACTGTCGATTCGAAAACCAACAGTTTAGAAGTATCTTTTAGCAATTTTCAAACCAGGTTTAAACAAAGCAGACTCAGATTTACTTTACTAAAAACAAATTTGGTTATTTTTATAAGAAAAGAAATAGAAGAAAGGAATTTGAAAAAAAAAAATGAAAGCAGTGTTATACGAGACTGTTCTGCAAAAACATAAACTCAAAAGAAACCATCGAAGTTTAAGGTAAATCGAGATAGGATGTAAATAGTCATTTGTTTTCTTGAGAAGTTCGGTGACTATTATGTCCTTGTCTGATTTACTCAATGTCGAACAAGTAATTATCAATTCAGATAAGGTCAATATGACTAATCCTTGATTCTTGATTCCTAAAAGGAGATCAATGATATCACTACGATTGCCCTTTGACACATATCTAGTCCGATAATTCTTTCTAGACATTAATTTAAAGAAAGGAAAAAGAAATAAGGAACCAAATGCACCCAATTAGAAACCAGCTAAAGATGCATCAAGTAATCCTAATTCTAAGCATATTTCTTTGAACCTAGACTCATTTAATGGTTTTGTAAGTATGTCACCTTTTTGTGATTCAAGTGGCAATTTTCTCAATTCTAATGTCATTCTTTTCAACATGATCCCTAATGAAATGATGCCTAATATCTATATGCTTGCATCTAGAATGTAAAACAGGATTGTAAGTCATTGCTATTGCACTATTACTATCACAAGTAAATAGGAACAAATGATGTTTGAATATTGTAGTCTCTAAGTCGTTGACTAATCCAGAGGAGTTGAGAGCAACAACTTCCACCGCCATGTATTCACTTCATTGTGGAGGTAGCAACAGATGTCTGTTTCTTAGATAACCAAGAAATTAATTTGTTGCCTAAGAATTGACAAGTTCCGTAAGTGGATTTTCTATCAATCTTACATCCTCCAAAGTCTGAATCAATAACCCGTCACTCAAAGTTGTCATCACCGGGTACCATAACCCAACTTGCAAGGTTCCTTTGAGATATCTAAGAATTTTCTTAGCGGTCTCCGAGATGAGTTTTCTTGGGATTAGATCGAATCTTGCACATACCCCAACCGCAAAGGCTATGTCTCGGTCTACTTGCGGTGAGATAGAGAAGAGATCCAATCACCCACGATACTCCGTTGCATCGGTGGGTATCCCTGCTCATCCCGAATCCATTGAGAAGTTAGTTGCCATAGGTATTTTGACTTCTCTGCTAGTAGTCATTCCAAATTTCTCAATCGATCCTTAGCATACTTAGACCGATGTATAAATATACCCTTACTCATCTGTTTTAATTTGTAAGCCTAGAAAGTATGTCAATTCTCCCATCATTGACATTTCAAACCTGTTTTTCATGAGAATGCTAAACTCTTCACATAATTTGATTAGGTGAACCAAAAATTATGTCATCTACATAAATTTGAACTAGTAAGATGTTGCCATCTACTTCCTTCCTAAACAAAGTTCTATCAATCTTACCTTTAGAAAAACCATTTGATGTCAAGAAATCGATAGAGTATCATACCAAGCTCGGGAGCTTGTTTCAGATCCATATAGAGCTTTGTTGAGTTTATAGACCTTGTTATTGATCTTAAACCCGGGAGGCTGCTCTACATAGACCTCTTCAAGTAACACACCATTAAGAAAAGCAGACTTAACATCCATTTGAAAAACTTTGAAAGACTTATATGCAGAAATGCCAAGAACAATCTTATTGCCTCTAATCGCAATGGAGCATTGGTTTCATCATAGTCTATTCCCTCGATCGTGAATAACCTTGTGCAACCAGTCTTGCCTTATTTCGAACAATAATATTGTTCTCATCTGCTTTATTTTTAAACACCAATTTGGTGCCTATAATCTTTCTCGTAAGGGTCTTTCCACTAGATCCCATACATTTTGTCTTTCAAACCGATGCAGCTTCTTCTGCATGGTCATATCCGGTTTGGGTCTCGATAATGCTTCCTCAATAGTCTTGGGTTCAAGAAGCGACACATAACAACCGAAAAGACTTTCGTAGTCTAACATCATTCGTGTCTGCACACTACTAGATGGGTCTCCTATAATCGATCGGATGGATGATAGCTTCTCATCCTTTTGTCTATATGAGGAGAAGGATCCTCATCTTGAGTCTCGATTGGCAACTCACCCGACTCAACCTCACTGACGTTCCCCTTCATCGGTGACTCGTCTTGATCGGTGATGTCAAAGGTGTCTCGATTCGAAGGAGTCACGATCGTAAGTTGTCTTCGATTATCGGATGGGGATTCTTCTTCATCTCGATTCTCGAGTCAAGAGTAGGTAGATAAATAGTTCTATGTTTAGTCTTGGATAATTCAATTTTATCTAGATTTTCGTAAATTTGATTCACTTTATCTCGAGAAGGAATACAACTCATCAAAAACAACATGAGGAGTTTCCTCCACACAAAGGGTTGTCTTGTTAAAAACTCTAAATGCCTTTGAAGTATTAGAATATCCTAAGAATATTCCATCACCGCTTTAGCATCAAAAGTCCTTAACTTAGATTTTCCATTGTTATGAATGAAACACTTACAACCAAAAGCTTTGAAGTATGAGATTCTTGGAATCTTACCCTTCCAAATCTCATAAGGAGTCTTACCCTTATCTTTGACAACTAAGCACACTGTTCGGGTATAGCAAGTTTGTGTTGATAGCTTGAGAATCTATGAGGATATTATACTCGGCTAACATGCTCCCGGCCGCTTCCTTCAAAGTTCTATTCCTTCTTTCAACCACTCCATTTTGTTGAGGAGTTCTTGCTGAAGATGTCTCATGAATAATTCCAAACTCATTGAAGAAATTAGATAAACAAGAATTCAAAAAATTCTGCACTTTATCACTTCTAATTTTAATAATATTAACTCCCTTCTCATTCTGAATTTGTCTGCGAACAGATCAAATCTTGTTTATAGTCTCATTTTTCTTGAAAAGAAATATAACCCAAGTGTATCTAGAAAAGTCATCTACTACAACAAGAGTATATTTCCTTCCACCAAGCCGAGAGGTGTAACAGTCCAAACAAATCCAGATGAAGGAGTTGCAACACTCTTTCAGATGAGGAGGAGTTAATACTCTTAAATGAGTGTCTAGGCTGTTTACCTTTTGACAAGCATCACATTTAAGATCAGTTGATAAAAGTTTTTCAGTAATCCTTTAACAAGGTTCTTCTTAGCCACTTACTAAGGGTCTTGAAATTCGATGACTAAGCCTTTTATGCCATAGCCACCGACATCTTCTCTACCCTTAGCCATCGACAAGTATCTTGGGGACAACTATTAAAGTTGGCCACATAGACATTACCATGTCTCAAGCCGCTAATAGTACCTTATCTCGAGGAATTATCCAAAATATCACATTTATCCCTTGAAAATTTTACAAGAAAACCTTTATCACAAAGCCGAGAAGCAGATAAATGATTATGTTTCAACCCTTCAACAAAATATACCTCGATACCTGAATATCCTTGATAATCAAAGTACCTACACCTTTAGTCCGACCACAATTATTATCACCAAATAAAACTCTTGGACCATCAATGCTTTGAAAATTTGATAACAAACTTCTTGTTATGGGTCATATGTTGTGAATGTACCACCGTCAATGTACCATATTGAAGCTAAGATCTCTTCCTTAAGTGATGATCCTCTGTGAATCTGTAAAATGATTAGTTTTGAGGTACCCTAGTGATCTTGGGTCCTTTTGGGTCAAGAATCACTTTAGGAATCCAAACAAACATCTCATCTGCAGACAATAAGTCGACTCGATTTTCTACCAAATCTGCCTACAATAATATCATTTTTAAATGACAACTTGTTGTATTCAGATTGGGTAATTTTCCTAAACTTAGGAAATGTAGGATAGCATTTGCTCCTTCCATCAAAAGAATTATAATAAGAAAATCTTCTTATTTTGGTTCTTGGATTCCTTCTAGTCCGATAGGAATTCTTCAATGAATTCTTGGTTTCGCATCGAAGTTGTAGTCCTTATCCGACTAGTTGGTTTCCATGGACCAATTTTAATATCCTTTGATTGAACAGATGCTTTCACAAATTTCCTAGGTTTTTGAACATCCGATTTATTGTTCCTATCATAACCAAGTCCTGTCTTATCATGAGATTTACGGGAAGTATTAAAAATATGATCTATTACCGATTGTGAATTATTAAGTGACTAATTTTGAAGACAAGCTTCTCATTGTCTTCCTTAATTAATTCATTTTCAGCACAGATAACTTCAAATTTATCTTTTAAAGTTTTCAACATTTTCTAACCTTTCAGTAAATCGGTGATGTACTAGCTTCATCGAGTGAAAACATTCCCCTTGAATGTTTCCTCGCCTCTGAGCTGTTCATCACCCGCTTGCCTTTATTTAGAATTTGAATCGATCCTTTAAAAATAAATTCTCTGTCTCCACTGTTTATAAGCAGCTAAAGATGTCTTTAAATCTCTCAATAATTCATGTATAACAGTTTGGTCATGATCGGATGCTCGACAAGAATCATTATCTCGAAGATGAATAGTAGATTACCTCATTAGCCATGAGACAAATCTCGTCATCTCGATCCGAAATCAGTATGAGGATGATGAAGATGATGATGATTTCTTTGGCTCTTTTTCTTCAGCCAACAAAGCTCTTTGATACGCAAATCTCATGTCTCTTTTCTTCCTCTTTTCTTCCCTTTCTTTAGAGTCGACTGAGGACAACATAGCTGAAATGTCCTGGCTTATTACATGTATAACAAATGTCACTCCTATCTGATCTGGGACTAGAAGTATTTCTTCCGACAGTGATCTGTATCTTCTTGTCTCGGCTCTTGTTTTTGTCATCATCTCAAGATTTGTCTACCTTCCTATCTCGATCTGGATCTTTGTCTATCTCTTCCCGCAAATCTCAATTTATTTCTCTTATACTTCATTCTCAATTTATCATACCTTTTTGTAAGTAAAGCCATCTGCTCTTTCAAAGATAGATCAGCTCCTACTGCACTGTTGACACCTTGTCTTCTTTACTAACAAAGGCATGATTTAGATGAGGTGCTTGACTCCATCTCATCTTCTTCATCTTCTATCTGGATATCATACTCTAAAGCTTTAAGATGAGAAAATAAAGTATGGTGAGTAATAGAGGATAAATCTTGAGTTGCTTTAAGGATATTGGATTTTCCCTCCATCTCTTGGTTAATGATCTCGTAATCTTGTTATTAATCTCCTTCTCTCGAATAATTCTTTCCAAGGTCACCGCTTTGTTGAGAAGATTGGTCAACCTCATATCAAACCGATCCACATACTCATTTTCTTTCATCTTGAATGTTTCAAATGTATGTAATATCGATCGTAACTTGTTCTCCTTAACTTGGTCGATCCTTCACAAACATTAGCTAAGGTTTGCCACATTTCTTTGGCTGTTTTACATCTCTTAACCTTTTCTATCCAATCTTTACTCGTAGTCTCTATGATTTCTGTTCTAGCTACTTGGTCAAGATTGTGGACCTTCCTTTCATCATTAGTCAATTCAACTCTTCTTTTCTTGCCTAGTTCTTGATTCAAATTGCCTCGCTCCAAAGTCTTTGGTGCCTCCATGGAAAAACTTTATAGGACCTTCCTCAAGAACCTCTTCCATTCTATCATGAATGGCCTTTACATGATTTTCCATCCTAAATTTCCAATAATCATACTCTTCAATTGAAAATTCAGCATTCTGGACTTATTACTTTTACCCGATGACATGATGAAACAAAGACAAAATACTCCACAAAAGCTTATTAGTAGCACGTTAGAAATGAAAGAAAATGAAGAAAATCAAAATTATTCCAGAATCTTGTTCAAGACCTAAAATCAATATCGTAATGCCTTAACACCGCTCCGATACCACTTGTTGGTCCCTAAAGTTGAGTTGACTTAAACCTTGAGTAAGCTTTCTAGAACAAAATCTAGAAAGGGGGGTTTGAATAGATTTTGTAGATTTTTCAAATCTTTCAAAACCAATTCAAAATATCGATTGAGCACGGCGGATTATGAACAAATTCTCAACTTCTTATAAGATCAAAAGCAAGGTTGATATACCGATTTTAGTTAAGATTCTGAATTTAACTCTTGATGTAACACAATTGTAAAATAAATGTAAACTAAAGAAAGCAAGAAATAACACTGTGATTTATAGTGGTTCGGATTTTAAAATCCTACATCCACTCTCCTTCTTCAATTTGAAGAAGGGACTCTGCTCGCTTACTTTCTCACTTCCACTTACAACTTACAACTTGTACAATTCTTCAAATCTTCAATCTCCTAGACTCTTCTTCTAGAAATATAACTAATACAATGTGTATCGGATTTTGAATATTACCGAAAAGTGTTCTAAAAACACTTAGAACTCTTTGAGACCTCTCTAGAAATTCTTGTGAAAAGATTGTGAAATCGAGTAGTGAATTGTGTAAATCAAATATGCATAAGTGTTCTCTATTAAAAATGAAAAACCTAGACCTATATATAAGTCCGAGAAGACAGTTAGTTTGTTAGTTAGTTCTAACAAACTTGAAACTGCTTAACAAACTTAATCTTGAAAACTCGCTTAAGACCTCGGGTGATTCTTCATATTCATCTCGCATGACTTGGTGAAAACTTCGTCTTTCTTATTCTACTCGGCTTATCTTGACCTCGTCTCGAGCTCTTCATATTTGTCTCCCGCAGATGACTAGACTTGAGCTTGTCTTCGATGACTAGCATGTTATCGACCTCACCGACTAGCTTAATGCATGACCCCGTCTCGATCGCCTTACATCCTCACTGTTCTTCACTTGGGCCGATTAGTCTCTGATCCGCTCCTTAACTCATCAAAACCTCTTGATCCAACACAAGACTTCAACCTTTTTCATAAGCTTTTTCTATTCCCGCAGTAAAAGATTAATGCAAGGAAAGAATATATAGAAAGAAGACTGCAAAAGAAAGGTGAGACAAGGATATATACTTCTAGAAACCTTCAACGATTCCTTTTTATAAGCTTTCTCCAGGGTCCAATAAACCAAGTTCAATGTATAACTCTCTAAACCTTGCTTCTACTAGTGGTTTGGTAAGAATGTCTCTGCTCTCTAATCACAAGATTTAATTTTCTCCATTCGAATATTCTTTCTCTCAACGTGATCTCGAATAAAATGGTGTCTCGATGTCCACATATTTACATCTAGTGTGAAGTACTGGATTTTGAGTAATAGTTATTGACCGGTAATCGCTACGTAAGATTGGAATTTCTTTTGCTTCTATATGATAATCTTTCAATTGTTGACTTATCCAAAGTAATCGTGAGCAGTAGCTTCCAGCGGCCATGTACTCGCTTCGTGGTTGAGGTAGCAAATCAAGTTTGCTTCTTCACGAGGAACCTCGAGTCGAGGGAAGCGTGGATGCGACTCTTAGGCCTCGACTCGAGGGCCTAAAGCTCGAGTCGAGGAGTGCCAAACCGAAATTTGCGGTTTTAAAGCCCATTGAAGCCAAAACAGAGCATAACTTGATTCTAGCGGTTTAAAGCAGATTTCAGGAGGTTCTATAGGCGAATTTTTCACTTTGTGGCTTGATTTCCATTGTAATTGCTATAGATTGTTAGAATTAGATTAGATTCTACTTTTAGTCCATTAGATTAGCATTTTGATTCATTGTAGTTGAAGATTCCAAATGTGATTTGGGAGAAGAGAAGTTGAATTCAAGTATTGTAGAAGACTAATCATTCCTATTTTTGTATATTGAGGCTCAATTGGTGATGTTCTTACCCTTTGCTCTTTTTAATTCATTGCTTGTGTTGATTAGAGTGTTAATTGCTTTCATAAATTTTTACCCATGGCTTTTGCTTGTAGCACCATGGGCTAATAGCTTTGTGCTTGGGTGATTGGAGTGAATTGATACATGTTTTTAGAGCTATTTTTAGTGCAAAAAGTGAGCTAAAGTATGATTTTTGTGCCTAAATGTGAAAAGTATCACTCTTTTGCCTAAAAAGTATTACTTTGAGAGGTTTTGATGTATTTCGCCCGTTTTGCAGGTAAATCGGTGGAATTTTGCCAAACCGAGAGTACCGGTATTCTTAGAATGAAAAGACGAACATACGGGATGAAAACGGGGGTCGGGACCGGAGCCCTTCTCGATAAAAATTCCCCGATCTCGAGTTCGAGTCGAGGTGCACAGACCTCGACTCGAGGTTCATCTTTGGAGGGAAACCATTTCAAAAAGTCGGGAAGCTCGACTCGAGGGAGGAGCCTCGAGTCGAGGGAGATGAAAATTACAGCGAGCTCGACTCGAGGCGAGGCCTCGACTCGAGGCAGAGAGATTTTTAAAGAAACGTGTTAGCGACTTTTAGGCCTCGACTCGAGGGCACGAAGCTCGACTCGAGGAGTGCCCAAAACCGAAAATTTCAGTTTTTAAGTCATTAGAAGCCAAAACAGAGGAGGAGTTGATTCTAGCGGTTTAGAGCGGTTTCTAGGAGTTTCTTTGAGCGAATTTTACATTTTGTAGCTTGAATTTACTTGTAATTGCACTAAATTGTTAGAATTAAGATAGATTCCACATTTAGTTCATTAGATTAGTAGATTGGTGGATTGTAATTCAAGTTTGCAGCTGAGAATTGAGAAGAAGTGAAGTTGAATTGAAGCATTGTACAAGATTAATCATTCTTATTTTTGCCTATTGAAGCTTAATTGGTGATGTTCTTACCATTTGATCTCTTTAATTCATTGCTTGTAGTCATTAGATTGTTAATTGCTTACTTAGATTTTCTAGCCATGGTTTTTGCTTGTAGCACCATGGGCTAATAGCTTTTGTGCTTGGGATAATTGAAATTGGGGATGAAGTGGTTGCCTCATGCTATGATTGTTGATAATTGTGATCAATTGAATTAGATTGCTTCCTAATTGTGATTCTTAATTGTGCTTCATGAAAAATTGTCTCTTTTGATTAATGGTTGATCACCCTAGCAATAGGCGAGAGTTGAGCTAACGTGATTAGGTGTTAATCGGGTTTCAATTTTGCATGATTGTATGAATTGGGGACTTCTACATTGAGAGATGGGAAGAACTAAGGATACTCACATTAGGCATTGTGATATTAATGGAGTGATTAATTTCATGATGGTTTATGCCTTCTAATTTGATTGATTTGCATTTAGATACAATCATAGCTTGTTAATCATGGATTCCTTGATGGAGATTATCCCTTGCACCCAATTCCCTCATTGATTTTAGTCTATTTGATCTTGCATTCTAAGTGTTTGATAAATTGTTTGCATAATCTTGCCATTTAGTTTCTTGCAATTTGTAGTGATTTAGTTCAAGAGCTTGTTGCAACTTTAGCCATTTAGAACTCTTATCCTTGAATTTCGTTTGCATACTTTCTCCCTTGGGTTCGATATTTTGTTGATTGGTCTTAATAACTCTTACCCTATACACTCCAATCAAATGGCGCCGTTGCCGGGGAGTTAGTTTTTGCGCCAATAAGTGAGATTCGAGGATTGTTTGAAGTGGCTATTTGTTGTTTTTATTTTTGTTTTTGTTGATTTTGTTGGTTAGAATTTGATACTTGGATTTGTGGCATTGTAGGTGTATGCTAACACGATCAAGTGGTGTTCCACCCTTGCCACTAAATCCGGAAATTGAGGAATGCGTTGAGAAGAAATAGTGTGAGATAACGAAGGGAAGATATGGAAGGAGAAGATCAACGGAATGAGGAGAGAGGGGGTGGTGAACCACAAGTTGAGGAGTTGAATGGACATGGAGAGGGAAGAGTAGACAATGGAGGTCATGGGAACAATTTTAATGCTCAAGATAACCCTTTATTTCAAGGGATGCCACCACAACACTTTCCTTACCAAAATCCATACCCTTATCCTCCACAAGTCCATCAATACCCATATTATCCACCTTATCCACCATATTTCCCTCAAATGCCTTACATGAATGAGCCACGATACCATGAGCCACCCCACATTCCAAATGCCCAACCACAACCACAACCTATGAATGAACTACCACCTCAAGGGAGGCCATTGAGAGAGTTTTTGAGCCACAACCTAGAGAGCACTACGATGGGATAGCAAGGCCGAGAATAGAAGCCAACAATTTTGAGATAAGTCCCGCTTTGGTGAGGATGCTTAGAGAGAGACAATTCGAAGGCAAGGACGAAGATGAATGTCCACATCAACATATGGCACAATTCTTAGAGATTTCGGACACTACAAAATACCATGGGGTACCCGAAGATGCAAAGAAGCTTAGGCTTTTCTCCTTCACTCTTACGGGGAGAGCCAAAGCTTGGCTCAATTCTATTCCGCCCGAACCGTACGTACATGGGAGGACCTTAGCAAAAGATTCTTGATGAAATTCTATCCGCCATCCAAGACGGTGCAAGCAAAGGAAGCTATTTCTCACTTTCGGCAAAAGAATGGAGAGACTATTCCGGAAGCATGGGAGAGGTATGGTATGCTACTCATCAATTGTCCGCAACATGGTTTTTCCGATGAGCAAACCATTATGTATTTCTACACCGGCCTCAATGATTCCGATAGAGCTTTCTTGAATGCTTGTGCCAATGGGTCAATTTTGTCCAAGTCGGTGATAGAAATGAAACAAATTATGGAAAATATTGCTCAAGATTCGTTTCAAGCAAGTGTTAGTAGGGGGAACCACCATCGGGTGTCTCAAGTGGAGGAAATGGAGAGTATGAAGTCTATGATGATGGCCATGATGGACAAGATTAGAGCTCTTACCGTGTCACAACAAGGGGGAAATCCTCCACCACATGCTCAAGTTGATAGTTTTCAAAGCTTAATGCCCATGGAAGAAGTGAACTATATGGGAGGCCTCCATTCCAAGGAGGCTATCAAGGAGGAAACTATCAAGGAACTATCAAGGAGGAAGGCCTTACCAAATGCCTTACCAAAATAGGCCACAAGGAAGCTATCAACCTCAACCGCAAGCTCCATTTAATGGGAATACATGGAGGAGACACGAAAATTTTTCATATGCCAATCCGAGAGCCGCTGTTCAATTTCCTCCCGGATTTGATCCGGTGCAAAGGCTCCAAACAATGAAGGAAAGGCTACAACGGAGGAAATTTTGGGGATGATAATGAAGAAGTTGGAGGCGAATGATTCAATATTCAAGACCATTGAACACCAAGTGGGACAATTAGCCACAACGGTTGGGAAGCTTTCTTCTACGGTGGATCACATGCAAAACAAAGGGAAGTATCCATCTATCACCGAGCATAATCCAAAGGAGTTTTGTAGTGCTATTCAACTAAGGAGTGGTGCTAGCTATGAAGGCCCAAAGATGCCTAAAGATGGGGATGTTGAAAAAGAGGTGGTGAAAGAGGAAGAAGTTATTGAAGAAAATGTGGTTGTGGAGAAAGAAGAGGCAAGTGAAGAGCAAGCAAGAAGAGAGTCCAAGAAAAAAGAAGAGAAGTCCAAGAAAGGTGCATGGGGAGTGCCTATGAAAGCTAATCCGGTTCCCTTTCCTCAAAGACTTGTGAGGAAGAAGCTTGATGAGGAGTTTGGTAAGTTTTTAAAGGTTTTTAAAAGCTTGCATGTTGATATTCCACTATTGGATGCCCTTGAACAAATACCCCACTACAAGAAGTTCTTGAAGGAGATTATGGCTAAGAAGAGGAGTTGGGATGAAAAGGGTATGCTCAAGCTAGTGGAGGAGTGCAAGGAGATCTTGGAAAGACACTTACCACAAAAGAGAAAGGATCCGGGGAGCTTTATAATTCCATGTGAGATTGGTGAGAGTGGGAACCTCAAAGGCTTGTGTGATTTGGGAGCTAGTATAAATGTCATGCCTTTGTCCGTGTTTGAGAAGTTGGAGCTAGGAGAGGTGACTCCTACAAATATAAATCTTCAATTGGCGGATCAATCATATGCTCAACCATTTGGGATCATTGAAGATGTATTAGTAGGAGTTGGCAAGTTCATCTTCCCGGTTGATTTTATTGTTCTTGACATGAAGGAAGAACTTGAGGCACCTATCATACTTGGTAGACCTTTCCTTGCAACCGGAAAAGCCATTGTGAATGTTGAAAAAGGGGAGCTCACGTTGAGCTTTAATGGTGAAGAAGTGACATTTTCTAGAGCTCCAATGGAAGAAGTTGCTCAAAGCAAGATGGAGAAGAAGAAATGTGGCTACATAGAGATCATTGATTTGTGCCCTTCAATTGATAGGGATGATTCTCCACCTTCTACTTCTTCTAATTCCTTAATTAATGAGCATTTTATTCCTTCTTGTAATATGATTTCTAATAATTCTTGTGTTTCTCTTGATGATTTTAGGAAAGAGAAGGCTCTTCATGTACCTTTGCTTGATCCGGGAGATAGGAAGAAACAAGAAGGAGTGAAGGAAGTGACCAAACTTGAGCAATGCTCAAGTTTGGGGTGTTAGAAGAAAGGAAGCCACCACTTGAGAAGAAAGTTGAAAACTTTGTGGTTGGAGATCAAGTGGTATGGAGGGAGTCAAATTGGATGAGACTACTAGGAGTAGAAAGACTCAAAGAGGTGTTGAAAGTGAAGGAGATCAAAGAAGAAGGAAAACTCCTAGTGGAAGACGAAATGGGATGTTGTCTATTGACAAAGGAGATTTTGGTTAGGCACAAGGACCCTTCCACACCAAAAGAAGCGCCTAACATTCTCGTAGATAAAAGGGAAGTATGAACTCTTAGAGTTCCGTCCGGCAAAGGACGTTAAACCTAGCGCTAGATGGGAGGCAACCCATCATTTTATTGCTTTTGTGTGTTTGTGTTTTGCTCTTTTTGTGGTTTTTGCTTTGTATTCTTAGGAATTGCTCATGCTAGGAGATGGTGTTAGTTGATGGAGAGCGTAATTGGTTTTGAGCTTTATTGATATATCATTTAAGGGGTTGCATAATTGTATCATTCTCATACTTAATTTTGAATGCATATCCTCATCCAAGTTTGGGGGTGTATGTATCTAGTTTTGAAGTGCATTCCTTAGTGATGTTGAATTGATGACTTGTGATGATTTGATGATTGCATGTTTTGGATGGATGATTTAAGTGATGCTATGATTTCCTTGATATATTTTTGAGCTTATTGTCTATGGGTGATTTTGACTTGATGATTCTTTGGATTTCTTTATTCCATGATTCCATGCATTTGTCTTAAGCTTAATAGTGGATTAATTGACATATTTTTGAGTATCATTGATATAGTGAGTATGCTTGAGGTTATGTACATGAGCATTTGTGCTTGAGTTGTAAGACTAGTTGGAATTTTATATGATCATTAGTAGATGTGTAGCGTGATGCTAGTTGCTTGATTAATTATGTGAAGATGAATGTGATTGAAAATTCTTGATTCATTGCTCAATTTAAGCCCGTGAGCTTTTGTGCCTTAATAATCGTACATCTTATACGGTTGATTTGATTCCTTTGGGAGTGCATCATTCATAGATTTGTATGCTAGAACTTGCCATTAGACTTGTTGATATTGATCTTTGTATGATGTCTTGAAAATGATAAGAGGCCATGTTTGATATGTTAAGTCACTTTGCCAAACATTTCTCCCTACCAAATACATTTGATTTCCTTAGTAAGCCATGTTGAGCCTTATGATCCTTATTCTTTGGCAAGCCAAGTGAAATTGAAACCATTTAGCCTATTTTGATGAGCCTCTCTTGTCCTATGCTTAGTAGAGCTTGAATGTTGGCTAATGATGGTGATTTGATTGCTAAGTGTGGGAAGATGATGAGCTAAGTGATGAATGAAGCATAAAAGAAAAGAAAGGTTGTGAAAGATTGAATTGTAAAGAAAATGCATGAAAAGAAATGATTCAATTTGTGAGCTTTAAAAAGAGAAAGCTCAAGTGAATGGTGGAATGATCATTGAAGTTCTAAAGGAAGAGTGTGCTAGATGAAAGTGAAGAGATGTGTTGTGTATTGATTAGTTTACATTCAAGTCTCTACTACTTAGTCACTTTTATCCAAAAACATCCCACCTTTCCAAAGAGCCAACATTACAACCTAGAAGAAAGACCTCTTTGATTCTTGATTGATCACAAATGATTTTGATTAATATTAAGTTTTGTGGCAAGCATATGGTGTACCTATTTGTGAATTTGATGATTGAGTGCTTTAAACCTTGATACACTTGAGTGAAGAGTGAAACACTCCATGGAAGGAGCAATGTGTTGAGTATTTGATTGAGCATTTGTTGAGCATGATTTGTCTTGATTGCTAGTGGATAGTTGCATTGATACAAGAGATCATTGATGAGTTCGATTGTCTTATTTTTTCGCCTATGGTGCCATGTGACATAATTGCAATCAATTCACTCCTTTGTTCTTAGTTTCTACGTTGCTCGAGGACGAGCAACAATTCAAGTTTGGGGTATGATTGGAGTGAATTGATACATGTTTTTAGGGCTATTTTTAGTGCAAAAGTGAGCTAAAGTATGATTTTTGTGCCTAAATGTGAAAAGTATCACTCTTTTGCCTAAAAGTATTACTTTGAGAGGTTTTGATGTATTTCGCCCGTTTTGCAGGTAAATCGGTGGAATTTTGCCAAACCGAGAGTACCGGTATTCTTAGAATGAAAAGACGAACATACAGATTTAAACGGGGTCGGGACCGAGCCCTTCTCGATAAAAATTCCCCGATCTCGAGTTCGAGTCGAGGGTGCACAGACCTCGACTCGAGGTTCATGCTGGAGAAACCATTTCAAAAAGTCAGAAGCTCGACTCGAGGGAGGAGCCTCGAGTCGAGGAGATGAAAATTACAGCGAGCTCGACTCGAGGGCGAGGCCTCGACTCGAGGCAGAGAGATTTTTAAAGAAACGTGTTAGCGATTTTTAGGCCTCGACTCGAGGGCCTGAAGCTCGACTCGAGGAGTGCCCAAAACCGAAAATTTCAGTTTTTAAGTCATTAGAAGCCAAAACAGAGGAGGAGTTGATTCTAGCGGTTTAGAGCGAGTTTCTAGGAGTTTCTTTGAGCGAATTTTACATTTTGTAGCTTGAATTTACTTGTAATTGCACTAGATTGTTAGAATTAAGATAGATTCCACATTTAGTTCATTAGATTAGTAGATTGGTGGATTGTAATTGAAGTTTGCAGCTGAGAATTGAGAAGAAGTGAAGTTGAATTGAAGCATTGTACAAGATTAATCATTCTTATTTTTGCCTATTGAAGCTTAATTGGTGATGTTCTTACCATTTGATCTCTTTAATTCATTGCTTGTAGTCATTAGATTGTTAATTGCTTACTTAGATTTTCTAGCCATGGTTTTTGCTTGTAGCACCATGGGCTAATAGCTTTGTGCTTGGGATAATTGAAATTAGGGATGAAGTGATTGCCTCATGCTATGATTGTTGATAATTGTGATCAATTGAATTAGATTGCTTCCTAATTGTAATTCTTAATTGTGCTTCATGAAAAATTGTCTCTTTTGATTAATGGTTGATCACCCTAGCAATAGGCGAGAGTTGAGCTAACGTGATTAGGTGTTAATCGGGTTTCAATTTTGCATGATTGTATGAATTGGGGACTTCTACATTGAGAGATGGGAAGAACTAAGGATACTCACATTAGGCATTGTGATATTAATGGAGTGATTAATTTCATGATGGTTTATGCCTTCTAATTTGATTGATTTGCATTTGGATACAATCATAGCTTGTTAATCATGGATTCCTTGATGGAGATTATCCCTTGCACCCAATTCCCTCATTGATTTTAGTCTATTTGATCTTGCATTCTAAGTGTTTGATAAATTGTTTGCATAATCTTGCCATTTAGTTTCTTGCAATTTGTAGTGATTTAGTTCAAGAGCTTGTTGCAACTTTAGCCATTTAGAACTCTTATCCTTGAATTTCGTTTGCATACTTTCTCCCTTGGGTTCGATATTTTTGTTGATTGGTCTTAATAACTCTTACCCTATACACTCCAATTATTGGGATAATTGAAATTAGGGATGAAGTGATTGCCTCATGCTATGATTGTTGATAATTGTGATCAATTGAATTAGCTTGCTTCCTAATTGTGATTCTTAATTGTGCTTCATGAAAAATTATCTCTTTTGATTAATGGTTGATCACCCTAGCAATAGGCGAGAGTTGAGCTAACGTGATTAGGTGTTAATTGGGTTTCAATTTAGCATGACTGTATGAATTGGGGACTTCTACATTGAGAGATGAGAAGAACTAAGGATACTCACATTGGGCATTGTGAGATTAATGGAGTGATTAATTTCATGATGGTTTATGCTTTCTAATTTGATTAATTTGCACTTGGATACAATCATAGCTTGTTAATCATGGATTCTTTGATGGAGATTATCCCTTGCACCCAAATCCCCATTGATTTTAGTATATTTGTTATTGCATCTTAGGTGTTTGATATATTCTTTGCATAATCTTGCCATTTAATTTCTTGCCATTTTGTAGAGATTTTAGTCCTATATCTTGTTGCAACTTTAGCCATCTAAAACTCTTATCCTTAAATTTCGTTTGCATACTTTCTCCCTTGGGTTCGATATTTTGCGATTGGTCTTAAAAGCTCTTGCCCTATACACTCCAATCAAATGGCACCGTTGCCGGGAATTAGTTTTTGCGCCTTAAGTGAGACCTAGGGATTGTTTGAAGTGGCTACTTGTTGTCTTTGTGTTTGTGTTTGTTTGGTTATTTTTGTTTGAATTTGATACTTTGATATCTTGTCTAGATGGAAGGATACAACTCATACATGTGGAATCAAGAGTATTATTAAGATAGTAGGGTGTATTCTCCACACTTTGAGGATTTTGGATACAATAGTTGGAGGAACTATGAAGATACTTCTCATTTTCAACAAGTTCCATCCAATTATGAAGATTGGAGATATGAAAAATTTCTCCCCAAGGTGATTATTATGATGATAGGAGAAGCCATGAGTTTGATCATTCATTGCCACAAGCTTCTCCTTAATTTGAAGAATGGGGACTCCATGATATGAGAGCCATATTGCAAGAGATGCTTGGATTTGTGTTGGAAAAATTTGAGGAAGATGATGCTAGATGTGATCAAATGCTTCCCTTGTATGAAGAAATGTATGAGACCAAGTCAAAGGTTAATTCATGGATAGAGGGGAACATGGAGATCACCGGAGTGCATTTCATGTTTATCAAGAGTCAACTCAAAGATTTCCTACGCCAAGTAAAGAGCATGACTATCATGGAGAATCAAGAAGAAGAAGGGGAGGAAGAAAGTGAAAGAGATGATGTAGAAAAGGGTCCAAAGGGTCCAAGCAATGAGGATGAAGTACAAAATTTCCTTGTAAAAACGAGGAAGAGGAGTGTCCATTAATGGACATGAGCTATAATGAGATAGAAAATCTAGAAGCAACCAATGAAGCTTTGAAGATTGAAATGAGCATTTCTATACCCTCTAACTCTCCAATTTGTGATTTAATTGAAATTGATGCTTCTAATGATTTGATTATGCCTCTTGTGAATTTTGACTATAGGGAAGAATTGATGAAACGCTTGGGTATCCTTGAAAGGAAGGAAGAATCGAGAAGGATGGCAAGAGAAAAAGGGGACAACCATGGACACTTTGCATATCTATAGGTGGTTGTCCTATCTATTCGGTGAACCTCCTAGATTTCAAAGCACAAAGATCGAGATACAATGGGAAGGAGGATCGCTACCCTTGGCCATTCCGATGAAGGATGTTGGACGTGAACAAATAAGTCCGGCAAAGGACAATAAAGATAGCGCTTGATGGGAGGCAACCCATCCTTTTTATTTCTTTTCTTGTGTTCTTTTGGTAGATTAGTGTTTTTGTTTGATTTTTGGGGATTTGGCTTGCTACTTAATTGCTCGTTCCTAGGATATTATGCTCTTTACTTTGGGTATAGATGATAGTGATGAGCTTACTTGTTGATATCATCATGAGTTGCATGTATTTTGAGCCAAACTTGAATGCATGTCTTCATTCAAGTTTGGGGGTGTGTGTCATTTAGGGTAGAATTGCATCTCTTAGTGATGATTATTTGATGAATCGTTTTGCCCATGTGTAGGTATACTCACTACTTGGATTGAAAAAGGATCGAAATTGCAAAGGAATCAAGGAATCGAGAAGGAAAGGAGAGCTTAAAAGTTGGTGAAAATGAGCATAAAGGAAGAGAACCCGGTCTCCTTGATCGAATGAGCGACCGGGCTTAAATCGAGGGACCAAAACGGTAATTTCTTGTATATTTGGGTTCGTTAGGGCGTAGAGGTCATTTTTAGGAGTTTCGGGGTTGGGTCGAGCCGGGAATCGCCAAAAATTCCTGGACTCGACCTGTGGTCGAGATTGCATGGTCCCCGGGTCGAGGGATTTACACTTAGCCAAAATTCCTATTTTTGCATGTTCCTCAGTCGAGGTCAATTTGTCGCGTTCCTCGAGTCGTGCGTGAGACCTCGAGTCGAGACTCTTAAAATTTCGGATCCCTCGAGTCAAGGCCTGACCCTCGACTCGAGGCCGGTGTCCGTTATAAAATCGCAGTCGATTTCGTAACCCCGACTCGAGGGTTTCTCAAGATTTCACGATCCCTTCTCCGTCCCCACATATTTTCCAGCGATTTTGCGCCATTTTCACCGATCAATCACCATAGTGTCATCATATTGTTATCATATTGGCATCAAGATTGATTTTTGAGGGTTTTTTGCAATCATTTTGGGGATTTTGAGGATTTGAGTGTGGGATTCCAATTGCATCTTTCTAGGCCGAATTCATCAAACAAGGTACGTAATTTCTCCTCTATGGACTCTTAAATTCGTTATTTTGGTTGATTGATTGAATGGATGTTTGGAATATGTGAGAATTATTATTGAATTTGAATTTCATTTGGGCATTTATTCGAGCACCTTATGAGCATGATTATTGTGATGAATTTGGAGTCTTGTTGAGATCATTTGGGTTGTTTGATGATGTTTAGAAGTATGCCTTAGAATAATTGAGATGAGTTGCCTACATGTTTGTGGATATTTTGAATTAGGATTAGTTTTGGCTTGGAATTGGATTTTTGGCATGATTGGAAATTCCTAGTGTAATTGTTAGGATCATTTGGTCAAGTTGAGTTATTGTGATGATAGAAGTGTATGAATTGTTGATGCTTAATTGTCGAATTACTTGCTAGGTGGCTCTTGATTTTGTTTGAATTTAGTGAGCTAATTTGCATGATTTTTGATGAGCTTATTTGGTGTTAATTAATTGTGGGGTCGTTTCTAGTAAGTATACATATGTTTGAGGATTAATTGAACACTTCTATTGGATTGTATTTGCTTGATTGACTCTTTGACCATTTGTTGAGGATTTGTTGGCTAAACACTAGGGGTTATGGTTTATTGGAGATATTATTTGCTTGATTGACTCGTTCATGGTTAGATGATACTATTTGAGCTCGTATTGTATTCGTGGACATTGATTTTTTGCTCTTGGGAATGTTTTGCAGAACAATGTTTAGGGGGCCGACGGAAACAACCTCTCGATGCGGAGATCCGCGAGAGAGAAGATGCCATCGATTTGCTCACCGTATGCCCGCCGAGCTCGGAATTCAGTGGGATGATCATCAATGGAGGACACATATTGATCTCTACTCCGAGCTATATAACAGGTGGTCAAGACCCGACTCGTTGATCACGATTGCATGTTATCCATGGGGATCGAGGAGGATATTCCTCGTCTGTTTGAGCAAGTTGGGATGGGGGCTTCTTGGCGAAGAGGCCTAGGACGTATATTGGACTTACCTTAGAGTTCCTCCGCACGGTCAAGATTGATAAGGCCGGGAGGGCCAAGTTTGCGAGGAAAATTACTTTCGAGCTCATGGGGAATGAGTATGAGTTGACATTGGACGAGGTCAACGAGATCCTTGGCACACCCACCGACCCCGACAGAGATCATTGCTTAACATAAGGGAAGAGTACAACGCCAAGAAGTTTTGGAGGCGTATTTCGATCTCAGGCACCGAGCGGCTGAGTTCGTTCTGGAAAATCGAAGAGCACCCACATCCGTAACCCGGTAGTCCGATACTTGGAGAAGATTCTCGCGAGCACTATATTCGCGAGATCGGAGGGAGGAGCCGTGGTATCTCGAGGAGTTATACGTCATTTGGTGTTTCTTGCATGGAGTTAGATTCAACGCGGCCGCGTATCTTTGTTATCTGTTTTAGAGAGCTACGAGCACAAAATTCAACAAGATTAACTTTGGTGGAATGATTACTTTGATAGCCGAGCATCTCGGGATCCCCACTCACAACCTCACAAAGCATTAGATGGTCCAGATCTTACTACGAGATACCATGCGACGCATGAGGACACTTGATCGCATCGGTAGGACGTGGTGTTTCCAGCGGCATCACGGTGGCCGATTCCCTCTTCCGAATAAGAGGTTGATGACGGTGTTTGGATCTCTGCTTTTGTGACCATCAACCTGCGCATGTGGTCATAACGTCACGATGATTCTATAGATGCTTATACGAGAGAGCACGGAGATGTTCTCCGAGATGAGGGGGCAGCGATGATAATGATGGCCAGCGGTCGAGTTCGATTCGATGATGATGATGAGGGTGTTGCAGAGAGAGCAGAGGCCGAGGAAGAGGATGATTCCGAGGCCGAGGATGACGAGGAGCCAGAGCGGGAGGAGCCGCCTGTAAAGATGGATGAGGATTACCACCGAGAGATCAACATGTATTGGCGGGACGAGATGAGGAGTCGTGAGTATGAGGCGGGTAGTTCATTGTAGAGGCCGTGGGTATTGACCGAGCAGATGTGGACGGATAGTCGAGGATGCATGTTGAGAGTTTGACCCGCCGGGATGAGATGTACCGGATGATTGAGGAGTCTCGAAGATTCAATGAAGAGACTAGGAGGATGCAGGAAGAGTCTCTAAAGACTCAAAATGACATGTACGCCCTTCTACGGCGAGATGAGCTCGTGGAATTTCAGGCGGGGACACTACCCTCCTCCGCCGCCACCTTCGTACTACTAGGGCTATCCCCTATTCCTCATTCTCTATCCTTAGTTTTTAGATTCCTATCTTCTTGATGATTTGTACTTTTGATGGTGATTGTACTCTTTATGATGATGGTGCTTCTTTTGGTGAACTTGATGGTGTGATGAATTGGAATATTTGATGATTAGTATTCTCTTGATCTTATTGAGCTAGATGATTCTTTTGATTCCTTATTCTTTGATTTGAGCTTAATTGTGGATTTATTGATATATATTTGAGTATCATTCATGTGGTAGTGAGTATGCTTGGATTTATGTACATGAGCACTTGTGTTTGATTTGCAAGATTTATTGGATTTTGATTTGATCATTAGTTGATTTGTAGCTTGAAGCTAGCATTCTTGATTTATTATGTGAAGTTGAATGTGATTGATAAATGCTTGATTCATTGCTCAATTTAACCCGTGAGCTTTTGTTCCTTAATAATCATGCATTTTAAAGCGGTTGATACAATTTCTTTGTGAGTGCATCATTCATAATTTGTATGCTAGAACTTGCCACTAGATTTATTGATATTGATCTTTGTGTGATGTCATGAAAGTGATAAGAGGCCATGTTTGATATGATTAGTCACTTTGCCAAATTTTTCCCACCAAATACATTTTATTTCCTTAGTAAGCCATGTTGAGCCTTATGATCCTTATTCTTTGGCAAGCTAAGTGAAATTGAAACCATTGAGCCTATTTTTATGAGCCTTTCTTGTCCTATATTTAGTTGAGCTTAAATGTTGGCTAATGATGGTGATTTGATTGCTAAGTGTGGGAAGATGATGAGCAAAGTGAATGAAGCATAAAAGAAGAAAGGTTGTGAAAAGAAGAAAGATTGAATTGTGAAAATGTGAAAATGAAGTGAAAGAAAAATTCAATTTGTGAGCTTTTAAAAAAGAGAAAGCTCAAGTGAATGGTGGATTGATCATTGAAGTTCAAAAGAAAGAGTGTTGAAGAAAAGTGAAGAGATGTGTATTGAAATGATTAGCTTACATTCAAGTTTCTACTACTTAGTCACTCTTATCCAAAAACATCTCACCTTTCCAAAGAGCTTACATTACAACCTAGAGAAAGACCTCTTTGATTCTTGATTGATCACAAGTGATTTTGATTGAGATTAAGTCTTGTGGCAAGCATATGGTGTGCAAGTTTGTGAATTTGATGATTGAGTGCTTTATACCTTGATACATTTGAGTGAAGAGTGAAACACTCCATGGAAGGAGCAATGTGTTGAGTATTTGATTGAGCATTTATTTGAGCATGATTCATCTTGTTTGCTAGTGGATAGGTGTATTGATACTTATGTTCATTGATGAGTTCGATTGTCTTTTATTTCGTCTATAGTGCCATGTGACATAATTGCAATCAATTCACTCCTTTGTTCTTAGTTTCTACGTTGCTCGAGGACGAGCAACAATTCAAGTTTGGGGGTATGATTGGAGTGAATTGATGCATGTTTTTAGGGCTTATTTTAGTGCAAAAAGTGAGCTAAAGTGTGATTTTTGTGGCTAAATGTGAAAAGTATCACTCTTTTGCCTAAAAGTATTACTTTGTGAGTTTTTGATGTTTTTAGTCCGTTTTGCAGGTAAATCGGTGGAATTTTGCCAAACCGAGAGTACCGTTATTCTTAGAATGAAGAGACAAACATACCGGACGAAAACGGGGTCGAGCCCAAGCCCTTCTCGATAAAATTGCCACTGGTCTCGAGCACAAATCGAGGGGACATAGACCTCGACTCGAGGGATAGGCCGGAGGGAAAGGAATTTCAAAAATGCAGCGGTCTCGACTCGAGGGAGGAACCTCGAGCCGAGGGATGGAGAATTGGCAAGATCCTCGAGTCGAGGGCTGAGCCTCAACTCGAGGCGGGGAAAAATTGAAGAAGCGTGGATGCGACTCTTAGGCCTCGACTCGAGGGCCTGAAGCTCGAGTCGAGGAGTTCCAAAACCGAAATTTGCAGTTTTAAAGCGGTTTCCAAAACCAAAAACAGAGCATAACTTGATTCTAACGGTGTAGGGGCAGTTTCAGGGAGGTTCTATAGGCGAATTTTTCACTTTGTAGCTTGATTTCCATTGTAATTGCTATAGATTGTTAGAATTAGGTTAGATTCTACTTTTAGTCCATTAGATTAGCATTTTGATTCATTGTAGTTGAAGATTCCAGCTGTGATTTGGGAGAAGAGAAGTTGAATTCAAGTATTGTAGAAGACTAATCATTCCTATTTTTGTATATTGAGGCTCAATTGGTGATGTTCTTACCCTTTGCTCTTTTTAATTCATTGTTTGTGTTGATTAGAGTGTTAATTGCTTTCATAGATTTTTTACCCATGGCTTTTGCTTGTAGCACCATGGGCTAATAAGCTATGTGCTTGGGATAATTGAAATTAGGGATGAAGTGATTGCCTCATGCTATGATTGTTGATAATTGTGATCAATTGAATTAGCTTGCTTCCTAATTGTGATTCTTAATTGTGATTCATGAAAAATTGTCTCTTTTGATTAATGGTTGATCGCCCTAGCAATAGGCGAGAGTTGAGCTAACGTGATTAGTTGTTAATCGGGTTTCAATTTAGCATGATTATATGAATTGGGGACTTCTACATTGAGAGATGGGAAGAACTAAGGATACTCACATTAGGCATTGTGAGATTAATGGAGTGATTAATTTCATGATGGTTTATGCTTTCTAGTTTGATTGATTTGCACTTGGATACAATCATAGCTTGTTAATCATGGATTCCTTGATGGAGATTATCCTTTGCACCCAAATCCCCATTGATTTTAGTATATTTGTTATTGCATCTTAGGTGTTTGATATATTGTTTGCATAATCTTGCCATTTAATTTCTTGCCATTTTGTAGAGATTTTAGTCCTATATCTTGTTGCAACTTTAGTCATCTAAAACTCTTATCCTTGAATTTCGTTTGCTTACTTTCTCCCTTGGGTTCGATATTTTGCGATTTGTCTTAAAAGCTCTTGCCTCTATACACTCCAATCATGTTTCTACCACACACAAGGTTGTCTTATTAAAAACTCTATATGCTTTGGATACATATGAGTATCCTAAGAATATCCCATCTGCAATCTTAGCATCAAAAGTTGTTAAATGAGATTTTCTATTGTTATGAATGAAACATTTGCAACCAAATATATGAAAATATGAAATTTTGGGAGATCTTCCCTTCCAAATTTCATAGGAGGTTTTACATTTATTTTTAACAATCAAACCTCTATTCAGATAAAGCAGACGGTATTAATGGCTTCGCCCAAAACTTTGTGAGGAGTGTTATACTCGAGACAACATTGTCCTAGCAGCCTTCTTTCGTGGTTCTGTTTCTCCTTTCAACAACTCCATTTCTTTGTGGTGTCCGAGCGGTGATGTCTCATGAGCTATGTCATTCTCGGTGTAATAGTTAGTAACAAGCTTATTAAGGAATTCAGTACCTTTATCACTTCGATTTTAACAATATTTAGTCCTTTTTCATTTTGAATTCTTTTAAGAAATTACGGAATCTTTGTCATAGTCTCGGTCTTCTTGTATAAGAAAATAACCCGGAGTAAATCTTGAGAAATTATCTACAATTACCAAGGTATATTTCCTTCCACTGAAGCTTAGAGGTGTAACTGGACCAAAAAGATCCATATGAAGAAGCTCCATAATCCTTTCTAAAGAAGGACTATTTATTATTTTAAAAGAAGTTTTGGTCTATTTTCCTTTTTGACAAGAATCACAAACATGGCCCATTGAAAATATTCTATCCGGGAGTCATTTCACTAAAGATTTCCTTGCAATTTTGTTAAGAGTTTTGAAGTTTAAGTGACCAAGACGTTTATGCCATAGCCGGCTTAAGTCATCCGAACTCTTTGCAACAAGACAAGTATCCTTAGGACAACTTTTTAAAATTTGGCAATATAAATGTTACATTGTTTGACTCCTGCTAATAGTATATTTTCATTGATACCATCTAACATATAACATGCATTATGAGTGAATTTAACATTAAACCCCTTAAAACAAATCAGCAGAGACAGACAACAAGTTATGCTTCAATCTTCAACAAAATAGACCTCGGCCCGACTTGAATATCTCCAATCATCAACGTCTCAACTCCTTTGGTTAGCCCAAAATTGTTGTCTCCGAACATGACTCTTGGTTCATCTATAGTCGATAGTTAGAAAGTAGACGTTTCTCATAGGTCATATGCTTTGAACAACCACTTTCAATGTACCAGACGACCTCAAGAACATCTGCCCTTTCTACTATTCTCCTGTTTTCCTGCAATCACAGATTTAGATTTTAGGTACCCTTTGTATCTTGGGTCCTTTCTTATTAAGTTGATACTTTGGAATCCAGATAAAAATATCTATATTCTTTAAAACCATTTATTGAAGTTTGCAACCATATCTATCTACTAATATAAGACTCTCAAGATCAATCTTATTTAGCTGGTCTCTTGTGATTATCTTATATTATGGTAGGAATGGATATGACTTGCTCCTTCCATCAAAACTATTATATCTAGGATAAGACTTTGACTTAGTCTTTGGTTTTGCCTTTGGAACATTTCTCCTCGTGTGTGTTTTCTTTACGTAAATATCGAGTCAAGTGATTTGTTCCTTAGGTTTCCAAGGACCAAATCTAGTCTCTTCCTTCGGTTTAGTAGCTTTGACGAAAACTCTTGGTTTTATGGGATCATCCTTTTATTCCTATCAAAACTCAAACCTTTCTTATCATTAGACTTACGTGAAATCTTGAAGATCTTATCTATTGTGGTCGAGTGTTATTGAGAAGTCCTAACTTGAGATTTAACTCTCTGTTAGTTCTTTTATAACTCTCATTCTCTGAGCAGATACTTGAGAATTTTATTTTTAAAGTATTCAATTCTTTTTCCAACTCATCAGTCTTCTAAGATGGTGTACTAGTGATAGTCTTAGTCCGACATTCCCCTTGAATGAGCAGTCTAATACTTCACTATTCCTAATCTGACCGACTTTGGTTAGATTAAGAATTTGGTCCTTTAAACTAAAATTTTTAGTCTCTATCTGTTTATAAGCGAGATAGAGCAGTCTCCAAATCCTTGAAGTTTATTTATAAGACTCGGATCTGATTCGAGATAAGTTTTCACAATCATTATCCGAAGAAGAGTAATAGTTTACCTCCTTAGCCATCGAGACATATATCATCGTCTCGATCCAAATCAGAGATGAAGATGAGGATGATGATGTCTCTTGAGCTTCTTCCTTTTCGGCTAGAAGTGCTCTCTGTACGCATATCTTCTATCTCGTTTCTTCCTCTTTTCTTCTCTTTCTCTTGGAGTAAGTTGAGGTCAATCATAATGTAATGACTAGGTTTGTTGCAAGTATAACAAATATCTCCTCTATCTGTTTTTGGGTATTATCTCCTCTCCAGATCGGTGAATTGAACCTTCTTGTTTGATCCTTCTTTTTGTTATTATCTCGAATTCTTCTCTTCTCTGTCGACTTGTAATTTCTCCGACTTGATCTATCCCTTTTGTTCAATTTGTACTTCATCTTAAGCCTCTCATATCGTTACATTAAGAGAGTCATTTCTTCTTTGATTGATAGATCTGATGCCTTGGATACTTTTTCAGACTTCTCTTGATGAAGAAATGCAACCTGTCTTTCCAGAGGTTGATGACTCACCTTCATCTTCAATTTAAATATCATACTCCGGTGCTTTAAGATGTGAAAATAAGGTATGATGAGAGATTGAGGACAAATTCTGAGTTGCTTTGAGAATATTGGCCTTTTCTCTCCATCTTTTACTCAAAGATCGAGAATCTTGTTATTGATCTCCTTCTCTGTGTAAGTGTTTCCCAAATCTGCTGACCTTGTTGAGAAGATTTGTCAATCGACATCCAGTTGATCAACTTGATTTCGCCTTCCTTCCTCTTGAAAGCATCAAATGCATGGAACACCGATCGTAGCTTATTTTCCTTTACTTGATCGGATCCTTCGCACACATTAGCTAGTATTTCCCACATTTCTTTTCTTTGTTTTGCATCTTTTAACTTTTTCGATCCAATCTTTCTTGAGCGTCTCGATATTTCGGTTCTTGCTACTTAATCTAGATTGTGAATCTTCCTTTTGTCATTTATCAACTCAAGACTTTTCTTTTCTTGCCAAACCCTTGTTTCGAAGTTCTGTTCCATCACTTGTACCTCCATGATAGAATTTTATAGGACCTTCCTCTAGAACTTCCTCCATACGATCATGAATTGCTTTCGGATGATTTTCCATTCTAAATTTCCAGTAATCATACTCTTCAATGGAAAATTCTTACTCTTGATAGTTAACATAATGAATCAAGAAACTTAACAAAGACTTATTAGCAATGTTAGTGAATCGAAAATAGAGAAAATGATCTAAACACAATTTCGAAAATTCAAGACCACAAATATATCGTAAATAGCTTAACACCGCTCTGATACCACTTATTGGTCCCTCGATTGAGTTGATTTAAGAGATTGAATATCCCTCTAGCAATAATCTAGAAGGGGGAATGAATAGATTTTCTAAACTTTTTCAAATTTAGATTATCTACCAACTTCTAAACCAGAGTTATTCAAATGAACCGTATTTTATACTCAATCAATAAGGATCTAAAGTGTTCTAAAACTTTGTTTGATCGAAATGTAAGTAATAGCAAGAATTAAAACTTGAAAGAAAGAGCACCGAATTTATAGTGGTTCGGATCGAAAGATCCTACGTCCACTCTTCTCCTTCAACTTGAAGAAGGGCCTTGACTTACTTACTTTCTTTCTACCTTCCTTACTTACTTACGGTGCAAATCTTCACCTTACAATGTTTCCTTTCTAATTTACGGAATCTAATGGCTTGAATATATATGTGAGAAGTGTTCTACAAACACTATGAACCGTGAACGTAATGAACGTTCGTGAATGTGATTACAACTTCGTGAGTGCTGATTGTGCTTAGAGAAAAATGCTTGTGAATAATGAGATTGCAAAGGTTACTATATTCTAATTTCTAGATCTATTTATAGAGAATCTGTTGTCGGCGATTGTAACTTCCTTCCCGATTCTTCTCTTGTTAGTTATAACCAACTAACTGAATCTTGTAACCTCTTTTTGGTTAGTTGTAATCGCTTCTTGAAACTACTTGATTATTCTAACACTTCATCATCTTTACTCGTCTTCGAGATATGGTCCATTTAAATGCATGTCTTGATCTTGATCTTAATGATTAAATGCATTGTCTTTTACCTCATCTCCGACTTATTATCATGCTTGTCTTCATCTCGGCTTCCTATCTTCATCGACTCCTTGTCTCCATCTGCCTTACCGTCTTCATCGACTTCCTATCTTCATCGACTCCTTGTCTCCATTTGTCTTCTTGTCTTCATCGACTCCTTGTCCGACTCTTGTACTTAGTCTATTACAAGTCTTTACTACATCACTGGCTATACAAGATTTTCAGCTGGTCATCCTATTTTACTTTTAACTCATCAAAACTAAATACAATTTTCTTCCTAACATATGGCGAGAAAGAAAGAAAGAGGTGAGGAAGCTAAACAAGAATCGAACTTCACCTCGGAGCCGAGAAATTTGAATGAAAGTGGTGATGAAAGATCGGGGTAATGAGAAATTCAGACCCTTCCACACCACCTCAGCCTCACCAAAGATGGTTGCCGACAAATATGTCAAGGTGTACAAAGACAAGAACATGGATGCGATGTGGATGTACTATTGGTATATTTTCAAAGCACCGGGAGCCACTCGAGACGGATCCAGACTTAGCTTGGAACAAGTGGATTGAAAAGATGGATGAGGATCTATATTGTCGGCCGCTCAAGGAAGGCGATGATGAGTTTAATACTAATCTGGTCGCGCCGGCTTTTGAATACACCGTGCCCTGTGAAGAAAGCCGATGGCACCTTCGACCGTGGCCCGGGTCAAAGCCATTATGAAGAAGGCGGAAAGGCCGAGTGCAGGTATACCGAGGAGGAAGATCAAGGCGGCTCGAGAAAAAAGGATGTTTGGTATTTGGTGCTACCCGAGTACGAGCGATGGGGAACTTAGATAAGATTTTCTTTTCTAATCTTTTTCATCTAATGTGCCTCATCTCGTAAATGTAATTTTTTGATGTGATGAATATATAAAGTATTTTAACTTATCGATGATTTATGTTTTATGCATTTTTATAATTTCAAAATTTTTCTAAGTAAAAAAACTTTATAAGTTTTTTTAAGAAATTTTTCTAAGTGTTGGTAATCTGATAAAACTTTATACCTTGAAATATTTTCTTAAATTTTTCTAAGTATTAAAATCTACTTAAGTATTGAGAATTCAATGAAGTATGAGTAAGTGCTCTTATGTGAATCTATCCGATTGAGAAGTTGCTTATGTGCCTAAACTTTATACTTGTGAGTTTATTTCTTTCTTGTAGTTTTAACTTCATCAAAAAGGGGGAAATTGTTAGATCGGGTTCTTAGTTTTGATTAAAGTTAAAACATATATGTTAAATGAGCTCATGTAAATAGGATGACCAGCGAGAATTTGTATAGATTAGGCGATGTAATACATTTCACTAGTAAGGTGATCGGACTAGGTGAAATGGATAAGTCGGCTTAGGTCGAGGAAATGGAGGTCATCGAAGACAGTCTTGAAGAAGTCATCTGGTTGAGAGATTAATGAAGAGCTCAAGACAAGGTCAAGACCAGCTGAGTAGAATAAGAAAAGCGAGGTTCTCACCAAGTCGAGACAGACGACTAACTCAAGATCAGTTTGAAATCAAGAAGTTTTTAAAGGTAGGTTTGTTAAGCGGTTACAAGTTTGTTATAACAAACTAACCATCTTACTGACTTAATAAATAGGACTAAGCACAGTTCTTAGAAGAACTTTTACATTTATTTTCTGAAACTCACATTATCTAAAGCACTCAAAGTTTTCCAAAAGCATTTTTCATGATATTTTCTAAGTGTTTGAAGAACACTTTACGTAAATCTTCAAATCACAATCTGCACGGTAAACTTAGATCCGATAGATAGATTGATAGTTTGAAGAAGAATCGAGAGATGAAGAACGTCTGAAATTGTACTTTGTAATTGACAATAAGTGAGAAGGAAGAGCCCCTTCTTCAAGAATGAAGAATGCGAGTGGATGTAGGATCTTTTGATCGAACCACGTTAAATCCCGTGTTCTTTACTTTCTGCATTTAATTTCATGATTATTTGTTGATTGGTTAAATTCACTTGATTGCTTTAGATCCAGCTTTTATAGATTGAGTATAAACTTGTTTCCATTGTCTACTTTAATTTTGGGTTAAGAAATTAAGTTTGAATTGAGAATCTTAATTTTCAAGAAATTTAGACAATCTATTCAACCTCCCCCTTCTAGATTATCTCTAGGAGATCTGCTTAAACCCTTTTAAATCACTCAATCTAGGGACCAACAAGATTAGTCATCCTAATATCCATTTGATCAATTGATTCTCCATCTTGAATATGTTGAATGCATGTAATACAAATTGCAACTTATTTTCCTTGATTTGATCGAGAACCTTCACACATATTTGCTAAAGTTTCTCACATTTCTTTAACTATTTTGCAACATTTCACCTTCTCTATCCAATCTTTACTCAAAGTTTCGATAATCTTGGTTCTTGCAACTTGATCCAGGTTATGAATCTTCCTCTCATCACTAGTAAATTTAGCACTCTTCTTTTCATGCCTAACTCTTGCCTCGGAAGATTCAATTCCATCACTCACAACTCCATGATAGAATTTGATTGGACCTTCTTCCAAATTTCCTCCATAAGATCATGAATAGCCTTTAGATGATTTTTCATCCTAAACTTCCAATAATCATCATCTTCGATTGAAAAATCTGGCAAACCCCTGTCTTCTTGCTCTTAATAGTAGACATGATGATCAAGAAAACTCAATAGAAACTTATTAGCGAGAATTAGTTAATCAAAGATGAAGAATAACCACAAAAATACAATTCAAGAACTATCAAGACCTCAAATATATCGAAGCAGTTCAACACCGCTCACGATACCACTTGTTGGTCCCGATCGATCATGTTTTATACAAACGGGAAATCTAGAAAGGGGGATTGAATAGATTTCCTAACCTACTAAATTTTTCCTTTCAAATTAATCGTAGATTACCCAACTAAAGTCGATTATCTCAAGATCGATTTATACAAATAAAGTAATTTTATATTTGATCCGATTGATAATTCTTTGAATAAGTGTTTTAATATATAAGATTGAATGTAAACAGAAAAGCAAATTGATGAAATACGAGAAAGTAAAGAACACACACATTTATAGTGGTTCAAATTTATAAAAATCCTACGTCCACTCTCCTTTCACAATCTTGTGAAAGGGTCTTCACTACTTACTTACTTTCTTTCTTTCTTACTTATAGTTTACAACTTGAGACGACCTTCATCTTTGAATCTCCTTCTAGCTAACAATGTACCTATCAAATTTAAGAGTACAATTCTGATTGTGTTATGAAGGAATTATAAGAAAATGTTCTTCAAATACTTAGAAAATATCACAAGACTTAAATCGAATCTTTGGTGAATGCTCTATGAAAATGTGATTTAGAATTGAGTGCAAAAGTCCTTCTAAGGACTGTGCTTAGGCCTATTTATAAAGTCTGTAAGATGGTTAGTTTGTTGTAACAAAGTTGAAACCGCTTAACAAACTCTTCTTTAAAATTGCCACGACTTGACTAATCTTGAGTCCGTCGTCGACTTTGACTTGGTGAAAGCTGCCTTTCTTATTCTACTCGGTGACTACGACCTCATTTTGAGCTCTCCATTCACCTTTCATTCGGATGACTTCTTCAAGATTGTTTTCAGTGACCTCCAAGTCTCTTGACCTCGGTGACTTAGTCTGTCTCACCTAGTTTGATCGGCTAACTAGTGAAATGAACTGCTTCAACCGATCTATACAATTCCAACTGGTCATCTTACTATACATGAGCTCATCTAACCTATACATTTTAACTTGATCAAAACTAATCACGATCTAACGAAATTCTTGCATTCTCGGATAAGGTTGACCAAATTTCAAATGATCTAAGTAGACTTGAACTTACCAAATCTAAACAAAGGAAAACCTATCTTCCTAATTTTGATTCAGATTCGGATGAAGAAGAACACTCATCCGAATTTCATAAAGAAACTTCCTTACATGTCCCATCCGAGCGAGACACCTTTGACATCTCGATCGGACAAGGTCAATGGAAGGGAATGTCTACTCGGATGGAGATGAAGAATTTCAATCAATCAACTGATGAGGGTACTTCTACTCAAGTAGGCAAAAGGATGAGAAGTGTCCAGATGAGGACTATGTTCGATTCTCAAAGTATGTTCGGTTGTTATGTATCACTTCTTGAACCTAAGTCTGTTGAGGAGGCTTTATCTAACCCAAGCTAGGTAACAACCATGCAAGAAGAACTACATCAATTTGAAAGGCAAAATGTTTGAGAGCTAGTTGATAGACACATTCATAGAAAAATTATAGGCACAAAATGGGCATTCAAAGACAAAACTGATGAAAATAATGTTATTGTTCAAAATAAGGCTAGACTAGTAGCACAAGGTTACTCATAGTCAAGGGATAGACTATGATGAGACCTATGCTCCGGTCGCTAGATTATAAGCAATAAGATTGTTTTTAGCTTTTGCTGCCTATAAGGGTTTCAAAGTCTTTCAAATGGATGTTAAGTCTACTTTCTTGAATGGTATATTGCTTGAGGAAGTCTATGTAGAACGACCTCCGGGTTTATAACTAATAACAAAGTTTATAAACTCAATAAGGCACTATATGGACTTAAATAAGCACCACGTGCTTGGTACGATACCCTATCCGAATTCTTAGTTTCAAGTGGTTTTACAAAAGGAAAGATAGATTAGACTTTGTTCGAGAAAATAAGTAGATGGAAACATATTGTTAGTTCAAATTTATGTAGATGACATTATCTTTGGTTCACCTAATCTGTTTTTATGTGAAGAGTTTGGAGATCTTATGAAAAATAGGTTTGAAATGTCAATGATGAGAGAATTTATCCTATTTTCTAGGCTTCTTTGGTAAAGCAGATGAGCAGAGGGATATTCATTCATCGGACTAAGTATGCAAATGACCTAATATATAAATTTGGGATGAAAACTAGCAGAGAAGCTAAAATACCTATTGCAACTAACTTCTTTATGGATTCGGATGAGAACGAGATACCCACGAGATGCAGAGTATCGTGGGCGATTGGATATTTGTTATATATCACTACTAGTAGGCCCGATATAGCCTTTGCGGTAGGGGTATGTGCAAGGATTCCATCGAATCCTAAAAAGTCTCATCTGAGACAGCAAAGAAGATCCTGAAATATCTAAAAGGGACCTTAAATGTTGGGTTGTGGTACCCATCGATGATAACTTCGAGCTATCTGGTTATTCGGACTCAAATTTTGGTGGATGTAAAATTGATAGGATGTTCACTTCGGAACTTGTCAATTTTTGGGTACTAAGTTGATTTCTTGGTTATCCAAAAAAGACTTTTGTTGCCACATCCACTACCGAGGCTGAATATATGGCAATCGGAAGTTGTTGCTCTTAGCTCCTCCGGATTAGCAAGCTCTTAGAGACTATAACATTCTCACATCATCGTGCCTATTTTACGTGATAGTAATAGTGCTATTGCAATGACTCACAATCCTATTTTACATACTAGGTTGTTGGTTCTTGATTTTGTATATTTTGATGATGTTTCTAAAACCTATGTGTAATAGGACCGATTAAATATGTTAGTCGGTGATGATCTAGGAAGGTTAGAATCTTTGTTAAGGTAACCTTGCTAAGATCTATCTAGAAGACCTAAAGAAGTATGAGAACTCGAAGACAAGACTTTGAAGACAAGACTTAAAGGCGAGAAGACTTAAAGGCGTAAGACTTGAAGACGAAGACTTGATCGGAGAATAGACAACTAGAAGACTACAAAGGTTGCTATTAAGAAGATCTAGAAGGTTTCTTATACTCAAAGAAATTGTCTCTAAAAGACTAGAAGACTTGTAACTTGCTCAAAAGCGTAAATGTACACAACTTATGAAGGTCAAGTAGTCAAGAAGACTTCGATGAGAAGACAAGAAGGTTGGGAAGCTTGCTAAAAAAAGATAGAAGACTTAATCATTACGAGATCAATCAAAGATATCAATCAAGATGACTAGTATCAATCGGATCCCCGATTACAAGATCAAAACTACAAAGAGTCAATCTATCAAGAGATAATTGATTGGAATCGAAAATCAATTATCTAAGTCAAACAGATCTTCTCAACGGCTACTTACCATTTTCACGAAGACTGATTATCAATCACCCAACAACTAGTTGATTTCAGAATCTATAAATCAAATTGGAGGGTTTCAGAATTAATAAAGAACTATGCGCGAGAAATTTCAAGAAATCCTACCATCTACCGAAAATACACGCAAACTCATTCAAACCACAAATCAAAACTCACGTTGAATTTGAAGAATTTGATTCTCGTTAAGGAACCGTAAATCACCTTTCAATATCTCGAGTACGAAAAAGGTTGATTACTTCTAGATCTAAGAGTTAAAATAAAATCAAGGATCACCATTTGTAACCAAGGGCGTGAACTTGCAAACCTCCGTGGTCAAATCCTCAAGGTGATAGAGGAAACAAGACTCGAAGATTTGGTGGATAGTAAGACCCCGTGGAGTCGGGGAGAGTGGACGTAGGATCGTTATATCCGAACCACTATAAAAATCTCTCGTATCTTTTATAAGTTTCTGCATTCATATTCATATCTGCTCATACATCATTGTTTTAATAAAACCGCACTAAAACTTGCTAAGTATTCATCAAGAAGGTTTTCATTAAAAGGGTTTTTCAAATTCATACACGAGATTAGCTTCCGCATTATCGAAGATTTCAAGGTTTCTGAAATCACTGATTACACCTAGCACACTCGAGTACTTATCTCGTAGTAGACTTGCAAAGTTTGCTAACCTCACACTCAGCTTACGAAAAATTTCAAAAAGTTTTTTAGTGTGGTAAAGTCTATTCAACCCCCTTCTAGACTTTACACCTCCTTGCATATCTCATCCGGACCAACACAAACTCTTTCAAAACACTCAATCCAGGGGCCAACAAGTGGTATCGGAGCGGTGTTAAGTCAAGTTTCGATATATTAGAGGTCTTGAAGTTTCTTGAACTGTGTTTTTGCCATTTTCTTCTTCTTTGATCCACTAACCTTGCTAATACGTTTCTATCAAGTTTGCCGAATTTTCAATCGAAGATTAAGATTACTTGAAGTTAGGTTGACAAATCTTCTCAATAAGGTTGCTTTGACTTAGGAAAGTCCTATACAGAGAAAGAGATTAATAATAAGATTATTAGATCTTTGAGCAAAAGATGGAGAGAGAATGCTAATATTCTCAAAGTCACACAAAATTTATCTTCAACTTCTCACCATACATTATTTTCACATCTTAAAGCTTTAAAATATGACATTTAGATTGAAGATGAAGAAGATGAAGTCAATCATCTACTTACGGAAAAACAATTGCATTTCTTCATCAAGAAGAATTAGAAAAGGTGTCTAAAGCTTCGATTTATCAATTAAGGAAGAAATGGCCCTATTGATGAAAAGATATGAAAGGCTCAAAATGAAGTATAATAGAAATAAAAGGGACATATCAGGTCATAGGAACTACAAGTCGATAGAGAAGAAAAGAGTTCAGATAATGAGAAGAAAAAGGTTCATAGAAGAAGATTCGGATCACTTTGTTAGAAGAGGAGAAAGTAGTCCAAAATCAGATAGAGGAGACAATCAAGTTATACTCGCAATAAACCTCGGTCACGGCTAAAGAAGACGTGAGGAAAATAGAAAGAAACATGACGAGAAGGTATGTAGATCGAGAGCTCTTCTAGCCGAAAAGGAAGAAGTTCATGAAACATCATCATCTTCATCCTCATCCGGGTTTGGGATGTATGATGACATATGTCTCATGGCTAAAGAGGTAAACTATTACTCATCTTCTTATAATGATTGTGAAAACTTATCGAATCGGATCCAAGTCTTATTAATAAACTTTTGAAAGATCTCGAGACCGCTCTATCTGCTTATAAACGAGATAGAAATTGAAAATTTAAATATAAAGGATCAAATTCTTAATCTAACCAAGGAAAGTCGACTAGGATTAGTGAAAAATCAGACCGCTCATTCAAGGGGGAATGTCGGTCTAAGACTATCACTAATTCTTCATCTCGAAAAGATCGTTGAGTTAGAAAAAGAATTGAATTCTTTAAAACTTATAATATCAAATGTTTAATCGGAGAATGAAAGTTTTAAGAGAACTAACGAGAGAGTTAAATCTCAAGTTAGGACTTTTTAGTAACACTCAATCTACAATAGATAAAATCTTCAAGATTTCTCAAAAGTGTAGTGATAAGACAGGTAAGGTTTTGATAGAAATAAAAAGGATGATCCTGTAAAACCAAGGGTGTTTGTCAAAGCTACCAAAGCTAAGGACGGGACAAGATTTGGTCTTTCGAAACCTAAAGGACAAATCACCTCATCCGATATTTCGCAAAGAAAATACGATGAAGAGAAATGTTCCCAAGGTTAAACCAAAGACTAAGTCAAAATCTCATCCAAAGTGTAATAGTTATTATGGAAGAAGGAAATCATATCCATTCTTACCAAGATATAAGACAATTACTAAAGATCACCGAATAAGATTCATCTTGATAGTCTTATATTGGTTGATAGATATGGATGCAAACTTCAATCACTGGTTTTAAGAAATATAGATGTGTTTCTCTGGATTCCTAAATATCAACTTAACCAAGAAGGACCCAACTTACAAAGGGTACCTAAAATCTAATATGTGATTGAAAGGGAGATGTTCTTGAAGTCGTAAATGCAGTATATTGACGGTGGGTGTTCAAAGCATATGACCTTTGAAAAGCGTCTACTTTCTAACTATCAGATTATAGACGGACCAAGAGTCATGTTCGGAGACAACAATTTTGGACTAACCAAAGGAGTTGGAACCTTGATGATTGGTGATATTCAAGTCAATGAGGTTTACTATGTTGAAGGGTTGAAACATATTCTGTTGTCTGCTTCACAATTTTGTGATAAGGGTTTTAGTGTTAAATTCACATGTAATGCATGTTATGTTTTAGATGGTCTCAATGAAAATATACTATTGGCTGAGTCGGACAAGGTAACATTTATGTTGCCAACTTCAAAAATTGTCCTAAAGATACTTGTCTTGTTGCGAAGAGTTCGGATGATTTAAGTTGGCTATGGCATAAACGCCTTGGTCACTTAAAACTTCAAAACTCTTAACAAAATAGCAAGGAAATCTTTAGTTAAAGGACTCCCAGATAGGGTATTTTCATATAACCATGTCTCGTGATGCTTGTCAAAAAGGAAAACAGACTAGAACTTCTTTTAAAAGAATAAATATTCCTTCTTCGAGATAGGATTAGAACTTCTTCACATGGATCTTTTTGGTCCAGCCACACCTCTCGGCTTCGGTGGAAGAAAATATACCTTGGTAATTATAGATGATTTCTCAAGATATACCTGGGTTATTTTCTTGTATAAGAAGAACGAGACTATGACAAAGATTCCAGAATTTTTAAAAGAATTCAAAATAAAAAGGATTAAGTATTGCTAAAATTAGAAGTAATAAAGGTACCGAATTCCTTAATACACTTGTTGCCAACTATTATATTGAGAATGGTATAGCTCACGAGACATCGATGCAAGGACACCTCAACAAAATTGAGTTGTTGAAAGTAGAAACAGAACTCTAAAAGAAGTGCAAGAACTATGTTATCTCGAGTACAACACTCTACACGGGTTTTGGGCGAAGCCATTAATACCGTCTGCTTTATCCAAAATAGATGTCTCGATTGTTAAAAATAAGTGTAAAACCCCTTATGAAATATGGAAGGGTAGATCACCCAAGAATTCATATTTTCATATTTTTGGATGCACGTGTTTCATTCACAACAATGGTAAATCTCACTTAAAACTTTTGATGCTAAGATTGCAGATGGGATATCCTTAGGATATTCTTTTGTGTCTAAAGCGTATAGAGTTTTTAATAAGACAACCTTGTGTGTGGAAGAAACACCACATATTGTATTTGATGAATCTACTTTTGAGTCTAGAGATGTAGATGACATCACAAAGATTTCACATGATCTACATAAGATCACTATTAAGAGATCAACGGTGAAGTTCTATGGACCGAGAATCGGACTCGGACGAGGAAGAAGAATCGACTAAAATAAAGAAAGAGAGCCCGAAAGTTCTTCAAAGTCAGCTAATTAGACAACTACCTTACCAGTGCAATCAGAAGAAGTTTCAAGGTAATACGTAATTGTTTGAAAAAGATATTTCAGACAAGTCTTCATCCACAGTAAAAGACAAAGGTAAAAGGATAATAATATATCATCAATTTGAACAAATAATTGGAGATTTAGAATCGGAGTACAGACTAGGACACAACTAAATCAAGATTGTATGTTCGGTTGTTATGTTTCATTACTTAAACCTAAGTCAATTACTGAAGCTCTAATCGATTCCAATTGGATTAATCCTATGCAAGAAGAATCAATCGTTTCAAAGACAAAATGTGTGGGAGCTTATTGAAAGGCCTCATCATCAAAAAGTCATTGGAACTAAATGGGTCTTTATAAACAAAAGGGATGAGAACAATATTGTGGTTAGAAATAAAGCGGACTAGTTGCTCAAGGTTATTCACAATCGGAAGGGATTGATTATGATGAAACCTTTGCACCAAGAGCTCGTCTGGAGGCCATAAGATTGTTCTTAGCCTATGTTGCTTTTAAAAGATTCACAATTTTTCAAATGGATGTAAAATCAGCATTTCTAAATGGAATATTAGCTGAAGAGGTTTATGTAGAGCGGCGCCCATGCTTTGTCAAAAGAGACAAGGTCTGCAGATTGAGGAAAGCTCTATATGGACTTAAACGAGGCTCGAAGAGCTGGGTATGATATCTTGTCTAATTATTTAATTCAAAATGGTTTTGTAAAGGGTAAGATAGATAGAACTCTATTTAGAAAAGAATTTTGTAATGATCTTTTATTAGTACAAATTTATGTTGATGATATTATTTTTGGATCAACTAAGCTATCTTTCTCGTGAAGAATTTAGTCATCTCTTGAAAAGCAGATTTGAAATGTCCATGATGGGTGAAATGACATACTTTCTTGGACTTCAAATCAAACAGACTAAGAAGAGGATCTTCATAAATCAAGCCAAATATGCAAAGGATCTGATTGAAAAGTTTGGAATAGGTACTAGCCGAGAGACAAAGATACCTATGATGACAAACTTCTTCATGGATCCAGATGATAAGGGAGAAGACACCGATCGACGAAATACACGTCTAATAGGTTCATTATTATACTTAACTTCTAGTAGATCTAATATTTCTTTTGCAGTAGGTGTCCTGTGCACGATTCCAAGGAAAGCCAAAGAAGAGTCATCTTGAAGCAGCCAAGAAGATTCTTAAATTCTTAAAAGGTACAATAAATGTAGGGTCATGTGGTACCCTGTGACGATAATTTTGAGTTGTCGGGATATTCGATTGATTTTGGTGGGTGTAAGATAGAGAGGAAATCTACTTGGAACTTGCCAATTTCTAGGAAGTATGTTGATTTCATGGTTGTCTAAGAAACAAACCTCTGTAGCTACTTCCACTACTAAAGCCGAGTATATGGCAATGAAAGTTGTTGTTCTCACTAACTGGATTAGTCAATAGCTAAGGGATTATAATAGTATCACTAGAGATGTACCAATCTGAATTTATTTTTCTGGTTAGACTAACGTATAAATTATGGTAAAATTCATGGATATCCTACAACCAGTTTATAACAAGATTCTAAAATTTGGTGATTTTTAAACAAGTATCCAATAAGTTATGAATTTTCTTGTAAGACATGTCCAGTCATCGAGCCAAACGATAGATTAAATGTTCACGGTTTTTCTGGGCAGAATCCGTAAGTCAAATGGCTTGGGTTCCTGAATGAAAGTTGTTGATATTTGAGTAATGCATCACATGTTTTAATTTCATAATTTTTGGATATTTCTACAGAGAGTTATGAATTTTATAATTTTAAGGTCACTGTTTTGCCGAAACAGTAAATTTAGAGTCCTTATTTTAAAATCTGCTATAGTTTCATAACTCAAATGAACTAGGACTCTTACTAAACTTTTTCTATACTGAAAGAGATATAACATACTAAAATTTCATAATTTTCCAACGAGAGTAAATATTTTATTTTTATTTATGCGTGTATAGGCATTGTTTCTTCGATTGTTAGTACTTGATAAATTAAATAGCCAAAACTTTTAAATACGAGCATGTTTGAATATCGAATATTATACATGATACTTTATAAATACATATACTTGAGTGTCTTATATGTTTTTCTCGGAAAATGAACAGGAACTGAATGTCCCAAATTCGGGACCCACAAACTATAGTACACTAACAAAGTCGTTGGACATAGGATTAAACCCATAGAAGCTTTTGATAAAATAAAGTACCCCTTCTTCATTCAAAGCCTTGCACAATAAGATCAAGAACCTAAGTTTCTAATGGTCAAATTGTAGAACTAAACATACGGATTATGCTAGGTAGAGTACGGTCGGAACCGGAGACCGAGACTTTTGTACGAGAGGCCTAAGCAATCAAGAAGTTAAACTTCCTCCTAAAAGTTTTCTAGGTGGGTGACACTATCTCGTATAGCCGATTAATGTTATATGGACTGTTGTAAGTTTTCTGAATTAAACAAAAACAGCTTTTCTCGAAAGACGCGAACAACTCAAAAGCATGCAAATGCACAACTCCTAACTATATGAATATATGAGAACACGTTTCTTTTTCTTTGATTATTTATTTTTACATGGCAGAGGGTGAAACCCTATATTATACACGAGAATTAATATCTCTATTGATCTATTGATCTGTAGAGGGCGAAGCCCTATATATATGTATAAACGGGAGAAATAAGGTCGAAAGAGGGTTTGGATTGTGTGCGAAATACCACTAGTGCCACCTCACGGGAGCAATAAGGATGGTAGAGGGTTTGGATTGTGTGCGAGAAATGCCACTAGTGCCAACTCATTTGGGATGGAGAATTACGGGTCTCGGACGTATTAACGTGTCATTCCACAATGTGATTACGAGAGATCGGATGTGGTTAGAAACTATCATGTGCCATCTCATATATGCTATATTTATATACTAAGCTGTTGCAAAGAAAGATGAATCTCTTAATCGAATGAAAGTTAAAGTATGAGAATCTTATAATCAAGATTACCTTGTACAAATGGGCTAAATGCCGTAACGAATAACTAAAGATGAAAGAAGAATAAAAGATTCAATTATTTCGGTTTTTCTCATTAACTGTAACAAAGATACAAAGTTACCCATCGAGATTTTATCTCACACTCCCAACTTAATATTTTCGAGGTTGCGAGAATAAGGCCCGGGAGTAGACGACCGCTTCCCACCCTCTCTTAATTAATAAATAATTCGTCTTAGTAACTTTTAGATCTTTTGTAATGAACACTTTGCTAAACTTATGTCATTTATCTTCCTCTGGGAGTTGTACTGTCGAGATGGTTTTATCCAAGCCGAATGACGACCTTTTATAATAAAAGAGTTCTCTTCACTAGGTAAATTGTTTCTAAAAATTTTCCGCTGCAACTTAATCGATTGTTATTCAAAAGAAATTTTAAGCTCAGTTTTTATGTTTCACTTAGTGTTGACTCGGGTTTAGGGCGTCGGACCCCAAAGGTCGACTTTCTAAATTTCGGGCGTTACGAGGTGGTATTAGAGCCTAGGTTAAAACCTTCGGACCAAAATTATTATTTACCTATTAATTTCAAAATTTTACTTAGAAAATAGATAAATTTCAATCCTTATAATTTCGAACCATAGAAAATGTTACTTGTGGGAGGTTGTCTACAACATGCAAACCGTGAACAAGCCTCAAGGTATGCGACGTCTTGCAAAAGATTGAATAATAAAACCATTACAAATGAATAACAACCAAGAAGGAACATGAAATCTCAAACAATTAACTACAAAAAGAAATGTACTAAAGGAAGTGAATTATGCATGTCTTGACATTTCTTGCGCATGTTTGTGTACTCTACTTGACTACTTGTGTATCAACTTATATGATCGATTTTATCTTTACTTGCGAGCACTCATTATTTTTCGCTTTATCTTTACAAATGACTACTTATTATTTTTCGCTTTACTTGCGATTTTATCTTGACTCGGGATGAACAGCGGCGAGGCCGGGCCCAGCCGTGTTGGTACATCATCATCCTCCGACTGATCTAGACGGTAGGAGTAGATTAGCAGTAGGGATAGTTTCTCGGTGTTAGCCGGATGATCCTAGTTTTTGTTTAGGAGTTAGCGGTCAATGTAGTTCGAACCCCTTTTGGTGAGCGAATCGTGGCCCTTTTTGTAAACGGTTTCGCAAAACTTGTGTAGCTGACCTTTTGCCATATATATATATATATATTATGTTCTTACTTTAATGATATTACTTTGTTTTAAACCCTCGCATCTTTTAATTTTTGTTGGAGACTCTTTTCCTCCGTTTATCTTTGAGAACTTGTCTTTCTCACTTCGTTTATATATATGTGTGTGTTGTCTCATCTAGCTTTTGGGATATTCTATTCTATCCATTATTTCTATCTTAACGTTTGGAACATGTGTTACTTACTCTCTAGCATGCAACGACGCAGCCCAACAACCGTCTTTGCTGGTGACGATCAAGGTATGTTCGGTTCTACCGTATGCTCTCATGCATGATTGACTTAGTACCATGCTGTTAAATGTTTGGATTCTCTTGATTTGAATTTGAAATCATACATATGTATCATAATATATTCTTTTCCTTTCAGACCCTACCCTAGCATGCCGCCGAAGTGAAAAACCCGTGCTAATCGAGAACCATCCGAGGGTTCTCAGAGGACGCGAAGCTCCACCCGCCGCATCTGGAGCCGAGATGGCACGGGAATTCTTCAATTCCTGCAAAATTTCATGCAACAGCAAACACCACCACCACCACCTGCCCATGCACCACCCCACCATCCCCATGCAAACTAAAGCGCCGAATAGTTCCGCCGACCGCAACCACCAGACTTTAGGGTAATGAAGGACCAATGGTAACAGAGGAGTGGATCTCTAATATAGAATGAATTTTCTGCCATATGACATTGGGAAGCACAAAAAGTTTCGTGTGCCCGGTTTCAATTGGCGAGGATGGCGCTCGGTGGTGGGAGGCCCATGAGCGTATTATGACTATCGGCGAAAGAGAAGCTTTTACTTGAGGAGATTTCAAGCAAGCTGTTATGAGGAGGTATTTTCCCGGGCCCTACGGGACCAAGGATGTTGAGTTTGTGAACCTCAAACAGGAACCCTTTCCGTGATCGAGTACGAAAAATGGTTTAACAAACTATCTCGCTATGCTTCACACTGGTGGGGCGAGATGAGAGGAAAGCGAGGAGATTCAAAAGAGGATTGAGACCATAGATCGGAGGAGTCGTAGCTAGTTTGAAACTCTCGACCTATGGTGAAGTTTTTGATCGTGCCTTGATTGTATCCATCGGTCTAGGGCTTGAGTTCAAACAGACTCCACCTGCACTTTCGGTGAATAGAAATGGACCACCGAGCTTCAAAAGAAACAATGGTCCACTTCAAGGAGGAAGCGGCTTCGGACCACGACCTCCACCGTTTTGTTCTAACTATGAGAAGACCACACGCGGGACCATGCTCAAGTGGGGATAGCACATGTTTCAAGTGTCACCAACCAGGGCATAAGGCCTATGAATGCCCCCAGCAACAAATGGACCGCGCCAGCCGTAAGGAACCAAGTGCATCCACCGGCTAACAACTACCGTTTGCAGGACCACCCGGTGGCAATTTCCATCTTCCTGGACCACCAAGAGGAAATACCCCGCTTAGGGACAAAGGGGGCGTGCCCAGTGAAACGCCATTATGGATGAGGAAAGATTGGAGGACCCAGCTCTCCATGAGACCATGACAAGTACATTGCTAGTACTTGGTTTACCTACTCATGTTTTGTTTGATACTGAGCTTCACACTCCTTTATGTCGAAAGGTTTAAGAAAAACCTTAATTTGGAAAGTGTTGATGGAGAACCCTTGAAAGTCAGTATTCCATCGGGGATGTACTAAACATTCAAGAACAAGTAAAGGGAGTGAGTATAAACTTGGGAGAACATAAAGTAAAAATCGATCTTCACATCCTAAGGATGAAAGATTTCGATATAATCCTATGGATAGATTGGTTAAGGAAGAATAAAGGCTGTCATAAGATGTTCGTAAAGGGAGATAGACTTTGAAACACCGAATGGCCAGCGTTTCACCTTCAATGGAACAAAAGCCGGGACCGGAGTAAGGATGATCTCTGCAATAAAAGCTGCGAAGCTACTACGTAGAGAAACAAACCAGGATACTTAGTCGAGCATCTCAACAACGGCTAAGGATACGAACTCGCTGCCGAAGTGTGAATCGTAAGACAATACCTGTCGTTTTTCACCATCGACTTAACACCCGGTGCTACACCCGTGTTAAAGTCACCATATAGAATGGCACCTAAGGAATTGCAGGAGCTAAAGGAGCAACCGCAAGAATTAGTGGATAAATAGTACATCCGCCCAAGCGTGTCACCTTGGGGAACACTGTACTTTTTGTGAAGAAGAAGGATGGGTAACTCGGAATGTGTATCGATTATAGAGGGTTAAACCAATTAACCATCAAGAACAAATATCCTCTTCCAAGAATTGAGGACTTATTCGACCACCGAAACATGCGGTAGTGTTCTCAAAATCGATCCGAGATCGGGCTATCACCAACCGAAAGTTAAAGAGAGTGATATCCCAAAGACAGCTTTCGTGACAAGGTATGGACATTATGAGTTTCTTGTCATGCCTTTTGGAGTGACGAATGCCCCCAGTCTTCATAGATTTGATAAATCGAGTATTCCATCAAGTACTTGGACAAGTTCATCATTGTCTTCATCGGACGACATCTTGGTGTACTCGAAGGATGAAAAGTAACACAAAGAACACCTCGGGATCAGTATTGGAGACACTAAGACGTGAGAAACGTATGCGAAGTTCAGCAAGTGCGAATTTTGGATTGATCGTGCCATGTTTCTAGGTCATACAATCTCAAAGAAAGGGGATTGAGATGGATCCTGTAAAGTTGGAGGTCATAATGGACTAGAAGACTCCAACTAATGTCAACGAAATACGGAGTTTCCTAAGTTTGGCAGGATACTACCGGAGATTTATCCAGATTTCTCACGCATTGCAAAGCCCTTAACACATTTAACAAAGAAGAGTGAAAAGTTTGATGGACACCTACCGTGAGGAAAACTTTCGGAACCGAAGAAGAAATTAACTTCCTCGCTGGTGCGACCATTCCCAACGGATCCGAGGAATATGTCATCTACACGGTATGCGTCCTTATCGGGATTGGGATGTGTCCTTATACAAAATGGAAAGGTCATTGCATATGCGTCCCACCAACTAAAGACTCACGAATAAGTGCGAGATTTATATAGACCACAAAAGCCTAAAATACTTCTTTACGCAAAAGAACTAAATATGCGCCAAAGAAGGTGGCTTGAATTGGTAAAAGATTACGATTGCACTACCCATTATTGAAAGTGTGCGTGTAGTGTAAAATAGACTGATGTTATCTTGAATCTTATGACATGCACTACAACATCTAAAATATCGAATGTAACACAACGGAAGACTTAACACTACAATGCAAAGGAGTAAATTTTTCATAGACTTGTTAATTAAAGTTTATGATGCCTCTCGTAAACGTTTCACTAATTCGAGAGTGAATACAAAAGTTTGTGTAAAGAGTTTCCAAGACGGAACCTTTAAAACGAAAATAAAGACTCAATATCACCTATTGACTCTTAAACGGCTAAGTGTAGTATTACAAAATATTACACCGTCAAGAGTAAATCAAAGTATCCAAGACATCTACGCTTAATGACACTTCAAGATAGCTATATTGGTAAACGAGGTAACATGCACAAGTACCAACGTAAAGGGGGAATAACGGCCCTATCGCTTAGATGCACTAACGCACCGAACAATGGATATTTAGATATTCCTTGCCATTCTTTGAAGTCCTTGGTCTTCTATTTATAGATGTCCTCGGCTTCAACCATTGATCCTTGTAGATGGATCTAGAAAGACTCCAAAATAATTTCCCCTTAATTCTCTCACTTAACCGTCCATGTAGATAGTTGATTTCGTGGCTTTTACTCCTGCAACCGCATGATTTAGGTCCTTCTAAATCTCTCTGGAATTAGTCTTGAATCTGGATCCTTGTAGAAGATTATGGAATCCGTCCTCAATGTTGCACTTGATGTTACAAGCATCCACGGCAACATTTGACTAAGTCTTCATTCCGGATCCTTGTAGAATGTTCTAGATCTTCAACCCGCAATGTCACAACATCTACTACAACATTGAACTGTTAGAGAATAAAAGTTAGTTATATGAAGAAAGAAAGGGTCAAATTACGATGTAGCGTAATATGTGATAACATCACATGCGACATCAACAATCTCCCCCAATTTGACCTTTTTCAGACACCCGATGTATATATGTCAAAGTATATATAAGTCGAGTAATGTATGTATGACAGAGAATCTCGTCTGTAGCATACACTCGAAAGCCATAACCTGTCGTAGCAAACTAGTCAAGACAGAATAAGTAACTCAAAGTTAACTTACTCAAACACAATAAACCATTAAGGTTTAAACAAAAGTAGATTAGTATCGAGAACCTAATCAAAGCATCGGTACAGAGCATTAACTAGAACATGAAATCGTATCGAGCAATGCTTCAAAACATAAACCTAGTATCGAGCCTAAGTAGATAAAACAATATCGAGCATATGAAACGAAAATAGTATCGAGCCACGGAGAAAAAGTATCAAACTGATTTACAAAGGAAAATGATTAAGTGCAAGGGAAGGACGTGCACACGGCTCCCTATCACAAATCTCCCCACAGAAAAGCTTGACTTATCATCAGTCATCGATCACGGTAAATCACCATAAAGGTCAGCAACATTTTCATCTTCATCGGCCAAGTTCCATTGTTGCAAAGTTTGCAACAACATCGGCAGCAGATGGCAAAGTCGAGTCCAGTGCATCACCATCTCCACCAGGATTTGCATCAAGAACGGAATCTCCTCGATTACAACACCACGAGCACGAGCAGCAGTGGTACTCCCCGTGGTAGCAGAAAGTAACCGCAACCAATAATCCTTCAAAAATTGAAGTTCATTGATTGATTCTGTAAAACTTCCAATTGCTGCGAATAAATTTTTCATTAAAGTTCATAAAACCAGCGAGGATAATTAGGATTTTGTGGAGTAGCATGTGGAACAACATGTGGAGCAAGATTCTGGGACAACATTTGGAACAGGATCGGGAACGGCATTATGTGCGGCATCGGGTGCAACATTCTCCTCGGCATCGGGATCTGGTATAGGCAAATTAATTACCACTGTTTCCACTCGGCAAAGAAACAGGTGAGATATTCATCAAAGTAACCCTCCCCATCAACAACTCATTTACGCTAGGTTGAAAACCATGACTCCTCAAGTATCCATAAATCAAATTCGGATAAGGAAGGTTCCCTGTTTCAAAAATATTCCCAAAGAAACTTCATCAAGTGATGGAAAATTACTAGTCCCAAGTTAAATCTCCTCATAACACCAATTCTAAACTTCAGAATAGCACTGGTCCTTAGTCACTTTGGTCGAATTTGTAGAAGGGATCCAATTATACACAATTAACTTATGAATAACCGAATATAGAGACGTCAAGTGAGCAACAAGCATATGTCTTTCCCACCTAACTATTCTACCACCAATCAAAATTTGAATTACCTCATCCATAGGAGGTACATCCTCTTCATCCATGTGATCAATATGGAGGAAGGAATTGATCACTTGTGTGAATGGAACATCTCTCCCCTAAAGTTTATAGACCCGTAGCAATGCGAATTTCTTCTACCATGTCCCTTTTTCAAACTTGCATAGAACTCATGTAATACCCGGACCCAAATTATGATTTATTTATTTACTTGCGTGAGTGTTATGTTATGCTTGATTTTTCTTTCGAAAAGAAAACTTCTTTGTTATTCAAAATTTTCGATTTTGGAGTAACGGACGGCGAATCGAACCGACAAAGATTACTCTGAAACCTAATACTTGATCGAATCGGTACTCGATAGTCGAAAGGTGGATAAAATTCAAGTCTAAAAGAAGTGAATAATCCGTTTGTACTAATAACTCAAGATTGTTAATATAGTCGCGAAAATTGAGCGAAAAACCCTAAAAATGCCGAATTTCGAATCTACCGAATAAAAATCGAACCAACCGAGAACCGAATTAATAAAATAAGTTAAAAGCCGCCCTAATTACAAACTTTTAAGATTATAAAATTATTTAGTGATTAAACGAACGAAACATAACTTCCGAGCCCGAAATTCCAAACGGAGCCCCGTTTTTCAAGACCGAACCGCACGCCTGAACCGAAGGGCCACCACAAGCCAAAGGCTTGTGGGGCCCACTATTTGGACGTCCAAGGGGAGGGTTTGCAGCCACTTTCAAGGGCCAACACACCAAGACAAAGTGTGTTGACCCCAAGTACTTGTACCCTCCTTTTAAATTAATTTTTGTCCTTCCCTTCCATCCCACCATCCACTTGTTTTGATCTTGACCCTCCATCTTTTCCCACATGCTCTTTTAAGTTGCTTGGGCACCACTTCTCCCCCTTATTCATGTCATCAAAAGAAAGGAAGCATTCCTCTTCCCCTTCACCCCCATTTTCAGCCATCTTCACAAGGGAGGAGGAAAACCTTCTTCTTCTCCCTACTTTTCCCACATACACACATCCAACCCTCACCTCAAGCCATTTCTTCTTCCTTCAAGGTGCAAAGGAGTAGAGTCATTCCTAGGAAGAGCTTGAAGAAGGCATTTGGCCCTAGCCTTTTAAAGAAAGACTACAAAGGTGACCACACCTCAAACCTTAACTCTCTTCCTTAAAACTCTTAATGGAGAAAATGGCATGTGTTTTCTTGAGGTCTTGTTTATTTCTTGGTAGCATGTTATTTTCATGAAAGAGTTGAAGGTTTCATGTTTTTGAAAGTAAGAATAAGTTTTTAAGTGTTCATAGTATGTAAATGGGTAAACAATCTGTTTTTCCGTTAGAAGTTTAAACTGATACATTTTCGTAACTTACTACTTTGGCATGTTTGTCTGCACATTTAGAAAGTAAGACAAAATGGCTTTCGTTTGCCACTGGTCTCATGCATTTTGGAGTTATATTCAACAATCTATGAATTTTTGAAGTTAGTGTGACAATCTGTGACGTTTTTGTGAATCTTCGATTTTTCTGGCATCCCTCACTTCGGTTATTATTTTTATAAAAATCAAAATAAAATACTACATGATGTTAGCTTCGTTTCTGGATTTTTCCAGGATTTTAGGAGTAGTCTAAATAGTTTTACAAAAATTATTTCTCTAGTTGGTACGTGACTGGAAAGGCAGAAATGTTTCTGTCCCTTTTCCAAGAATGAACCAAAACACCCTTTTCCCTTCGTATTTTGTCTAAAGTCAAAACTAAGGAAATGTTGGTGACTTCATAAGGTATCTACTGAAAAAAATTTCATAATTTTCGGAAGTGTTTTAGTATTATTAAGAAAATTATTTCGATGGTGTCTCAACACTGAAAACTTTCTGGAACACTGTTTCGAGCCTAGAAAATAAATTCAAAAACCCAATTTTCGTATACCTTTTTAATGAGACCATATTTTATGTGTGATATACACTTCAATAGAGTGTCTACTGTACTTTTTCCAAATTTTTAGATGAATTATTTATATTTTAGAAAATGCCCCAAGGTCGAGAGTGGGCAGTCGGAAGTTGTCATAATGCTTGATTTACTACTTTTGAAAAGGTGTTTTCCATTTTTACGTGTCATACTTAGGAGCATGTTAGTAAGAGTCTTATATATATACATATATATTCTTGTGTCGAAAAATTAGAGTTCCAATAATTTACGACTAAAAGACAAAAGACGTATAAGTAATCAAAAGTCCTTTGGGACCGAGATCTGTATTTCTTCCTCGATAAGAAACTAAAACCCAAAAGTTTCCTTTAGGAACGAGTACGACCGGTCGGTGATTTGCTCGGACGTTTTCCCCTTTCAAGTCATACTTTCGAACTTCTTTTTAAGGTGGGTGGCACTAACCGTATTGCCTTTATTTATGTCATAGTTGAAATATCATTGCTAAATCATGTTTGGTTTACGAGCGATGTTGGTATCATCTCGGTTGTTTTACGAGCGGAGGTGGTCCGTCTCGGTTTACGAGCGATGTTGGTATCGTCTCGGTTATTTTACGAGCGGAGGTGGTCCGTCTCGATTTACGATCGATGTTGGTATAGTCTCGGTTGTTTTTCTAGCGGAGGTGGTCCGTCTCGACGAGCGGAGGTGGTCCGTCTCGGTGTTTACTTTTACGTAAAAATATGATTGATGTGTATGATATTAAACTATGCATGATAGCGTGCGGGTTACCCACACTGAAAAATTCAAATTCTCATGCCCTTTTTAAATATTTTTCAGTGAGCCGATGGAGTACCGGGAGCAGCGGTGACTCGGCCTTCCCCGCCATATAATATTTGAATGCTTAAACGCTTCTATTTTTCCCGTCTCGCAAATTTTGGACTCTCTATCTGCTTTTGCTAAAACTTAGACTCACAATACTTTCTCCGCTGCTACGGTTAATTATGCTCTGTTTTAATGATTAGGATTTTAGCTTGATGCGTGAATACTTTAAGTTAAGAATCATTCAATTGTTTTCTTTTATCTTTTCCCTTATCGATTTTCTTTCTTTTAAAAATAAAATTTGTTGTCTTACTTTTTCCCTTTCACTAAGTGATGACTCGAACTTGGATAAGTAAGTGAAACTATCTCGGGTTCGGGCGTTACAGTGATATCGAGCTTAGGCTCAAAACTTCGGACCAAATGAAATTTTTATGCGAAAAGAAAGTTTTATTTAAAATTTTCGTGCTCTTACTTGTAAAATTTTATCTTAAGTAAAGACTTAGTTAGGACGGTGTGGGAAGGAAGTCACCGCCGCAAATGTAACTCCGAGGTACAAAGTTTTTGTTTTCCTTTTAAGTATCTCATTGTTAATGTTTCATAAGAATCGTAGTATGGACTCGAAAAAAAATGTGAAAGTAGTATGCTTGACGATGAAATCGTAACATGTGTGAGGTGTGTGATTTTAGATCTTGTGTATACGTGTATTGCGGCGCTATATATGTACCTCTACTATATATATAGCTATATTTTTACCTCTTTTCCTTAGCACCGTTAGAATCCTTGACTTAGAACTCCTTTTACGAAACTTAGGACTCGATGGACTACGCACACGAATACGTTACTATACGTCGGGCTAGGAACGAGTCGGTCATCGACTTTACACACCGTTTTCAGGATATGAGGGATATTGCTGAGCTTGAGGGCCACCGTGACTCGAGACGACCGCGATCTGTCGGTTGCGGCAGGCCTTGCAACCTTGAGTTCGCGAAACACGCTACTACTATTTTCGAACGCATACAGGAATGCGTACTCTGTACATCCACGAGCTACACTATGAGATCGGGGCAGCCTTAGAGGCTTGCGAGGAGTCACGGAGAGCGACTTATTGCAGCTCCACTTATGAGCGATGCGCTACGATCTATGCAATGACTCGAAGAACGTAGACCTCGAGGTCGAGAAAGCAGAGAAGAAACCGAGGGAGCAACAGGAGAAAGTTGATTGCTTGAGGAGAAGCGATCACAGTTGTGGAAAGGTTGTAGTACTACCGCCAGACGCAAAGGAGCTCGGGAGGAGGCGCGCAATCTATGGGAGGAGAGTGGATTTCGGGTGGGCTGATGAGATCGACCTGGCCGTCAAGAGAGAGTCCCCATCCTCGCCGACGAGGGATCCGTAACCGGACCGGCCGGGACCGACCGAGACCCTAGCCGCCTGGGCCCGGCAAGATCCGTAGGATCTAGGCTTTCTCCATTGTTTTTGTTTCTTAGGTTCCTTGTAGTATCTAGACCATTAGATAGAGGCTTAGCATGAACCTTTTATTGTTATTTTTCGTTGTATGTACTTTCGGGTTGTAGGATTACCTCCCGTGTTTTCATTATCTATATATCTTTGTCATGTGATTCGTATTGCATTTGCGATTCACTTTATTCTATCCGCTTACTTTTACTCAATTATTGTTTGATGATGTGCATCGCTAGTTCCCTAACTTACGAAAGATAGAGTTCGCAATCGTGCCGAGCTAGACAAGACGCTCCGGTTTCGAAGACTCAATTGTATAATCGGTGCTAGCGAACTATCAATTCAACGTAATTGGGTTACATTTTTGAATTTGATCATGCCTATCTATATGTAATAAATATTCTTTTCTCTCAAGCACCTAATTAGGATGGACACCGAGATAGAATCTAATCTTCACGTCCTTAAGATGAAAGATTTCGACTTAATTTTGGGAATATCTTGGCTTGTTAGGCATAAAGCGACTATAAGATGTGCAAGCCAAGAAATAGACTTTGAGGATAAAAATGGACAACGTTACACTTTTCGTGGAACTCGAGCCAAGTCTGGGATTCGTAATCTCTGCAATGAAAGCCAAGAAGCTTTTACGGAAATAAGGATGCAAAGGATACTTAGTCAGCGTCACAAGTAGTAAAGAAAGATGAAAAGATGCTAATGAACGTACCCATCGTGAGAGAATACCCAGATGTGTTTCCAGATGAATTGTCGGGAGTATCGCCCGATCGACAGATAGAATTCTCCATCGAATTGACACCGGTGAGCTACGCACGTGTCAAAGGCACCGCATCGAATGGCACCAAGGGAGCTAGAAGAGTTGAAAGAACAACTCCAAGAACTCCTGGAGAAGAAATTCATCGGGCCCAGCGTTTCACCCTGGGGAGCACCTGTTCTATTCAGTAAAGAAGAAGGATGGAACTCTCGGAATGTGCATCGACTATAGAGGGTTGAATCGGTGACCATCAAGAACAAGTACCCTCTGCCAAGGATTGAGGACTGTTCGATCAATTGAAGAATGCCAGCGTGTTTTCGAAGATCGATTTGAGGTCTTGCTATCACCAACTCAAGGTCAAGGAGGGATATCCCAAAGACGACCTTCGGGACTCGTTATGGACACTACGAGTTTACGGTGATGCCTTTTGGAGTAACAAACGCTCGGCTATATTCATGGATTTGATGAACCGGGTGTTCCACCAATACCTAGATCAATTTGTCATTGTGTTCATCGATGACATACCGATATACTCAAGGACAAGGACCAACACGAAGAACACCTCGGGATTGTTTTGGAAACAATGAGACGTGAAAAGTTATATGCAAAGTTCAGCAAGTGTGAGTTTTGGATCGACCGAGTTATGTTTTGGGACACATAATCTCATCTAAGGGGATTGAGATGGACCGCGCAAAGTTAGAAGTCATAATGGACTGGAAGACCCCAACTAATGCCAACGAAATAAGAAGTTTTCTTGGATTAGCGGGATACTATAGGAGATTCATCCAGGACTTCTCACGAATTGCAAAACCCCGACGCTCCTAACCAAGAAGAACTAAATTTGCTTGGACGCCCGCATGTGAGGAAAGTTTCCAAGAGCTCAAGAAGAAATTAACTTCTTCACCGGTGTTAACTATCCCGATGGAACCGGGATTTGTGATATACACCGATGCATCCTTGTCTGGTTTGGGATGTGTCCTTATGCAACATGAAAAGGTCATTGCATACGCGTCACGACAATCGAAGACCCACGAATGTAACTACCCAACCCACGACTTGGAACTGGTTGCAGTAGTTCATGCTCTAAAGATCTGGAGACACTACCTTTACGGGAAAGTGCGAGATCTACACAGACCATAAGAGCTTGAAGTATTTCTTCACACAAAAAGAGTTAAACATGCGCCAAAGGAGATGGCTCGAGCTAGTGAAGGACTATAATTGCACGATCCACTACCACCCCGTGAAAGCGAATGTTGTGGCCGACGCCTTGAGTAGGAAGGGAATTGCGACATAACGCCATGCCAACAGGACAAATGGCACTAACCCGGGACTTTGCTCGAATGAACCGGAGTTCACTAGACAATGTTGTACAGATGCCGTGATCTATGCTATCACGCTACAACCAACCTTGAGAGAGAGGCTCGAGAGACGCTCGAGAAAGGATAAATTCCTCGAAGGAATGAGATTCCGAGTTGAGAAGGGAACCATCAAAGGCTTTACCTTGAGCACCGATGGAACCCTAATGTTCGAAGGACGAATTTGTGTGCCAAAGGACGAGGGACTCGAGGGATGAAATTCTGAAAGAAGCACACAACACTCCTTACTCCGTTCACCCCGGAGAGACGAAGATGTACCGGGACCGAGGGAGACTTTTTGGTGGAGGTATGAAAAGGACGATAGCCCACTTCGTAAAGAAATGCCCGACTGCCAACAAGTCAAAGTCGACCATCGGCGACCGTCTGGGCTACTTCACCCTTTAGAAATACCCGAGTGGAAATGGGAGAATATCACCATGGATTTCGTCACAGGTTTTCCCAAGACCGTAAGGAATCATGATGCTATTTGGGTAGTTGTAGATAGACATACCAAAACCGCGCACTTCATACCCATGCGCATGACTTATTCCTTAGACAAACTAGCCCATTGTACATAGAGCAAATTGTTAGACCGCACGGTGTACTGTTTCGATAGTTTCCGATAGAGATCCTCGCTTCACCCCTAAGTTTTGGAAGAGCTTGCAGCAAGCCTTGGGAACGCATTTAAACTTCAGCACCCCTTACCACCCGCAATGACGGACAGATGATCGAAAGAACCATCCAGACTTTGGAAGATATGTTGAGGGCATGTGCTATGGATTTCGAAAGAAACTGGGAGACTCACCTACCACTTGTGGAATTCGCCTACAATAACAGCTTACCAAACTACGATACAAATGTCACCCTTTGAGGCACTTTACGGGAAGAAATGCGAGATCACCCATTTGTTGGGACGAAGTAGGAGTTCGTAAGATTTTAGGGCGAGAACTCGTGGAGCAGATCGGTGGAAATTGTTTCTCGGATTAAGGAAAGGATCAAGGCTGCACAAGACCGTCGAAATCGTACGACGATACTCGCCGGAAGGACCTACATTTTGAAGTTGGAGAAAAGGTATTCCTCAAGGTAGCACCAATGAAAGGATTGATCCGCTTTGGGAAAAGAGGCAAACCGAAACCCCACTACATCGGACCTTTTGATATACTAGAGAAGGTTGGAGACGTAGCTTATCGCTTAGCTCTACCTCGACCTATCCCAAGTACACAACGTTTTCCATGTTTCTTCAATCGGGAAGTATGTAGGTGACCCCGAGCACATTATCAACTTCAAAAACTTAGAATTGGGATGAGACTGACATATGGAGAGACACCCGCGAAAATCCTAGGAAGAAAAATGCACAAACATAGGAATCGAAATTCCTTTGGTTTTAATACGATGGAGTAGACACGGGAAGGAAGAAGCCACTTGGGAGAGGGAGGACGAGATTTTAGCAAAATACCCGCAAGACCTAGATTTGATTAGGTAAGCCAAATTTCGTGGACGAAATTTCTTTGAAGAGTGGGTAGGATGTAATACCCGGACCCAAATTATGATTTATTTATTTACATGCGTGAGTGTTATGTTATGCTTGATTTTTCTTTCGAAAAGGAAACTTCTTTGTTATTCAAAATTTTCGATTTTGGGTAGCGAATGAGCGTAACCGAACCGATAGTACTCTAGAAACCTAATACCGATCGAACCGGTACTCGATAGTCGAAAGGTGGATAAAATTCAAGTCTAAAAGAAGTGAATAATCCGTTTGTACTAATAACTCGAGAGTTTTAATATAGTCGCCGAAAATTGAGCGAAAAATCCTAAAAATGCCGAATTTCGAATTTACCGAATAAAAATCGAACTAACCGAGAACCGAATTAATAAAATAAGTTAAAAGCCGCTCTAATTACAAACATTTAAGATTATAAAATTATTTAGTGATTAAACGAACGAAACGTAACTCTCGGAGCCCCGAAATTCCAAACGGAGCCCCATTTTTCAAGACCGAACCGCACGCCCTGAACCGAAGGGCCACCACAAGCCAAAGGCTTGTGGGGCCCACTATTTGGACGTCCAAGGGGAGGGTTTGCAGCCACTTTCAAGGGCCAACACACCAAGACAAAGTGTGTTGACCCCAAGTACTTGTACCCCTCCTTTTAATTAATTTTTGTCCTTCCCTTCCATCCCACCATCCACTTGTTTTGATCTTGACCCTCCATCTTTTCCCACATGCTCTTTTAAGTTGTTTGGGCACCACTTCTCCCCCTTATTCAAGTCATCAAAAGAAAGGAAGCATTCCTCTTCCCCTTCACCCCCATTTTCGGCCATCTTCACAAGGGAGGAGGAAAACCTTCTTCTTCTCCCAACTTTTCCCACATACACACATCCAACCCTCACCTCAAGCCATTTCTTCTTCCTTCAAGGTGCAAAGGAGTAGAGCCATTCCTAGGAAGAGCTTGAAGAAGGCATTTGGCCCTAGCCTTTTAAAAAGACTACAAAGGTGACCACACCTCAAACCTTAACTCTCTTCCTTAAAACTCTTAATGGAGAAAATGACATGTGTTTTCTTGAGGTCTTGTTTATTTCTTGGTAGCATGTTGTTTTCATGAAAGAGTTGAAGGTTTCATGTTTTTTTGAAAGTAAGAATAAGTTTTTAAGGTTTCATAGTATGTAAATGGGTAAACAGTCTGTTTTTCCATTAGAAGTTTAAACTGATACATTTTTTAACTTACAACTTTGGCATGTTTGTCTGCACATTTAGAAAGTAAGACAAAATGGCTTTCGTTTGCCACTGGTCTCATGCATTTTGGAGTTATATTCAATAATCTATGAATTTTTTAAGTTAGTGTGACAATCTGTGACGTTTTTGTGACTCTTCGATTTTTCTGGCATTCCTCACTTCGGTTATTATTTTTATAAAAATCAAAATACAATACTACATGATGTTAGCTTCGTTTCTGGATTTTTCCATGATTTTAGGAGTAGTATAAATAGTTTTACAAAAAATTATTTCTCTAGTTGGTACGTGACTGGAAAGACAGAAATGTTTCTATCCCATTTCCAAGAATGAACCAAAACACCCTTTTCCCTTCGTATTTTGTCTAAAGTCAAAACTAAGGAAATGTTGGTGACTTCATAAGGTATCTACTGTAAAAATTTCATAATTTTCGGAAGTGTTTTAGTATTATTAAGAAAATTATTTCGATGGTGTCTCAACACTGAAAACATTCTGGAACACTGTTTTGACCTAGAAAATAAATTCAAAACCCAATTTTCGTATACCTTTTAATGTGACCATATTTTATGTGTGATATACACTTCAAGAGAGTGTCTACTGTACTTTTGCCAAATTTTTAGATGTTAGTTCAAGTAGAGTTTTGATGAGTTAAAAGGAACAATCCAGAGGAGCAGACAACGTTGATAAACGGCTCGAGATCGTAGTTCGATGCTAAGGCGATCAGACTAGGTCGAGTCTGCCGATTAAGTTAGCTGGAGATCAAAGTTTACAGGTCATCTGGAGACAAGCTCAAATCTAACCATCTGCAGGAGACGATCATGAAGAGCTCGAGGCGAGGTCAAGACAAGCCGAGTAGAATAAGAAAGACAAGTCTTCACCAAGTCACCGCAGAGACGAGTAGGAAGTATCGGCTAAGATCAAGAGCAGCTTTCAAGATTAAGTTAGTTGAGCGGTTTTCAGTTTGTTAGAACTAACTAACAAACTAACCGTTTTTTCGAGACTTATAAATAGGACTAGTTTTTATTTTTCTACATACTTATGTAAATTTGATTTTTCACACTATTCACTATTGCTTTCACAAAGTATTGTCAAGAGAGATTTCAAATATTTTCTAAGTGTTTATAGAACACTTCATTTCACATCTTCAAAAACACATCTTATTCTTAGAGTTAGATTTCGAAAGTTGATTAGATTTTTGAAGAGTTGAAGATCAAGTTGTAATTGTAAAGTTTGTACGGTAAGTAAGTAAGAAGCTAGTGAAGACCCTTCTTCAAGGTTTGGAGAAGGAGAGTGGATGTAGGATTGTTATAATCCGAACCACTATAAAACACAGTGTTATTCTTGCTTTCTTTAATTTACTGTTCAAGTTACAATTTTTGTTAATTCAAGACTAAAATTCAGGATCTTAACTAGAATCTAAATATCAGTCTTGCTTTTGATCTTGTTAAAAGTTGAGTTCACAATTATATTCCGCTGTGATAATCGATTCTTTGAATTGATTTTGGGAGATTCGAAAAATCTACAAAATCTATTCAAACCCCCTTTCTAGATTTTGTTCTAGAAGGCTAACTCGAGGTTTTATTCAACTCAACATTCCGGGACCAACAAGTGGTATCGGAGCGGTGTTAAGTCTGTTCGATATTGATTTTAGGTCTTGAATAAGATCTTTGGAATTATCTTGATTTTCTTCATTTTCTTCTTTTACTAACAGTGCTACTAATTAGTTTGTGGAGTATTTTGTTCCTTTATTTCATCATGTCATCAGGAAAAACAAGAAGTCAAGGAATCTTCTGAATTCTCTATTGAAGATTATGATTACTGGAAATTTAGGATGGAGAATCACCTAAAAGCCATTCATGATAGGATGGAAGAGGTTCTTGAAGAGGGACCTATAAAATTCTATCATGGAGGAACCAAAAGACTAGAGCCGAGTCGGTGAATCCAGGACTGCATAAGAAAAGAAGAGCTCGAGTTAACAAATGATGAAAGAAAGGTCCATAATCTTGATCAAGTAGCTCGAACCTGAGATCATTGAGACTCTAAGTAAGGATTGGATTGAAAAGGTTAAAAGATGCAAGATCGCCAAAGAAAATAAGCTTGATCTGTTTCTACATGCATTTGACACATTCAAAATGAAGGATGGTGAAAGCGTAGATCAACTGGACGTGAGATTGACTAATCTTGTGAACAAAGCAGCCGATTTGGGTAAGACTTACACCGAGAAAGAAATTAACAACAAAGTACTCGAGATCTTTGAGCAAAAGATGGAGAGAGAAAGCTAATATTCTCAAGGCAACAGAATTTGTCATCAATATCACATCATACTCTCTTCTCTCATCTTAAAGCAACGGAATATGACATTCACATTGAAGATGAAGAAGATGAGGCGAGTCATCTACATCTGGAAAAACAGTAGCATTTGTTCATCAAGATGAATCAAAAGATCTCTAAAGCATCCGATTTGTCCATAAAAGAAGAAATGGCTCTTTTCTTGAAAAGGTATGAGAGGCGAAGATGAAGTATAGAAGAAACAAAAGAGACAGATTAGATCGAAGGAACTATAGATCGAGACAGGGATGAAAAGAGTTCGGATAATGATAAAAAGAAGGATCGACCAAGAAGTCATAGGTCACCTATCGACGAGGAGATAGTAGTCCAAAAGCAGACAGAGGAGATATATGTTATACATGCAGCAAACCTGGTCACTACAGCCTATGATTGTCCTCAACTCACTCCCAGAGAGAGAGAAGAAAAGAGGAAGAAAAGAGATAGAAGATATGCTTTGACCGAGAGAGCTCTACTAGCCGAGAAAGAACAAGCTCGTGAGACATCATCATCCTCATCTTCATCTGATTTTGGGTCGATGATGACATATGTCTAATGGCTAAAGAGGTACATTACTATTCATCATCGGATAATGACTGTGACACCTTATCTCGAAATCGATCGATCTTATTGATAAACTTTTGAAAGATTTGGAGACCGCTCTATCTCGCTTATAAACAGATAGAGACTGAAAATCTTAATTTAAAAGATCAAATTTCTGATCTAACTAATGTCAATCGAGACTAAGAAAAGTGAGAAACCGCATCGTACATTCAAGGGGAATGTCGATCGAGATGATCACCGATACCTTGTCTCGATAAGACAGATAAGTTAGAACAGAACTGAGTTCTTTAAAAATAAAATTTTCAAACATCTATTTTGAGAATGAGAATTATAAAAGGACTAACGAGAGAATTAAATCTCAAATTAGGACTTATGAATAATTCTCAAACCACAATAGATAAAATCTTTAATTCATCTCAAAAGTCTAGTGATAAAGTGGATTAGGTTTTGATAGGAATAAGAAAAATGATCCTATAAAACCTAGAGTCTTTGTGAAAGCAACTAAACCTAAGGTAGAAACTTTATTCAGTCCACTGGAAACCAAAGGAATTAATTACCTCATCCGATACTTCAAAAGAAAAATCGGATGAGGAAAGTAACTCCTAAGGCTAAACCTAAGACTAAATCAAAGATCTATCCTAGGTATAATAGCTTTGATGGAAGAAACAGATCTTATCCATTCTTACCAAGATTCAAGACAATTTCAAAAGATCAACTGAATCGATTGATCTTGAAAGTCTTATCTTAGTAGATAGATATGGATGCAAGCTTCAATCTATGGTTTTAAGGAACATTGATATTTTTATCTGGATTCCTAAGAGTCAACTTAACATGAAAGGACCCAAAATACAAAGGGTACCTAAGCAATAAATTTGTGATTGCAGGAAGATAGGAAGATAGTTGATAGAGGAGACATTCTTGAGGTCATCTGGTACATTGATAGTGGTGTTCCAAGCACATGACCTATGAAAGACGACTTCTCTCTAACTATCAAACCATTGATGGACCTAGAGTGATGTTTGGTGATAACAACTATGGACTTACTAAAGGTGTAGGAACACTAATGATTGGAGATGTTCATGTTCAAGAAGTTTACTACGTGGAAGGATTGAAGCACAACCTACTATCTGTTTCACAATTTTTGATAAAGGTTTTTGTGTCAAATTTACTCATAATGCATGCTATGTATTAGATGGTTTCAATGAAAGTATTCTATTGGCTGGAGTAAGACAAGGTAACATTTATGTTGCCAACTTCAAAAGCTGTCCTAAGGATACTTGTCTTGTTGCTAAGAGTTCGAGATGACTTAAGTTGGGTGTACGCAGACGACTTGGTCACTTAAACTTCAAAACTCTTAACAAAATAGCAAGGAAATCCTTAGTTAAAGGACTCCCGATAAAATATTTTCAAAGAACCATATATGTGTTTCTTGTCAAAAGGAAAACGAGATCAAAGCTTCTTTTAAAACAATAAGTAGTCCTTCTTGAGAAAGAATTTTGGAACTTCTTCATATGGATTTGTTTGGTCTAGTAACTCCTCTCGGCTTTAGTGGAAGAAAATACACCTTAGTAATTGTTGATGATTTTTCAAGATTTACTTGGGTTATTTTCTTGTACAAAAGAATGAGACTATGACTAAGATTCCAGAATTCCTTAAGAAGATTCAAAATGAAAAGGGTTTAAATATTGTTAAAATTAGATGTGATAAAGGTACTGAATTTCTAAATAAATTGATTTCTAACTACTGCATTGAAAATGACATAGCTCAGAAACATCTGCGGCAAGGACTCCACAAAAAATGAAGTTGTTGAGAGAAGAAAGCGAGAACATTGAAAGAGCGGCTAGAACAATGTTATCTGAATTCAACACTCCTCATAGGTTTTGGGCGAAGGCATTGTCTGACATGCTATGTTCAAAATAGAAGTCTGATTGTCAAGGATAAGTGTAAAACTCCCTATGAAATTTGGAAGGGAGATCTCCCAAAATTTCATATTTTCATATATTTGGTTGTAAATGTTTCATACACAATAATGGGAAATCTAAATTAAAAACCTTTGATGCCAAGATAAACAGATGGGATATTCTTAGGATACTCATCTATATCAAAGGCATATAGAGTTTTTAACAAGACAACCTTGTGTGTAGAAGAAACACCCCATGTGGTATTTGATGAATCTTCTTTTGAGTTTGATAAGGCAGAGGACATCACAAAGATATCGGATGATCCGGATCGAGATGACTATCAAAGGATCAACCATAAAATTCTACAATCAAGAATCGGATTCAGATGAAGAAGAAGAATCGAGACAGAGGAAAGGAACACGAAAGAATTTCCTCAACTGGCTGATTTACCAACTAACCAGACGACGAACAACACATCGGTGATCAGACGACCAATAACACATCGGCTAATCGGGTAGAGTTGTCGAAGGTAACATAGAATCATACGAAATAAATAATTCAGACAAGACATCATCTACTATAAAAGATAAAGGTAAGAAAGTAATGTCATATCACCCACTAAGCGAGATAATTGGAGATTTAGACTGCGGTGTCGAGAAGAGGACCCAACTAAATCAAGATTGTATGTTCGGTTGCTATGTGTCATTACTTGAACCTAAATCAATTACGAAGCTCTAAGCGATTCCAAGCTGGATGAATGCCATGCAAGAAGAACTAAATCGAGTTTCAAAGACAAGATGTGTGGGAACTTGTTGAAAGGCCTCATCGTCAAAAAGTCATTGGAACTAAATGGGTCTTTAAAAACAAGAGGAATGAAAACAATATTGTGGTTAGAAATAAGGCCAGACTAGTTGCTCAAGGTTATTCACAATCGGAGGGTATTGATTATGATGAAACTTTTGCACCAGTGGCTCGTCGAAAGCCATAAGATTGTTTTTAGCCTATCAGCTTTTAAAAGATTCATAGTTTTTCAAATGGATGTTAAATCAGCATTCTTAAATGGAATCCTAGCTTAAGAAGTTTATGTAGAGCAACCCCTGGCTTTGTCGAAGGAGACAAGGTTTATAAACTAAGGAAAGCTCTATATGGACTTAAACAAGCACCAAGAGCTTGGTATGACACCTTGTCTGATTATTTAATTCAAAATAACTTTGTTAAAGGTAGAATTGATAGAACTCTCTTTAGAAAAGAGTTTGGTTGTGATCTTTTGTTAGTTCAAATTTATGTTGATGATATAATTTTTGGATCAACTAACATATCTTTATGTGAAGAATTTAGTAGTCTTATGAAAAGCATTTGAAATGTCCATGATGGGAGAAATGACATATTTTCTTGGACTTCAAGTCAAGCAGACAAAGAAGGGAATATTCATCAACCAAGCCAAATATACAAAGATCTTATTGAAAAATATGGAATAGGTATCAGCCGAGAAGCTAAGATACCTATGATGACAAATTTTTCAATGGATCCAGATGAGAAGGGAGAAGACACCGATCAAACCGAGTATCGAGGTCTTATTGGTTCTTTATTATATTTAAGCGCTAGTAGACACGATATTTCTTTTGCGGTTGGAGTGCATGCTCGATTTCAAGCTAATCCTAAGAAAAGTCATCTTGAAGCGGCAAAGAAAATCCTCAAGTATTTGAAAGGAACAGTAAATGTTGGATTGTGGTATCCGGTGATGACAACTTTGAGCCGTCTGGATACTCGGATTCGGATTTTGGTGGGTGTAAGATAGATAGAAAATCTACATCCGTACTTGCCAATTTCTTGGAAGTAAGCTGATTTCATGGTTGTCTAAGAAACAAACCTCTGTAGCTACTTCCACAACCAAGCCGAGTATATGGCGGTGGAAGTTGTTGTTCATAGTGATCTGGATAAGTCAGCAGCTAAGGGACTATAACATTATCACCAAAGAAGTACCAATCTTTTGTGATAGTAATAGTGCCATAGCTATTACCCATAACCCGATTCTTCATACAAGATGCAAGCATGTAGATATCGAGACACCACTTCATCCGAGACCATGTAGAAAAAGGAGATATCGGACTTGAAAAGATCTTGACCGACTTTCAAAGAGCGCACATCTTGACAAAACCACCGCAGACGAGGTTTAAAGAATTATCTATAGAATTAGGTTTATTAGATGCTTCGTTAGTAAATCTCTAATTTTTTAATTCTTGTCTCTCTCAATTTAGTTTATTATGTCTAGAAAGAATTATCAAACTAGATTTGAGTCAAAGGACAATCAGTAGTGATATCATTGATCTCTGTTTAGGAATCAAGAATCAAGGATTAGTCATATTGACCTTATCTAACATGATAATTGCTTATTTGACATATGGTAAATCGGAACTAGGGCACAATAGTCGGTGATTTTACGAAAAGCAGGATGACTATCTCGCACCCTATCGATCTACCTCATTACTAATAAGTTTTGATGAGTTTGTTTTGCGAGAACAGGTATATAAGATTAGTCTCATAAATCTCTTCATTCAGAAAACCTTCATCTTTGTTCTCTTCAAAATCTTTGTTTTCAAATAAAGTCCTTAAGTAAGTGTATTTCAAGTAATTTGAACTTTGTAACCAAGTGAAAATACTTTGTAAGTTTTAAATTTTTGTGGCTTTCAAAAATCGGACTAGGAGAGAGTTTTGAAAAAAATCAGATAAGATCAATTTGATCAAGTCTGATTTTACCAAGTCTGAAATAGAATACACGAGTATTAAGTAAGGCACCTCATTGCTTACGTCGGGTATACTAATTACTTCGATAAAGTAAGTCTATTAGCCGTCTAATACGTAGGATAAACGGTTACTTTTTACACAATTCAAGACACGTGAAGACCACGCGCCTGAATTTCAATCGTTTTTCTCGCTAAACCGTCGATATTTTACACGCGCCTCCTAAAATCAACGGTTTAAAATAAAAACTACGAGATCATGCCACGTTTTGCATTACCAAACTTTCCCTCTCTCTCCTCTAAGTTTAAAATCTTACCTTCTTCATTAAAATTTTTCACTTTCACATTTCATATTTCACTTATCAAAAACCTCTGTAAAAACCCTTTCTTACAAAAATTATTCAAATGGCTTCTTCTTCATCCCAACCTTCTAGACCTCCCACTTATATAAGCGCATCGATATCAAATTTCAAAATGAATCTTAGCAATTGAAAATAAACTCAAAGCCGAGATGTATGTCGACTTGAAACCACTCGGGGCAGGGAATCCAGCGAAAATTTAAGGCCGTTAGAAGCATCAAGACTACGAGGTTACATTTCACTCAAATCCACAGTAAAACAAAACAATGGACTTCATAGGCGCAGAATTTCTAGTGAGCAGTGAGTTTTTCGATGACGGGTTTAGTACTACCGTAGAGGGGACTAGGTTGGAGTATACTAAAGAAAATGTGGCTAGGACTTTGGATACATCGCGCGAGGGTGTGAATCCATTAGTATATAAGGAAGAGGAATGGGAACAATCTTTTGATTTGTTCGCGGGGTTACATATAGGGGAACAAGGAGGAATTTGAAAAAGCACATGTTGAAAAAGCACATGTTGAGAAGGAAATATAGGCTGTTCGGGAGGTTAAAGGAAGAGCGAGGCAAGGTTGGTTTTTAACCCTACTTGTTGGAGATTGGGTTCCTCGGTCTCTTTGTGAGTCATTTAATAAGATCACGATCGATGGATGGGTGAATAAGCGGGTCCAGACGAGGGAAGGAAAGAAGAAATTTTCTAAGCAAAAGGGTTTGCTTACAAAAAATGAGAGATTGGGTGGGCTGCCGGATTCGGACGATGAATCGAGGCGAGGCACGAGCCCGAGAGACTTGAATTGGCGGCACTGGGTGCAGAGACGGCCAGGTGAGGTACCAACTAGAGGTACCAGAAGTGAGATCCCAGCGGCCCGGGGAAGAGGCACCAGTGCTCGGCCAGTGAGGAAGCGGCAGGGTGGAAAGCGGGTGGCTCAACCACTTCGAAGGAGGACCGAGAAGGAGGCTGGTCAAGGCTGCTGATACGGTTGGGAGTCTTCCTCAACTCCTGCTAGTCTGCTACGAGAGGAGGCTGCAGCACTTCAAATAGCAGCGGCGGTATAGGTGAGACGGAGGTGATGGAAGATCCCGGCTGAGCGAATCAGCATCTGCCGAGAGGCAAGCCTCTCCAGTACATCTTCCAACATCTCATCATCGATAAATCCCCACCCACCTAGGCGATGAAGAAGTATCCAAGGCTGGTACTTCGAGCCTCCTGAAACAGCCTACTTCCGATATTATCCAAATACAAACACCTCCCACCTCATCTCCTTTACCCGAAATACATCCCACCTCATCCCCCACACCTGATATCCCTCCCACCTCTACTCAACCGTTCGATTTTCTTGACTTCCTCTCCACTAAATATCCCACTCCATCACCCCAAATCAGTCCAATACACACTCCCGGACACTGATGGCTATGTAGGAAGCTTCGAGCTCTCCCTACGATCGAGATGCCAAAAGGAGATTAGTTGAGTTAATTCACTGAACTTGATTTAACCACGAAGTAATGAAGGAATTCATTGAGATCTCTGGCTGGTCCATCATCTGCGGATGGTGATCTGGAGGAGATGAGCTCATTCCGATGAAGTAGGTGGGACAACTTCATCTCCCGGGAGAAGGTTATTTTGGAGTCTGCTGGAATCTCATGCTTACTCGGTTATCCTATCGAGAGGAGCATTGAATTTCCTACGAAGCCGCCTTGGCTTATTCGAAACCCTACCCGGCCGTCCCTCCCAGCGGCCAGATCCACCTTTTCTTCAATTCTAAATCAGCTGGAAAAGAGGGTAGAGGATAAGTTCACTCGAGATGCTCACAATGAAGACTGCAGACATCGTAGATTCATCGGTGTAACTATGGAAGACATGCTAAAAGCATCCGAGGTAAATCTTCTATCTTCTATTTCAAATCTTGTTAAAGTCATTTGTCAAAGAAGAGTGGAAGAAGTGAAGAAGGAGGTTGGAGAGCTAAGAATCCAGACCAGTGACAATCAAGCTGTTGGCGATGATATCCTCCTTAATCAATCCTCGGCTTCCACCTATTTTATCGTGATCAAGGAGCTTGCTATGCTACTTGATGATGTTAAAAAGGGGAAAGATGTGGGGATTGTGAAAGCCGAGCTTAACCGAGATCAAACTTTCAGCGGCTAGCCAATCGGATGAGCTCACCGCCTTAAAAATTAGAATTGATCAGATTGAGGAAGCAATCGGGGCGGATGAGTGGCCAGAAAGAAAGAAGGCGAGCTGAAATCTGAAAGATATATGGCTAAGATCGAGAGAGAGGAAGGAGGAGGCTAGAGCCAAAGCTGGAGCTGAGAAGGGAAAGGGGAAAGAGCTGGTGGTGGTGGAGAAAGAGAAGGAAAAGGAGGCAGAGAAGGTCGTGTCGCCTATCGGGCAGAGCCCGATGTCCAAAGGCTCTTGGAAAGAGGCCACTGGAAAAATCAGTGACGGCTTAGGATAGAGAGGCGAAAGGGACCGACGGATCAAGGCCGAGAAGGTGTATTATGGCCGAGGGAAGCCGGGAGGAAGATTAAGTCGGCAAAGGAGGCTGGCCGCATTTTTGATAAATTCCGGAAGAAGTGGGTAGTCCCATCTGTGGAGGAGGAGCAGAGGCAACTTGGATCGGACTGCTTGAAAGGGTCGATGCCCCGAAAATGATTGCACATCCATCGTGGGCAAATGAGTACATGAAGTACGGCCAAGTGGACCTTCTTCCGGTACATTTGCAAAGGAGTTGGAGCGTCATCACAATGAGACGATCGCTTGGCATGATTGGATGGAGAAGGAAAATCCGAAGTTTGTACCAAACTTCTTGATGAAGGAGATGAATGGTACAACGTGGATTTGGTCGCTCAGAACTACTCATCCATTCCGATAAAGTGAAAGATGATGGCTCGATAAACAAGGAATGGATCGTGTCAAGTATCAACTATGGTATAAATCGGATGAAGTTGGTGATCCAAATGAAATTGCTTTGAAAGTGAGAACTCGAATATTTGATTGGATGCGGCTTCGAGAAAAAGACAGATGGGCCCGATTAGATAAGCTTAAATTTTCTTATCCTTTATCTTCTTATCTGCTCCATATGTAAATTTGTAAATGAAAGCTGAATATGAATGAGATAACTAGTTCTTATCTGTTTTACTTGTATGTTTTAAAAGTTTTCTTTCTTGTTTTAAGGAACTTTAAAATTTTTCTAAGTATGAAACATCCGAGAAAATTTATCATCTCGGACTCAATATTTGCAAAATTTTTCTTAAAGTCTAAAATTTTTTCTTATGACTTAAATTTGTTTTCTTTTGAAAATTCTTATGACTAAAGAATTTTTATTTCAAAACTTTCTAAGTGTGAGTTAAAATGCTTTAATACGAATTGATAGTGTGAATGAATTCTAACTTGCTTATCCGATTGACTTGAATAACTTTGACTAACATCAGCTATGAGCATGTTTCTTTTATAGTTTTAACATCATCAAAAAGGGGAAAATTGTTAGTTTAAGTAGAGTTTTGATGAGTTAAAAGGAACAATCGAGAGGAGCGCACAACGTTGATAAACAACTCGGATCGTAGTTCGATGCTAAGTGATCGAGACTAGGTCGAGAGCCGATTAAGTTAGTGGAGATCAAAGTCTATAGGTCATCCTGAGACAAGCTCAAATCTAACCATCTGCAGGAGACGATCATGAAGAGCTCGGATGAGGTCAAGACAAGCCGAGTAGAATAAGAAAGGCAAGTCTTCACCAAGTCACCGCAGCACGAGTAGGAAGTATCGGCTAAGATCAAGAGCGATTTTCAAGATTAAGTTAGTTGAGCGGTTTTCGATTTGTTAGAACTAACTAACAAACTAACTATCTTTTCGGACTTATAAATAGGACTAGATTTTATTTTTCTAGATACTTATGCAAATTTGATTTTTCACACTATTCACTATTGATTTCACAAAGTATTGTCAAGAGAGATTTCAAATATTTTCTAAGTGTTTATAGAACACTTCACTTCACATCTTCAAAAACACATCTTATTCTTAGAGTTAGATTTCGTAAAGTTGATTAGATTTTTGAAGAGTTGAAGATCAAGTTGTAATTTGTAAAGTTTGTACAAGAAGTAAGTAAGCAGCTAGTGAAGACCCTTCTTCAAGGTTTGGAGAAGGAGAGTGGATGTAGGATTGTTATAATCCGAACCACTATAAAACACAGTGTTATTTCTTGCTTTCTTTAATTTACATTCAAGTTACAATTTTTGTTAATTCAAGACTAAAATTCAGGATCTTAATTAGAATCTAAATATCAATCTTGCTTTTGATCTTGTTAAAAGTTGAGTTCACAATTATATTCCGCTTGTGATAATCGATTCTTTGAATTGATTTTGGGAGATTCGAAAAATCTACAAAATCTATTCAAACCCCCTTTCTAGATTTTGTTCTAGAAGGCTAACTCGAGGATTTATTCAACTCAATATTCCGGGACCAACATTAGATGATTTATTTATATTTTAGAAAATGCCCCAAAGTCGTGAGTGGGCAATGGAAGTTGTCATAATGCTTGAATTACTACTTTTGAAAAGGTGTTTTCCATTTTTATGTGTCATACTTAGGAGCATGTTAGTAAGAGTCTTATATATATACATATATATTCTTGTGTCGAAAAATTAGAGTTCCAATAATTTACGACTAAAAGACAAAAGACGTATAAGTAATCAAAAGCCCTTTGGGACCAACGCCTGTATTTATTCCTCGATAAGAAACTAAAACCCAAAAGTTTCCTTTAGGAACGAAATACGACTGGTCGGTGATTTGCTCGGACGTTTTCCCCTTTCAAGTCATACTTTCGAACTTCTTTTTAAGGTGGGTGGCACTAACCGTATTGCCTTTATTTATGTCATAGTTGAAATATCATTGCTAAATCATGTTTGGTTTACGAGCGATGTTGGTATCGTCTTGGTTGTTTTACGAGCGGAGGTGGTCCGTCTCGGTTTATGAGCGATGTTGGTATCGTCTCGGTTATTTTACGAGCGGAGGTGGTCCGTCTCGGTTTACGAGCGATGTTGATATCGTCTTGGTTGTTTTACGAGCGGAGGTGGTCCGTCTCGGTTTCGAGCGATGTTGATATCGTCTCGGTTGTTTTTCGAGCGGAGGTGGTCCGTCTCGACGAGCGGAGGTGGTCCGTCTCGGTGTTTACTTTCTCGTAAAAATATGATTGATGTGTATTATATTAAACTATGCATGATAGCGTGCGGGCTACCCACACTAAGAAATTCAAATTCTCATGCCCTTTTTAAATATTTTTCGAGGTGAGCCGATGGAGTACTTGGGAGCAGCGATAAACTCGGCCTTCCCCGCCATATAATATTGGAATGCTTAAACGCTTCCATTTTTCCCGTCTGCAAATTTTAGACTCTCTATCTCGCTTTTGCTAAAACTTAGACTCACAATACTTTCTCCGCCGCTACGGTTAATTATGCTCTGTTTTAATGATTAGGATTTTAGCTTGATGCTGAATACTTTAAGTTAAGAATCATTCAATTGTTTTATTTTATCTTTTCCCTTATCGATTTTCTTTCTTTTAAAAAAATTGTTGTCTTACTTTTTCCCTTTCACTAAGTGACGACTCGAACTTGGATAAGTAAGTGGAATTATCCGGGTTCGGGCGTTAAACCTCATAAACCCAATTAGTCACAAAAGAATCGCAAATGTAACAACATGCATCAAACTTCTTTTTCTAAGTATCTTACCAACCCCTTAGACTCAAACTCAACAACATCAATCTTTCTTTCAATCAACAATTTCCTATTACTTAACCTAGTAACTTTTTGATCAAGAGTTTCAAAGATTCGAATCATCACTAGAATCCTCAAGTTCACTATCATTTTCATCACCAACAGAAGTTCGAGAATCAGTACCGTTCTCGGAATGATCAAATTCTTCGCTTGATTTCTCCTCGCAGTCATCACTGCTTGTCATCTGGATTAGGTAATCTTGCACTTGTTCCAAAGATCGGGTACAACAACGCCTGCTTTCTTCTTGGTTCGCCTTTCTTGCCTTATTTTCAGCTCAATCGGTGGTACATTCTCATGTAATCCCCATCATCGGTATTAACAGCTGTTCACCACTTTGCTTGTCGAATTTTGAAACCGAGTCGAGAATACCTTAATCGGTTCATTTGCAATCGAACCCATAGTAGGCTTCTTTTTCCTTGATGATTCGAGTAATCAACCCTTGTAAATACATGTCCCGATTGCCTTCTTAGTTTTGGAGCAACCGATGGAGGGCTTCTCTTCCTTTTCCCTTTTGCGGCCTTAACGGTGGCAGCAAGCTCCATCGGTTACGAGTCCTCCGACATTGAGGAGTCGGTGTGCTCGGTGTTGTTCTCCTCCTCGGCAAGTGGACTCTTCCCTTTGCTGGTTTCAATCGTGGGTGCATCCTCCATTGTGGTGTCCCCTGCCGGCATATTCTGCGCAATCGCAGCAACATCGACATCTATAGTGGTCGATTGAGGGTTTTCAGAACGGAGTAGGTGTAGGAGTAGGGTCGGTTTGAGTGGCGAGGTATTGAGACACATCAACTGTCACATCTTAATTTTATAAAGAATTTTAATGTGACTTGAATAAAAATACCGTTCAAGAGTTCATAAAAATAAAACATTTTTTTATGGGAAACAATTTAATAAATACCATCAAGCGGAAACATGAACATGAGAATCTTTAGTAAATAATAAAAAAATATCAACTAAAATAAATTGCATAAATTGTCTCAATTTTCTTAAAAACATAATTCACTTCAAAAACAATCTTACAAAAAGAAATTTAATGTCATGCTATGAATTAAAAATGCTAAATAAATAACACCAATCAATCCACCTTGCCTCCGTCGCGCCTCCATTATTTTTAATCTGCAAAACCATTAATTTGATTGGGGTGAGCAACCAATTAGCTCGGTGGGATCCTATTTGTCACGCTTAAATATCCAACATAATCAAAACAAAGAACTCACATACCACATAACCATAACGTTTGTCGGCCAAAGCCAACCATAATAACATAGCATCATAATCGGTCCTTTCCACCGAAATATAGTTACGAAACTCATTATGTCACACGGTCCTTTCCACCGAACATAAATCATAGTTTATTATGTTGCACGGTCCTTTCCACCGTAACATAAATCATACTACCTCCGTCAGGAGAAGCTGACAGGACTTTTTCACGGTTTTTGTGTGAGAGTTATTTCATAGTAAAACATTTACAAAAGTTATTTTATATGAATGATATGTTAGTTGATCTTATTAACTAGCATATCATTCATATAAAATAATTTTTGTATACATATTACTATGAAATAATTCTCACACAAAAACCGGTGAAAAAGTCCATGTGCAGACTTCTCTGGGACGGAGGGAGTAACATAGTACGTACACGGTCCTTTCCACCGGTCATACACATAAATAGTATGTTACACGGTCCTTTCCACCGTAACATACCCATATCATATCATATAGCACATAGTAGCAAGCAACAAATCTCAATCATGCAAGGTATTTAAAAGTGAAAAATAATTACCAATCATATAGAGAAAACCTCACCTTACACCTTGATTATCCATGGTAAATGTGTAGATATTTTAGAACGAGACCTCCTCGGCCTAAAATAATAATTCATAAATTTTGGTCATAGTATTATAACTGCTAAACCGATAAGTATTAGTCTTACCTTTTATAATTAAATCTTTTAATATTATTAATAACTCATTCAATATCATAGTAATAAAATAAATAAATAAATAAAAGAAATAACACATTTCATCTTTTATTAGGAAGCATCTAAGTTGCCGCCTCATTTTTAATATTATCTTTTTAAAGTTAAACTTACGCTTAGCCACAAGCCATATATATATATATATATATATATATATATATATAATATACACACTCATATTTATGCCAATCTATACGTTTTCAAAAAATTGTTATTATTAATACTTTTTTTTCAAATCAACACTTAGTCATATATATATATATATATATATATATATATATATATATATATATATATATATATATAAAAGCCGACCCAAACACCATTTTTAATACTAACATGAAAAGCCGACCCAAACACCATTTTTAATACTAACATGAAAAGCCGACCCAAACACCATTTTCAAAAAATTGTTATTATTTATACTTTTTTTTCAAATCAACACTTAGTCATATATATATATATATATATATATATATATATATATATAAAAGCCGACCCAAACACCATTTTTTTAATACTAACATGAAAAATAATTTTTAACATAAGACTTAGAAAATAAAAATTCATTACATGAAATAGAAATCTGCCCTATTTAATCTCTATCAAAAGAAATATTATACCTTTTCTTACAGAAACAGTGACTTGAAGCTTAGAATATAGTCAAAAGTTATGGCAATATTTTCCTTACAAATTAATTTAACTTAATGAAATTATGGTCTCAGTATAATTATTAGATTTTCAAAATAAAATTATAGATTCAATCAAACGTGAAATTTGATATTGACAAAGAGGGAAGGATATTGTGTTACCTAACAGCAAGGAATTGAGAGAAGAAATTCTTTTGATGCTCCAGAGAAAACTTGAATTTACATTGAATAATTTTTCGTGGGTTTATTTTGTGAGATGATCGTGATTTATAAAAAAATAGGTGGTAGAGATATTTTTGTTGAGATAAAAAGGGAATTTGGATCTACAAAATCTCACACTAAAAGATAAGATTTTTAATTTAAAATTTTGAATTTTTGAAAGAATGGGAACTATATATTTTATTAATTTATTGTAATTACTAATAAAATATAACATAAATAAAGCTGAAAATATTAATAATTAATATTATAATTATAACATATGCAAAATTTAATTTACTTATGGTGATTGATACTCTTGGGTATTATATCAACCGTTAGTGAGCCGATTGTGAGCTCAGAACGTTTGGCGCGCCTTTCAGGTTTTGGGCAAGGTTTTGAGCGATGGTTTCAGCCTTTGCGCTCGATGCTTCGATGGTTATGTGAATGTTCGGAGGGTAAGCATCGATCGAGGCATAGGAGGTGATGTGGTAGTGGATGATTCGGCAACGATCGCGGCATTAGGGTTTGTAGCCATTTATGAGCAGTTGAGGTTTGATTGTGAGTTTGGTGAGGTTTCGTTTGAGGGAGAAGTTTGAATGTGTGAGTCCTTTGGGTTTCTGCCATTTCCACTTAAATAGAGTATTAAAATATTCAATTTAAGTTGATAAAAGAAGATATTAACCGAACACTTATGCAAAATTTCAAAAAAATGAACAGTGATCACTACTATGCTTTAGTATTCGAGCAACATAATTTCGAGAATTATATAGAGAAAATAAAGTTACGGTTAATAGTGTAGACCCACAAAGAAAATTCTGGAATAAATTAGAACCTATGTGGTTTAAAACATTAAATCCATGATCTCCTAAAATTAAGGGATAAAATCATGGGTTTAAAAATAACTTCCAGAAAAAAAACAAATTAATTAGTCCAATTAATTAAAAACTACACGGCATTATCTAAATAAGGTAATAGTGGGTTTAGTGTATGACCTAGTCAAATTAAGAACTAAAACATAATTAATTAATTACACAAATTAAAATAAATTCGAAACTTGCTCGATGTTGTACTCAAAATTGGAACACACACTTCAACACCGGTTTTTCCTTAGAAAAAATTCTCCAATGTTGCAAATAAATCATTTTCAGTTTTTCTAGCACTTTTAATCACACATTGATCCATCTTTTCAAAAAGAGTGCATCGTAGTCGCGAACTCTGTGCCCCATAGTTACTCAATGGATTTGTGAGCATGTTGATATATCACTAATCACCTTTTGAAAAGAAGACATCGTAGTAGCGAACTCCGTGCTCCATAGTTACTCGGTGAATTAGTACATCTTGAGTGCTTTTTCTTTCTAATTTTTTTCAATTGCATTTGAGAAGTATGAGACCTCTTTATATATATACAACATCAATTATGATTCAAATTCATTTTTCGAGAGGAATTAATTAATCAAGAAAAGTCCAAAATTAACCAAATTACACACTGTACCGTGATGTTGTCACATATATTACAACATTTGTAACAACATCTATCTAACTTTATTTAGATAGTGCACATACCAAGAGATTTTCTCGTAAATGAGAATCTCTCATGGTCAAGAGCTTTAGTGAAAATATCAAAGCAAATTGATTTTCGGTGGGTACATACTCTAACTTAACAATATTTTTCTCTACCAAATCCCTTATAAAATGATGTCTTATACTAATGTGCTTAGTGAGTGAATGTTGTACAGGATTTTTCTAAATATTAATAGCACTAGTGTTATCACAATACACGCTTAAAATATCACTTTTAATACCATAATCATGAAACATCTTACTCAACCATAGAAGTTGTGTACAACAACTTCCGCCGCGATGTATTTTGATTCTCGCAAAGGATTGTGAAACACAGCTTACGCTTTCTCTTTGTGCCATGAAATCAGCTTGTTTCCCATGTAGAAACGGCCACCACTGCGTACTTTTACGTCATCTATGTCTCCACCACAAGATCACTATATCCCACAAGTGTGCTATTTGTGTCCTTGGTATACCAAACGCCTAGATCACTTGTACTGCAACATATCTTATGATTCTCTTAACAAGATTCGTATGATTCCTTTGGACATGCTTGGTACTGCACAAACACAAACACTATACATGATATCCGGTCTACTAGAAGTTAAGTAAAGAAGACTACCTATCATGGATCTATATAGTGTTGGATCAATTTCTTTTCCAAAGATTGTCTTTACACAATTTCTCGTGTAGATTCCATAGGTGTTTTCATTACCTTCGAATTTTCCAGCCAACCCCATCCTGTCCAAATTACAACCCAAGCCGACCCATCTCCACCCGATTGAATCCACGCCCACACCCACTCCACCGAACCCACCCCTACTACAACCGAACCAGCCACCACTCAACCTCGAACAACCATCCTCTTCTACCATCCCCTTCCCGAAACCCAATCCACTATCCCTCATCAAACACATTCATCTCCTCCTCCAAAAATTGAGACTTCTTCATACTCGCTTTCTCGGAGGACATCCAAATGCGATCTCCTTCCCCCTACCTCCACCAAATGAGCCTCAAACCCCCTCCTCCTCATCTAAATCCTCATCCGAGGACGATGACAGTGATCTCGAGCCCAACAACAGCCATCTCCTCAATCGTTTCACAAATGGAGAAGAAAATAAAGAGAGCTTTCTCTAAGAAGATGAAGAAGAAGAAGAAGAAGACAAAGAAAATGGTTGAGGCTGTGACGGAGACGATGATAGCAAGCATGAGGAAGTCGAGATAAACCTTATTGATAAAATTACTACTCCGACTAACTCTGTCTTGGCCGAGAAGGTGAAAGCGTTGGAGGAGGAGGTGTTGGGTCCAAAAATCAGGTGACTGATTACAATGCTATAGTAGTTGACGCATTGGCCATGGATAAGTCAGACTTAATTAAATGCAATGATCTGGAAAAGAAGTGACTACCCCGGGCCGATGAAGTCAAAAAGGGGGAAAAAGCGGAGCAAGAAAGAGGATGAGCCCTCACACTGCCATTGAGGAGACTAAGAAAGAGGTCGGCACGAAGGCTAATGCACTGAGCCTGGAAGTAGCCAAGGAGGATGTCGAGCTCAACTCCGATGAGCTGGCTGCGCTTCACCGAGGGTGAGCCAACTGAAAGAGGCCCCGAAGGAGGACGAGCCGAGGAGAAAAAGGAGGAAGAGTAGAAGTCTGCCACTGTTGGCAAAAATGAAAGAATTTGAAAAGCTAGCTTCGAGGTCGGATATGATCAAGAGTCTCCACCAAGGCACTAATTCTTAAACCAACCTGTGTTGAGAAGAGGAAAAGGGAGCCCGATTACTCAAACCTATCTCAAGAGCAATAAGAAGAGTAAGGCGAGGAGAAGGCCTGGTTTGGGGAAAGGGAGAGGAAGAGGCTAAAGAAGAAGAATAAGGGTTTGGAGATGCAATGGAGCAAAGATATAAGGAAATGGGTGATGAAGGAAGCGGATGAAGTGGAATTCCGACCCTACCATCGTACACTCAACCCACCAAAGTTAATCGCAGTCGGTATTCAAAGGAGATTAAAGACAAGAATCTGGATGCGAGATGGATGTACTCTTGGTACATCTTGAAAGGTTCCGATTCATCGGTGAAGATTATGATTTGAGGTGGCACGAGTGGATCGAGAAGGAAGACATCAACCTTTACCACCGCCCGATTGATGAAGGCCGATAAGATCTTCAACGCCGACATCTGCGCCCCGGCTTATGAAATAGCCGGACCCAAAACCAATGCCGATAGAACAGCTTGACCTCGGGATTAATGGCATTGTCGCCAAGGCTGAAGTTGAGTTAGGTCTAAAAGATGAAAAAGAGTTGAAGGCACTCAGAAGACGGGTCATCACCTGCTATTTCCGAAGCTTATCGGTGGGGAATCGATAGAAGGATTTTTCTTTTCCTTATCTCTTTTCTTATCCATTTTTGTAACTTGTAAATGTGATGTGAATATACTTCATCTTATCTGATTTACCTTGTCTTATTTTTTTAAGCTTTCTTATCGCTTTCTAAGAAAACTTAAAAATTTTCCTAAGTGTTAATCATCCGAGAAAATCTTCATCTCGATTAAAATTTCTAAAAATTTTTTAAGTCCTAAGACTCAAAATTTTTATAAGTATTAATCATCCGATAAAGTCTTAAGACTTAAAACTTCTCTTAAAATTCCTTATAAAACTTTTCAAAAATTTTTCTAAGTGTGAAATTAAGTGTTCTTATGTGAATAAATCAACTAAATGCTGAATGTGCTAAAATGTGCTTATCGATTATCTTGAATAAACTTACTAACATCAGTGTGAGTTTGTCTCTTTCTTGTAGTTTTAATTCATCAAAAAGGGGGAAATTGTTAGATTAGAAGAAGTTTTGATGAGTTAAAAGTGGTCAGACTAGAGTCAACTCATACAAAGTAAGATGATCAGCCATTTACATAGAACAACCGAGGTAGAGCTCTAGCACTAGGTGACTAGACTAGGTAAAGCTAGAAAAGTCATCTAAGATCGAAGAAGCAAAGGTCATCGAAGATGAGCTTGAGATAGTCAACTGTTGGAGACAACAATAAAGAGCTCGACGAGGTCTAGACAAACCGAGTAGAATAAGAAAGGCAAGTCTTCACCAAGTCACTATAGACGACTAGGACCAAAGATCGGTGAAGTCAAGACAGTTTTCAAGAATAAGTTTATTAAGCGATTTTTAGTTTGTTACAACAAACTAACCATTTTTCAGGAGCTTATAAATAGGTTTAGGCACGATTTCAAACTTAACTCTCAAAGACTCTCTCATTCACATTATTCACAAATTTCTAAATTCTCATAAATATTTTAAAAGCAATATTCATAAGTTCAAAGTGTTTGTAGAACACTTGTTTGTATATCTTCAACACCATTGCACCGTATTCTAAGAAATTCCAAAAGGGTAGGAAGGTTGAAGATAGGATTGAAGATAGAGATCTTCGAAAGTTGTATTTGTAAGATTGTAAGTAAGAAAGTTAGTAAGTAGTCGAGACCCTTCTTCAAGTTGAAGGAGGAGAGTGGATGTATGATCGGTTTAATCGAACCACTATAAATCGTAGTGTTCTTTCTTGCTTTATTATACTTATCTTGTTCTCAATCAACTTTAAATCAAGTTCAATTTGATTCTTAATCAGTTGCTTTTGATCCATAAAGATTGTGTTAAAGTTCGTTTTAATTTGTGTAAACTTTGGTACTTTGAATTGATTAACAAGTCTTTGAAAAAGGATTTGAAAATCTATTCAACCCCCACTTCTAGATTTTCACTAGAAAGTTGTCTTAGTTCTTTCTTTAATTCACTCAATCCGTGGGACCAACAAGACCTTTCAAGAATTTAAGAATCTTCTTGGTCGCTTCAAGATGACTCTTCTTGGTGATTCTCAGTGGTCAACCTATTTTATATTTTAACTCATCAAAACTAAATACAACTTTCTTCCTAACAATTTCCCCCTTTTTGATGATGTTAAAACATAGCTCAAGAAAAAAATATGTTAGTGTTAGGATTTGAATTTGTATGTTTTGATGATGTTCTTAAAACCTATGTGTAATAGGACCAGTGAACACTCGTTAGTCGGTGATGATCTAGATAGGGTTTATGTCTTAGTACGAGATAAACTTGCTAGGCTTAACCTTACGTATCAGTTGGTTGAGAACTAAAGGTCTTGATAAGAAGACTTGAAGATCTAAGAGAGATTTCGTTCGAAGTCATTTAGAAAGGCGTCATGAAGATCAAGAAGAGATGATAAGAGTTACGCAAAAAGAAGTATTGTCAAGAAAGGTTCAAGTGAAGATAGCAAGGTTGGAATCCATGCTACAGAAGCTTTAGATGTCTTTGGAGCAAGGTTGAAAGTTGCTAGAGTTGACTTCAAGAAATTCATCGGGGATAACAAAAGTCGGAAAGATAACTCTAAGATACTCGAAGTCAGTCAGTGAAGATTTGATTATCAATCAAGATCAATCAGGATAATTGATTGGTATCGAGAAAATCAATTATCCAAAGTCAAACAAATCTTCCAACGATCACTTACCATTTCTTTGAAGACCTGATTGACAAATTAGCCTAACGGCTAGTCAAATTCGTAATCATAAAAGCTGAGTGAAGGTTTTTAAAATAGATACATGGCGAGAAACATCAAGCGAACGTCTTCACTCATTGCAATACACGCTTAACTCTTCATACCAGAAATTGATCGAACACGTTGAATTTTCTAAGAGATTTATTTTTGGTCAAGGAAGTGTAAATCACCTTTCATTATCTCAAGACGAGAGAAGGTTGATTGTTTTTAGATCTAAGAGTTAACACTCAAAGATCGAATCGATTGTACCAAGGGCAGGAACTTGTTAAACTTCCTGTGGTCGAATCCTCAAGGAGATTAGAGGAGACAAGACCGAGTTTCGGTGGATAGTAAGGCCCCTGTGGGATCGGGGAGAGTGGACGTAGGATCGTTATATCCGAACCACTATAAAAATCTCTGTGTCTTTATTTGCTTTACGCATTCATACTTATAATCGCTCATTCATTCATCGCTTTTATAAACTTGCATTAATCTTGCTAAGTATCTTTCAAGAAGGTTTTCATTCAAAGGTTTTTCAAATACACACACGAGATTAGCTTCCGCACCATCGAAGACTTCGAGTTTCCGAAGTCTGCTGATCTCATTTAACACACTCGAGTACCTTGCCGCAGAAGACTTCAAAGTCTTCTATCCTCACACTCAGCTCACGAAAAGTTGTAAAAAGTTTTGAGTGTGGTAAAGTCTATTCAACCCCCTTCTAGACTTTCCACCTCCTTGCACATCTCGTCCGGGACCAACAGCTAGTAATCTTAGAAGATAAGTATTCCACAAAGTATGCACTTAAGTCACATAGTCGACCAATCGAGCGACAAATTTTTCGGTTAGAAGATCATAGTCAAATAGTCGGAAGAAAGACAAGATAGTCAAGATTAGTGCATTACAGATGATTTAGTGTTATGCATTTTTAACCAAGTTTATTTCGGATAGTTACACCAAGAATTGATAGAAGATTAAATTAGAACAAGTTAGTTTAAACAATGTTTCATGAGAGTAGGTAAAAAATATATTCACAAGTATTTCATGTACATCACGGCTTAGCACATTTTCACATGATCGAGCATATAGTCGACAAGGATTATAAAGGTAAGACTTAGTCATACCACCTATCTTCTTCTAGTATACTTGAGCGATCGAAGACCCTTTTCTTCGTGGACACCGTTTCACCTCCTTCGCCAAGTCGGCTTTAGCTTCTACTTTGATAATTAGTCGCTTCACTCTTTCATGGTCAGACGACCATCTTTCGTCCTTGGAGGTTTCATCGTTGCATAGGCGAGTGCGACCACGTCGACATTGAATTCCTCATGAGCAAGGTCGATTAGATATTGATAGAATTTATAATTCTTTTCTTCCAACCAGACATGGAAAGCGATGTTCTCTTCTAGGCCCCACTTGATCTTCTTGCGAGACGTGGAGAGCGAAGATCCATTCTTCCTCATAGGATCTCCACATCTCCCGATCTCCCATCGCAAGATCTCCTTGGGTGCTACATGGCTCCTATGGAATGGTCGAATACTTCACCCCCTTGCTCATCTCGGCCTTTCTCGAACCCACTTCCTCTATCTTCTATCATAGAACTTGCCAACCGCTTTCTCCTGCTCCCTCCTCTTCTTTGCATCCCTTCTTTTATACTTCTCCTTCTCCTCCCTCTTCCTTTTCTTTATCTTTACCTCCTCGTCTATCTCGGCTGGGTCTTAGGTTTGCTTGCGGCTTTGGCTCTCCCGGTGGCATATATGAGGATGAGGGAGATTTGATTGATAAGATGGGGACAGTATCTTGAGCAGCCTTCTTGTTGAGATTCGGTGGATTGAGGCGCTGCGTCCTTCGTCTCGATCCTTCTCGGCCTCTCGAGACTTCTCATCGCAGCCTTTCTTCTCGGCTTCTTGACTTTCGGTAGCTCTTGAACAACTCTTCCGTCTTCAAGTTTAAAGCTAGGATTTTGTCATCTTGAATGTCCACTCTTTTCTTGAGCTCACTATCTTCCCCCTTTTTAACAAAGAAGAAAGCGGGTATTTCGAGATAGTGGCTACTTGTTCAATTTGCCTCAGATTCATTTCTAACTAATCCTGTCTTTCCGATCCACCGATCATACATTTTCCTCCGAGCTATTCTAAGTATTGTTTGAGGATGTTTGTTTATCTGTCTTTCTCCATTGCTAGTGTCATCCTCAAAACCTCGCTTAAAAGAAGCCTCTTTGGCTGACCATGACTCCCTTCACCTGGTCTTCAACAAGATCTCCGATCCGAGAATATGCATCTAACACATACTATATGACCCGTGCTCCTTGGGCTCTTTCTTCCTCAAAGCAATCTGTTTGACCTTAGCCATGTGCTCTTCGTGTCCGATTCTGGAAAAATAGAGGTCTATCTTTGTCTTCTCATGAATTGCAGCCTCTATATTTTCCTTGATGGATGATGAAATGACGCTTGGAACCCATTGAAAAGCACTCAGCGAGGCCTTCTTCGATACGCTACCTCCTCTTTCGGGACATGTTAGATCGGAAGAAGTTTTGATGAGTTAAAAGAAGTCGACTAGAGTCAACTCGGATGAAGTAAAATGACCAGCTCTGCGAAGAACAATCGAGGTAAAGACCTAGCACTAAGTTGATCGGACTAGGAAGAGCTGGATAAGTCACCGAGATCGAAGAGGCAAAGGTCATCTCGAAGACGAGTTTGAAGCGGAGTCATCTGCAGGAGACAACAATGAAGAGCTCAGACGAGGTCAAGACAAGCCGAGTAGAATAAGAAAAGCAAGTCTTCACCAAGTCACCGCAGACGACTAAAAGCAAGATCGGTGATAAAGAGGTAGTTATCAAGATTAAGTTTGTTAGGCAATATTAGTTTGTTACAACAAACTAAGCGTCTCTCGTGCTTATAAATAGGTCAAGGCACGATTCTAAACTTAAATAATTTTTCAACATTCTCTCATTCACGATTCACAAGTTTTCTAAGCACTCACAAAAGTCTTTCAAAGAAATTTTCATAAGTTTTATGTGTTTATAGAACACCTATCTCGTATATCTTCAACACATCTTTGCACCGTACTTTAGAAATTCCAGAAGATTAGAAGTTGAAGATAGGTTTGAAGATTAGAAGATCATCTTCAAAAAGTTGTATTTGTAAGATTGTAAGTGAGTAAGTAAGTAAATGGTCGAGACCCTTCTTCTAATTGAAGAAGGAGAGTGGATGTAGGATCAATTAGATCCGAACCACTATAAATCGCCGTGTTCTTTCTTGCTTTCTTTACTTATTTGTTCTTAATCAACTTTCAATCAAATTCAATTTCGACTCTCAATCGACTTCTTTTGATCCGTAAAGTTTGAGTTTAAATTCATTTTCCATTGTGTTAACTTTGATATCTTGAATTGATTTTTCTTATCTTTGAAAAAAGTTGAAAATCTATGCAATCCCCCTTCTAGATTTTCCCTAGAAGGTTGTCTTAAGTTTTTTAATAAATACTCAATTCGTGGGACCAATAAGTGGTATCGGAGTAGTGTTAAGGCATTACGATATTGGTTTGAGGTCTTGATAAGTTTCGAAATTGTTTCTTGATTATCTTCATTATTTTCAAACCACTAACCTTGCTACTAATAAGTTCTTGTTGAGATTCTTTGTTTCATCATATCGTCTGTCAAAAGCAAGAAGTACAAAAGTTTGCCTGGGTTTTCAATCGAGGAGTATGATTATTGGAAGTTCGGGATGGAGAACCACTTAAAGGCAATACATGATAGAATGGAAGAGGTTCTTGAAGAAGGGCCGATTAAGTTCTATCATGGAGGAACCAAAAGATGGGACTGCAGCACTGAAACCAGGTCGACAAGAGAAGAAGAGTGCAGAGCTCACCAATGATGAAAGAAAAATTCATAATTTGGACCAAGTAGCTAGGACGGAGATCATTGAAACTTTGAGCACAAACCGGATAGAAAAAGTCAAGAGGTGCAAGCAGTAAGGAGATGTGGGAGACTCTTGCTAGTATATGTGAGGGATCGAGACCAAGTCAAAGAGAACAAACTGCAATCAGTATTACATACGTTTGACACATTCAAAATGAAAGAAGGCGAAACCGTTGATCGGTTGGATGTTAGACTAACAAATCTTCGTAACAAAGCAATCGATTTGGGTAAAACCTATACGAGAAAGAGATCAACAACAAGATGCTCAGATCTTTAAGCAAAAGATGGAGAGAAAAGGCCAACATTCTCAAAGCTACAAAGAATTTGTCCTCAATATCACACCATACCTTGTTTTCTCATCTCAAAGCACTAGAGTATAATATCCAAATCGAAGATGAAGAAGATGAAGCTGAGTCTTCAACATCCGGGAAGACGGTTGGGTTTCTTCACTAAGAAGAATCGAGAAAATTTCAAGGCGTCGATCATCGATTAAAGAAGAAATGACACTCTTAATGAAACGTTATGAGAAGCTAAAAATGAAGCACAAAAGGAATAAGAGAGGTAGATCAAGCCGAAGGAGTTACAAGTCGATAAAGAAGAAAAGAATTCAGACAATGATAGAAAGAAGGATCAGCCTAGAAGGCACAAGTCACCAATCGAAGAGGAGATAATAGTCCAAAGATAGATAGAGGAGATATATGTTACACGTGCAATAAACCTCGGTCACTACAGCTATGATTGTCCTCAACTCACTCCTAGAGAGAGAGAAGAAAAGAGGAAGAAGCGAGATAGAAGGTATGCAGACCGGAGAATACCTCTAGCTGAAAAGGATGAAGCTCAAGAAACATCATTATCCTCGTCTTCATCTCGATTTCGAATGTATGATGACATCTGTCTGATGGCAAAGGAGATAAACTATTATTCTTCTTCGTATAATGATTGTGATAACTTATCGAATATGATCCTAATCTTATGAATAAACTTCTAAAAGATTCTGAGACTGCTCTATCTCGCATATAAACAGATAGAGACTGAAAATTTTAGTTTAAAGAGTCAAATTCTTAATCTAACTAAAGTCAATCGCATGGGGATAGTGAAAAACTAGACCGCTCATTCAAGGGGGAATGTCGACTAGGACTATCACTAGCACCTCGTCTGATAAGGCGAATGAGTTGGAAAAAGCTACTAAACCAAAGGTAGAGACTAGATTTAGTCCTTGGAAACCTAAGAAACTAATCACCTCATCCGACAATTCTCAGAAAGAAAACACAAACGAGGAGAGATGCTCCAAAGGCAAAACTAAAGACTAAGACAACGTCTTATCCGAGGTATAATAGTTTTGATGGAAGAAGTAAGTCATATCCATTTTTACCAAGATATAAGACAATCACAAAGATCAACTAAATAAGATTGATCTTGAAAGTCTTATTTTGGTAGATAGATATGGATGTAAACTTCAACCTATGGTTTTAAGGAATATAGATATCTTTGTCTGGATACCTAAGTGTCAACTTAACATGAAAGGACCCAAATTACAAAGGGTACCTAATAACTAAATTTGTGATTGCAGGAAGATGAGAAGATAGCAGAAAGAACAGATGTGCTTGGAGGTCATCCGGTACATTGATGTGGCTGTTCTAAGCATATGACCTATGAGAGAAGTCTTCTTTCTAACTATCGGTCCACAGACGGTCAAAGAGTAATGTTTGGAGACAACAATTTTGGGCTTACCAAAGGAGTTGGAACATTGATGATTGGGGATATACAAGTCAATGAAGTCTACTTTATGGAAGGATTGAAGCACAACTTGTTATCTATTTCACAATTTTGTGATAAGGGGTTAAGTGTTAAATTCACTCATAATGCATGTTATGTGCTAGATGGTATCAATGAAAATATACTATTAAATTGAGTCGACAAGGTAACATTTATGTTGCTAATTTTAAAAGTTGTCTTAAAGATTCTTGTCTCGTTGCTAAGAGCTCGAGATGACTTAAGTGGATATGGCATAAACGTCTTGGCCACTTAAACTTCAAAACTCTTAACAAAATTGCAAGGAAATCTTTAGTAAAAAGACTCCCGATAGAATATTCTCAAAGAACCATGTTTGTGTTTCTTGTCAAAAAGGAAAACACTCTAAAGCTTCCTTTAAAACAATAAGTAGTCCTTCTTCGTAAAGAATTTTGGAACTTCTTCATATGAATTTTTTGGTCCAGCTTACTCCTCTCAACTTCAAAGTGGAAGAAAATACGGTTTGGTAATTGTTGATGATTTTTCAAGATTTACTCGGGTTATTTTCTTATACAAAAAGAATGAGACTATGATTAAGATTCCAAAATTTCTTAAAAGGGTTCAAAATGAGAAAGTACTAAGTATTGTTAAGATTTTAAGTGATAAAGGTACTGAATTCCTTAATAAGCTTGTTACTAACTCTTGTATTGAGAATGACATAGCTCATGAGACATCACCGCACGGACACCACAACAAAATGGAGTAGTTGAAAGGAGAAACAGGAATCAAAGAAGCAAATAGACAATGTTATCTCGAGTACAACACTCCTCACAAGTTTTGGGCAAGAGGTCATTAATACACTTGTTTTGTTCAAAATAGAAGTTTGATTGTTAAGGATAAATGTAAAACCCCTATGAAATTTGGAAGGGAAGATCCCCCAAAATTTTATATTTTCATATATTTAGTTGCAAATGTTTCATTCACAACAATGGTAAATCACAATTAAAAACTTTTGATGCAAAAATAGCATATGGGATATTCTTAGGATCCTCATCTCGTATCCAAAGCATACGAGTTTGTAATAAGACAACCTTGTGTGTGGAAAAAACTCCACATGTTGTATTTGATGAATCCTCTTTTGAGTTTAGTAAAACAGATGACATCACAAAGATATCGGATGACCTGAACAAGATGGCTATCAATAGATCGATTGTAAAATTCTATGATCAGAATCGACTCAGACGAAGATAAAGAACCAAATTCAAATAAAGAAAAAGAACCTGGAAGCTCTTCCTTTCCAAATGATCGCATAACCAACGCCACAGATGATCGAGTAGAAACATCTCAAGTTAATACGTAATCATTTGAAATAGATACTTGACAAAACTTCATCCATAGTAAAAGATAAGGGTAAGAAAGTAATGTTATACCACCCACCAATGTATCCAACTAAATCAAGATTGTATGTTCGGTTGTTATGTATCATTACTTGAACCTAAGTCTATTACTCGAGGCTCTAATCGATTCTAACTGAATTAATGCCATGCAAGAAGAACTAAATCAGTTTCAAAGACAAGATGTGTGGGAGCTTATTGAAAGGCCTCATCATCAAAATGTCATTGGAACTAAATGGGTCTTTATAAACAAAAGAGATGAAAACAATATTGTGGTAAGAAATAAAACCAGACTAGTTGCTCAATGTTATTCACACAGAGAGGATTGATTATGATGAAACCTTTATACCAAGAGCTCATCCGAAACCATAAGATTATTTTTAGCTTATGCTGCTTTTAAAAGATTCATAGTTTTTCAAATGGATGTTAAGTCAACTTTTCTTAATGGAATCTTAGCCGAGGAAGTTTATGTATAGCAACCTCCAGGCTTTGTTAAAGGAGACAAGGTCTATAGGCTAAGGAAAGCTCTATATGGACTTAAACAGCACCTAGAGCATGGTATGACATTTTTTCTGATTATTTAATTCAAAATAGTATTGTAAAAGGTAAAATTGATAGAACATTGTTTAGAAAAGAATTTGGTAGTGATCTTTTATTAGTTCGGACTTATGTTGATGATATCATTTTTGGATCAACTAACACGTCTTTGTGTGAAGAATTTAGTCATCTTATGAAGAGCGGGTTTGAAATGTCCATGATGGGAGAAATGACCTACTTCCTTGGATTTCAAGTCAAGCATCGAGAAGGGGATATTCATTAATCAAGCCAAATACACAAAAGATCTTATTGAAAAATTTGGAATAGGAACCACCGAGAAGCTAAGATACCTATGATGACAAACTTTTCAATGGATCCAGATGAAAAGGAGGAAGACATGTATCAAACCGAGTATCGAGGTCTAATAGGCTCTCTATTATATTTTACCGCTAGTAGACCTGATATTTCTTTTGCGATTGGAGTCTCACGTGACGTTTTCAAGCTAAACCAAAAAGAAGACATCTTGAAGCAGAAAGAAGATTCTTAAATACTTAAAAGGTACAAGTAAATGTTGGACTGTGGTATCCGGTGATGACAATTTCGAGTTGTTTGGATACTCGTATTCGACGTTGGTGGGTGTAAGATAGTTAGGAAATCTACATCCGGAACTTGCCAATTTCTCGGGAAGTAAGCTGATTTCATGGTTGTCTAAGAAACAAACCTCTGTAGCCACTTCCACAATCAAGTTGAGTATATGGCAGTGGAAGTTGTTGTTCACATGTTATCTGGATTAGTCAACAGCTAAGGGACTATAACAATATCACTAGAGATGTACCAATCTTTTGTGATAGTAATAGTACCATAGCTATTACCCAAAACCCAGTCTTACATACCGTATGCAAGCATGTTGACATTAGACATCACTTCATCCGAGATCACGTTGAGAAAGGTAACATTAGACTTGAAAAGATTTTGACTATCTCAGAGTTAGGATTATTAGATGCTTCCTTAGTTAATCTATAATCTCATCTTATGTTTTTCATTCTTTGTCTCTCTCGATTATTTTACTATGTCTAGAAAGAATCATCGACTAGATATGTGTCAAAGGACAATCAGTAGCTTATATCATTGATCTCCTTCTTAGGAATCAAGAATCAAGGATTAGTCATATTGACCTTATCTCGACTTGATGATTGCTTATCCGACATCGGAGTAAATTAGACAAGGACACAATAGTTAGCTGATTTCTTCAAACAGGATGACTATCTGCATCCTATCCGACTTACCTTAGCTACTAATGGTTTCTTGAAGATAGTGTATCTACGAGAATGTAATGTATCAACTTTGATAGATCGGCTTGGATCTCGCTAATCACCGAAACCTCCTCATCCTGTTCACCCCCTCCTTGGTTTCCTCAAAAGCTTGTTTTTAAACTTATTCTCACAGCCTCATCTATTTTAAAACCTTTCGAGATGAGTTGTTCTTTAAAACCCAAATGAGTGCTTTGTTTAAAATAAAAAGTGTTGTTTAACTTGTCTTAAATTTTGCTAAAAAGAAAATGAAATTAGACTGTTTTTGAAAAACCTGCACGAGGTCTTTTCTTAGACAATTTCGAAACCTTGTCCTGCTTTAGGAAACCCTTGTGCAAAGAAAGGTAAACCTAGGCTTACGTCAGTATACTTACTTCTCTGCATAAAGTAACCCTATTTCGGTCAAATCAACAGTCTACATAGTTACTTTTACGCATTTCAAAGTCAAGTTATCTACACGCGCTGAATCCCAATCGTTTATCTTGTTTTTAACCATTGATTCAGACGATAAATCATTTCAAATAAATGACTCGAGATTAAAAACCGCTTTCCAAATAATTTCTCTTTCCAAATTTCCCTCCTATAAATACATCTTCTTCTTCGTTTAAACACTTTCACTTTCTAAAAAACCATTCTTACTCTGCAAAATTTTCTAACTCCTAAAACCCTCCCTAAATCTTATATGAGCCATACTCAAAAAGTTATTGGATTTACATCGACAATGGTGGACATCAACAAAGATACGTATAACAAGAAGATAAAGTCGGAGATGTATGTCGACTTTGACACCACCACCGATGAAGAATAGAGATAAATCTTGAGGTTGCTTTGGAAAGATCAAGATTGAAGACGTTTTGTTCGAAGAAATCCAATTCGAACAAAACCCTAGATATGAGAGGTGTGGAATTCTACATTAATGGGGTGTATGAGGATGGGGTATACAAAACGAAGATTTATGGAGAGAGTCGGCGATAACGGCAGCGGAGGTTGCCCGGATTTTTGAGACGAGTAATGAGGGTGTAAATCCTCTTACTTACAAGAACAGGTGAATGGGTAGAATCATTCGAGATGATTGCCCGAACATCTTTGAAGTACCGGAGAACGGAGTTAAAAAAGAATATGCTCCGTAGGAAGTATCGTGTGTTAATGACGATACTAACTAAAGTTATTCTTGGGGAGAAGAACTCCCATGACGGAGTGACTGCACTCTACTGAATCGCATAAGAGCCATACTTGATGGGGTCCAAGTCAATCGGCGTAAATGTTGCGGAATGTATTCAATGCGAGAAGGAAGATCAGAAGGCCGGTGAATGGGCAAAGGCCAAGTCCGTCACCGGTTGTTCAACAAAATAACCGTGTTGCGGAGAACTCGCCGACCAAATAAATCAACTGGATAGACGGGTAAGGACTTATACAAAGTAGAAGGGGCTTCTAATGAAGAATAATGTGATCGGCCGGGCTAGTTGATTCGGATGTAGAGGCGATTGAGGTGAGGGTGGTGAGCCCTCTGCGAGGAGGAAGACCAACCCACCGAGCCGATGGTGAGCTCACCGAGACTTCCACAGCCGATGAAGGCTGAAGGAGAAGGCGACGAAGAGGAGAAAGACTGGTGAAGGCCTCGGAGAAAGAAGGGGCAACATCTGGCTGCGCAGCCGAGTCTGTTGGTTGAGGAGGCCCAAACCACGGAGGTGGCGGCGGCTGTAGTCCAATCGCGGGACATCCAGAAATCGGCTCGAGAGGACTCCTCCCCTCTCCCAAAACGGTACTTTCCTTTGGAGCCTCGGCTAGTCTATCTCCCTCCTCCCCCTTATCTCGCCCACTCGCGATGAAGAGGTGTCCCAGTGGCACCTCCGAGCCTCTCAAACAGCCTACTCCCATAGAAGTCCAAGCCGGTACCTCATCTTCTCTTCAACCCCAGACACAAGCCACTTCCACACCACCATCTCCATCCGACTTTCTTTCTTTTCTCACCGGACCCATCTACTCACCAACCCCAATAACCACCATCTCCCTTTCGCTATGTTACCCTCAACCTCATCTCCTCCTCAAACCGACCACCGCACCCTCCACTTCTCAACCAACCACTTCTCAACCAACACCTTCTCCACCACCCACCTCCAATATTCCACCCTCCATCTTCTCCACCCCGAAACACCACCCACCTCCGATATCCAATCCTCTCCCCAACCCACCCCCAAGCCCAAGCACCGGATATTTCCCACAACATCTTTGGGGATATCCGGATGAGCTCCCAGTTCATAAACCCCTCCTCTTCCTCATCGTCGAATCATCGAGGCGCACACGAGATAACCCCATGTCTGCCATCTCCTCTCTTTTCAAAATCATCAACAAAGTAGAGAAGATGATGGCAAAGAAGACAAAGCAGTGATCGTGGCGGTGACGGACACTATGCTAGCCAACATGCGGATAGCCGAGGTGAACATCTCTTGGAACCTATCTCCGACAAACTCGGCTCCGCACTAGTGAGTCGTCCGGGCAGCTTGGAGGAGGAGGTTAAAAGGCTGAAGGAAAAGGTGGTGGCGGACAACGACATCCTGGTGGAAGTACTAACATCCGATAAATCGACTTCAGGGTTCATTATCTTGCATTGGAAGACCAGCTCCGAGCCCTAAGTGATGAAGTTAAAAAGGGGAAGGAGGCTGGGCAAGGAAAGGTGGACACCCTCTCGGTGATGTCCGAGGCCATATCAGACGAGGCTACACTCCAAAGCCGACACACTGAGCCGAGGCGGCGAAGGCAGAGCTTAAAGAAAAATCAAATGAGCTTGCCGCCTTACACCGAGGGTGAGCCAGATCAAAGATGCCATCCGAGAGGATGAGGAGAAGAGGATGAGAGAAGAGGAAGAGAAGTCCGAGAAGGCCTGCCGCCGACACAAGGAGTCGAAGAACTATCTAAGGCCAAGAGAAAAGGCAAGGGAAAGGCAATGAGAAGGAGCCACCGAGCTTATATTTTCAAAATTAGAGAAGGCCGAGAAGAAAAGAAAGGAGCTCGACTACTCCAACTCTCGAGATGAGCAGATTAGGCGAATCAAGACCGAGAAGGAGATGTACGAGAGAAGGGAGAAGAAAAGGTGAAGAAGGCTGGGAAAAGGAGCAGAGCCGAAGTGGGACAGGACACTCGGAAGTGGGTTTCCAAAGCCACAGATGAAGTAGACTTCCAATCTTACCACCGCACGTCTGCTCCTCCAAAGATGGTAGCTGGGAAGTACACCGAAGAGTACAGGAAGAAAGTGATGGATGCTCGATGGATGTACTTCTGCACATCTTGAAAGCATCCCCAACCGGTGCAAGCAGACGAGGACATCCAGGTGAAATGAATGGATGGAAAAGGAGGATTCAAACCTCTATGGCAGTCGCTCCACAAGGCAAGCAAAGTCTTCAATCGCGACCTTGTCGCCCCACTCTATGAGCACGCCAAGCCCAAGACGAATGTAGATGGGACACCTGATCTTGGTCAGGTTAAAATAGTAATTACCAAATCCGAGGTGGAGTCAAAGCTCACAGATGAAGAAGAACTAAGCTTGACTAAGAGCTAGAGTGTTCACTTAGGTGGATGTCCCTAAGAAAGCAGATGGGGAGTTTGATAGAAGCGAGGACTTTTCTTTTCCTTATCTTTATTTTCTATCGGCTTCCATCTATGTATATATGTAAATGTGATATGAATATAGGGTAAGAGTTATTAAGACCAATCAACAAAATATCGAACCCAAGGGAAAAAGTATGCACATGAGTCCTTAGAAATACAAGTTCTTAGTGACTAGAGTTGCAACAATGGTTTGGAACAAAAACAACAAAACACTTGCAAAAATACAAAATAACAACAAGCGAACAAATGATCGAACACTAAGAATGCGATAACAAAAACAACAATAAATGGTGGAATAGAGGTGCTAGGATTAACATCCATCAATGAATCATCAATCAACAAGCTACAATTGAATCAAATTGCAAATCAACTAAGATAGAAAGCATAAACCATCATGAAATTAATCACTCCATTGAAATCACAATGCCTAATGTGAGTATCCTTAGTCTTTCCCATCTCTCAATGTAGAAATCCCCAATTCATACAATCATGCAAAATTGAAACTCGATCAACACCTAATCACGTTAGCTCAACTCTCGCCTATTGCTAGGGTGATTAACCATTAATCTAAAGAGGCAATTTTACACAAAGCACAATTAAGAATCACAATTAGGAAACAAACTAATGTGAGAATCCTTAGTGCAACTAATCTCTCGATTCTCAAGCACCCAATCCACGCATTCATACACAATTATCACCCGATTAATCTCGGATCACGTTAGCGCAACTCTCGTCTATAGCTAGGGTGATCAAACACTAATCTAAAGAGATAATTATGCATGAAACACAAATGAGAATCACAATTAGTAAGCAATCTACTCAATTGATCTCCAATCATCAACAATCATAGCATCATCAATCAATTCATCATCAATTTCAATTAACCCAAGCACAAGAGAGTTAGCCCATAGTACCACAAACAATACCCATGGGAAGAAGATAGAATTAATCAAACACAAAGCAAATCACAACAATTAAGAAATTAAAGAGACAAAAGAGGAAAAACATCACCAAATGGTCTTCAATCAACAAAAAGAGGAATGCTTGAGTCTTCAACACCAATCTCCAAATGAATTACAAGCTTGAATTGAAAGAATTACAAGATCAAATTCTAATCTATGGCTAATCTATCAGCTTTCTAAGAAAACTTAAATTTTTTTCTAAGTGTTAATCATATGAGGAAACTTTCATCTCAGATTAAAATTTTCTAAAAATCTTTCTAAGACTTAAAAATTTTCTAAGTCCTAAGACTTAAATTTTTTTCTAAAAAGTAATCATCTGATAAAGTCTTATGACTTAAAATTCTCTTTCTTAAAAACTCTTTATAAAGCTTTTCAAAGTGTGAATTAAGTGCTCGATATGAATAAATCAGAATTGAGTGTTAATGTGCTCTAATATAAGCATCTGTTTATCTTGAATAACTCGACTAACATCAGCTATGAGTGTGTCTCTTTTTGCGATTTTAACTCCATCAAAAAGGGGGAAATTGTTAGATCATAAAAAGTTTTGATGAGTTAAAAGAAGTTAGACTAGAGTCAACTCGGATGAAGTAAGATGACCGATTCTTGTGAAGAACAGTGAGGTAAAGACCTAGCACTAAGCCGATCAGACTAGGAAGAGCTGGATAAGTCACCGAGATCGAAGAGGCAAAGGCCATCGAAGACGAGTTTGAAGCGAGTCATCTGCAGGAGACAATAATGAAGAGCTCGAGGCGAGGTCAAGACAAGCCGAGTAGAATAAGAAAGACAAGTCTTCACTAAGTCAGTGCAGACGACAAGAAGCAAGATCGATTGATAAAGAGGCCGTTATCAAGATTAAGTTTGTTAGGCGGTATTAGTTTGTTACAACAAACTAACTGTTACAACAAACTAACCATCTCTCAGCTTATAAATAGGTCAAGGCACAGCTTCTAAACTTAATAATTTTTCAAAGCATTCTCTCATTCACGATTCACAAGTTTTCTAAGCACTCACAAAAGTTTTTCAAAGAAATTTTCATAAGTTCTAAGTGTTTATAGAACACCTATCTGTATATCTTCAACACATCTTTGCACCGTACTTTAGAAATTTCAGAAGATTAGAAGTTGAAGATAGGTTTGAAGATTAGAAGATCATCTTCAAAGTTGTATTTGTAAGATTGTTAGTGAGTAAGTAGGTAAGTGGTCGAGACCCTTCTTCAAATTGAAGGAGAGTGGATGTAGGATCAATTAGATCCGAACCACTATAAATCGTTATGTTCTTTCTTGCTTTCTTTACTTATCTGTTCTTAATCAACTTTCAATCAAATTCAATTTCGTGACTCTCAATCGGACAGTAAAAGTTTGAGTTTAAATTCATTTTCCATTGTGTGAACTTTGATATCTTGAATTGATTTTTCTAATCTCTGAAAAAGTTGAAAATCTATTCAACCCCCCGCCCGCCTCTTCTAGATTTTTCCTAGAAGGTTGTCTTAAGTTCTTTAAAAATACTCAATTCGTGGAACCAACAGGATTCCACCTCGGATACGTACGCAGAGGTCGAGGGCGGTGCTATCTCTTGAGATGGAGAAGATAGGGTTAAATCTATCTCCTCAATGGGAACCACGGCTTCAACATCACCGGAGGAGAATCGCCCAATGTATCTTTGTTGTTGGCACACTTGATTCTACCTCCACCGGCTCCTGCCCTCCTACTTGCTCTGTTTGTGCCTCCCACCGTATCCATCTCGGTGGCTCATCGCGCTCCACCAATGAACTCTTACGCTTTCTCCACCTCCATCTTTTCCCGAGACTCCTCTTCACCCCACCAATGAACTCTTCTTTTTCTTTCACCTCCTCTGGTTGCATGTCTCCTAGGTATACTCTTTGCGTAATATAATCATAGAACTTATCATCGACAGATTTCTAGGAATGATTTCGCACCGGCTTCCTTGAGGACTTTTTTCTCCCGAGATGGATAGATTGTTTCCTCCGCCTCTGCTATCGTAATAGTTGTCTCTTTGAATGAGCCTGTCCTTATTCTCCGCAACACGACATCGACGAGTTCTCCTAGTAGATCGGGTTCATCTACTAGGGCTGATTCGCCGAGGGTTTTGTTTCGTGAGGGCTTCATTCAGACAAGATCGCTTCAATCCTCTTGACTCCAATCGTAAAATTTCTCTAGTTTCGGGATCGGTGGATACTTCCCATTCTACGAACATCTCGATTTTGTCTTTTCTCCAATCGAAGTGAGATCATATTCGAATTTGATCTTTGGTCTCTTTATGTCCGCCATTGTTGAGAATGTAAGGTTTTGAGAGGGAAAGGAAAAGTTTGAGAGAAATATGAATAGGTTTTGTATGTGCGTAAATGAGATTATGCACACGTCCTCCTATTTATATGGAAAGATATATAATAAACAATTGTAAAACTCATAATTGACTGAAATGGTGTAAATTTAGACTTTCGTGTCACCATTAACGCAATTATGACAATTAATTTTGAAAAGCGGAGAGAATAATATTAAATATGTCGCGCGTGAATCGTTGATGGTTCATATTTCGTAAAACCACCTCCATTTCTCGCGCGTGAGTGTTACTCAAAGCATATTTCAAAATTCAATTTGATAAAATTTCGGTCTCGGTAACTTCTTCCGACACGAGTTACTTATTTTTCTTTACTTTTCGATTAATTGGAAAGATAAAATGAAAAGTACACATATTTTAATAAAAACAAAATCGAACCCTTATCTTTTTATTTTGAAAACAAAATACTTTTAATAAATCGAGTAAATTCATTTTTGAAAGAATAATATAATTATGATATTAAATTCACATATTGATTATATGAACTAATATGCATAATTTTTATTATAAAAGGAAAAGGTTAGAAAATACTTCCGATATTTTCACATTATGCGAATTGATTATGACATTATGCTCTATGAGTTTTCGGATAAGGAGCTCTTGTCATATGATGTGAAATGTTTATCAAACTTAATTTCTCCTTAAATCAAAGACACTAAAGCAATTCATTAGTAACCTTTGTGAGTAACTCGAGACAAGGTACATATACTCATCCTGCTTGTTTATGACAGACGACTACTATGTATTTGATCGAATTACTTCATGTCGACAAGTAAGTATCAAGTTGGTTTAAGATCAATAGATTAATCCTTTATTCTTGATTCCTTTTGTGGAGATCAATGATATCACCTGTGATTATCCATATGATCATATACTGCCTCGATACTTCTTTCTAGACATAGTAAAATAATCGAGAGAGACAAAGAAGCATAAGATGAGATTATAGATTAACTAAAGAAGCATCTAATAATCCTAACTCTACGGATAATTCCTTGAACCTTGTCTCTGCTAAAGGTTTTGTCAAGATATCACTCTTTGAAAATCAACAAAATCTTTTCAAGTCTCCGATGTCACCCTTCTCAACATGATCTCGAATGAAGTGATGTCTTATGTCAACATGCTCGCACTTTGGTATGTAAGACTCGGTTGGGTAATAGCTATGGCACTATTACTGTCACAAAAGATTGGTACATCTCTAGTGATAATGTTATAGTCCCTTAGCGATTGACTAATCCAGATAAGTCATGAACAACAACTTCCACCGCCATATACTCGGCCTTCAGATAGTAGATTCCCTATCTATCTTATAGATGAGTTCATATACTCACCAAAGTAGTAGCTGTGAACAACAACTTCCACCGCCATATACTCAAACTTCGGTAGTAGTGAGATTTCGTATACTCACCGTGAACAACAAGTTCTAGATGTAGATTTCCTATCTATCTTACACCCACCAAAGTCCTGAATCTGAGTATCCCGACAACTCGAAATTGTCATCACCGATACCACACCAACATTTATTGTACCTTGTAAGAATTTAAGAATCTTCTTGGCCGCCTCAAGATGACTCTTCTTTGGTTTAGCTTGAAAGAGTGCGCAGACATCAACCGCAAAAGAAATATCGTGTCTACTAGCGTTAAATATAATAATGAATCTATTAGACCTCGATACTCTGTTTGATCTGTCTTCCCCTTTCTCATCTGGATCCATTGAAAAGTTTGTCATCATAGGTATCTTAGTTTCTTGACTTGTACCTATTCTATATTTTTTAATAAGATCATTTGTGTATTTTCTAGTCTGCTTGACTTGAAGTCCAAGGAAGTAGGTCATTTCTCTCATCATGGATATTTCAAACCTGCTTCTTCATAAGATGACTAAATTCTTCACATAAAGATGTGTTAGTTGATCCAAAAATGATATTATCAACATAAATCAACTAATAAAAGATCACTACCAAACTCTTTTCTAAACAAGGTTCTATCAATTTTACCTTTTACAAAACCATTTGAATTAAATAATCGACAAAGTATCATACCATGCTCTAGGTGCCTGTTTAAGTCCATATAGAGCTTTCCTTAATCTATAGACCTTGTCTCGTTTGACAAAGCCCGGAGGTTGCTCTACATAAACTTCTTGCCTAAGATTCAATTAAGAAATGCCGACTTAACATCCATTTGAAAAACTATGAATCTTTTAAAAGCGGCATAAGCTAAGAACAATCTTATGGCTTACGGACGAGCTCTTGGTGCAAAGGTTTCATCATAATCAATCCCCTCCGATTGTGAATAACCTTGAGCAACTAATCGGCTTTGTTTCTTACCACGATATTGTTCTCATCTCTTTTGTTTTTAAAGACCCATTTAGTTCCAATGAATTTTTGATGATGAGGCCTTTCAACAAGCTCCCACACATCTTGTCTTTGAAACTAATTTAGTTCTTCTTGCATGGCATTAATCCATTGGAATCGCTAGAGCCTCAATAACAACCGAACATACAATCTCTATTTAGTTGTGTCCTTGTCTGACTCCAAAGTCTAAATCTCCAATTATCTCTGTTCACCGGGTGATAAGACATTACTCTCTTACCCTTATCTTTTACTATGGATGAAGTTTTGTCAAGTATCTATTTCAAAAGATTCTCAGATTACCTACAGATGTATCTTCTTGATCACCCGTGGTATTGGTATTCTGATTAGCTGGTGTAGAAGAGCTTCCGGGTTCTTTTTCTTTGCTTGAATCTGGTTCTTCCTCTTCGTCTCGAGTCGATTTCATGGCCCATAGAACTTTACAACCGATCTTTTGATAGTCATCTTGTTCGGATCTTCCGATATCTTTGTGATGTCATATGTATTACTAGACTCAAAAGTGGATTCATCAAATATAACATGCGGTGTTTGTTAGATCAAGAAAGTTTTGTTGAGTTAAAAGAAGTAATTCAGATGATCGAGATGACCACTCAAGAACAGTGAGACCAAGTCCCAAAGATTAAGCCGATCGGACTAGGTCATTGGTCGAGCAAGTCGGTGAAGATTGGAAGGTTGCAAGTCATCCGGAGACAAGCTCAAATCTAGTCATCTGCAGGAGACAATTATGAAGAGCTCGAGACGAGGTCAAGACAAGCCGAGTAGAATAAGAAAGGCGAGTCTTCACTAAGTCGATTGCACGAGTAGAATAAAATCAGCCGAGGATTAAAGCGCTTTTCAAGATTAAGTTTGTTGAGTAGCTTTTAGTTTGTTAGAACCGACTAACAAACTAACTGTCATTTTTCAAATACTTCACTTTTACACATCACAAATTACGCATTACTCACTATTCGTATTTCTATTTTCACAATCAATTCACAAGTTTTCAAAAGAGTTTTTCAAAAGAATTCTAAGTGTTTATAGAACACTTTACATGTAATCTTCAAAGTTCACTACTCACCGTAATAGTTAGATTCCAGAGAAGAATATAGGAGTTTTGAAGATCCGAATGTATTTGTAAGCTATAAATTATAAGTTGGATTGAAAGTAAGTAAGTGGTAAGCTAAGTCCCTTCTTCAAGTTGGAGAAGGAGAGTGGATGTAGGATTATTCATAATCCGAACCACTATAAATCGTAGTGTTCTTTATTGCTTTACTTTACTTATTTGGTTCTTTCAATTTTCGCTTATCAATCAAAGGTTAATTTTCGAATTGAAGTTGGAACTAAATATCGGTGTGCTTTTGATCTAAATAAAGGTGAGTTTAAAATTGAATTCATTTGTGCTACTTGGGTGTTTTGTTTTGAATAAGTCTTGAAAGATTTATAAAATCTGAAAAATCTATTCAACCCCCTTCTAGATTTTTCCTAGAAGGATAGTTCAAGTTGTGACTAATCTACTCAACTAAGTGGTACCAACAAGTGGTATCAGAGCGTTGTTAAGTTGTTCGATATTGATTTTAGGTCTTAACCAAGATTCTGAAATTAATTCTTGATTATCTTCATCTTCTTTGTTTCACTAATCTGTGCTACTAACAAGATCTTGTAAGTTTTTGGTTTTCTATCTCAACATGTCATCTGTTAAGAGCAAGAAATCAAGGAGTCTACCTGATTTCTCAATCGAAGAATATGACTACCTGGAAATTTAGAATGGAGAACCATCTCAAAGCAATTCATGATAGAATGGAGGAGGTTCTTGAAGAAGGACTTATCAAATTTTATCATGGAGGTACAAGTGATGGTCGCTATCAAGCTAAACAAGAGTTAGGCAAGAGAAAAAGAGCTCCGAACTCACAAGTGATGAAAGAAAGATTCATAATCTGGATCAGGTTACTAGAACAAAGATCATTGAAACATTGAGTAAAGACTGGATCGAAAAAAGTGAAAAGATGCAAGACTCGCCAAGGAAATGTGGGAAACTCTTGCTGGGATTTGTGAAGGATCGTGTCAGTCAAGGAAAACAAACCGCAATCAATATTACATATTTTTGACACTTTCAAGATGAAAGAAGGAAAATCCATTGATCAACTAGATGTTAGATCGACTAATCTTCTAAATAAGGCACTGATTTGGGCAAAACTTATTCAGAGAAAGAAATTAACAATAAGGTGTTGAGGTCGTTAAGCAAAAGATGGAGAGAGAAAGCTAATATTCTTAAAGCTACTCAGAATCTATTATCAATTTCACACCACACTTTATTTTCTCATCTCAAGGCATTAGAGTATGACATCCAAATCGAAGACGAAGAAGATGAAGCGGAATATTCAACATCTGGAAAGACTGTAGCATTTCTTCATCAAGAAGAATCCGAGAAAATCTCCAAGGCATCTCGATTTATCTATTAAGGAGGAAATGACTCTTTTGTTAAAACGATATGAAAGGCTTAGAATGAAGTACAAAAGGAATAAGAAAGATAGATCGTGTCGAAGGAATTATAGGTCGGATAAAGAAGAAAAGAGTTCGCACAATGATAGGAAAAAGGATCGACGAGAAAGCATAAGTCCACCAATTAGAAGAGGAGATAGTAGTCCTAAGACAGAGGGGGAGATATTTGTTGTACATGTAACAAACCTGGTCACTATAGTTATGATTGTCCTCAACTCACTCCAAGAGAGAGAAGAAAAGAGGAAAAAGTGAGACGAAGGTATGTCGATCAGAGCTCGCTTAGCCGAGAAAGAAGAAGTTCATGAAACATCATCATCCTCATCTGATTTTGGATCGATGACGACATCTGTTTAATGGCAAAAGAGGTACATTACTATGAATCCTCGATAATGACTATGATACCTTATCCGAAACTAATCCTAGTCTAATAGAAAAACTTTTAAAAGATTTGGAGACCGCTCTATCTCGCTTATAAACAGATAGAGACTGAAAAATTTTGATTTAAAGAATCAAATTACCGATCTCGACTAAAGTCAATCAAACAAAGGGTAGTGAGAAACCAGACCGTACATTCAAGGGGGAATGTCGACCGAGACCATCTCTAGTACCTTGTCCGATAAGACAGACAAGTTAGAAAAGGAATTGAATTCTTTAAAAATAAAATTTTCAAACATCTATTTTGAAAATGAGACTTACAAAAGAACTAACAGAGAATTAAATCTCAAGTTAGGGCTTTTAAATAACTCTCGTATCACAATAGATAAAATCTTCAATACTTCACAAAAGTCTAATGACAAGACCGAATAAGGTTTTGATAGGAGTAAGAAAAATGATCCAATAAAACCTAGAGTTTTTGTTAAAGCAACTAAACCAAAGATAGAAACTAGATTTAGTCCTTGGAAACCTAAGGAATTAATTACCTCATCCGATACTTCAAAAGAAAACACGACGAGGAAAGTTGATCCTAAGGTCAAACCAAAGATTAAGTCAAAATCATATCCTAGGTATAATGGCTTTGATGGAAGAAGTAAAACATATCCATTTTTACCAAGATAGAAGACAATTAAAAAGATCAGTTAAACAAAATTGATCTTGAAAGTCTTATCTTAGTAGATAGATATGGATGTAAAATTCAATCTATGGGTTTAAGGAACATTGATATCTTTGTCTCTGGATACCTAAATGTCAACTTAACATGAAAGGACTCAAAGTACAAAGGGTACATAAGCATTAAATTTGTGATTGCAAGAAGACAAGAAGATAGTTGAAAGAGGAGATATTCTTGAGGTCATCCGGTACATTGACAAAGGGTCGCTCCAAGCATATGACCTATGAAAGACGTCTTCTTTCTAACTATCGAGACCATAGACGGACCAAGAGTAATGTTTGGAGATAACAATTATGGACTTACCAAAGGTGTAGGGACACCGATGATAAGTGATATTCAAGTAAATGAAGTCTACTATGTGGAAGGATTGAAACACAATTTACTATCTGTTTCACAATTTTGTGATAAGGGGTTAAGTGTAAAATTTACTCATAGTGCATGCTTTGTGTTAGATGGTATTAATGAAAATATTCTATTAGGCTGAGTCGACAAGGTAACATTTATGTTGCTAATTTCAAAAGTTGTCCTAAAGATACTTGTCTTGTTGCTAAGAGTTCGATGATTTAAGTTGGGTGTGGCACAAACATCTTGGTCACTTAAACTTCAAAACTCTTAACAAAATAGCAAGGAAATTTTTAGTTAAAGGACTCTGATAAAGTATTTTCAAAGAACCATGAGTGTGATTCTTGTCGAAAGAGGAAAACAGACTAAAGCTTCTTTTAAAACAATAAGTAGTCCTTCTTCGTAAAGAATTTTGGAACTTCTTCATATGGATCTTTTTGGTCCAATCACACCTCTCACCTTCGGTGGAAGAAAATATACTTTGGTAATTGTTGATGACTTTTCAAGATTTACGGGTTATTTTCTTATACAAAAAGAATGAGACTATGATTAAGATTCCGAATTTCTTAAAAAGGTTCAAAATGAAAAAGGGCTAACTATTGTTAAAATTAGAAGTGATAAAGGTACTCAATTCTTTAATAAGCTTGTTACTAACTACCGCATTGAGAATGACATAGCTCATGAAACATCTCAAAGACGGACTCCACAACAAAATTGAGTAGTTGAAAGGAGAAACAAAACCTTGAAAGAGGCTAGAACAATGTTATATGAGTACAACACTCCAAACAGGTTTTGGGCGTAAGGCATTAATACATCTTGTTTTGTTCAAAATAGAAGTTTGATTGTTAAAGATAAATACAAAACTCCCTATGAAATTTGGAAGGGAAGATCCCTCAAAATCGCTACGACGACGGTGAATCCCCGTTGTCGTAGGGGTTTTTTCACCGCCGTCTATCAACCCGATATCTTAGGTCCAGGTATTCGCAACGGTTTTTCACCGTTGTCGTAGGTGTTTACCACAACGGTTAATATAATTATGACAACGGTTTTTCACCGTTGTCGTAGGTGTTTACCACAACGGTTAATAAAGTTATGACAACGGTTTTCACCGTTGTCATAGGTATTTACAACGGTTAATAAAGTTTTGACAACGGATTTTCACCGTTGTCGTAGGTATTTACCACAACGGTTAATAAAGTTAAGACAACGGGTTTTCACCATTGTCGTAGGTATTTACCACAACGGTTAATGAAGTTATGACAACGGGTTTTCACCGTTGTGGTAGGTGTTTACCACAACGGTTAATGAAGTTATGACAACGGGTTTTCACCGTTGTGGTAGGTGTTTACCACAACGGTTAATGAAGTTATGACAACGGTTTTTCACCGTTGTCGTAGGTATTTACCACAACGGTTAAAAACCGTTGTCATAACTTCATTTCACCATTGTCTTAGGCTTTTACCACAACGAATTACTACCTACGACTATAGTTTTTTTCCGTTGTCTTAGCCATTATTGTAGATTTTTTTCCGTTGTGAATTATCTAATTTGACAATAATATAAAATTAAAAATAAGCATTAAAATAGAAATCAATTCATCATCATACATTGTTTAAACATCAAATTAAGTCATAAAATGTACATAATCTAGTGTTAAACTACAATAACATGTTCAAATGTCACAAAAACTAAACTAAAATAAAAATAACAAACTTCTAATCATCACCCATATACTCTGAAAGGCAATCGGCCCACTCTTCCCGCATGTTGTCAATTTCTCTTCCAGAGTAATCCTTTTGTGAAAACCGTGAAAGTACAAATAATAAAATTAAATAAGTATTATCTTTTAGCCACCAATTCAACCATCCAATCAAATATTCACCAAAAACCACATACATAAATATGATCAACACAAATTATTCTTACCACCGATTGCATCGAACTGCTCCCACCATTCCATTAGAGTCGATTATATCCTTCATGTAGCATAGTACGAAATAACCACATTGAAATACATCAAGTCGTTTAGGTGCCTAGGTAAGAAAAAAATTTGTTTAAACACGTACACCTTTTTGTAAGAAAACACAACTAGATATATATAATTTTTTTGTACCTTAATTATATTCCATGCAATATTTTTCTTTGGTCTCTTACTTGAGACACCCGCATTAAAGATATATAATGCCCTACAACAATAAATAATTAACCAAAAATTATGTTACAATTCCCAATAATATATTTATTGCAATTGTATGAAAAGGAATGAATTTACATGTCCACAACTTTTTCCATTCAGATCAATGCGGTTATAAAGAGGATCAATCAAATAAACTTCTTCCTTGTGTGGGTTGATGACTGTTAGAATCCAATGAGCACTATTTACAAACATAATAAATCAATGCGATTACGAGTCACATTTTCACGAGAGCACATTAAATATTATTTTGTAAATCATACTCACCAGTATTGCACGGCACTAGAACTAATTGATCAATAGTTGCATTGACCAACCTTTGTGCGAGATCACTTGCCCTTTTTTCATTGTGAGCATCCTTAATTGTTTTGTCCTTGCTGTGAGAATCAGATGTTTTCCATGGATTTGCAAATATGAATTTGTCCTTTTTATTCAGTTTGACCAAATGATTGTATAGATGCCTTCAATAAAAAAGTTAATAAACAAATAAAATATAGAGAAACAATGTTTGGATCGTAGCTCATGCAGTTTGTGCATGACTGTACGTCCGCGTCGAACAACTGCTTTCGGTGCTTCTTTGTTATTCTCGGCACTTGATTTTATTTCCTCTTCTTCCCCCTTTAACTCCGTTCGCTTTTTTGATTTAGTTGTTGATGCTACGTTCGCATCATCATCATCTTTCTCCTTTCTTTTTTTGTAGGAGTATTCTTTATCTCAGCTTTACTAGTATCGAACCTCAAACTTCTACGACGTCCCATCACTCCTGTCAAATTCACTGCTTCTCCTAGAAAGTTACTCTGCTCCTTGAAAATTTCGACCTTGCTGCGTTTCTGTTCAACTGGAGTATCTGTCTTCACAGGCTGCAATTAAGTAGCAAAATCAGCAAATCAAAAACATACAAAACTATCTGTTTTAAAATTGCAAAAACCTATTCGTACAGTACTTAAATTATCAAGGCCTAATAGGTGCACGTCCAAATTTGCAGTTTACTCAATTTAGTGACTTCCATGCTAAAGAATGTATACTTGTACCCATGCAAAGATGTAAACAGCATGTTGTGCAACAAATGGATTTTAATTATGCATCTAATTATGTGTAGCTAATATATGGGATACTTATCACCTTATTTCATGGATAAAAAGATAAGAAAGTTACTCTGCTCCTTGAAAATTTCGACCTTGCTGCGTTTCTGTTCAACTGGAGTATCTGTCTTCACAGGCTGCAATTAAGTAGCAAAATCAGCAAATCAAAAATATACAAAACTATCTGTTTAAAATTTTAAAGCTCGGAAATTGCTTGGTTATGACCAATAAATAACAGAGTGCTGGGATGAGTGACTAATTTGGGGACTTTTTTCTTTGTCAAAATTAAATTCTTGGGGCTTATTATGCCACATAAGCGATACCAACTCATTGATTGGTTATCACATGGAATTCCAAGCTAAAGAATGTATACTTGTACCCATGCAAATATGTAAACAGCATGTTGTGCAACAAATGGATTTTAATTATGCATCTAATTAAGTGTAGCTAATATATGGGATACTTATCACCTTATTTTATGGATAGGCTTCCATACTCACTTAGATTTTTGACGATTTTAATCATGCAAAGAGAATGAAATATAGCAGAGAAACAAAAACGATTAAGATTAGATCTTAACCTTTAAAGTAAACAAAAGATAAGAAAATCAACAGCACTTCTTGTGAACTGCATTGGGGACATAAAAGAAAGATACTTACAGCCACAGTACAAGCAACATAGCCTGGTTTTTCACGAGGCTCAATTCTGGAACAAAGTAGAAGCAAAGCTGCAACATACCAAGGTATTGCAGCCAGAAAGAAACCGATAATGAACCTGCAAAAGATATAGAGTAGCTCTCTTTTCACCAGTTGAAATCACTAAATAGTTAATTTACAACTTATACATAGAAAGAAGCGCACACTTAAGTAAGAAATAAGTTCTTCATGCAAAGATACCAAGATTAGGAGGAAAATATAAACCTATTACTTTATATACACAAACTGAAGAGTAAATGTCACAAAGATAAACCAAATTCTAAGCAAGTTAAAAGAAAAATAACACATTTATGCATTTTACAGGAGATGCATAAATCTAACTTTAGCAGCAATCAGTTCCTGAAAATTGACCTCCATAAATAAACTCTCTTGCCCTACAAAAAGATGGAAGACACAAGTACCACCACAATTTCAAACAACCAAATAATATATTTGGAATTGGGAATGATGTTTAATCTAATAAGCTTCATATTATTTGCAAGTAGAAGCAGAGTTAAATATTGTTTATAAAGGTATCATCCCGACCCCATATGAAATTTCGGAAATTAATATAGTTTCATTTCAAAAATGTTAATTCAGAGAAAAGCACAGCTGAACTTTGGAATTTGTAAGCACTAGTAAGAGTAATTGTTTGATCTAAATCCAAAAGCACTAGTTACAGGTCTTCCTTCTGCAATAGCATAACCTGCAGTCAAATGGGATATTCATTGGAATCACAAAATTAAGGATACACAAAACAGATAAACGGGATTGAGTTATCAGTGTCACTTCAATGCTAAACTGACACAAAGGCCATATATATTGGCCTTAAAAATTACAGTCTTCTGATTAAAAACAAATGTTTGAGATGGCAAAAATTCACTATACTCTAATAATTCATTCTGATAAGGGAATACTAAACCCTCAGCAAAAACAACAATAATTACACAAGTCTGATCAGAAGTGCCGATAAAGTGTTCCAACAATTCAAACTAACATTGAACGAATCAAGTCCAAGCTCATACTCATGTGACAACCTATCTTTCCATATCCATTCTTTATCCATTTTTGTTAACCCTAATTTTAAAATTAACATGTTAACAAATGTAAAGATCATACTTAATATTATAGATTACTAAAAATTAAATAAATACATAAGAGTGAGTGTAGTAACTTGTAACCAACCATTGAGCATCTACCACTATAGGAGGGGACTGACCAATTGAGCAGAATGGTAGTGTTAAGACATTGCAATTCTTACTAATGAGGTACATAAATTCTGATCACTGTTCAAATTCAGTGCAAAAAATTATAAAAATACTGGTTGTTCTCATGCATATATGCTGAAATGAGCATGGAGCATAATCACATACACAAGACCAAATTATATTAGTGAGGGAAATCCAATTATATTATATGCTCATATGCAGCAAGCAAAAGAAAACCAGTAAGAGAAGCATTCACCTACTTGCTCCTCTACCATTGACCCAAATACAGATACAGATACACACCTCAGGGGTGCTTGTTATGCAATTCTTAAGTATCTAATTGAGTGAAGGCTTAAACAAAAACAGAAAAATGCTACAAAAAAACTCATTTTTAGTATCTCATTGAGTGAAGAAGATAACCTCATTTGCAGCCTCTACATAAGCATTGGTAGTAGGTATATACATAAGCATTGGTAGCAGGGAATGAGGGGCAGGTGAGACTAAATTGAACTCACAAAATGTCTACCTTTACGAGCTGTACATGAAATGGGAATTATCAGTTCTAAATATTTTATTACCTAAACTTAAGAGCAAATCTTTCCCCTAAAACCCAAAGCGTTTATTATATTGTTAATAGCTTTTGAAACAGGCAAATGCTTTAGGGCAAGAAAAAATGTTATTACCTCCAATGTTCAATGAATCAGGTGTAAATGTTCGATCAAGGTCTGCAGCTCTCTATGACTGCTGCTGAATAAAACATTTTATCAGCATAAGTCAATAGGAAAAAGAGAAAATTTTACTTAATATACCACATATGACGTTATCTACCTTAGGAGGTGTACCAGGAGTTTCAGAATATATATGTTCCTTCACGAAATGATGACCCCTCAGCCTCCTTGTATTGCAACTGATATCAATGAAAAGCGTTGGCAAATATAGAAAAGTGAAATAAGTTTGAGCACATCTAATAGAGACTCAAAGTTAATGAAGCCAAAGTTTGAACTTCAGCCACCTCATTTTAACTATAAATACTAAACATTTAACACTAAACAGGAAGAAGCCTTACAAAAGCAATATTCAAAGCAAATCACTCAATAATTTGTATGCTTGATGCTATTCAAATTGAGTAGCACATATCAAATACATGAAAGGACTAGATAGAGCTTAAAACAAAAAATTTTTGAAGAATATGCTACTTTCTTCACTCAAGAAATTCAAAAAGTTTTTCTTTGGTCTCTTCATTCGTATGCAATATATTATAAATGTGATATAGTTATACCATGCACATAGTCAAGAAGACCTTCAAAATATATTTAATCTACCATCTCTAGATATGTGAAAAATAACTAACCCAACTGAATTAACAATAGTTAACAAAAGATCAGAAGCTTTTAAATTTTAAAATACTTAGATTAGATTTGTCATAAGTGTAAAAGTCTACTTCTACATAGTTTCTCCTTGAGAAAAAAATGTTGAGGAAGTGATTTATGCACAGTAACAGGGTGGGCCTGTATTGTTCTAAAATAATGTGATGCATGTATATAAAAGTTCAAACAGTTACCAGCCAAGGCACAAAACATGGAAGATAAATGTTTAACAGGGATTGCAACAAAAATTTAATGAAAATTAGCAAGGAGAATATGTATTCAAAGATGCAGGGGAATCGTACCTATTCTACAACTTGAAACCATGTTTTTAGAGATAACAAATAGTTTAATAACCTGTTTGGTAGGCATGTTTAGCAATAAGATAAGGACCTAATTTAGCCTAAATTAGGTCCTTATCTTATTGCTAAACATGCCTACCAAACAGGCACTAAATTTATTGCTTATATAACAAGAAAAAATAACAAAAAAGGAAAAGATCTAGGTTGAGCAGCTCTTTTGAGGTCATTTCCACAGTTCAAAATAAAATTGAATAGATGCATTTCATCGAAACATAAGTGAATCAGCAGTGGAAAGTGGTTCAAGCATTTCATCGAACAATGGAGATGCATTAGAGGAAAATAAAATTGCAGTGGAATTTCAGAGAACAATGAAACCGCATAGGCTTTAATCATTATCACCAAGTCATTTTGTACCAGATAAAAAGCATAACCGCATAGGCTTTAATCATTTTGTGTAACCTAATTACAAAAAACACGACAACACGCGCAAATTAGGGATTTAGAGACAAACCTGGCACGTTGAGGAAGACGACAGACAGCGGCGGCGCGAGAACCGGTGAAGATAACGACGGCGCGAGGAATCGGTGACGAAAATGTTGTGGGGAATAGTGGTGGTGGCTTCGGCGGTGGTGGAAGGTGGTTGTGACGAGGATTTAGGGCTTGTCGTGGGGAATGACGTGGTGACGAGCGGCGGGGATGGTGGTGTTGACAAGGCAAGGGGAACGATGGTTGTGGCTCCGGCGACGGAGGGACGGTGGCGATGCGAGTCTGCGAGAGGTCTGAGAGATTGCAGACCTATGAAGGCTGAGAGAAGAGACGTGTTTTCGTGGGGCTGAGAGAAGAGACGTGTTTTTGTGGGAAAAAAATCGAAGGATGGTTTATAGACTCCCAAACAATTAGAAATAAATAAAAAATAAAAAATGGAAAAGACCATGGGAAAAGACAACGGTTGCTAAAACCCATTGTCTTTTCGTACAAACCCATTGCCTAAGACAACGGTTTTACTTAAGACAACGGATTCTATACCTAAGACAACGGTCAGAGGCGAAAACCGTTGTCTTTGTACCATTGTCTTAGGCCATTTTTGGCATAGTGTTGGGATACTCATCTCGTATAAAAAGCATATAGAGTTTTTAATAAGACAACCTTGTGCGTAGAAGAAACACCACATGTTGTATATGATGAATCTCCTTTTGAGTATAGTAAGACAGGGGACATCACAAAGATATCGATGATCTGGATCGGATGACTATCAAGAGATCAACCATAAAATTCTACAATCAAGAATCGGAATCGGATGAAGAGGAAGAACCAGATTTAAACAAAGAGAAAAAACCTCGAAGCTCTTCCTCACCACCGGTCGACGATCAATACCTCGGATGATCGGGTAGAGTCATCTAAGGTAACATAGAATCATCTCGAAATAAATAATTCAGACAAAACTTCATCCATTGTAAAAGACAAAGGTAAGAAAGTAATGTCATATCACCCAGTGAACAGAGATAATTGGAGATTTAGACTGGAGTCTAGACGAGGACCTAACTAAATCAAGATTGCATGTTCGGTTACTATGTGTCATTACTTGAACCTAAATCTATTATAGAAGCTCTAACTCGATTCCAAATGGATTAATGCCATGTAAGAAGAACTAAATCAGTTTCAAAGACAAGATGTGTGGGAGCTTGTTGAAAGGCCTCATCATCAAAAAGTCATTGAAACTAAATGGGTCTTTAAAAAGCAAAAGGGATGAAAACAATATTGTGGTTAAAAATAAAGGCAGGACTAGTTGCTCAAGGTTATTCACAATCGAGGGGATTGATTATGATGAAACCTTTGCACCAAGAGCTCGTCTGGAAGCTATAAGATTGTTTTTAGCCTATGCCGCTTTTAAAAGATTCATAGTTTTTCAAATGGATGTTAAGTCAAGATTTCTTAATGGAATCCTAGTGAGGAAGTTTATGTAGAGCAACCTCCCGGTTTTGTCAAAGGAGACAAGGTGTATAAATTAAGGAAAGCTCTATATAGACTTAAACAAGCACCTAGAGCATGGTATGATACCTTGTGCGATTATTTAATTCAAAATGGTTTTGTTAAAGGTAGAATTGATAGAACTCTCTTTAGAAAAAAATTTGATTGTGATCTTTTATTAGTTCGATTTATATTGATGATATTATTTTTGGATCAACTAACATATCTTTGTGTGAAGAATTTAGTCATCTTATGAAAAGCAGATTTGAAATGTCCATGATGGGAGAGATGACTTATTTTCTTGGACTCCAAGTCAAACAGACAAAGAAGGGAATATTCATCAATCAAGCCAAATACACAAAAGATCTAATTGAAAAATTTGGAATAGGTACCCGAGAAGCCAAGATACCTATGGTGACAAACTTTCCCATAGATCCGGATGAAAAGGGAGAAGACATTGATAAAACCGAGTATCGAGTTCTAATTGGTTCATTACTATATTTAACTCGCTAGTAGACACGATATTTCATTTTCGGTTGGAGTCTGCGCACGATTTCAAGCTAATCCTAAGAAAAGCCATCTTGAAGCAATAAGAGAATTCTTAAGTATCTGAAAGGTACGGTAAATGTTGGATTGTGGTATCCGGTGATGACAACTTTGAGTTGTCCGGATACTCGAACTCGGACTTTGGTGGGTGTAAGATAGATAGAAAATCTACATACGGAACTTGCTAATTTCTTAGTAGTAAACTGATTTCATGGTTGTCTAAGAAACAAACCTCTCGTAGCTACTTCCACAATCAAGCCGAGTATATGGCGGTTGGAAGTTGTTGTTCACACCGATCTGGATAAGTCAACAGCTAAGGGACTATAACATTATCACCAAAGATGTACCTATCTTTTGTGATAGTAATAGTGCCATTGCTATTACCCGAACCCAGTCCTATATACAAGATGCAAGCATGACATCACTTCATCCGAGATCATGTTGAGAAAGGTAACATCGAGACTTGAAAAGATTCTCGACTCGATTTTCAAAGAGCGAGACATCTTGACAAAGCCACCGGCCGAGACAAGGTTTAAAGAACTTTCTGTAGAATTAGGATTATTAGATGCTTCTTTAGTTAATCTATAATCTTTTCCAATGTTTTTCATTCTTTGTCTCTCTCAATTTAGTTTACTATGTCTAGAAAGAATTATCAGACTAGATATGAGTCAAAGGACAATCGATTAGTTTGGTATCATTGATCCGCAACAAAGGAATCAAGAATCAAGGATTAGTCATATTGACCTTATCGACTTGATGATTACTTATCGACATTTGGTAAATCAGACAACGACACAATAGTCACCGACTTCTATAGAATTAGATGACCATTGCATCTTATCCGACTTACCCTAGCTACTAATGGCTTCTTCAAGTTTATGTCTTTGCGGGAATAGATCACAAATCATGATAATAGATCGACATCATCTACTCATCTCGTTGCAAACCTTCTCATCCGATTACCTCTATGTGGTAGTACAAATTGTGTTTTCAAAATAATCTCTCGAATTGTTTTTATTAGTTGGAGAAATTGGTTGGAGAAACTAATCTTAGAAATCCTATTCTCGAGTCTGTTTATTTTCATTTTTTTAAGACAAAACTAGCTTTGTTTTAAAACCCAGACGAAGTCATTTACCAGATTAACTTCATAACCTTGTTCTGCTTTAGAAAACCTTTATGCAAAGAAAGGTAACCCTAGGCCGACGATAAGGGTAGTAACTTCTCTGCATAAAGTAAATTTATTTCGGTCAAATCAACGATCTATAGAGTTACTTTTTGCGCATTCCAAAGTCAAGTTATTTACACGCGCTGAATCCCAATCATTTATCCAAATTTTAACCGTTGATTCAAAGACAAAGAAATCTTTTAAAATGAACGACTCGAGAATAAAACCTCGCTTTTCAAAACAGCTTTCTCTCTCTCAAATTCTCCCTCCTATAAATACATCTTCTTCCTCATGTAACCGTTTTCACTTTTAGAAAACTTACAAATTCTCTAAAATTTTCCCAATACCATAAACAAATTCACCATGGCCTCTTCTTCTAAAACTATCAAAACCCATAAACCCACATATATTTCTACAAACACCTCTCGTTTTAAAATGAATGAAGAATTATTCAAAAATTGATCGAAAGCAGATATGTATGTAGACTTGAAACCACTCGAGATCTAGAATCTGCAGAGATCCTCCGATTATTGGAAGCGTCAAGGTTAAGGGGATTTTTGTCAATGAAATCTCCTCAAAATCGAATCCCGACTTACTTGGAGCAGAGTATCTAGCCAATATGAGGGATACCTGTGATGGGTTCGACACAACCGTAGATGGAATGGTGCCGAGTTACTCCAGAGAAAACATTGCGAGAATCTTCAACACGTCAATGGAGGAGTCAATCCATTGGCGTACAAAGAGGACGACCGGGAGGAATCATTTGATTTAATGGCGAGGGTGACTTACGAGGAACCCGAAGGGATTTAAAGAAGAATCTACTAAGGAGGAGGTTTCGTTTCGATGACGGTGGTCACTAAGTCGATCTTGGGTGAACAGAGTTCACATGATGGGTTAACCAAACCCAGATTGTGTGTCATGAGGGCGATCTTGGATGGAGTCCAAGTGAATCGGGTGGATATGTTGATTCATAAGTTGAAGGAAGAAAAGAAAAGGCTATCCTTCAAATCATCTGTGAGGGCTGGGTACCTAACTCGATAGTCGATCTGTTCAACAAAATCACTATATTGATCGAAGGGCTGAACCGCAGTGCGGTGGAGAGTGGGTACTAAGAAGTACTCCAAGCGAAAGGGATTCTCACAAAGGATGAGAGACTTGGAGGAGTACTGCACTCGGGACGATGAGTCCGACGCTGCCGAGATCGAGGCTGGAAGCAGCAGCAGGTTAAGCCCGGAGACCAAGAACCGGAGGAAGTACCTACACTGAGGTAGAAGCAGTGGAACCCGAGGAGGAGGCAGCTGGGGTCGCAACTCAAGAGGAAGCAGATTGTGATTCCAACCCAGAGACAAATTGTAATTCCAAGGGTCTCCCAGAGGCGAAGAGGAGACGACCGGTAAAAGCCGTTGAGAAAAAGAAAGGAGAAGGTTCATCTCATTGTTTCTACCAGAGAAGCCTCGGAAGAAGAGGAAGTAGAGGAAGCTGAAGTTCCCTTGGTAAGGAGACCCGTAAGAGCATCTAAAAGCTCGAAGGCTCCACCAAGTCCTGGAGGGTCGAGAAGCAGACGACGACACAAAGAACCCCGCTACGAGAGGAGGTTCCAAAGGTCTTTGAAAATAGCGGCAGAGGTTGGTCGGCTTGAGGTTCCCCTCCCCAACCAAGGAAGTCTGCTCTTCCCTCTATTCTGAGAGGCAGTATAAGCTTATTTTCTTCTCCTTCATTATCCCCCCACTGGCAATGAAGAAGTGCCCAGTGCCGCACTTGAGCCTCGAGATTCAGCCTACTATCCCAACCGTCCAAACGAGCGATGAAGAGGTAACCCAGCCGGGTACCTCGAGCCTCTCCAACGGCCTACTCCCTCAACAATCCAAACTCAAACCATCCCCGAAAGCAGAACAACTCACACCTCAACCACCAACACCACTCATCCAAACCTCTTCTCCCACCCCGACCCCCACTACACAAACTTCAACCATCACCTCCCCCATCAATCGAACCAATTCCTCTCCCTCAAGTCCAAGCCTCATCTTTTCCCACCATATCTTACTCTTCTCTTCCAACCATCCAAACACATCCTATCCCTCTCCCACCTACTCAAAAAGAACAATCCCCTTCTTCGTCCGATTCCTCATCCGAGGAAGATGACATCGACCTTAGTCCCGCTTCGCTATATCCTCAATCCTTACTCAAGTGGAGAAAAAGATAAACTTAACCTTCAAGAGGAAAATGAAAAGGAGGACAAGGAAGATGGTCGAGGCGATGATCGAAAAAATGCTTGCGGCAAAGATGAGAGAAGTGGAGGTAAATCTATCTCGATAAAATTATTTCGTCACTAACTCGTCTTGGTGAAAAAGTAAAAGCAATGGAGGAAGAGCTAAAGGTCAAGGAAGAGGTGAAGGGATATAATCGGATGGTGGTAAATGAGATGGCGATGAGACGGCTGATTTGAGAGTCAAGTGCAATGATCTCGATGTAAACCGACTAACTTGGCTTCAAGTTAAAAAGGGGAAAAAGACGAGCAAGAAAAGAGACAAGCCCTCACAGCCGTGGTCGAGGAGACCAGAAAAGAAGTAGGCACAAAGGCCAACACACTGATCTGGAGGCAGCTAAGGAAGACTTGAAACTCAAGTCTCGATGAGCTAGCCGCTCTCCACCGAGGGTGAGTCAATTGGAAGAGGCGGTAAAGGAGGATGAAGAGAAAAGGAGGAAGGAGGAAGAGGAAAGAAGCGAAAAGCTTTTGGAAAAGCTGAAAGAGTCGAGCAAGAAGAAGCAAAGGCAAAAGGAAAGCAAGCGGCGAGGTCGTGTCCAAGGGCAAAGGCAAAAGAGAAGCCGATTATTCAAATCTTGCCAAAGATTAGATTAAGAGAATTAGAAGAGAAAAGGAATTCTATGGTAAGAAAGAAAAAAGAAGGCGAGAAGAAAAAGAAGGATGCCAATGTCTTCTAGAGCACTCGCTGAGCGGAAATGGCTGATCGAGAGATCAAGGAAGTGAAAAATTCAGACCATTTCACACGACGCCTGCTCCTCCAAAGTCAAGCTTGTGGTAAATATGCAAATGAGTACTGATTGGAGTGAATTGGTGCATGTTTTTAGGGGTATTTTAGTGCAAAAGTGAGCTAAAGTGTTAGTTTTGTGCCTAAAAGTGTAAAGTATCACTTATTTGCCTAAAAGTATTACTTGATGAGATTGTGATGTTTATCACCCGCTTTTCGTAAATCGGTGGAATTTTGCCAAACCGAGAGTACCGGCATGCTTAGAATGAAGAGACGGACAAGGCGGGTGAAAACAGGGTCGGGGCCGGAGTCCCGTCCGAAAAAATTCCACTGGACTCGAGCTGCAGTCGAGGACCAAAAGCCTCGAGTCGAGGGTGAGGCTGGAGGAAAAATATTTGAAAAAAGTAGGCGCCTCGACTCGAGGGAGGAGCCTCGAGTCAAGGGATGGAGATTTGGCGGGATCCTCGAGTCGAGGCTGAGCCTCGACTCGAGGCAGGTATTAAACTTGTAAAAGGGTGCAGCTGACTCTTCAAGCTCGAAAATTTAGTTTTTAAAGCCATTTGAAGCCAAAACAGAGCATATCATCATCCTAGCAGTTTAGAGCGGTTTCAGTGTGGTTCCTTAGGCGAATTTTTCATTTTGTAGCTTGATTTCCATTGTAATTGTCCTAGATTGTTAGAATTAACATAGATTCTAGTTTGCAATCCATAGATTAGCATTTTGATCATTTGAAATTGATGATTCAAGTTGTAATTGAGAGTGGAGAAGGAGAATTCAAGTATTGTAGAAGACTCAAGCATTCCTATTTTTGTATATTGAAGATCAATTGGTTATGTTCTTACCTTTTTCTCTCTTTAATTCATTGTTTGTGTTGATTTGTGATTTAATTGCATTTTTAGATTTTCTACCCATGGCTTTTGCATGTAGCACCATGGGCTAATAGCTTTGTGCTTGGGATAATTGAAATTTGGGATGAAGTGATTGCCTTATGCTATAATTGTTGATAATTGTGATCAATTGAATTAGATTGCTTCCTAATTATGATTCTTAATTGTGCTTCATGGAAAATTGTATCTTTTGATTAATGGTTGATCACCCTAGCAATAGGCGAGAGTTGAGCTAACGTGATTAGGTGTTAATCGGGTTGTAATTTTGCATGATTGTATGAATTGGGGATTTCTACATTGAGAGATGGGAAAGACTAAGAATGCTCACATTAGGCATTGTGATTTTAATGGAGTGATTAATTTCATGATGGTTTATGCTTTCTAATTTGATTGATTTGCATTTGGATACAATTATAGCTTGTTAATCTTGGATTTCTTGATGGAGATTATCCACTTGCACCCCATTCCCCCATTGATTTTAGCTTGTTTGATCTTGCATATTAAGTGTTTGATATATTGCTTGCATAGTTAAGCCTTTTAAATTCTTGCTAATTTTGTATTGATTTTAGTTCAAAACCTTGTTGCAACTCTAGTTACCTAGAACTTATATCCTTAGGGCCTCGTTTGCATACTTTCTCCCTTGGGTTCGATAATTTGCGATTGGTCTTAAAAGCTCTTGCCCTATACCCTCCAATTAAATGGCGCCGTTGCCGGGAGTTAGTTTTGCGCCTATAAGTGAGACTTAAAGATTGTTTGAAGTGACTACTTGTTGCTTTTGTTTTTATTTTTGTTGATTTTGTTTTGTTTGAATTTGATACTTGGATTTGTGGCATTGTAGGTGCATGTTAACAAGGTCAAGTGGTATTCCACCCTTGCCACTAAATCCGGAGATTGAGGCTACTTTGAGAAGAAATCGTGTGAGAAGAAGAAAGGAAGCTATGGAAGGAGATGATCAAAGGAATGAGGAGAGAGTAGTTGGGGAACCTCAAGTTTAGGAGGTATATAGACAAGGAGAAGGAGGAGTAGAACATGGAGGTAATGGGAACCATTTCCATGCTCAAGTTGGCCCTTTCCCTCAAGGGATGCCACCACAAAATTATCCCTACCAAAATCCATATCCTTACCCTCCACAAGCTCACCACTATCCCTACTATCCACCTCATCCACAACAATTTCAACCATATTATCCCCATATGCCATATAATCAAGGCCACGATATCATGAGCCACCTCATATACCAAATCCTCAACCACAACCCGTGAATGAGCCACCACCTCAAGGGAGGCCTTTGAGAGAATTTTTGAGCCACAACTTAGAGAGCACTATGACGGGATAGCAAGGCCGAGGATAGACACTAATAACTTTGAGATAAGTCCTGCTCTAGTAAGAATGCTTAGGGAGAAGCAATTTGAAGGCAAGGATGAAAATGAGTGCCCACATCAACATATGGCACAATTTCTTGAGATTGCCGACACTACGAAGTACAACGGGGTACCCAAAGATGCGAAGAAGTTGAGGCTCTTTGCCTTTACATTAAAAGGGAGAGCTAAAGCATAGCTTAATTCATTACCGCCCGGACTGTCCGTACATGGGAGGATTTATCCATGAGATTTTTAATGAAGTTCTACCCACCATCCAAGACCGTTCAAGCTAAGGAGGCAATCTCCCACTTCCGCCAAAAGAATGGGGAGACCATACCGGAGGCGTGGGAGAGGTATGGCATGTTACTTATCAATTGTCCTCAACACGGTTTTCGGAGGAACAAACCATTATGTACTTTTGCAATGGTTTGACGGATGGGGATAGATCATTCTTGAATGCTTGTGCGAATGGATTGATTTGGTCTAAAACCGTGGGGCAAATGAATGAAATAATGGAGAACATAGCCCAAGATTCATTTCAAGTGTCGGTAAATCGAGGAGCACACCATAGGGTGTCACAAGTTGAGGAGATAGAGTCCATGAAGAGCATGATGATGACTATGATGGACCGATTGGGAGCTCTTACTACTCCACAAAGCCAAGCAAGTGTTAGTCCATCCGTTTCTCATGTAGTATGGGTGCTAGTCCGATGCTGGTGGAAGAAGTTAGCTACATGGGTAGGCCTCCATTCCAAGGAGGCTATCAAGGAGGAAATTTTCAAGGAAATTATCAAGGAGGAAGACCCTACCAAATGCCTTACCAAAATAGGCCACAAGAAAGCTACCAACCTCAACCTCAAGCTCAATTTAATGGGAATACATGGAGGAGACACGAAAATTTTTCTTATGCCAATCCTAGAGGCGCCGTTCAATTTCCTCCCGGATTTGATCCGGTGCCAAGGTTCCTAACAATGAAGGAAAGGCTACCACGGATGAGATTTTGGGGTTGATAGTGAAAAAGTTGGAAGCTAATGACTCGAGGCTTGATGATATAGGCAAGCAAATGGACACTCGTTTCAAGATGATCGAGCATCAAGTAGGGCAACTTGCAACTATGATTGGGAAGCTCTCGTCTACGGTGGATGACTTGCAAAAGAAAGGATCAAGGAGCGTTGTCAAGCTATTGAGCTTAGGAGTGGTGCACGATATGAAGGACCAAAAAGCCTTCTAATGATGAGGATGGAGAGGAGAAGCATTATGAAAGTTGTGATGAAGAAAAGCAAGAGGAAATGGAGGAGAAAGAGAAGAAGAAGCCAAAGTGGTTGATGGCAAGGGAAGAGAGAGAGAATCCAAAAGTTGTTGAGAGAGATGAAAAAGGGGTTCCAAAGACGGTTGTTCCCGTGCCTTATCCTCAACGGTACATGAAGAAAGCATTAGATGAGAAATTTGCTCGTTTCCTTGAGGTTTTCAAAACCTTGTACATCAACATTCCATTTTCGGAGGCCCTTGAGCAAATGCCCCACTATGCTAAGTTTCTCAAAGATTTGCTAGCAAAAAGGAGGAGGATTGAAGAGCGGAGTTAGTGAAATTGACCAAGGAATGTAGTGTCGTGCTTCAACAAGAGCTTCCACCAAAGTTGAAGGATCCGGGTAGCTTTACTCTTTTGTGTGATCTTGGTAATGGGTTGGAGAAGCATGCCTTGTGTGACTTGGGGGCAAGCATCAACTTGATGCCCTTGTCCATGTTCAAGAGGCTCAACCAAGGAAGGCTAGGGGCTACTACCGTAACTCTTCAACTTGCCGATGGGTCAACTACTATTCCAAAAGGCGTTGTGGAGGATGTTTTGGTCAAAGTAGAAGATTTTGTGTTTCCTGGAGACTTTGTAGTACTTGAGATGGAGGAAGACAAGGATGTAACCTTTGATTCTTGGGAGGCCTTTTCTAGCTACCGCAAGAGCGGTGTTTCATGTGAATGAAGGAAGGCTTACTTTGAAGCTAGATGATGAAGAGCTTAGTTTCTCAATGAAGGATGTGATGAAGCACCCCATGGAGAAGGAGGAATGCCATATTGTGGATGTGATTGATTCATGCCTTCAAGAGGCTTGGGAGAACTCTTCCTATACCCTTCTCTCTATTGATTATGTTATTCCTTCTTATGATAATGTGCCTAATGAATCTTGTATTTCTCATGATTGTGATAGGGATGCATTGGAAGTGGAGGAAGCGAAAGAGATAAAGTTTGAAGGCTTTCCAACTCAACCTTGGGAGAGCAATCAAGAGGGAAGCCACTTGAAGAGAAAGTGAAAGGAGCCCTTAAGCCACTACCCGAGCAATTAAAGTATGCTTATTTGGAGGAAAATGAAGGTTGCCCGGTAATTGTATAATCATATCTTACATCCGATGAGGTAACTAAATTACTTGATGTGCTTCGTAAGCACAAATCCGCCATAGGTTGGTCCATTGATGATTTAAAAGGTATAAATCCTTCAATTTGTATGCATAGGATTAGGCTTGAAAAGGACCATAAACCCGTAGTGCAACCACAAAGGAGAGTTAACCCTAACATACAAGAAGTAATTAGGAAGGAAGTGGTTAAATTGTTAGATGCTAATATGATCTTTCCTATTTTCGATAGTCTATGGGTCTCTCCGTTGCATGTTGTAGCTAAGAAAGGGGGATCACGGTAATTAATGGTGAAAATGATGAATCAATTGCAACTAGGGTAGCTACGGGGTGGCGTGTTTGTGTTGACTATAGAGAACTTAATAAGGCTACATGCAAGGACCACTTCCCTTTACCTTTTCTAGATCAAATGCTTGATAGGTTAAGTGGATTTGAGTACTATTGCTTCTTAGATTGTTATTCGGTTACAATCAAATTATGATTGCACCGGAAGACCAAGAAAAGACTACTTTTACTTGCACGTATGACCCATTTGCTTGGAAAAGAATGCCATTTGGCCTTTGTAATGCTCCGCAACTTTTCAAAGATGCATGATGTCAATTTTTCATGGCTTAATTGAGAAAATCATGGAGGTATTTATGGATGATTTTTCCGTTTTTGGTGAGTCATTTGATAATTGTCTTACTAATCTTGACATTGTTTTGCAAAGGTGTGAGGATACGAACTTGGTGCTAAATTGGGAGAAGTGTCATTTCATGGTCAAGGAAGGCATTGTCTTGGGACATCATGTGTCCTCGAGGGGCTTGCAAGTGGATAAGGCCAAAATCGTGGCAATTGAGAAGTTGCTTCCTCCTAAGGATGAGAAAGGAATTTGATCTTTCCTTGGTCATGCCGGGTTCTACCGGCTATTCATTAAGAGTTTCTCTCAAATCTCTAAACCTTTATCTCATCTCTTAGAAAAAGATGTGCCATTTGATTTTAATGATGATTGTTTGATTGCTTTTAGGTCCTTGAAGGAAGCATTGGCGAGTGCTCCCATTCTCATCACCCCAGATTGGACAAAGCCCTTCGTTCTCAAGTGTGATGCTAGTGATTTTGCGATGGGAGTCATTTTAGGGCAATTGAGAGAGAAGAGGTTTCATGCCATCTACTATGCCTCCAAGACTTTCAACCCGGCACAAGTCAACTACACCACTACCGAAAAGAGATGCTTGTGGTCGTGTTTGCTTTTGATAAGTTTCGACCCTATCTTGTAGGGTCGAAACTATTGTGTACACCGACCATGCGGCGATTCGGTACCTTATATCGAAAAAGGATGCCAAGCCTAGGTTGATTAGATGGATATTATTGTTGCAAGAATTCGACATGGAGATAGTAGACAAGAAAGGTAGTGATAATGTCATTGCGGACCACCTTTCTAGGCTTGAAGGTGTAGAAGAGATGAAGAGGGATGTTGAAGAAGTTGAAGAGACCTTCCCGACGAAGGGTTGTTGAGTATTGAAGAGGTAATGTGTGTGGTGAAGGAAGGGGAAACTCCATGGTTTTGCGGACTATGCAAATTTCTTAGCAAGTGGAGAGCTACCACCGGAGATGAATCCATATGAAAGGAAGGTTTTCTACAATCGGGTTAAGCACTTCATATGGGATGATCCGTATCTCTTCAAAGTAGGTGTGGACGGAGTCCTTCGGAGGTGTGTGACTAGAAAGGAAGGGGAGGAGATCGTGAAACATTTCCACTCTTTACCTTGTGGAGGCCATCATAGCACCTCCAAGACCGTGAGGAAGATTTTTTTATCGGGATTCTATTGGCCGACTATATTCAAGGATTGCGAGAAATTTATCAAGGAATGTGACAAGTGACAACGAATAGGAAACCTTAACAAGAGGGATGAGATGCCCTTGAGCAACATCTTAGAAGTGGAAATTTTTATGTATGGGGAGTCGACTTCATGGGCCCATTTCCACCATCGATGGGGTATCAATACATCCTTGTAGGGGTTGACTATGTGTCCAAATGGATAGAAGCCGAGGTGTCTAATCGCTTGATCATGGGTATCTTGGAAAAGACGGTGAGGATGAGTAGAAAGGATTGGGCAACAAAGCTTGATGATGCGTTATGGGCTTATAGGACCGCCTACAAGACGTCACTTGATATGTCCCCTAACAATTAGTGTATGGGAAGGCTTGCCATCTTAGGTGGAGTTAGAGTATAAAGCATTTTGGGCTCTTAAAAAGTTGAATTTTGATGAAGAGCTTGTGGGAGAGAAGAGGGCTCTCCAATTGCATGAGTTGGAGGAATTTAGGATGAATGCCTATGAGAGTTCAAAGATTTTCAAGGAAAAGACCAAGAAGTGGCATGATGCAAGGCTTAGAAGGAAGGAGTTCAAAGAAGAAGATCAAGTGCTCCTTTTCAACTCAAGGTTGAAGCTTTTCCCGGTAAACTCAAATCGAGATGGAGTGGTCCTTTCCGTGTTGTTAAGGTTTTTCCGAATGGATATTTTGAAGTGATGAATGACAAGGATGAGAGGTTTATAGTGAATGGGCATCGGTTGAAGCTTTATCATGTTCCATCACAAAAAGAGGTGTTGGATGCCCTTGATCTTAAGGATGTGCCTTGTTTAGGTAGTGAAAGGGAAGTGTGAACTCTTAGAGTTCCGTCCGTGAGGGCGTGAAACCTAGCGCTTGATGGGAGGCAACCCATTCTTTTTCGCTTTGTTGTTTTTGTTGTTTTGTTGTGTTGCTTTGAATAAATTGGGTTTTGTGATTCTTGTAGGTGAGGTGAATTGCTAGGAATTTGAGGAGCTCTAGAATGCTTAAAGGAAGATGAAAATTAAAGGCTTATGGGTACAACATTTTCTTTCAAACTTAGACTTGTCTAAGTTTGGGGATGTTTGTCTTTCCTTGTTTATTGATTGTACTCTTGATTTGAACCGATGATGTGATGATTTGGATTGTTTGATGGTTTTGTGATGATGTTTTCACTTCTCTTGATCTTGTTCAGCTTTATTGTTTCTTGTTGATTATATCTTGTTGATTCTTTTGGATTTCCTTAATCTATGATTTTGAAGCTTCATTGTGAATTTATTGCATATTTTTTAGTATCATTCTTGATGTAGTTAGTATGTTTGAGATTATGTACATGAGCATTTGTGCTTGATTTGCAAGATATATTGGATTTTAATTTGATCATGAGTTGATATGTAACTTGATGCTAGCATTCTTGATTAATTGTGTGAAGATGAATGTGATTGATAATGCTTGATTCATTGCTCAATTTAAGCCCGTGAGTTTTTGTGCCTTATAATCGTACATCTTATACGGTTGATATGATTTCTTTGTGAGTGCATCATTCATGATTTGTATACTAGAACTTGCCACTAGACTTGTTGATATTGATCTTTGTGTGATGTCATTAAAGTGATAAGAGGCCATGTTTGGATTAATGAGTCACTTAACCAAATTTTTCCCCACCAAATACATTTGATTTCCTTAGTGAGCCATTTTGAGCCTTATTATCCTTATTCTTTGGCAAGCCAAGTGAAATTGAAACCATTTGCCTATTTTTATGAGCCTTCTTGTCCTATGTTTAGTAGAGCTTGATTGTTGGCTAATGATGATGATTTGCATGCTAAGTGTGGTGGAAAATGATGTGCTAAGTAATGATGCTTGAAAGAAGAAGAAAAGGGTTGAGAAGAAAAATTGAATTGTGAAGAAAAATGTGTGAAGTGAATGAAAAGAGATATTCAATTTGTGAGCTTAAGTGAAAAAGAAAGCTCAAGTGAATGGTGGATTGATCATTGAAGTTCAAAAGAAAGAGTGTTACTTGATGAAAAGTGAAGAGATGTGGATTGTATTGATTAGCTTTTATTCAAGTCTCTACTAATTAGTCACTCTTATCCAAAAACATCCTACCTTTCCAAAGAGCCTACATTACAACCTAAGAGAAAGACCTCTTTGATTCTTGAATGATCACAAGTGATTTTGATTGAGATTAAGTATTTTGGCAAGCATATGGTGTGCAAGTTTGTGAATTTGATGAATGAGTGCAATATACCTTGATACACTTGAGAGTAGAGTGAAACACTCCATGGAAGGAGCAATGTGTTAAGTATTTGATTGAGCATTTGTTTGAGCGTGATCTATCTTGATTGCTAGTGGATAGTTTGCATTGAAGCTTATGTTTATTGATGAGTTCAATTGTCTTATTTATCTTCTATGGTGCCATGTGACATAATTGCAATTAATTCACTCCTTTGTGCTTAGTTTCTACGTTGCTCGAGGACGAGCAACACTTCAAGTTTGGGGTATGATTGGAGTGAATTGATGCATGTTTTTAGGGGGTATTTTAGTGCAAAAAGTGAGCTAGAGTGTTAGTTTTGTGCCTAAAAGTGTAAAGTATCACTTATTTGCCTAAAAAGTATTACTTGATGAGATTGTGATGTTTTTCACCCATTTTTTAGGTAAATCGGTGGAATTTTGCCAAACCGAGAGTACCGGCATAAAATTCCACTGGACTCGAGCTGCAGTCGAGGACCAAAAGCCTCGAGTCGAGGTGAGGCTGGAGGGAAAATATTTGAAAAAGTAGGCGACTCGACTCGAGGGAGGAGCCTCGAGTAGAGGGATGGAGATTTGGCGAGGATCCTCGAGTAGAGGACCGAGCCTCGACTCGAGGCAGGTGTTAAACTTGTAAAAGCATGCCAGCGACTCTTCAAGCTCGACTCGAGGGCCTCAAGCTCGAGTCGAGGGGGCCTAAAATCCGAAAATTCAGTTTTTAAAGCCATTTGAAGCCAAAAGCGAGCATAGCATCATCCTAGCAGTTTAGAGCGGTTTCTGTGGTTCCTTAGGCGAATTTTTCATTTTGTAGCTTGATTTCCATTGTAATTGCCCTAGATTGTTAGAATTAGCATAGATTCTAGTTTGTAATCCATAGATTAGCATTTTGATCATTTGAAATTGAAGATTCAAGTTGTAATTGAGAGTGGAGAAGGAGAATTCAAGTATTATTGAAGACTCAAGCATTCCAATTTTTGTATATTGAAGATCAATTGGTGATGTTCTTACCTTTTTCTCTCTTTAGTTCATTGTTTGTGTTGATTTGTGATTTAATTGCTTTCTTAGATTTTCTACCCATGGCTTTTGCTTGTAGCACCATGGGCTAATAGCTTTGTGCTTGAGATAATTGAAATTAGGGATGAAGTGATTTCCTCATGCTATAATTGTTGATAATTGTGATCAATTGAATTAGATTGCTTCCTAATTGTGATTCTTAATTGTGCTTCATGGAAAATTGTATCTTTTGATTAATGGTTGATCACCCTAGCAATAGGCGAGTTGAGCTAACGTGATTAGGTGTTAATCGGGTTGCAATTTTGCATGATTGTATGAATTGGAGATTTCTACATTGAGAGATGAGAAAGACTAAGAATGCTTACATTAGGCATTGTGATTTTAATGGAGTGATTAATTTCATGATGGTTTATGCTTTCTAATTTGATTGATTTGCATTTGGATACAATTATAGCTTGTTAATCATGGATTCCTTGATGGAGATTATTCCTTGCACCCCATTCCCCATTGAATATAGATTGTTTGATCTTGCATATTAAGTGTTTGATATATTGCTTGCATAGTTAAACCTTTTAAATTCTTGCTAATTTTGTATTGATTTTAGTCCAAAACCTTGTTGCAACTCTAGTTACCTAGAACTCATATCCTTAGGGCCTCGTTTGCATACTTTCTCCCTTGGGTTCGATAATTTGCAATTGGTCTTAAAAGCTCTTGCCCTATACCCTCCAATCAAGTACAAAGAGAAGAATGGAAGGAATGTGGATATACTTACGGTATATTTTCAAAGGCCCCGGAGCAACTCAGCCAAGACCGGACTTAGCTTGGCACGAATGGATTGAAAAGGTAGATGCGAACTTCTATCATCGGCTCTTTGGAAGAAGCGGATGTGGAGTTCAACGTCAACCCGATCTCTCCGGCTTTCGAATATGCCATCCCTGCCAAGAAACTCCGATGGTTCCACGGACCTAGGCTGGGTTAGGGAAATTGTAAAGAAGGCAGAGGCTGAGTCTGACTTGTTCAAGAAGAAGACCTTAAGCGGCTTAGAAGGAGGGTATTCAATTGGTGATGATTCCGCACGAAGACCGGTGGGAGTCTAATAGAAAGCGAGGATCTTACTTTTCCTTACTTTTCTTTTCTATTAGTCTTCTTTTGTAATCTTTGTAAATCGATGTGAATATCTTGTGTTTTGTTTGGTTTACCTTGCTTTACGATTTTAAGTTTTTGGTTTCTAAGAAACTTTAAAAATTTTCTAAGTATTAATCATCGAGGAAATTATCATCTCGAGACTTAAAATTTTCTTAAAATTTTCTAAGTCCTAAGACTTAATTTTTTAAAGTCTAAATATGTTGAAAAAGTTTTAAGACTTAAGAATATTTTCTCATTTTCTTTTGGTGTGAATTAAGTGCTTTAACTTGATTAAATCAATTGAAGTGTGAATATGTTCTAATATACCAATCGATAATCTTGATTAACTTTAACTAACTTCATTTGTGAGTGTGTCTCTTTCTGGTAGGTTTTAACTTCATCAAAAAGGGGGAAATTGTTAGATCAAGAAAGTTTTGATGAGTTAAAAGAAGTAATTGAGATGATCGAGATGACCACTGAATAATAAGTGAGACCAAGTCCCAGTACTAAGTGATCAGGACTAGGTCATTGGTGAGCAAGTCGGTGAAGACTGGAAGGTTGCAAGTCATCCGAGACAAGCTCAAATCTAGTCATCTGCGGGAGACAATTATGAAGAGCTCGAGATGAGGTCAAGACAAGTGAGTAGAATAAGAAAGGCGAGTCTTCACCAAGTCAGTGCAGACGAGTAGAATAAAATCAGTGAGGATTAAAGCGGCTTTCAAGATTAAGTTTGTTGAGCAGGTTTTAGTTTGTTAGAACCGACTAACAAACTAAGCTGTCTTTTCGCACTTATAAATAGGTCTAGATTTTCATTTTCAAATACTTCACTTTTACACATCACGAATTGCGCATTACTCACTACTCGATTTCTATTTTCACAATCAATTCACAAGTTTTCAAAAGTGTTTTTCAAAAGAATTCTAAGTGTTTATAGAACACTTTACTTGTAATCTTCAAAGTTCAATACTCACCGTAATAGTTAGATTCCAGAGAAGAATTTAAAGGTTTTGAAGATCTAAAGGTATTTGTAAGTTGTAAATTGTAAGTTGGATTGAAAGTAAGTAAGTGGTAAGTTAAGTCCCTTCTTCAAGTTGGAGAAGGAGAGTGGATGTAGAATTATTCATAATCCGAACCACTATAAATCGTAGTGTTCTTTATTGCTTTACTTTACTTATTTGGTTCTTTCAATTTTCGGTTTATCAATCAAAGGTTAATTTCGAAATGAAGTTGGAACTAAATATCGGTGTGCTTTTGATCTAAATAAAGTTGAGTTTAAAATTGAATTTATTGTGCTACTTGGGTGTTTTGAATAAGTCTTGAAAGATATATAAAATCTGAAAAATCTATTCAAACCCCCTTCTAGATTTTTCCTAGAAGGCTAGTTCAAGTTGTGACTAATCTACTCAACTAAGTGGGACCAACGGTGTTTCTTCCACACACAAGGTTGTCTTATTAAAAACTCTGTATGCTTTGGATATAGATGAGTATCCCAAGAATATCTCATCTACTTGTCTTGGCATCAAAAGTTTTTAATTGAGATTTCCCATTGTTGTGAATGAAACATTTGCAACCAAATATATGAAAATATGAAATTTTGGGAGATCTTCCTTTCCAAATTTCATAGGGGTTTTACATTTATTTTTAACAATCAAACTTCTATTTTGGACAAAACAAGCGGTATTAATGCGGCTTACGCCCAAAACCTCGTGAGGAGTGTTATACTCGAGATAACATTGTTCTAGCAGCTTCTTTCGCAGTTCTGTTTCTCCTTTCAACAACTCCATTTTGTTGTGGTATCCGTGCGGTGATGTCTCATGAGCTATGTCATTCTCGTACAATAGTTAGTAACAAGCTTATTAAGAAATTCAGTACCTTTATCACTTCTAATTTTAACAATACTTAGTCCTTTTTCATTTTGAACTCTTTTAAGAAATTCGAATCTTAATCATGGTCTCATTCTTCTTGTATAAGAAAATAACCCAGGTAAATCTTGAAAAATCATCAACAATTACCAAAGTGTATTTCCTTCCACCGAAGCTTAGAGGTGTAACTGGACCAAAAAGATCCATATGAAGAAGTTCCAATTCTTTCAAGAAGGACTGCTTATTGTTTTAAAAGAAGTTTTGGTCTGTTTTCCTTTTTGACAAGAATCACAAACATGGTTCTTTGAGAATATCCTATCAGGGAGTCCTTTTACTAGAGATTTCCTTGCAATTTTGTTAAGAGTTTTGAAGTTTAAGTGACCAAGACGTTTAAGTCATAGCCAACTTAAATCATCGAACTCTTTGCAACAAGACAAGTATCTTTAGGACAACTTCTAAAGTTAGCAACATAAATGTTACCTTGTCGACTCCATTTAATAGTATATTTTCATTGATACCATCTAGCACATAGCATGCATTATGATTGAATTTAACACTTAACCCCTTATAACAAAATTGTGAAATAGACAACAAGTTATGCTTCAATCCTTCCACAAAGTAGACTTCATTGACTTGTATATCTTCAATCATCGGTGTTCCAACTCCTTTGGTAAGCCCAAAATTGTTGTCTCCGAACATGACTCTTAGACCATCTATAGATTGATAGTTAGAAAGAAGACATCTCTCATAGGCCATATGCTTAGAACAACCCTTTGTCAATGTACCGAGATGACCACAAGAATATCTTCTCTTTCTACTATCTTTTTGTCTTCCCGCATTCACAAATTTAAATCTTAGGTTCCTTTGTAACTTGGGTCCTTTCTTGTTAAGTTGATATTTGGGTATCTAGACAAAAAAATATATATACCTTAAAACCATGGATTGAAGTTTACAACCATATCTATCTACCAATATAAGACTTTCAAGATCAATCTTATTTAGCCGATCTTTTGTGATTGTCTTGTATTGTGGTAAGAATGGATATGACTTACTTCTTCCATCAAAACTATTATACCTTGGATAAGACTTTGTCTTAGTCTTTGGCTTTGTCTTTAGAACATCTCTCCTCGTCTGTGTTTTCTTTTCGTAAATGTCAGTGAGGTGATTTGTTCCTTAGGTTTCTAAGGACCAAATCTAGTTTCTTCCTTTCGTTTAGTAGCTTTGACAAAGACTCTTGGTTTTATGGGATCATCCTTTTTATTCCTATCAAAACCTAAACCTGTTTTATCATTAGACTTTAGTGAAGTATTGAAGATCTTATCTATTGTGGGTCGAGTGTTATTTAAAAGTCCTAACTTGAGATTTAATTCTCTGTTAGTTCTTTTATAACTCTCATTCTACTGAATAGATACTTGAGAATTTTATTTTTAAAGAAATTAATTCTTTTTCCAACTCATCTGTCTTCTCGGGACGAGGTGCTAGTGATAGTCCAAGTCTCGACATTCCCGCTTGAATAAGCGATCTAGCATTTCACTATCCTTTGTCTGATTGACTTTGGTTAGATTAAGAATTTGATCCTTTAAACTAAAATTTTCAGTCTCTATATGTTTTTATGCAGATAGATGTTTGATCAAGAAAGGTTTTGATGAGTTAAAAATTTCAATTCGGATGATCGAGATGACTCAAGAACAGTGAGGTCAAGTTCGATACTAAGGCGATCGGAGCAGGTCAAGAACCGAATGAGTCGGTGAAGTCCGGGAAGTCGGAAGTCATGCCGGAGACAAGCTCAAGTCAAGTCATCAGCGGAGACGATTATGAAGAGCTCGACGAGGTCAAGATAAGCCGAGTAAAATAAGAAAGGCAAGTCTTCACCAAGTCACCGCAGACGATTAGAGGAAGATCACCAAGATAAGAGCGGTTATCATGATTAAGTTTGTTAAGCGGTTTTAGTTTGTTAGAACCGACTAACAAACTAACTGTCTTCTCAAACTTATAAATAGGTCTAGACTTTCACTTTATACACACGGATAACACATTAACACAACACATTATTCACAATACTCGATTTCTACTCTCACATTAGTTCACAAAGTTTTCAAAGAAAGTTTTGAGAAAGTTCTAAGTGTTTGTAGAACACGTTATTGTACATCTTCAAAGCTCACCTTTCACTATAAAGTTAGGTTTCGTAAGAGTCTAGGAGTTTGAAGATTTGAAGATCTTTGTAAGTTGTAAACCGTAAGTTGGATAGTAAGTAAGTGGTAAGAAGAGAACCTTCTTCAAGTTGAAGAAGGAGAGTGGATGTAGGATCGGCTAGATTCGAACCACTATAAATCTTGGTGTTCTTTATTGCTTTCATTTAATTATCTGCTCATATCAATTTCGAGTGTATAATCAAAGTTCAATTTCAATTAAAGTTAGACAAATTATCGGTGTGCTTTTGATCCGAATCAAGTTGAGTTTAAAAATAAATTCCATTTGTGTATCTTTGGTGTTTTGAATAAGTTTTCAAAGATTTGTAAAACCAGAAAAATCTATTCAACCCCCTTCTAGATTTTTCCTAGAAGGTTGATTCAAGTTTTCTTTAACATACTCAACTAAGTGGGACCAACAATAGAGCGATCTCGAGATCTTTCGAAGTTTGTTTATAAGACTAGGATCGGATTCGGATAAGTTCTCACAATCATTATCGAAGAAGAATAATAGTTTACCTCCTTTGCCATAAGACATATGTCATCGTCGATCCAAAACCAGATAAAGATGAGGATGATGATGTTTCTTGAGCTTCTTTCTTTTCGCCTAGAAGTGCTCTCTCGGTCTCGCATATCTTCTATCTCGTTTCTTCCTCTTTTCTTCTCTTTCTCTAGGAGTAAATTTTATTAGAAGCTTTAAGATTACGAGGTTTTGCTCGATGAAATCGGCAGAGAACAGAACAATGGATCTAATCGGAGCGAGAATTTACAGTCAACGGTGTTTTCTCGAGAAAATGGGTTCAAACGACGGTTGAAGGAACACAACCGTCATATACCAAAGAAACAAAGTGGCGAGGATATTCAATATATCAAAGGCGAGTCAATCCATTGGTGTATAAGGAAGATGAATGGGAGCGATCATTCGATATTTTTGCGAGAGTGACTTACGAGAGGAACCCGAAGGGATCTCAAGAAGAATCTTCTTCGACGAAAATACAGATTGCTGATGACTATTGTTACAAAGTCCATCTTAGGAGATCGAGTTCTCATGATGGTGTAATAAAGTCTCGATTGTGTTGCATGAGAGCGATTTTGGATGGTATAAGGGTGGATTGGGTGGATTTGCTGTTTATGAGGTTTGAGGAAGAAAAATGAGATTGGTGTACAATCCAGATGAGGGTGATTGAACGGCTCAATCCACTGTGAGCTTGTTTAACAAGATCACAGTCCTCGATGAAGAGGCTGAATAAAAGGATGGAGACGAAAGAAGGCTGGAAAAAATATTCAAGTAGAAGGGATTGCTTGTGAAACATGAAAAAATTGGTGGTTTGTCCGATTCGACGATGAGTCGACGAGTCCCGTGAACAGAAATCAGCGGCGGCAGCTGGCCCAAAGACAAGCAGTGGGTACAAGGAGTGGAAGGTACTGGCCGAGGTACCAGCGTGAGGTACCAAGTACTGCACTGAGGAACAAGCTGGAGAGACACTGCTAAGGAACCAGAGGTCATAGTAATAGAAGAGACTAGACACGAAGTTCCTCTTCAAAGGAGAACCAGGAGGAGGCTGGTAAAAGCGTCGAGGTGAGGATCGAAGGAGAATCATCTACTGCTCCTTCAAGCTTGTTACTGTAAGAAGTCATTACGCCGAGATAGCAGCGAGCAGAGGCCGAGGCAGTGTGCTAGAAGAGCCCGGCTCGAAAAGGACAATATCTCTTGAAAAGCAAGTCTCTGCAGTACATCCTCAAACATCTCATCTTTCGATAAATCCCCATCCCACCTAGGAGATGAAGAGGTGACCCAGTGGCACCTCCTAGCCTCTTGAACACCTACATCCATAACAGTCCAAACACAACTCACCTCAACACAACCATCTACCACTCCACCTTCTACCTCATCCCCTCAACAAACATTTCGAAATTCTTTCCACACCATCATCCCAAACCTTTGATTTCCTAGATTTTCTTTCTACCAAATACCCCACTCCCTCTCCCCAAATCAGTCAATACAAACTCCCAAGCTGATGGATCTATGGGAAGCTTCAAATTTCCCTAAGATCAAAAGCACGGAGGAGACTTATAGAACTTATTCCTGAACTTGAGTATAATTCCAAGTAATGAAGGAATCGGTGGAGATTTAGGCTGGTTCACCAGTGAGGACAGTCACCTGGAGGAGATGAGTTTATTCACCGAAGAGGTCACCGGGAGAACCTAGTCTCTGGGAAAGAGCGGTATTGGAGTCTGCGGGGAATCACTTCCATATCCTCCATCTTATCTAAAGAACATCTCCTCAACTTCTTCCGAGGTCGTCTCGGTCTTCCAAGACATCACCGTCACTCCTCCCGGCAGCCCGGGATCCATCTTCTCATCTATCCTTAATCACTGGAGCAGCGAATAGAAGACAAGTTCACTCGGATGATTTCAACTAAAACAGCCAACATTGTGGACTCTGTCGGCATTACTATAGAGGAAATGCTCAAAGCATCTAAGGTAAACTTCCTATCCACAATTTCAGATTCTGTTAAATTTTACGTGAAAGAAGAAGTTCTTTGAGGTAAGGAAGGAGGTTGGTGAGTTGAGAAGTCGAGTACAAGCCGATAATCAAATCTTGGTGATGAGATTCTACAAAATCGACCACAACTTCCACCTATTTTACTATTGTCAAGGAGCAACTATCTATGCTACTTGATGATGTTAAAAAGGGGAAGATGTGGAGATCATCAAAGCGGAGCTCAACCGAGATAAAACTCTCAGCGATCGGCCCAAACAGATGAGCTCACCGCCACCGAAGATTCGAATTGAGCCGATAGAAGAAGCAATAAGGGAAGATGAGCAGGCCGGGAAGAGAGATCTTGAGCTGAAATCGAGAAGTTTATGGCCAAAATCAGAAAGGAAGAAAGAGGCTAAGGCCAAGCTGAAGCCGAGAAGGGTAAGGGAAAGGAGTTGGTGGTGAGAAGGGAAAGGAGAAGGAGCTTGAGCGGATCTCATCTCTGTCAGACGAGTTTGATGACCAAGGCTGCGGGGAAAAAGACCACTTGAGAAGTCACCGAGCGAGATCGGGAAGAAAGAGATAGATGGATAAAAGCTGAAAAAAGTCTATTATGGCCGAAGAGAGGCAAAGAGGAAAATCAAGTCTGCTAAAGAGGTGGCCGAATATTTGTGAGATCTTTGAAGAGATGGGTGGTCCCAGCGGCTGGAGGTCTCCTGGAGAAGCGAGACAAGGCATGGGTTAGGCCACAAGAAAGAACCGATGCTCCTCCAAGGATGATTGCTCACCCTCATGGGCTGGAGATTACATGAAATACGAGCGAAATGTGATTAGGGTGAATTATTGCATGGTTTTTGAGTGATTTAAATGCATAATTTGATGAAAAGTGTTAGTGTTTTGAGCTTTAAAATATAGAGTATCACCTCTTGTGCTTAAAAGTATCACTACTTTGAGTTTAATGGATTTCGTTTGGTTTTTGTCTCGTTTTGAGTTTCCGGTGGAATTTGGAGAAACGGAAAGTACCGGGATTCATATGGCGGCGAGGCGAATGCGTAGGGCGAAAATGGGGGTCGGAGGTGCAGAACGGCCCGGGAAAAATCCTGGACTCGACCTAAGGTCGAGGCCGGAAGCCTCGAGTCGAGGCTCAAGGCGAAATAGAAATTCAGAATTTTGAAGACACCTCGAGTCGAGGCCGGGCCTCGAGTCGAGGCTGCGCTAAGCACGACTCGAGGCCAGGCCCGAGTCGAGGATCGAGCCCTGCGAGATTTTTTATTTTTCTTGGCCATTCGTGAGCGCGACACGTGTACGGGCAGTCATATACATATATATACACGAAATTCTTTGAGTAAAAGGGGACGTTTTTTTTAGAGAAGAAGAGGGTTTGGAAGGGAAGAGAGAGAGAGGAGAAATACACATACTTTTACATATTTTTCACACATACATAGTAGGTTTTGCAATTGTTTTTCAATTTTGATGTTATTCGGATGATTTGTTGTTGCTTGGACGCCATCTAGGTGATATTCTACCTTTAATTTCATTTTTATCGGTTCAATATCTTGTTATGGCTCTTGTTTATTTTATTAATTTCATGGGTTTATTTACTTTAATTATGCTTGGCTAAATTCCTAGTGTTAGGGTGTTTTGATGCTTATGGGTGATTGAGTATTGTGAGGAATTCTTATGGGTTATTTTGATTGTTGATTAATTAATTGGATTGATGGGTATTAAATGATCTATGTGTTTGATTAATTTCTAATTCCATGCATAGTTGTTTAACTATCACAAGGAGACTTGGGTATTTAGATAACTCATTTGGGTGAGGGAATTAATTAGATAATTAGAGTGAATATTAGCTTAATACAAGGAGACTTGGTTATTGCTATTAGAATTGCATCAATTCACATTAATTACTAGATTAGTAGTCGGGTGATTAGTGAAGAGACCATAGGTAAGGTGCCTTAGTATCGAAGGGGAGACACACTAGGGGAACCTATTGACTCGTGTTCTTATCCCGGGGAAAGGGTGACTTAGTCCTCTAAATCTTTCGTGCTTAATTTGTAGCGTAATTCCTAGGCTTACCCGATGCGGGATTATTGCTTGTTTAAAGATTGCTCTTATTAATTAATTGACTTGATAAATGCTCATTTGAATTTGTTGCATATTTGATCCCCATTTGTTGATAAGCACCCTAGCACATTTTTCTATTTGATTGCATCTAGCGCTAGTTAGTTTAGTTAATTGTTTTTGCTAATTATTATTTGAACCACCTTAATCTTGTGGAATGACTTGTGCTACAATTATGATTAAATTAGTAAATTTAGGGCTATCTCACACTTGATTCCCTTGGATCGATAATTTAACCGAGTGACTTACTAGCTACACGATCCCTTTACACTTGAAGGGTGAGTGTTGACTTTTAAGCCTATCAAAATGGACATTCTTTTGGTATATCTGCAGAGGAGTCGGAGCATCATCTCGAGGATGAAACAATTGCATGGCATGATTGGATGGAGAAGGAAAATCCAGACTTGTACCAAAAATTGATCAACGAAGGAGGCGAGTGGTACAACGTGGATTTGGTAGCTCCACCTATTCAACGATTCCAACCAAAGTTGCAGATGATGGCTCGATTGACAAGGAGTGAATCAGGTCAACTATCAACTACGGAATAAATCGAGATGAAGTTGGTGATCCTAAGGAGATTCTTGAGCTAAGAACAAGGATATTCGATCGATGCGGCTCCGGAAAAAGATAGATGGACAAAATAGATAAGCTTTAAATTTCCTTATCTTTTATCTTCTTATCTCGATCCATATGTAAAAATGTAAATGTGCTCTATATGAATGAGATGAGTGAATCTTATCGATTTACTTGTCTTATTTTTCTTAAAAGCTTTCTTTACTTGTTTTAAGAAAACTTAATTTTTTTAAGTATTAATCATCCGAGAAAATTCTCATCTCGTATTTAAAATTTTCTAAAAATTTTTCTAAGTCTTTAAAATTTTCTAAGTTCTAAGACTTAAATTTTTTTCCTAAATCTAAATCGTTTGAAAAAGTCTTAAGACTTAAGAATTTTTACTTCAAATTTTTCTAAGTGTGAATTAAGTGCTCTAACTTGAATAAATCGAAATCAAGTGTGAATGTGTTACGATATGCCTATCCGATTATCTTGAATAACGTTGACTAACATCACCGTGAGTATGTTTCCTTCTTATAGTTTTAACATCATCAAAAAAAGGGGAAATTGTTAGATCAAGAAAGGTTTTGATGAGTTAAAAAGATCAATTCAGATGATCGGATGACTTTGAAGAACAGTTGAGGTCAAGTTCCGATTAAGCCGATCGAGACTGTGTCAAAATCAATAAGTCACCAAGTCCGGGAAGTTGGAAGTCATCCTGAGACAAGCTCAAGTCAAGTCTTCTGCAGGAGACGATTATGAAGAGCTCAGACGAGGTCAAGATAAGCCGAGTACAATAAGAAAGGCAAGTCTTCACCAAGTCACCGCAGACGATTAGAGGAAGATCACCAAGATAAGAGCGGTTATCAAGATTAAGTTTGTTAAGCGGTTTTAGTTTGTTAGAACCGACTAACAAACTAAGCTGTCTTCTCGAGACTTATAAATAGGTCTAGGCTTTCACTTTGTACACACGGATAACACATTAACACAACACATTATTCACAATACTCAGATTTCTACTCTCACATTAGTTCACAAAGTTTTCAAAGAAAGTTTTGAGAAAGTTCTAAGTGTTTGTAAAACACGTTCATCGTACATCTTCAAAGCTCACCTTTCACTTTAAAGTTAGATTTCGTAAGAGTCTAGGAGTTTGACTATTTGAAGATCTTTGTAAGTTGTAAACTGTAAGTTGGATAGTAAGTAAGTAAGTGGTAAGAAGAGACCCTTCTTCAAGTTGAAGAAGGAGAGTGGATGTAGGATTATCTAGATCCGAACCACTATAAATCTTGGTGTTCTTTATTGCTTTCATTTACTTATCTGTTCATATCAATTTCAGTTTATAATCAAAGTTCAATTTAAATTAAAGTTAGACAAATTATCGGTGTGCTTTTGATCCGAATCAAGTTGAGTTTAAAAATAAATTCCATTTGTGTAACTTTGGTGTTTTGAATAAGTTTTCAAAGATTTGTAAAACCAGAAAAATCTATTCAACCCCCTTTAGATTTTTCCTAGAAGGTTGATTCAAGTTTTCTTTAACATACTCAACTAAGTGGGACCAACAATAGAGCGATCTCGAGATCTTTCGTAAGTTTGTTTATAAGACTAGGATCAGATTCGATAAGTTCTCACAATCATTATCGAAGAAGAATAATAGTTTACCTCCTTTGCCTTAAGACATATGTCATCGTCTCGATCCAAAACCGATAAAGATGAGGATGATGATGTTTCTTGAGCTTCTTTCTTTTCGGCTAGAAGTGCTCTCCGGTCTGCATATCTTCTATCTCGTTTCTTCCTCTTTTCTTCTCTTTCTCTAGGAGTAAGTTGAGGACAATCATAAAGTAATGACCAGATTTGTTGCAAGTGTAACAAATATCTCCTCTATCTGTTTTGGACTATTATCTCCTCTTCCGATTGGTGACTTGTACCTCCTAGGTTGATCCTTCTCTTTGTCATTATCCGAATTTTTCTCTTCTCTGTCGACTTGTAATTCCTCGGCTTGATCTATCCCTCTTGTTCCTTTTGTATTTCATCTTTAGCCTCTCATATCGTTTCATTAAGAGTTCCATTTCTTCTTTAATTGATAGATCGATGCCTTAAAAATTTCTCGAGATTCCTCTTGATGAAGAAACGCAATCGTCTTTCCAGATGTTGATGACTCAACTTCATCTTCTTCATCTTTAATTTGGATATCATACTCCAGTGCTTTGAGATGAGAAAACAACGTATGATGAGAGATTGAGGACAAATTCTGCGTTTCTTTGAGGATGTTGACCTTTTCTCTCCATCTTTACTTAAAGACCGAGTATCTTGTTATTGATTTCCTTCTCTGTATAAGTTTTACCCAAATCTGCTGCTTTGTTAAGAAGATTTGTGAATTTAACATCCAATTGATCAACAGTTTCGCCTTCTTTCATCTTGAATGTATCAAATGCATGTAACACCGATTGTAGTTTGTTCTCCTTGACTTGGTCTCGATCCTCGCATACACTAGCAAGTGTTTCCCACATTTCTTTAGCTGTTTTGCATCTCTTTACTTTCTCAATTCAGTCTTTGCTCGAGTCTCAATAATGTGTCCTAGCTACTTGGTCCAGATTATGAATTTTTCTTTCTTCATTAGTTAGCTCTGACTTTTCTTCTCTTGTCTAACTCTTGTTTCAACCGCTCCAGTCCCATCACTAGTTTCTCCATAATATAACTTAATTGGACCTTCTTCAAGCACTTCTTCCATCCTATCATGGATTGCCTTTAGATGGTTCTCCATCCCGAACTTCCAATAATCATATTCTTCAATTGAAAACTCAAAGTGCAGACTTCTAGATTTCTTGCTTTTAACGGTTGACATAATGAGTTAAAGGATCTCAACAAAAACTTGTTAGTAGCAAGGTTAGTGGATTGAAAATAAAGAAGATAAACAAGAAACAATTCCAAACTTTTCAAGACCACAAATCTATATTAGAAGCGACTTAACACTACTCGATACCTCTTGTTGGTCCCTTTGATTGAGTTGAATTAAAAGATCAAAAGTCCCTCTAGCGATAATCTTAGAAGGGGGGATGAATAGATTATCAAAACTTTTTCGAGTTAAGATTATCTATCAACTTTTAAATCAAAGATTTACGGTGGAAACAATTTTTATACTCAATCAATACGGATCTTAAGCTTTCTAAAATTTGTTTGTGATCGAAATGCGAATAACAGTAAGAATAAAGAACTTAAAAGAAATAACACCAAATTTATAGTGGTTCGTATCAAACGATCCTACGTCCACTCTCCTCCTTCAACTTGAAGAAGGGTCTCTACTTACTTACTTTCTTCTTCCTTCCTTCTTACTTTCTTACTTACAAAGTGCAAGACCTTACAATCTTCCTTTCTAAATTCTGGATTCTAATGGCTTGAAGATATTCATGAGAATTGTTCTATAAATTCTAAGAACCGAGAACGTAAAGAACGTTCATGAGTGTGATTACAATATTTGTGAATGCCAATTGTGTAAGGAGAATACTAGTGAGTTTGTGTGATTGCAAAAGTTAATCTACTCTAATTTCTAGATCTATTTATAGAGATCTTTGTTGGCGATTGTAACTTCCTTGCCGATTCTTCTCTAGTTAGTTATAACAAACTAACTGAATCTTGTAACTTCTTCTTAGTTAGTTTATGCTTGCTTCTTGAAACCCCTTGAATTTTCTAACACTTCATGGTCTTGTCTTTAGACACGGTTCACCTTGTACGTGTCTTAGTTTTCATCTTGGTGGCTGTTATTTGGTCTTCGACCTCATCTGTCTTTCTTATATTTGTCTTCATCTTGGCTTTCTGTCTTCATTTGATATTCGTCCTCATCCGATCCTTTGACTTCATATGACTATTTGTGTATCCTTATCTACCTTTTGTACTTAGTCTATTTACATATCTCTATTACATCAGCTATCTATACAAGATTCTCATTTGGTCATCCTATTTTACATTTTAACTCATCAAAACTAAATACAACTTTCTTCCTAACACAAGGCACTCCCGAGCATCTTAAGTATGCTTACTTGGAGGAGAATGAAGGGTGCCCGGTAATCGTGTCATCATATCTTACATCAAATGAGGTAACCAAATTGTTTGATGTGCTACGTAAGCACAAATCGGCCATAGGTTGGTCCATTGATGATTTGAAAAGTATAAATCCCTCAATTTGTATGCACGAGATTAGGCTTGAGAAGGACCATAAACCGTAGTGCAACCACAAAGGAGAGTTAACCTTAACATACAAGAAGTAATTAGGAAGAAAGTGGTTAAATTGTTAGATTCTAATGTGATCTTTCCTATTTTCGATAGTCCATGGGTCTCTCCAATGCATGTTGTAGCTAAGAAAATGGGGATAACAAGAATCAAGGGTGAAAATGATGAGTCTATTGCAACTAGGGTAGCTACGGGGTGGCGAGTTTGTGTTGACTATAGAGAGCTCAATAAGGCCACGTGCAAGGACCACTTTCCTTTACCTTTTCTAGATCAAATGCTTGATAGGTTAAGTGGGTTTGAGTACTATTGCTTCTTAGATGGTTATTCCGCTACAATCAAATTATGATTGTGCTTGAAGACCAAGAAAAGACTACCTTTACTTGCACGTATGGTCCGCTTGGAAAAGAATGTCATTTGGTCTTTGCAATATTCCCGCAACCTTTCAAAGATGTATGATGTCAATTTTTCATGGCTTAATTGAGAAAATCATGGAGGTATTTATGGATGATTTTTCCATTTTTGGTGAGTCATTTGATACTTGTCTAACAAATCTTGACATTGTTTTGCGAAGGTGTGAGGACACAAACTTGGTGCTAAATTGGGAGAAGTGCCATTTCATGGTAAAAGAAGGCATTGTGTTGGGACATCATGTGTCCGCAAGGGGCTTGCAAGTGGATAAGGCCAAGATTGTGGTTATTGAGAAGTTGCTCCCTCTTAAGGATGAGAAGGGAATTCGATCTTTCCTTGGTCATGCCGAGTTTTACCGCGATTTATTAAGAATTTCTCTTAAATCTCTAAACCTTTATCTCATCTCTTAGAAAAAGATGTTCCATTCGATTTTAATGATGAATGTTTGATTGCTTTCGGGCCTTGAAGGAAGCTTTGACTAGTGCCCCCATTCTCATCACCCCGAATTGGAAAAAAACCATTCATTCTCATGTGCGATGCTAGTGATTTTGCCATGGGGGTCATTTTAGGGCAATTGAGAGAGAAGAGGTTCCATGCCATCTACTATGCTTCCAAGACTTTCAACCCGGCGCAAGTAAACTACACCACTACCGAAAAGGAGATGCTTAGGTTGTGTATACTTTTGATAAGTTTTGACCATATCTTGTGGGGTTGAAAACTATTGTGTACACCGACCATGCGGCGATTCGATACCTTATGTCAAAGAAGGATGCCAAGCCCGGTTGATTAGGTGGATTTTACTCTTGCAAGAGTTCGACATGGAGATAGTAGACAAGAAAGGGAGTGAGAATGTTATTGCGGACCACCTTTCGAGGCTTGAAGGAATGGAAGAGATGAAGAGAGATGTAGAAGAGGTTGAAGAGTCCTTCCCAATGAAGGGTTGTTGAGCATTGAAGAGGTGATGTGTGTTGTGAAAGAAGGGGAAACCCCATGGTTTTGCGGATTATGCAAATTTTTTGGCAAGTGGAGAGCTGCCACGGAAATGAATCCATATGAGAGGAAAGTTTTCTACAACCGTGTCAAGAACTTCATATGGGATGATCCATATCTCTTCAAAGTTGGGGTTGATGGGATTCTTAGGAGGTGTGTGACTAGAAAGGAAGGAGTTGAGATCATGAGGCATTGCCACACTTTGCCTTGCGGAGGACACCATATCACCTCCAAAACCGTGAGGAAGATATTGTTGTCGGGTTTCTATTGGTGACTTTGTTCAAAGATTGTGAGAAGTTCATCGGGGAGTGTGATAAAAACTAACGGGTAGGAAACCTCACCAATAGGGATGAAATGCCTTTGAGTAACATTCTTGAGGTGGAGATTCTTTATGTTTGGGGAGTCGATTTTATGGGACCATTTCCACCATCATTGGGTTATCAATACATCCTTGTTGGGGTTGACTACGTGTCAAAATGGATAGAGGTTATTCCTACTAAGAGCAATGATGCCAAGGTGGTCATGGAGTTCTTGAAAAGAATTTTTACAAGGTTTGGAGTTCCTAGAATCTTGATAAGCGATGGTGGAAGTCATTTCGTCAACAAAGCCATGGAAAAACTCTTGTTAAGATATGATGTCAAGCACAAGGTGGCTACTCCTTACCATCCTCAAACTAATGGCTTGGCTGAAGTTTCTAATCGTTTGATTAAGGGGATCTTAGAGAAGATGGTGAGAACAAGTAGAAAAGATTGGGCAAACAAGCTTGAGGATGTATTATGGGCATATATGACCGCTTACAAGACCCCACTTGATATGTCCCCTATCAATTGGTTTATGGGAAAGCTTCCCATCTTCCGGTTGAGCTTGAATACAAGGCTTTTTGGGCTATTAAAAAGTTGAACCTTGATGAAGAACTAGTGGGGGAGAAAAGGGTCCTTCAATTGCATGAGTTGGAAGAGTTTAGGATGCATGCCTATGAGAATTCAAAGATCTTCAAGGACAAGACAAAGAAGTGGCATGATTCAAAGCTTAGAAGGAAGGAATTCAAGGAAGATGATCAAGTGCTCCTCTTTAACTCTAGGTTGAAGTTCTTCCCGGAAAGCTTAAGTCACGATGGAGTGGGCCATTTCGAGTTGCAAAGGCATTTCCAAATGGGTACTTTGAGGTGGCAAATGAAAAAGATGAAAGATTTGTTGTGAATGGTCATAGGTTGAAGCATTATCACATGCCATCACAAAAGGAAGTGTTAGATGCTCTTGTTCTTAAGGATGTGCCTAGCCTCAACATTGAAAGGGAAGTGTGAACTCCTTGAGTTCCGTCTGCAAAGGACGTTAAAAATAGCGCTTAATGGGAGGCAACCCATCCTTTCTTGCTTTCTTGTTGTTGTTTTGTGTTGTCGCTTTTAATAATTGAGTATTGTGATCCTTGTAGATTGTGAGAATTGCTTGGAACTTGAGGAGCTCTATGCATGCTTGATGGAAGATGGAGTTTAAAGGCTTATTGGTACAACACTTCCTTTCAAACTTGGACTTGTCTAAGTTTGGGGGAGGTGTTCTTCTTACCTTAGCTTATCTTATGTGCTCTTGTATATTTTTGGGCTAGATTTATCTTGAGCTTAATTGTGGACTTAATGCATATCTTTTAGTATCATTCTTGACATAGTGAGTGTGTTTGAAATTATGTACATGAGCACTTGTGATTGAATTGCAAGACTTATTGAATTTTGATTTGATCATGAGTTGATATGTGGCTTGAAGCTAGCATTTTTGATAATTATGTGATGATGAATGTGATTGAAAATGCTTGATTCATTGCTCAATTTAAGCCCGTGAGCTTTTGTGCCTTTATAATCGTACATTTTATACGGTTGATATAATTTCTTTGTGAGTGCATCATTCATGGATTTGTATGCTAGAACTTGCCTTTAGACTTGTTGAGATTGATCTTTGTGTGATTTCATAAAGATGATAAGAGGCCATGTTTGAATTGATAAGTCACTTTGCCAAATTTTTTCCCACCAAACACATTTGATTTCCTTAGTGAGCCATGTTGAGCCTTATTTCCATATTCTCTGGCAAGCCAAGTGAAATTGAAACCATTTGCATATTTTTATGAGCCTTCTTGTCCTATGTTTAATAGAGCTTGATTGTTGGATATAGATGGTGATTTGATTGTGAAGTGTGGTGGATTGTGATGAGCTAAGTGATGATGCTTGAAAGAGGAAAGAAAGGTTGTGAAAAAAATTGAATTGTGAAGAAAAATTGTGAAATGAAAAGAAGAAAAAAATTCATTTGAGAGCTTAAAAGAGAAAGAAAGCTCAAGTTAATGGTGGTGTTTGAACATTGAAGTGCAAGAAAAAGAGTTGATTGATGATGATTGAAGAGATGTGAAGTGTATTGATTAGCTATCATTCAAGTCTCTACTAGATTAGTCACTCTTACCCAAATACATCCTACCATTCCAAAGAGCTTACATTACAACCTTGATGAAAGACCTCTTTGATTCTTGATTGAAAACAAATAATTTTGATTGAGATTGAGTCCTTTGGCAAGTTTATGGTGTGCATATTTGTGAATTTGATGATTGAGTGCATCATACCTTCATACACTTGAGAGAAGAGTGAAACATTCCATGGAAGGAGCAATGTGTTAAGTGTTTGATGTTGCATTTATGTAAGCATGATCTATCATGATTGCTAGTGGATAGTTTGCATTGATATTCATGTTCATTGATGAGTTCGATTGTCTTCTATTTGTTCTATGGTGCCATGTGACATAATTGCAATCAATTCACTCATTTGTTCTTATTTGCTACGTTGCTCGAAGACGAGCAACACTTCAAGTTTGGGGTATTATGATTGAAGTGAATTGATGTGATAGGCTTAAAACCAACACTCACCCTTCAAGTGTAAAGGGATCGTGTAGCTAGTAAGTTACCCGGTTAAATTATCGATCCACGGAAATCAAGTGTGAGATATCCCTAAATTTATAGATTTATTCGCAATTGGTTCCCCTTGCGTGTCTCCCCTTCGATACTAAGGCATCTTACCTATGGTCTCTTCACTAATCACCCGACTACTAATCTAAGCGATTAATGTGGAATTGATGTATTTCTAATAGTATTAACTAAGTCTCCTTGCGTTAAACCAATATTAATTCTAATTACCCAATTAATTCCCTCTCCTAAATAAGTTATCTAAATACCCAAGTCTCCTTGCGATAATTAAACAACTATGCATGGAATTAGAAATTAATTAAATAAATAAATCAATCAAACCTCATAAGAATTCCTCACAAAATCAATCACCCATATGCGTCAAAACACCCTAGCATTAAGAGTTTAGTTGATCATAATTAAAGAAATTGAATCCATGAAATTAATTGAATATCCGAATGTCATAACAAGAAATTGAATCAAGAAACCGGAAATTAAAGGAAGAATATCACCTAATTGGCGTCCAATCATAAAGAAACAACGGTTGATCGTCTAAATTGAAAAAAAATCAAAACCCTAGCTATGTGTGTGTGAAAAGTGTGTGTTCTTGATCTTCTTCTCTTCCTCTTGATCAATAACCGTCTGAAAAATTTGTATTTTTGTGTATATATATGTATATAACTGCCCGCCACGTGTCACGCTCGATTTGTCGAAAAATAACAAAATTCCAACAAACACGTCCCTCGAGTCGAGGGCTGAACCTTGACTCGAGGCTTGGCTCCTCCTGACTCGAGGCCAAGCCTCGACTCGAGGGATCTTCAAAACCCGGTTTTGGCTTGGCCTTCAGCCTCGACTCGAGGCTTCCCAAGCTCGACCCTAGGTCGAGACCAGGGATTTTTCTAGACCCGTTATGCACCTCGGACCCCCATTTTCATCCTATGCGTTCATCTCATCGCCATATGAATCCCGGTACTTTCCGTTTCGTCAAATTCCACCGAAAACTCTAACGAGACAAAAACCAAACAAAATGCATTAGTAATACTTTTAAGCATAAGAACTGATACTCTATACTTTTAAGCTTAAACAATAATACTTTTCATCATTTTATGCATTTAAATCCCTCAAAACTCATGCAATAATTCACCCTAATCAACTCCCTCAAACTTAAAGTGTTGCTCGTCGAGTATGAGAACAAATAAGCACAAGGGTGAATTGATTGCAACTATGTCGCATGGCACAAAGAATGAAATTTGGACAATCAAACTCATTAGTGAATACAAGTTTTCAATGTCACTTTCAACTAACACTAATAAATGTCATGCTTTGATAAGATGCAAATTCAAATACTTTCTCAATGCTCCTTCCAAGAAGTGTATCTCTCATCACTCAAGTGTATAAGGACAATAAAGCACTCATTCATCAAATCACAACCATACACACCATAGGCTTGCCACAAGACTCAATCTCAATCGACATTTTGTGTATCAACTATGAATCAAAGAGGTCTTTTCAAAAGGTTGTAATGAAGGCTCTTTGGATGAGGTAGGTGAATTTGGAAATAGTGACTCAATGTTAGTAGAGCAATGAATGTTGATCAAATAATGCAATGCAATTTACACATCATCTCAACAAACACATCTCCTTCTTACATTTTCTTCCTTTTCACATAACATTCACCCCCAAACTCCTTTTAAAACTTTCTTTTGCATTCAAGCTCACATTGAATTTTTCTTCTCAAGATTTTTCAATTTTTTTCAATTCAATTTTTCCTTTTCCTCTTTTTATCTCAACATACTTATCCAAATCATACCACCACACTTTTCAACTTCATTTCACCATTCATTTGTCAACAATCATGCTCTACTCAACATATGGGAGCAAAGGCTCATAAGGAAAGGCAAAATGACTTAATTTCACAAGCTTACCAAAGAATAAGGCTTTAAGACACAAATTGGTTTACTAGGGAAGTCAATGGTATTGGTTGGGTAAAATTTGGCTAAGTGGCTTAACAAATCAAACATGGCCTCAAATCATCTTCATAGATCCACACAAAACTCGACTTCAACAAGTCTATAGGCAAGTTTTAGCATGCAAGATTGCAATTGATGCACTCAACAAGAAATCAAACCGTTTTTCATGCACGATTTAAAAGGCTCAAAAGCTCACAGGCTTAAAATGAACAAAGAGAAAGCATTCTTCATCACACTCATCATCACAAGACAACTTCTCATGCTAGCCGCAAGCAACAAATCAACTCATCAACACATCACAAGTTTATCATGTCCATCAATCACAACAAATATACCACGTACAAACCTCCAAGTATAACACCTCATCAAATTCACATAAAATAGACTCAAAGATAAGAATGAAATCCACATTTAAGCTCAACATCCACAAAAATTTCCACACAATTTTCTCATTACAAATGAGAGGCAAATTGGTGCAACAAGCATTGCTAACTAACACACACCCCCAAACTTTTCATTGCAAAGCAATTAGAAGTTTGGCAAAGGTAGTTAGCTAGGTGAAGTTGCACACAACTACCCACTATGAAATCCAAATAGCACATAACGACAAGAAAAGAAGGAAAGAGGCACACCTCCCCCAAACATAGACAAGTCTAAGTCTAGAGAGGTGTGGTACCTGTAAAGGCTTCAAAATACCTCTCATCGTCAAGCTTGTAGCTCACCAAACCTCACTTGCACACCTCAACCTCCTGCAAAGAACACAAAAATAAATCACACACACTTATTGAAAGCAATAAATAAATAAAAACGAAAACAAGAAAAATGATGGGTTGCCTCCTATCTAGAGCTAGTGTTAACGTCCTATGCCGGACGGAGCTTAAGTCGCTCAACTTTTTGCAATCCATTTCATCTTCACTCCACCCACTTCCATGGAGCATGAAGCATGATGATGTTTCTTTCCTTTGTTTTTTCTCTTCTTCTTGTCAAACCAATCCTTCTCCTTCTCCACTTTCTTTCCTAGCACACAAAGAGAGATATCATAAACATCATCAAATTTACTTAAACAATGAGAATCATCAATAGAATGAGAGATAGAGAGTATAGAATGTATGGAGCTAGTTTTTGGAGTTTCTTTCATGTTCATGGAAAATGAAATTTCTTCATCATCCACTTTAAGCTTGATCTTCCCCTTCTTCACATCAATTGTAGCTCCACTAGTAGCCAAGAATGGTCTCCCAAGGATTAAGAGAATATTGGGGTCCTCCTCCATCTCCATCACCACAAAGTCCGCATGGAAGCTAAATTTGTCCACCTTCACCACCACATCTTCTACAACTCCTTTTGGATGAACGAATGATCTATCGGCTAGTTGTAGGGCCATGTGGGTTGGTTTGAGATCACCGAGCTTCAAACGGTCATAAATAGATAAAGGCATCAAATTAATGCTAGCTCCAAGGTCACAAAGGGTCTTCTTCTTCTCACCATTACCCAACTCACAAGTCAATGTGAAGCTTCCCGGATCCTTCAATTTTTGAGGTAGACTCTTTTGAATAAGAGCACTACATTCCATAGATAAACTCACCATCTCCACTTCATCAAATTTTCTCTTCTTGGTGATCAACTCTTTGAAGAATTTAGCATAAGTAGGCATTTCCTCAAGGGCATCCATCAAAGGTACATTGACATTCACGTTCTTGAAGATTTTCAAGAACTTTGAGAATTTCTCATCGAGCTTTTGTTTCATGAACCTTTGTGGATATGGTGGTGGAACATGAGTCTTGGGTACCCCAGCATCACATTCAACGTTGGCACCTTCATGCTCTTTCCTCTCTTTCTCTTTTCTCAACTCTTTTGCCTTCTTCCACTTGGAATTCTTTCAACTTTCTTCTCTTCTTTCAACTCTTCTTTCTCTTCACCACCAACTTCCTTCTCAACTTCAACACCAACTTCCTTCTCAACTTTCTCCCCATCATCCTCAACCGGCATGCTTGGCCCTTCATAATGAGCACCACTCCGGAGTTTAATTGTCATACAATGCTCCTTCGGGTTCACTTCCGTAGTAGAGGAAAGTTTTCCTTTTGATTTCCTCCACTTGAAGAAGCAACTTGACCAATTTGGAACTCTAGGTTCTTGACTTGATTGGCCAAATAACTAACAATGTTCTCATCTTCTCCATCTTTTGATTTTGAGATCCCATGAAACTTGTGAGCAAATCCTCAAGGCTTGGCTTCCCCTCATTGTTGGGTGCACGAGCACCGGATCAGTCCTGAGGCAATGTAAGGGCGGCTTTTGGATTTGAGTATGATAAGTTCTCATGCCTTCGAAAGTTGGGATTATATGGAGGGTTGTTTGAGGGATATGGATGTGGTTAAGAGGCTTGATTTTGGAAATTTGGTGGAGGATTGTTGGGATATCGATTTTGGTAATTTTGTGGAGGAGCTTGGTTAGGGAATTGATTACCTTGAAAATTTCCATGAGGATATGATGGTCTTCCCATGTAGCTTACCTCTTCCACATGATTAGCGACTTGGTGAGCTTCATTTCCACCCCCATTCCACTTCTCATGCCACCTTCTACTATCCCATCCACTTTTGTAGCCAACTTTTGAACCAAATCGGCTAGCACCTTCAACGTCTCATTCTCTTCTACTTGAGCAATCTTGAAGTGACCTCTTCTCTCGGTTGGCCAACTTGCGGTGTTTCAAGCTATGTTCTCAATCAACTCCTTAGCTTCTCTTCCAGACTTGTCAAAGAGTGATCCACCGCACTTGAGTCAAGAATTCTCCGAGATGGCGGATCAAGTCCATAATAGAAGAAGCTCACTATTTGCTCATCTACAAAACCATGTTGAGGGCACTTCCGAAGTAAGCTATTAAATCTCTCCCAAGCTTCATGCATGTTCTCCCCCTCCATTTGATTGAATTGAGCAATCAACGCCTTGCATTGAGAGTCATGGAAGGTGGGAAAAACTTCAAGAGAAATTTCTTACTCAACTCTTCCCAAGAACCTAAGCTATCTCGTGGTAGAGAGACTATCCAATCATTGGCTCGGTCTCTCAAAGTAAATGTGAAGAGATGAGCTCTCCATGCATCCTCGGTCACTCCATTCATTTTCACCGTATCGGCATACTCAAGGAATTGAGCAATATAACGATTTGGATCCTCCTTAGGATCTCCACCGAATTGCTAGCTTTGAAGAATGTGTAGCAAAGCCGGCTTGATTTCAAATTATTAGCTGTCAATGGTGGACGAGCTATCCCGTCATAGAGGATTTGGACTGGAGGCTCGAAATACTCCCGGATTGGTCTTTCCCTCGGATTCTCTCTTGGAGGCTCTCTTTGATTTGCTCTTCCATTCTCTCTCCTTTCGACCACATCTTGGTCATTGTTCTCCATTTCACGCTCTCTTTCTCTTGCTCGAGCTAGAGCCCTTTGTGATTTCGGTTTCTCCTTGCAGTGCCTTCGATCTCCAAGTTCAAGGGAATTGGTTCAATACCCTTGATCTTTTGTTCATACACACCTAGAAAACAACCAAGTATCAAATTCTCACAAGGCAAGCAAGAACAAGATGAAACGAAAATAAAAGGCACTATCAACTACTTTCAACTTTCAATCTAAGTTATCTCAAACACCGATTTCCCGGCAAGGGTGCCAAAACTTGATAGGCTTAAAAGCCAACACTCACCCTTCAAGTGTAAAGGGATCGTGTAACTAGTAAGTTACCCGATTAAATTATCGATCCATAGAAATCAAGTGTGAGATATCCCTAAATTTACTAATTTATTCGCAATTGTAGCACAAGTCTTATAATAGGATCAATTGGTTTTATGCAAATAATTAACTAATAAAATAACTAAATTCTACTAACAACGAAATTCAATCAATAATAAAGACGTGCTCGGTGCTTATCAACAAATGGGTATCAATTATGCAACGAATTCAAATGAGCATTTATCATGTTAATCAATTAATAAGAGCAAACTTTTAATCAAACAATAATTCCGTACTTGGTAAGCCTAGGAATTACGCTATGATTTAAGCTCGAAAGTTTGAGAGGACTAAGTCACCCTTTCCTCCCGTGGCTAGTGCACGAGTCAATAGGTTCCCTTAGCGTGTCTCCCCTTCGATACTAAGGCATCTTACCTATGGTCTCTTCACTAATCACCCGACTACTAATCTAAGCGATTAATGTGGAATTGATGTGTTTCTAATAGTATTAACTAAGCCTCCTTGCGTTAAACCAATATTAACTCTAATTACCCAATTAATTCCCTCATCCAAATGGGTTATCTAAATACCCAAATCTCCTTGCGATAATTAAACAACTACGCATGGAATTAGAAATTAATTAAATAAATAAATCAATCAAACCTCATCAATCCAATCAATTAATCAACAATCAAAATTACTCTTAAGAATTCCTTACAAAATCAATGACCCATATGCGTCAAAACACGTTAGCACTAAGAGTTTAGTTGATCATAATTAAAGAAATTGAATCCATGAAATTAATTGAATATCCGAATGTCATAACAAGAAATTGAATCAAGAAAATGGAAATTAAAGGAAGAATATCACTTAATTGGCGTCAATCATAAAGAAAACAACCGTTGATCGTCTAAATTGAAAAAGAAATCGAAACCCTAGCTATGTGTGTGTGAAAAGTGTGTGTTCTTGATCTTCTTCTCTTCCTCTTGATCGAAAACCGTCTGAAAATCTGTATTTTCGTGTATATATATGTATATAATCGCCCCGCCACGTGTCACGCTCGATTGGTCGAAAAAATAACAAAATTCCAAAAACACGTCCCTCGAGTCGAGGGCTGAACCTCGACTCGAGGCTTGGCTCCTCCTCGACTCGAGGGCCAGGCCTCGACCCGAGGGATCTTCAAAACCCGGTTTTGGCTGACCTTCAGCCTTGACTCGAGGATTCCCAAGCTCGACCCTAGGTCGAGACCAGGATTTTTCTAGGCCCGTTATGCACCTCGGACCCCGTTTTCATCCCACGCATTTGTCTCATCGCCATATGAATCTCGATACTTTCCGTTTCGTCAAATTCCACCGAAAACTCTGAAAACAAGACAAAAACAAAACGAAATGCATTAGTAATACTTTTAAGCATAAGAAGTGATCCTCTATACTTTTAAGCTTAAACAGTAATACTTTTCATTAGTTTACACATTTAAATCCCTCAAAACTCATGCAATAATTCACCCTACTCATGATGCATGTTTTTAGGGTGTACTTTAGTGCAAAATGTGATCAAAAGTGTTAGATTTTGTGCATAAATGTATAGAGTATCACTTCTTTGCCTAAAAAGTATTACTTGATGTGTTTTTGATGTTTTCATCCGTTTTACGTAAATCGGTGGAATTTGGCCAAACCGAGAGTATCGGCATTCTTAGGATGAAGAGACGATCGAGACAGACGAAAATGGGGGCCGAGGCGGAGCCCGGGTCGAGAAAATTTCCTGGACTCGACCTCTCGGTCGAGGTCTGTGGGCCTCGTCCCCGAGGGTGAAGGCAGAGAGTTGAGATTTCAAATTTCGGAGCAGCTGCCTCGAGTTGAGGGAGAGGGCAAAGTGGATCCTCGAAGTCGAGGACTCGAGCCTCGACTCGAGGCTGGCAACAATTTTGGAAAAGCGTGATAGCAACTTTGAAGCCTCGACTCGAGGGCCCCAACCTCGAGTCGAGGGATGCCCAAATTCAAAAATTTTGTATTTAACTCTGTTTGATCAAGTAAAGTTTTGATGAGTTAAAAGATCAATCTGGATAAGTAGACGAAGTATGTAGAAAAGATCGTGTGCTCATCCTAAGCCGATCGGACTCAAGTCAAAGACTAGTTAGGTCGGATGGAGATCGAGAAGTTGCAAGTCATCGGAGACAAGCTCAAGTCTAGTCATCTGCAGGAGACGATCATGAAGAACTCGAGGCGAGGTCAAGACAAGCTGAGTAGAATAAGAAAGACGAGTCTTCACCAAGTCATTTCAGACGAGTAGGAAAAATCAGGCGAGGTTAAGAGCAGTTTTCAAGATTAAGTTTGTTGAGCGGTTTCCGAGTTTGTTAAAACTAACTAACAAACTAACTGTCTTTTCAGACTTATAAATAGGTCTAGATTTTATTTTTCAACACACTTATGAAAATCTGATTTTTTACACTATTCACTATTCAGTTTACAAAGTATTTTTCAAAAGAGTTTTCAAATATTTCAAGTGTTTATAGAACACTTCTCTTGCACCGTAATCCTTAGATTCATTAGAAGGAGTTAGGAGTACTTTGAAGAGTTGAAGATCAAGTTGTAAGTTGTAAGATTGTGAAGTAAGTAAGTAAGCGGCTAGTGGAGACCCTTCTTCAAAGTTTGGAGAAGGAGAGTGGATGTAGGATTGCTATAATCCAAACCACTATAAAACCTCGGTGTTCTTTAATCGCTTTCATTTATCTTTCTGCTCAAGTTACAATTTATTGTTCAAAGTTTAATTTCAGAATTAAAGTTAAGATCTGAATATCGGTGTTGCTTTTGATCTTATTAAAAGCCGAGGTTAATATTGAAATCATTTGTGTCACTTTGGTACTTTGAATAAATTTTGAAAGATTTGAAAAATCAAAATCTATTCAACCCCCTTCTAGATTTTTCCTAGAAAGCCGATACTGCTTTACCTAATCTACTCAACTAATCGGGACCAACAAACTCATTTTGAGCGGAAAACAGAGAATAATCCTCCTAGCATAGTTTAGAGCAGTTATTAGGCAGTTTTCTGGGTGAAAATTACATTCCATAGCTTAATTCTCCTTGTAATTCGATTAGATTCTTATTTTTAGATAGATTTCAAGCATTTGTACATTAGATTAGTGATTTGATCCATTAGATTTTCATTTTCAAGTTGTAATTGAAGAGGAGGAGATTGTAATTGAAACTATTGTGAAGACTCAAGCATTCTTATTTCGTTAATTGAAGCCAATTGGTGATATTCTTCTACTTTTCTCTCTTTTATTCATTGTTTGTGTTGATTAGTTCCTTAATTGCTTTCTTAGATTTTTCACGCATGGCTTTTGCTCTTAGCACCATGGGCTAATAGTTTTGTGCTTGAGATAATTAAAATTGGGGATGATGTGATTGCCTCATGCTATGATTGTTGATAATTGTTGATCAATTGAGTAGATTGCTTCCTAATTGTGATTCTCCTTGTGCTTCATGCAAAATTATCTATTTAGATTAATGTTTGATCACCCTAACAATAGGCGAGAGTTGAGCTAATGTGATTAGGGATTAATCGGGTTATAATTGTGTATGATTGTATAAATTGGGTGCTTCTTAATTGAGAGATTGGAAGGACTAAGAATACTCACATTAGGCATTGTGTATATTAATGGAGTGATTAATTTCATGATGGTTTATGCTTTCTAACTTGATTGATTTTCAGTTTGATTCAATCATAGCTTGTTAATCATTAATTCCTTGATGGAGATTATCCCTCGCACCCCTATCCCCCATTGATCTTAGCTTATTTGTTATTGCATATTAGGTCTTTGATCATTTGCTTGCTAGTTATTAGAATTTAGTTCTTGCAATTATATTGTAGTGTTTAGTGCCAAAACCATCTTGCAACAATAGTCACTAATAACTTGTATTCTCGTGGCCTCACTTGCATACTAATTCCCTTGGGTTCGATATTCTTGATTGATCTTAATACCGCTTACCGGAAAACTACAAATCATTGCTCATCCTCGAGCAACGTAGCAAATAAGCACAAAGGAGTGAATTGATTGCAATTATATCACATGGCACCATAGAAGAAATATAAGACAATCGAACTCATCAATGATCTCAAGCATCAAATCAACTCTCAACTAGCAATCAAGAAGAATCAGGTTCAAACAAATGCAACTTCAAACACTTAAGACATTGCTCCTTCCATGGAGTGTTTCACTCTTCACTCAAGTGTACCAAGGTTAAATGCACTCAATCATCAAATCCACAAACATGTACCCCATAAGCTTGCCAAAGGACTCAATCTCAATCACAATCATTTGTGTTCAATCAAGAATCAAAGAGGTCTTTCATCAAGATTGTAATGTAAGCTCTTTGGAATGGGTATGATGTTTTAGGTAAGAGTGACTAAATAGTAGAGACTTGAATGATAGTTAATCAATACTATACACATCTCTTCAATCTTCATCAAGCATCACTCTTTCTTTTGCACTTCAATGTTCAACCACTACCATTCACTTGAGCTTTCTTTCTTTTAAGCTCACAATTGAATTTTTCTTCTTTCATGGTCACATTTTTTTCACAACTCAATTTTTCACAACCTTTCTTTTCTCAAGCATTATCACTTAGCTAATCATCTTTCCACCACACTTTGCATGCAATTCACCATCTATTTGCCAACAATCAAGCTCTACTAAGCATAGGACAATAAGGCTCATAAAAATAGGCAATTGATTTCAATTTCACTTGACTTGCCAAAGAATAAGGATATAATGCTCAACATGGCTCACTAAGGAAATCAAATGTGTTTGGTGAGGAAAAATTTGGCTAAGTGACTTATCAAATCAAACATGACCTCTTATCATCTTCATGAAATCACACAAAGATCAATCTCAACAAGTCCAAGGACAAGTTCTAGCATACAAATCCATGAATGATGCACTCACAAAGAAATCATATCAACTCGTATAAAATGTACGATTATAAAGGCACAAAAGCTCACGGGCTAAAATTGAGCAATGAATCAAGCATCTTCAATCACATTCATCATCACACAATTATCAAGCATGCTAGCTTCAAGCCACAAATCAACTCATGATCAAATCAAAATTCAAAAGGTCTTGCAAATCAAGCACATGTGCACATGTACATAATCTCAAGCACACTCACTAAGACAAGAATGATACTAAAAGATATGCAATAAGTCCACAATTAAGCTCAAGATAAAACTAGCCCAAAAATAATCAAGGAATACAAGATATCAATATAGCATAATCATCCAAAGACAATAAAGCTCAATAAATCCGAAAGCCTCAAATCATCATCCACATCATCATAAAAATCATCAAATGCTCAAATCCATCCAAATCAAGTCATCAAGTACAATCCAAACAATCATAATCAATCTATACAAATCACTCAAGAGGAATAAAGAGCTAAATGAACTAAGGATAGGGATGAGGAAGTAGGGAGTAGCCACTAATAATCGGACGGCAATGTGGAGGAGGGTAGTGGCCCGGCCCGAAATTCCACGGGCTCATCTCGCTAGAGGAGTGCGTGACATGTCATGCCGAGTCTTGAGAGACTCTTCCTGCATCCTCCTCGTCTCCTCATTGAACCCTACGAGACTCCTCCATTATGCAATAGCACTCATCCCGCCTAGTCGTGCACTTGAGCCGCATCCTCTCGATCGCCACCCACATATCCTCCGTAAGGGTCCACCGCCTCGTGATGAGCTACCGGCCTCAAACTCCCTACTACGCATCTCGTCCCGCCGCAATAGTTGATCTCTGGCATCAAGTCCTCGCTCATCCGCACCCTCAGCCTCGTCCTCGATTCGGACCCCGATCCTCGCCTCGCCTGTCCTCCCTCTTCATCATCATCCTCACGGAGGACATCTCTCGTGCTCTCGGGTGTAGGCGTCAATCGCCTCGCATGTCTCTCGTGACCATATCCAGAGGTTGATGGTCATAAATCCTAGAGCACCGAACACCGTTGTCAACCTCTTATTGGGAAGAGGGAATCGGCCACCGAGGTGCTGCTAAAAGCACCAAGTCCTACCAACGAGGTCGAGAGTCTTCATATGCCTCATGGTATCGCCGTCCAAATCTGGGCCCTCGAGTGCTCGCAGGTTATGTGTAGGAATGTCCAAATGCTCGGCGCTAATGTAATCATCCCCGCAAAGTGTATCTTCTTGAACTTCGTGCTCGCCACCCGCTTGAATAGGTAGCACAGTATGCAGCAGATTGAATCGACCCCGCGCAGAAAACACCATAGCACGTATAACTCATCGAATACCACGGCTCCTCCTTCGATCCGGCAAATATAGTACTAGAGAGGATCTTCTCAAGACACCTCATCACCGGGTTCGATCCTAGTGCTCTTAGACTTTCCCGGCACAACCGAGGCTGCTCCGGTGCCCCGAATCTAAAATCCTCTTCCAAAACTTTTTGGCATTGTACTCACATCGAATGTTAAGCAGGAGCCATCGGGATCTATCGGTGCATCGATAATCTCGTTGACCTCATTCACGGTCAATGTGTACTCGTGTCCAAGTAACTCAAATGTGATGGCCCGGGAAACTTTACCTTTCTCGGCCTTGTCGAACTTCACCGTGCAGAGGAACTCAAGAGTGAGCCCCAAGTAAGTCCTCGGCCTCTTAGCCAAGAAGCCGCCATGCCAATCGATCAAAAAGTCGTGGGATATCCTCCTCTATGCCCATGGAGACCATGCAATTGTGGTCCACAAGGCGGGTCTTGACAACCTTGTTGTAGATCTCCGCACATAAGATAATGGGCTTCCTCCATTTATAGTCATCCCACTATATCCCTAGCCGTGCGGGCATCTTTTGTGCGAACCGCATGGCTTCGTCTCTCTTTCGGAATTCCTCATCGAAAAATTGTGGCCATCTACCCCACGAAATATCTTTCCCGCAAAAATTTCCCAAGGCAACATTAAGCTCCAATAATAGCAATACGAGCAAAATATGATAGTAATTAAGCACATGAACGAGTCAATAGTCACTAAGCAAACTCCAATCACAAACAATCCCTAAGTGAATAAGCAATAAACCTCAACGAATGGTCAAATAGTCAACTAAGCATATAAGATCAATAGAAGTGCTCAACAAATCCCCAAAATGCCTACTTAACTAAATGGCCACAACACTCAACATCAACAAATAGGCTCACCAAAAATCATGCAATTAAGCTCAATAAAATAATCCAAAAAAATAAGCCATCTAGCAAGTAACTAATCCAATTATGCTCACTAATATGCACTTCTATCATCAATTATACAACACTTGGCCTAAATAACCTACCTAATTTCACTAGGAATTTTCACAAAAATAGACAAATTCAATTCCAAGGCCAAAATTCACAAAGGCAATAAGCAACATATCACAACAATCCTAACATGCCTTCTAATTCATCAAACAATCCAAATTAATCATCCAACAACTCAATTTCGTTCAAAGAAATAATGCACATAAAGTGTTTGTAAAAATGTCCCAATGAATTTCATCTCCAAAGCATAGAATTGGACAAATTAACCCACGCCCATGCAATAATCCACTACAAGAACGAAATTAAAAGCCAAAGGAGTAGGAATTACGTACTTTAATTGAGAACTTCTTGGCATTGTATTCTTTCCGAATGTTAAGTAGGGAGCCATCGGGATCTGTAGGTGCACCTATAATCTCGTTGACCTTGTTCACGGTCAAAGTGTACTCGTTGCCAAGCAACTCAAATGTGATGGCCCGAGGAAAACTTCGTCTTTTCTCGGCCTTGTTGAACTTTACCATGCAGAGGAACTCGAGAGTGAGCCCCACATAAGTCCGCGGCCTCTTCACTAAGAAGCCGACCATCCCAATCTGATCAAAAAGTCGGGAATGTCCTCCTCGATGCCCATAGAGACCATACGGTTGTGGTCGACAAGGCGGGTCTTGACCACCTTGTTATAAATCTCCGCATATAAGATGATGTGCTTCCGCCACTTATAGTCATCCCACCGAATCCCTAGCTCTGCGGGCATCTTGTGTGCGAACCGAATGGCCTCTTCTCTCTTACGAAACTCCTCATCGAAAAATATTGTCCATCAACCCCACGAAGCATCTTTCTTGCAAAATTTTCCCAAGGCAACAATAAGCTTCCAATAATAGCAATACGAGCAAAGAATAATAGCAATCAAGCACATGAACTAGTCAAGAGTGACAACTCAAATCACAATCACCAACACAAACAATTCCTAGTGAATAAGCAATAAGTCTCACCAATTGGTCAAAATCCAACTAAGCAAATATGATCAATAGAAGTGCTCAATAGACCCCTAAAAATGAATACTCTACTAAATGGCCATATCAAACCACATCACCTAATAAGCTCACCTAAAATCATGCAATTAAGATCCATAAAATTATACAATAAAAATAAGCCATCTAGCAAGTAATTTAGGCAAGTAGCAATCACAAATCATGGAATTCTATCATCAATCATCTCAAACTTGACCAATTTCCCAAACATATTATCACAAGGAATTCCCACAAATATACAAAAATCATTCTCAAGCCAAAATTCACAAAGGCAATAAGCAACATATCACAACAATCCTAACATGCCTTCTAACCAACAATCAATCCAAACTAATCACTCAAAAGGCTCAAATTGGCCCAATTCAAACATGAATACAAGGTGTTTGTAGAAATGCCTCAATGAAATTTCCAAACAAATGCAAAATTGGCAAAAATTCAAACTACCCATGCAATTATCCATCATAAGAACGAAATTAAAAGCCAAAGGAGTAGGAATTGCGTACCTTGTGTGATAATTACGGCCTAAAAATGAGAGATGATGAACACCCAAGCAATTCCTCAAAAATCCCCAAATTGAATCTCAAAAACCCTCAAAGATATGATTTTGATGCAATGTTGATGAATGCAATGTGAAAAATCGGTGAATGATCGAAAAATATGAGCAAAATGGTCGGAAATTATGGTGCGAGATGGAAAGGGGATCGACAATGGTGGTTAGCGGCCTCGACTCGTGCGATTTGAATCTGAACGGATTTCTGCAAATTTTAAATAAATGGCTCAGGCCTCGACTCGAGGCATGCGTAAAATCGAGTCCCTAGACTTGAGGCTCCAGCCTCGAGTGGTGCTTGCAATTTAAACGACGCCTCGACTCGAGGCTCCACCCTCAACTCGAGGGATAGGTTATTTTTTGAAAATTGACTAAGGCATGACCCCTCGACCCGAGGGCTCGAGTCACCTCGACCCGGGTCGAGTCCAGGGAATTTTTACGAATTCTTGGACCCGGCTCGACCCCCAAAACTCCTAAAAATGACCTATTCGACCCCAACGAACCTAAATATGCAAAAACTAACCGCTTTGGTCCCTCGATTTAAGTCCGGTCGCTCATTCGATCGAGGAGACCGGGGTCTCTTTCTTTTGTTCATTTTCACCAACTTTTATGCTTTTTCCTCCTTTTCGATCTTGAATTCTTTTGCACTTTCAATCTCTTCCCCAATCAATGTAGGAGTGTACCTATAATCGGGCATAACAATCATCAATTTATTACCACTAAGAGATGCATTTCAACCAATAATGATCAACACCCCCAAACTTGAATGATAACATGAATTCAAAGTTTGGAATGAGAGTGATACAAAAATATGCAACTCCAAATGATTTCAACAATAAGCTCAATTAACCACATGAATCTCATAGCCAATAACATAACCTCCTAAGCATGAGCAATTAAAATCCATAGCAATTCTCAAAGGAATGAACCAAAAACAAAAACACAAAAACACACACCAAAGTAACAAAAAGGATGGGTTGCCTCCCATCTAGCGCTAGGTTTAACGTCCTATGACGGATGGAACTCAAGGAGTTCATACTTTCCTTTCATCGAAGACATGGGAATCCTCTTTGTGCCTCACTAGATTGTCCTTTGCAAAGAGGCAACATCCCCATTTGTCTTCTAAGAGTAGCTTTCCTCCTTCTTTTATTTCCTTCATCTGTTAAAACTTCCTTGAGTCTCTCAACACCAAGTAGACGGCTCCAATTCGACTCACTCCACACCACTTGGTCTCCAACTTCAAAACTCCCTTCCTTCTTTTCAAGTGGTGTTCTTTTCTCCTCTAACACCCCCAAACTTGAGCCATGCTCAAGCTTGGTCAAAGTCTTATCACCGGGTCAAGCAAAAGCTCCATGAGATCTTTCTCCTTCCTAGAATCATCCAAAGAAACACAAGACTTGTTAGCAATTATTTTACAAGAGGGAATAAAATGCTCATTAATTAAAGAATTAGAAGAAGTAGAAAGTGTAGAATCATCCCTATCAATGGAAGGGTATAAGTCGATAATTTCTATGTATCCACACGTCTTCTTCTCCAATTTGCTTGGAGCAACTTCTTCCACATGATCTCTAGTAAATGTCACTTCCTTCTCCATTAGAGCTCAACTTGAGCTCCCCCTTCTCAACATTGATCATGGCTTTGCCGGTGGCAAGGAAAGGTCTACCAAGTATGATAGGTGCCTCAAGCTCTTCCTTCATGTCAAGAACAATAAAATCAACCGGAAAGATTAAGCTTGCCAACTCCTACTAATACATCTTCAATGATCCCAAATGGATGAGCATATGATTGATCCGCTAATTGAAGATTGATATTTGTAGGAGTCACCTTTGTTAGCTCCAATTTCTTAAAAACGAACAAAGGCATGATATTTATACTTGCTCCCAAGTCACACAAGCCTTGGATGTTCCCATTCTCACCTATCTCACATGGAATTATGAAGCTCCTCGGATCCTTTCGCTTTTGAGGTAAGTGTCTCTCCAAAATCTCCTTGCATTCCTCCACTAACTTGATCATACCCTTTTTATCCCAAGTTCTCTTCCTAGACATGATTTCTCTCATAAACTTTTTATAGTGGGGTATTTGCTCAAGGTCATCCAATAGTGGAATATCAACATGCAAGCTCTTGAAAACTTCTAAAAACTTACCAAATTCCTCATCAAGCTTTTTCCTCCCTAGTCTTTGAGGAAATGGAACCGGAGTGGCTTTCATGGGAACTCCCCATGCATCTTTCTTGGACTTCTCTTCTTCTTTCTTGGACTCTCCCTTTGCTTGAATCTCCTCACTCACCTTCTTCTCCACAACAACACTTTCTTCACTAGCTTCTTCCTCTTTCTCCACCTCTTTCTCAATCTCCACTTCCTTGGGCATCTTTGGGCCTTCATAACTAGCACAACTCCTTAGTTGAATAGCACTACAAAACTCTTTAGGATTAGGCTCGGTGGTGGATGGATACTTCCCCTTGTTTTGTAAGTGGTCCACCGTAGAAGAAAGCATCCCAACCGTAGTAGCTAATTGTCCCACTTGATGCTCTATGGTCTTGAACCGTGTATCCATTTGTTTGACAATATCATCAAGTCTAGAATCACTAGCCTCCAACCTCTTCACTATCATACTAAGAAGCTCCTCCGTAGTGGCCTTCCCTTCATTATTCGGCGCTTTGGCACCCGGATCAAATCCGGGAGAAAATTAGACGGCGGCTCTCGGGTTGGCATAAGAAAAGTTTTCATGTCTTCTCCAAGTGTTGCCATTGAATTGAGCTTGAGGTTGAGGTTGATAACTCCCTTGAGGCCTATTTTGATAAGGCACTTGATAAGGCCTTGCTCCTTGAAAATTTTCTTGATAGTTGCCCCCTTGATAGCCTCCTTGAAATGGAGGCCTACCCATGTAGCAAACCTCTTCAACCAGCATAGGACTTCACACTTTGTTAGCTTTGGGAAGTGGTAAGAGCTCACAATCAAGGATGCAAACAAATAATCAAACACCTAATATGCAAAAATAATTAACTTGGTTTCAATGGGGATTGGGGTGCTAGGGATAATATCCATCAAGAAATCAATGATCAACAAGCTATGATTGTATCAAATTGCAAATCAATCAAGTTAGAAAGCATAAAACCATCATGCAATTAATCACTCCATTAACTACATAATGCCTAATGTGAGTATCCTTAGTACTTCTAATCTCTCAATTAAGAAGCACCCAATTCATACATTCATGCACAATTATAACCCGATTAATCCCTAATCACGTTAGCTCAACTCGCCTATTGCTAGGGTGATCAAACATTAATCTATAGATATAACTTTGCATGAAGCACAATGAGAATCACAATTAGGAAGCAATTTACTCAATTGATCAACAATTCTCAACAATCATTGCATAAGGCAATCACATCATCCCCAATTTCAATTATCTCAAGCACAAGATGGTTAGCCCATGGTGCTAAGAGGAAAAGCTATGGGTAGAAAATCTAAGAGAGCAATTAAAAAATTAATCAACACAAACAATAAATTAAAAGGAATTAAGTAGAAGAACATCACCAATTGGCTTCTGATTGGAGTGAATTGATGCATGTTTTTAGGGCCTATTTTAGTGCAAAAAGTGAGCTAAGGTGTTGATTTTTGTGCTTAAATGTGAAAAGTATCACTCTTTTGCTTGAAAAGTATTATTTGTGAGATTTTGATGTTTTTCGTCCATTTTGCAGGTAATTCGGTGGAATTTTGCCAAACCGAGAGTACCATTAGGCTTAGAATGAAGAGATGATCATACGGGATGAAAACGGGGTTGGGGCCGAAGCCCCGCGCGAGAAAAGTGCCCTGACTCGAGCTCTGGCTCGACACCGCAGTCGGGCCGCCGTGCAAGAGGCCATGAGAAACTTAATGACGACCACCATGACTGATGGGACACCCGTAAGGGATCATATCCTCAAGATGATGGCTCATTTGAATGAGATGGAAGTCTTTGGAGCTGAAATCGATGGGGAAACCCAGTCGATATCGTTCTCCGAGCCGCCTAAGAGTTTTGAGCAGCTACTTTGAACTACAACATGAACAAAAGGTTGTATTCGATGGCGGAACTTACGTAACTCCAAGCAAAGGAAGGGTTATTTCGTCTGCTTATCAAGCTTATATTGCTGAAAATGTTTCTACATCTAAGCCAAAAGGCAAAGTGATGAAGAAAAAGAAACAAGCTGGTTTGGCAAGAAAGCGGGTGAACCAAAGAAAATTGGTCCACCAAATGGCGTGAAGAAGCCTAAGGGCAAATGCTTTTTGTGCAAGCAGCCAGGACATTGGAAGGTAGATTGCCCCGTAAAAGGAAAAAGAAGGTATATCTTATTCACTAACTATTGAAACATGTTTAGCGGTGTTATCTACCGCACCTGGGTGTGTAGATACGGGAGCCACCGATCATGTCCGCAATTCTTTGCGGGGGTTCCAGAAACCAGGCGGCTTAGTGAGGGTGAGATTACCATCTACATGGGCGACGCTACGAAAGTAGCATTGCAGTGGGAGATGTTTATTTATTTTTGATAAGAATAAGACTTTGGTTTTGAGAAATTGTCTTTACGTACCTTGTTTTAGAAAGAACTTGATTTCAGTTTCTAAGTTATTTTTGGATGGATATTCTGTTACTTTTGATAGCAAAGTGGTTGTCAAGAAAAATAGTGCTATTATCTCTGCTCGCACGTTGATTGGCAATTTATATACTCTTAATCCAATAACTCCCACAAAGCAACATCTTCTAACTCAAATAAGCGAAAAGAACCTTAAAAATGAACCAAACATATCTTTGGCATCTAAGATTAGGTCACATTAACTTGAGTAGGATTCAAAGGTTGATAGCCGATGGACCTTCGAGTTCATTGGAAGTGGAAAACTATCCGACCTACGAGTCCCGCTTGGAAGGAAAAATGACCAAAAGGCCTTTTAAAGCCAAGGGGTATAGAGCCAAAGAAGTGTTGGAATTGGTTCATTCTGATTTATGTGGTCCTATGTCTACTCAAGCAAGGGGTGGTTTCGAATATTTTGTCTCTTTTATAGATGATTATTCGAGATATGGATATATTTATTTGATGTGCCGCAAGTTTGAGTGCTTTGATAAATTCAAAGAGTACAAGGCTGATGTGGAGAAGCGTCATGGTAAATATATCAAAACACTACGATCTGATCGTGGTGGCGAGTACCTCTTAGGAGAGTTTAGGAATTACTTATCGGCCGATTCAATCCCAATTGTTGCACTGGTACACCCCAACGAGAATGGTGTGGCGGAACGAAGGAATAGGACACTCTTGGAAATGGTTAGATCGATGATGAGCTATTCAGAATTGCCGAGTTCGTTTTGGGGGTATGCCACTGAAACAAGAGCGTATATTTTGAACTTGGTTCCTTCTAAGACAAGATCTTCTACTCCCACAAAATTGTGGAATGGGCGTAAGCCTAGTCCTGAAAACATATTCGGATTTGGGGTAGTCCAAAGCACATGTGCTTTGAAAGGAGATCTTGATAAGTTGGAATCTCGTACGAAGTTCGGCTGTTTGTGGGCTATCCTAGAAGGAACGAAAGGTGGTTTGTTTTATAGTCCTAAAGATCGGAGGGTAATTGTTAGCACAAATGCTCGATTTTTAGAAGAGGACTATGTAATGGACCACAAGCCCATGAGTAAAATTATTTTAGAAGAAATAAGGAGAAACTTCTACCTTAGTACCAAGAGTACAAGATGAGATACCACATGGGTCAAGACCATCTGCTACTAATGATACACTATTACCACAAGTGCCTCGTCGAAGTGGGAGGGTTGTTAGACAACCCGATAGATTCATGTTTTTGGGAGAGTCTTCGGACTTAGTACCAGTGAACACGAATCGGATCCCTGGAGCTACGACGAAGCACTCCAAGATAAAGATGCGAATCTTGGGAAAAGCAATGAAATCTGAATTAGAATCTATGGATTCTAATTAAGTCTGGGAGCTAGTAGAACCACCAAATGGTGTAAAAGCCATTGGCTGTAAGTGGGTCTACAAAAGGAAAAGAGGATCGACGGAAAGTAGAAACTTTCAAAGAAAGGCTTGTAGCGAAGGGGTACACTCAAAAAGAAGGAATCGATTATGAGGAAACCTTTTCGGCTTCTGTAGCCATGCTTAAGTCTATCCAGATTCTTTTGTCTATTGCTGCTCATATGAATTATGAGATTTGGCAAATGGATGTCAAGACAGCCTTTCCTCAATGGAAGTCTTGAAGAAAACATCTATATGAAGCAACCGAAGGATTCATTGCAAAGGGCAAAGAGCATCTTGTGTGCAAGCTTAATCGGTCCATTTATGGGTTGAAACAAGCTTCGAGATCTTGGAACATCCGTTTTGATGAGGTAATCCAGTCTTATGGATTTATTCAATGTCCGGATGAGTCATGTGTATACAAGAAGAGTGACGGAAACGTGGTGGTATTTCTTGTACTATACGTAGATGACATCTTGCTCATTGGCAACAATGTCAAGGTGTTGTCGACGTAAAGGTATGGTTGTCCAAGCAGCTTTGATATGAAGGACTTGGGAGAAGTTGGACATATTCTTGGGATCAAAGTTATAAGGGATCGCAAGAAAAGAATGTTATGCTTATCTCAAGCTTCATACATTGATACTATCTTGGCTCGCTTTTAGCATGAAAAACTCCAAGAAAGGTTTTCTACCTTTTCGACATGGAGTACCTTTATCTAAAGAGATGTGTCCTAAGACACCAAAGGAGATAGAGGACATGAAGGCGGTTCCTTATGCTTGGTGTAGGAAGCCTAATGTATGCAATGCTATGTACGAGGCCGAATATTTGTTTTGCCGTGGGCATGGTTAGCAGATATCAAAGTAACCCGGGACAAGGACATTGGACTGCGGTAAAGCATATTTTAAAGTACGAAAAGGACTAGAAATTATATCTTTGGTTTACCAAGCGTATACTTTACTTCCCGAGGGTTACATGATTCGATTTCAAGTCGGATTGGGACAACAAGAATCTACCTCGGGTTATGTGTTTACCTTGGGAGGTGGAGTCATAGTATGGAGGAGTGTAAAGCGAAATGCGTTTCGGACTCCACCACGGAAGCCGAGTATGTGGCAGCCTCCGAGGCGGCCAAAGAAGTCTGTATGGCTCGAAACTTCTTGATGGACTTGGAAGTGATTCCTAGTTTGCCTAAAGCTATCACAATTTATTGTGATAACGGTGGTGCATTGGCAAACTCGAAGGAACCATGAGCCCACAAAGCAAGCAAACACATTTAGCGCAAGTACCACCTGATACGAGACATCGTAAAACGAGGAGAAGTTGTTGTCGCCAAGATTGCATCGGTGGATAACCTAGCGAGATCCTTTCACAAAGGCTCTTCCAACAAAGCTTTTGATGGGCATGTTGAAGGGATGAGAATCAGATGTATGGCAACAATTATGGAAGCATAGTCTTTTTAGTATAAGTGGAAGATTGTTAGGATGTATACTATAAGCCTAGCTTTTGTATGAACATCTTTTTGAGTATGAACATCTTTTTAATATGAGATTCATTATGATCAAAATACTTATTGTTTATGGTTGTTATATATATCATTATTTTGTCCTGTTAATCTATACCGTAGATAACATGGTGTGTGGTGTCACACGTAAGATTATGCTATCGAGTTCTTCTTATAGATTATAAATAATAGCTCACAACCAAGATGGATTTGGACAAACCATTGGAACGGTTGTAGTGTAATTTGGTATTAGTCTATCTTGACTATAAAGTTACACTAGTACATTTTGTATGTATTGAGCAGGACCATATGAGGTTGTTCAATTTGTACCGACTATATAAAAGAACAAGACCTCTCGTTGTTATGGATGTACGTCTTCTTAATCCCTATATAATAATGGGCACGTGTACTCAATGTATGTTTCTTTGATTTGCCAATGGGTGAGATTTATTAAATCAATAGGCTCGGTGAATTGGGAGACGGATTGTTTATATGGTGTGTTGTTGATTATAGAAGGAATATGTGTCCTAATTATTTAGGATGATGATGTCCCCTTGAGGAGCTCATAAAGATTATTATGTAAACCCCGCAGTGGATTTAATCCGACATAATAATAAAGATGAGTGGTACTACTCTTGGAATTAGATATAAATTAATTAAGTTGTCGATAATTTAATTAATTTATGGACATTCGATATCTTAAACACGGGAAATAAACGTACACATAATAAAGGAGCCCATATTATAATATAGGATTAGGACGGTAATTCAATTATAACTCTTTAGTGAACCGAGTTATAATTGATGGGCTTAAGTAAAGTGTTCGGATCGAACACAGGATATTTAGGCCCATCGGGAGGCCCAACCCTAATTCCTCCTTAGGGTCCCCTGTTGTAGCCTATAAATAAACCCTAACATCGAGCCTCCAGCGTGTGAAAAATGTGAGATCGAGAGAGGCGGATTCTGATTCCTTGGAGGATCGTCGACCACTCGACGTCCAAGGGAAAGGGATAGGAATACGGCAAGACCGTGAGGTTCGAGGCTCATCCTTCGATCGCAGCTTCGACCCTAGAACTGGTTCGTCTTCACCTATTACGGTGAATAAAGGTATAATTCTATCCGCTGCGTTTATGTGATCGCGATCCCGAATCGATAATTTCATAGAGTCGGCGATTGGTGGTTCCAACAGACTCGAGGCTGGTGTTTTTACTTAAAAGTCGCAGAATCAGAATTCATAACCCCGACTCGAGGGTTTTTCTGCAGCGCCATTTCCTTCCTTCCCCACCCCTATTTCCATCGACTTTGCATCATTTTCACGGATTAATCATCATCATTGCACCACATGATCATTACATTGCATAAAGATTGAATCTTGAGGGTTTTGAATTCAAGATTTGGGATTTTGAGGAATAGTTCGTGGGTCGTTGAAATTACACGTTTTCCGGCCAAAATTTCACGTAAGGTATGAAACTCATCCTCATTAGACTCTCAATTTCATAGTTATATTGGGTAATTGCATGGGTGTTATGATTTGTGCTTAAATTCTTGGATTTGGAATATTGCTTTTGGGCATTTTGACAAACACTTGAGATGCATGATTTATGTGGATGAATTGGAGCCCTTATTGAGTATAATTGGATTGATGTCTGAGTATAGGAGCATGTTTAGGCTTGAATGTGATATGTTGCTCGTTTATTTTGTGAAATTTGGCTAGAAAATGAATTTTTGGCAAAGTTGGGAATTTCTAGTGCAATATTGTTGGAATAATTGGTCAAATTGAGTGATGGTAATGATAGAAGTGTATGAATTGATGATGCTTCTTTGTACAATTACTTGCTAATTGGCCTATGATTCTTGGGATTTTATTGAGCTTAATTGCATGATTATTTTTAGCTTACTTATGAATTAAGTGTTGAGGCCATGTTAGTAAGTATACATATGTTTGAGGATTTTTAGCACTTCTATTGGATATATTAGTTTAGTTGACTCATTGACCATTGTTGAGGATTTATTGACTAGACACTAGGGATTGTGTTATTTGAGATGTTGTTGCTTGTTGACTCGTTCATGGTATGCTTGATATTTTTCTCGAGCTCGTATTGTATTCTTGGACATTGATTTTTGCTCTTGGGAATGTTTTGCAGAACAATGTTTAGAGGGCCGATGGAAACAACCTCTCTCGAGGCGGAGATCCGAGAGAGAGAAGCTGCCATCCGATTTGCACACAGGATGCCCGCCGAGCTCGGAATTCGGTGGGATGATCACCAATGGAGGACACATATTGATCTATACTCCGAGCTCTATAATCGGGTGGTCAAGACCAGACTCGTCGATCACGATTGAATGACATCCATGGGGATCGAGGAGGATTTTCCTCGCTTGTTTGAGCAAGTTGGGATGGGGGCTTCTTGGCGAAGAGGCCTAGGACGTATATTGGACTTACTTTGGAGTTCCTATGCACAATCAAGGTTGATAAGGCCGGGAGGGCCAAATTCCCGAGGAGTATTACTTTTGAGCTCATGGGACACGAGTATTAGTTGACCTTGGGCGAAGTCAATGAGATTATTGGAGCACCTGCAGACCCGGATCGATCACTGTTGAACATACGTAAAGAGTACAATGCGAAGAAGTTTTGGAGAAGGATTTCAGATTCTGGGGCTCCGAATCAGCCTTTGATTTTTGTTCGGGAAAGTTAAAGAGCACGCACATCCGAACCCGGTCATCCGATACTTAGAGAAGATCCTCGCGAGCACTATATTCGCGAGATCGGAAGGAGGAGCCGTAGTTTCCGAGGAGCTGTACGTTATTTGGTGCTTCTTGCATGGAGTTCGATTTAATGGCTGCATACCTCTGCTACTTATTCGAGAGAGCCACAAGCACGAAGTTCAAGAAGATTAACTTTGGTGGCACGATTACCTTGATAGCCGAGCATCTCGGGATACCTATGCACAACCTCGGAGCGGTGGAGGACCCCGATCTTACCCTTGATACCATGCGTGCGCATGAGGACGCTTGACCGCATCGGTAGGACATGAGTGTCTCCAGCGGCGGCATGGTGGTCGATTCCCTCTTCCTAATAAGAGGTTGATGACGATCTTCGGTTCTCGTGCCTTTGTGACCATCAATTTGCGCATGTGGTCACAGCGTCACACCGAGGCGATAGATGCCTACACTAGAAAGCATGGGGACGTTCTCCGAGATGACGATGATGATTCGAGGGACGAGGATGATGAGGAGCCGGAGCACGAGGAGCCGCCTGTCCGGATGGATGAGGATTATCAGCCGAGAGATCAACATGTACTTGGCAGACGAGATGAGGAGTAGAGAGTATGAGGCGGGGAGTTCATCTCGGAGGTGTGGGTTTTGACCGAGGAGATATGGGCTGATAGTCGGAGGATGCATATTGAGAGTCTCGACCCGTCAAGATGAGATGTACCGGATGATGGAGGAGTCTCATAGATTCAATGAAGAGACTAGGAGGATGCAGGAGGAGTCAATGAAGACTCAAAGCGACATGTATGCCCTCCTCAGCGAGATGAGCTCGTGGAACTTCGGGCCGAGCTACCCTCCTCCACCGCCACCGTCAGGACTACTAGGGCTATCCCCTATTCCTCATTCCCTCTCCTTAGTTTTTAGATGCTTATCTCTTGGTGGATTGTACTCTTTATTGTGGTGATTGTACTCTTGATTGATTTGATGACTTGATGATTTTGATGTTTTGGATTGATTGATGATTTTATGGATGCTATGATTCTCTTTTTTTTTTTTGAGCTTATTGTCTATTGATGATTGTGATTTGATGATCCTTCGGATTCCTTATCCCTATGATTCCATATTCTTTTATCTTGAGCTTAATTGTGGATTTAGTGTTATATCTTTGAGTATCATTCATGTGGTAGTGAGTATGCTTGAGATTATGTACATGAGCACTTGAGTTTGATTTGCAAGACTTATTGGATTTTGATTTGATCATGAGTAGATGTGTAGCTTGAAGCTAGTTTCTTGATTTATTGTGTAAAGATGAATGTGATTGAAAATGCTTGATTCATTGCTCAATTTAAGCTCGTGATCTTTTGTGCCTTAATAATCGTACATCTTATACGGTTGATATTAATCCTTTGAGAGTGCATCATTCATGATTTGTATGCTAGAACTTGCCACTAGACTTGTTGATATTGATCTTTGTGTGATGTTTTGAAAGTGATAAGAGGCCATGTTTGGAATGATGAGTTACTTTGCCAAATATTTTCCCAACCAAATACATTTGATTTCCTTAGTAAGCCATGTTGAGCCTTATGATCCTTATTCTTTGGCAAGCCAAGTGAAATTGAAACCATTTTAGCCTATTTTGATGAGCCTTTCTTGTCCTATATTTAGTTGAGCTTGAATGTTGGCTAATGATGGTGATTTGATTGCTAAGTGTGGGAAGATGATGAGCTAAGTGATGAATGAAGCATAAAAGAAAAGAAAGGTTGTGAAAAATTGAATTGTGAAGAAAAATGTGAACATGAAGTGAGGAGAAAAATTCAATTTGTGAGCTTAAAAGAGAAAGCTGAAATGAATGGTGGATTGAATTGAAGTTCAAAAGAAAGAGTGTTACTTGGTGAAAAGTGAAGAGATGTGTATTGAAATGATTAGCTTACATTCAAGTCTCTACTACTTAGTCACTCTTATCCAAAAACATCCCACCTTTCCAAAGAGCCTACATTACAACCTAAGAGAAAGACCTCTTTGATTCTTGATTGATCATAAGTGATTTTGATAGAGATTAAGTCTTTTGGCAAGCATATGGTGTGCAAGTTCATGAATTTGATGATTGAGTGCATTATACCTTTATACACATGAGTGAAGAGTGAAACACTCCATGGAAGGAGCAATGTGTTGAGTATTTGATTGAAAATTTATTTGAGCATGATCTATCTTGATGGCTAGTGGATAGTTGCATTGATACAAGTGTTCATTGATGAGTTCGATTGTCTTATATTTCGTCTATAGTGCCATGTGACATAATTGCAATCAATTCACTCATTTGTTCTTAGTTTCTACGTTGCTCGAGGACGAGCAACAATTCAAGTTTGGGGGTATGATTGGAGTGAATTGATGCATGTTTTTAGGGCCTATTTTAGTGCAAAAAGTGAGCTAAGGTGTTGATTTTTGTGCTTAAATGTGAAAAGTATCACTCTTTTGCTTGAAAAGTATTATTTGTGAGATTTTGATGTTTTTCGTCCATTTTGCAGGTAATTCGGTGGAATTTTGCCAAACCGAGAGTACCATTAGGCTTAGAATGAAGAGACGATCATACGGGACGAAAACGGGGTTGGGGCCGAAGCCCCGCGAGAAAAAGTGCCACTGGACTCGAGCTGCAGTCGAGGACCATAAGCCTCGAGTCGAGGCTATGCGTAAAGGACCAAAATCGGAAGAAAGCGAGGCACCTCGGAGTCGAGGAATGACCCTCGAGTCGAGGGCGAGGAGTTTTGCAGTGAGCCTCGAGTCGAGGCCTCGACCCATGACTCGAGGGGGAGGTTTTTCCAAAAATTCGGTATTTAAGGGAAGAAGCGAGCATGCAATCGACTTAGATTAGAATAGCAGTTAGTAGCGGTTTTGGGGCGATTTCTCAGGCCCCAAGCCAATTTCTCTTGTAGTTAGAGTAGAAGTTATAATTAGATGTAGATTTCCATTAATTGTTGCTAGATTAGCCATAGAATAGCATTTGATTCTTGTAATTCTTTCAATTCAAGCTTGTATTGCATTTGGAGATTGGTGTTGAAGACTCAAGCATTCCTCTTTTTGTTGATTGAAGATCATTTGGTGATGTTTTTCCTCTTTTGTCTCTTAATTTCTTAATTGTTGTGATTTGCTTTGTGTTTGATCAATTCTATCTTCTTCCCATGGGTATTGTTTGTGGTACCATGGGCTAACTCGCTTGTGCTTAGGTTAATTGAAATTGATGATGAATTGATTGATGATGCTATAATTGTTGATGATTGGAGATCAATTGGGTAGATTGCTTACTAATTGTGATTCTCAATTGTGCTTCATGCATAATTATCTCTTTAGATTAGTGTTTAATCACCCTAGCTAGAGACGAAAGTTGCGCTAACGTGATCCGGGATTAATCGGGTGATAATTGTGTATGAATGTGTGGATTGGGTGCTTCGGAATCGAGAGATTAGTTGCACTAAGGATACTCACATTAGTTTGTTTCCTAATTGTGATTCTTAATTGTGTTTTGTGTAAAATTGTCTCTTTAGATTAATGGTTAATCACCCTAGCAATAGGCGAGAGTTGAGCTAACGTGATTAGGTGTTAATCGAGTTTCAATTTTGCATGATTGTATGAATTGGGGATTTCTACATTGAGAGATGGGAAAGACTAAGGATACTCACATTAGGCATTGTGATTTTAATGGAGTGATTAATTTCATGATGGTTTATGCTTTTTATCTTAGTTGATTTGCAATTTAATTCAATTGTAGCTTGTTGATTGATGATTCATTGATGGATGTTAATCCTAGCACTCCTATCCACCATTTATTGTTGTTTTTGTTATCGCATTCTAGGTGTTCGATCATTTGTTTGCTTATTTTTGTTCATTGTTGCATCAATAATCACTAAGAACTCGTATTTCTAGGGGCTCATGTGCATACTTTTTCCCTTGGGTTCGATATTTTGCGATTGGTCTTAAAAGCTCTTGCCTTATACACTCCAACCAGCTTCAATGATAAAAAATAAGAATGTTTGAGTCTTCACAATATCTTCAATTACAATCTCCTCCTCTTCAATTACAACTTGGAAATGTAAAACTAATGGATCAAATCACTAATCTAAGGTACAAATGCTTGAAATCAATCTAAATCTATGAATCTAATCCAATTACAAAGAGAATTAAGCTATGGAATGAGATTTTCGCTCAAAAAGCTGTCTAATAACCGCTCTAATCTAATCTAGGAAGAATATGCTTTGTTTTCCGCTCAAAATGGCTTAAATTGAAATTTTTCGATTTTGGGCATCCCTCGACTCGAGGTTGGGGCCCTCGAGTCGAGGCCTCTAAGTCGCTAACACATTTTTGCCAATTCGCCGCCAGCTCCGAGTCGAGCTCTGGCCCTCGACTCGAGGGATCTCCTTCTGCCCTGTACCTCAACTAAGGCTCAACCCTCGAGTCGAGGCCGCTCTGATTTTGGAATTTCAGCCTAATGCCTTCACCCTCGGGTCAAGGCCACGGCCTCGACCGGAGGTCGAGTCCAAGGAATTCTCTCGACACAGGCTCCGCCTCGACCCCGATTTTTGCCCGTCTCAATCGTCTCTTCATCCTAAGAATGCCGGTACTCTCGGTTTAGCCAAATTCCACCGATTTACCTGTAAAATGGACGAAAAACATCAAAAACACATCAAGTGATACTTTTTAGGCAAAGTAGTGATACTCTACACATTTAGGCACAAAATCTAACACTTTTGAACACTTTTTGCACTAAAATACACCTTAAAATTATGCATCAATTCACTCCAATCAGCAATCTCACCCATCATGGACATTTCAAATCTGCTTTTCATGAGATGACTAAATTCTCCACACAAAGATAGATTAGTAGATCCAAAAATAATATCATCAACATAAATTTGTACTAATAAAAGATCATTATCAAATTCTTTTCTAAATAAAGTCCTATCTATTTTACCCTTTAAAAAACCATTTTGAATTAAATATTCGAGACAAGGTATCATACCAGGCTCTTGGGGCCTATTTATGTCCATATAGAGCTTTCCTCGATCTATAAACCTTGTCTCGTTTGACAAAGCCTAGAGGCTGCTCTACATAAACCTCTTCGGCCAGATTCCATTTTGAAATGCTGATTTTACATCCATTTGAAAAAGCTGTGAATCTTTTAAAAGCAAAGATAGGCTAAGAACAATCTTATGGCCTCCTGACGAGCTCTAGTGCAAAGGTTTCATCATAATCAATCCCTTCGATTGTGAATAACCTTAAGCAACTAGTACAGCTTTATTTCTAACCACGGTATTGTTCTCATCCCTTTTATTTTTAAAGACTCATTTAGTTCCTATGACTTTTTATGTTGAGTCCTTTCAATAAGCTCCCACACATCTTGTCTTTGAAACTCGATTCAGCTTCTTCTTGCATAGCATTAATCCAATTGAAATCGGTTAGAGCTTCAAAAATTAACTTAGGTTCAAGCAATGAAACATAACAATCGAACATACAATCAAGATTTAGCCGTGTCCTAGTCTGGACTCAAGAATCTAAATCTCCTATTATTTGTTCAGCTAGATGATAAATCATTACCTTCTTACCTTTGTCTTTTACCAAGGATGAAGACTTGTCTCGAAATATCCTTTTCAAATAATTCTCGCATTACCTTGAAGCTTCTTCTGATTATGCAGTAAGGTAGTTGTCTAATCTGCTTGACTTTGAAGAATTTTCGTGCTCTCTTTCTTTGTTTGAATCTGATTCTTCTTCCTCGTCTCGAGTCTGATTCTCGGTAAATAGAACTTTCTTGTTGATCTCTTAATAGTCATCTCATGTAGATCATCTGAAATCTTTGTGATGTCATCTGCATTCTTAGACTCAACAGAGATTCATCAAACACAACATGTGGTGTTTCTTCCACACACAAGGTTGTTTTATTAAAAACTCTATAAACTTTAGACACGGTGGAATATCCTAAGAATATCCCTTCGCAATCAAAAGTTTTTAAATGAGATTTATCATTGTTTTGAATGAAACACTTGCATCCAAAAATATGAAAATATGAAATCTTAGGTGATCTACCCTTCCATATTCCATAAGAGGTTTTACACTTATTTTTGACAATCAGACATCTATTTTGAATAAACATTGATTGTGGTAAATCGGGTAAGTGATATTAAGACAACCAAGTGTATCGAACCCAAGGGAAAAAGTATGGCCATGAGTCCCTAGAAATATGAGTTTTCAATGACTATTGTTGCAAATACGCTTTTGAACCAATTTCACTACACAAATGCTAGAATTAAAATCAAACAACACATCAAAGCTATAAATTAATCAAGGAATAGGCTAGAACAATTAGTAAACTAGAAATTCTCAATAATCAATTAGGGATAGGGGTACAAGGGATAATCTCCATCAAGGAATCAATGATCACAAGCTATGATTGAATCAAATTGCTAATTAACTAAGATAGAAAGCATAGAACCATCATGCAATTAAGTCTCCATTAATCACACAATGCCTAATGTGAGTATCCTTAGTGCAACTAATCTCTCAATTAAGAAGCACCCAATTCATACAATCATACACAATTATAACCCGATTAATCCCTAATCACGTTAGCTCAACTCTCGCATGTTGCTAGGGTGATCAAACACTAATCTAAAGAGATAAAAATGCATGAAGCACAATTAGAATCACAATTAGGGCACTAACTATCTCAATTGATCAACAATCATCAACAATCAAAGCGCAAGCAATCAATTCATCCTCAATTTCTATTATCCCAAGCACAAGTGAATTAGCCCATGGAGCAAATTGCAAAATCCATGGGTGAAAAATCTATTTGCATAATCACAATGCTAATAACAACAATTAAGAAATTGAAATGAGTAGAGAGGAAGAACATCACCAATTAAGCCAAAATGATCAATATATTGAATGCTTGAATCTTCAATTGGAATCTTCACTTCACTTGAATTACAACTTGAATTGAGAAAACTAATGGATCAAAGTCTAATCTAAGCAATAATTAATGGAAATCTATCTAAATCTATCACTCTAATCAATCTAGAAGGAGAATTAAGCTAAGAAACTCGTAAATCGCCCTAAAAATTGTAAGTAATCTGCTATGGGGAAGGTTATGCTCTGTTTTCCGCTCAAATGGATTAAAAAGGGATTTTTCAAAAATCGGCACCCTCGACTCGAGGTTGGGGCCCTCGAGTCGAGCTTCCTTAAGTCGTGGATGCCCTTTTCTTAAAAAGGCCTGCCTCGACTCGAGCATCCAGCCCTCGAGTTGATCTTGCCGGAATTTAATCACCCTCGACTCGAGCTTCGGGCCCTCGAGAAGAGGTTTCTCCAATTTTGGCAATATTCTTCCTTTGGTGGCACTCTCGACCCGACTTCCGCCTCCGACACCTATTTTTGCCCGTCTCGTTCATCTCTTCGCCGTATGAATGCTCGGTACTCTCGGTTTGGTTAAATTCCACCAATTTACACTGAAAATGCGATGAAAAACATTAAAAATCCATTAATTCTACACAAGTGATACTTTTCATGCAAAAGAGTGATACTCTACACCTTTTAGTTCAAAAACTAACATTTTTCACCACTTTTTGCTCAAAAATACCACATCAAATCATGTATCAATTCACTCTCATCAAACACGTAGTATTAATGGCTTCTTCCCAAAACCTGTGTGGAGTGTTGTACTCGAGATAGCATAGTCCTTCCAGCTTCTTTAAGAGTTTTGTTTCTCCTTTCAACAACTCCATTTTGTTGAGATGTCCTCACACTGATGTCTCGTGAGCTATACCATTCTCGTCAATAGTTAGCAACAAGTCTATTAAGGAATTCAGTACCTTTATCACTTCTAATTTTAACAATACTTAGTCCCTTTTCATTTTGAATTCTTTTAAGAAATTCAGGAATCTATGTCATAGTCTCATTCTTCTTGTACAAGAAAATCACCTAGGTAAATCTTGAGAAATCATCTAGAATTACCAAGGTATATTTTCTTCCACCGAAGCCGAGAGGTGTGACTCGACCAAAAAGATCCATGTGAAGAAGTTTCATAATCCTATCTCGAAGAAGGACTATTTATTGTTTTAAAAGAAGTTACAGTGTGTCTTCCTTTTGACAAGCATCACAGACATGACTCTTTGAAAATACCCTATCTGGAAGTCCTTTGACTAAAGATTTTCTCATTATTTTGTTAAGAGTTACAAGTTTAAATGACCAAGACATTTATGCCACGGTCAACTGTTAGGATGTATACTATAAGCCTAGCTTTTTGTACGAACATCTTTTTGATATGAGATTCATTATGATCAAAATACTTGTTTTTATGATTGTTACATATATCATTGTTCTTGTCCAGATTAATCTATCTTGTAGAAAACATGGTGTGTGGTGTCACACGGAAGATCATGCTATCGGTTCCTTATAGATTATAAAGAATAGCTCACAACCAAGATGGATTTGGACAAACCATTGGAGCGGTTGTAGTGTAATTTGGTATTATTCTATCTTGAATATAAAGTTACACTAGTACGTTTTGTATGTATTGAGCGAGGACCATATGAGGTTGTTCAATTTATCTTGACTATTAATAGAACAAGAACCTCTGTTATTATGGATGTACGTCTTCTTAATCCCTATATAATAACAGACACGTGTATTTAGTGTATGTTTCTTTAATTTGCCAATGGGTTAGATTTATTAAATCAATAGACTCGGTGAATTGGGAGATAACACTGTTTATATGGTGTGTTGTTGATTATAGAAGGAATCGTGTCCTAATTATTTAGGATGATGATGTCCCCTTGAGGAGCTCATAAAGATTATTATGTAAACCCCAGTGGATTTAATCCGACATAATAATAAAGATGAGTGGTACTACTCTTGAAATTCGATAAAAATTAATTAAGTTGTCAAGAATTTAATTAATTTATGGACATTCAATATCTTAAACACGGGTAAATAAACCTACACATAATAAAGGAGCCCATATTATAATATGGGATTAGGACGGTAATTCAATTATAACTCTTTAGTGGCCCGAGTTATAATTGATGGGCTTAAGTTGAGTGTTCGGATTGAACACGGGGCGTTTAGGCCCATCGGGAGGCCTTACCCTAATTCCTCCTTAGGGTCCTGTTGTAGCCTATAAATAAACCCTACATCGCAGCCTCTAGAGGTGTGAAAAAAACATGAGATCGAGAGAGGCGGATTCTGATTCCTTGGAGGATTGTCGACCACTCGACGTTAAAGGGAAAGGGATAGGGATACGGCGGAAGATCGTGAGGTTCGTGGCTCATCCTTGATCCGCAATTGACCTTAGATCTGGTTCGATTTCACCGATTAAGGTGAATAGGTATGTTTTATTTTTCCACTACGTTTTATGCATGTGATCCCGAATTAGATAATAAAATAAAGTCGGCAATCCGGTGGATCCAACAATTGGTATCAGTCGTGTTTTTCGACTCTATGCGATTTAATCGGTTAATAATAGGGTTTCTTGATCTGTTATAGTAGGATTTCTTGATCTGTTATAATAGGTTTCTTGATCTGTTATAATAGGGTTTCTTAATTTGTTATAATAGGGTTTTTGATCTGTTATAATAGGGTTTGCAAGTTTTTATGATTTTTCTCAGAACCCTATATCCAACTATTATGGTCTGATTGTATGTTTATGTACGAATTAAACCCTCGGACCTGTTGAGGTTGTTTTTTTGGGTTGGTGCATGATTGTAATAGTAATTAACACGACGATGCATCGTGTAGGTTTTTAGTTTTTTCGATCTAGATGATGTATAGGATCAATGATCGATGGATAAAAGCTGTAATAGACTTAGATTAGGGTTATTCGATTAGTGAACCGGATCGATGGCGTACGAGAATCGGTGGATTGATTGGCGTACGAGGATCGGTGGATCGATGGATCGATTTGGTCGTCGATCCCGTATGGCGGGCGCGCCCCGCACCTGACCTGCCCCGCAACTTGAGCGGGTAGGTCGATCTCGTATGGCGCGCTGCCCCGCACCCCGCTTGACGGCGAACGTTCAAGAGCACGGGAGTATCAAAGAGGCCATAATAGTTGGAATTTTTGTTTTCCATATTTATTCCTTTTATTTATATGTGTTTTTGTTATGCATGCTCTTATGTGTCTCATATGTTATGCATGTTAAAATCCCTCTTGTTAAATAACTAAGTGGGAGAGGGATTAACTTCAATAAATCCCATAGCCTCCATTTCTGGTTTGTAAGTGATGCATTCAAACATAAACGCGTTGGTTTTAAGTGCCTTCTTCCATATCGGATGTGTTTGTTTGCGGATCACTAGATCAAACTTCCTTATGGATAATTATGAGAAAATTATTTAGGAGCGTGTTATCTTCTCCATCCGAAGAGGCACAAACCTAGATAATTGACTTGCTATTAAGAAATGGTATACACTTAGGTGCATCTCGATAGTATCCTCCCCATCGGAGTAATGGCTATTATTTGTATGGCTAAAGATAAACCAACTATTATTTTTAGTTTATTTGACAAAATAATGAAATTAATGGGTAAAATGTTCTTACATCTAAGCCAAAAGGCAAAGTGATGAAGAAAAAGAAACAAGCTAATTTGGCAAAGAAAGCGGGTGAACCAAAGAAAATTGGTCCACAAAATGACGTCAAAAGGCAAAGGGCAAATGCTTTTTATGCAAGCGGCCGAGGACATTGGAAGGTAGATTGTCCCCGTAAAAAGGAAAAAGAAGGTATATCTTATTCACTAATTATTGAAACATGTTTAGCGGTGTTATCTACCGGCACTGCTTGTGTAGATACGGGAGCCATCGATCATGTCTGCAATTCTTTGCGGGGTTCCAGGAAACCGGGCGACTTAGTGAGGGGGAGATTACCATCTACATGGGCGACGCTACGAAAGTAGTAATCATTGCGGTGGGAGATGTTTATTTATCATTTGATAGGAATAAGACTTTGGTTTTGAGAAATTATCTTTACGTACCTTGTTTTAGAAAGAACTTGATTTCAGTTTCTAAGTTATTTTTGGATGGATATTCTGTTTCTTTTGATAGCAAAGTGGTTGTCAAGAAAAATAGTGCTATTATCTCATTGCTCTCGTACGTTAATTGACAATTTATATACTCTTAATCCAATAACTCCTACGAAGCAACAAATGGAAATTAATAGTACATCTTCTAACTCAAATAAGAGAAAAGAACATTAAAAATTAACCAAACATATCTTTGGCATCTAAGATTAGGTCACATTAACTTGAGTAGGATTCAAAGGTTGATAGTCGATAGACCTTTGAGTTCATTGCAAGTGGAAAACTATCCGACCTGCGAGTCCCGCTTGGAAGGAAAAATGACCAAAAGGCCTTTTAAAGCCAAGGAGTATAGAGCCAAAGAAGTGTTGGAATTGGTTCATTCTCGATTTATATGGTCCTATGTCTACTCATGTAAGGAGTGGTTTCGAATATTTTTCTCTTTTATAGATGATTATTCGAGATATGGATATATTTATTTGATGCGCCGCAAGTCTCAGTGCTTTGATAAATTCAAAGAGTAAAAGGCTGATGTGGAGAAGCGTCATGGTAAATATATCAAAACACTACAATCTGAACGTGGTGGCGAGTACCTCTTAGGAGAGTTTAGGAATTACTTATCGGAAGGTGGGATTCAATCCCAATTGTCTGCACTGTACACCCCAAATGAGAATGGTGTGGCGTAACGAAGGAATAGGACTCTCTTGGGGGTATGCCCGGGAAACGGCGGCGTAAATTCTAAACTTGGTACCTTCTAAGACAAGATCTTCTACTCCCGAGAGAATTGTGGAACGGGCGTAAACCTTGTTTGAAACACATTCGGATTTGGGGTAGTCCAAAGACATGTCTTTGAAGGGAGATCTTGATAAGTTGGATTGCGGTAAAGCATATTTTAAAGTACTGAAAAGGACTAGAAATTATATCTTTGGTTTACCAAGCGAGATAATTTACTTCCCGAGGGTTACACGGATTACGATTTCCGATCGAATAGGGACAACGGTAAATCTACCTCGGGTTATGTGTTTACCTTGGGAGGTGGAGCCATAGTATGGAGGAGTGTTAAGCGAAATGTGTTTTGTACTCCACCATGGAAGCCGAGTATGTGGCAGCCTCTGAGGCGGCCAAAGAAGTTGTATGGCTCGGAAACTTCTTGATGGACTAAGAAGTGATTCCTAGTTTGCCTAAAGCTATCACAATTTATTGTGATAACTTGGTGGTGCGATGTGGCAACCGGAAGGAGCCACGAGCCCACAAAGCAAGCAAACACATTGAGCGCAAGTACCACACGATACGAGACATCGTAAAATGAGGAGAAGTTGTTGTCGCCAAAATTGCATCGCGGATAACCTAGCGAATCCTTTCATAAAGGCTCTTCCAAATAAAGCTTTTGATGGGCATGTTGAAGGGATGGGAATCGAGATGTATGGCGGCGATTATGGAAGCATAGTCTTTTAGTATAAGTGGGAGATTGTTAGGATGTATACTATAAGTCTAGCTTTTTGTATGAACATCTTTTGATATGAGATTCATTATGATCAAAATACTTGTTTTTATGATTGTTACATATATCATTGTTCTTGTCCGTGTTAATCTATACTCGTAGATAACATGGTGTGTGGTGTCACACGAGAAGATCATGCTTTCGGTTCCTTATAGTTTATAAAGATTAGCTCACAACCAAGACGGATTTGGACAAACCATTGGAACGGTTGTAGTGTTATTTGGTAATAGTCTATCTTGACTATAAAGTTACACTAGTACGTTTTGTATGTATTGAGCGAGGACCATATGAGGTTGTTCAATTTGTACCGACTATATAAAAGAACAAGACCTCTGTTATTTTGGATGTACGTCTTCTTAATCCCTATATAATAACGGGCACGTGTACTCGGTGTATGTTTCTTTAATTTGCCAATGGGTGAGATTTATTAAATCAATAGGCTCGGTGAATTGGGAGATAACACTGTTTATATGGTGGGTCATTGATTATAGAAGGAATCTATGTCCTAATTATTTAGGATGATGATGTCCCCTTGAGGAGCTCCTAAAGATTATTATGTAAACCCCGCAGTGGATTTAATCCGACATAATAATAAAGATGAGTGGTACTACTCTTGGAATTAGATATAAATTAATTAAGTTGTCACTAATTTAATTAATTTATGGACATTCGATATCTTAAACACGGGAAATAAATGTACACATAATAAAGGATCCCATATTATAATATGGGATTAGGACGGTAATTCAATTATAACTCTTTAGTGGACCGAGTTATAATTGATGGGCTTAAGTTGAGTGTTCGGATTGAACACAGACATTTAGGCCCATCAGAGGCCCAACCCTAAATCCTCCTTAGGGTCCCCTGTTGTAGCCTATAAATAAACCCTACATCGAGCCTCTAGAGGTGTGAAAAAAACGTGAGATCGCAGAGAGGTGGGATTTTGATTCCTTGGAGGATCGTCGACCACTCGACGTCCAAGGAAAAGGGATAGGGATACGGCGTAAGATCGTGAGGTTCGTGACTCATCCTTGATCCGCAATTCTGACCTTAGAACTAGTTCGATTTCACCGATTAAGGTGAATAGGTATGTTTTATTTTTCCGCTGTATTTTATGCATGTGATCCCGAATTAGATAATCAATTGTAGTCGGCGATCCGGTTGTTCCAACATCAACTTAAATCATCCGAACTCTTCGCAACAAGACAATTATCTTTAGGACAACTTTTGAAGTTGGCAACGTAATTGTTACCTTGTCCTGACTCCCTAATAGTATATTTTCATTGAGACCATCTAAAATATAGCATGCATTACAGGTGAATTTTACACTAAAATCCTTATCATAAAATTGAGAAACAGACAACAAATTGTGTTTTAACCCTTCAACGTAATTAACCTCATTGACTTGAATATCACCAATCATCAAGGTTCCAACTTCTTTGGTTAGCCCAAAATTGTTGTCTCCAAATATGACTCGTGGTCCATCTATAGTCGATAGTTAGAAAGTAGACGCTTTTCAAAGGTCATGTGTTTTGAACATCCATCGCCAATGTACTGCATTTACCTCAAGCACGTCGCCCTTTCTACTATACTTGTATCTCCCTGCAATCACAGATTAAATTTTAGGTACCCTTTGTAAGTTGGGTCCTTCTTGGTTAAGTTGACATTTAGGAATCCAGATAAACACATCAATATTCCTTAAAACAGTGATTGAAGTTCGCAACCATATCTATCAACTAATATAAGACTATCAAGATCAATCTTATTCAGTTGATCTTTAGTAATTTTCTTATATCTAGATAATAATGGATATGATTTGCTACTTCCATTAAAACTACTATACTTAGGATGAGATTTTGACTTTGTCTTTGGTTTAACCTTGGGAACATTTCTCTTCACCTGTACTTTCTTTGCGTAAACATCGGATGAGGTGATTTGTTCCTTAGGTTTCCAAGGATCAAATCTTGTCTACTCTTTAGCTTTAGTAGCTTTAACAAAAACCCGTGGTTTTACAGATTACCCTTTTTGTTTCAATAAAATCATAATCCTATCTTATCACTAGATTTTTGAGAAGTGCTGGAAGAATTTATCTATTGTAGATTGAGTATTACCGATTGCGGTAAAATCAGTAAGTGATATTAAGACAACCAAGTTATCGAACCCAAGGGAAAAGTATGGCAATGAGTCCCTAGAAATGTGAGTTTTCAATGACTATTGTTGCAAATACGATTTTGAACAAATACACTACTCAAATGCTAGAATCAAAATCAAACAATAACAACAAAATTATGAATTAAACAAGAGATAGGCTAAACAATTAGCAAACTAGAAATTCTCAAAAATCAATGGGGATAGGGGTGCAAGGGATAATCTCCATCAAGGAATAAATGATCACAAGCTATAATTGCATCAAATTGATATTCAACCAAAATAGAAAGCATAAACCATCATGCAATTAAGTCTCCAGTAATTACACAATTCCTAAAGTGAGTATTCTTAGTGAAACTAATCTCGAAATTAAGAAGCACATAATTCATACAATCATACACAATTATAACCCGATTAATCCCTAATCACGTTAGCTCAACTCTCGCATGTTGCTAGGGTGATCAAACACTAATCTAAAGAGATAAAAATGCATGAAGCACAATTAGAATCACAATGAGGGCACTAACTATCTCAATTGAACAACAATCATCAACAATCATGGCTCAAGCAATCAAATCATCCTTAATTTCAATTATCCCAAGCACAAGTGAATTAGCTTATGGAGAAAATTGCAAAATCCATGGGTGAAAAATCTAATTTCATAATCAAAATGCTAATCACAACAATTAAGCAATAGAAATAAGTAGAGAGGAAGAACATCACCAATTGAACCAAATGATCAATGTATTGAATGCTTGAATCTTCAAAAATATCTTCACTTTACTTGAATTACAACTTGAATTGACAAATCTAATGGATCAAAGTCTAATCTAATCAACAATTAATGAAAATCTATCTAAAACTATCAATCTAATCAACCTACAAGGAGAATTTGGCTTGGGTACTCGTAAATCGCTTAGAAATTGTAAAATAACTGCTATGGAGAATGGTATGCTTTATTTTTCGTTCAAATGGATTAAAAGGGGAATTTCGAAAATCGGAAGCCTCGACTCGAGCTTGAGGCCCTCGACTCGAGCTTGGAGAAATCGTGCCCACGCTTTTCTTAAAAATCACTGCCTTGACTCGAGCTCTCAGCCCTCGAGTCAAGCTTACCGGCATTCTGCATCACTCGACTCGAGCTTCGGCTCCTCGAGTCGAGGTTTTCCCTAATTTTGCAATTTCTTCTATCTAGCTGCAACCTCGAGTCGTGGCCCCTGGACCTCGACCTAAGATCGAGTCCAGTGGAATTTTCTCGGCCCGACTTCCGCCTCCAACCCCATTTTCGCTCATCTCATTCGTCTCTTCGCCGTATAAATTCCGATACTCTCGGTTTGGTCAAATTCCACCGATTTACCTAAAAACGAGACGAAACGCATCAAAAATCCATCAATTCTATACAAGTGATATTTTATTTGCAAAGAAGTGATACCTTACACCTTAAAGCTAAAAACTAACACTTTTCACCACTTTTTGCAAATAAATACCGTTGGTCCCACGAGTTGAGTATTACAAAGAGAAACTTGAGACAGTCTTCTAAGGAAAATCTAGAAGGGGGGATTGAATAGATTTTCCAACTTTTTCGAATCCAAAAATCAATTCAAGACACCAAAGTTTACACAATGGAAATTGATTTTAAACTCAACTTAAGCTCGGATCAAAAGCAACCGATAACAAGTCTGATAATAATTCTCGAAATTGAACTCTAATCGAAAGTTGAAACTGAATAAGAACAGCTTAAGCAAATGAAAGCAAAGAAAGAACACAATGGTTTATAGTGGTTCGGATCAAACGATCCTACGTCCACTCTCCTTCTTCAACTTGAAGAAGGGTCTCTACTTACTATCTTTCTTCTTCCTACTTACTTACTTACTTACAAGCAAGCTTCTTCAAATTTCTTTACAATCTTCTTTTCTAAATTCTAATTCTAATGGCTTTAAGATAAATGTGAGAAGTGTTCTATAAACACTAAGAACTAAGAACATGAAGAACGTTCGTGCGTGATTACAATATATTTTGTATGCTACTTGTGTTGAAAAGTGCTCAATGAATTAGTGAGATTACAAAGTTAATTTTACTCTCGTTTCTATCCCTATTTATAGAGATCTTTGTTGGTAGTTGTAACTTCCTGTAGATTCTGCTTTCAGCTTAGTTGTAACAAACAAACTGAATCTTGTAACTTCTTCTTGGTTGGTTATTAACCGCTTCTTGAAATTGCTTGAAATTTGCTAATACTTCATTTTCTTTTCTTCGCCTTGATTCACCTTGTCTGCGTCTTAGTCTTCAATCCAGATGACTGTCTGCTTGTCTTCCTTGACCTCATCCTGCCTTCCTCGATCTGTCTTAATCTCGATTTCTTGTCATCGTCGACTTCTTGTCCTCATCGACTCTTTGTCCTCATCCGATAGTTTGTGTCCTTATCTATTCTTTGTACTTAGTTTTATTTACATATTATTATTACATCACTGCCTAAAATACTCAGTTGGTCATCCTATTATACATTTTTAACTCATCAAAACTAAATACAACTTTCTTCCTAACAATTTTCCCCTTTTTGATGATGTTAAAACATAGCTCAAGAAAAGAAATGTGTTAGTAATCTTGAAAGATAAGAATATTACAATGTATACAAATAAGTCACTTAGTCAAATAATCGAGCAATAAACTTCATAGTCAAATGATCACAATAATAATCGTAGCTATAAACTTCATAGTCGATGATCACAAATGTATAATCGTAGCTATATAATTCTTCAACTAAGACGATTAAAGTCGATAAATGAAGCAAACAGCATAATCAAAATCAAGAATTACATATGACTTAGTGTTATAAATTTTTAGTCAAGTTAATTTTGAAGAATTATACCAAGAATCGATTCGAAGATTAAAAACAAGGCAAGTTAGTTAAAAACCGGATTCATAAGAGTAGTTCAAAAAGTGTATTCACATGAGATATAACACATATTTGCACTTTCTCGCATTATTAGATAAGGATCATGGGATATTGGTTTTAGTCATACCATCTGCCTTCTTCTCGGAATAGACATCCATCGAAGACACGCCTTTTCAAACTTAATGTCTCCTCCTTCGCCTAAGTCGCCATCGTCTCGGCTTGGATCAGCATTTGCTTCACCTTCTCTCTATCCAAGCGACTCATCTTGTGTAAGCGGAGCAGACATTATTGAATAAGCTGGTGCAACTATATCCACGTTGAATTCAAAGTATCTCCGAGGTCGATCGGGTATTGGTAGAAGTTGGGATCCTTTGCCTCCAGCCATTCATGGAATGCTATATTTTCATCTCGTGCCCCGTGTGATCTTTTTGCGAGATGTGAAACAGAATATCCATTCCCTTCATAAGCTCTCCATCTCGGCTTGTTGATCCATGGGAAGAATTTCCTTAAGCACGGCATCCGTTCGATGAAATGGACGAAAAAACTCTACTCCTTCCTTATTCTTTGACATCTCGAACCCATTTCCTTGACTTCCTATCATAGGATTTTCCATTGCCTTTTCTTATTCCCTTCTCTTCTTGGCATCTCTTCTTTTGTACTTGGCCACCTCTTCCATCTTTCTCTTTCGATTTTCGCTTCTTCTTCAATCTCGGCTTGGGTTTTACGAAGTTGGCTTGAGGCCTTAGCTTTCCCAGTGCTTTGGACGTTTCGAGAGGGAGATGTGATAGTTTTGAAGGGAACAAGGTCGATACTTGGGAGGTCCTTCTCGCTTTAGATATTGTGGGTTCTTTCCTCGACCCCGGCTCCTCCCCGATCCTCGTCCGAGCCTTCTCAATACTCATTGAGACTTATCTTCTCGCATCCTTCTTCTTGACTTCCTCTGCTTTCAACAACTCCTCGAATGACTCATCCACTTTCATGCTCAAGGCCATGATCTTATCATCTTGTACATCCACTCTTTTCTTGAGCTCACTATCTTCCCCCTTTTAGCATCAACAAAGCGGGTGTTGCGGATAGTGGCTACTTGCTCGATCTGGCCCATGAGTTCTTGCCTTACAAATCCGATCTGCTCAAGCTGGTCATATCTCTTTTTATGCGCTATCTCGGCGTGTCTCGAATTCTCCTTCTATGTACCGCTTCAGGATATTTGTCTCCGCTATCTTTCTCCATGGCCAAGCTCATCTTTAGTACTTGAGAAAAGGACGCCTCCTTCGCAGTCCATGACTCCTTGACTCTGGTCCTCAACGGTGTCTCCCGATCTCGGGAATATGCATTTTAAGACATATTATCTAACCCATTCTCCTTGAGCCTTCTCTTCTTGCAATCTGCTGCTTAACTTTGGCCATGTTCTCCTCGTGTCTCGATTACGGAAAAGTAGAGGTCAATTTTTGTCTTCTCATGTATTGCGGCCTCTACAGCTTCCTTTATTGAAGATGAAATGACTCTTGGAATAAGTTGAAAGGCACTCGAGACGAGGCTCTCTTCAAAGCCGGCTACCTCCTCTTTTAGAGCTTCCACCTCGAATACGTACGCAGAGGTTGAGGGCATTGCAATTTCTTGAGATGGAGAAGATAGAGTTAAATCTATCTCCTCTATTGGCACTTCAGCTTCCACGTAGGCTGGAGGAGAATCTACCCAATGCATCTTAGTAGCCGGCTCAGATGATTCTCCCTCCACCGGCAACTACCCTTCTACCTCGCTCTCTGTTTGTGCCTCCTCACCTGTATCTATCTCGGTTGGCTCATCGGCAGCCTCCACCGCCACATCCTCCGCCTCTTTTTCCATCTCCATTTTCTCCTCAGCCTCCTTCCTCTCCATCTCCCCGGCCTTCTCGCTTCTCCTCATCTGTTTCTCTTTTATTTATTCGGGTTGCATATATCCTAGGTATACACGTTGCAATATAGTCAAAGAAATTATTTTCAGAGATAATTTCTTGAAATGATTCCAATCGGGCTTTCTTGAGAAGCTGTTTTCTCCCGGATAGTGAGATTATTTCCGAGCCTTCATTGATAAGAATCCCTGTTTCCTCAAAAGATCCTAATCTGATTCTTCTTAGAAGATAGACATCAACCAATTCTTTTAGGAGATCGGCCGATCTGCCAAAGTGACTCCTTTCTCGGTGGGTATCTTTTTCCAAGGATTCGAAGAGATAACTCGGTGGGTCCAATTTCTCCTATGGGGTTGGGAAGATTTAGGTAAATATTTGGTTCGGGTGAGGTTGAGGAAGTTGAGGTTAGAAAGGTGAAGGGCTCATCCGATATTGGTTGAGGTTGTTTTGGACTTATGGGAGTGGACCGTTTTGGAGGCTCGGGCGGCGGTCTTGCTGCCTCTTCATCGCCGGATTGGGATGCGGAGGGTTGGGGTTCTTCATCCTCAAAAGGAAGATGATGATGAAGACCGAGTTGGCTCTTCCTCGGGTTCATCTCCGGATGAGATGACTACCCTTTGTCCCTTCCACGACACTCCCGGCTTCGGTGAGACACTTCCCCTCGGGAAGGTGTCTTTCTGCTTCATCCTCTTCTTCTTCCTCTCTGTTTCTGCAGACGAGGACTCATCCTCCATCACTGTCTCAACTTTCTTAGTCTTAGCTTTGGAAGCCATCTTTTACTCGTGTTGGTGGCGGAGCTGGGACGTCCTCGTCTCCTTCCGAATCGAGATGGTCCAAAGATCTTTTAATCTTTGACCAATAACCCCTTCTATTTGGTGTACTTCTTTACACCTTCCTTCCAATCAAGGTTGTCTCGCACCTAGTTTGTGTTAGAGAATGATGGTGATTCTCGCCATCATACTCGTGATTTTCGTTAAGGACCATCTCATCAGCTCCTTTGATACTCGGGTTTTGACAAATCACTTCTTCTCCTCCATTAACCGCGAATATACAACCCTAGCCCAATTCACTTCAACCCCATCGACTATAGCCCTAAGGAAACACAACCTTGGCTTCACAAAGCCATTGTGGCTTTCTTTGTTCTCCTAGAATGCATTTCGTCAAGATCGGCATTAATAATCTATATCGTCGTTTCAACATCGGCCTTTTCAAATTCGCCGTCATATTCTCGTGTGTTCTCCTCGCCATTAATCGAAAACTCTCCAAATACTCCGATGCTTTGTAAGTGAACGGATTTACCCCATTAGTACTTAATCCAAAGATTTCACCCAAATCTTCAATCGACCCCACCACCTTCTTCTTCTTTCCTTTAGTTCGGACCTTTGATTCTAAAACCGGTTTCGAGAGCCTTTGCCCTGGTTAGAAATTCAGCAGAAAGATCATCAAGGGTTAAGTTCCTTGAAGGCTTCATAGTAAAGTGCTGTTTCAACCCTCTTGATTCAAGTAATCGTAGAATTTCTCTAGTCTCAAGATCATTGGAGATATCCCATTCGACGTACATTTCGGACTTCGTTCTTTCTCTGATAGGAGTTAGATCATATTCGAAAGTGATGTTTGATTTCTTTGTGTCCGCCATTAAAGAGTGTATAAGGTTTTGGGAGGGAAAGGAAAAGTTTGAGAGAAAAATATGAAAGAGTTTTATGTGTGCGTAAGTGAAATTATGCACACGTACTCCTATTTATATACAAAGATATAATAATAAACAATTATAAAACTCATAATTGACTGAAAAAGTGTAAATATATGCTTTCGAGTCGCCATTAATGCAATTATGACAATTAATTTTGAAAAGCGCAGAGAATAATATTAAATATGTCGCGTGTGATACTTCGACGGTTCATATTTCGTAAATCGCCTCCATTTACGGAGCGTGAATATTACTCTGTGTAATTCAAAACTTTATTTGATAAAATTTCGGGTCCGTAGTAACTTCTTTCTGAGATAGAGTTACTTATTTGAGAATTACTTTTCGCTTAATTGGAGAGATAAAATGAAAAGTATATAATTTTTAATAAAAACAAAATCGAACTCCTTATCCTTTTATTTTGTAAAACAAAATATATTTTCTTTTCAATACCGAGTAAATTCATTTTTGAAGAAATAATATGATTATGATATTAAATTCATATATTGATTATATGAACTAATATGCATAATTTTATTATAAGAGAAAAAGTTAAAAGATACATCCCGATAATTCCACCTTGTCTGATTGATCGCATCATCTTCATGATTATTTGGATAAAGAGCCCTTGTCTTATGAAGAGAAATGTTTTAAGAAAGGAGTGAACAAAAGGGAAGGTTTTTATCGGATGAGAAGTTTTAAGCCGATCTAACAATGTTGATATATTTGTTCCCGTAAATGAACATAATAAAACCATTAGTAGTCAAGGTAAGTCCTTTAGGATGCGAGATAGTCATCTGTTTTCAAAGAAATCAGCTGATTATTGTGTCCTTGTCTGATTTACGATGTCGGATAAGTAATTATCAAGTCGATAAGGTCAATATGACTAATCCTTGATTCTTGATTCCTAAAAAGGAGATCAATGATATCGCTACTGATTGTCCCTTGACACATATCTAGTCCGATAATTCTTTCTAGACATTTATTTAAAGAAAGGAAAGAAAGAAGGAAAACAAATAAAGGATGCAAACAGTAGCAATTTAAAAATCAGCCAATGCAGCATCAAGTAATCCTAATTCTAAACACAATTCTTTAAATCTAGACTCACTAACGGTTTTGTAAGAAGATCTCGCTCTCCGAGATTCTCGTGGCTATCTTTTCTATCCTAATATCATTCTTTTCTACATGATCTCTAATGAAATGATGTCGATGTCTATATGCTTACACCTAGAATGCAAAAACAGGATTTTATGTCATGGCTATTGCACTATTACTATCACAAGAATAGGAGCAGATGACATTTGAATATTATAATCCCTAAGTTGCTAACTAATCCAGAGGAGTTGAGAGCAACAACTCCCACCGCCATGTATTCACTTGATTGTGGAGGTGGCAATGATGTTTGTTTCTTAGATAACCAAGAAATTAATTTGTTGTCTAAGAATTGACAAGTTCCGTGATGTGGATTTCCTATCAATCTTACATCCTCCAAAATCGAGTCCGAATATCTCGATAGCTCGAAGTTGTCATCACCGGGTACCACAATCCAACTTCCAAAGCCCCTTTGAGATATTTGAGGATTTTCTTAGCAGTCTCCAGATGAGTTTTCTTGGGATTAGATTGAAATCTTGCACATACCCCAATCAGTAAAGGCAATGTCCGGCCTACTTGCTTTGAGATAGAGAAGGGATCCAATCACCCACGATACTCCGTTGCATCCAGGGTATCCCCGCTCATCTCGAATCCATAGAGAAGTTAGTTGCCATAGGTATTTTAACTTCCCTACTAGTAGTCATCCCAAATTTCTCTATAAGGTCCGTAGCATATTTAGTCGATGTATGAATATACCCTTACTCGTGTGCTTAATATGCAAGCCTAGAAAATATGTTAATTCACCCATCATAGACATTTCAAACCTATTTTTCATGAGAACATTGAATTCTTCACACGTAGACAGATTAGGTGAACCAAATATAATGTCATCTACATAAATTTGAACCAACAAGATGCTACCGTCTATTTCTTTTCTAAACAGAGTTCAATCTATCTTACCATTTGAGAACCCATTTGAAATCGTAAATTCAGTATAAGGTATCGTACCAAGCCCGGGAGCTTGTTTTAGTCCATATAGGGCCTTATTGAGTTTATAGACCTTGTTATTGATCTTAAACCCGGGAGAGGCCGCTCCACATAGACATCCTCAAGTAACACACCATTTAGGAAGGCAGACTTGACATCCATCTCGAAAGACTTTGAAAGATTTATAAGCAATAAATGCCAAAAATAGCCTTATTGCTTCTAATCTGCAACCGGAGCATAAGTTTCATCATAGTCTATCCCTTCAGATCATGAGTAACCTTGAGCTACCAATATTGCCTTATTACGAACAATAACGTTATTTTAATCTTTTTTATTCTTAAACACCCATTTGGTGCCTATAATCTTTCTATGTAAAGGTCTTTCCACTAATTCCCAAACATTTTGTCTTTCAAATTGATGCAGCTTCTTCCCGCATGGTTGTTATCTAGTTTGGATCGGATAGAGCCTCCTCAATAGACTTAGGCTCGAGAAGTGATACATAGCGGTGAGCAGGACTTTGGGAATCAACCATAGTTCGTGTCCGCACACTCCGGGATGGGTCCCCAATGATCTCGGTCAGTTGGATGATAACTTCTCATCCTCTTGGCTATTTGAGTAGAAGGATCCTCATCTTGAGACTCAAGAGTAACTCATCTCGACTCGCCTGAGCAGACGTTCCCCTTCATCTGGCCGACTCGACCGATCAATCGATGTCAAGGGTGTCTCCTCGTATGGAGTCTGAGAGGGGTTGCCTTCTGATTTTCGAGATGGAGATTCTTCTTCATCTCGAATCAATCAAGACTAGGCAGATAGACTGCTCTATGTTTAGTTTTGGTTAGTTCAATTTTATCTAGATCATTTGTAATCGATTCACTTTATCTCAAAAGAATGCATTTCATCAAAACCACATGAGGAGTTTCCTCTACACAAAGGGTTGTCTTGTTGAAGACTCGAAAGCTTTGGAAGTGTTGGAATATCCCATGAATATTCCATCGATTGCCTTAGCATCAAAGGTCCTCGGCTTAGACTTCTCATTGTTATGGATGAAACATTTACACCTAAAGCTCGAAAATATGAGATTCTTAGAATTTTACCCTTCCAGATCTCATATGGAGTCTTACCCTTACTTTTAACCGGCAAGCACCTATTCTCGGTATAGCAGCAGTGTTAATGGCCTCGGCCCGTAATCTGTGAGGGGTTCCATATTCGGCTAGCATGCTCCCGGCCGCTTCTTTGAGTGTTCTATTCCTTCTTTCAACTACTCCATTTTGTTGTGGTGTTCTCGCCGATGAGGTCTCATGAACTATCCCACTCTCATTTAAAAAGTTAGATAAACAAGAATTTAAAAATTCATTGCCATTATCACTTCTTATTTTAACAATATTAACACCTTTCTCATTTTGAATTTGTCTCATCAGATCGTGATCTTGTTCACAGTTTCATTCTTTTTGAAAAGAAATATAACCCAAGTGTATCTAGAAAAATCATTAACAACAACAAGAGTATATTTCCTTCCACTAAAGTTGAGAGGTGAAACGAGTCCAAACAGATCAAGATGAAGGAGTTGTAAAACTCTTTCAGATGATGAAGTGTTAATACTTTTAAATGAGTGTCTAGGCTGTTTACCTTTTTGACATGCATCACATTTCGTATCAAGAGAGTATAATTTCTCGGGTAGTCCTTTAACAAGATTCATTCTAGCTAGCTTACTAAGGGTTTTGAAGTTCGATGACTAAGCCTTTTGTGCCATAGCCACCGAGGTCATCTCCACCCTTAGCTACTGACATATATCTTTGGGACAATCATGTTAAAGTTAGCCACATAGACATTACCATGTCTCAAGCCGCTTAGAAGTACGTTGTCGAGGAACTATCTAAGATATCACACTTATCTTTAGAGAATTTTACAAGAAAACCTTTGTCACAGAGTTGAGAAATAGATAACAAATTTTGCTTTAAACCTTCTACAAAGTACACCTCGAGATACCTGGACATCCCTTATAATCAAGGTACCAACTCCCTTAGTTTGTCCACATTGTTGTCTCCAAAAGTGTTAGGATGTATACTATAAGCCTATGAACATCTTTTTTTAGTATGAACATCTTTTTAGTATGAACATCTTTTTAATATGAGATTCATTATGATCAAAATACTTATTGTTTATGATTGTTATATATATCATTATTTTGTCCAGGGTTAATCTATACCGTAGATAACATGGTGTGTGGTGTCACACGTAAGATTATGCTATCAGTTCCTTTATAGATTATAAATAATAGCTCACAACCAAGATGGATTTGGACAAACCATTGGAACGGTTGTAGTGTAATTTGGTATTAGTCTATCTTGACTATAAAGTTACACTAGTACATTTTGTATGTATTGAGCGGGACCATACGAGGTTGTTCAATTTGTGCTCGACTATATAAAAGAACAAGACCTAGACCAAGATTGTTTTGATGAGTTAAAGACTGCTCTGCAGATGAGCGGATTTATGCGATGTAGAATCAAGACTAAGTTCTAGTACGGGTTTACTCGTATCAGGTCGATTAATTCAAGTCATCTCAAGACGAGGAATGACAAGTCATCCGAGACAAGCTCAAGTCTAGTCATCTCGCAGGAGACAAATATGAAGAGCTCGACGAGGTCAAGATAAGCCGAGTAGAATAAGAAAGGCTAATCTTCACCAAGTCACCAGGCAGATTTGAGTAGGAAGAATCACCGAGGTGTTAAGCGCTTTCAAGATTAAGTTTGTTAAGTTTCAAGTTTGTTAGAACTAACTAACAAACTAACTCGTCTTTTCGTACTTATATATAGGTCTAGGTTTTTCATTTTTGAAAAAAGGGATCACTTATGCATATTAGATTTACACAAGTCACTACTCGATTTCACAATCTTTTCACAAGAATTTCTAGAGAGTTTCAAAGAGTTCTAAGTGTTTTTAGAACACTTTTCCAAAGAATCTTCAAAATCCAATATACAATCGTAATAGCTAGATTTCTAGAAGGAGAGTCTAGGAGATTGAAGATTCAAGAATTGTACCCGCCTGTAAGTTGTCAAAGTGAGAAAGTAAGTAGAAGTGTAGTCCCTTCTTCAAATTGAAGGAGGAGAGTGGATGTAGGATTTTAAAATCCGAACCACTATAAATCCTGGTGTTATTTCTTGCTTTCTTTAATTTTCTCGTCTATTTTACAACCGGGTTTTATCAAGAGTTAATTTCGTAATCATAACTAAAATCAAGATTTCAACCTCGCTTTTGATCTTATAAAGTTGAGAAGTTAATCTTAATCCGCTGTGCTTAATCTGATTCTTTGAATTAGTTTTGAAAGATTTGAAAAATCTACAAAATCTATTCAAACCCCCTTTCTAGATTTTGTTCTAGAAAGCTTACTCAAGGTATTAATCATCTCAACTCTCCTAGACTAATAAGTGGTATCGTAGAGCAAAAGTCAGTTTCGATATTGATTTTAGGTCTTGAACAAGATTCCGAAATAATCTTGATTTTCTTCATTTTCTTTCATTTTTAACAAAGGCTACTAATAAGATTTTGTGGAGTATTTTGTTTTGTTTCATCATGTCTTCTGCAGTAAAAGTAATAAGTCCAGGAATCTCGCCTGAATTTTCAATTGAAGAGTATGATTATTGGAAATTTAGGATGGAAAATCATCTAAAGGCCATTCATGATAGAATGGAAGAGGTTCTTGAGGAAGGTCCTATAAAGTTTTTCCATGGAGGCACCAAAGATCGAGCAGAGGCACTGAGTCAAGAACTAGGCAAGAGAAGAAGAGTTCGAATTGACTAATGATGAAAGGAAGGTCCACAATCTCGACCAAGTAGCTAGAACGTAAAATCATAGAGACTCGAGTAAAGATTGATAGAGAAGGTTAAGAGATGTAAACATGCTAAAGAAATGTGGCAAACCTTAGCTAATGTTTGTGAAGGTTCTCACCAAGTTAAGGAGAACAAGCTACACAAGATTGCATACATTTGAAACATTCAAGATGAAAGAAAATGAGTCTCGTGGATCGCTTGACATGAGGTTGACCAATCTACTTAACAAAGCAAATTGATCTTGGAAAGAATTATTCAGTAAAAGGAGATTAACAACAAGATTTTGAGATCATTAACCAAGAGATGGAGGGAAAAATCCAATATCCTTAAAGCAACTCAAGATTTATCCTCTATTACTCACCATACTTTATTTTCTCATCTTAAAGCTTTTGTGAGTATGATATTCGTAGATAGAAGATGAGGAAGATGAGATGGAGTCAAGCACCTCATCCAAATCTTGCCGCCTTTGTCAAGAAGAAGACAAGGTGTCAACAGAGGTCAGTAGGAGCCGATCTATCCTTGAAAGAGCAGATGGCTTTACTTACAAAAAGGTATGATAAATTGAGAATGAAATATAAGAGAAATAAATTGAGATTTGGCAGTGTAGAGATAGACAAAGATCCGCATCAGATAGAAAGGTAGACAAATCTTCGAGATGATGACAAAAACAAGAGTCGACAAGAAGATACGTATCACCCGCCGAAGAAATACTTCTAGTCCTAGATCGATAGGAGTGACATTTGCTATACTTGCAACAAGCCAGACATTTAAATATGATTGTCCTCAACTAACTCCTAAAGAAAGAGAAGAGAAGAGGAAGAAAAGAGACAGAGATTTGCAAGATCAAAGAGCTTTGTTGGTGAAGAAAAGAGCCAAAGAAATCATCATCATCTTCATCATCCTCATATCCTGATTTTGGATCGATGATGAGATCTCGTCTTGGCTAATGAGGTAATCTACTATTCATCTTCGTATAATGATTCTTGTCATGCATTCCGATCATGACCAAACTGCTATACATGAATTATTGAGAGATTTAAAACATCTTTAGCCGCTTATAAACAATGGAGACAGAGAATTTAATTTTAAAGGATCGCATTCAAATTCTAAATAAAGGCAAGAAGGTGATAAATAAACGTAGACCGAGGAAACATTCATGGGGAATGTTTTCATCGATCGAAGCTAGTACATCAACCAAATTACCCGAAAGGTTAGAAAATGAACCTGAAAACTTTAAAAGATAAATTTAGTAGTCTGTGGCCGAAATGAATTAATTAAGAAAGACAATGAGAAGCTTGTCTTCAAAATTAGTCACTTAATAATTCACAATCGTAATAGATCATATTTTTAATACTTCCCGTAAATCTCATGATAAGACAGACTTGGTTATGGATAGGAACAATAAATCGATGTTCAAAACCTAGGAAATTTGTGAAAGCATCTGCTCAATCAAAGGATATTAAAATTGGTCCATGGAAACCAACTAGTCGAGATAAGGACTACAACTTCCATCAAACCAAGAATTCAAATGCCAAAGAATTCCTATCGTACTAGAAGGAATCCAAGAATCAAAATAAGAAGATTTTCTTATTATAATTCTTTTGATGGAAGGAGCAAATGCTATCCTACATTTCCTAAGTTTAGGATAATTACTCAATCAATACAACAAGTTGTCATTTAAAAATGATATTATTGTAGATGATTTGGTAGAAAATCTCGAAGTCCCGACTTGTCAGTCTCGCAGATGAGATGTTTGTTTGGGATTCCAAAGTGATTCTTGACCCAAAAGGACCCAAGATCACTAGGTACCTCAAAACTAATCTGCTTTACAGATTCACAGGATCATCACTTAAGGAAGAGATCTTAGCTTCAATATGGTACATCGACAAGGGGTCGCTTCACAACATATGACCCATAACAAGAAGTCATATCAAATTTTCAAAGTATTGATGGTCCAAGAGTTGTATTTGGTGATAATAATTGTGGTCGACTAAAGGTATAGGTACTTTGATTATCAAGGATATTCAGGTATCTCGAGGTATATTTTGTTGAAGGTTTGAAACATAATTTGTTATCTCGTTTCTCAGCCTTTGTGATAAAGGTTTTCTTGTAAAATTTTCAAGGGATAAATGTGATATTTTGGATAATTCCTCGATAAGGTACTATTAACTCGGCTTTAGACAGGTAATGTCTATGTGGCCAACTTTAATAGTTGTTCTCAAGATACTTGTCTCGATGGCTAAGGGTGGAGAAAATATCACTGCTATGGCATAAAAGGCTTAGTCATCTCGAATTTCAAGACCCTTAGTAAGTCAAGGCTAAGAAGAACCTTGTTAAGGGATTACCCGAAAACTTTTATCAACTGATCTTAAATGTGATGCTGTCAAAAGGTAAAATGTACCTCAGACACTCATTTAAGAGCATTAACTCCTCCTCATCCGAAAGAGTGTTGCAACTCCTTCATCCTGGATTTGTTTGGACCTCGTTACACCTCTCACCTTCAAGTGGGAAGGAAATATACTGTTGTCAGAGTAGATGACTTCTCTAGATACACTTGGGTTATATTTCTTTTCAAGAAAAAATGAGACTCAGAACAAGATTCCCGATCTGCCTTGCATAAATTCGTAATGAGAAGGAGTTAATATTATTAAAATCGTATGATAAGGGTACAGAATTTTTGAATTCTTGTTTATCTAACTTCTTCAATGAGTTTGGAATTATTCATGAGACATCTTCAGCAAGAACTCCTCAACAAAATGGAGTGGTTGAAAGAAGGAATAGAACTTTGAAGGAAGCAGCCGAAGCATGTCAGCCGAGTATAATACCCTCATAGGTTCTCGGGTCAAGCTATCAACACACCACTATACTCGTAATGTGCTTAATTGTCAAAGATAAGGGTAAGACTCTTATGAGATTTGGAAGGGTAAGATTCCAAGGATCTCATACTTCAAAGCTTTTGGTTGTAAGTGTTTCATTCATAACAATGGGAAATCTAAGTTAAGAACTTTTGATGCTAAAGCAAATTGATGGAATATTCTTTGGGATATTCTAATACTTCAAAGGCATTTAGAGTTTTTAACAAGACAACTCCTTTGGTGGAGGAAACTCCTCATGTTGTTTTTGATGAGTTGTATTCTTTCTCGTAAAAGTGAATCAAATTTCAAAATCTAGATAAAATTAAATTATCCAAGACTAAACATAGAACTATTTATCTACCTACTTCGACTCGTAATCGATGAAGAAGAATCCTCATCCGATAATCAAGACAACTTCTGATCGACTCCTGCAATGTACACCTTTGACATCACCGACAAGACGAAGTCACCTGATGAAGGGGGAATGTCACCGAGGTCGAGCCGATGAGTTGCCGACCGAGACTCAAGATGAGGATACTTCTCCTCATATAGGCAAAAGGATGAGAAGCTATCATCCATCCGATCGACATTATAGAGACCCATCTAGTAGTGTGCATTACACTAATGATGTTAGACTCAAAGTCTTTTCGCTTGTTATGTATCGCTTCTGAACCCAAGTCTATTGAAGAAGCATTATCGATCCAAATCGATAACAGAACATGCAGAAGAATCGCATCACTTGAAAGACAACATGTAATGGGATCTAGTGGAAAGACTTTACGTAAAGATTATAGGCACCAAATGGGTGTTTAAAAATAAAATGATGAGAACAATATTATTGTTTCGAAATAAGGCAAGACTGGTTGCCAAGGTTATTCACACCGAGGGAATAGACTATGATGAAACCTATGCTCCACGCTGTGACCAGAGGCAATAAGATTGTTCTTGGCATTTGCCGCATATAAGTCTTTCAAAGTTTTTCAAATGGATGTTAAGTCCTGCTTTAATGTGTGTTACTTGAAGAGGTCTATGTAGAGCAAATTTCCTGGGTTTAAGATCAATAACAAGGTCTATAAACTCAACAAAGCTCTATATGGACTCAAAACAAGCTCCCAGAGCTTGGTATGATACTCTATCTCGATTTCTTGACATCAAATGGTTTTTTCAAAGGTAAGATCGATAGAACTTTGTTTAGAAAGGAAGTAGATGGCAACATCTTACTAGTTCAAGTTTATGTAGATGACATAATTTTTGGTTCACCTAATCAAATTATGTGAAGAGTTTAGCATTCTCATGAAGAATGTGTTTGAAATGTCAATGATGGGAGAATTGACATATTTTCTAAAGCTTACAAATTAAACAAGATGAGTAAGGGTATATTTATACATCGGCCTAAGTATGCTAAGGATCTCGATTGAGAAATTTGGAATGATTACTAGCAGAGAAGTAAAAATACCTATGGCAACTAACTTCTCAATGGATTCAGATGAACAGGGATACCCACCGATGCAACGGAGTATCGTGGGACTGATTGGATCTCTTTCTTTATCTCACCGCAAGTAGGCCGTACATAGCTCGTTTGCAGCTGGGGTATGTGCAAGATTTCGCCTAATCCCAAGAAAACTCATCTCGAGATCAAGCTAAGAAAATTCTTAGATATCTCAAAGGAACTTTGCAAGTAGGGTTATGGTACCACTGATGACAACTTTGAGCCAACAGATATTCTGCATTCAGACTTTGGAGGATGTAAGATTGATAGGAAATCCACTTCCGAACTTGTCAATTCTTAGGCAACAAATTAATTTCTTGGTTATCTAAGAAAATGACATCCTGCTGCCACCTCCACAATCGGTTTCAGTACATGGCACGGAAGTTGTTGCTCTCAACTTCTCCTGGATTAGTCAACACTTTAGAGACTATAATATTCAAACATCACTGCTCCTATTTACCGTGATAGTAATAGTGCAATAGCAATGACTTACAATCCCTGTTTACATTCTAGATGCAAGCATATAGATATTAGGCATCATTTCATTAGAGATCATGTTGAAAAGAATGACATTAGGATTGGAGAAATTGCCACCTAATCACAAAGAGTCACATTCTTACAAAACCATTAGCCGAGACTAGTTCAAAGAAATGTGTTTAGAATTAGGATTACTTGATGCATCTTTAGCCGATTTCTAATTGTGTGCATTTGTTTCCTTATTTCTTTTCCTTTCTTTAAATTAATGTCTAGAAAGAATTATCGACTAGATATGTGTCAAAGGACAATCAGTAGCCGATATCATTGATCTCCTTTAAGAATCAAGAATCAAGGATTAGTCATATCGACCTTATCCGAATTGGTAATTACTTATCTCGACATTGAGTAAATCGCAAGGACATAATATTCAAATTGAACGTCTCAAGACAAATGATGACTATTTACATCCTATCCGATTTATCTTTGCAAGGCTCGATGGTTTCTTTTGAGTTTATGTCTTTGCAGGAACAGTGATAAATAACTCGATTCATTCTTTTATTCAAACTTCTTTATTCTTAACTTCGAGTCTCGACTGCTTTTTTAAAAAAATTTTTTTAGAAAAGTAATTCTCAATGTGTTTTGTTTAAACCTCGGGTTTGAAAAATGCTAAAAAGTTACATATAAATTGTTGGTTTTCGTGGATCGCATGTTACTTCTATCGATGACTTTCTAAAACTTATCTCTGCTTTAAGCCGATCTGCTTTTCAAACCCATCTGCTTAGTAAACCTTCTGTAAGTTAGCACATGGTCGACGCCGTATACTTATCAATAAAGTAACCTATATCGGTCAAATCAACAGCTCATAAAGTAACTATTTACGCATTCAAGGCGATTACACCACGCGCTGAATCCTAATCGCTTATCTTTGTTTTTAACCGTTGATTAATACTCAAGAAAACTTTTGAATAAATGGCTGAGATTAAATCATATTTTTCAAAAATGGCGTTTCTCTTTCCAATCTTCCCCCCTATAAATACATCTTCTTCTTCCCTAAAACTTTTTCTTTCCATTCTCGTAAAACCCGCATATTCTCAAACCCTTTTTCAAATTCATAAAACTTCCAATGGCATCTTCTTCAAAAACTACCAAATCTTATAAACCCACATACATTTCCACAAATATTTCTCACTTCAAAATGAATGAGGAATATTTCAAAACCGCTTGAAAGCGGAAATGTATGTTGATTTTGAAACCACCAATGATCTCAGAATCGCAGAGATTCTTCTCTTGAAGCCTCACAACTCGCAGGTTTTCTTTCAATGAAGTCTCCACAAACAGAACGGCGGATTTGTTAGGAGCAGACTTTTTGGCTAGAATGGAGGATACCTGTGATGGGTTTGATACATCCGTGGATGGGACGACACGAAGTTATTCCCTACAAGAAAACATTGCTAGATTATTCGACACGCCAATGGAGGGAGTAAACTACGACGTATAAGGAGTGATAGTTGGGAGGAATCCTTTGATATGATGGCGAGGGTTAGTTACAGGGAACTCGCAGTGGATCTCAAGAAGAACTCGTTAAGAAGAAAATATAGGCCGCCGAGGACGGTGGTGACGAAGTACTGGGTGAGCAAAGCTCACATGACGGGTTAACCAAACCCAGATTGTGTGTAATGCGAGCCATTCTCGACGGGGTCCAAGTCGATCGGGTAGATCTGCTTCGTTCAAGCTCTCGTGAGAAGAAGCGACGACTTTCAAGTCAATACAGAGGGTCGGGGTTCCTACTTCGACAGGCCTCTTCTTCAATAAAATCACGCTTTAATTGAAGGGTCAATAGGGAGGCCGATCGAGAATAGGCACTAAAAAGTATTCAAAGCGGATGGGCATCCTCACAAAGGATGACAGATCGGGAGGTGTTCCACTGCACTGATGACGAGTCCGATGCACCCAGAGCTCGGGAGGGTCATACGGCCGCAATTGCAGAGGGTCAGTGGTCCAGCAGCCCGAACAAGGAGGTGGCCTCAGCTGGAGGTCGAAACAGAGGGACATGGAACAGCAGCTACTCGAGGTCGCACCTCAAGTCCAACTCCGAAACATTGTGGGTCCCGAGGATGTTTCAGAGGAGGAAGAGGAGGCCGGTGAAAGCCTCTAAAAGAAGAAGGGGGAAAGCTCATCTGGCACGCCTCTGCCAAGGATGCTTCGATGAAGAGGAAGAAGAGGAAGCGTAAATTCCTCGCGAGGAGACCAAGACGAGCAGCCGTAGCTCAAGGATCCACCAAGTCTCGGTAGCTCCGAACATCGATAGATCCATCTACCCCGCTACTCGTGAGGAGGTTCCGGTCCTTCGTATAGCAGCCGAGGTTGGTCAACAGAGGCTCCTCTCTCCCCAACCGATGAAGTCTGCTTTCTTTCCCAATTCCGAGGCAGCAAGTCTTTCCACATCTCCTTCCTTATCTTCCATTCCCAATGAAGAAATGCCTCAGCTGGCATTTCGAGCCTTTGCCTCACTGATCTCCCACCACCCAAATAGGCGATGAAGGGGTATCCCAGCCGGTATCCCGTAGCCTCTCCAATACCCTACACTCCAAATCCCTACAATCCAAATTCCAACACCAAACCGATATCCCACCTCTACCATCATCACCACCACCCGAAATTCCACCCCACCTTCATTTGAACAAATTCCTCTCCCACAGTCCAATCCTCTCCAATCCCAATAATATCTTACTCCTCTCTTCCAACTATTCAAACACATCCCATTCCTCTCCCATCTCCTCAACCGTAACAAATACATTCCTCGTCGACTCCTCAACCGAGGATGAAGACACTGATCCGAGCCCCACCACAGCCATATCCTCTATTCTATCCCTCAGCCGAGAAGAAAGTCAATGCTACATTCGAAGGAAAATGGAAAGAAAGACGAGGGAGGATGGTCAAAGCCGTAATCGACATTTATGCTAGCCAAAGATGAAGGAAGTTGAGGTAACATTATCTCGATAAAATCATAAGTGTCACTAACTCGCGCTGGCCGGGCCGGTAAAGTGAAATCAATGGAAGAGGAGCTAAGGGCGTTGAAGGAGGAGGTTATGGGGTACAATAAGCCGGTGGTTAATGAGTCGTCAGACCACTCGTGACTTCAGTGGTCAAGTGCAACACTGGATGCAAAACTTTCGTGACTTGGCTGGGTTAAAGTTAAAAGGGGGAAAAGTCAAGAAGAGAAGAGACAAGCCCTCACACTGCGGGTCGAGGAGACCAGAAAGAAGTGGGCATGAAGGCCAACACAAACCTGATCTCTGAGGCACTGGAGGAAGCTCTTGATCAAATCGATGAGCTGGTTGCTCTCCACAGGGGTGAGTCAACTGGAGGGCGTTGAAAGAGGATGAGGAGAAGAGGAGGAAAGAAGAGGAGGAAAGGTCGGGAGAAGCTCTTGGCCTGGGGCTTTTAAAGGATCCGAATCAAGGAGCCAAGGGTGAAGGAGCCAGATCAACAATCATCCCCGTGGCTGCCGCTAAAGGGAAAGGTAAGAGGAAGTCGATTATTCCAATCTCTCGTAAGAGCAGTATCAAAAGATTAAGCAGAGAGATGGAATATTTTGGCAAGAAAGAAAAGAAGAAGCAAGAGGAAGAAGAAAGACTCCAATGTCTTTGGAGCACCGGGCCGAGCGAAAATGGTTAATCAAAGACCAAGGCAAGGGAAAGTTCGTGCCATTCCACAACACATCTCGCCTCCTAAGCCGGCTTGTGGGAAATATGCACTGAGTACAAAGAAAAGAATCTGAGGGTATGTGGATATACTTGGTATATTCTCAAGGGCCCCGGAGCAACTCAAAGAAGATCCGTGACTTTAGCTTGGCATGAGTGGATGGAGAAGGTAGATGTCGTAGCTCCTATCATCGTCCCGCCAAGAAGCCGATGCAGAGTTCAACGCCAACCTCGATCTCTCCAGCTTTTGAGTATGCCATCCTCGCCAGAAATCGATGGATCCTGACCTAGACTCGGTAAAGGGTATTTTGAAGAAGGCAGAGGCTGAATCTCGACTCACCAAGAGGAGGATATAAAGCCCAGAGTCGTATTCAATCGGGCCGAATGATACTCATGAAGATCGGGAAGACTAATAGAAACAGGATTTTTCTTTTCCTTATTTCTACTTTTCTATTATCTTCTCAATCGTCAATCTTTGTAAATCCAATGTGAATATACTTTGTTTGATTCATTTTATGTGTATTAATTTCTTAAAGTTTTATTTTCGTTTTAAGAAAGATTTAAAATTTTCTTAAGAATAAGTCATCTCGAGAATTTTATCTCTCGCACTTAAAAATATTTTCAAATTTTAACTAAGTCTTGAAGACTCATTTGGTTTTCTAAGTTTTTTTTGGGAGTCTAAAAGATCTAAAGTTTTTATGTGAACAAATCATGTAATGTGAAAATGTGTTTTGATACCTATCTATTGATCTTGGATAAACTCTAAACTAACTTCAAATTGGTGAGTGTGTCTCTTTTCTTGTAGGTTTTAACTTCATCAAAAAGGGGGAAATTGTTAGACCAAGATTGTTTTGATGAGTTAAAAGACTGCTCCAGATGAGCAGACTATGATGTAGAATCAAGACTAAGTTCTAGTACGAAGCCGACGTATCAGGTCGATTAATTCAAGTCATCTCGAAGACGAGGAATGACAAGTCATCCGGAGACAAGCTCAAGTCTAGTCATCTGCAGAGACAAATATGAAGAGCTCGACGAGGTCAAGATAAGCCGAGTAGAATAAGAAAGGCTAATCTTCACCAAGTCACCGGCACGAGTAGGAAGAATCACCGAGGTGTTAAGCAGCTTTCAAGATTAAGTTTGTTGTTAGCCTTCAAGTTTGTTAGAACTAACTAACAAACTAACCTGTCTTTTTCAGACTTATATATAGGTCTAGGTTTTTCATTTTTGAAAAAAGGGATCACTTATGCATATTAGATTTACACAAGTCACTACTCGTATTTCACAATCTTTTCACAAGAATTTCTGTGAGAGTTTCAAAGAGTTCTAAGTGTTTTTGTAACACTTTTCCAAAGTAATCTTCAAAATCCAATATACACCTGTAATAGCTAGATTTCTAGAAGGAGAGTCTAGAGATCAAGATTCAAGAATTGTACTTGCTTGTAAGTCAGAAGTCGAAAGTGAGAAAGTAAGCGTATAAGTGAGTCCCTTCTTCAAATTGAAGGAGTGAGAGTGGATGTAGGATTTTAAAATCCTCAACCACTATAAATCCTCGTGTTATTTCTTGCTTTCTTTAATTTTCTCGTCTATTTTACAACCGGGTTTTATCAAGAGTTAATTTTAGAATCATAACTAAAATCAAGATTTCAACCTTGCTTTTGATCTTATAAGAAGTTGAGAAGTTAATCTTAATCCGTGTTAATTCGATTCTTTTGAATTAGTTTTGAAAGATTTGAAAAATCTACAAAATCTATTCAAACCCCTTCTAGATTTTGTTCTAGAAAGCTTACTCAAGGTATTAATCATCTCAATCCTCCGACCAACAAAGACCTCTCGTTGTTATGGATGTATGTCTTCTTAATCCCTATATAATAATGGGCACGTGTACTCAATGTATGTTTCTTTGATTTGCCAATGGGTGAGATTTATTAAATCAATAGGCTCGGTGAATTGGGAGACAACATTGTTTATATGGTGTGCTGTTGATTATAGAAGGAATCCGTGTCCTAATTATTTAGGATGATAATGTCCCCTTGAGGAGCTCATAAAGATTATTATGTAAACCCCCAGTGGATTTAATCCGACATAATAATAAAGATGAGTGGTACTACTCTTGGAATTAGATATAAATTAATTAAGTTGTCAAGAATTTAATTAATTTATGGACATTCGATATCTTAAACACGGGAAATAAACGTACACATAATAAAGGAGCCCATATTATTATACGGGATTAGGACGGTAATTCAATTTTAACTCTTTAGTGGATCGAGTTATAATTGATGGGCTTAAGTAAAGTGTTCGGATTGAACACAGGATATTTAGGCCCATCGGGAGGCCCAACCCTAAATTCCTCCTTAGGGTCCCCGTTGTAGCCTATAAATAAACCCTAACATCGTAGCCTCCCGGGTGTAAAAACGTGAGATTAGAGAGAGGTGGATTTTGATTCCTTGGAGGATCGTCGACCACTCGACGTCCAAGGGAAAGGGATAGGAATACGGCGTAAGACCGTGAGGTTCGAGGCTCATCCTTCGACCGCAGCTTCGACCTTAGAAGCTGGTTCGTCTTCACCTATTACGGTGAATAAAGGTATAATTCTATCCGCTGCGTTTATGTGACTGCGATCCCGAATTTGATAATTTCATAGAGTCGGCGATCGGTGGTTCCAACAAAAGAACTCTAGGACCATCAATATTCTGGAAGTTTGATAATAACTTCTTGTTACAAGTCATATGTCCGTGAACAACCACCGTCTATGTACCAAATTGAAGCTAGAATCTCCTCTTTAAGTGATAGTCCCCGTGATTCCCCGTGAAACAAGATCGTATGAGGTACCCTAGTGATCTTGGGTCCTTGAAGGTCAAAAATCACTTTGGGTAACCAAACAAACATCTCATTATTTAATAATAAATCAGATTTGATTTGTCTACCAAATCTGTCTACAAACACATCACATTTAATTGATAGTTTAATGTATTCAGACTTAGTGATTTTCTTAAACTTAGGAAAAATGGGATAACATCTACTTCTCCCATCAAAAGAACTGTAATAAGAATTTCTCCTTATCTTCGCTTCTTGGAACCCACTTAGTCCGATTTGGAGTACTCAACCGAATTTTGGTTTTCGTATTTGGAGATGCAATTCTTATCTCGACTTAGTGGTTTCCAAGGACCAATCTTAATTTCTTTTGAGGTTTCAAATGCCTTCAAAAATTTCCTTGGTTTTGAACACCCGATTTATTATTCTTATCATAACCAAGACTCGTCTTATCATGGGATTTTTGTGATGTGCTAAAGATGTGATCTATAAATCGATCGTGAGTTATTAAGCTGGCTCATTTTGAAGACAAGCTTCTCATTGTCCTTCTTAATTAACTCATTCTCAGTACAAACCAATTCAAATTTGTCTTTTAAAGATTTTAGTTCATTTTCTAATCTTTCAAACAGAGTGGCCGACGTATTAGCCTCTCACTGGGTAAACATTCCCCTTGAATATTTCCTTAGACTCGAGTAGTTCACAACTTGTTTGCCTTTGACTAGAATCCATCTAATCTTTTAAAGTTAAATTTTCTGCTCTAGTTGTTTATAAGCGATCGAGACATCTTTAGATCTTTCAATAATCCTTGAATGACAAGCTTTGGTCATTATCTCAAATGATTTATATGAATCATTATCAAGAAGAATAATAGACTACCTCTTTGGTCATGAGACAAATTTTATCATCTCGATCCAAAATCGATGAAGATGATGAGGATGATGATGATTTTCTTGATTCTTTTTCTTCAGCCAAAAGAGCTCTTTGATCTGCAAACCTCCTATCTCTTTTCTTTCTTTTCTCTTCTCGTTCCTTAGGAGTCACTCGGGACAATCATAACTAAAATGACCTGGCTTGTTACAAGTGTAACAAGTATCACCCCTATCTCGACTTAGGACTGGTAGGATTCCTTTTGCAGTGATCCGAACCTTCTTATCTCGGCTCTTTTTCTTATCATCATCGGTTGAGTCATCCTCCTTTCTTCTTGATCTTGATCTCGATCTATCCTTTCCCGCAAACCTCAGCTTATTACATTTATATTTCATTCTCAATTTATCATACCTTTTTGTTAGCAATGTCATCTGTTCCTTAAGAGATAAGTCAGCTCCTACCGATTCAAATTGTTGTCTTGTCCTCCTTGTTGACAAAAGCAATGACTTGGACGAGGTGCTTGACTCCATCTCGCCTTCCTCATCTTCTATCTGGATATCATACTCCAAAGCTTTTAGATGAGAAAATAAAGTATGATGAGTAATAGAGGATAAGTTTTGGGTAGCTTTAAGGATATTTGACTTCTCTCTCCATCTCTTGGTCAAAGATTTGAGTATTTATTGTTAATCTCCTTTTCGAATAATTCTTTCCTAAATCCGCCGCTTTATTGAGAAGATTTGTTAGTCTCACATCCAAGCTGATCCATCGTTTCATTCTCCTTCATTTTAAATGTATCAAAAGCATGTAGCACGATTGCAGCTTGTTTTCTTTCACTTGGTCTCGATCCTTCACACACATTGGCAAGGGTCTCCCACATCTCCTTAGCGTATTTACACCTCTTGACCTTTTCAATCCAATCTTTGCTAAGAGTTTCTATGATTTCCGTCCTAGCCACTTGATTCATGTTGTGAATTTTCCTTTCATCACTAGTCACCTCGTAACTCTTCTTTTCTTGTCTCGACTCTAGTCTCGGCTGCAGCAGCATTCATCAAAGGTCCCTCCATGAAAGAATTTGATGGGTCCTTCTTCAAGAACCTCTTCCATTCTGGTCATGAATAGCCTTCAGATGGTTCTCCATTCCCGAATTTCCAGTAATCATATTCCTTAATCGAAAATTCAGACAAACTTCTAGACTTCTTGCCTTTCACAGATGACATGATGAAACAAGAAAACACTTAACAGAACTTGTTAGTAGCAAGGTTAGTGAAATAAAGATGAAGAAGATGATCAAGAAACAATTTAATCTTTATCAAGACATAAAATCAATATCGTAACAACTTAACACCGCTTTGATACCACTTGTTGGTCCCACGAGTTGAGTATTACAAAGAGAAATTTGAGATAGCCTTGTAAGGAAAATCTAGAAGGGGGGTTGAATAAATTTTCCAACTTTTTCAAATCCAAAATCAATTCAAGACACCAAAGTTTACACAATGGAAATTGATTTTAAACTCAACTTTAATCGATCAAAAGCAAACCGATAACAAGTCTCGATAATAATTCTAAAATTGAACTCTAATTGAAAGTTGAAACTGAATAAGAATAGGTAAGCAAATGAAAGCAAGAAAGAACACAATGGTTTATAGTGGTTCGGATCAAACGATCCTCATTGCCCACTCTCCTTCTTCAACTTGAAGAAGGGTCTCTACTTACTATCTTTCTTCTTCCTACCTATTTACTTACTTACTTACAAGGCAGTTCTTCAAATTTTTACAATCTTCTTTTCTAAATTCTCAATTCTAATGGCTTGAAGATAAATGTGAGTAGTGTTCTATAAACACTAAGAACTAAGAACATGAAGAACGTTCGTGCGTGATTACATTATATTTTGTATGCTACTTGTGTTGAAAAGTGCTCAATGAATTAGTGAGATTACAAAGTTAATTCTACTCTCGTTTATATCCCTATTTATAGAGATCTTTGTTGGTAGTTGTAACTTCCTCAGATTCTGTTTCAGCTTAGTTGTAACAAACAAACTGAATCTTGTAACATCTTCTTGGTTGGTTATTAACCGCTTCTTGAAATTGCTTGAAATTTGTTAATACTTCATTGTCTTTTCTTCAGCCTTGATTCACATTGTTCAAGGCCTTAGTCTTTAATCCAGATGACTGTCTGCTTTGTCGTCCTTGACCTCATCTGTCTTCCTCGACTGCCTTAATCTGATTTCTTGTCATCGTCGACTTCTTGTCCTCATCCGACTCTTTGTCCTCATCTCGATAGTTTGTGTCCTTATCTATTCTTTTGTACTTAGTTTTATTTACATATTATTATTACATCATTGTCTAAAATACTCAATTTGGTCATCATGTTTTACATTTTTAACTTATCAAAACTAAATACAACTTTCTTCCTAACAAATACCATATAAAATCATGCATCAATTCACTCTCATCAAATACCCCCAAACATAAAGTGTTGCTCGTCCTCAAGCAACGAAGCAAATAAGCACAAAATAGTGAATTGATTGCAATTATGTCTCATGGCGATAGATGAAAAAATAAGACAATCGAACTTATCAATGATCTCAAGTCTCAATGCAAGCTCTCAACTAGCAATCAAAATGAATCATGCTCAAACAAATGCAACATCAAATACTCAAATCATTGCTCCTTCCATGGAGAGTTTCTCTCATCTCTCAAGTGTATAAAGGTAAATGTCACTCAATCGTCAAATTCAAGAACATGCATTCCATAAGCTTGCTAAATGACTCAATCTCAATTATTTTCTTTTGTGTTCAATCAAGAATCAAAGAGGTCTTTCATCAAGGTTGTTATGGAGGCACTTTAGAAAGGTAGGTGAATTTAGGCAAGAGTAACTCAATTAGTAGAGAACTTGAATATTAACTAAGCACTTCAATACACTTCTCTTCCAATTCTTTGTCAATCACACTCTTTCTTCTTCATGCTTTTCAAAGTCAATCACCACCCTTCTTTTGAGCTTTCTTTCATTTAATCTCACAAATTGAATTTTTCTCCTTTTCATTTTTACAATTTTCCACAATTCAATTTTTTTCAACCTTTCTTTTCTCAACAATCAACTTAGCACATCATCTTTCCACCACAATTTTCATATGCAATGCACCATCTTCTAGCCAACAATCAAGCTCTACTAAAAATAGGACAATAAGACTCATAAAAATAGGCAAAATGGCTTCAATTTCACTTGGCTGCCAAAAATAAGGATATTAAGCTCAAAATAGCTTGCTAAGGAAATCAAATATTTTTATGGGGAAAAATTTGGCTAAGTGAGTTCTCACACCAAACATGGCCTCTTATCATATCCATGAAATCATACAAAGATCCATTTCTATAAGTCCAAAGGCAAGTTCTAGCATACATATCCATGAATGATGCACTCACAAAGAAATTAATTCAACCGTATAAGATGTACGATTTTTAAGGCACAAAAGCTCACGGGCTTCAATTGAGCAATGAATCAAGCATTTTCAATCACATTCATCATCACATAATTATCAATCATGCTAGCTTCAAGCCACATATCAACTTATGATCACATCAAAAGTTCAATTCATCCTTCAATCAAGCACAAGTGCACATGTACATAATCTCAATCACAATCTCCCTATATCATCTTCTCAACAAATATAACTCAAATATATGCAAGAAATCCACAATTAAAGCTCTAAGATAAATTACACCCCAAATCATATACAAGAGCACAAAAATTAGGCAAGGAAAGAAGAACACCTCCCCAAACTTCGACAAGTCTAAGTTTAAAAGGAATCCCATGGTAAAACTCAAGATTCAGCTCCATCACTCACAATGCCATGGTAAAACATAACAGACCTTCCTCCAGAATTTCTTCCATCCGATCATGAATAGCCTTCAGATGATTCTCCATTCTAAACTTCCAAGTAATCATAATCTTCAACGGATAATTATGGCAAACTCCTAGTCTTTTTGCTCTTAATTCCAGACATGATTATCAAGATACTCAAGAGAAACTTATTAACAGGGTTAGTGAATCAAAGATGATGGAAGAATTTGTAAAAACACAATTCAAGAAATTTCAAGACCTCCAATACATCGAAGCTTGAGTTTAACACTTCTCTCGATACCACTTGTTGGTCTCAATCGATCAAGTGTTATCTAGTAAGAAAATCTAGAAGGGGGATTGAATTGATTTTTAACCTATCCAATTTTTCCTTTCCAAAATTAAACCTAGAAAATCCTAACAAATTCAGATTCTCTAAGTATCGATTTAACAATGGAAGTATTTTATATATAATTAATTCGATTGATAATTCCTTGAATAGATGTTTCAACAAATGAAATTGAATGTAAACTGAAAGATGAATTAAGGAAATATAGAAAAGTAACTAACACATGATTTATAATAGTTTGGATTTATAAAAATCCTACATCCACTCTCCTTTCACAAACTTTGTGAAAGGACCTTCACTAGCTAACTTACTTTCCTTCTTCCTTGCTTACAGTTACAAATTGAGATGATCTTCATCTTTGAATCTTCTTCTATCTACCAGTGTATCTATCAAACTAGAATACAAAGGCAAAATCATGAAGAAATTACAAGTGAAAGTGTTCTTCAAACACTTAAAAAATATCACAAGATTTTCAATTAAAAGCGATAAGTGCTCTTCTAAATATGTGTTCTTAGAATGTGAATGCAAAAGTCCTTCTAATGGTTGTGCTTAGTCCTATATATAAGGTTTTAAGACGGTTAGTTTGTTGTAACAAACTTAAAACCACTTAACAAACCTTTTTTTTAAATTGCCCTGACCTCGGTGATCTTGAGTCTGCCGTCAGACTGACTTGGTCAAAGCCTATCTTTCTTATTCTACTCAGCTAGCCTTGACCTTGTCTTGAGCTCTTCATACTTCTCTAAATCGATGACTTCTTCAAAAGCTGTCTTCGATGACCTTCAATCTTCTTGATCTCACTGACTTCACCCATCTCACCTAGTCCGATCTGTTGGTCCCGATTAGTTGAGTAGATTAGATAGAAAGTGTATCAGCCTTCTAGGAAAAATCTAGAAGGGGGTTGAATAGATTTTTCAGATTTTTCAAATCTTTCAAAATATATTCAAAGTACCAAAGTGACACAATGGAATTCAATATTAATCTCAACTTTTAATAAGATCAAAAGCAACACCGATATTCATATCTTAACTTTAATTCTAAATTAAACTTTGAACAATAAATTATAAATTGAACAGAAAGATAAATGAAAGCAAGAAAGAACACTGCATTTTATAGTGGTTCTGGATTATAACAATCCTACATCCACTCTCCTTCTCCAAACTTTGAAGAAGGGTCTCCACTATCTCGCTTACTTACTTACTTTACAATCTTTACAACTTACAACTTGATCTTCAACTCTTCAAAATGCTAATCAAACTTCTAAAATCTAACTCTAGGAAAAAGAAGTGTATTTTGAAGATGTGAAGTGCAAAGTGTTCTACAAACACTAAGAAAATTCTATGAAGAAATCGATAAATTGAAAACTTGTGAATTCTATGTGAAAAATGTTCAAAGAAAAGTATGTGAAAAGAAGTGCCTAGACCTATTTATAAGTCCTGAAAAGACAGGTTAGTTTGTTAGTTAGTTCTAACAAACTGAAAACCGCTTTAACAAACTTAATCTTGAAAATCGCTTGCTCCTCGGCTGATTTTAATCTACTCATCTGCAGGTGACTTGGTGAAGACTCGCCTCTCTTATTCTACTCGGCTTGTCTTGACCTCGTCCGAGCTCTTCATACTTGTCTCCTGCAGACGACTAGACTCGAGCTTGTCTCCGATGACTTGTGATTCCTAGTCTTCACCGACTTGAACTATTCTTGACCTAGTCCGATCAGCCTTAGTACTAGAACTCGGTCTCCACTGCTCTACATTGTCATCTCGCTCGTCTCGAATAAATCTTTTAACTCATCAAAACAATCATGATCTAACAAGATCTGCTCACTAGTGAAATGTAGTACTTCAAATGATCTCAGACAGCCAAATAGTCATCCTATTTTACATGAGCTTATCTAACCTATGTATTTTAACTCATCAAAACTAAAACCCTGATCTAACATTATCAAAAATTCTTAGAATTCCAGATTAACTATTCAAGTTAGTCTTCTAAATTACTCAAACTTTGCAGCGAGAAAGATTATACTCAATCTGTCCGATTATTTGATTCAAGTTCAAATAATATTGAGAACACAAACAATATTGAATATAAGAGAAAGAATAAAAACAAGCTGTTGAAAGTAAAGAGCACAAGATTTATAGTGGTTTGGATATGAATATCCTACATTCACTCTCCTTTCACAACTTGTGAAAGGGTCTTCTCTTACTCACTTACTTCCTTACTTGTCTGCTTATGTTGGAACCATCGGATCACCGACTCTATGTGATTATCAAATTCGGGATCACATGTATGAAAAACGTAGGGAAAAAGAATCATACCTATTCACCTTAATAGGTGAAGACGAACCAGTTCTAAGGTCGAATCGCCGATTAAGAATGAACTACGAACCTCACGATCTTCTACCGTATTCCTATCCCTTTCCCTTGGACATCGTGTGGGCGATGATCTTCCAGAGTCGAGAATCTTCCTCCTCTTTTCTTACGTTTTTCTTCACACGTCCCTGGGAGGCTCGATGTAGGGTTTATTTATAGGCTACAACAGGACCCTAAAGAGGAATTAGGGTTGGGCCTCCCGATGGGCCTAGGCATCCCGTGTTCACCCAAACACTCCACTTAAGCCCATCAATTATAACTCACCCACTAAAGAGTTATATTGAACTACCGTCCTAATCCCATATTACAATATGGGCTCCTTTATTATGTTTACGTTTATTTCCCGTGTTTAAGATATCGAATGTTCATAAATTAAATAAGTTAATGACAACTTAATTAATTTACATCTAACTCCAAGAGTAGTACCACTCATCTTTATTTTCATGTCGGATTAAATCCACCTGCAGGTTTACATGATAATCTTTATGAGCTCCTCAAGGGGACATCATCATCCTAAATAATTAGGACACAAATTCCTTCTATAATCAACAGACACTATATAAATAGTGCTATCTCCCAATTCACCGAGCCTATTGATTTAATAAATTGGTAAATTAAAGAAACAAACACTGAGTACACGTGCCCGTTATTATAAAGGGATTAAGAAGACGTACATCCATAATAACGAGAGGTCTTGTTCTTTTATATAGTCGATACAAAATGAACAACCTCATATGGTCCCGCTCAATACATACAAAATGTACTAGTGTAACTTTATAGTCAAGATAGACTAATACCAAATTACACCACAACCGCTCCAATGGTTTGTCCAAATCCATCTTGGTTGTGACACCACACACCATATCATCTACAATATAGACTAATCTGACAAAAACAATGATATAACAATCATAAAAAGTAAGTATTTTGATCATAATGAATCTCATATCAATAAGATGTTCATACAAAAAGCTAGGCTTATAGTATACATCCTAACCGCTACTGCGTACAATTACAAGGATGATCTTCACGTCTTCTTCTATCTTCTCGTACTATACACAAAATTCTAGAGAATGCCTATGAAGATACAAAGAGAAAAATTGTTCTACAAACACTTCAAAAGTTAATACAATATGGAACTTTTTTATCTAGGAATACTTTGAGATATCTAAACTTTTTATGAAAAATAATGAATTTTGTATGCGTGTGTTATGCTCTTAGTTGAAACTATTCTTATTTATTGATTGGAGTGAATTGATGCATGATTTTGAGGTGTATTTTAGTGCAAAAAGTGATCAAAATGTTAGATTTTGTGTCTAAATGTGTAGAGTATCACTATTTTGCCTAAAAAGTATTACTTGTGAGATATTTGATGTTTTTCATCCGTTTTACAGGTAAATCGGTTGAATTTGGCCAAACCGAGAGTATTGGCATTCTTAGGATGAAGAGACAATCGAGACGGATGAAAACGGGGTCGGAGGCGGAGCCCGAGTCGAGAAAATGCCACTGACTCGACCTCTGGTCGAGGTCCAAAAGCCTCGACTTGAGGGTGAAGGCAAGAGGAGAAAATTTCAAAAATTGGAGAGGCCTCGACTCGAGGCTGAGCCTCGAGTCGAGGATGAGGAAAAGGAGGCAGCCTCGCCTCTTGTCAAGGGATCGGCAAAAGCGGAAGCCTCGAGTCGAGGGCTGAGCCTCGACTCGAGAGTTGATTTTTCATAAAATTTGTCTTTTTAAGGGGCAGAGCATAACTTGAAGACAATTGAGTAAAGCAGATTAGTAGCGGTTTTGGGGGCGATTTCTTAGGCCCCAAGCCAATTTACCATTGTAGGTAGATTTAGATTTAGATTTTAATTGTTGTTGATTAGATTAGCATTAGATCATAGTTGCTTCATCAATTCAAGCTTGTATTTCATTTGGAGAAGTGTATTGAAGACTCAAGCATTCCTATTGTTGTTGATTCAAGTCTATTGGTGATGTTCTTCCTCTTATCTCTTTTCAATTTCTTAATTGTTGTGATTTGCTTTGTGTTTGTGCATTTATATTCTCTTCCCATTGATTTGCCCTTAGCACCATGGGCTAACTCTCTTGTGCTAGGGTTAATTGAAATTGGAGATGATTTGATTGACTATGCTATGATTGTTGATCAATTGAGTTAGATTGCTTCCTACTTGTGATTCTCAATTGTGCTTCATGCAAAATTATTTCTTTAGATTAATGTTTGATCACCCTAGCAATAGGCGAAAGTTGAGCTAACGTGATCCGGGATTAATCGGGTTATAATTGTATATGAATGTATGGATTGGGTGCTTCGGAATCGAGAGATTAGTTGCACTAAGGATATTCACATTAGGCATTGTGTTATTAATGGAGTGATTAATTTCATGATGGTTTATGCTTTCTACCTTAGTTGATTTGCAATTTGATTCAATCATAGCTTGTTGATCATTGATTCCTTGATGGATGTTAGCCCTAGCACCCAAATCCCCCATTTATTGTTGTTGTTTGTTCTTGCTTTTAAAGTGTTCGATCATTGGCCTCTTTATAGTGTTTGAGTTTATTTCTAGCTTTTTGTTGTGTTTTTATTTCCAAACCCGCTTTGCAATAATAGTCATCGAGAACTTGTATTTCTAGGGCCTCACGTGCATACTTTTCCTTTGGGTTTGATAAACTTGATTGATCTTAATACAACTTACTCGGATTACTACAAATCATTTATATACTTCCAAGTTTGTTGTAACTGACTTAACATCTTCTAGAATTTGTTCGTTATAACCGACTAACTCCTTTTTGGCTGTTTGTAATCGATTCTTCCGATTGGTTATAACCGTTTAAATTCTTCTTGTGTTGGTTGTAACGAAATCTTGTTTTTCTTTCAACTATCTTCTTCATCTGCTCTTTACTTCTCGGACAACATTTTTCAATCTAATCTTGACATGTCTTTCTTATTTTACTCAGCGTGTCTTCGATCCTTCTTCAAGAGTTTTGTCGTCCCGATATATTCTCGCTTGTCTGACTTGTCCTTATCTCGATCGTCCACGTCTTCGCCTCGACTTCAAACAACTATCTTAGCTATATATTACATCACTTAGTACATCATTACTTATTACTTCAATTGACTATTCAAAGACTTATGGTCATCTTATTTTACTACTCATCTAACTTCATCAAAACACAACTTTAACCTAACAATTTCCCCTTTTTGATGATGTTAAAACACTAAAGAAAATAAATGAGTTAGTAAAATTACAAATTATAAGTAATAATTCAGATAGATAGGTAGTCAAATAATCAAATGAGATTGATAATCGATAGTTAGGACTTAGTTATTTAGCCGTATGAATAAATCAATTAGATAGATCAGAGTTGCAACACTTACTAAATTTTTAAGTTTAGAAGATTAGATAGATATAAAATTGAATCTGTTAGTCAGTTGAGAATATTAATAAATAACATGGAACACATATGTTAGACCAAGGAAGGTTTTGATGAGTTAAAAGATCAATCCGGTATGAGCAGACGGCCATGAAGAACATCTTAGATCGTAGTGCAGTACTAAGCCGATCAGACTAAGTCAAGGACCTGATCAAGTCACCGAGACTAGAAGTTGCAAGTCATCTAGAAATAAGCTCAAATCTAGTCAGTCTCAGAGGAGACAATTATGAAGAGCTCAGACGAGGTCAAGACAAGCCGAGTAGAATAAGAAAGGCGAGTCTTCACCAAGTCACCGCAGGCGAGTAGAATAAAATCAGCCGAGGAGCGAAGCAAAGATTCAAGATTAAGTTTGTTGAGTAGCTTTCGGTTTGTTAGAACTCGACTAACAAACTAAATGTCTTTTCGTACTTATAAATAGGTCTAGTTTTTGTTTTTCAACACACTTATGCAAATTTGATTTACACATTATTCACTACTCAAATTTTTATCTCAATCAATTCACAAGTTTTTCAAAAGAGTTTTCAAAAGTTCTAAGTGTTTAATAAAACACTTTACTTGTAATCTTCAAAATTCAATATTCACCGTAATAGCTAGATTTTAGAGAAGGATTTAGGAGATTGAAGATTTGAAGATCTATATGAATTGTAAGTCGTAAGTTGAAAGTGAGTAAGTAAGCTACTAGAAGAGACCCTTCTTCAAAGTTTGAAGAAGGAGAGTGGATGTAGGATTTTAATCCGAACCACTATAACCGTGTTCTTTATGCTTTTGTTTACCTATCTGCTTCTTTTAAATTTCGCTAACAAATCAAAGATTGATTTCGAATCAAAGTTAAAACTAAAATATCGTGTGCTTTTGATTTTATTAAAGTTGAGATTAAAATTGTTTTCCGTTGTGTTACTTTGAAGTTTTGAATAAGTTTTAAAGATTTGTTAAAAATCTATAAAATCTATTCAACCCCCCCTTCTAGATTTTATCCTAGAAGGTTAACTCAAGGTTTTCTTTAATCAACTCAACTAATTGGGACCAACAAGTGGTATCAAAGCGGTGTTAAGTCGTTTACGATATTGATTTTTAGGTCTTAACCAAGATTCTGAAATTTGTTCTTGTTTATCTTCATTTTCTTTGTATCACTAACAGTTCTACTAACAAGATTGTGGAGTGCTTTGTTTTCCTATCTCATCATGTCTTCGTGCAAGAACAAGAAATCTAGAAGTCTACCTAAATTTTCAATTGAAGAATATGACTATTGGAAATTCAATGAAAATCATCTCAAGGCTATCCATGATAGGATGGAGGAGGTTCTTGAAGAAGGACCTATTAAATTTTATCATGGAGGCACCAAAGAAAGGCACCGAATCACCAAACAAGAGTGAGGCAAGAAAAGAAAAGCTCGTAACTCACAAGTCTTTGAAAGAAAGATTCATAACTGGATCAAGTTGCTAGAACAGTAGATCATTGAAACATTGAGTAAGGATGGATTGAAAAGGTAAAAAGATGCAAGATCGCCAAGGAAATGTGGGAAACTCTTGCTGGAATCGTGAAGGTTCAAATCAGTCAAGGAAAACAAATTGCGATCTGTTCTACATGTTTTTTACACTTTCAAGATGAAAGAAGGAGAGTCTCATGATCAACTGGATGTTAGGCCGACTAATCTACCGAACAAGGCAAATGATTTGGGTAAAACCTATATAGAGAAAGAAGTCAACAATAAAGTGTTGAGGTCATTGAGCAAAAGATGGAGAGAGAAAGTTAATATTCTGAAAGTTACTCGAATCTATCTTCAATTTCACATCACACTTTATTTTCTTATCTCAAGGCATTAGAATATGACATCCAAATCGAAGATGAAGAAGATGAAGCGTAATCTTCAACATCCGGAAAGATCAGTAGCATTTGTTCATCAAGATGAATCTTAAAAGATCTCCAAGGCGTCGATTTGTCTATTAAGGAGGAAATGGCTCTTGTTAAAAAGATATGAAAGGGAAAATGAAGTACAAAAGAAACAAGAGAGACAGATCGGGGCTAAGAAACTACGTATCAAATAAAGAAGAAAAGAGTTCGCATAATGATATGAAAAAGGATCGACGACCGAAGCATAAGTCACCAATCAGAGAGGAGATAGTAGTCCTAAAATAGACAGAGGAGATATTTGTTATACTTGCAACAAGCCTGGTCACTATAGCTATGATTGTCCTCAACTCACTCCCAGAGAGAGAAGAAAAGAGGAAAAAGAGAGATAGAAGGTATGCCGATTAGAGAGCTCTTCTAGCCGAGAAAGAAGAAGTTCATGAGACATCATCATCCTCATCTGATTTTGGATCGATGACGACATCTCATTTAATGGCAAAAGATGTAAATTACTATTCATCCTCAAATAATGATTGTGATACCTTATCTAAAACTGGTCCTAGTCTTATTGATAAACTTTTGAAAGATTTGGAGACGCTCTATCTCGCTCATAAATAGATAGATACTGAAAATTTTAATTTAAAGAATCAAATTACTGATCTAACTAAGGTCAATCAAACTAAGGAAAGTGAGAAACCAGACTGTACATTCAAGGGGGAATGTCATACCGAGATGATCACTAGTACCTTGTCCGATAAGACAGATAAGTTAGAACAGAATTGAATTCTTTGAAAATAAAATTTCAAATATCTATTCCTGAGAATGAGAGTTACAAGAAGACTAACAGAGAATTAAATCTCAAGTTAGGACTTCCGAATAACTCCCAAACCACAATAGATAAAATCTTCAATACTTCACAAAAGACTAGTAATAAACCGGATTAGGTTTTGATAGGAGTAAGAAAAATGATCCAATAAAACCTAAGTTTTTGTTAAAACAACTAAACCAAAGATAGAAAAAGATTTAGTCCCCGAAAACCAAAGGAATTAATTACCTCATCCGATACTTCAAAAGAAAACAGAGGACGAGGAAAGTAACTCCTAAGGTTAAACCTAATACTAAGTCAAAGTCCTATCCTAGGTATAATGGCTTTGATGGAAGAAGCAAAACATATTCCTTTTACCAAGATTTAAGACAATCTCAAAAGATCGCTTAAATAAGATTGATCTTGAAAGTCTTATCCTAGTAGATAGATATGGGTGTAAACTTCAATCTATGGTTTTAAGGAACATTGATATCTTTGTCCTGGATTCCTAAGAGTCAACTTAACATGAAAGGACCCAAAATACAAAGGGTACCTAAGCAATAAATTTATGACTGCAGGAAGATAAGAAGATAGTTGATAGAGGAGACATTCTTGAGGTCATCTCGGTACATTGACAATGGGTCGCTCCAAGCATATGACCTATGAAAGACGACTTCTCTCTAACTATCGTACCATTGATGGACCAAGAGTAATGTTTGGAGATAACAATTATGGACTTACCAAAGGTGTAGGAACACAAATAATAGGAGATATTCAAGTACATGAAGTCTACTACGTGGAAGGATTGAAGCACAATTTGCTATCTGCTTCACAATTTTGTGACAAGGGGTTTTGTGTCAAATTTACTCATAATGCATGCTATGTATTAGATGGTATCAATGAAAATATTTTATTAGCTGGAGTCGACAAGGTAATATTTATGTTGCTAATTTCAAAAGTTGTCCTAAAGATACTTGTCTTGTTGCTAAGAGTTCAGATGACATAAGTTGGCTATGGCACAAACGTCTTGGTCACTTAAACTACAAAACTCTTAACAAAATAGCAAGGAAATCTTTAGTTAAAGGACTCCCTGATAAAGTATTTTCAAAGAACCATGTGTGTGATGCTTGTCAAAAAGGAAAACAGACTAAAGCTTCTTTTAAAACAATAAATAGTCCTTCTTCGTAAAGAATTCGGAACTTCTTCACATGGATCTTTTTGGTCCAAGAACACCTCTCAAGCTTTAGTAGAAGAAAATATACCTTGGTAATTGTTGATGATTTTTCAAGATTTACTTGGGTTATTTTTTTGTACAAAAAGAATGAGACTATGATTAAGATTCCAATTTCTTAAAAAGGTTCAAAATGAAAAAGGGCTAACTATTGTTAAGATTAGAAGTGATAAAGGTATCGAATTCCTTAATAAGTTTGTTACTAACTACCGCATTGAGAATGACATAGCTCATGAAACATCTGCAACAAGGACTCCACAACAAAATGGAGCAGCTTGAAAGGAGAAATGTAACCTTGAAAGAATGCGCTAGAACAATGTTATCTCGAGTACAACACTCCTCACAGTTTTGGGCGTAAGCCGTTAATACACCGCTATGTTCAAAATAGAAGTTTGATTGTTAAAAATAATTGTAAAACTCCCTATGAAATTTGGAAGGGAAGATCTCCCAAAATTTCATACTTTCATATATTTGGTTGTAAATGTTTCATACACAACAATGGAAAATCTCAATTAAAAACTTTTGATGCCAAGATAGCAGATGGGATATTATTGGGATACTCATCCGTATCAAAGGCATATAGAGTTTTTAATAAGACAACCTTGTGTGTAGAAGAAACACCCCATGTGGTATTTGATGAATATTCTTTTGAGTTTAGTAAGGCAGATAACATCACAGAGATATCGATAACTGGATCGGATGACTATCAAGAGATCAACCATAAAATTCTACAATCAAGAATCGAGACTTAGATGAAGAGGAAGAATCGGACAAAGGAAAAGAACCTGAAAGATCTTACTCACCACCGATCTACCACCTGATCGACGATCAAGACATCGGATGATCGGGTAGAATCATCGAGAAGGTAACATAGACTCATCCGAAATAAATAATTCGGACAAAACTTCATCCACCGTAAAAGATAAAGGTAAGAAAGTAATGTCATATCACCCACCGAAAGCAGATAATTGGAGATTTAGATTCTCGTGTCCAGACGAGGACCTAACTAAATCAAGATTGTATGTTCTGGGTTGCTATGTGTCATTACTTGAACCTAAATCTATTACGTAAGCTCTAACTCGATTCCAACTCGGATTAATGTCATGCAAGAAGAACTAAATCGATTTCAAAGACAAGATGTGTGGGAGCTTGTTGAAAGGTCTCATCATCAAAAAGTCATTGGAACTAAATGGGTCTTTAAAAACAAAAGGGATGAAAACAATATTGTAGTTAGAAATAAGGTCGACTAGTTGATCAAGGTTATTCACAATCGTAGGGTATTGATTATGATGAAACCTTTGCACCAGAGCTCGTCCGAAGCCATAAGATTGTTTTTAGCCTATGCCGCTTTTAAAAGATTCATAGTTTTTCAAATGGATGTTAAGTCAAGCATTTCTTAATGGAATCCTAGCTGAGGAAGTTTATGTAGAGCAACCTCCCTGGTTTTGTCAAAGAAGACAAGGAAGATGGTGAAGGCAACATCGAGACAATGATCTCCAAAGATGAGGGAAGTAGAGGTAAATCTAATTCAAAAGATTACTTCTATTACTAACTTTGTTCTTCTTGAGAAGGTGAAAGCCTTGGAAGAGGAGGTGCAAGGGTTGAAGAACCAAGTCACAGATGTAGACTCATTAGCCTTGGATAAGTCGGACTTCGCAGTCAAATGCAAAGATCTCGAGACGAAGCCGACTACCCTAGCCGATGAAGTAAAAAGGGGAACAGGAGATGCAGTGAAAGAGAGCGGACCCTCACACTTGCATTGAACGAAACCAAAAAGAGGTTGGCACCAAGGCAGGCCAGCTGAAATGAGGCAGCCAGGAAGAAGCTCGAATCAAACTGATGAGTCAAGCCGCACTACACCGAGGGTCAGCCAGTTGGAAGAAGCCCCGAGGGAAGAGGAGGCAAGAAGGAAGAAGGAGGAGGAGGATAAATCGCCTGTTGTTGGCAAAAATGAAAGAATCGATAAAAATAAATTGAGGTAAAAGGGAAAGGCAAAGGGAAGCTAACCGAGGAGCCAACTCGGCTTAAAGCACTAAGTCTCAAGCCCACCTTGACTAGGAAAAGAGAAAGAGAGCTCGACTACTCGAATCTCTCTCAAGAAGCAGATAAGCGTGGATAAGGAAAGAGCAGGCCTGGTATGGAGAAACGGAGAGAAAGCGTCGAAGAAAAAGAACAAGGGGCTGGAGATGAGGTGGAGCAGGAAGTGAGAAAATGGGAGATGAAGGGGGCGAAGAAGCTGAATTTAGACCGTATCATCGGACACTTAATCCTCCTAAGGTCGTCACTGGAAAATGGTTTAAGGAGTACAAAGAAAAGAATTTAGATGCCGGATGGATGTATCATTGGTACATCTTGAAGGGATCTCGATTCTGCAACTCCGCATTTGAGGACCTTAGGTGGCATGAGTGGATCGAGAAAGAAGATGCAGATCTATATCATCGATCGATTGATGAAGCAGATAAAATCTTCAATGCTGATTTGTGTGCCCCAACTTATGAAAAAGGCAGACCCAAGACTAACCACGATGGCTCTGTAGACATAAACCTGGATCAAAGGCATCATCGCCAAGGCCGAGGTAGAGTCGAGGACTAAAAGGTGAAGAAGAATTGAAGGAGCTAAGGAGACGAGTCTTCACCGGCTGGCCATTCCGTGCTTATCACCGGGAGTCCGATCAAAGGACTATTTTCTTTCCTTATCTTCTTAATTCTCCGATCTTTTTGTAATATGTAAATTTGATGTGAATAAACATATGTTTGACTTATATGATTTGTTTGTTTTAAAGTTTTTTAAAAGTATTAATCATCTCGAGAAGACTTTCATCTCGGACTTAAATTTTTTTCTAAAAATTTTTCTAAGTCTAAAATTTTCTAAGTTCTAAGACTTAAATTTTTTTAAAGTTTGAATATTCTGGAAGAGTCTAAAAGACTTAAAAATTTTTTTGAATTAAGTGCTTCAAATTTGGTTGAATCTGTTTTAAGGTGAAAATGTGCTCTGATATACCTTTCGATAAATCTTGATTAACTCTACACTAACTTCATCTCCGAGCATGTCTCTTTCTTGTAGGTTTTAACTTCATCAAAAAGGGGGAAATTGTTAGACTAAGGAATGTTTTGATGAGTTAAAAGATCAATCCAGATGAGTAGACGACCATGAAGAACAGCTTAGATCGTAGTCTTACTAAGCCGATCGTACTAGGTCAAGGACTAATCAAGTCACCGGAGACTAGAAGTTGCAAGTCATCTAGAAATAAGCTCAAATCTAGTCGTCTGTAGGAGATAATTATGAAGAGCTCGACGAGGTCAAGACAAGCCGAGTAGAATAAGAAAGGCGAGTCTTCACCAAGTCACCGCAGACGAGTAGAAGGAGAGTGGATGTAGGATTTTTAATCCGAACCACTATAAATCGGTGTTCTTTATCGCTTTTGTTTACCTATCTGCTTCTTTCAAATTTCGCTTAACAAATCAAAGATTGATTTCGTAATCAAAATTAAAACTAAAATATCACTTGCTTTTGATCTTATTAAAGTTGAGATTAAAATTGTTTTCCGCTGTGTTACTTTGAAGTTTTGAATAAGTTTTAAAAGATTTGTTAAAAATCTATAAAATCTATTCAGCCCCCTTCTAGATTTTATCCTAGAAGGTCAACTCAAGGTTTTCTTTAATCAACTCAACTAATCGGGACCAACAACATATAATCGGATGATAAGAGATTGTTTTATATTCAGATGATTGGTACAATCAAAAGCTTGATTCGTATAATCGAGATAGGCATCATAGAAATTCAGATTAGGAAAGATAAAAGGATGAGGACTAGTCATACCACCGTTCTTCTTTTGAGATGCCCATCCAAACAAGACTCTCTCTTTTAAGCTCCTTGTTTCTCCTCCTTCCGCCAGATCTGCGATGGTTTTAGCTTGGATTAAAGTCCTGTTTAATCCTTTCACGATTAAATCTTCCATCATCGGCTAGCAGAGAGGAAATCTGAGTGTATGGTAGCGCAACCAAGTCCATGTTAAATTCTTCATCTGCGAGATCCACCGTGATACCGATAGTATTCAGGATTTTCAGCCTCGAGCCATTCATGAAAGGCTATGGTCTCATCTGCTCCTAGAGACTTTCTTGCAGACGTGGAACAAGAATATCCACTTTACGTCTAGCGGTCTTCATTGTTCTTGTACATTCATTAGAAGAATCTCCTTCAAATGCCTTCTCTTCGATGAAAAGGCACGAATACTTCTTTTCTTTTGGCGTTCTTAGATCGCTGAACCCATTTCCTCGTCTTCCGATCATACTCCTTCCCTTGAGCTTTCTCCGGCTCTCGTCACCTCTGGACATCTCTTCTTACAGTACTTAGCCAATTCCTCCCTCTTCCTCTTTTTGATCTTCTCTTCTTCTTCAATCTCACTGAGGATTTTTGAGTTTTTCTTCTCGGTTGAACTTTCCCGGCTAATTTAGAAAGGGGGTTGAATGGCAATGACCGGAGTCCGCTCAGGATTTTCCTCTTTAGATTGAGTAGGCTCATACAGAGGCAATGGTTCTTCGACTCGATCATCTTTCCTCTCTTGAGATGTTTTAACACCCTTTGAGGTTTCTCTTCACTGCTCTCTTTCTCTCTTCTTGATTTCAACAATTCTTCGAAATATCATTTATTCTTAGCTTCAATGCCAGGATCTACGATTATCATGCTCATCTACTCTTTTCTTGAGACTATCTTCCCCCTTTTTAGTATCAGCAAAACGAGTATTGAAAATGGTTGCAAGTTGCTCAACTTGGGAAAGAGTCTCGTTTCTAATAGATCCGGCTTTGTTTGAGAGAAAATTAGATGATTCTTTAGAGAGTCTTTGCTCATTAATATCTCCTTGCTCATCACCAAACTACTTGTTTATCTCCTCTATCCTGGGTTGACCTCTCCTCAACTCGCCCACAAGTGGTACACCTCCCTCCCCTCTCGCACGATCGTCAACTTCTCTAGCCTAGGCGAGCACTTCGTCTCCTACTTCGCCTCAAAGATTGCCCATCCGGAAACCAACATAGGCTGATGGGCATCGGGCGGATGGAGAAGGAGTTGGACGAGGAGTACCTTGACCGCCTCGACGAGGTTCTCCTCACGGGGAACCCATCGGGACGAGCTACACCTTCACGCCGCCATGAGCGGCCTCGAGCGAGACTCCCACATGTTCCGCAACGTGACCAAGCAGTACCCCACTTCTTACGCCGAGTTCGGGCGGCGAGACCAGATCATGAGGCAAAAACTCCTCGCCTTGCGCTTAGGCAAGGTAAAGGCTACCCCAATTGCCACCGAGGCCACGATCGCTGCCCCTTCACCGGTGAAGACGCCCCACCGCACTAGAAGGGGCAACCATCCAAGGCTCCGGTACCTTCAAAAGCTTCAATGGCGTGGAGATCGTCGAGAAGCTCAAGCACACTCTCGCCTATGTTTTTAACGCGATGAAGGGGAAAGGGGTCTTCACCCCACCAAAGCCCTCAAGCATAACCCCAACAAATTATGTGTCTTCCATGACGGCCACAGGCACAACACGAGTGAGTGCGGGGACCTTCTTCGCCAACCGTGGAAGTTGTTCGAAGAAGGCAAGCTGAGCGAATACATCAAGAAGCCCGCGCCCCATCCGCGGTATGGCGACGAAGAGCGAGGACCTCCTCGTAGGAACAAGGAAGAGGGTGCCCGAGGCAGCGGCGGTGGTCGCGGCGGAGGATGACGCTGGATACAGCGGCGATGAGCTCCCCACCTAACTCGGGGGTGGGGTCCAAATGATCCATCCAGGGAGAAGCAGCTTAGGCGGGGCGACCCCGTCTCGCACCCTATCCAACAGAAGCGAAAAGCGGAGCTCCGCGCCATAGACAACATCCACATCGTCTCCCCACCTCCCGAGCCGATAATCTCCAAATCGGCCACGATCAGCTTCCCAAACGCTGATCGCAAGGGCTGATGTTCCCGAAGAACGAGGCCTTGGTCATCTCGGCCAAAATCTTCGGGATGACTATGGAGAGGATCTTGATCGACAATGGGTGCTACTGCAACATCATCTTCAAGACCGCCCTCGATCGGATGGGCAACCTGGCGAGGTTCATCAAGCCCTATGATCTACGGCGAAGGGATTCGGCGATACGGCGTGAACCCTTATGGGAAGATCAAGGCTGTCGGTGGAGCTCGTCGACTCCCTGAATGAAAAAGTTAGAATCACTAGGCCACCGGAATTTATAATCATCGACCGCCAAACATCTATAATGGCTTTTTGGTCGTCCTTTTCTTGAGACTTTTGAGGCGATTACCTCTTCTTACTTTTATTGTATCAAGTTCCCCACTTCCAAAAGGGAAGTTGGCATCGTAAAAGGAAATCGAGAAAATGGCAAAGAAGTGTTTGAACTATTCTGGTCTTAATTTCTTTTCGCATCATTTTTTGATTCATATTGTAACACAATAGTTGATGAAAGTTCGAGAAACCGCTCTAGTCAACCGAAGGCGAGCTAGAGGTAGATCCCAGCGTGCTCGCCGAATCTTCCTCGTGACCGGTCCGCCATGGATCTGCGAAGATTTGAAACCAAGGCTAGGTTTCGAGCACTGCAACCATAGACACGGATCCAAGGGGCAATGTTCGCGACCCAATGGGCCTCAAGCGAACTGCTCGATCGAAGAGCTCGAATGCATACCCGTGGACCCGGCTCACCCCAAGCTCAAGGTGACCATAGGGAAAAAGTCCCGCGGAAATGAGGAACAATCTAATAGAATTCCTCAAAAGTAATGTGGGGGTTTTCGCATGGTCGCACCAAGATATGGTGGTAATCAACCCAAAGCACGCATGCCACCACCTCGGGATTGACCCCTCGCCGCGACCGAGTCTCCCGAGAAAAGAAGGAAGTTTGGCCCAGAAAAGTATGTTGCTCTCGCCAAGGAGGTCAAAAAGCTTCTTGACAACAAGTTAATCGAGCTCGCCAAGACGAACCTCAATGGGTCGTAAATGCAGTGTTAGTAAAAAAGGCGAACAACTCATGAAGGTTATGCATCGATTTTACCGACCTTAATGCGGCGTGCCCCAAGGACCACTTTCCAATACCACACATCGACCACCTCGCCGATAGCACTGCGAGCCATGAGATGATGTTATTCATGGATGCGTTCGCGAGCTACCACCAGATCTCCATGGCAGTAGACGACATCAAGCACACTTCCTTCCTCACCGAGAATAACATCTACTCTGGATGAGGATGCCGTTTGGCCTAAAAATGTTGGGGCGACAAATCGAGGTTAGTAAACACTATGTTCACCGATCGATTGGAAAAACGTTGGAAGTATATATTGGCGACATAGTCATCAAAAGCCCGAAGAAGGAAAATCATTTGAGAGACCTCAAAGAGACCTTCTCTATCTTAGAAAAATATAACATGAAGCTCAACCCGAAGAAGTGCGGCTTGAGTGGGGTCAGGAAATTCCTCGGCCATATCGTCGGCGAGAGGGGTATCGAGGCCAATCCGGCACAGATCAAGGCTATCTCGACATGGAGGAACCAAAGTCGATAAAAGCAGTCCAGTGGTTGATCGATGCCTCGCGGCCTTGAGCCGATTCATCTCGCGGCTAGGCGACAAAAGTAAGCCTTTCTTCGCGGCGATCAAAAGCAAGGAATACTTGAGCAATCCTCAGCTTCTCGCCAAACCAAGTACTAGGAGAAACCGCGGCCTCGTAAACGGCGATTAGCGCAGTCCTCGTGCGGGCGAAGGACAGCAGCACCTACCTATATACTATATAAGTCAGGTGCTGCAGCGCCGAACTCGTATACTCCCCAGGAAAAGCTCACGTACGCTTTTGTCATGGCGCAAGGAGACTCCGAGCGTATTTCTTTGACCACCAAATCTAAGTGCTCACAACTATGCCTCTATGCCAAGTGCTTCACCGACCCGGACACTAGTGGGCGTCTCTTGAAGTGGGCACTAGAACTCGCCCAATACAAGATTTTGTATGCTCCTCGCATAGCGATCAAAGGGCGAGCTCGCCGACTTTGTCGCAGCTCACCTTCCCAAAGAAATCCAACGAAGCTCAAGATCCCCCATGGAAACTTTATACGGATGGGTCATCCACGACTTACATGCGCCGGCGCGAGGTCGTCCTCTCATCGGATCGGAGGGCAAATGTTTCACAAATGCGGTGTGCTTTGATTTCCTAGCAACAAACAACGAAGCGGAGTATGAAGCCCTAGTATGCAGCCTCGAGCCGGCAAAGGCCGTTGGGGTCCGCTACCTCCATGTCTTTATGGATTCCCTTCTAGTGGTAAATCGATAAAGGATGATGAGTAGCCGGCGGGCGAGCAAATGATCAAGTACCATGAGCTCGTCGTCAAACTCTGCGAGCAATTGCAGCAGGTATTCATTGAACAGATCCCTGCGAGCACAACTTCATGCCAGACTCCACTTATCCAAGCCGACAACATCCGAGGGTGCCGCGAGATATGTCCAACATAGTGCCGACTAAACTTGCCCACCCCTCAATCAACGAGCACCTTATGGCAACCATTGGCGAGGAACAGAAAATTGGATGACCCCCATCATCAACCGGCTCTCGCCTGGGAATTGCCAGAGGATAGGGTTTAATCTCGCCGCCTTCAACTCCGAGCAACGAGATTCTTGATTCTAGATGATCACCTTTACAAGCGCAGCTTCTCCCTACCCCTCTTGAAGTGCATCACCCTAGAAGATGGACAACTCGTCCTCGCAGAAATACACAATGGGGTGTGCGGTAACCACGCAGCCGCCAATCCCTCGTGTACAAGACCATGCGCTGTGGATACTATTGGCTCACTCTAAGGAAAGATGCATTAGCCTTCGCTTTAAAATGCCATCAATGTCGTAATGGCACCGAACATCAAGCTTTCTCCCTGAAAATTTGAAATCCAAATTCAGCCTCGGCCGTTCGCACAGTGGGGTATCGATTTAATTTGTCCTCTACTAACGCGGCCCAGTAGTGCAAGTTCGCGATCGTCGTCGCCGACTATTTCACCAAGTGGGCGGAAGTGGAGCTCCTCAATAGGATGGACCAAGCGGCCATCATCGGGTTCATTTGGAAGAACATTATATATAAATTCAGGCTCCCACAAGCGATTGTTTCAGATAATGGGAAAGCATTCGACGGCCTCAAAATCGCGAATTCAGCCGAGCATTGGAAAATCAAAAGGCTATTCGCAACACCTTACCACCCCAAACCAATGGTCAGTTCAAGCGGTCAACAAAATCCTCAAGAACACCTTGAAGGCCAAACTTGTGGCGAGAAAGGAAAATGGGCACAAGAACTCCCGACATCCTTTGGGCATACAAAACGATAACAAGGAATTCCACCGGGAGACCCCTTTGCCCTCACTCATGGCACGTGGCTGTCATCCCATCTCGAGGTGTCAATCCCAACCTACCGAACCTCGTAGGTCCTCGGCAAGGAAAAGCGAGGCCGCCGAAGGTTAGACCTCGACACACACACAGGAGCGTCGCTTAGCGTCTTTCCATAAGAACATGGCTTACAAGTAAGGCTCGAGAGAAGAACTACAACTCTAATGTCAAAGTAAAACAATTTGCAAAAGGCGAGCTGGTCCTAAAGAAGACTCATGGTCCGAGCACCGCGTATTTAGCCCGAATGGGAGGGCCCATTTAGGAGTATCCGAGTGGCTAACCAATGGCGTACGACGTGGAACACCCCGATGGCACTCCGTACCAATACCCCCGAATGCTCGCTACCTCAAGAAATACTATCGGTAGTATAGCCCGCATGTAAGCTTCACCTAAACTTTTTGTATATAATAGAATGTAATAGAAAATCTCAATTCAATAAAATTTCTCAATTCCATAAAGCATCTGTTTTCAATAAAAATTATCAAAGACTCGTGTCGACTCACACTCTCGCCGAGCACTCAAAAGACTCGCGATGAATCACGCTGTCGCGAGCACCAAAAGCCTACAAGGGATTACACCCATAGTAGCATGAAGACTCGCGCGAGGACATTCCCTCGCCCGCGAGCACCAAAAGCCTCACGATGCCGCCTAAGCCCACGTGAGCGGTAGAAAGTCTCCGACGAGGCCTAAGCCTCGTGGTGAGCACAAAAGTCTACAAGGGATTGTTCCCATAGTAGAACAAAGACTCATGCGAGAACATTACTCGCCGCGGGCACCGAAAGTCTCGTGATGCGACCGAAGTCCACGCGAGCACGTATAGTCTCCCGGTGTGGCCGTTGCCCGTGTGAGCGCAAAAGTTTACAAGGTCTTGTACCCATAGTAGCACAAAGACTCGCACGAGAACATTGCCTCGCTGCGAGCACCAAAAGTCTCACGATGAGGTCAAAGCCTACGCGAGCAACACAAGAGCGAAAAAAATACTCAAGGTGAAGGAATACGAGCATATCAAGGTGCGAGGAAAGTGATGGAATACTCACGATGAGGTCAAAACCCACGCAAGCAACACAAAGTCTCCCCACAGAAAGTGATGGAATACGAGCATATCAAGGTGCAAGTACGTTAAGTCGCAGGAATATAAAATTGCGGAAATGTAAATGGCGAACACAATGGAGAAAAGAGAAAGTTTCATTAACATTCGAAAAGTGCGGCCAAAGGCCGAAGTACAAAAGATCTTAAACCCTAAACCCTAAACAATACGAGCAACAGACAACATGATGTGCCACAAGAGGCGGCAGATCTGCATCATCTATCGAGAATTCTTAAAGAGTGGACAACATGATGTGCCACAAGAATCTGCAAATCTGCATCACCTCGAGAACCCTACTCGGGCTACTGCAGCCTGCTCGAGGGCACCGCCACCGCCTCGGTCTCCGCCAGACCACCCCCTCCGCCTCGGTCACCACCGCCACATTAGCCTCTCCTTCCTTGCCCCCTCCTCGTCCTCGTCCTGCGGGGATCGTAGAGCTTAGCACGATGGGGGAACCAGCTTAAGTCTACCCCATAGACAGTCTCTAGGTCCTTGAAGGGGAAAGACATGCTCCCGGGACGGCGTGCTCGAGATCTAGGACATAGTCCATCGGTGATTTCTCTAGGGGCGGAGGGCGGGTTCGCCTTCTTCTGTTGCGGATGGCATCCGCAAAGGCAAGGTAGTAAGCGAGCTCCTCCATCACATCTGCATTCTTGAGGAGGATTCGTGCGGAAGTCTAGGAGTTCGGCCTCTGCAGACTCGGCCCTCCTCGCCTCTGCCCGGCTTGGCAAGTTGCGGCGGCGAGCTGTTCAGCCAATTGGGCCCGGGCCCGATTCGCGGCATGTCACGAGGACTCTGCCGCCCCACCTTCTCGCTCGGAAGTGAGCGCACTCTCATGGGTAGCCTGGCGTGGAGGAGGGCGATGATAGCCTCATCCCGAGCTGCAGTCAGCTCTCTCACCCTGCCTCTCAGCGGGCGGCCATGGTTACCAAGGCGTCCCTCTCCTCCTCCTGCAGCGCATGAACCACCGCATCTCCTCGTCGCGAGAATGAAGAGCTCGCCGCGATGCAATGACGACCTAGCAGCTTGAGGACGTAGCTCACTAGGCTCGCGCTCTTGCCGTTAAAGGTGGTAGCGGCCTCTAGTTTGTCGGTTCAGCCCGCCACGAGGTTCCTCATCGCCGCGCCGATGTGTGGCGAGCGAGAGACGAGTCCTCGGCGAGAGGAAAGGTAATTATGGATGATGGAGGGGCAAGCAACCCCATCGGCACAGAGCACGCACGAAGAGCACGACTTGAGAAAATGGAAAAGGAAAATATGCAAGCAAAGATGAGTTTAGAACCTTATCGGCACTCAACAGTCGGGTCACGCCCGAGGTAATCGGGATCCAAAGGATCCTTTGGGGTTGGCCTAGTGGAGGCGGATCGCGCCCGCAGCCGTGGTTTCGCTGGCCGGGGCGACATCGTGCTGCGTCTTCTTTTAGGCCTCTAAGGCAGAGACCACCGAGACTTCGTCGTCATCCGACTCCCGCGGGCGTGATCGGCCCTCCCTTCCTTGGGATGACCCGGGAGCCCACGAGGTCTCACGGGAAGTAGATCGAACCGCGCTCGTGGGGGCGACTGTGTTCGTGGTGGAGCTTACGTGCCCCCATGACCGGCCGTTGGACGGGGAGTCTCGGCCGCTTGGGAGGCCGCGTCTCTTCTCGCTGCGGCGCACCTTTACCGCTAACCCGCTGCGACAGCTTCAACTTTCCCATGATATCGGCTGAGGCAGTGCTGAATACGGGATCACGAGGGCTATGAGAAGGAAACCTTGTGAGTATTAATACCCCGGATAGTTAAAGGCAAATACGAGAGAGAGCATGGAACTACCTGGGCCGATCTCGGTCTCGTGAGGAAAACAAAACAACCTTGCAGCCTTCACTCGCCCGATGGTAAGGACTCCTTCCAATGGTGCTCGTTCTCCGGGAGTCTCTTGATCTTCTCAGGCAAAGTGGAAGTCCCAATTCAGGGTCGGCTCGCGGAGAATCAAACCTGCGAAAAAGTAACCAAAATTAGATCAATAATCTTCAAAATAGAAAGCTATGATGACTTACTTTTGCGTTTATGATCAAAGGCGTGGGGATGGCGAGGGTATTACCGAGAGCGAGTCCACATCGCCTGTGCCCCGCCGACCCAAAACCACCGATGCCGCTACCGTACACCTTGCTGGGAACGCCAACGATCAGGGCCCCTTACTTTGGCTTTATGTACAGCCCATCCCGCGTCCGCGAGGCTATACAAAAAGTTGACCTCGCTAGCACTCAAGCATCCTATACAACCGATGCTCGCCGAAGAGGACCAAGAGGGCCATCGAGACGCCTCCATCCATTGGGGTGCAGCTAAATCGGGTTACCTCCCAAGCGTTGAAGTAGTAAGAGATGCAAGGCGGGAGCGGGAAATGAACACCGGCCTCTATTATTGCAACATTAGCCACGATCATCCCCGGAGGCGGCCGATCAAGCTTCTCATGGCCCTTGGGCCAATACATTTGTACCAAGGAGGGACCTCCCATTCGAACCGTAGATGATCTGGGTTCCTCGGCGGTCACCGAGCTCTCCCAAGCATCCGAATTGCAAGGCCACTCAAGGCTCAGCCCATCGTAACGTGTCCTCTTTCCTCGGAATTTGCTCTTACAGCACGCGGCCAAGTACATGGTGAAGTCAAACTCGGGAACCGGGCCGGCGAGCTGGTTCATGAAATGGACCCACTCCTCGTACACGAGGTCGAGCTCTCGCTCCTGCCGCCGCTCTTCCTCCTCCGCATGCCTTCCTCCTCCAATCCGCGGGCAGCCTCCCGAGGGCTCCCCTCACGCCGATCTCGGGTGAGAATCCAATCCTAACGAGGAATCGGTCCCCACTCAAAATCCATCCTCTCCTCCTCATCAGGCAGCCGCCACCAAAGTCACCCTCTTCGTGAGGCTCAAATCTACCTCGAGATCGCCCAAGCCAACGAAATTGAAGGCCCTAACGAGATCGCGGGCATCCCCTTCACGGGAAGATCCCGCCAAGACAGAGATAAGGGCAACGGCCTCCCAAAGACTTGATCCAGGCCCTCGAGGTGTGCTTCCGACCAGTCCCCAAGTGTTTTCTCGGGGCCTAGGTCCGCTGTAACCTGGCCGCTATCGGAACCCCCACCATTGTCCGCAGGAAAGAAAAGGGAAGAAGAAGAAAAGGGGAAGATGAAAGAAAGGGATTACCTAGATTGCAGGAAGAAAGGCACGCCAAGGTGAAACAAAACTCTTAAGGTTTAAAAGTTTGGGGTAGCTCTCAAATGGGCAAAAACGCAAAGTGATAAATGGCGGCATGAGACCCTTATTTATAGATATGGGGGAGGGGCCCTCTTGCAAATTTAAAATTTAAAAAGCGGCGGTCCGAGAGGAATTTCCCAAAAATTGGCCCCTGGGCAACTTCCGCCTTGGGATGGCGCGCGCGTGGGTTCGCAACGCAACGATTGCGATGGCCCACGCGCCTTGGGAATCAAGCCCACTCGCGCCCTTTAAGATGAAGGGACGCATCGGTTCCCAAAAAGCTGCCAAACGACATCATTATGGGCGGTTGAAAAGACGCTACAGGAGCGTCCGGTTGATTGAGTTTGCAACATGTCACTCAAAGATCTCACCTCGCCCCAAGCCGAGAACGATCAGACCGAGTTGGGGGCAATTGTTGTGACATGGAATATAAGCGGCCCGATTGATCTCGCAACTCGCTAATAGGAGCAAGCATCTCCAAAGGCACGGCGAGCACTGCTAGCCTATCGGCAGTCCCTCGATCTCGCAGTAAGGTTTCAGCCCAACGATCCAAGCCGGGCCCGAGGAGCCTTCTAGCGAGGATCGAGGAGCGACGAGCAGGGGAAGATTCTCCTAAAGAAGGAAAAGATCTACGGCAGGATGTAGTCGAAAGGTCATTCCCTAAAAGGAAAAGATCTCGCCGCCGCAGAGATCTCTATAAAATCGCCACGTGGAGCACGCTAAGAGGGCCGCTAACTCGCTCTTCCGTACAACATAATACAAGAACATTAAATGTTGTACTCTAGCATTAAATGCACCCCAATTTCTTGGGATGTAGTAGTCGTCAAACTACTTGTATAAATAGACCCTATTGGCGATAACAAGGATAAAAATTTATCCACCTTTAAGACCGTGACTCATTGTTAGACCAAGATTGTTTTGATGAGTTAAAAGACTGCTCGAGATGAGCAGACTATGATGTAGAATCGAAGACTAAGTTCTAGTACAAAGCCGATCGAGACTAGGTCAAGATTAGTTCGAGTCAATTTGGAGACGAGGAATGACAAGTCATCCGGAGACAAGCTCAAGTCTAGTCATCTGCAGGAGACAAATATGAAGAGCTCAGACGAGGTCAAGATAAGCCGAGTAGAATAAGAAAGGCTAATCTTCACCAAGTCAGGCATTTCATGGGACGAGTAGGAAGAATCAGCCAAGGTGTTAAGCGATTTTCAAGATTAAGTTTGTTAAGTAGCTTTCAAGTTTGTTAGAACTAACTAACAAACTAACCGACTTTTCAGACTTATATATAGGTCTAGGTTTTTTTCATTCTTCGTATATAGAGATAACACTTATGCATATTAGATTTCACAATCTTTTCACAAGAGTTTCTAGAGAGTTTCAAAGAGTTCTAAGTGTTTTAGAACACTTTTCCAAAGAATCTTCAAAATCCGATACACATTGTATTAGTTAGATTTCTAGAAGAAGAGTCTAGGAGATTGAAGATTTGAAGAGTTGTACGAGTTGTAAGTTGTAAGTCGGAAGTGAGAAAGTAAGCGATGCGAGTCCCTTCTTCAAGTTGAAGGAGGAGAGTGGATGTAGGATTTTAAAATCCGAACCACTATAAATCCCAGTGTTATTTCTTGCTTTCTTTATTTTATTTGATTTTCAATTTGCGTTTCATCAAGAGTTAAATTCAGAATCTTAACTAAAATCAATATTTCAATCTTGCTTTTGATCTTATAAGAAGTTGAGATTTTATTCTTAATCCAGGTGCTCAATCGATATTTTGAATTGGTTTTGGAAGATTTGAAAAATCTACAAAATCTATTCAAACCCCCTTTCTAGATTTTGTTCTAGAAAGCATTCTCAAGGTTTTAATCAACTCAACTTTCCGGGACCAACAAGTGGTATCGGAGCGGTGTTAAGGCATTACGATATTGATTTTAGGTCTTGAACAAGATTCTGAAATAATCTTGATTTTCTTCATTTTCTTTCATTTCTAACAGTGCTACTAATAAGCTTTTGTGGAGTATTTTGTCTTTGTTTCATCATGTCATCGGGAAAAAGTAATAAGTCCAGAATCACCTGAATTTTCAATTGAAGAGTATGATTATTGGAAATTTAGGATGGAAAATCATCTAAAGGCCATTCATGATAGAATGGAAGAGGTTCTTGAGGAAGGTCCTATAAAGTTTTTCCATGGAGGCACCAAAGACTGGAGCAGAGGCACTGAATCAAGAACTAGGCAAGAAAAGAAGAGTTCTGAGATTGACTAATGATGAAAGGAAGGTCCACAATCTTGACCAAGTAGCTAGAACAGAAATCATAGAGACTACGAGTAAAGATTGGATAGAGAAGGTTAAGAGATGTAAAACAGCCAAAGAAATGTGGCAAACCTTAGCTAATGTTTGTGAAGGTTCGACCAAGTGAAGGAGAACAAGCTACGATCGATGTGCATACATTTGAAACATTCAAGATGAAAGAAAATGAGTCTCGTGGATCGGTTTGATATGAGGTTGACCAATCTTCTTAACAAAGCGGTGATCTTGGAAAGAATTATTCGAAAAGGAGATTAACAACAAGATTTTGAGATCATTAACCAAGAGATGGAGGGAAAAATCCAATATCCTTAAAGCAACTCAAGATTTATCCTCTATTACTCACCATACTTTATTTTCTCATCTTAAAGCTTTAGAGTATGATATTCAGATAGAAGATGAGGAAGATGAGATGGAGTCAAGCACCTCATCCAAATCTGTTGCCTTTGTTAGTAAAGAAGACAAGATGTCAACAGAGGCCGTAGGAGCTGATCTATCCTTGAAAGAGCGAGATGGCTTTACTTACAAAAAGGTATGATAAATTGAGAATGAAGTATAAGAGAAATAAATTGAGATTTGCGGTAGAGATAGACAAAGATCCAGATCGGATAGGAAGGTAGACAAATCTTCGATGATGACAAAAACAAGAGTCAAACAAGAAGATACAGATCACACTGTCGGAAGAAATACTTCAGTCCCGCATCGGATAGGAGTGATATTTGCTATACTTGCAACAAGCCAGACATTTCAAATTTATGACTGTCCTCAACTCGACTCCTAAAGAAAGGGAAGAGAAGAGAAAGAAAAGAGACAGAGATTTGCGAGATCAAAGAGCCTTGTTGGCTGAAGAAAAAGAGCCAAAGAAATCATCATCATCTTCATCATCCTCATCTGATTTTGGATCGGATGATGAGATCTGTCTCATGGCTAAAGAGGTAATCTACTATTCATCTTCGATAATGATTCTTGTCAGTCCGCATCCGATCATGACCAAACCTGTTATACATGAATTATTGAGAGATTTAAAGACATCTTTAGCTGCTTATAAACAGTGGAGACAGAGAATTTAATTTTAAAGGATCGATTCAAATTCTAAATAAAGGCAAGAAGGTGATGAGCAGCTCGTAGGCGAAGAAACATTCAAGGGGGAATGTTTTCATCGATCAAGCTAGTACATCAACCAAACTTACCTCGAAAGGTTAGAAAATGAACTGAAAACTTTAAAAGATAAATTTGAAGTAGTCTGTGCTGAAAATGAATTAATTAAGAAAGACAATGAGAAGCTTGTCTTCAAAATTAGTCAGCTTAATAATTCACAATCGCATAGATCATATTTTTAATACTTCCCGAAATCTCATGATAAGACGAGGACTTGGTTATGATAGGAACAATAAATCGAGATGTTCAAAACCTAGGAAATTTGTGAAAGCATCTGCTCAATCAAAGGATATTAAAATTGGTCCATGGAAACCAACTAGTCGAGATAAGGACTACAACTTCGATCTGAAACTAAGAATTCAGCTAAAGAATTCCTATCGAGACTAGAAAAGAATCCAAGAACTAAAATAAGAAGATTTTCTTATTTTAATTCTTTTGATGGAAGGAGCAAATGCTATCCTATATTTCCTAAGTTTAGGAAAATTACCCAATCTGAATACAACAAGTTGTCATTCAAAAATGATATTATTGTAGACAGATTTGGTAGAAAATCAGTCGACTTGTTGTCTGCAGATGAGATGTTTGTTTGGATTCCTAAAGTGATTCTTGACCCAAAAGGACCCAAGATCACTAGGGTACCTCAAAACTAATGCTTTTACAGGATTCACAGGATCATCACTTAAGGAAGAGATCTTAGCTTCAATATGGTACATTGACAGTAATGTTCACAACATATGACCCATAACAAGAAGTGTTATCAAATTTTCAAAGTATTGATGGTCCAAGAGTTGTGTTTGGTGATAATAATTGTGGTCGGACTAAAGGTGTAGGTACTTTGATTATCAAGGATATTCAGGTATCGAGGTATATTTTGTTGAAGGTTTGAAACATAATCATTATCATTTCTCGGCTTTGTGATAAAGGTTTTTCTGTAAAATTTTCAAGGGATAAATGTGATATTTTGGATAATTCCTCGGATAAGGTACTATTAAGCGGCTTGAGACAGGTAATGTCTATGTGGCCAACTTTAATAGTTGTTCCCAAGATACTTGTCTGATGGCTAAGGGTGGAGAAAATGTCACCGGCTATGGCATAAAAGGCTTAGTCATCTGAATTTCAAGACCCTTAGTAAGTTGGCTAAGAAGAACCTTGTTAAGGGATTACCTGAAAACTTTTATCAACTGATCTTAAATGTGATGCTTGTCAAAAAGGTAAACAGCCTAGACACTCATTTAAGAGTATTAACTCCTCCTCATCCGAAAGAGTATTGCAACTCCTTCATCCGGATTTGTTTGGACTGTTACACCTCTCGGCTTCGGTGGAAGGAAATATACTCTTGTTGTAGTAGATGACTTTTCTAGATACACTTGGGTTATATTTCTTTTCAAGAAAAATGAGACTATAAACAAGATTCCCGATCATTCGAGACAAATTGAGAATGAGAAGGGAGTTAATATTATTAAAATCGGGAGTGATAAGGGTACAAAATTTTTGAATTCTTGTTTATCTAATTTCTTCAATGAGTTTGGAATTATTCATGAGACATCTTCAGCAAGAACTCCTCAACAAAATGGAGTGGTTGAAAGAAGGAATAGAACTTTGAAGGAAGCGGCCGAAGCATCTTTGGCCGAGTATAATACCCCTCATAGGTTCGGGTGAAGCTATCAACACGGCTTGCTATACTCGTAACGTGTGCTTAGTTGTCAAAGATAAGGGTAAGACTCCTTATGAGATTTGGAAGGGTAAGATTCCAAGGATCTCATACTTCAAAGCTTTTGGTTGTAAGTGTTTCATTCATAACAATGGGAAATCTAAGTTAAGAACTTTTGATGCTAAAGCGGTGATGGAATATTCTTAGGATATTCTAATACTTCAAAGGCATTTAGAGTTTTTAACAAGACAACCCTTTGTGTGGAGGAAACTCCTCATGTTGTTTTTGATGAGTTGTATTCCTTCTCGGAAAAAGTGAATCAAATTTCTGAAAATCTAGATAAAATTGAATTATCCAAGACTAAACATAGAACTATTTATCTACCTACTCTTGACTCGAGAATCGGATGAAGAAGAATCCCCATCCGATAATCGAGAAAGACAACTTCGATCGACTCCTTCAGATCAGACACCTTTGACATCACCGATCAAGACGAGTCACCGATGAAGGGGGAACGTCACCGAGGTTGAGTCGGATGAGTTGCCGATCGAGACTTAAGATGAGGATACTTCTCCTCATATAGGCAAAAGGATGAGAAGATATCATCCATCCGATCGGATTATAGGAGATCCATCTAGTAGTGTGCGGACACGAATGATGTTAGACTCGAAAGTCTTTTCGGTTGTTATGTATCGCTTCTTGAACCCAAGTCTATTAAGGAAGCATTATCGGACCCAAATCGGATAATGACCATGCAGAAGAAGCTGCATCGGTTTGAAAGACAAAATGTATGGGATCTAGTGGAAAGACCTTACGCAGAAAGATTATAGGCACCAAATGGGTGTTTAAAAATAAAGCAGATGAGAACAATATTATTGTTCGAAATAAGGCAAGACTGGTTGCACAAGGTTATTCACACCGAGGGAATAGACTATGATGAAACCTATGCTCCGATTGCAATTAGAGGCAATAAGATTGTTCTTGGCATTTCTTTGCATATAAGTCTTTCAAAGTTTTTCAAATGGATGTTAAATCTGCTTTTCTTAATGGTGTGTTACTTGAAGAGGTCTATGTAGAGCCTCCGGGTTTAAGATCAATAACAAGGTCTATAAACTCAACAAAGCTCTATATGGACTGAAACAAGCTCCCGTGAAGCTTGGTATGATACTCTATCTGATTTCTTAACATCAAATGGTTTTTCCAAAGGTAAGATTGATAGAACATTGTTTAGAAAGGAAGTAGATGGCAACATCTTACTAGTTCAAATTTATGTAGATGACATAATTTTTGGTTCACCTAATCGAAATTATGTGAAGAATTTAGCATTCTCATGAAGAACGAGTTTGAAATGTCAATGATGGGAGAATTGACATACTTTCTAGGCTTACAAATTAAACAGATGAGTAAGGGTATATTTATACATCGACCTAAGTATGCTAAGGATCTCGATTGAGAAATTTGGAATGATTACTAGCGAGAGAAGTCAAAATACCTATGGCAACTAACTTCTCAATGGATTCGGATGAGCAGGGGATACCCACCGATGCAACGGAGTATCGTGGACTGATTGGATCTCTTCTCTATCTCACCGCAAGTAGACCGGACATAGCCTTTGCAGTTGGGGTATGTGCAAGATTCCAGTCTAATCCCAAGAAAACTCATCTCGAGACCGCTAAGAAAATTCTTAGATATCTCAAAGGAACCTTGCAAGTTGGATTATGGTACCCGGTGATGACAACTTTGAGCTAACAAGTTATTGATTCACTTTGGAGGATGTAAGATTGATAGGAAATCCACTTCCGGAACTTGTCAATTCTTAGGCAACAAATTAATTTCTTGGTTATCTAAGAAACAGACATCTGTTGCCACCTCCACAATCAAGCCGAGTACATGGCACCGGAAGTTGTTGCTCTCAACTCCTCTGGATTAGTCAACAAACTTAGAGACTATAATATTCAAACATCATTGCTCCTATTTACCGTGATAGTAATAGTGCAATAGCAATGACTTACAACCCTGTTTTACATTCTAGATGCAAGCATATAGATATTAGGCATCATTTCATTAGGGATCATGTTGAAAAGAATGACATTAGAATTGAGAAAATTGCCACCGAATCACAAAAAGTGACATTCTTACAAAACCATTAGTGAATCTAGGTTCAAAGAAATGTGTTTAGAATTAGGATTACTTGATGCATCTTTAGCTGATTTCTAATTGTGTGCATTTGGTTCCTTTTTTCTTTTCTTTTCTTTAAATTAATGTCTAGAAAGAATTATCGGACTAGATATGTGTCAAAGGGCAATCGGGTAGTGATATCATTGATCTCCTTTTAGGAATCAAGAATCAAGGATTAGTCATATTGACCTTATACGAATTGATAATTACTTATCGACATTGAGTAAATCGACAAGGACATAATATTCACCGAGCGTCTCAAGACAACAGATGACTACTTACATCCTATCTGATTTATCTTTAGCTTCCGATGGTTTTCTTTGAGTTTATGTTTTTGCGAGAATGATCACGATAACACCGATTCATTCTTTTATTCAAACTTCTTTATTCTTAACCTAAGTCTGATTTGTTTTTTTTTTTAAAAAAATTCTGTTTTAAAAAGTAATTCTAATTATGTTTTGTTTGAATCGGTTTTTAAATGCTAAAAAGTTACATATAAATTGTTGGTTTTCAGGATCGAGACGGGTTACTCTATCAAATGACTTTCTAAAACTTATCTGCTTTCAAGCCGATCTGCTTTTTCAAACTCATCTGTTTAGGAAACCTTCATTGAAGTAAGATATCACATGGCCGACGCCAGTATACTTACTTCTCTGAATAAAGTAACCTATATCGATCAAATCAACGATCTATAAAGTAACTATTTACGCATTCGAAGGCGATTACAATTCACGCGCTGAATCCTAATCGTTTATCTTTGTTTTTAACCGTTGATTAATACTCGGTAAAAACTTTTTGAATAAATGGCTGAGATTAAATCATATTTTCAAAAATGGCGGTTTCTCTTTCCAATCTTCCCCCTATAAATACATCTTCTTCTTCCCTAAAACCTTTTCTTTCTTTACTCGTAAAACCTACATATTTTATCAAACCCTTTACTTACTTCCAATGGCATCTTCTTCAAAAACTACCAAAACTTATAAACCCACATACATTTCCACAAATATTTCTCACTTCAAAATGAATGAGGAATATTTCAAAACCGTTTGAAAGCGGAAATGTATGTTGATTTTGAAACCACAAATGACCCGAATCTATAGAAATTCTACGCCTCCTCGAAGCTTCTCGACTCGAGAGGTTTTCTTTCACTAAAGTCTCCTCTAAACAGCAATGTTGATTTATTGGGTGCGAGTTTTTGGCTAGAATGGAGGACACTCGGGGCGGTTTTGATACTTCTATCGACGGAGCGACCGAGTTATTCTCGAGAGAATATTGCGAGATCTTTGATACGTCAATGGAGGAGTTAATCCATTGACGTACAAAGAAGATGAGTGGGAAGAATCCTTCGATATGATGGCGAGGGTCACTTACAGGGAACTCGCAGAGATCTCAAGAAGAACCTGTTGAGAAGAAAATATAGAGGCTGCGTGACGGTGGTGACAAAGGCGGTCTTGGGTGAGCAAAGCTCACATGATGGGTTAACCAAACCCAGTTGTGCGTGATGCGAGCCATATTGGATGGTGTGGAAGTGAATTGGGTGGATTTGCTGTTGTTCAAGCTCGGGGAGGAGAAGAAGCGATTGACTTTCAAGTCAAATGCAGAGGGTCGGGTTCCTACTTCACAATCGGTCTCTTCAATAAAATCACAGTTTTAATTGAAGGGCTGAATAGAGAGGCGATGGAGAATAGGCACTAAAAGTATTCAAAGGAGGGCATCCTCACAAAGGATGACAGATCGGGAGGAATTCCAGACTCGGATGATGAGTCCGATGCGGCAGAGCTCGGAGGTCGGGCGGCCGCACTGTTGAGGGACAGGTCCAAGAAATTGAACAAATTGAAGTGGCCCCAGTGGAGGTCGAAACAGAGGGACATGAAGCAGCGGCAGGTGAGGTCGCACCTCAAGTTCAATCTGCTGAAACTACTCCGTGGTCCCAAGGATATTTCGAGAGGAGGAAGAGGAGGCCGGTGAAAGCCTCGAAAAGAAGAAGGGGGAAAGCTCATCTGCTCTCCCGCCAAGGTTGCCTCGGATGAAGAGGAAGAAGAGGAAGCGAAATTCCCTTGGTGAGGAGGCCAAGGCAGGCAGCCCCGGAGGCTCGAAGGATCCACCAAGTCTGGTAGCTCCGAACATCGGATAGATCCATCTACCCCGCTACTGCAGGAGGTTCCGGTCCTTCGTATAGCAGCCGAGGTTGGTCGGATGGAGGCTCCTTTCTCCCCAACCGATGAAGCTGTTCTTTCCCCAATACCGAGGCGTACAAGTCTTTCCACATCTCCTTCCTTATCTTCCATACCCGGCAATGAAGAAATGCCTCAGCTGGCATTTCGAGCCTTTGCCTCACCCGATCTCCCACCACCCAAACAGGCGATGAAGGGGTATCCCAGCCGGGTACCTCGAGCCTCTCCAACGACCCTACAATCCAAATCCCAACGGTCAAACTCAAATCCCACCTCTACCATCATCACCACCACGAAATCCCACCCCCACCTTCATCCGAACAAATACCTCTCCCACACTCCAAACCTCTCCAATCCCAATAATATCTTACTCCTCTCTTCCAATTATTCAAACACAATCTATTCCTATCCCATCTCCTCAACCAGAACAAATACTTTCCTCGTCGACTCCTCAACCGAGGATGAAAATACCGATCTCGAGCCCCACCACAGACCATATCCTCTATTCTATCCCTCGTCGAGAAGAAAGTCAATGCTACATTCCGAAGGAAGATGGAAAGAAAAACGAGGAGGATGGTCAAAGTCAGAATCGACACTATGCTAGCCAAAGCATGAAGGAAGTTGAGGTAACATTGTTACGATAAAATTATTGATGTCACTAACTCAGGCCGGGCCGGGTAAAGTGAAATCAATGGAGGAGGAGCCGAGGGCGTTGAAGGAGGAGGTTATGGGTACAATAAGTCTGGTGGTGAATGAGTTGGTCAGTAGACCATTCGGACTTCGTGGTCAAGTGCAACACTCTAGATGCAAAACTTTCGAGACTTAGGGTACTGAAGTTAAAAAGGGGGAAAAAGTCAAGAAGAGAAGAGACTAGCCCTCACACCGTGGTCGAGGAGACCGAGAAAAGAAGTGGGCATGAAGGCCAACACACTGATCCGGGAGGCAGCCAGGAGGAAGCTCGGATCAAATCGATGAGCTGGTTGCTCTCCAGTGAGGGTAAGTCAACCGGAGGAAGCTTTGAAGGAGGATGAGGAGAAGAGGAGGAAAGAAGAGGAGGAAAGGTCGAGAAGCTCTTGGCTCGGTTTAAAGGATCCGAATGCGAAGGAGCCAAGGGGAAGGGAAAAGAAGTAGCGGCTGAGCCCAGATCAGTGAACTCATTACTGTGGCTGCCGCTAAAGGGAAAGGAAAGAGGGAAGTCGATTATTCCAATCTCTCGGAAGAGCGAGATCAAAAGGATTAAGAGAGAGATGGAATATTTTGGCAAGAAAGAAAAGAAGAAGCAGAGGAAGAAGAAAGACTCCAACGTCTTCTCGAGCACTCGCTTGAGCGCAAATGGTTAATCAAAGATCAAGCCGGTGGGAAGTTCAGGCCATTTCACAATACATCTCGCCTCCTAAGTGGCGTGTGGGAAATATGCGGTGAGTACAAAGACAAGAATCTGGAAGGTATGTGGATATACTTAGTATATTCTCAAGGGCCCCTGAGCAACTCGGCAAGATCCGGACTTAGCTTGGCATGAGTGGATGGAGAAGGTAGATGCGGAGTTCTATCATCGTCTGCTAGAAGAAGCCGATGTAGAGTTCAACGTCAACCCGATCTCTCCAGCCTTTTGAGTATGCCATCCCCGCCAGAAATCAGATGGATCCTGGACCTAGACTCGGGTCAAGGGTATTTTGAAGAAGGCGGAGGCTGAATCTGGACTCACTCAAGAGGAGGATATAAAGCAGGCTTAGGAGTCGGGTATTCAATTGGTCGATGATACCGGATGAAGACCAAGTGGGAAGACCGATAGAAACAGGATTTTTCTTTTCCTTATTTCTACTTTTCTATTATCTTCTCATCTGTAATCTTTGTAAATTCAATGTGACTATACTTTGTTTGATTCATTTTATGTGTATTAATTTCTTAAAGTTTTATTTTTTTGTTTTAAGAAAGACTTAAAATTTTCTTAAGTAAAAGTCATCTCGAGAATTTTATCTCTCGACTTAAAAATGTTTTCAAAATTTTAACTAAGTATTGAAGATTCATTTGGTTTTCTAAGTTTTTTTAAGTCTAAAAGATCTAAAGTTTTTATATGTGAATAAATCTGTTGTAATGTGAAAAATGTACTTTGATACCTATCTATTGATCTTGATAAATTCTAAACTAACCCTGTGAGTGTGTCTCTTTCTTGTAGGTTTTAACTTCATCAAAAAGGGGGAAATTGTTAGACCAAGATTGTTTTGATGAGTTAAAAGACTGCTCTGCATGAAGCAGACTATGATGTAGAATCGAAGACTAAGTTCTAGTACAAAGCCGATCGAGACTAGGTCAAGATTAGTTCGAGTCACCGAGACGAGGAATGACAAGTCATCCGGAGACAAGCTCAAGTCTAGTCATCTGCAGGAGACAAATATGAAGAGCTCAGACGAGGTCAAGATAAGCCGAGTAGAATAAGAAAGGCTAATCTTCACCAAGTCACCGCAGACGAGTAGGAAGAATCACCAAGGTGTTAAGCGGTTTTCAAGATTAAGTTTGTTAAGTAGCTTTCAAGTTTGTTAGAACTAACTAACAAACTAACCGACTTCAGACTTATATATATAGGTCTAGGTTTTTTCATTCTTCGGATATAGAGATAACACTTATGCATATTAGATTTCACAATCTTTTCACAAGAGTTTCTAGAGAGTTTCAAAGAGTTCTAAGTGTTTTAGAACACTTTTCCGATAATCTTCAAAATCCGATACACATTGTATTAGTTAGATTTCTAGAAGAAGAGTCTAGGAGATTGAAGATTTGAAGAGTTGTACGAGTTGTAAGTTGTAAGTGGAAGTGAGAAAGTAAGCGATGCGAGTCCCTTCTTCAAGTTGAAGGAGGAGAGTGGATGTAGGATTTTAAAATCCGAACCACTATAAATCCCGTGTTATTTCTTGCTTTCTTTATTTTCTGCTTGATTTTCAATTTGCGTTTCATCAAGAGTTAAATTCAGAATCTTAACTAAAATCAATATTTCAATCTTGCTTTTGATCTTATAAGAAGTTGAGATTTTATTCTTAATCCACGTGCTCAATCTCGATATTTTGAATTGGTTTTGGAAGATTTGAAAAATCTACAAAATCTATTCAAACCCCCTTTCTAGATTTTGTTCTAGAAAGCATTCTCAAGGTTTTAATCAACTCAACTTTCCGGGACCAACACTCATCCTCCCAACAATTCTTTGTGCATTTATTGCTTTCGGCATTCATTACTCCATTATTGCACTCATTCAAAGCTTATCATTTACATTAAATATCTATCAACCCCGATAACTAAACAGCCGATTAACACCCCTTAATATCATATTAACTAGGCGCTTAATCGGTGTTACAACATGTTCATTCATCATCGATGTCACAGTCCAGCTTCCATTGTTTAATTTTTCTCGTATTTAACCTTGCTTTACAATCTACTTTTTTCATAGACTTTTGTGCCTTAGATGTTTCAAATTCTATCACATACCATAAAATCATACCTATGATCTACCGTCCTCTTACCAACACTAAAATCTTTAACTTTGCATATTCTTGATAGGCATCAAATAAACTATCAATACTACCAAAATGCATACCTGGTTCAACTAAATTAGTCTCAGCTTGATTGTCTCCTCTACATTACTCTCTATCGAGCCATTGGTGGGATTAGATGGTATTTCATCACTTTCGAGAATCTTCTCCAAATAAATCACGCATTAGAATATGATTATGAATATTTCTATTTGGTAACTTGATTATGAATATTTTTGTAATGCAACACGAATATGCAATTTATTTGAATGAAATTCGAATATGAGCGTTAATCAATTGAACCATGTGGCTTAGCCTAATGCGGCCACCGGGTTCCTCACTTTAGTGGGCAACCCGGTACGATTCCATTTGGGATCGAATTATGGAGGTACAAGGTGGTTTGGAGAAAAAAATTTAGGAGTGTTTGGGTGTTTGGTGACCGGGCTCCTCACTAACAAACTAACATTTACCAATAAAAAAAAATTGAACATTAATCAATCGAATTTCCAAAAAAAAAAAAAAGTAAATGTTAGAATCTATTATTAAGCATGTAGATATTGCGCCAAAATTATTCTTGAAATTTACTGAAAAAAAAAAAAGAATATGATTGTCATTAACAAGTAATTAGGAGAACCAAGGGGCATAGCCCACTTGGCCACCGCTCCTCACTTAAGTGGGAGACTGAGTTCGATTCCCTTTGGGAACGAATTGGAGTGGGAGATATAATGAGACTTGGAGAATTTGGATTTGTAAGGAGACTTGGCGAACTAACTTCTAACCAATAACAACTAACATTTACCGATAAAAAAAAGTAATTAGGAGTCAAATCTTATTAAGGACAACTGATGTAATTATTTAATTATTTTTAATTAAATACAAACACATTTTGAATGTCCAAAATCGTATAACAATCTTTTTCGTATATTAAATATTAGGGAGTACGATGGAAGGACGCCTATGTTATATAAGCTCAATATACATACGCCCAAAATAATTATTTTTTTGGCCATTACAAGAGCTACAATCGATTACAAAATTAGTCCTCCAGTAGTAACCCTTGTAACCATGTTTTCACCCTGGAGCTAACCCAATCGCGAGAATTAGCTGGTGAAGATTTCGCTTAGCTAAAAGGTGAGCTATTTCATTATTTCGCCTCGCTAATGTGCTCGAACCTCCATTGAAGCCCACCTCATTTTTCCTTCTCGATCCAACTCAAAATTTCCGCACTACTGCTAAGGATCTTCTCATTACCATTCACCGCTTCAATAGCCTCCTTGCAACTGATAACATTAAGATCCTAATACATCCCTTTCCTTTTGCTCTTCTCATTCCCCAGGCTAATGCCGCCGATTCAGCCTCTAGCGGTGAGTTCATCTTACCCAGCAATCCTTTGCAAGCATCAACAAACTCCCCTTCCCATTCAGACAACAACCCCAAATGAGCTATTACCTTCTCGCATGCGAGTAGCCGGCATCCGTTAAAACCACTAGAATATTACGATCCTTCGATTTAAACACAATAAGGGGATTCCTTTTTTCCTTAACATTCATCTCATGTTTAAGGTGCTTGTATTCATCAACCATAATAGTCGCCACTTCACCTTCGAAAGCGTGATTTTCTGAATTCCTTTCCTTTGAATGTCTAAGTCATGTATAGCTTCATATCTTTTCTTCCAAATTCCCCAAGCTAATGCTATAATCATCGCTTCTTCAAAATTCTTGTTCTTCCTTATGATACTTTCCGGAAAATCAATAGTTTCTCCCCTCAAATCTGGCTCCTTTGGTAATAGAATTCCTGCCTCTCTCCAAACTCCTCTCACCCGAGGGCAATAGAAAATAACATGGATTGTTGGCGCAATTGCAAAACCGCACATACGGCAATGCGAGGGAATCGGGACATGATGCCTCATTAGGTTTACCTCGGCGGGTATGATATCCCATGATAATTGCCAAGAAAATATCCTTAACTTAGGTGGCATTCTCAACTTCCACATTTTCCTCCACCATTCATTTTCCGATGAAGAGCTACTTGGGGCTTCTCTGTTTTCCTTTCTCAATATCTTCCGCTCTTTTCCAATACCCCGATCTAAGCTGTATAAATGCCCTTGGAGTCATACTTCCAAATTCCGACGTCTCTATCGCTTTGCCCTCCAATACTCACCTTTAGGATCTCCTCCACTTCATGACTCACAAAATCCCTTCTAATCTCTTCTTCCTTCCAATTACCATTATCTCCTATATATGCCGAGACTTTTTGCTTCTCGGATTCTCGCATGAAGAAACCTTAGATTAACCCTGTGTGCCAAACCAGTCCACCGTATCCCACATCGATATCCCTACCATTTCCTATATTCCATCCAATGCCTTCTTTAATAAGCTCCCTTCCCTAGCATAGTGATCTCCATGTGAATGAGGGGTTGCTGCCCAGCCCTACATGCATAATATCCTCATCTTTAAAATATCGAGCTTTAAAAATTTGCTTACCAATAAATCCGGAGCTATCAATCTCCATACTTGCTTTGCCAATAAGGCTTGATTGAAACATCCAAACCTTCTAAAACCCAAACCCCCTCTTCTTTCTTTTTACATAATGCCTCCCATTTTTTCCAAAGTGCATACCTTCCTTATTGTCCTCATTACCCCACTAAAATCTCGCACAAACCGCTTCCATTTCCACACACGCGAGAGATGTCGGTATCCTGAAGCACGACATTGCATAGGTAGGAATAGCTTGCAAGACTGCCTTAATGAGAACTTCCTTCCCTCCCTTAGAAAACTGTTTATGGCTCCAAGAGTCAACCTTTCTCAATATTTTCTCCTTGAGATATCCAAACCGAACTCTTTTGCTTCTTAAGGAAAAAGAAGGGGCACCAATATATAGTTCATGACTACGACTTTCCCTAACCCTCATTACTTGTTTGACCCTTTCTTGATTTCTTGTATAAGATGTTTGAAAGCGAGTGCTTTGCTCCGATACCATAAAGTATTTCGCTTCATCCAAAAGTCCAAACTCATATAGAGAGACGTACAATCAATCTATTTATATCAATACCCTGATACTTTCATTTCATTTTCATCATATGTTTAATTTCATTTTGATCATATATACATTTAATGATGATTATGTAGGGCATCGTCCAGCAGTCAAATATCTAAAACTCATATCTCCTTCACTTTCGCTTTACAACAAGACACACACACACACACACACACACACACATATATATATATATATATATATATATATATATACCTCTACTTTTTGTCTCTATATTATAATATTTTATAATATATATTTTAAATAATTTCTTTATTCTATGATACTCTATAATTTTAATACATTTGTAAACTTATATGATAAATTTTAATTTTTGAGGAACATATATAATTAATTAAAAATTCACACAAAATTAAATTGAAAATTCAACATAATATTAATTGATATTTAAATTACAATGAAAATTTAAATTACAATAAAAAATTAAATTGCACCGAGAAATTAAATTACAATAGACACCAATTATTCTTCATTTGAATATTCTTCCCACAAATGATCAATTAGTGCATTACGGAGTGAAAAGTGAGTCTCTGCATTCCTAATATCTCTAAACCTCGCTTAGAAAATTTTGGGACCGTGTTGGTTCATTCTCAACAAATTCGATGTTTGGGGATGACACTTCCGATGGTACTTCAATTGGAACATTAAGGTCTCGTTCATCATCAATTATCGTATTAATTTATGTATTGTTCTATTTTAATTTAATTGTATTATTTCAATTTTATGTTTAATATTTTAATTAAAAAATATTACTTACATTTAATAATAAACTAAATAAGAACAACTACATTAATTTCGGTATACACATAAATTAAGTTAAATAATTAAATTAATTAAACACACATTATTAAACAATTGTTAAATTAATTAGTAAAACAAAAAAAAATGGAAGTGGCGTGCGCCACAAATGGAGGAAGAAATGGCTGAGTGGCGTTTTCCTCTATTGTGGCGCCTTGGGTAGGAAAGCTGCAGGAGGAAGAATTTTAACAAAAAAACTACTCCAAAGAACTGCTGGAGAAGCCCTAAATGGATTGATTTTACACCTCTTTACAATTTCGAATTTCTAGATGAGACGAGAATTTTTGGAAGGTCTTAAAACAATATGAATTTGATTTTGTAAATCACTTTTCACATTTTTTTTTATTTTGTACCACATTAACTTTCACACACCGAAAATTCAAAAATAAAACTTAAACTCACAATATATTTTTATTTATTTATTTTTTACACAATTAAATCCACTCGTTAAAAAAATATAGAAAGATCTTAAATGTCTTTACTTGATGAGAGTGTCTCGAACTCATGACCTTTGGAGTCATAGGTAGTGAAGCTTTAACCACTCGAGCTATACCAATTCGTCACTTGATGATCATTTTAATAAAGAGAGAATTAATTTTCTTAATTAATGTGAAAACTGAGATTGGACGACAAAATACTATTAAATGAATTAATTAATTAAAAAGAAGATGAAGTGTTCTGTTATAAAGGGGAATTATTAAATGAATTAATTAATTAAAAAGAAGATGAAGTGTTCTGTTATAAAGGGGAATATTTACAGTACGACCAGCCTAAGATCCTAGGTTGAGGGTCAGGATTTCCTTGAACGATAAAGCGTCAATCTATCTTGACTCAAAATCTACTCCATATGGAACCTAGCTAATTAAAGTGTTGAACAAAAGTAGTGCTTAAAAGTAATTAACGAATATCATGGCCCTTTCCACGTGAGCTTGTCCCTCTTCTCTCTCTCTCTCTTGAATATACATATAATTAATGAGCTGCAGCATGACCAAATTAAATGGAATTAATTGTGTCCATATTTTGACTTTGTTCTGAATTCATTTTTAATTTTATTTTATTTTATAATATTTTTTATTTTTTTATTTTAATTTTATTTTAAAGAAATTCGATGATTAATTATGAATTCTTCTCGAAGCTATTTTACACCATTTTTTATTTTACAAATTACCAATAATTATTCACGTATTTATTATTTTTATTACACGATTGTTATGTTTTATTTCTATTAAAATGACAAATAAAAAAAGAAATAGAGACAAAAAAATCAAATACTCCCTCCGTCCATAAAAATTTGTCGAAATCTTTTGGCAAAAAGTTTAAGAAAAAAGTGTAATGAGCGAATTAGCAAAATATAGAAGGATAATTTTTGTAAACTTTTAGAAATAAAATAAAAGAATTAATTGAATTGAGTGTATTTGTGATTTCAAATGTAATGACATGAAGGGTAAATATGTGTATATTGTGAGGATAAAGGTTGTGAGGAATATTTCAATTTTGGAGTATGAGGTAAATTAAAAAATAAAAAAGTATGCAAATTTTTATGGGATGGAGGGAGTATAAAGATAGGTGATATAGCAAAGCCAATTCAAGTAAGTAAAATAATTTAAACTTGCAGATCATATTATAAATAAATATTATTGTAAATCCATGTTAATAAAAATCATTACATATAAAAAGTAAAAAAATTATTTTTAAGTAGATAGTATATATATAGAGAGGGAGAGAAATTAATGTATATTGTGTAATTGATGAAAATTACTTTTATTTTAAAAATGGATTTATGACTTTAAGATACTATGTTAAGAGTTTTATTACTCTTAGGTACTACTAAAACAATAAAACTCTATAAGACACAATCCTACCTTCAAAATCCCTATTTTACCCTCACAACTCAAATATAGACACTCTATCGAGTACTCATGTGTGTATTCTCAATTATATTAGTATCTTCCCCCTCTCCTCTCTCTCGCTCACTTTAATTTAAAACCTTCATCTCTCTCTCATTCATTCTGCAACACTTTGCCTCTCTCTCTCTCTCATTCACCCTGCAAAGAGAACAAATATAGATAGAGAAAGAGAACAGTGAGAAAAATGAGCAAAGGTTTGTCGCTAGTATGGCGGTGCCAGCGACCACCACCATTGCACACCCAGTGTCCTCGAACACCGGGCGGCGATGGCGGAATCTAACCTAGGTGACAGCGCATAGGGAGAAAAATCATTTGGACACGGTGAAATTCCTTGAACTTTGTCGTTGTTTGACCGTGGTAAAATCGTTTGGTGGTGTAGATCTATGTGTCCAGATTGTTGAGGCGTCGGCGAGGTTAGGCAGCAGACACACCGAGGACGAAGGAGACGGTGGTTATCTCCCCGTGCAACGCGACGACGATGGCTATAGGGTTCTCCCTTTGTAGCGGCGATAGAGTCAAGAACGAGTTCGATGCGAGAAAGATGTGAGATAGTTTCAAATATAATTTGAAACGGGCAAATCCGATGAAGAAGAAGAAAATGACATTGAAGAAAAAAAGACGATGATGAAGAAGTCGGTGGTGAGTGAATCTGAATTTGTCAAAGATTTGTGTTTTTCTACATTTTAATTGATGATTTTTCTCTTGGATCGATGTTATTCCACATTGGATATATATGTGAGTTTTTTTACGCACATGTGCAATTTTTTTCTATTTGCATTGCACATGTGCAACGTTTTTTTTTCTACACATGGGAGCAAATTTTGAATTATTTGATTTTTGAAACAAATGTAATTGAATTATTTAATTTTTGAAATAAATGTAAATTTTGAATTATTTGATTTTTGCACATTTTGGTTATGATCTTTGTTAAACATTTCGACTCTATCAAAAGAAAAACTATGGTTGTGTCTCCTAGTTACAATTATAAATTTTGAATTGATAATTGAAAAATATGAAGAAAATTAAAAAGGAAAAAGGACAGGTTTAATCAGTAGAATAAAAAGTTGTAGGAAGAATGTGGAAATGAAAGACGGGAAGGCCAATAGACGTCTAATCTACCGCAGGAAAAGGGTGATACTATTTCCTGGAAAGAAAGGGTAAAATAGGCAGTTTGTATCAAAATCTTATATTCACAAGTTATTACAAAAAATGTTGTATCTTAGAGTCTTAGAACTCTTAATATTGTACCTTATAGTCATTGACCCTTTAAAAATCACCATAATTCACAAATTTTGACAAAAAAAAAAACTAACAAAATACAATAACGTTTTGGATTAATCTTCTAAACCAAACCACTAAAAAAATTTCATCTTCTAAGCAAATCAAAATATTGTATTCATCCTATAACAAAATTAGTAGTCTATATTCATCTTCAAGCGAAATCTCCATTTATATTCGACTACAAAAATTAATACTTGTATCACAAAGCATTTAATTGATCTTCTTCCAACTTTTGTTCAACTTCATTATATTCAAACTAAAAAAATAAAAAAATCTTAAAAATGTATACAATTAAATAGTTAACGAAAATAATATAATAGAATAGAAGAACTTAACCACTTGATTAATGAATGAATTTTCTTCAAAATATGCATAACACTCGATACAGGAATAGGAAATACACATGAAACCCGACGTAGATAAAGAAAACACCAAGAGAGATTAGACAATCTTACGTCGATGAAAATATTAGGCGCCATTAACCAATGTATCTTCATCAAAATATTTGATAATTTGCAAAAAAATATAAAAAAGAAATTAGTAGAGGTGAAATTATGCAGGCGTAAAAATAAAGATGGATAGAAGAAAATTAGGGTTTAGAATAAGAATAAAATGATAGAAAGGATATAAATTTATAAAAGAAAATAATGAATCGATATAATGACCACTGTGAACTAAGTTTGTCTTTAATGAGTCGAGTTCGAACCAACTCATTAGTAAATCGTGTATTTCACGAGTTTAAGCTCGACTCATTTATGATAATAACGAGTCGAACTTAGTTGAATTCTTGAGCTGCTCTTTTTTTTTTTTCAACTCTAGATTTTTTTTTTTAAAAGAGTTTTTAACAGCTCTAATTGTATGTGTATCTTTGAGAGAGATTAAGAGATGTGATTACTGGCGGGAGTGAGAGAGACATCATAAAAGTTAAATTAATATTAATTTCTCTTTATTACTCTGGATCAACACTTAATTATTCTTTACACTTATCAAGCTACCATTTGACAAGGTGAAAAAGGATCTAGCTAGGTAGGGTAATACTTGTCAACCAAATTAATAAATTGGATTTATTTCATGCATTAAACTGATTAACGTTGCGAGAACGAGTTCATTAATGGAAATTTGTTATAAGAAAATGGTTCATGATAACCTTATTATAAAATTATTTAAAAAATTAAAAGTATCAAATATTTGATCAAAATGTATTAAAAATGCTATTAAGAATTAATATTAGTGGTATCATATTATTGTAAAGTATCAACAACAATTAATTTTTACTATTTAAATTATTTATATTTAATATTAAAAATAAAGTATTATGGTAATATTTAAGTTTAAAGTGTCAAATTTTAAAAAACAATTATTTAAAATATCAAGTATTTAACCAAAAGTATTAAATATATAACCAAACGTAATTGAATAATGATTGATATGAAAAATTGATATTGAAGAATTAATTAATAGGCCGGGAAACGGCTAGTAATACTTAATTAAGATGACAAGCTGTTTAGTGGAAGAAGCATTATTTTCCTTAATAAGTTGAACCCATTAATTCTTGGAGCAACACTTGTATGAACGATGTGTATAAAATAAATTCTATTTTTACTATCAAAATACATTCAATGTTACGGGCACATGTACTACTATCACTTTCATGCATATGCACTATTATATGTAATATGATAGTAGACAAAGTCTTATATGTTTCATATACGGCGTAAACTTATGGTGTTTTAGTGATACTCCTGGTCAAATTAATATTCGATATTTTTGGTTAAATAATTGATACTTTAAATGTTATTTTTAATTTCATAAATTATTTTATCTTGTTTGTCAAATATGATATCATTGATCCTAATTTTTGATGCTCCCGATGAGATCTTGATCAAATATTTAATACTTTAACTTTTAAAAGTGTTAACACCGTAAGCTTACGATGTATACATAACATAAGAGACCTTTTCATGATAATAATAATGCATATGTATGACTGTATATGCGCATAATAATAATAGTAAAAATAGAGTTTCTCATATGCATACGGTTCAGACAAGTTTGACTCTCTTGAGAACACACTTCCATCTTGTTTAAACAGCCAGACAAAATTGTACAACAAAATCAAGTTATAAATGATAAAGTAGAGATTTAATTTTTTTAACTTGCACTTGTGGTGTCTAATCATAATGTTCTCAGCAAAGTAATTAACGACTAAATATTCAATGTGCTCGTCAAGATTAATTAGTGGTCGTGGGAGGTCACTTTTTAATTAATTTAAAGAAAATGTTATCCTTACCATGTTTGGAAATATTCGCATGCTCACTTGTGTAATTACATTAATTTTTCCAAAAATGGCACCATGTGCATCAATCTAGGTTGATTTTATAAAATCAATAATGGGACCTCCACTGCTCTTAAATACCACTCTACCTCTGATCACATCATCCATCAAATATAGCTAGCCTGCTGCATTTTGTGTTGATAATCATTAATATTCATCATCAATTGCAAAATAAATTTCAATTTTAATTCATGGAGTTTCATAACAGCAACTATGCTGTGGCTCTTTGTATGCTTGTTTTTCTTATACACCATAATTTCGGCCCTCAGCCTATACGAGCTTTAATCGAGCTGAATGCTTTAGTCAAACCCCCACCTCTCACGATGAACCCCAAGCCAGTACCGGCACGGTTCAGCAGTCGACATATGAAGATGGAGGATTCTCATAACAGGCCAACCACTCCTGGCAATAGCCCTGGCATGGGACACAACAATCCTCCTGGCGCTGCCAATAAGCCTTGATTAATGATTAATGCATCATTAATCCTTATTAATTTCTGCTTAGTCGTCGGTGAGATTCTTAATTAAAAAGTTTTCCACTTAATTTGTTGATGGAGAAAATCATACAACAAATGGATATTGATCGACTTTAATTTATTGCATGCATGCACCACTTTGATTTCTTTAATTCCTCTTTTGTAAAATTTAAGATTTGTTTAGGATTAATGTTTTATTAATTGCTTATATATATAATTAAGATGACAAACGGCTCAACAAAATATATGTATATGTGTTAATTGGTCATGAGATCGACTTTTTTTTAGTTTGATTCTCAATAGAGATATCTTGGATTCATGGCTTCATTTGCTTCTCATCTCAAACAAAGGTTAATTTCCTATTGATTGATAGGATGTTGAATGGATCATTTCTTCTATTTAATTTAATTTCTGCTTGTGATTCCTCTTATATTATTTTATGGTAACTTAAATTAAAATCCCATATAAACTTCTTTTACACTATTAATTTCTTTTACGCTGGACCTAATTAATATTGGCCGACTCTATAAAAATTGTATGGCTTTTCAGTGTATTCCGGGTGCTCTTGATTTGAAATTTTTTAAATGTAAAAGAAAATAAGATAAATATATGGTAATTATAGTGGTTAATAAGAATAAAAGATGATCCGCATGCAATACTATTTTTTCTTCTAATAAAGATAATTATTATCTCATTAACTTTATCACATTTCTCCATTATTATAATCATCCTCCCCAATCATTTTCCTATACTACAACGTCGACAATCATTCATCCAACGTATGTAGGCCGTAGAGGAGAAATAATTTTTCATTTTCATTTCATTTCCATTGAAGAATTCTAAACAACGCCCTTCGCATAACTTATCTCTACATCTTGAACATATAATGGGAATGAAACATGGTTGTTAATTAGAAAATTTTTCCCATAATACCCTCTATTTCTCTTTAGACCAGTTGACCGCTCTGTTTCACTTTTTGTATTCCATTTGGTATTCCACCCTACTAAATTATTAACACATATCGATGTTGTGTATATCATCCATTGATTATATTTTCACCATTCACGCATCTTTCATCTACAATATGAAATACAAAGTAGAATATCAAATATGGAATAAATGATTTCATGTGACCTCTACCACCACCTCCACCTTGCATCACCATTGTCGCAGTAGCATCATGGTCACTTTTCTTTTTCTTAATAGTGGAAGTGTACTTGAATCCATGGATTGATTTTGAGCCTCAACTTGGATGGTTTCCCAAACAATCAGTTTAACCATTTCCTCGGTTTTCCATAGAGAGAATACAAGAATGTCATGATGAACATATTGATGTATGGGGAACGTTACCCTTACTTAAAATAATAAGTTATCATTTATTTTAATTTGGTCCCTCCTTAAAATAATTATACATATTTAATTTTGACACGTGGAAATACAATATGTTGAATATTTCGAACAATCTCCCGCTAGGGCAAACACGTGACACCAAACAAATGTGTATTTCTTAATTGAGCTCAAACCTTGTTGTCATATGTATAAGTATTCCTTAAATAATTTTATCATCAATCTTATTGATATAGGACTAAAGAGATTTCGTAACTTTAAGCGTGACTAAAATCAATAGTATCACATATATCACACTACAATCAAAATGACTTTCATTCAAAGGAAAAAAATATTTAGTCTCATAACTTATTGAGTCTCCAGTTTTGATCCCAAAAATTTGCCCACCCAATTTTCGTCCGAAAATGAAATTTTGTTCAATTTTGGTCTCATTTTCATCGAAAAATAAAAAAGGGTCCTTTTTGGTCACGTACACGCGCAAGCCGGCGAGAATTGAGGATTTGTGACCTGAAAGATGATATGTACGCCGCTTAAGTTATTTTTAATATTTTATTTTTTAAACACAATATATTACACATTGCACTATAACTAATAAAATTAAAGCAAAACGACAATTAAAAATGGTGACTAATCATTTATCATATTAAAAAAATTATTAAAATCAAAATCAAAATATAACCTAAACTAATATGTAGATAAAAAAATAAACAAAAAGTAAAGAGATTGGAGATAAATCTCACATTCGGCGAGATTAGGGTTCACGAGTTGAGGATATTGAGAGAGTCACAAAAAAATTAAGAGGTTAATAATCGGACATTAAGGGAATTCATTGCGGTGGCGAGAATAGGATTCACAGAGGCTAGATTAGGATCTGCGATCTTCGTAAAAGATTAATGAGATGGTCTTCGTGCGAAGGAAAGACGCGATGGACTCGGGATCAACCTAACTATGATATGTTTTTTTAGAATTTTCTAGTATTTATATGCTAAATCACGTGGGAATCTGCAATTTGTGAAATGAATTATTTATTTATATATGTGGTGTAGCTATCAAAATATTTTCTTGCACATAGGTATGTGGGGATTTTTGTTTGTTGTAAAATACATTATTATTTAATGTACTGTTGTTTATTGCATTGATATCGAAATGTATTGTTGTTGATTGAGTTGGTGGTAGCATTTATACAATGGGTGGGGTATGTGGGGTTTCATTTGTTTTTATTACTTTTTTGCTTAAAGTGAGCATGTGGGGTTTGCAGGTTTATTTTGTTGTTTGGTTTATTACTTTTTTTTTTGGTGTTTTTATTTTTTAGATTCTAGAAGTAAGTATGTTATTGTGGTTATGCATTTAGGGGGACATTACGGATATGTCAAATACATTGTATGTTGGAGGTGAAAAATTAGTTTATGACTAGATTAAAGCCGATGAGGTTACAATGAGGGACCTAAAATAGTGGAGTACAAATATAGGGGTTAAGGGTCATAAAAAAAAATATCTTTGAGGATGACTAATTATCAATTTAAATTATGTATTTATGATAATGATCTTAGGTAGTGAGCTAGTAATTTTTGTCTTTGCAAAGGGAAATACATATATATGTGGAGTTATTACTGTAGAAGATAGTGTTGAGGGTGAAAACAGGTTGAGAGTGAGGTGAGGATAGGCCTGAGAGTGAGGACAGGTTTTGGGTGAACACATGGTTAATGGTGAGGACAGCCTAAGAGTGAGGACAGGTTGAGGGTGAAGTGGGGGGTGAGGTTGGGGTGAGGCCGATTATGAACCTTTTGAAGATTACGATTATGTTATTGGAAATGAGGTAAGCTCTATGGTGAAGATGATTATATGTTTGATAATGACGTTGAGGTAGTTGATAGTGAAGTGAGGGTTGAGAGTGAAAACAGGTGAGAGTGAAGTGTGGGGTGTGAGAAGAAAAGATGGTGAAAGGGATAAGGGTAAGACAAGAGCTTTTAACTCTCGTGGTAGGGAGTGTGAAATTGATAGGAAAAATGATGTGATTGCAGGTGATTTATGGAGGATACAACCATGGAGGATATTTTTGTATTTATGGAGGATACAACCCATGTCTAATCCAAACAGGATATTTTTGACCCCATGTCCGATCCAAACAAGGATATTTTTGTGTTTATGGAGGATACAACCCATGACACTAAGATTGAGGTATCTAGGCAGCAGACTCATAGGGCAAAAACTTAGCATTACTTAAGATTGAAGGTGATTTTGATGGTCAATATGCAAAGTTGTGGTCATATTGTGAGGAGATTAGAAGAACTAACCCTCGGTCAACCATTATCGTAGGAACATATGTGGATAATAGGGTAACAATGTTTAGCATGACATATATGTGTTTTGAGGCAATCAACAAAGGGTTTGTAGTTGGGTATAGACCCTTTATAGGGGTTAATGAGTGTCACTTGAAGACTAAACATGGGGTTGTTTTACCGATTGCGGTAGGGGTAGATGGAAATAATAACTTATTTCCTATTGCATATGTTGTGGTGGATACAAAAATAAAACAGAATCGAAAGTGTTTTTTCATAGTTCTTAAGTCTAGTTTGAGCATTAATACTAGTGAGATCACACTTATAAGTGATAAGCAAGAATGACTGATTCAAGCACTTGAAGTTGTTTTTCCTGGAGTGGATCATAGGTTTGTGTAAAACATGCACAATAACCTTTTGGTTGCACAATATATAGGTTTGACATACAAACAAGTCTGCGTGGAAGATAGCTTGTTGCACAACTGAAAGGGAGTTCAACAAAATGAGAAAAACTTAAGGTGGGGGCTTGGGAGTGGTTCATAGTGGTAAAATGCTTTCTTTTAGTGAGAAGTGATGTGGTATGCAATCTGCAATTTTCATATTTTTTAATTTTTCTACCTTTTCGTGTTTTTAACATTTTCTTAAACATGAAGATTGCACCACCAAGGACTACACTTGTAGATGAGGAAGATGAACATTGAGCGGATGAGTGGAGAGGGGTATAATTAGCACCCAGTAGAGCTAAATAACAATGAACAATTAGTTACCTCCGGATCCAATGCTTCAATTTCGTGTCCCTACCATGTTCCAACAACTATAGATGGAAACCCCCACTTCAACCAAGAGTACAAATTAGGACTCCACCACCATCTACATTTTGTCATGGTCGGTTCACACACAGAGGAATACAACTAGAGACAATGAAGGCAGGTTTTGTTGAAGGTGGACAAAGTTTATGAGCCTAGCACCTCAGCCCGTTGGAGGTGATATAAGAGGAAGAAGAAAGTGGGGAAATAGTGTGGAAGTAAAATATAGTTGACTTGTGGTCCGTTATTTGACATATTAATGAACCACTTAATTAATTTAACTTTGGGCAAATTAAGTATAGTGGTCTGAACAATGAACCATTCATTAAGTATTGTTGAAGGTGTATTAAGTATTTTGACATATTGACTATTGTCGTTTGTATAATGAACCACTATTTTGGCATACTAATTATTGTATTTGTAACAATGGTTGGTATCAATTATCTATGATGTTTATTTTTTGAAGTATTGTTGACACTCTATTTTGTAAGTTATTATTGATTCAAAATGTGGTAATATTGTTGGCATATTAAGCTTTGTTTTGATCATTTTTTCCTCAATTTTGCTCAAATTTTGTGGTAATAATTTAGTCATTTTAAGCACACAATAAATCTGTGTTTTTGCTCAAATATGGTGGTCATAATTTGGTCATTTTAAACACGTTTACTCTTTTAAACACACTTTTGTAGCACATTGAATTAGGGTTTTTGCTCAAATATGATGGTCATAATTTGATTATTTTAAGCACACTTTTGCAACACAATACCTTTGTTTTTTCCACATATATGGTGATCATATTTTGTTCATTTTAAGCACATTTTAGCAGCACTTGACCTCTGTTTGTTTTGCTCATTTAAATGAACTTTATTTATTCAAAACATAAATTGTAAAATTAATTCATTTGCAGCACACTTTGCTCATTTAAACAAACTTTGCTCATTCAAAATATGACAAAAATCATATGAAGATCAATACATTTCAAACTTCAAATACAATTCAAATACTAAACAATAGGAATCAACCTTCTAATACAATACAAATACTAAATCATATGAAGATCAACCTTGTTGATGTTTTTGATAGATGTTACTCGAGTGTGCCAACACTCATGTCACAATATCGGAATTTGTCACTCTACTTCCACTAACTCTAACCCACGAAATATTTTTCTCAATGTCTCTCGTGCAGTTGAAGACTTATAGCTTTATTATAAGTCAAAGTGTTACAAAACATTAGAGTGAGAAGTTGAGAAAAATATAGGGAGTTTACAAGAAGTTTCCTACATTCTAGGGAGATGTGGAAGTTGTGTCTCTGAACACTTTTGTATAAAAAAATTCTATAAATATTTTACTGTTTTGAAGGCATAAATCATTGATTGAGAGAGACATAATATAGCAAAGCCTATTGACATAGATTATTGAATTTATTGTCTGCTTTCCTCTCGCTTTCCTGTTGGTGAATGTTATCACATTTCACACAACATTTGGTTTAGTTTGTAATGGATAATAGATTAGTTGATTAATTTCTATCCACTTTGTATACGTAGACCATTTACGGTGTTATTGGTCCCACGATCAAGTGATATACAATTAGAAAATCTAGAAGGGGGGATTGAATAGATTTTCAACCTAATCAATTTTTCTTTTTAAAATTAAACCCAGACAATCCAAATTAATTCAGATTCTCTAAGTACCAGATTCAAACAGCGGAAGTATTTTATTTATACTTGATCCGATTGATAATTTCTTGAATAAATATTTTAACAAATGAGATTCATTGTAAACTGAAAGATGAATTGAAGAAATATAGAAAAGTAAAGAACACACGGTTTATCTTTTGGTTCGGATTTGTAAAAATCCTACGCCCACTCTCCTTTCACAAACTTTGTGAAAGGGTGTTCACTAGCTTACTTACTTTCCTTCTTTCTTGCTTACTTTACAAATCGAGACGATCTTCATCTTTAAATCTTCTTCTATCTACCAAAGTGTATCTATCAAACTAGAATACAATGCGTAACGTGAAGAAATTACAAGTGAGAGTGTTCTTCAAACACTTAGAAAAAATATCACAATATTTTTGATCTAAAACTGATGAGTGCTCTTTTGAAAATGTGTTCTTAGAAGTGAGTGCAAAAGTCCTTCTAAGGACTGTGCTTAGTCCTATTTATAAGGTCAGAAGACAGTTTGTTTGTTGTAACAAACTTAAAACCGCTTAACAAACCTTTCTTTAAAACTACCACGACCTCACCGATCTTGAGTCCTGGCCGTCCTGACTTTGATTTGGTTAAAACCTGCCTTTCTTATTCTACTCACTGGCCTTGACCTTGTCTTGAGCTCTTCATACTTTTCTCAATCAGATGACTTCTTCAAAACCTGTCTTCGGATGACCTTCAAGCTTCTTGAACTTAGCTGACTTTACCCATCTCATCTAGTCCGATCATTTCACTAGTGAAATGTACTACTTCAGCTAATCTATACAATTTCAGCTTGTCATTCTATTTACATGAGCTTATCTAACCTGTACATTTTAACTCATCAAAACTAAAACCCGATCTATCAATTTCTCCCTTTTTGATGAAGTTAAAACTAAAAAAAAAAACTCACAGTGGTGTTAGTCAAGGTTATTCAAGATAAACAAATAAGCATATTAAGCACATAAGTACCTTTAATACGATAGGTTCACATAAGAGCAACTATTCATACTTTAGTAAATATCCATACTCAAATTTTTTTAAGAATTTTGTTCTAAGGTATAAAGTTTTATCAGTATGATCAACACTTAGAAAAATTTCTTAAGTTTTCTTCAAAAGTTCTAATGGAAAAATTTGAACTTAAAAATAAGACAATATAAATAAGATAAGTTTAACATATTTCATTCACATTGATCAAGCGGCTTACATATTACGGGATGAGCAGATAAGATATAAAAGATGAAAAGAGAAATAAAATCTTATCTATACTCCCCATTGGCTCGCTTTAAACCACCAACCGATCGAAGACACTTTTCCCGAGTTGCTTGAGTTCATCTTTATTACCGAGTCCCGACTCCCTCTCGCCTTTATTTATTATTTCTTTTACCCACCAAGGTCAATGGTTCCATCTCGCATTCTTCTTCGGGTGAGCTAATTCAAAAGTTGGAGGAGCTAGATCGGCGTTGAACACCCTATCTCGCCTCATCAATCAGCCGGTGGTAGAGATCAGTATGTTCCTTCTCTATCCACTCATGCCATCTCGGGTCTTCGTCTTGAGTAGAAGTTCGAAGCCTTGAGAATGTTCCGAGTACATCCATTTGGCATCTAGGTTCTTCTCCTTATACCCCTTGGTGTATTGACTCGCAACAATCTTCGGTGGAGCAACCGATCTGTGGTAGGGCCTGAAAGCTTCATCATCTCGTTGTCTTCATGACCCATTTCCTTATGTCCCTGCTCCACATGAAGTTAAGATTCTTGTTTTGCTTCCTCATCTTCTTCCTTTCCCTCTCCCCATACATAGCCTTTTCCTTCTCGTATTCGCCTAATCTGCTCCTCGGACAAGTTCGAGTAGTCCGGCTCTCTTTCTTTTTCCTTCATCGATTTAATAAAGAATCTCAAATTAAGCCGGCTCCTCGATTACCTTTCCCTTTCCCTTCCCTTTAGCCTCGATTTTTCTTTCTCGGCTTCCTTTAGTATGGCCAAGTTTTTCCGACTTCTCTTCCTCCTCCTTTTTCCTCCTCTCCTCATCTTCTTGCAGTGCATCCTCAATCTGATTTACTTTGAGCTAGAGCGCAGCAAGTTCATTTGACTTCTCCTTTAATTCCGCCTTGGCTGCCTCCAACTCAGTGAGCTTGCCTTGAGGTCTATTTCCTATTTCGTTTTCAACTTCACTGTGAGGGACTCATTCTTTTCTTTCTCAGCTCTTTCCTTTTTGACTTCATCGGTGAGGTCCCTCACCTGAGTTTCGAAGCTCGAGCGGTGAACACGGAAATCTGATTTGTCGAGTGCAATAACATCTATGACTATCGCATTATCCTCGTGCCACTTTCTCCTTCAACTTCTTCAGCTCATCCTCCAACTTACGTAATCTATCAGCCAGAGAGGTGTTAGTAGAATTTGATAAATTTCGGACTATGTTTACCTCATCTCATGTTGGAGATCATTGTATCCGTGACAGCCCTTATAATCTTCTTCGTTCGCTTCTCCGTCAACATCTCAACCCTTGCTTCCATTTTTCTTTGCAGCTCTTAAAGCGGATGAGAAAGCCGAGAAAGGACTATCACCGTCGTCATCCTTTTGAGAGGATTCAGCGAAGAGGATGATTGATCCGATGAGGGAGTTTGAGGGGAGGGGGAATTCATCCGGATGTCTTCCGTAAGTGAATGAGAAATTTGTGGGATTTGAATGGGAGGGATTGTTGGAGGGATTTAGGATTGAGTTGGAGGAGTTGTGGGAGGTTGAGATGAGGAGGCGGATGGTTCGGTGGGAATGTTTGGTATTGATGAAGAGGGTGGTGAGGAAGTTATCCTGTACAATTGGGTCAATGGGTTCAGTGTAATTTCGGATGAGGGTAGAGTTAATATGGGGAAATGATGTTGGTAATGGGGTTGAATCGGATGTAGATGTGGAGGGAATTGTGGTAGAAGGGGTTTCAGATGGTATAGATTGGACAGGTTTAGGAGGGTGGTGACTAAGAGGCTCGAGGTTTCAGCCAAGACTACCTCTTCATCTCGCCAGAGTGAGCAACTTCCTCAGCCTAGAGATAAATTAGAAGAGGTACCTTCTTCCAAGACAGTTCTCTTGGCCGAGACAGTTCTCTTAGAGCTAGGGTCTTCTAACACCTCTGCTTTCTTCAATTGCACTGCTATTTGCGGAGTAGTTGTCTCCTCGGGTAGCAGATGGAAGGAAGGAGCAGCAGACGATTCCCAAAGAACCTTCTTTGATGCAGCTTTCACCAGCCGCCTTCTCTTATGAACTTGCTCTATGGCTTTCAGCTTCCTTGGATGTGAAGCCTCGGTGAGCTTCGGCCGTACCGAGGGTTGAGCTTCCTCTACCGCCGGTTCAAATTACCTTGCTTGCCTCGCCTCGTCTCGATTCGTCATCAAAGTCCTGAGGCCCCCGATCTGCTCATTCTTTGTCGAAGCCCTTCGCTTCATGTAGCTTCGACCCCGTCTGTCGCTTGATGGCACTAGGCAATAGATTTTCAAGCAAAACAATTATCTTGTTGAACAAACTAGTGATTGCGTTCTGATCCACTCTCCATTGTTGCAAACCAACCTCTTCTTCTCATCTTTTATTCTCGCCCATCAACACCTCTCGCCACTTTACTTGCACCCCATCCAAATTTGCTCTTAATCGGTAGAGTCTCGGCCTTGATAATCCATCGTGTGATTTTTCTCACCAAGAATGGATTTCGTGAGTATCGTCATCGAGAAGGCGATACTTTCTCCTTAGCAGATTTTTCTTCAATTCCTTATGTCGATCCTTGCACGAAGAACGGGCCATCATCTTGAATGATTCGCCCAATCATCTTCCTTGTAAGTAAAAGGATCCACACCTTCTTCATTTGTCTCGGTCGCAATAATCGACCTTGAAACGAGAGAGGCTTTCTTCATTTACGGTGGTTATGAAAACTCCATCATCATATTTCCCATTGGTGTAGAACTATATCCCCTCATATCCAGAGTCTTGTTATTCTCTGATTTCTTCGAGCAGAAAACTTTCAACCTCGATCTTTCAAATAATCGAGAGAATCTCAAGTGATTCTCTGTCTTGTGTGGTGTCGAAATCCACATACATTTCGACTTGATTTTCTTGTTGTAGGCTTCCTTGTTAAATCGAACCATTGTTCTTTGTAATTTGTGTGGGTTTTCTAGTCATTTAAGGAGGGTTTGGAAAATTTTTAAACGTAGGAAAATTACAGAGAGTAAAAGAGGGTTTTTCTCAAGTAATTTTGGTAAAATGAGGAAGATGAATGTTTAAAGGAGGGAAAATTGAATAAGTGGTCCACGTGTAAAGGTACTTTGAATCTGGACCCTTTATTTAAATGTCGCACTATTTTAGATCAACGGCTAATTAAATTTAGATGTTTGGAGTGCAGCGTGTGGCATTAACTCGGTTTTGAAATGCGTAAAAGTAACCGCCCAGCCTATTGATTAGACGGTTTTAGGGACACTTTATGCGAGTAGTAAGTATACTGACGTGGCCGAAATATACATTTCTTTGCATAAAGGTTTCCCCAAATCATTTGGATTTTGAATGACTTGGTCCGAAAATGACCTTGTCTGGGGTTTTTGAAAATACTTCATAGTCTGATTATTTTAAAAACAAAACATTTTAAGTCTGAGTTAATTTGAGCCATTTTTTAAGAATTGACTAAGTCTTATATCTTTACACAACTAGTACAAAAAGACATGCAACTCAGTAGAGGTTTTTCAAAAAGACAACTCATCCGAAAATTTTGAAATTGATGAGTCATGAGAGTATTTTGAAAACAAGGATTTTTGGTTTTGATCGAGATAAGGAAGATTTGAACCGATCTAACGGTGTTGTCTGAATCTGTTCTTGCAAATACACAAACTTGTGAAACCATTAGTATCTAGAGTAGATCGGACAAGATGCACATACTCATTTGACTTTTGAGAAAATCAGCTTATTATCGTGTCCTTGTCTGATTTACTTGATGTTTAGATAAGAAATATCAATTAAGACAAGGTCAATATAACTAATCCTTGATTGTTGATTCCTTAGAAAGGAGATCAATGATATCAGCTCTATGATTGTCCTTTGACACATATCAAGTCTGATATTTCTTTCTAGACATAATAAAGAAAGCGAGATAGAAAGAAAAACAAGATACAATCAATAGAAAATTATAAGTCAACTAATGATGCATCAAGTAATCCTAATTCTAGGCACGAGTTCTTTAAACCTAGTCCTAGCTAATTGTTTGGTAAGTATATCGGCTCTTTGAAAATCGGTTAATATCTTCTCTAATCGATATCACCTTTCTCTATATGATCACGAATAAAATGATGCCAAATATCAACATGTTTGCAATGAGTGTGTAAGACTAGGTTCTGGGTAATAACTATGACACTATTATTATCACAAAAGATGGGTACATCTCTAGTGATAATATTATAATCCCTTAACCGTTAATCGATCCGGATCAATCGAGAACAACAACTTCCGGCTTCCATATAATCGGCTTTAGTAGTGGAAGTAGCTACGAGAGGTTTGTTTTTAGACAACCATGAAATCGACTTACTTCCCGTAAGTTGGCAAGTTCCAAGTAGATTTTCCATCTAACTTACACCCACCAAAATCTGAACTGAGTATCCTAACAACTCAAAATTATTATCAGCTAGATACCATAGTCCTACATTTATTGTACCTTTCAAGAACTTGAGAATCTTCTTGTCGCTTCAAGATGACTCTTCTTTGGCTTAGCTTGAAAACGTGCACAGACACCTACCGCAAAAGAAATATCGTGTCTACTAGCGGTTAAATATAATCAAGAACCTATTAATCCCCTGTATTCTATCTAATCGGTGTCTTCCCCCTTATCATCTGGATCCATAGAGAAGTTTGTCATCATAGGTATATTAGCCTCTCGGTGGTACCTATTCCAACCATTTCAATAAGATCCTTTTCATATTTTGCTTGATTGATGAAGATCCCCTTCTTAGTCTGTCCGACTTGTAATCCAAGAAAGTATGTCATCTCACCCATCATGGACATTTCAAATCTGCTTTTCATGAGATGACTAAATTCTTCACAAAAAGACAGATTAGTAGATCAAAAATAATATCATCAACATAAATTTGTACTAATAAAAGATCATTATCCAATTCTTTTTCGAAATAAAGTCCTATATATTTTACCCTTTACGAGAATAATTTTGAATTAAATAATCGAGACAAGGTGTCATACCAGGGCTCTTGGGGCCCGTTTAAGTCCATATAGAGCTTTCTTCCGTCTATAGACCTTATCACCTTTGACAAAGCACGGAGGCCGCTCTACATAAACCTCTTCTTGACTAAGATTCAATTTAGAAATATTGATTTTACATCCATTTGAAAAACTAGTCGGCTTTATTTCTAACCATAATATTGTTCTCATCCCTTTTGTTTTTAAAGACACATTTGGTTCTAATGACTGTTTGATGATGAGGTCTTTCAATAAGCTCCCACACATCTTGTCTTTGAAACTCGATTCGCTTCTTTTTCATAGCATTAATCCAATTGGAATCGCTTAGAACTTCAAGAATCGATTTAAGTTCAAGTAATGAAACATAACAACTAAACATACAATCTAGATTTAGTTGTGTCCTAGTCTGGACTCAGAATCTAAATCTCCTATTATTTGTTCATTTGGATGATAAGTCATTACCTTTTTACCTTTATCTTTTACCAAGGATGAAGACTTGTCTCGAAATATCCTTTTCAAATGATTCTCGTATTACATTCGAAGCTTCTTCCCGATTGTCTGCAGTAAGGTGGTTGTCTGATCACCGAGTTTGAAGAACTTTCGTGCTCTCTATCTTTGTTTGAGTCCTGATTCTTCTTCCTCGTCTGAGTCGATTCGATCCATAGAACTTTACTATTGATCTCTTAATAGTCATCTTATGTAGATCATCGAAATTTTTGTGGTGTCATCTGCATCCTTGGACTCAAAAGTAGATTCATCAAAAACAACATGTGGTGTTTCTTCCACACACAAGATTGTCTTATTAAAAACTCTATAAGCCTTAGACACAAAGTGGAATATCCTAAGAATATCTCATCTGCAATCTTAGCATCAAAAGTTTTTAAATGAGATTTACCATTGTTGTGAATGAAACACTTGCATCCAAAGATTATAAAGTACGAAATCTTGGGTGATCTTCCTTCCATATTTCATAAGGAGTTTTACACTTATTTTTAACAATCAGACATCTATTTTGAATAAAACAAGCAGTATTAATGGCTTCGCCCAAAACCTCGTGTGGAGTGTTGTACTCGAGATAGCATAGTCCTTGCAGCCTTCTTTAAGAGTTCTGTTTCTTCTTTCAACAACTCCATTCTGCTGAGTTGTCCTCGCAATCGATGTTTCGTGTGCTATACCATTCTCGTCTACAATAGTTAGCAACAAGTGTATTAAAGAATTCAGTACCTTTATCACTTCAAATTTTAACAATACTTAGCCCTTTTTCATTTTGAATTCTTTTAAGAAATTATGGAATCTTTGTTATAGTCTCATTATTCTTGTACAAGAAAATAAATCAAGTAAATCAGAAGTCATCTACAATTACCAAGGTATATTTTCTTCCACCGAAGTTGAGGGTGTAATGGACCAAAAGATCCATATTAAGAAGTTCCAGAATCCTATTTGAAAAAGGACTATTTATTGTTTTAAAAGAAGTTCTAGCCTGCTTTCCTTTTTGACAAGCACCACAAACACGACTCTTTGAAAATACTCTATTTGGAAGTCCTTTAACTAAAGATTTCCTTGCTATTTTGTTAAGAGTTTTGAAGTTTAAGTGACCAAGACGTTTATGCCACAACCAATTTAAATCATCCGAACTCTTCATAGCAAGACAAGTATCTTTAGGACAACTTTTGAAGTTAGCAATGATTGTGGTATAATCGGGTAAGAGTTATTAAGACCAAATCAAGTTTATCGAACCCAAGGGATAAGATATGAAATGAGGCCCTAGGACATGAGTTTTCAACGACTATTGATGCAAGCTCGGATTTCAACTAAACAATCTACCAACAATGAAATACCAAAGGCAATTAAACAAGCAATTAAACTAGAACAATTAACAAGTAAGCAAACTTCCAACTAAGTATGAATGGGGAATGGGTGCTAGGGATAATCTCCACCAAGGAATCAATGATCACAACTATAATTGCATCAAATCACCATTCAATCCAGATAGAAAGTATGAACATCATGCAATAATGTCTCCATTTATCACATAATGCCTAAATATTAGTATTCTTAGTGCAACTAATCTCTCAATTATGAAGCACCTAATTCATACAATCATACACAATTATAACTCGATTAATCTCTAATCGCGTTAGCTCAACTTTCATTCGTTGCTAGAGTGATCAAACACTAATAAAAAAGAGATAAAAATGTATGAAGCACAATTAGCATCAACAATTAGGAAACTATCAATCTCAATTAAACAACAATCGTCAACAATTATAGCAAGAGCAATCAAATCATCCTCAATTTCAAGTATCCCAAACACAAGAGAATTACCCCATGGAGCAAAGTGCAAAATCCATGGGTGAAAAATCAACTAGCATGATCAACATAACAATTAAGAAATAGAAATCAAGAGATAAGAAGAACATCACCAATATTTTGCCAATTGAAATGAAATTGAATGCTTGAATCCACAAATGTAAACTTCTCTTCAATGGAATTACAACTTCAAGTGTCTAATCTAATGGATAAAATGCTAATCAATCAACAATTAAATGAAAATCTAACTAGAAATGTAAATCTAATGATCTAGGAAGGAGAAATTGGCTTGGAAGTTAAAACATTGCCCAAAAACTCAAAGGTAACTTCCCTAAACTAACTTATGCTCATTTTTCGTCCAAGGGGGTTTAAAAGAGAAAAATCTAAATTTTAGGTGCGTCGAGTCGAGCTTGGGGCCTTTTAAAAATAGAAAATTTTGCATTTTTAGGGTTTGAACACGGGACCTTCGCACACTCGTGCAAGTTCCATGCCATCTCACTAGCCACGATCTTGGTAATAAGCTTGCCCTTTATTATATATATTCAGCATCGAAGCATGACATGCCTTTTTTAAAAAATCAGAATAAAATGCCGCCTCCAAGGGTCGAACTCGGGTCTCAGGCAAAGATGGGCGAATACCTTGCCGCTAGGTGGGCGTGAGTTTGTTAACAAACACGCCTTTTGTAACATATATTCAGCTTAAGAAGCGTGGCTCGTTTGTAAAAATCAAGAAAAACCGTCTGTTAGGTTTTGAATTTGTATGTTTTGATGATGTTCTTAAAACCTTTGTGTAATAGGACCGGACCAAATTGAACTGTTAGTCGGTGATGATCTAGATAGGGTTTATGTCTTAGTACATTAAACTTGCTAGGCTTAACCTTTTGTATCGAGATGGGTTGAGAACTAAAGGCTGCTGATAAGAAGACTTAAAGATCTAAGAGAGATTTCGTTCAAGTCATTTAGAAGGGCGTCATGAAGATCAAGAAGAGATGATAAGAGTTACGCAAAAAGAAGTATTGTCAAGAAAGGTTCAAGTGAAGATAGCAAGGTTGGAATCCATGCTACAACAAGCTTTAGATGTCTTTGGAGCAAGGTTGAAAGTTGCTAGAGTTGACTTCAAGAAATTCATCGGGGATAACAAAAGTCGAGAAAGATAACTCTAAGATACTCGAAGTCAGTCAAGTGAAGATTTGATTATCAATCAAGATCAATCACGGGATAATTGATTGGTATCAGTAAAATCAATTATCCAAAGTCAAACAAATCTTCCAACGATCACTTACCATTTCTTTGAAGACCTGATTGACAAATTAGCCTAACGGCTAGTCAAATTCAGAATCATAAAAACTGGAGTGAAGGATTTTTAAAACAATACACGCGCGAGAAACATCAAGAACAACGCCTTCACTCATTGCAATACACGCTTAACTCTTCATACCGAGAAATTGATCGAACACGTTGAATTTTCTAAGAGATTTATTTTTGGTCAAGGAAGTGTAAATCACCTTTCATTATCTCTGTGCGAGAAAAGGTTGATTGTTTTTAGATCTAAGAGTTAACACTCGAAGATCGAATCGATTGTACCAAGGGCAGAACTTGTTAAACTTCCCGTGGTCGAATCCTCAAGAAGATTAGAGGAGACAAGACCGAGATTCGGTGGATAGTAAGACTCCTGTGGGATCGGGGAGAGTGGACGTAGGATCGTTTTATCCGAACCACTATAAAAATCTCTGTGTCTATATGTGCTTTCTGCATTCATACTTATAATCGCTCATTCATCGCTTTTACAAACTGCATCAAACTTGCTGTAGAAGACTCCAAAGTCTTCTATCATTAAGAAGGCTTTCTTTAAAAGGGTTTTTCAAATACACACGAGATTAGCTTCCGCACCATCGAGAAGACTTCGAGTTTCCGAAGTCTGCCGATCTCACTTAGCACACTCGAGTACCTTGCTTTGCAGAAGACTTCAAAGTCTTCTAACCTCACACTCACTCACGAAAAGTTGTAAAAAGGTTTGAGTGTGGTAAAGTCTATTCAACCCCCTTCTAGACTTTCCACCTCCTTGCACATCTCGTCCGGGACCAACAAGTGGTATCGGAAGCGAGTGGTTCAACCGACCACTGCTTTGGTTACCAATAGTCTTTGAGGAAAGACTGTTGTGGTCACTGAACAGATCTTTTTGAAAAACCGTTTTCATAAAACTCATTGCATTCATTGCATAATCGTTTTTATTACTAATAACGAGTTCTCATAAGAGCAAGAAAAGAAAGCTACCAGAGTTCTCTATTGAAGACTATGACTACCGGAAATTCCGCATGGAAAATCATCTTGGTGCAATTCATGATAGGATGCTCGAAACACTTGAAGATGGACCAATAAAGTTTTACTTTGAACCAGTAAGTTAAGGGAGCGGTGGAGCGAAGCATCTTCTCGGCAGAAGATTGAAAAGAAAAGGAGTGAAATGTCAAATGATGAGAGGAAACTATTTAATCTTGATCAAGTTGCTCGAACCGAGATCATAGAGACTCTAACCAGAGAACTTACAGAGAAAGTCAAGACATGTAAGACCGCAAAAGAGATGTGGGAAACCCTAGCACTCATGTGTGAAGGTTCGAGCAAATTAAAGAAAATAAGTTGCGATCTATTCTACATTCGTTTGACACATTTAAGATGAAGCCTGATGAGACAATAGATCACTTGGATCTAAGACTGACAAATATCATCAATAAAGCAAGTTCATTAGGAAAGTCTTATACCGAGAAAGAGATCAACAACAAAATATTGAGATCTCTAACTAGTAAATGGAGAGTCAAGATCACGAGTGATCGGAGATACAAAAGAAGCGAGCAGGATAAGTCATCATGAGTTATTTTCACATTTGAAAGCTCATGAATATGATTTGAAACAAGAAGAAGACGAGGACGAAGGAAATTCAAACTCTACGGAAAGGAAGTTGCTTTCAAGGTCACTTCGAATCAGTCATCAAAAGAACCTATTGGAGAGGATTTAAGCTTGAAAGAACAAATGGCCTTGCTGACGAGAAAGTTTGATAAAATGAATTCAAATTTGGGAAATATAGAAGACATTGGAAGAATTCAAAGAAAAGCTGGTTTGTGTCAGGAAACAAATCTTCGGATAAGAGATCGAAGATTCCAAGGAGGATAGGAGGTTCAAGACTCCGGAAAGAAAAAGAGAAGAAAGTCCAAGAAGGAGAGACTTTTCTCCTAAAAGGGATTCTAGTCCAAGAAGATCCTCTAGAAGTGATGCCTGCTATACTTGTCATAAACTGGACATTTCAGCTATGACTGGTCCTGCACTAACTCCTAGAGAAAGAGAAGAAAAGAGATTAATGAGAAACCGAAAGTTTGTCGACAAGCGTGCTTTAGTAGCGTAAGAGGAGGATACTCTCTCAAGCGATTCAACATCATCATCAGACTTCTCTTCGAGACAATGATCTCGTGTCTTATGGCAAATGGAGATAAGGTATTTTACGATTCTTGTTCTTCGTCCGCTTCCCGTGTTTCTTTTGCAGTAAGAGTTTGACCATAACTTTGTTGATAAGTTAATGGAAGATCTCAAAACCGCTATAAATGCTTACAACCGTGTGGAAAAGGAGAATGTGAGCTTGAAAGAAGAAATTGATCGATTTACACAAGAATCTATTAGCAAGACATCTCGAGACACTAACAAATTCTAATCGATAACTTCAAGAGTTAAATACTCTTAAAATGAAGTATCTTGAACAGGAGTTTCTTTGGTAGAAAGGTTGCTTGCCGAGAATCTTGAGAAAGCGATCGATTGAAGATTCTACAAGCTAAATTCGATGAACTTTTCCATCGGCATGAGCGTATAAAATCAAGTGAGGAACGTTTAAGTTTGAGGTTGGATCAACCGAACAAAGCTTCTCATGCAGCTTCAAACAATAGTTGAATCGTCTCAAACACCTAACGTAAAGAAGGGAATTGGTTTTACCATTGCCCAATCCTCACAGGTTCAAACAAGTGTACTTAAGAAGAGTACACATGTTAAGGGTAATGATTTGGTAGGAGAGGGTTCCAAACCTAAACCTACCGATAAGGGTAAAAGGTTGCTGACCCCAAAGAAATCACCGAATGGGAAGAAGAGTAGTTATACTCAACAACCTAAACAACCGATGAGGTATCAAAAGAAGGGGGAATCCCAATTTAAGAAACCTCAAGAAGGTGAAAAGTAGACTTCACCGAAATCATCTACGAGGAGACAGCCTCAACCGAAGACTACACAATCTAAGCAAACTTCAAAGCTTGCTAACCGATCTACTAAGTCATTTGTGCCTGTGAGATATGAATCTTTTGATGGCTCAAGTAGAACGTACCCTTATCATCAAAACTCTCGAACCATTGCACAACGGCTGATCACTCCATCTAGAGGACCTCGAAGGGTCGGAAGTCTTCTCGAAGGAACACGATCGACACCCATAGACAAACATTCAAGAAGGCACCAAAGGATGAGGTTGTCTATGTTGATATGTATGGAAGAAGGATAAGATCTTCTGAACACGATAAGAAGAATCCATTCCTATGGATTCCTAAAGATTGTGCTAACTCTCAAGGACCCAAACCTAAAGGGTACCTAAAACTTAACTAAACGTGCAGGGACGCCGTGGGACATGAAAGAGAGGTTCTTTGGGAATACTGTCTGCAGTACATCGACAGTGGGTGCTCGAAGCATATGACTGGAAACAAGCAACTCTTGAGCTCAATAAAATCACAAAATGGCCCACGGGTGGTATTTGGAGACAATAACTTTGGTATTACCAAAGGTGTTGGGACTCTATACATTGGAGATGTACGTGTGGAGGAAGTTTTCTACGTGGAAGGATTAAAGCATAACTTGCTTTCAGTCTCACAATTCTGTGATAAGGGATACTCGATTAAGTTTTCTAGTTCCTTGTGTGTTGTTTTGAGTGGCTTAAATGATCGTGTACTTTTAATCGGCTTGAGAAAGGGCAATGTTTATGTTGCAATTTCGTAAATGTCCAAGCAATACATGCCTTGTAGCAAAAGTACTTGAAACTAGTTGGTTATGGCACAAGAGATTGAGTCACATAAATTTCAAAACACTAAACAAGATAGCCGTAAGGTCTCTTGTAGAAGGCTTGCCAAATGAAGTTTTCTCAAAAGATCGATTTGTGACTCGTGTCGAGAAAGGAAAGCAAACTAAGGCCTCATTCAAGGAAGTTTCGTACCAACGTCAAGTAGGGTACTACGGTTACTTCACATGGATTTATTTGGCCCTGTATCCCCATTGAGCTTCGGTGGTAGAAAATACACTTTGGTGGTGGTAGATGACTATTCAAGATTCACATGGGTGATATTTATGTTCAAGAAGAATGAAACCATCACAAGGTTACCGGAACTATCAAGAGATTACAAAACGAAAAGGAGAAAGTGTTGTAAGGATTAGAAGTGACAAAGGAACAGAATTCTTAAACTCTCACATAGCGACGTATTGCAAAGAAGCTGGAATTCAACATGAAACGTCTGCGGCCCGCACTCCATAGCAAAATGGTGTTGGAGAGGAGAAACAGAACACTCAAGGAAGCCTGCCGTAACAATTCTAGCTAATACAATGTTCCTCAGAGGTTTTGGGCAGAGGCGTGAATACAGCATGTTATACTCGAGAATCGAAGCTTGACTAAACAATATGGAAAGACACCTTATGAGTTATGGAAAGGTAGAATTCCTCGTGTTTCTTTCTTTCGTGTTTTTGGTTGCAGTGTTTCATTCATGACAACGGAAAATCCAAGTTAAAAACTTTTGATGCCAAGGTTGCTGATGGGATATTTTTAGGATATTCCAAAGACAAGCAAGGCTTATCGAAGTTTTTAATAGGAAAACCCTTGTTGTGGAAGAAACACCTCATGTGGTTTTTAATGAATCTACCGTTGAGTATAAGGACAAAGGAAGAGAAGAGTCACCGCGTAGGGTTTGAGAAACTTGAACTCAAGGATAAGACAAAATACGTCAAGGTTCATTTACCTATTTTAGATTCCGATTCTCAAGATGATCAGCAAATCTCAAAGTTGGCGTAAAAGGAAAAGATATTCTTGAGACAAGAGAAGACTCAAGCAAAACAAAGTCTCAAGTAACCTCAAGAGTCGCGATGACTCACCCAAAACTCCGGATATAAATTTATCAAATCAAGGGGGAATGACTCAAGATGATGTTCCAATAATGCCTCGAGAAGAGTTGAACGCATCTAATAGAAGGAATTGGATGACAGATCATCCCGTTGATTTAATCTTAGGTAATCCTCAAGATGGAGTCAAAACAAGAAGAAGGATAAATCTAGATGGTTTATTTAGTCGCTATGTCTCTCTTCAAGAACCAAAAATATTGAAGAAGCACCGTGGACACAAACCGGATAGAAGCTATGCAAGATGAACTAAATCAATTCACACGACAAGATGTTTGGATACTCATTGATAGACCAAAACATCAAAAAGTGATTGGAACAAAGTGGGTTTTCAAGAACAAGAAAAATGAGAAAGATGAGGTCATCGAAATAAAGCAAGGCTCGTTGCGCAAGGTTACTCACAGTCGGAAGGAATTGACTATGATGAGACGTTTGCTCCAAAGAGCAAGATTAGAAGCTATAAGATTATTCCTTGCATACGCAGCATATATGAAATTGAGTATATCAAATGGACGTAAAATCAGCGTTTCTAAATGGAGTTCTTGCGAGAAGAAGTATACGTTGAACAACCTCCGTGTTTTGTACAAGGAAATCAAGTATACCGACTCAAGAAAGCTTTATATGGACTAAAACAAGCTCCCGAGCTTGGTATGACACATTATCACGCTTCTACTTGATCATGGATTTAGTAAAGGGAAGATTGATCGAACTTTGTTCGAATTGAAGAAGATCGTGATATTCTCTTAGTGCATTTATGTGGACGACATAATCTTTGGATCACCAAACAAGAAGCTTTGTGAAAAATTTAGTAAATTGATGCAAAGTAAATTTGAAATGTCTATGATGGGAGAAATGAATTATTTCTTAGGACTTCAAGTCAAGCAAACTTCAAAAGGAATATTCATAAACTAAGCAAAGTATACCAAAAATATGCTAGAAAAATTTGGAATGATAACAAGCAAGGATGCAAAAATTCCCATGGTGACAAATTACAAGATGGATCCAGATGAGGATGGTGAAAGTGTTGATCGGACTATGTACCGAGGACTAATAGGTTCTCTGCTATATCTAATAGCAAGCAGACTGACATTTCTTTCGCAGCTTGGTGTATGCGCAAGATTTCAAGCCATCAAAGAAAAGTCATTTGGATGCAGCAAAGAAGATTTTAAAATATCTCAAGGGTACCGCAAACTTGGGTCTTTGGTATCCTGCCGATGACAATTTGGAACTCGGTGGATATTCCGATTCAGACTATGGTGGTTGTAGAATCGATAGAAAATCAACCACAGTGTACTTGTCAATTTCTTGGAAGTAAGCTGGTCTCGTGGTTCTCTAAGAAGCAAACTTCAGTGGCTACATCAACCACGGAAGCAGAGTATATGGCCGCCGGAAGTTGTTGCTCACGCTACTTTGGATAAGTCAACAATTACAAGACTATCACATTGTTACTAAAGAAATTCCTATCTTCTCGTGATAGCAACAGTGCAATTGCTATTACTCGTAATCCAAGATTTCACACAAGATGCAAGCATGTGGATATACGTCATCACTTCATTAGAGATCATGTCGAAAAGAGAAACATTCGAATGGAAAAGATTCATACAGATCGACAGAGAGCGACATTTTTACAAAACCTTTGGCGTAAGCACGGTTTAGAGATCTATCGGTGGAACTAGGTCCATTAGATCCAGGAAAACAACAGCTTGTCAAGAAGAGTATAAAGCTTGTCAAGAAGAGTATAAAGCTTGTCAAGAAGAGTATAAAACTTGTCAAGAAAGTATAAAGGCTCTTTGCAATGAACTTTCAAACCTCTTTGGAGAAGGGTCTAAAACCTTGTCTACAAGATTTCAGTGGTATCGATTGATTACAATATCAACCGAGATATGTTACTCTTACTCTCTCCCTCTTTCTCTCTCTCTCTCTCTCGATTTACTTGTTTATTCGCTTAAGAAATATTCTTGATATAAAATATTCCTTGTTTCTCGTAGCTAAAATAATTTTCGAATATTTTATTTCCTTATTTATCCTCGGCTTTGAAAATTAACGCTGTGAATTGTCAAATCAAATCTTTTCAACCATGGGGTATGGGATAATTTTCCTTTAAAATATTATTTCCTATTCTATTTCTGCAAGGACCCGAAAATCTCTCAATTTTTGAAAATTACCTTTTTCAAATCCAGAGCCGAGGACACGCACTTTTCGGAATTCGAACCGCTTAATTCATAACCGCTCGATCTGATCGTGCAATATGCCAATCAACGTTCAAATCTTATTTTGTATTTTTAAAATTTAGCGGTTTCCTTCTTCTTTCTTATAAATTGATGTTCTTTTCTCTCTCTTCCTCATTACTTCATATTATTGTTCATCTCTTTCCTTCTTCGATCTTTGTTCATTTTCTTTGAGTTAATATCAATGACTCCAAAACAATCTTCTTCGAAAACAATCGCAGTGGAAACACAAGACTCTAGACCCTCCGGTCCTATCGGAGAAAGTACGGAGTGAATTATCCGTAGATTTTAGAACAACCGGATAGCGAGAAGCGGTGGAGATTTTGAATCTCCTATCTGATCGGGGTTTGTATCGATCTTGTTCGGCTCATTCTTCCGAACGACGAACTCTTGATGCTTATGTGGTACAGCTTCTGGTTCGTGGTGAATTTGGTAAGAACAGGATCAAACGACAGTGTATGGCCGCAGTCTCGACCATCGACGAGAGGATGTTCATCAACATTTAGGGTTATCACCGCAAGGTATTGACCTGAATCTTATATGTTAGAAAATCATCTCGAAGCCTTTCGTTCTCTAGCGAAAACTTCATGTCGGCATCATGTGTCGGATTTGAAGAAAGCATATCTCAAAAGGAAGTATAGATCGTTGTTTGACATCATGGTGAAAGTGATGTTTGGTGAACGCCAGTATGGACTCGGTAAGTCGAGGCATTTGTGTGCTTTAAAGGCGATTGTGGATGGAGTCGAGTGTGATTGGGTCAAGAATTCTTTGAGATTCTGCAGAAGGAAAAGAAACGAGGTTCTTTCGGACAGAGGTGGTTGGACATCCGTGGTTAAGGTATGGGCTGTGGAACAATACGTTTCCATGTCGAACAAGATCACGGTGTTGCCGGGAAAGGGTGATGCCCAACACGGCGTAGGACCCAAAGTGGACGAAACCATATACCAAGGCAAAGTTTATGCTTTGAATAAGGATGAGGAGCTCGGTGGTCCTCCCGATTCGATGATGAAGAAGACCAGCCGAGATTGAGGGAACTGCGGATGTGTCACCCATCGGAGGAATTGCCCAGTGATTATTGGTGGGAAGGATGAGATCAGTAAAGATTTGGAAAATTCTTCCAAGAGTATTAGTGATCGTGCACCAGCAAGTTCCAAGGCTGCTAGTACAGAGAGAAGACTCGGAAGTCTTCTCGGCAAATAAGATCAAATTCCGATTTCTCAATTACCACAGAGAAAGGCAAAGAGATTCACCGTGGCAACCCGGAAAGATTTCGTGAGCGATGCACCAGGAGCATGATGCCTCCTAAGGTATCTCCCGGAAAGAAAGGATCGTCGGTGGTGGATGCAATGGAGGTTGATGATTCTCCGATTTCGGATCTTTGAAGAGATGGTCTCTCATGAATCCGCCAGAAGGAGGAACAGTACCAATTCCGTTTCCTTCTCTTTCTCGAGATTCCTTCTTCTTCAAAGCTTGCTGCACCGATGGAAATTGGCGATGATGTTGCGGGCATGGGTGCCGCTCGGAGCCTACCACCCAAAGTTGCCGAGGATGATCACAGTGGAGGTGTGGTTGGAGATGTCCCAATGCAGATGGTTAACCTTGCCGATAGAATTCGTGGTCCATTTGAGAAGTGTTTGATTACCGAGGTTTCTACTTGGGTGGACGGCAAGTTTCCTAGATTACATGATATGTCGAGGAGCGTAGCTTGCTGATAGACATCCTAGTATGGAGAAATGCAAGGTGGGAGCAATAGATGATCTTATTCTTCCGGCAAATGAGATTGGCCATAATGAGTTCTCTCTATGGGAATTCGAACTACGTAACAAGGCCGGAGTTGCCAAAGCTTTTGACCTAACCACGTATCATCAAATTGCATGCCTAGTTGCTCGACCGATGGATGAACCAGAGCTGTGAAGGTAGTTCAGCTCTTCTTTTACAGTTCTCAAGAGATCAAGAAAGGTGTTTCTACTATCCCTCCTCCTCTTCCCGATTTTACATCTGTTCGCTTGCCCAACTTTATGCCTGTTATTGTTCATGAGGATCTGCTAAATACACTCCTCTTGCCGAGTCTATTGAGTCGTCCAAGTCCTACACCGAGGCCGCCATTCAGACGGCCCCTCTTTGATCCGTCAAACCGCCGCCGATATGTTTTCTCGAGCAACAGAGACTATCATCGAAACTCTTTCTCGCATAATGTTGAACAACATAAATGAGGTGAGAAAGCACGTTGAAAGTGTAAAGGCTGAAGGTGAGAAAGCCGAAGCTACTCTCGTGAAGGTGTTTGCTGAAAGAGAGGCGGTTGAGGACAGATTTCGGACAAAAATGGAGGATCGACATCGAGACTCGTGCCATGGAAGCACGATTAAAAGAAGGAATTGATCAGAATGCGGCTATCCAATCATCTATGCTGGACATGGGAAATCAAATTGCGATCGCTCAAGAGGCAAATGCTAGATTGACGGAGACGGCTACATATCGCGGCCGACATCTTCATTGCTCAACATATGCTCAAAATCGATGAGAAGATTGCTTCTCCAATAGCAATGAGTATGCCGAATCAAGAAGTTCACGGAAAAGTTTACTCGCCTACTGACGGGATATTCTTGCCAAGATGACGGAAATGGAAGGTCGCTGGACCCCTCTTTTGAATGATGTTAAAAGGGGGAAAGCCGGTTGAGAACCGAGATGGTTGACAGAGATGAGGCTAAGGATAAAGAATTGAAGGATTTGAAAGATAGGCTGGAGGCTGTTGAAAGTTTTCTGTTGGAACGGAAAGAAAAAGCAGAGTTGAAAAGGGCATTGCGAGAGTCTCATGGAATGGATGAAGATGAAGGTCAAAGTTCCCAACCACCGAAAAGGAGAAGGTTGGTTAAGATGTCTGAAAAAGTTCAAGGAAAGTCTGTGAAGAAGAGTTGGAGGCTTTGCATGAGGAAGCCTTTCTTCTTGACTTAGAAACTAGAAGGATGGAAGAGAAGGATAGTCACAAGATGATCAAGCTACTAGGGAAGCAAGGGAAAGAAGTGGATGTGTTGGAGAGTAAACAAAAGCAGCTTATACCGAAGAAAGCTACCGTAAAGCAAAACCCGCCGTGTCAAGGAAGAAGCAGAGTAAGAAAGGAAAGAAGCTTCTGGAGCGAGAGGGCCGAGGAAGACTTTATCCTCCCCACAATTCGATGGATTTGTGGATGATTGCTGTCCTCCTGAGAGAATTGAGGACCGGAAAGCAAGAAAGAGGGATTTCATCTGCTCATACTATGTCTGCAAAAGTATTGGCGTCGGGGCCACAAATAATGAAACATTCTTTGCTTGGATGGAGGAAAAGCACAAAGAATCTTTGGGCGTATATTCCGAGAGCTTCATGGAATTCAACCCGAACCTTCAAGCGCTGAATTTGAAAAGATTCCTACTCCACCACAGCAGATGGGAAGTTTGACCACCGAGTGTTCGCAGACGCTCAAAATCTACTTGGCCGAGGTCAGCCCACCTATTGGAACAAATAATGAGAACTCTATGATAGAGTGTATGAGTGGCTAAACGTTCCCACAGGTTTCAAGGTATGACCGAGGAAGACATGAAGGTTGCCGGTTGGGAAGCTAGACCGCCGAGAAGCTGATGTCGATTTATCTTTTTATGCATTTCCTTGTTATCTCTTGTTCTTTTTGCTTTTCACTGTAATTTGTACCGATCGATATATATATGAATAGAAGTGAATGTTTTGCGCCAATACAACTTCTCGTTGTCACTGGTTTTGATTGAGATCTTTTAAGATTTTTTTGTCTTTCTTTCGCTTTTCCTTGTTTGTGAGCAGTTCTCAAGAAGGTTTTAACATCATCAAAAAGGGGGAATTTGTTAGGTTTTGAATTTGTATGTTTTGATGATGTTCTTAAAACCTATGTGTAATAGGACCAGCTGAACTCGTTAGTCACCGATGATCTAGATAGGGTTTATGTCTTAGTACAGCTTAAACTTGCTAGGCTTAACCTTTTGTATCAAATGGGTTGAGAACTAAAGGTCTGCTGATAAGAAGACTTAAAGATCTAAGAGAGATTTCGTTCAAGTCATTTAGAAGGGCGTCATGAAGATCAAGAAGAGATGATAAGAGTTACGCAAAAGAAGTATTGTCAAGAAAGGTTCAAGTGAAGATAGCAAGGTTGGAATCCATGCTACAACAAGCTTTAGATGTGCTTTGGAGCAAGGTTGAAAGTTGCTAGAGTTGACTTCAAGAAATTCATCGGGGATAACAAAAGTCGAAAGATAACTCTAAGATACTCAAGTCACCAAGTGAAGATTTGATTATCAATCAAGATCAATCACGGGATAATTGATTGGTATCAGAAAATCAATTATCCAAAGTCAAACAAATCTTCCAACGATCACTTACCATTTCTTTGAAGACCTGATTGATAAATTAGCCTAACGGCTAGTCAAATTCAGAATCATAAAACTGGAGTGAAGGATTTTTAAAATAATACACGCGCGAGAAACATCAAGAACAACGCCTTCACTCATTGCAATACACGCTTAACTCTTCATACCGTAAATTGATCGAACACGTTGAATTTTCTAAGAGATTTATTTTTGGTCAAGGAAGTGTAAATACCTTTCATTATCTCAAGACGAGAAAAGGTTGATTGTTTTTAGATCTAAGAGTTAACACTCGAAGATCGAATCGATTGTACCAAGGGCGTGAACTTGTTAAACTTCCCGTGGTCGAATCCTCAAGAAGATTAGAGGAGACAAGACCGAGATTCGGTGGATAGTAAGACCCCGTGGGATCGGGGAGAGTGGACGTAGGATCGCTTTATCCGAACCACTATAAAAATCTCTCGTGTCTTTATTTGCTTTCTCGCATTCATACTTATAATCGCTCATTCATCGCTTTTACAAACTGCATCAAACTTGCTGTAGAAGACTCCAAAGTCTTCTATCATTAAGAAGGCTTTCTTTAAAAGGGTTTTTCAAATACACACGAGATTAGCTTCCGCACCATCGAAGACTTCGAGTTTCGAAGTCTGCCGATCTCACTTAGCACACTCGAGTACCTTGCCGCAGAAGACTTCAAAGTCTTCTAACCTCACACTCACTCACGAAAAGTTGTAAAAGGTTTGAGTGTGGTAAAGTCTATTCAACCCCCTTCTAGACTTTCCACCTCCTTGCACATCTCGTCCTGGGACCAACACCGTCCCTACCAAGTTTTAAACACGGACACTATGCACGCTTGAGGAAGTGCCTTACCGCCTAGGCTAGGCACGATCTTGGTCATGATTTGTCTTTTTAATACATATTCGACTTGAGCACACAAAAATTCAACATTTTCTCACTTCATCCTCAAGCTCGACCCGGCTCGACCAATGTTCGAGTCCAGGGATTTTTGTGGACCCGACCTTCGCTTCGACCCCGTTTTCACCCCACGTGTTCGTCTCTTCACCGTATGAATCTCGGTACTCTCGGTTCGGTCTAATTCCTCCGAAAACCCTGAAAATGAGACGAAACACTTGTAAAAACCATTAATTCTCACATTGCCTTTTATGGAAAAGAGTAATACTCTACACCTTAAAACACAAATTCAAACACATTTCATCACTTTTTGCAATTAATTACCTCAAAAATCATGCATCAATTCACTTTCATCAAACACCCCCAAACATAAGATGTTGCTCGTCCCTGAGCAACGAAACAAATAAGCACAAAAGAGTGAATTGATTGCAATTATGTCTCATAGCATCATAGAAGAAAATAGGATAATCAAACTTATCAATGATCTCAAGTCTCAATGCAAATTGTCAACTAGCAATCAAAATGTATCATGCTCAAATAAATGCAATATCCAATACTCAGATCATTGCTTCTTCCATGAAGTGTTTCTCTCATCTCTCAAGTGTATAAAGGTACAATATGTCACACAATCATCAAATTCACAAACATGCATCCCATAAGCTTGCCAAAGGACTCAATCTCCATTATTTTCTTTTGTGTTTCAATCAAGAATCAAAGAAGTCTTTCATCAAGGTTGTAATGTAGGCTCTTTGGAATGAGTGGATGAATTTAGGTAAGAGTGACTCAAAAATTAGTAGAGAACTTGAATATTAACTAAGCAATTCTATACACTTCTCTTCCAATTCTTTAACAATCAACACTTTTTTCTTCTTCATGCTTTTCAAAGTTCATTCACCACCATTCTTTTGAGCTTTCTTTCAATTAAGCTCACACATTGAATTTTTCTTCTTTTCACTTTCACACTTTTCTCCACAATTCAATTTTTTTCATCTTTCAACCTTTCTTTCATCTTTTTTCAACAATCAACTTTGCTCATCATCATTCCATCACACTTTTCATACAATGCACCATCTTATAGCCAACAATCAAGCTCTACTAAACATAGGACAATAAGACTCATAAAAATAGGCAAAGTGGTTTCAATTTCACTTGGCTTGTCAAAGAATAAGGACACAAGGCTCAACATGGCTTACTAAGGAAATCAAATGTCTTCGGTGGGGAAAAAATTTGGCTAAGTGACTTCTCAATTCAAACATGGCCTCTTATCATATCATGAAATCACACAAAGATCAATTTCAATAAGTCCAAAGGCAACTTCTAGCATACAAATCCATGAATGATGCACTCACAAAGAAATTTCAACCGTATAAGATGTACGATTCTTAAGGCACAAAAGCTCACGGGCTTAAATTGAGCAATGAATCAAGTATTTTCAATCACATTCATCATCACATAACCATCAATCATGCTAACTTCAAGCCACATATGAACTTATGATCACTTCAAAATATAATTCATCGTCGAATCAAGCACAAGTGCAAATGTACATAATCTCAAGCATAATAACTTCATCACAAATATCACTCAAATATATGCAAGAAATCCACAAATAAAGCACAGTAATGAATCACACCCCAAATTATACACAAGAGCATAAAAGATAGGCAAGGAAAGAGGAACACCTCCCCCAAACTTAGACAAGTCTAAGTTTGAAAGAAAGTGTTGCACCGTAAAGCCTTCAAAATCCACCTTCCTTCATGCATATAAGGATCATCAAGCCTCCTAGTACTTCCACTACCTACAAATATCACAAGACTCAATTATTCAAAGCAAGAAAATACAAAAATAAAAGAAAACAAGAAAACGATGGGTTGCCTCCCATCTAACGCTAAGTTTAACGTCATTTGCTTGGGACGGAAATCAAGGAGTTCATACTCCCCTGTTCTCATGAATGTTAGGCACTTCTTTTGGGATAGGAGAGTCCATGTGCCTAACTAAGGTCTCCTTTGTAAATAAGCAACATCCCCTGTTGGTTCTTGGTTTTGTAGGTTTTGATGATATTTCTAAAACCTATATGTAATAGGACCAAATGAACTCGTTAGTCAGTTGATGATCTAGATAGGTTAGTATATGTGCTTAAGGTAACCTTGCTAAGACCTATCCAGATGTCTTGTAGATGTATGAGAACTCGAAGACGAAGACTTTGAAGACAAGACTTTGAAGACAAAAAGACTTGAAGGGAAAAGACTTGATCGGAAAATAGACAACCGTAAAACTACAAAGGTTGCTATCAAGAAGATCTAGAAGGTTTCTTGTATCCAGAGAGGTTATCGCTAAAAGGCTAGAAGACTTATAACGTGCTCTAAAGCGTAAATGGACACAATTTATGAAGGTCATGTAGTCAAGAAGATTTGGACAAGAAGATAGCAAGGGTGATAAGCTTGCTAGGATAGAGATAGAAGACTTGATTGGTCCAAGATGAATCAAGATATCAATCAGATAATCCGTATCAATTAGATTCTGATTGGAAGATCAAAATCGCAAAAAGTCAATCTATCAAGAGATAATTGATTGGATTCGCATAATCAATTATCTAAGTCAAATGTATCTTCCCAAACGACTACTTACCATTTCGACAAAGACACGATTATCAATCACCTAATGTACCTAGTTGATTCCGGAATCCATAAATAAAAATAAAGGGTTTCGAATTGATACGGAACTACGTGCGAGAAATTTCAAGAAATCCTATCATTCATAGCAATACAAGCACACTCATTCAAACCACGAATTGGAACACACATTGAATCTAAAGGCCTGATTCTGGTTTAAGAATGACAAATCACCTTTCAATATCTCGAGTACGAGAGAAAGTTGATCGTTTGTTAGATCTAAGAGTTAGAACAAACTCAAGGATCATCATTTGTAATTAAGGGTAGGAACATGTAAAACCTCCCGTGGTCATAACCTCAAAGTGATAGAGGAAACAAGACCGGCAGATTTTTTGGATAGTAAGACCCCTATGGAGTCGTGGAGAGTGTGTTATATCAAGAAGTTTTGATAAGTTAAAAGAAGCGATTCGGATGATCGACGACCAAGAACAAATGAGATTAAGTCCTCATGCTAAGCCGATCGACGAGGTCGAGAACCAAACTAGTCAATCAAGTCCGGAAGATTACAAATCATCCGGAGACGAGCTCAAGTCTAATCATCTGCAGGAGACAAATATGAAGAGCTCAGACGAGGTCAAGATAAGCCGAGTAGAATAAGAAAGGCGAGTCTTCACCAAGTCACCGCAGACGAGTAGAATAAAATCACCGAGGTCTAGAGCGGTTTCCAAGAATAAGTTTATTGAGTAGCTTCTAGTTTGTTAAAACTAATTAACAAACTAACCTGTATTTTCAGACTTATAAATAGGTCTAGGCACTTCATTAGGAGATAATAAAAAAATCACACAAGTTATTCTTTTCAAAGAATGATTCTCACAATTCACAAAATTTCAAAAAGCACAAAAATTGTTTTCAAGGATCTCATCATAGATTTTTCTAAGTGTTTATAGAACACTTTTCTTATACATCTTCGAACACTCTTCTATTACTTTAGAGTTAGATTTTTCAAGAATAGTTTAGAAGATTGAAGGTTTGAAGATCAAGTTGTAATTTGTAAGTTGTACGATTGTAAAGTGAGTAAGTAAGCGGCATAATAGACCCTTCTTCAAAGTTTGAAGAAGGAGAGTGGATGTAGGATTGTTATAATCCGAACCACTATAAATACGTGTTCTTTATTGCTTTCATTTACTTGTTCTTTTCAATATCTAGTTTATTAAGTCGTAAATTAGTTTTCGTAATCAAAGTTAGAACTAAAATATCAGTTTGCTTTTGATTTTGTTCAAGTTGAGTTTAAAACTAAATTTCCGCTGTGTAACTTTGAAGTTTTGAGTAAGATTTAAAGAGATTTGAAAAATCTATAAAATCTATTCAACTCCCCTTCTAGATTTTATCCTAGAAGGTTAAACTCAAGTTTTCTTAATCAACTCAACCAATCGGTACCAACAAGTGGTATCGAGCAGTGTTAAGTCGTTACGATATTGATTTTAGATCTTAACCAAGATTCTGAAATATTTTTGATTTTCTTCATCTTCTTCATTGTTACTAACTATGCCGCTAACAAGATTGTAGAGTGTTTTGTTTTCCTATCTTATCATGTCTTCGTGCAAGAGCAAGAAATCAAGGAGTCTACCTGATTTCTCAATTGAAGAATATGACTATTGGAAATTCAGATGGAAAATCATCTCAAGGCTATCCATGATAGGATGGAGGAGGTTCTTGAGGAAGGACCTATTAAGTTTTATCATGGAGGTACCGACAATGGCACCGAATCACCAAACAAGAGTGAGGCAAGAAAAGAAAAGAGTTCGTAAAGTGATAGAAAAAAGAATCGACGAGGAATCATAAGTCACCTATCGACGAGGAGATAGTAGTCTCAAAACAGAGAGGAGGAGATAATTGTTATACATGCAACAAGCCTGGTCACTACAGTTATGATTGTCCTCAACTCACTCCCAGAGAGAGAAGAAAAGAGGAAAAAGAGAGATAGAAGGTATGCTAATCGAGAGCTCTTCCGGCCGAGAAAGAAGAAGTTCATGAGACATCATCATCCTCATCCTCATCTGATTTTGTGTCGGATGATGACATCTGCTTAATGGAAAAAGAGGTACATTACTATTCATCCTCGGTATAATGATTGTGATACCTTATCAAACTGATCATAGTCTTATTGATAAACTTTTGAAAGATTTGGAGATCGCCTCCATCTCGCTTAAAAATGATAGAGACTGAAAATGTTAAATTAAAGAATCAAATTACTGATCTAACTAATGTTAATTAAACTAAGGAAAGTGAAAAACTAGACTGTACATTCAAGGGGGAATGTCGATCGAGATGATCACTAGTACCTTGTCCGATAAGACAGATAAGTTAGAACAGAATTGAGTTCTTTGAAAATAAAATTTTCAAATACCTATTTTGAGAATCGTAGTTACAAGAAGACTAACAGAGAATTAAATCTCAAGTTAGGACTTCTAAATAACTCCCAAACCACAATAGATAAAATCTTCAATACTTCACAAAAGTCTAGTGATAAAAGCTGGATTAGGTTTTGATAGGAGTAAGAAAAATGATCCAATAAAACCTAGAGTTTTTGTTAAAGCAACTAAACCAAAGATAGAAACTAGATTTAGTCCTTGGAAACCTAAGGAATTAATTACCTCATCCGATAATTTTGAAAAGAAAAACAGACGAGAAAAGTAACTCCTAAGGCTGAACCTAAGACTAAATCAAAGTCCTATCCTAGGTATAATGGCTTTGATGGAAGAAGCAAAACATATCCATTTTTACCAAAATTTAAGACAATCTCAAAAGATCCATTAAATAAGATTGATCTTGAAAGTCTTATCTTAGTAGATAGATATGGGTGTAAACTTCAATCTATGGTTTTAAGGAACATTGATATCTTTGTCCTGGATTCCTAAAAATCACCGATCATATTGATAACTCGATCGCTTCACCTCATCTTTCATAAACCTTCTTATCCAGACACCTTTGCCTCTGAATAATCTCCATATATTGTGTTTTCTTATAAAACTCTTATCGGATTGATTGGTTAGAAAAACTAACTTTAGAAAATTAAATCGAGCCTGTTTATTTAATTTTTTTAAGTTTGCTAAAAGATAAAACTAAGTCAAGCTTTAAAATCAGACGGGTTACTTTATCGGATGACTTTACAAACTCATCTGCTTTTGAAAACCCTTATACGAAGTAAGGTAACCCTAGTGCCGACGCCGTATACTTACTTCTCTGCATAAAGTAACCTACATCTCACAAATCAACGATCTATAAAGTAACTATTTACGCATTCCAAAGGCAAGTAGCATCCACGCGCCGAATCCCAATCGTTTATCCAGATTATTAACCGTTGATTCAAGCGCAAAGAAACTTTTAAATAAACGGCTTAGATTAAATCAGATTTTCTAAAAATGGTTTGTTTCCAATTTTCCCTCCTATAAATACATCTTCTTCTTCGATCAAACTTTTTCACTTTCGAGAAAATTATACCTATACTCTGCAAATTTTCAAAAACTCTTAGTAAAATTCTTTCATGAGCACTTCTCAAAAGCGATTAGGAGTAACATCAACAATGGTGGAAGTACACACTGAAACATACAACAAGAAGATCAAGTCGGAGATGTACGTCGACTTTGATACCACCACCGATGGTGAATCGAGGCAGATCCTAGACTTATTGGAGAGGTCGGGATTGTGGACTTTCTGCTCCAAGAAATCCACCTCAATAAAACCTTGGATATGAGGGGCATAGAGTTCTATGTAAATGGAACTTATGAGAACGGGATTTTCAAGACCCGTGTCTACGGCGAGGTGTTAACGGTAACTCTGGCAGAGGTGGCATGTATTTTTGACACAAGCGGTGAAGGAGTAAACCCTCACATATAAATCGACGATTGGGTGGAATCGCTCGAGTTGATTGCCAGGACCTCAATGAGGGATAGGAGGTCTGAGTGAAGAAGAAAATGCTCCGACGGAGATATCGTCAAGCGATAATGGCGATTTAAGGTCATTTTAGGGGAGCAGTAACTCCCATGATGGGCCGACAAGACCAGCCAGTGCCGCATGAGGGCGATTATTGATGGAGTTCAAGCCAACCGGGCTGGGATGCTATTGGGTAGGTTTGAGACGGAAAGGAAGAGACTGAGGTAGTTGGTGGGAAGTGACAAAGTAGATCAATCACAAGTCTATTTAATAAGGTGACGGTGATATTAGAAGATATGCCGACACCGAGATTAATCAATGATGGAGTCGAGCCTACACAAAACAAAAAGGGCTGCCGACTAAGGATGAGCCACTCGGGGCTCCAGCCGACTCGGATGAAGGAGCAAATGAGGTCGGGGCTCGAGATCCATCACCGAGGAGGTGAAGAAGAAGAAGAGGAAAGGGAGGAGCAGCCAACGGTGAGCTCACCGAGGCTTCACACCCAATGAAGTGAAGGAGAAGGCCATGAGAAGGAGGAGGTTGGTGAAAACCTCGGAGCTAGGGGAACCTCTTGATCGCCCTAGTCTGTTGGTGAAGAGGCACTTACGCTGGAAATAGCAGCTAAAGTGGTCCAATCGGAGGAGGTATAAGAAATAAGCTCCGAGAGGACCCCCTTCCCCACTCACAGACAGTGTACAATTCTCTCCCTCCCCTCTCCACCCCACTCGCGATGAAGAGGTGACCCAGCCGGCACCTCCGAGCCTCTAAAATAGCCTACTCTCGAGAATAGTACAAGTCACAACCTCATCTAACCTTCCTCAAACCCAAATCTCATCTCCTCCACCCTCCCCATCCGATATGCAGTCCTTTCTCACCGGACCGCCTACTTCCCCACCCCCATATTTATCATCTCTCCACCTTACTCCCATCTTCTCCAACTCTCCCTCACAACCCAATCCAACCTACTATACCACAGCCAACCCCTTCTCCACCACCCACTTCATCCGAAATACCACCCCTTCCATTTTCACCCCCACCCGAAATTCCTCCACCACCATCGTACGCCCTACTTCCTCCCAACCTTCGAACTCCAACCCATGGATACCTCCAACATCTTTGGAGATATCCACATGAGCTCCCCAAGTCCAACTTCTCCCACCCCCTCTTCCTCATCCGATTCGTGAGGAAGTGACCAGCCCAATTTTGCCATCTCCTCACCTTTGAGGATTTACACAAGCAGATAATAACCAAGGTTCAAAGGCTGATGGAGAGGAAGACGAGGAAGGTGATTCGAGCGATCCACCGATACAATGCTCGCCAACATGCAGATTGCCGAGTGATTGGAGTGTATAGGGTAAGAGTTATTAAGACCAATCAACAAAAATATCGAACCCAAGGGAGAAAGTATGCAAACGAAATTCAAGGATAAGAGTTCTAAATGGCTAAAGTTGCAACAAGCTCTTGAACTAAATCACTACAAATTGCAAGAAATTAAATGGCAAGGTTATGCAAACAATCTATCAAACACTTAGAATGCAAGATCAAATAGACTAAAATCAATGGGGAATTGGAGTGCAAGGGATAATCTCCATCAAGGAATCCATGATTAACAAGCTATGATTGTATCCAAATGCAAATCAATCAAATTAGAAAGCTTAAACCATCATGAAATTAATCACTCCATTAATATCACAATGCCTAATGTGAGTATCCTAAGTTCTTCCCATCTCTCAATGTAGAAGTCCCCAATTCATAGAATCATGCAAAATTGAAACCCGATTAACACCTAATCACGTTAGCTCAACTCTCGCCTATTGCTAGGGTGATCAACCATTAATCAAAGAGACAATTTTTCATGAAACACAATTAAGAATCACAATTAGGGAGCAATCTAATTCAATTGATCACAATTATCAACAATCATAGCATGAGGCAATCACTTCATCCCTAATTTCAATTATCCCAAGCACAAAGCTATTAGCCCATGGTGCTACAAGCAAAAACCATAGCTAGAAAATCTAAGAAAGCAATTAACAATCTAATTACTACAAGCAATGAATTAAAGAGATCAAAGGGTAAGAACATCACCAATTAAGCTTCAATAGGCAAAAATAAGAATGATTAGTCTTGTACAATGCTTCAATACAACTTCAATTCTTCCCAATTCTCAGCCGCAAACTTCAATTACAATCAACCAATCTACTAATCTAATGAACTAAATGTGGAATCTATCTCAATTCTAACAATCTAATGCAATTACAAGTAAATTCAAGCTACAAAATGTAAAATTCGCTCAAAGAAACTCCTAGAAACCGCTTTGAACCGCTAGAATCAACTCCTCCTCTGTTTTGGCTTTCAATAGCTTAAAACTGAATTTTTCGGTTTTGAGCACTCCTCGAGTCGAGCTTCAAGCCCTCGAGTCGAGGCTTAAAAGTCGCTAACACGTTTCTTTAAAAATCTCTCTGCCTCGAGTCGAGGCCTCGCCCTCGAGTCGAGCGTCTGTCTTTTCATATCCCTCGACTCGAGGCTCTTCCCTCGAGTCGAGGATCCTGTCTTTTTGAAATGATTTCCCTCCAAAGCATGAACCTCGAGCCGAGGTCTGTGCACCCTCGACTCCAACTCGAGACCAGGGAATTTTTATCGAGAAGGGCTCCGGTCCGACCCCGTTTCGTCCCGTATGTTCGTCTTTTCATTCTAAGAATACGGTACTCTCGGTTTGGCCTAATTCCACCGATTTACCTGCAAAACGGGCGAAATACATCAAAACCTCACAAAGTAATACTTTTTAGGCAAAAGAGTGATACTTTTCACATTTAGGCACAAAATCACACTTTAGCTCACTTTTTGCACTAAAAATAGCACTAAAAACATGTATCAATTCACTCCAATCATACCCCCAAACTTGAATTGTTGCTCGTCCTCGAGCAATGTAGAAACTAAGAACAAAGGAGTGAATTGATTGCAATTATGTCACATGGCACCATAGACGAAAAATAAGACAATCGAACTCATCAATGAACATAAGTATCAATGTAACTATCCACTAGCAATCAAGATAGATCATGCTCAAACAAATGCTCAATCAAACACTTAACACATTGCTCCTTCCATGGAGTGTTTAACTCTTCACTCAAGTGTATCAAGGTTTAAAGCTCTCAATCATCAATTGCATGAACAAGTACACCATATGCTTGCCACAAGACTTAGTCTCAATCAAAATCAATTATGATCAATCAAGAATCAAAGAGGTCTTTCTTCTAGGTTGTAATGTAGGCTCTTTGGAAAGGTGGGATATTTATGGATAAGAGTGACTAAGTAGTAGAGACTTGAATGTAAACTAATCCATATAATGCACATCTCTTCACTTTTCATCAAGCAACACTCTTTCTTGAGAACTTCAATAATCAATCCACCATTAACTTGAGCTTTCTCTTTTTAAGCTCACAAATTGAATCTTTCTTTTCATGCATTTTCTTCACAATTCAATCTTTCACAACCTTTCTTTTCTTTCATGCTTCATTCATTACTTTGCTCACCAACTTCCCACACTTAGCAATCAAATCACCATTATTAGGCAACATTCAAGCTCAACTAAATAGAGGACAAGAAAGGCTCATCAAAATAGGCTAAATGGTTTCAATTTCACTTGGCTTGCCAAAGAATATGGATCATAGGCTCAACATGGCTCACTAAGGAAATCAAATGTATTTGGTAGGAAAGTATTTGGCAAAGTAACTCATCATATCAAACATGGCCTCTTATCACTTTCAAGACATCACACAAAGATCAATATCAACAAGTCTAGTGGCAAGTTCTAGCATACAACTCATGAATGATGCACTCACAAAGGATTACTATCAACCGTATAAGATGTACGATTATTAAGGCACAAAAGCTCACGGGCTTAACTTGAGCAATGAATCAAGTATCATCAATCACATTCATCCTTACACAATAAATCAAGAAACTAGCATCAAGCTACAAATCTACTAATGATCATATCAAAATCCAACTAGTCTTGCAAATTAAACTCAAATGCTCATGTACATAATCTCAAGCATACTCACTACCACATGAATGATACTAAAAATATGTCAATTAATCCACAATTAAGCTCAAGATAAAGAACATTGAATCATGGAATAAAGAAATCCAAAGGATTATCAAGTCACAATCACCAATAGACAATAAGCTCAAAAAATATATCAAGGAAATCATATCATCAATTAAATCATCCATCCAAAACATCAAATCATCAAATCATCACAAGTCATCACAAGACACCTCCCCCAAACTTAGACAAGTCTAAGTTTGAAAGAAAGTGTTTTACCCATAATCCTTCAATCTTCCTCTTCCTATAAGCCTCCTAAAGCTCCTCACTTCCTAGCAATTCATCACACCTACAAAGATCACAAAAATAAAACACATAAAACAAAGCAACACAAAAAATAACGAAAACAAAAAAAAAAACAAAGAATGGGTTGCCTCCCATCTAGCGCTAGGTTTAACGTCCTTTGCCGGACGGAACTCAAAGATTTCACACATCCCTTTCACTTCCTAAGTAGGGCACATCCTTGAGATCAAGAGCATCCAAAACCTCTTTTTGTGAGTGAACATGTTAGAGCTTCAACCGGTGCCCATTCACTATAAACCTTTCATCCTTTTCATTCATCACTTCAAAGTATCCATTAGGAAAATCCTTCACAACACGAAAAGGTCCACTCCATCTTGATTTGAGTTTACCGTGGAAAAGCTTCAACCTTGAGTTGAATAGTAACACTTGATCTCCTACTTTAAACTCCTTCCTTCTAAGCCTTGCATCATGCCACTTCTTGGTCTTTTCCTTAAAAATCTTTGAACTCTCATAAGCTCTCATCCTAAACTCATCCAACTCATGTAATTGTAGAGCCCTCTTCTCTCCCACAAGTGCTTCATCAAAATTCAACTTTTTAAGAGCCCAAAATGCTTTATACTCCAACTCCACCGGAAGATGACAAGCTTTTCCATACACTAATTGATAGGGAGACATGTCAAGGGATGTCTTAAAGGCGGTTCGATATGCCCATAATGTGTCATCAAGCTTTGTTGCCCAATCCTTTCTACTTGTCCTCACCGTCTTCTCCAAAATACCTTTAATCAAGCGATTAGACACCTCGGCTAAGCCATTCGTTTGTGGGTGATAAGGAGTAGCAACCTTGTGTTTAACATCATACCTTAACAAAAGCTTCTCCATGGCTTTGTTAACAAAATGGCTACCACCGTCACTTATCAAAATCCTTGGAATCCCAAACCGTGTAAAGATTCTCTTCAAGAAGGCTATCACCACTTTAGAATCATTGCTTTTGGTTAGAATGGCTTCTATCCATTTAGTAACATAGTCAACCCCTACGAGGATATATTGATATCCCTCCGACGGTGGAAATGGCCCCATAAAGTCAACTCCCGATACATCAAAAATTTCCACTTCTAAGATATTGCTCAATGGCATCTCGTCCCTCTTGTTAAGGTTCCCTATCCGTTGGCACTTGTCACATTCCTTGATAAATCTCTCACAATCCTTGAAGATGGTTGGCCAATAGAATCCCGCCAATAAAATCTTCCTCACGGTCTTGGACGTGCTATAATGGCCTCCACACGGTAGAGAGTGGCAATGTTTCATGATTTTCTCTCCTTCCTTCCTTGTCACACACCTACGAAGCACTCCATCTACCCCCACCTTGAAAAGGTATGGATCGTCCCATACAAAATGTTTGACCCGGTTATAAAAACCTTCCTTTCAAAAGGATTCATTTCCGGCGGCAATTCTCCACTTGCTAAGAAATTAGCATAATCGGCAAACCAAGGAACATCCCCTTCCTTTATCACACGCATGACTTCTTCAATACTTAGTAATCCCTCATCGGGAAAGGTGTCTTCAACTTCCTTGACATCTCTTTCCGTCTCTTCTACTCCTTCAAGTCTAGAAAGGTAATCCGCTATGACATTTTCACTTCCTTTCTTATCCACAATCTCCATGTCAAATTCTTTCAACAATAATATCCAACGAATCAACCTAGGCTTGGCATCCTTTTTCGACATGAGATACCGAATTGCGGCATGGTCGGTGTACACAATAGTTTTCGACCCTATAAGATAAGGTCGAAACTTATCAAGCGTACACCACCGCAAGCATTTCTTTCTCGGTAGTGGTGTAATTGACTTGGGCGGATTGAAAGTCTTGGAAGCATAGTAGATAGCATGAAACCTCTTCTCTCTCAATTGTCCTAAGACAACCCCCATAGCGAAATCACTTGCATCACACATGATAATGAAGGGCTTTGTCCAATCCGGAGTAATTAGAATGGGTGCACTCGTCAAAAGCTTCCTTCAAAGACCTAAAATTAATCAAACAATCATCATTAAACTCAAATGGCACATTTTTTTCTAAGAGATGAGATAAGGGTTTAGAAATTTGAGAAAAGTTCTTTATGAATCGCCGATAAAACCCGGCATGTCCAAGGAACGATCGAATTCCCTTCTCATCCTTAGGTGGAAGCAACTTCTCAATAGCCACAATTTTTGCCTTATCCACTTGCAATCCCTTTGATGATACATGATGTCCCAACACAATGCCTTCCTTAACCATGAAATGGCATTTCTCCCAATTTAGCACCAAATTTGTATCTTCACACCTTTGCAAAACAATATCAAGATTAGCAAGGCAATTATCAAATGACTCACCAAATACGGAAAAATCATCCATAAATACCTCCATGATTTTCTCAATTAAGCCATGAAAAATTGACATCATGCATCTTTGGAAAGTGGCGGGAGCATTACAAAGGCCAAATGACATTCTTTTCCAAGCAAACGGCCCATACGTGCAAGTAAAAGTAGTCTTTTCTTGGTCTTAGGTGCAATCATAATTTGATTGTATCCGAATAACCATCTAAGAAACAATAATACTCAAATCCACTTAACCTATCAAGCATTTGATCAAGAAAAGGTAAGGGAAAGTGGTCCTTGCACGTGGCCTTATTGAGTTATCTATAGTCAACACACACTCGCCACCCCGTAGCTACCCTTGTCGCAATTGATTCATCATTTTCTCCCTTTATTACCGTAATTCCCCCTTTCTTAGCCACCACATGTAAGGGAGAGACCCAAGGACTATCGGAAATAGGAAAAATCATATTAGCATCTAACAATTTCACAACTTCTTTCCTAATTACCTCTTGAATATTAGGGTTCACTCTCCTTTGTGGTTGAACTACGGGTTTATGGTCCTTTTCAAGCCTAATCCTATGCATACAAATTGAAGGATTTATACCTTTTAAGTCATCAATGGACCAACCTATGGCGGATTTGTGCTTACGAAGAACATCAAGTAATTTAGTTACCTCATCAAATGTAAGATATGACGATACAATTACCGGGCAACCTTCATTTTCCTCCAAATAAGCATACTTCAAGTGCTCGGGTTGTGGCTTAAGGGCTCCTTTCACTTTCTCTTCACTTAGCTTACCATCTTCATTGTTCCCCCAAGGTTGATTGGGAAATCCTTCAAACTTTATCTCTTTCACCTCCTCCACTTCCAATGCATCCCTATCACAATCATAAGAAACACAAGATTCATTAAGAACATGATTATATGATGGAATAACATAATCTTGAGAGAAAAGAGTATAAGAAGAGTCCTCCCAAGCCTCTTGAAGGCATGAATCAATCACATCCACAACGTGGCATTCCTCCTTCTCCATAGGGTGCTTCATCACGTCCTTCATTGAAAAATGAAGCTCTTCATCATCAAGCTTCAAAGTAAGCCTTCCTTCATTCACATGAAACACCGCTCTTGCGGTAGCTAGAAACGGACCTCCCTAGGATCAATGGTACATCTTTATCCTCCTCCATCTCAAGTACTACAAAGTCCGCCGGAAACACAAAGTCTTCTACCTTGACCAAGACATCCTCCACAATACCTCTTGGAATAGTCGTTGACCCATCGGCAAGTTGAAGAGTTACGGTAGTGGCTCCTAACTTTCCTTGGTTGAGCCTCTTAAACATGGAAAATGACATCAAGTTAATACTTGCCCCCAAGTCACACAAGGCTTGCTTCTCCAACCCATCACCAAGATCACATAAAAGAGTAAAGCTACCCGGATCCTTCAACTTTGGTGGAAGCTCTTGTTGAAGCATAGCACTACACTCCTTGGTCAATTTAACTAACTCCGGCTCTTCCATCCTCCTCCTTTTTGCTAGCAAATCCTTAAGAAACTTTGCATAGTGAGGCATTTGCTCAAGGGCCTCCGAAAAAGGAATGTTGATATACAATGTTTTGAAAACCTCAAGGAACCGAGCAAACTTCTCATCTAGTGCTTTCTTCATGTACCTTTGAGGATAAGGCACGGAAACACCCGTCTTTGGAATCCCTTTTTCATCCTTCTCAATAATCTTTTGCTTTGCTCTCTCTTCCCTTGCCATCAACCACTTTGGCTTCTTCTTTTCTTCCTTCTCCATCACCTCTTGCTTTTCTTCATCACAACTTTCATAATGCTTATCCTCTCCATCACCTCTTGAAGGCAATTTTGGTCCTTCATACCGTGCACCACTCCTAAGCTCGATGGCTTGACAATACTCCTTTGATTCTTTCTTTTGCAAGTCATCCACCGTAGACGAGAGCTTCCCAACTGTAGTAGCAAGTTGCCCTACTTGATGCTCGATCGTCTTGAAACGAGTGCCCATTTGCTTCCCTATATCATCAAGCCTTGAATCATTCGCTTCCAACTTCTTCACAATCAACCCCAAGATCTCCTCCGTAGTAGCCTTTCCTTCATTGTTTGGAGCTTTTGCACCGGATCAAATCCGGGAGGAAATTGAACGGCGACTCTCGGATTGGCATATGAAAAATTTTCATGTCTCCTCCAAGTATTCCCATTAAATGGAGCTTGCGGTTGAGGTTGATAGCTTCCTTGTGGCCTATTTTGATAAGGCATTTGGTAAGACCTTCCTCCTTGATAGTTCCCTTGATAGTTTCCTCCTTGATAGCCTCCTTGGAATGGAGGCCTACCCATATAACTCACTTCTTCCACCGGCAATGAACTTGGCCCAACATCAACATGAGGAACGGATGGACTCACACTTGCTTGGCTTTGTGAAATAGTAAGAGCTCCCAATCGGTCCATCATAGTCATCATCATACTCTTCATACTCTCTATCTCATCAACTTGTGACACTCTATGATGTGCTCCTCTATTAACCGACACTTGGAATGAGTCTTGAGCTATATTCTCCATAATTTCATTCATTTGCCCCACGGTTTTAGACCAAATCGATCCATTAGCACAAGCATTCAAAAATGACCTATCCCCATCCGTCAAACCATTGCAAAAGTACATAATGGTTTGCTCTTCCGAAACCGTGTTGAGGATAATTAATAAGTAACATGCCATACCTCTCTCACGCCTCCGGTATCGTCTCCCCATTCTTTTGTCGGAAATGGGAAATAGCCTCCTTTGCTTGCACGGTCTTTGATGGTGGGTAAAATTTCATCAAGAATTTCTTTGACAATTCCTCCCATGTCCGTACGGTCCCGGGCGGTAATGAATTAAACCATGCTTTCGCTCTTTCTTTCAATGTAAAGGCAAAGAGCCTCAACTTCTTCGCATCTTCGGGCACCCCATGGTATTTTGTAGTGTTGGCAATCTCAAGAAATTGTGCCATATGTTGATGTGGGCACTCATTTTCATCTCTACCCTCAAATTGCTTCTCCGTAAGCATTCTCACCAAAGCGGGACTTATCTCGAAGTTATTAGCATCTATCCTCGGCCTTGCTATCCCATCATAATACTCTCTAAGTTGTGGTTCGAAGAACTCTCTCAAAGGCCTTCCTTGAGGTGGTGGCTCATTTACGGGTTGTGGTTGGGCATTTGGTACGTGAGATGGCTCATGATATCGTGGCTCTTGATTATACGGCATATGGGGATAGTATGGTGGAAATTGTTGTGGATGAGGTGGATAGTAGGGATATTGATGAGCTTGAGGTGGATAAGGGTAGGGATAATTTTGTGGTGGCATCCCACGAGGGAAAGGGCCAACTTGATCATGGAAATGATTCCCATTTCCTCCATTCTCTCCTCCTCCTACTCCTTGTCCATGTATCTCCTCTTCTTGAGGATCACCCACTAATCTCTCCTCATGCCTTTGCTCTTCTCCTTCCATAGCTTCCCTTCTTCTTCTCACACGATTTCTTCTCAATGTAGCCTCAATTTCCGGATTTAGTGGCAAGGGTGGAACACCACTTGATCTTGTTAGCATACACCTACAATGCCACAAATCCAAGGATCAAATTCTCACCAATAAAATCACCAAAAACAAAAATAAAAACAACAAATAGCCACTTCAAACAATCCTCAAATCTCACTTATTGGCGCAAAACTAACTCCCGGCAGCGGCGCCATTTGATTGGAGTGTATAGGGTAAGAGTTATGTTGGTCCCGGAAAGTTGAGTTGATTGAAACCTTGAGTAAGCTTTCTAGAACAAAATCTAGAAAGGGGGTTTGAATAGATTTTGTAGATTTTTCAAATCTTTCAAAACCAATTCAAAATATCGATTAAGCCCGGATTATGATTAAATTCTCAACTTCTTATAAGATCAAAAGCAAGGTTGATATTCGATTTTAGTTAAGATTCTGAACTTAAATCTTGATGTAACACAATTTGTAAATCAAACGAAACTAAAGAAAGCAAGAAATAACACAAGGATTTATAGTGGTTCGGATTTTAAGAATCCTACATCCACTCTCCTTCTTCAATTTGAAGAAGGGACTCTGCTTCTTGCTTACTTTCTCACTTTCAGCTTACAACTTACAACTTGTACAATTCTTCAAATCTTTAATCTCCTAGACTTCTAGAAATCTAAGCTATTACGGTGTGTATTGGATTTTGAAGATTACGGAAAAGTGTTCTAAAAACACTTAGAACTTTTGAGACCTCTCTAGAAAATACTTGTGAAAAGATTGTGATTGAAATCTAAGTAGTGAATAGAGTCAAAAATCTAATATGCATAAGTGTTGTATATAAAAATGAAAAACCTAGACCTATATATAAGTACGAGAAGACGGTTAGTTTGTTAGTTAGTTCTAACAAACTTGAAACTTAACAAACTTAAAGCTGCTCTAGACCTCGGTGATTCTTCATACTCATCTGCGGTGACTTGGTGAAAACTTCGCCTTTCTTATTCTACTCGGCTTATCTTGACCTCGTCGAGCTCTTCATATTTGTCTCCTACAGATGACTAGACTTGAGCTTGTCTTCGGATAACTAGCATGTTATCGGACCTCGGTGACTAGCTTAATGCATGACCCCGTCGATCGGCTTACATCCTCAATTTGTTCTTGATTTGGTGATTAGTCGATCTGCTCTTTAACTCATCAAAACCTCTTGATCCAACAATTTCCCCCTTTTTGATGAAGTTAAAACCTATAAGAAGGAAACATACTCACAACTGAAGTTAGTACTAGATCTAGTTAAATCAATCGGATAGATACGGCACAATTTCACACTTCAATGATTCAATCACAATAAAAAAATTTAAGTCTTTTAGACTCTTTTAGAAGTTATTTTAAAAATTTAACAAAGATTTTAACTACGAGATATAAGAATTTCTCGGATGTTTTATACTTAGAAAATTTTTTTAATTACGAGATATAAAATTTCTCGGATGATTTATACTTAGAAAAATTTTTAATTAAGATATAAAATTTCTCGATTAGAAAAAATTTTAAGAAAACTAATACACAAAATTCACATAAGACTGAATATATTCATTCACGTAAATTTACAGATTACAAAATAAGAGAACTGATAGAAAATAAAAGATAAGGAAAGAAAAATCCTGTTCTATCGGATTCCCCAACGATCGGCTTCGGAATGTTTAGCCGGTGAAAATCCTCGCTCTAAGCTGTTTGAGATCATTCTCATCTCGTGAGCTCGGATTCCCTCTCTGCCTTGGCCACAAGCATTACGACCCATTCCGGATCGGGAGAACCATCTTCTTTAAGCTTGGGGGTGACCTGCTCGTAGGCTGGTGCGATCGGATCGCAGTTGAACACATTATGTGCCTCATCGAGCAGCCTTCCCATATAGATCTGCGTCCTCCTTCTCCATCCATTCATGCCGCGAGATGTCTTCATTGGCTGCTCCGGATGGCGATGCCTTGAGAATGTACCGATAATACATCCACTTAGCATCCAGAGCTTGCTTTTTATATTCACCGGTGAACTTCCCCGATACCATCTTTGGAGGAGCTGTGGTGCGGTGGACGGGCGGAAATCGGCTTCATTTCTTGCTTTGGACACCCACTTCCGAGTATCCACTGTCCCACTTCATTTCAGCTTTCCCCATCTTCTTCACCTCTTCTTTTCTCTTTTTTCAAACATCTCCTTTTCCGCACCGATTCTTCTAATCTGCTTTCGGTGATAAGTTGGAGAAGTCTGGTTCCTTTCTTTTGCGCTCGGCTGATGGGGCTGATCATCTGCTCGGTGATGGAGTCTTTTAAGCTGCTTCTTTGCTGCTTCTGCTTTTCCTTTACCTTTGCCCTTGGGCTCTGGTTCCTCGAGACTCTTTCATGCGAGCAGCTGGCTTCTCGATCTTCTCTTCTTCCTCCTTCTTCCTTTTTTCCTCATCCTCTCGGATGGCTTCTTCAATCTGAGCCACCCTCGGTTGCAAGGCAGCCAACTCGTCTGATTTGATTTTGATCTCCATCTTGGCTGCCTCCAACTCAGGCGTATGCTGCCTTTGTATCAAGTCTATCTGTTATTGACATGACACCAGTGTGAGGGTTTCGATCTGCTCTCGGCACCTCCCCTTTTTAACTTCATCCTTGAGGGTGAAGCTCATCCTCTATTGCCGCACAACACCGTCAAGTTGTTCGATCGAAGTGAGTGTTGAGACCACGACTTCGTTGTCATTTTGTAGTCTTCTCTTTCGAGTGCCTTGACCTCTTCTTCAAGCGCACTTAGTCCTGGAACCAACAAGCAGGCTTGAGATTGGCTGATAAGTTTTGGTCATGTTGACCTCGGCAATCTGCATGTTGGCGAGCATAGTGTCTGTGTTGCTCGAATCACTTTTCTTGTTTTCTTTTCCATCATCCTCTGGACTTGAGAAATGATTTTGTTGTGAAATTGCTCAAAGGCCGAGGAGATGGCAAGAATTGGTCTGTCCTCTTCCTTTGAATCGGATGAGGAAGAGGTGGTAGGAGAAGTTGGACTAGGGGAGCTCATGGGAATATCCCCAAAAATGTTTGAGGTATCCACATGAGGTTCGGTGGGATAGATGAAGTGGAAGTGTCGATGGTGGGGGTGGGATTTGGTGGGGGAGATGATGGTGGGGGTGGAATTTGTGATGTGGTAGGTGGAGGAGATTGAAGTGATTGGAGTAAGATGAGTTGGGGTTGAGTGGGGAGATATGGAGATGGGGGTTGGGGAGAATCTTGGTCCGAGATAAGAAGGACAGATATGAGATGGGGATGGTGGAGGAGATGAGGTTTGGATTTGGGGAGAGAAGATGAGGTTGGACTTTGGACAATTTCGGGAGTAGGCTGTTTTAGAGGCTCGAGGTGCCGGCTTGGGACACCTCTTCATTGCCGATTTGGGTTGGAGATGGGGAGGGGAGAAATGTACTGACCTCGGGGGGGAGAGGTCCCTTCAGAACTTATTAGTTGGACCTCCTCCAGTGCACCACTTGAGCTGCAATCTGCGGCGTGGATACTTCCTCCGGAAGGAGAGTGGGCTGATCTGCAGACGATCCTCCCAACTCGGAGGTTTTCACCAACCTTCGTCTCCTTGGGGCCTTCTCCTTGACTTCATTGGGTGTTCAGCCTCGGTGAGCTCACGACGGCGGCTCCACCTCCACATCCTCTTCCTCCTCCTCCTCGGCTTCCTCTTGGTGGAGCTTGAGCTCTAACCTCGGCTCCACCTTCATCGAGAATCAGTGGAGCCCAGTGGCTCATCCTTGGTCGAGAATCCCTTTTTGCTTTGTGTAAGCTCGGACCGTTTGACCAATTTATTTGGTGACGGCAAGTCCTCCATAATCACAGTCACTTTGTTAAATAGACTAGTGATTGACTTCACCTGCCACTTCCCATTTACTACCTCCAGACGCTTCCTCTCTGTCTCCGGCCTCTCCAGGTAGACCACCAGTTGGCTTTGAACCCCATCCGAGAATGGTTCTCATGGCGCAGAGTGCAGTGCAGTCACCATCGTGGGAGCTCTGTTCTCCCAATATCACCTTCGTGACAATGGTCATCGGAAGGCGATATCGGCGTCGGAGCATTCTCTTCTTCAACTCCGATCGGTAATCCTTCATGGAATTCCGCAATCATCTCAAATGATTCTACCCATTCATCGATTTGTAGGTGAGGGGTTCACACCCTCACCGCTTGTATCAAAGATCCTGGCTACCTCCGCCGGAGAAACAGTGAGTTCCTCTCCATACACCCCGGTCCTAAACACTCCTCGTTCATATGTCCCATTGACATAGAACTCCAGCCCTCTCATATCCAATGTCTTATTGGAGGATTTCTTGGAGCAAAACGTCCTCAATCCGGCCCTCTCCAATAACGATAGAATTTCCACTGGATTACTGCGTCGGTGGTGGTGTCGAAGTCGACATACATCTCGACTTCACCTTCTTTGCATATGTTTCATTTTGTACATCCACCATTGTTGAAGTTATTCCTCTTACAGAAATGCTCATATACGGATTTTAGAGAGAGTGTGAAAAAAATTTTGAGAGAATTTTGATAAGTTCAAAGTTAAAAGAATGAATTTGGAGGAGAAGATGTATTTATAGGGAATAGATTGGAAAGAGAAACTGCCATTTTTGAAATCTTGAATTAATCTTAGCCATTTATTCAAAAAGTTTTTACCGAGTATTAATCAACGGTTAAAAACTAAGATAAGCGATTAGGATTCAGCGTGAACTATAATCGCCTTTGGAATGCGTAAATAGTTACTTTATAGACGTTGATTTGTGACGGATGTAGGCTACTTTATGCAGAGAAGTAAGTATACTGACGTCGGCTGAGGGTTACCTTACTTCGCCTAAGGGTTTGTAAATCAGATGAGTTTGAAAAAGCAGGACTAGTTTTAAAAAGATCCGCTTAAAGCAGATGGGTTTTAGGAAATCATCGATAGAGTAACCTTGTCTGATTCAAAACCAACGGTTTAGATGTAACTTTTAGCAATTTTCAAACCAAGTTTAAACAAAAGCAGACTCGCATTTACTTTTCTAAAACATATTTTTAAGAAACAAAACAGGACTCGGATTAAGAATAAAGGAGTTTGAATAAAAGAATGAAACAGTTGTTATTTTTCACCTGTTCTGCAAAGACATAAACTCAAAAGAAACCATCGAAGCTTAAGGTAAATCGAGATAGAATGTTAATAGTCATCTGCTTTTCTTCAGAGTTCGGTGACTATTATGTCCTTTATGCGATTTACTCAATGTCGAACAAGTAATTATCAATTCAAATAAGGTCAATATGACTAATCCTTGATTCTTGATTCCTAAAAGGAGATCAATGATATCAGCTACTGATTGCCCTTTGACACCTATCTAGTCGATAATTCTTTCTAGACATTAATTTAAAGAAAGGAAAAGAACTAAGGAAACAAATGCACACAAATTAGAAACCAGCTAAAGATGCATCAAGTAATCCTAATTCTAAACACATTTCTTTGAACCTAGACTCAGCTAATGGTTTTGTAAGAATGTCGACTTTTTGTGATTCGGTGGCAATTTTCTCAATTCTAATGTCATTCTTTTCAACATGATCCCTAATGAAATGATGCCTAATATCTATATGCTTGCATCTAGAATGTAAAACAGGGTTGTAAGTCATTGCTATTGCACTATTACTATCACGGTAAATAGGAGCAGTGATGTTTGAATATTATAGTCTCTAAGGCTGTTGACTAATCCAGGAGGAGTTGAGAGCAACAACTTCCAGTGCCATGTATTCGGCTTGATTGTGGAGGTGGCAACAGATGTCTGTTTGTTAGATAACCAAGAAATTAATTTGTTGCCTAAGAATTGACAAGTTCCGTAAGTGGATTTTCTATCAATCTTACATCCTCCAAAGTCTGAATCAATAACTGTCATTTCAAAGTTGTCATCAGTGGGTACCATAACCCTACTTGCAAGGTTCCTTTGAGATATCTAAGAATTTTCTTAGCGGTCTCAGGATGAGTTTTCTTGGGATTAGGCGGAATCTTGCACATACCCCAACCGCAAAGGCTATGTCCGGTCTACTTGCGGTAAGATATAGAAGAGATCCAATCGGTCCACGATACTCCGTTGCATCGGTGGGTATCCCTGCTCATCTGAATCCATTGAGAAGTTAGTTGCCATAGGTATTTTAACTTCTCTGCTAGTAGTCATTCCAAATTTCTCAATCAGATCCTTAGCATACTTAGGCGATGTATAAATATACCCTTACTCAACCTGTTTAATTTGTAAGCCTAGAAAGTATGTCAATTCTCCCATCATTGACATTTCAAACCTGTTTTTCATGAGAATGCTAAACTCTTCACATAATTTTGATTAGGTGAACCAAAAATTATGTCATCTACATAAATTTGAACTAATAAGATGTTGCCATCTACTTCCTTTCTAAACAAAGTTCTATCAATCTTACCTTTAGAGAAACCATTTGATGTCAAGAAATCGGATAGAGTATCATACCAAGCTCGGGAGCTTGTTTCGATCCATATAGAGCTTTGTTGAGTTTATAGACCTTGTTATTGATCTTAAACCCAGGAGGCTGCTCTACATAGACCTCTTCAAGTAACACACCATTAAGAAAAGCAGACTTAACATCCATTTGAAAAACTTTGAAAGACTTATATGCGGCAAATGCCAAGAACAATCTTATTGCCTCTAATCGCAACTGGAGCATAGGTTTCATCATAGTCTATTCCCTCAGGTGTGAATAACCTTGTGCAACCAGTCTTGCCTTATTTCGAACAATAATATTGTTCTCATCTGCTTTATTTTTAAACACCCATTTGGTGCCTATAATCTTTCGATGTAAGGGTCTTTCCACTAGATCCCATACATTTTGCCTTTCAAACTCGATGCGATTCTTCTGCATGGTGTTATCCGATTTGGAGTCCGATAATGCTTCCTCAATAGACTTGGGTTCAAGAAGCGACACATAACAAGCGAAAAGACTTTCGAGTCTAGCATCATTCGTGTACGCACACTACTAGATGGAGTCTCCTATAATCGATCGGATGGATGATAGCTTCTCATCCTTTTGCTGTATGAGGAGAAGGATCCTCATCTTGAGTCTCGATTGGCAACTCATCGACTCAACCTCGGTGACGTTCCCCCTTCATCGGTGACTCGTCTTGATCGGTGATGTCAAAGGTGTCTGATCGAAGAAGTCGATCGAAGTTGTCTTCTTATTATCGGATGGGATTCTTCTTCATCCGATTCTCAATCAAGAGTAGGTAGATAAACGGATTCTATGTTTAGTCTTGGATAATTCAATTTTATCTAGATTTTCAAATTTGATTCACTTTATCTACGAGAAGGAATACAACTCATCAAAAACAACATGAGGAGTTTCCTCTACACAAAGAGTTGTCTTGTTAAAAACTCAAAATGCCTTTGAAGTATTAGAATATCCCAAGAATATTCCATCAATTGCTTTAGCATCAAAAGTTCTTAACTTAGATTTCCCATTGTTATGAATGAAACACTTACAACCAAAAGCTTTGAAGTATGAGATCCTTGGAATCTTACCCTTCCAAATCTCATAAGGAGTCTTACCCTTTTCTTTGACAACTAAGCACATTGCAGGTATAGCAATTTGTGTTGGTAGCTTCGCCGAGAACCTATGAGGGTATTATACTCGGCCAACATGCTTCTCGGCTGCTTCCTTCAAAGTTCTATTCCTTCTTTGAACCACTCCATTTTGTTGAGGAGTTCTTGCTGAAGATGTCTCATGAATAATTTCATACTCATTAAAGAAATTAGATAAACAAGAATTCAAAAATTTTGTACCCTTATCACTCCTAATTTTAATAATATTAACTCCCTTCTCATTCAATTTGTCTCAAGAGATCGGGAATCTTGTTCATAGTCTCATTTTTCTTGAAAAGAAATATGACCCAAGTGTATCTAGAAAAGTCATCTACTACAACAAGAGTATATTTCCTTCCACCGGCGAGAGGAGTAACAGTCCAAACAAATCCAGGATGAAGAAGTTGCAACACTCTTTCGGATGAGGAGGAGTTAATACTCTTAAATGAGTGTCTAGGCTGTTTACCTTTTTGACAAGCATCACATTTAAGATCGGTTGATAAAAGTTTTTCAGTAATCCCTTGACAAGGTTCTTCTTAGCTTACTAAGGGTCTTGAAATTCGGATGACTAAGCCTTTTATGCCATAGCCGGTGATATCTTTTCCACCCTTAGCCATCAGACAAGTATCTTGGGGACAACTATTAAAGTTGGCCACATAGACATTACCATGTAAGCTAGTTAATAGTACCTTATCTGAGGAATTATCCAAAATATCACATTTATCCCTTGAAAATTTTACAAGAAAACCTTTATCACAAAGGTAGAAAGCAGAGATGTGATTATGTTTCAAACCTTCAACAAAATATACCTCGAGATACATGAATATCCTTGATAATCAAAGTACCTACACCTTTAGTCCTGACCACAATTATTATCACCAAATAAAACTCTTGGACCATCAATGCTTTGAAAATTTGATAACAAACTTCTTGTTATGGGTCATATGTTGTGAAACGACCCTTTGTCGATGTACCATATTGAAGCTAAGATCTCTTCCTTAAGTGATGATCCTCGTGAATCCTGTAAAAGCAGTTAGTTTTGAGGTACCCTAGTGATCTTGGGTCCTTTTGGGTCAAGAATCACTTTAGGAATCCAAATAAACATCTCATCTGCAGACAATAAGTCGGACTCGGATTTTCTACCAAATCTGTCTACAATAATATCATTTTTAAATGACAACTTGTTGTATTCAGATTGGGTAATTTTCCTAAACTTAGGAAATGTAGGATAGCATTTGCTCCTTCCATCAAAAGAATTATAATAAGAAAATCTTCTTATTTTGGTTCTTGAATTCCTTCTAGTCGATTGGGATTTTAATTTGAATACTTGGTTTCGTGGAAGGCCGTAGTCCTTATCTCGACTAGTTGGTTTCCATGGACCAATTTTAATATCATTTGATTGAGCAGATGCTTTCACAAATTTCCTAGGTTTTTGAACATCGATTTATTGTTCCTATCATAACCAAGTCCTGTCTTATCATGAGATTTCTAGGAAGTATTAAAAATATGATCTATTACCGATTGTGAATTATTAAGTGACTAATTTTGAAGACAAGCTTCTCATTGTCTTTCTTAATTAATTCATTTTCACAGACTACTTCAAATTTATCTTTTAAAGTCTTGATTCATTTTCCAATCTTTCGGGTAAGGTGGTGATGTCTTGCTTGATCGATGAAAACATTCCCCCTTGAATGTTTCCTCGGTCTCAAAGTCATTCATCACCGCTTGCCTTTATTTAGAATTTGAATCTGATCCTTTAAAAATAAATTCTCTGTCTCCATTTGTTTATAAGCGGCTAAAGATGTCTTTAAATCTCTCAATAATTCATGTATAACAGTTTGGTCATGATCGGATGCGGGGACAAGAATCATTATACGAAGATGAATAGTAGATTACCTCATTAGCCATGAGACAGATCTCATCATCGATCCAAAATCGAGATGAGGATGATGAAGATGATGATGATTTCTTTGGCTCTTTTTCTTCAGCCAACAAAGCTCTTTGATACGCAAATCTCCTGTCTCTTTTCTTCCTCTTTTCTTCCCTTTCTTTAGGAGTCGAGTTGAGGACTTCGATAGGTGATCTGTATCTTCTTGTGCGGCTCTTGTTTTTGTCATCATCGAAGATTTATCTACCTTCCTATACGATCTGGATCTTTGTCTATCTCTACCTGCAAATCTCAATTTATTTCTCTTATACTTCATTCTCAATTTATCATACCTTTTTGTAAGTAAAGCCATCTGCTCTTTTAAAGATAGATAAGCTCCCTACGGACTCTATTGACACCTTGTCTTCTTTCTTGACAAAGGCAATGATTTGGATGAGGTGCTTGACTCCATCTCATCTTCCTCATCTTCTATCTGGATATCATACTCTAAAGCTTTAAGATGAGAAAATAAAGTATGGTGAGTAATAGAGGATAAATCTTGAGTTGCTTTAAGGATATTGGATTTTTCCCTCCATCTCTTGGTTAATGATCTCGAGAATCTTGTTATTAATCTCCTTTTCTGAATAATTCTTTCCAAGATCATTTGCTTTGTTGAGAAGATTGGTCAACCTCATATCAAAGTGATCCACGAGACTCATTTTCTTTCATCTTGAATGTTTCAAATGTATGCACATCGACGTAGCTTGTTCTCCTTCACTTGGTCGATCCTTCACAAACATTAGCTAAGGTTTGCCACATTTCTTTGGCTGTTTTACATCTCTTAACCTTCTCTATCCAATCTTTACTCGTAGTCTCTATGATTTCTGTTCTAGCTACTTGGTCAAGATTGTGGACCTTCCTTTCATCATTAGTCAATTCGTAACTCTTCTTCTCTTGCCTAGTTCTTGATTCACTGTCTCTGCTCCGATCTTTGGTGCCTCCATGGAAAAACTTTATAGGGCCTTCCTCAAGAACCTCTTCCATTCTATCATGAATGGCTTTTAGATGATTTTCCATTCTAAATTTCCAATAATCATACTCTTCAATTGAAAATTGCAGTGCATTCCTAGACTTATTACTTTTACCCGATGACATGATGAAACAAAGACAAAATACTCAACAAAAGCTTATTAGTAGCACTGTTATAAATGAAAGAAAATGAAGAAAATCAAGATAATTCCAGAATCTTGTTCAAGACCTAAAATCAATATAAGATCGACTTAACTCTGCTCTGATACCACTTGTTGGTCCCGGAAAGTTGAGTTGATTGAAACCTTGAGTAAGCTTTCTAGAACAAAATCTAGAAAGGGGGGTTTGAATAGATTTTGTAGATTTTTCAAATCTTTCAAAACCAATTCAAAATATCGATTAAGCCCGGCGGATTATGATTAAATTCTCAACTTCTTATAAGATCAAAAGCAAGGTTGATATTCTGATTTTAGTTAGGATTCGAACTTAAATCTTGATGTAACACAATTTGTAAATCAAACGAAACTAAAGAAAGCAAGAAATAACACTGGATTTATAGTGGTTCGGATTTTAAGAATCCTACATCCACTCTCCTTCTTCAATTTGAAGAAGGGACTCTGCTTCTTGCTTACTTTCTCACTTTGACTTACAACTTACAACTTGTACAATTCTTCAAATCTTCAATCTCCTAGACTCTTCTTCTAGAAATCTAAGCTGTTACGGTGTGTATTGGATTTTGAAGATTACAGGAAAAGTGTTCTAAAAACACTTAGAACTTTTTGAGATCTCTCTAGAAAATACTTGTGAAAAGATTGTGATTGAAATCTAAGTAGTGAATAGAGTCAAAAATCTAATATGCATAAGTGTTGTATATAAAAATGAAAAACCTAGACCTATATATAAGTGCGAGAAGACAGGTTAGTTTGTTAGTTAGTTCTAACAAACTTGAAAGCTACTTAACAAACTTAAAGCTGCTCTAGACCTCGGTGATTCTTCATACTCATCTGCCGGTGACTTGGTGAAAACTCGCCTTTCTTATTCTACTCGGCTTATCTTGACCTCGTCCGAGCTCTTCATATTTGTCTCCTGCAGATGACTAGACTTGAGCTTGTCTTGAGATAACTAGCATGTTATCGGACCTCGGTGACTAGCTTAATGCATGACCCGTCGATCGGCTTACATCCTCACTGTTCTTCGGTTTGGTGATTAGTCCGATCTGCTCTTTAACTCATCAAAACCTCTTGATCCAACAAGTTATTAAGACCAATCAACAAAAATATCGAACCCAAGGGAGAAAGTATGCAAACAAAATTCAAGGATAAGAGTTCTAAATGGCTAAAGTTGCAACAAGCTCTTGAACTAAATCACTACAAATTGCAAGAAATTAAATCCCAAGCACAAAGCTATTAGCCCATGGTGCTACAAGCAAAAACCATGGCTAGAAAATCTAAGAAAGCAATTAACAATCTAATTACTACAAGCAATAAATTAAAGAGATCAAAGGGTAAGAACATCACCAATTAAGCTTCAATAGGCAAAAATAAGAATGATTAGTCTTGTACAATGCTTCAATACAACTTCAATTCTTCCCAATTCTCACCTGCAAACTTCAATTACAATCAACCAATCTACTAATCTAATGAACTAAATGTGGAATCTATCTCAATTCTAACAATCTAATGCAATTACAAGTAAATTCAAGTTACAAAATGTAAAATTCGCTCAAAGAAACTCCTAGAAACCGCTCTGAACCGCTAGAATCAACTCCTCCTCTGTTTTGGCTTTCAATGGCTTAAAAACTGAATTTTTCGGTTTGAGCACTCCTCGAGTCGAGCTTCAAGCCCTCGAGTCGAGGCTTAAAAGTCGCTAACACGTTTCTTTAAAAATCTCTCCCGCCTCGAGTCGAGGCCTCGCCCTCGAGTCGAGCGTCTGTCCTTTTCATATCCCTCGACTCGAGGCTCCTCCCTCGAGTCGAGGATCCTGTCTTTGAAATGATTTCCTCCAAAGCATGAACCTCGAGTCGAGGTCTCAGGCACCCTCGACTCCAACTCGAGACCAGGAATTTTTATCGAGAAGGGCTCCGGTCCCGACCCCGTTTTCGTCCCGTATGTTCGTCTTTTCATTCTAAGAATACCGGTACTCTCGGTTTGGCCTAATTCCACCGATTTACCTGTAAAACGGGCAAAATACATCAAAACCTCACAAAGTAATACTTTTTAGGCAAAAAGTGATACTTTTCACATTTAGGCACAAAAATCACACTTTAGCTCACTTTTTGCACTAAAAATAGCACTAAAAACATGTATCAATTCACTCCAATCACCGAGGTCAACATCACTGCAACTTATCAGCCCAACCTTGGCATCGCTGTTGGTACCCTACCGAGTAACCTGGAGGAGGAGGTGAAGGTGCTCAAGCAAAAAGTGGCCGCAGACAATGAAGTCCTGGTCAATGCTCTTACTTCGATCGGATTGCACTTCGTGGTTCATTGTTCCGCCTTGGAAAAATAGCTCCGAGACACTGCAAGATGAAGTCAAAAGGGGGATGGAGCTCAAGGAAGGATGGACACCCTCACAGTGGAGTCTTGTCCCTCACAGACAAGCTTGACTCAAAGGCGCACTCACTGAGTTGGAGGCAGCCAAGGCCGAAATCAAGATCAAATTGGGCGAGCCGGCTTCCTTGCAACCGAGGGTAACCCAGTTGAGGAGGCCATCCGTGAGGATGAGGAGAAGAGGAGAAAGGAGGAGGAGGAGAGAAGGCTGAGAAGCTCTTGGCCAAGATGAAATAGACCGAGAAACCCGAGGCCAAGGGCAAGGGTAAAGGCAAGCGTGCAGCGATCGAGAAGTCTTTATCACCGAAAGCACCGACTAGCCCTGCACTGCCAATGAGCGCAAAGGAAAGAACCCGACTACTCAAACCTCTCGGTGAGCAAATCAAGAATACACGCCGAGAAGGAGAAATATGAGAAGCAGGAGAAAAAGAGGCTGAAGAAGCTAGGAATGGTTGAGCTGAAGTGGGATAGGGATACTCGGAAGTGGGTATCAAAGGCGGCCGATGAAGCAGACTTCCGACTCTGTCCACCGCTCATCGGCTCCTCCTAAGATGATCTCTGGGCAGCACACCGGTGAATACAAGAAGCAAGCTCTGGATGCCGGATGGATGTACTATTGGCACATCTTGAAGGCATCTCCATCTGTGCGGTGATGAAGACATGCAATGGCATGAGTGGATGGAAAAGGAAAATGCCGATTCAGATGGGAAACCGCCGATGAGGCGCATAATATTTTCAAGCTGCGATCTGGTCGCTCCGGCCTATGAGCAAGCCACTCCCAAGCTGAAAGAGGATGGATCTCCATACATGGAATGGGTCAAATCGGTCATCATCAAAGGCGAAAGAGAATCCGAGCTCACGAGACGAGAATGAACTCAAACGGCTCGGAGCGAGGATTTTCAAGCTAATTGAACATTCGAAGCAAGCCGATGGGGAATTTGATAGACGGGATTTTCTTTTCCTTATCTTTTATTTCTATCAGTTCACCTATCTGTAATTTGTAAATATGTGAATAAATATACTTGGACTTACGTGAAATACTTGTCTTATTTCTTAAAGTTTTTTTACGCTTTAAGAAAACTTAAAATTTTCTAAGTATAAATCATCCGAGAAATTTATCTCTCGGACTTAAAATTTTCTAAAATTTTTCTAAGTCCTAAGACTCAATTTTTTTCTTTTCTAAATATTTCTAAAGAGTCTAAAGGTCTTGAATTTTTCATTATGAATTAAGTGCTTTAATTTGAATGAATCTGCTTTTAATGTGAAAATGTGCTCACGATATACCTATCTCGATTATTTTAACTAACTCAAGAACTAACCTCGATTGTGAGTGTGTTTCTTCCTTGTAGGTTTTAACTTCATCAAAAAGGGGGAAATTGTTATATCAAGAAGTTTTGATGAGTTAAAAGAAGCGATTCGAGATGATCGGCGACGACCAAGAACAAGCGAGATTAAGTCCTTATGCTAAGGCGATCGGACGAGGTCGGGAACCAAACTAGTCGGTGAAGTCCGGAAGATTACAAATCATGCGGAGACGAGCTCAAGTCTAGTCATCTGCAGGAGACAAATATGAAGAGCTCGAGACGAGGTCAAGACAAGCCGAGTAGAATAAGAAAGGCGAGTCTTCACCAAGTCACCGAGACGAGTAGAATAAAATCAGTGAGGTCTAGAGCGGTTTCCAAGAATAAGTTTGTTGAGCGGTTTCTAGTTTGTTAAAACTAATTAACAAACTAACTGTATTTTCAGACTTATAAATAGGTCTAGGCACTTCATTAGGAGATAATAAAAAAATCACACAAGTTATTCTTTTCAAAGAATGATTCTCACAATTCACAAAATTTCGAAAAGCACAAAAATTGTTTTTAAGGATCTCATCATAGATTTTTCTAAGTGTTTATAGAACACTTTTTCTTATACATCTTCAAACACTCTTCTATTACTTTAGAGTTAGACTTTTCAAGAATAGTTTAGAAGATTGAAGGTTTGAAGATCAAGTTGTAATTTGTAAGTCATGCGATTGTATAGTGAGTAAGTAAGCGAGGCATAAGAGACCCTTCTTCAAAGTTTGAAGAAGGAGAGTGGATGTAGGATTGTTATAATCCGAACCACTATAAATCTTGTGTTCTTTATTGCTTTCATTTACTTACTTGTTCTTTTCAATCTCCAGTTTATTAAGTCGAAATTAGTTTTAGAATCAAAGTTAGAACTAAAATATCGGTTTGCTTTTGATCTTGTTCAAGTTGAGTTTAAAACTAAATTTCCATTTGTGTAACTTTGAAGTTTTGAGTAAGATTTAAAGAGATTTGAAAAAATCTATAAAATCTATTCAACCCCCTTCTAGATTTCTTAATCAACTCAACCAATCGGGACCAACAGAGTGGACGTAGGATCGTTATATTCCGAACCACTATAAAAATCTCTGTGTCTTTTATTAGCTTTACGCATACATATTCATAATCTTGCTCATTCATCATTATTTTTATAAACCTGCACTAAATCTTGCTAAGTATCTTTCAAGAAGGTTTTCATTAAAAGGGTTTTTCAAATACCCACGAGATTTGCTTCCGCTCCATCAAGATTTTGGGTTTTGCGAAGTCTGTGATCTCACATAGCACACTCTGAGTACCTATCTTTAGATGACTTGCAAAGTTTGCTAACCTCACACTCAGCTCACAAAAAGTTGTAAAAGTTTTTGAGTGTGGGAAAGTCTATTCAACCCCCTTCTAGACATTCCACCTCCTTGTACATCTCGTCAGGACCAACAAGTGGTATTAGAGTAGTGGTTCAATCGACCGTGGCTTTGGTTACCAATAGTCTTTGAGGAAAGACTGTTGTGGTCACTGAGCAGATCTCTTTGAAAAACCATTTTCATAAAAAGTCATTGCATTGTTATTTATTTTTGTGCTAACATGAGTTCTCATAAGAAGAACAATAAAGCCAAGAAACTACCAATTTTCTATCGAAGACTATGACTACCGGAAGTTCCGCATGGAGACCTTGGTGCGATACATGATAGAATGCTTGAAATTTTGGAAGATGGACCTATCAAGTTCTCTTGGGATGCATTGAGTTCAGGAAGTAGTGGAACTTAGACTTTAACTCGCGAGAAAACGAAAAGAAAAGAAGCGAATTATCAAATGATATTTAATCTTGATCAAGTTGCACGCACATAAATTATAGAAATATTAACCGAGAGAGCTTCTTGAAAACATAAGAACCTGCAAGTCCGCAAAGGAAATGTGGGAGACACTGCACTCATGTGTGAAGGATCGAACAAATAAAAGAAAACAAGTGCGATCAATTCTTTATTCATTTGATACTCTCAAGATGAAGCCTGAGATGAAACTATTGATCACCTGGACTTAAGGTTGAAAAACATAATCAATAAAGCAAGTTCTCTAGGCAAGTGATACACCGAGAAGGAAATAAACAACAAAATCCTCGGATCATTGACTAGCAAGTGGAGAGTGAAGATCACCGTGATCAAAGATACTAATGATCTCAATAGAATAAGTCATCATGAATTATTCTCTCATCTTAAAGCTCATGAATATGACCTGAAACAAGAAAAAGATGAGGATGAAGGAAATTCAAACTCTACAAGTAAAGAAGTTGCTTTCAAAGTTACACCTACTACGTCATCAAAAGAACCCGAGGGGAAGATCGAGTATGAAAGAACAAATGGCATTACTCACTAGAAAGTTTGACAAGATGAATTCAAAGTTTGGAAAATACGAGAAGACACCGGAAGAACACTAGATGAACTGGTTTTAAAATCGATACAAAGTCTTCTACTAGCACAGACGGAGATCGACGATGCTAAGGATGAAAGAAGATACGAACTCCTAAGACAAGGAGAGAAGGAAGTCCCAAAAGGAAAGATTTTTCGCCTTGAAGAGACGCAAGTCCCGAGAAGATCGACAATAGATGACAGTGTTTTACATGTCACAAACTTGGACACTTCGATTATGACTGTCGAGAATTAACTCCTAGAGAAAGAGAAGAAAAGAGACTCAAGAGGAACAAGAAGTTTCTTGATAAAAGAGCCCTAGTAGCCGGAGAAGAAGATTCTTCATTGAGCAACACAACCTCTTCATCGGATTTCTCTTGAGATAATGACTTATGTCTTATGGCTATTGGTGATGAGGTACTTTCTGACTTTTGTTCTTCGTCTACTTCTCGCACCTCTCTAGCGAGAAGAGTTTGACCATAACTTTGTTGATAAGTTGATGGGAGATCTCAAAGCTGCTATAAATGCTTATAATTGTGTGGAAAAGGAGAACACTAGCTTACTAAACACTTTTCACCACTTTTTGCACATAAATACTACATAAAATCATGCATCAATTCACTCTTATCAAATACCCCCAAACTTAAAGTGTTGCTCATCCTCGAGCAATGAAGCAAATAAGCACAAAAGAGTGAATTGATTGCAATTATGTCTCATGGCACCATAGATGAAAAATAAGATAATCGAACTCATCAATGATCTCAAGTATCAATGCAAACTCTCACTAGCAATCAAGATGAATCATGCTCAAACAAATGTAACATCAAATACTCAAATCGTTGCTCCTTCCGTAGAGTGTTTCTCTCTTCTCTCAAGTGTACAAGGGCAAAATGAAACTCAATCATCAAATTCAAGAACATGCATTTCATAAGTGATTGGAGTGAATTGATACATGTTTTTAGGGCTTATTTTAGTGCAAAAAGTGAGCTAAAGTGTGATTTTTGTGCATAAATGTGAATAGTATCACTCTTTTGCCTAAAAGTATTACTTTGTGAGTTTTTGATGTTTTTAAATCTGTTTTGCAGGTAAATCGGTGGAATTTTGCCAAATCGAGAGTACCGTTATTCTTAAAATGAAGAGACAAACATACCAGACGAAAACGGGGTCGGGCCCGAAGCCAATCTCGAGAAAATTTCCCTGGTCTCGAGCACAAGTCGAGGGCAAGGACCTCGACTCGAGGTTTAGAGGCTGGAGGGAAAGGATTTTCAAAAATGTAGCAGTCTCGACTCGAGGAGGAACCTCGAGTCGAGGGATGGAGAAATGGCAGATTCCTCGAGTCGAGGGCCGAGCCTCGACTCGAGGCAAGGGCAAAATTGAAGAAGCATGCTAGCGACTCTTGAGCCTCGACTCGAGGGCACGAAGCTCGAGTCGAGGAGTTCCAAAACCAAAATTTACAGTTTTAAAGCTCATTGAAGCCAAAACAGAGCATAACTAGATTCTAGCAGGTTTAGAGCGGTTTCGAGGAGGTTCCATAGGCGAATTTTTCACTTTGTAGCTTGATTTCCATTGTAATTGCTATAGATTGTTAGAATTAGATTAGATTCTACTTTTAGTCCATTAGATTAGCATTTTGATTCATTGTAATTGAAGATTCCAGCTGTGATTTGGGAGAAGAGAAGTTGAATTCAAGTATTGTAGAAGACTAATCATTCCTATTTTTGTATATTGAAGCTCAATTGGTGATGTTCTTACCCTTTGCTCTCTTTAATTCATTGCTTGTGTTGATTAGATTGTTAATTGCTTTCTTAGATTGTTTTCCCATGGCTTTTGCTTGTAGCACCATGGGCTAATAGCTTTGTGCTTGGGATAATTGAAATTAGGGATGAAGTGATTGTCTCATGCTATGATTGTAGATAATTGTGATCAATTGAAATAGCTTGCTTCCTAATTGTGATTCTTAATTGTGCTTCATGAAAAATTATCTCTTTTGATTAATGGTTGATCACCCTAGCAATAGGCGAGAGTTGAGCTAACGTGATTAGGTGTTAATCGAGTTTCAATTTTGCATGATTGTATGAATTGGGGACTTCTACATTGAGAGATGGGAAGAACTAAGGATACTCACATTAGGCATTGTGATATTAATGGAGTGATTAATTTCATGATGGTTTATGCTTTCTAATTTGATTGATTTGCATTTGGATACAATCATAGCTTGTTAATCATGGATTCCTTAAGTGAGACCTAGGAATTGTTTGAAGTGGCTACTTGTTGCCTATGTGTTTGTGTTTATTTTGTTATTTTTGTTTGAATTTGATACTTTGATATCTTGTCTAGATGGAAGGATAGAACTCATATGCATGGAATCAATATCATTATCAAGAGAGCATGGTAGATCCTCCACACTTTGATGGATTTGGCTACAATGATTGGAGGAACTATGAAGATAATTCTCAATGGCAACAAGTTCCTTCCAATTATGAAGATTGGATACGTGATGAAATTTCTCCCCAACCTCAAGAGATGTTTCCATACTATGAGCCTTATGATCAAACATTTGATCCATGTCTTGGATTTGAGTGTCAAGGAGCATCGGGAGGTGATTGCTATGATGATAGGAGAAGCCATGAGTTCGATTTTCCAATGCCACAAGCTTCTCCTCAATTTGAAGAATGGGGACTCCATGATATGAGAGCTATATTGCAAGAGATGCTTGGATTTTTGTAGGAAAAATTTGAGGAAGATGACGCTAGATGTGATCAAATGCTTCCCTTATACGAAGAAATGTATGAGACCAAAGAAAAGGTTAATTCATGGATAGAGGGGAACATGGAGATCACCGGAGTTCATTTCATGTTTATAAAGAGTCAACTCAAAATTTCCTACGCCAAGTAAAGAACATGACTATCATGGAGAATCAAGAAGAAGAAGGGGAGGAAGAAAGTGAAAGAGATGTTGTAGATAAGGGTCCAAGCAATGAGGATGAAAGGAAGAATTCCCTTGTCAAAAATGAGGAAGAGGAGTGTCCATTAATGGACATGAGCTATAATGAGAATGAATATCTAGAAGCACCTAAGGAGGCATTGAAGATTGAAATGAGAATTTCTATACCCTCTAACTCTTCAATTTGTGATTTAATTGAAAATGATGCTTCTAATAAATTAATTTTGCCTCTTGTGAATTTTGATTATAGGGAAGAATTGAAGAAACGCTTGGGTATCCTTGGAAGGAAGGAAGAATCGAGGAGGATGGCAAGAGAGAAAGGGGGACAACCATGGACACTTTGCATAACTATATGTGGTTGCCCTATCTATTCGGTGAACCTCCTAGACCTTGAAGCACAAAGATTGAGATATAATGGGGAGGAGGATCGCTACCCTTGGCCATTCCGATGAAGGATGTTGGACGTGAAGAATAAGTCCGACAAAGGACAATAAAAATAGCGCTTGATGGGAGGCAACCCATCCTTTTTATTTCTTTTCTTGTGTTCTTTTGGTAGATTAGTGTTTTTGTTTTGTTTTTGGGAGATTTGGCTTGATATTTAATTGCTCATGCTTAGGAAATTATGCTCTTTGCTTTGGGTATAGATGATAGTGTTGAGCTTAATTGTTGATATCATTATGAGTTGCATATTCTTCTCACTCTCATTCTAAACTTTGAATGCATATCTTCATTCAAGTTTGGGGGTGTGTGTCATTTAGGGTATAAATGCATCTCTTAGTGATGATTATTTGATGACTATATTTGCCCGTTTGTAGGTATACTCACTACGAGAATGGAAAAAAGATCGAAATTTCAAGAGAATCAAGGAATCGAGAAGGAAAGGAGAGCTTAAAAGTTGGTGAAAAGGAGTGAAAAGGAAGAGAACCCGGTCTCCTCGATCGAATGAGCAACCGGGCTTAAATCGAGGGACCAAAATGGTAATTTCTTGCATATTTGGGTTCGTTAGGGCGTAGAGGTCATTTTTAGGAGTTTCGGGGTTGGAGTCGGGCCCGGGAGTCGTAAAAATTCCCTGGACTCGACCCAAGATCGAGGTTGCATAGCCCTCGAGTCGAGGCATTGACACTTAGAAAAATTTTGAAATCGGCACATCCCTCGACTCGAGGGAGGAACCTCGAGTCGAGGCTTTTGAAAAATGGGGTTCCTCGAGTCGAGGCCTGATCCTCGACTCGAGGCTGGTGTCTGCTATAAATATCGCGTTTCGCCATAACAAAGGCACGACTAGGAGTTAGGGCACATCACGATCTCTTTCGGCCCCAAAGATCATATTTCCAGTGATTTTTGCGTCGTTTTCACCATATCATCACATCATATCATCAATTTCCATCATACATTGCTTAAAGAGTGAATTTTGAGGGTTTGACATTCAAATTTGGGGCTTTTTGTGGAGTAGTGCGTGGGTGTCCAAATTTCCCATTTCAAGCCGATTTTTCTCAACAAGGTATATCATTTCTTCTCATTTGGCTTTCAATTTCATGTTGGTGGATGATTATTACTTGGGTGTTAGGGATTATGCTAGAATTTCTTTGTATTGGAATTTTATTTGGGCATTTTGTCAAGCACTTGGTATGCATGATTGATTTTGATAAATTGAAGCCGTTGTTGAGAATATTTGAATTAATTGAGGATTTTAGGAGCATGATTAGGATTGTATTTAATATGTTGCTCGTATATTTGTGGAATTTGGCTTGAAATGTGATTTTTGGTATACATTTTAGGAATTCCTAGTGCAATTGTTGGTATAAGTGGTCAAGTTGAGTTGAGTATTGATGATGGAAGTGCAATTTTTGTGATGCTATGTGTTGAATTACTTGCTAGTTGGCTTGTTATTGTTTGATATATTTGTGGAGCATATTTGTATGATTTTGGTGAGCCTACATGGTGATTTTCATTGTCTAAAGCCATTCTAGTTAAGTATGTATATTTTGAGGAGTATTTGAGCACTTCTATTGATGGTATTTGTTTGAGTTGACTCTTTGACCAATTTTAGGGGTTTATTGCCTAGTCACTAGGAATTTTGTTGAGATTGGATGTATTATTGTTGACTCGTCTATGGTTTAGAGTGATATTTTGAGCTTGCATTTTAATTGTGGGACTAATTTGTGTTCTTCGGATTATTTGTGCAGAACAATGTTTAGGGAGTTGACGGCCACAATTTTTCGGATGCGAGAAATCCGGGAGAGAGAGGAGGTTATCCGATTTGCACATAGGATGCCCGCTGAACTTGGAATTCAGTGGGACAATTACAAATGGAGGAAGCATATTATCCTCTATGCCGAGCTTTACAAGAAAGTGGTCATGACCAGATTAGTAGATCATAACCGCATGTTATCCATGGGGATCGAGGAGGATATTCCTCGACTTTTTGAGCAAGTCGGCATGGGAGGCTTCTTAGCCAAGAGGCCTCGGACTCATCTAGGACTCACCCTAGAGTTTCTTTGCACGGTTAAGGTCCATAAGGCCAGGAGGGCAAAGTTCACTAGGAAAATTACTTTCGAGCTCATGGGGAATGAGTATGAGTTGATCTTGGATGAGGTCAACGAGATCCTTGGCACACCCACCGACCCCGACAGATCATTGCTTAACATAAGGCAAGAGTACAACGCCAAGAAGTTTTGGAGGCGTATTTCAGATTCGAGGGCACCGAGTCGGCTGAGTTCATCCCGGGAAAGTCGAAGAGTACCCACATCCGTAACCCGGTAGTCCGATACTTGGAGAAGATTCTCGCGAGCACTATATTCGTGAGATCGGAGGGAGGAGCTGTGGTTTCCGAGGAGTTATACGTCTTGTGGTGCTTTCTCCACGGGGTTCGATTCAACGCGGCGCGTATCTTTGTTATCTGTTTGAGAGAGCTACTAGCACGAAATTCAAGAAGATTAACTTTGGAGGCATGATTACCTTGATAGCCGAGCATCTCGGTATTCCCACTCAACACCTCGTAGCGTTAGAGGGGCCCGATCTTACTACCGATACCATGCGACGCATGAGGACACTTGACCGCATCGGTAGGACGTGGTGTTTCCAGCAGCACCACAGCCGCTGATTTCCTCTTCCGAATAAGAGGTTGACTATGGTATTTGGATCTGCTGCTTTTGTGACCATCAACCTCTGCATGTGGTCACAGCGTCACCGATGCTATAGATGCTTATACGAGAGAGCATGAGGATGTTCTCCGAGATGAGGGTGGACGACGATGATAATGATGGTCAGCAATCGAGGATCGATTCTGGTGATGAGGGTGAGGGTGTTGCAGAGGGTGCGAGAGGGTGCAGAGGGCCGAGGAAGAGGATGATTCGAGGCCGAGGATGACGAGGAGCCGGAGCGGGAAGAGTCACCTCGTACGAGATGGATGAGGATTACCAGCTGGAGATCAACATGTACCGGCAGGACGAGATGAGGAGTCGTGAGTATGAGGCGGGTAGTTCATCTCGCAGGCCGTGGGTATTGACGGAGCAGATGTGGGCGGATAGTCGAGGATGCATATTGAGAGCTTGACCCGCCAGATGAGATGTACCGAATGATTGAGGAGTCCCGAAGATTCAACGAAGAGACTAGGAGGATGTAGGAAGAGTCTCTCAAGACTCAAAATGACATGTACGCCTCCTACAAGAGATGAGCTCGTGGAATTTCAGGCCGGACACTACCCTCCTCCGCCGCCACCGTCGGACTATTAGGGCTATCCCCTATTCCTCATTTCCTATCCTTAGTTTTTAGATTCCTCTCTTCTTGATGATTTGTACTTTTTATCGTGATTGTACTCTTTATGATGATTGTGCTTCTTTTGGTGAACTCGATGATGTGATGAATTGGAATATTTGATGACTTTGATGATGATTAGTATTCTCTTGATCTTATTGAGCTTGATGATCTTTTGATTCCATATTCTTTGATTTGAGCTTAATTGTGGATTTATTGATATATCTTTGAGTATCATTATTGATGTAGTGAGTATGCTTAGATTTATGTACATGAGCACTTGTGTTTGATTTGTAAGATTAATTGGATTTTGATTTGATCATTAGTTGATTTGTAGCTTAAAGCTAGCATTCTTGATTTATTATGTGAAGATGAATGTGTTTGATGATGCTTGATTCATTGCTCAATTGAAACCCGTGAGCTTTTGTGCCTTAATAATCGTACATCTTATACGGTTGATTTAATATTCCTTGTGAGTGCATCATTCATGATTTGTATGCTAGAACTTGCCACTAGACTTGTTGATATTGATCTTTGTGTGATGTCTTGAAAGTGATAAGAGGTCATGTTTGATATGATGAGTCACTTTGCCAAATATTTTCCCCACCAAATACATTTGATTTCCTTAGTAAGCCATGTTGAGCCTTATGATCCATATTCTATGGCAAGCCAAGTGAAATTGAACCATTTAGCCTATTTGTATGAGCCTTTCTTGTCCTATATTTAGTTGAGCTTGAATGTTGGCTAATGATGGTGATTTGATTGCTAAGTGTGGGAAGATGATGAGCTAAGTGATGAATGAAGCATGAAAGAAAGAAAGGTTGTGAAATGAAAAATTGAATTGTGAAGAAAAATGTGAATGAAAAGAGATATTCAATTTGCGAGCTTAAGTGAAAAAGAAAGCTCAAGAGAAGTGTGGTGATTGAAATCTAATTGCTTGAAGGAATTTTGATGAAAAAAAAGATTGTGCATTTGTATTGATTAGCTTACATTCAAGTCTCTACTACTTAGTCACTCTTATCCATATACTTCCCACCTTTCCAAAGAGCTCACATTACAACCTAGAAGAAATACCTCTTTGATTCTTGATTGATCACAACTGATTTTGATTGAGATTAAGTCTTTTGGCAAGCATATGGTGTACTTATTCATGAATTTGATGATTGAGTGCATCATACCTTTAAACACTTGAGAGAAGAGTGAAACACTCCATGGAAGGAGCAATGTGTTGAGTATTTGATTGAGCATTTGTTTGAGCATGATCATCTTGTTTGCTAGTGGATAGTTGCATTGATATTTATGTTCATTGATGAGTTCGATTGTCTTTTATTTCGTCTATAGTGTCATGTGACATAATTGCAATCAATTCACTCCTTTGTTCTTAGTTTCTCACGTTGCTCGAGGACGAGCAACAATTCAAGTTTGGGGTATGATTGGAGTGAATTGATACATGTTTTAGGGCTTATTTTAGTGCAAAAAGTGAGCTAAAGTGTGATTTTTGTGCATAAATGTGAATAGTATCACTCTTTTGCCTAAAAAGTATTACTTTGTGAGTTTTTGATGTTTTTCGTCCGTTTTGCAGGTAAATCGGTGGAATTTTGCCAAACCGAGAGTACCGTTATTCTTAGAATGAAGAGACGAACATACCGGACGGAAATAGGGTCGGGCCAAGCCAATCTCGAGAAAATTTCCCTGGTCTCGAGCACAAGTCGAGGGGGCAAGGACCTCGACTCGAGGTTTAGGCCGGAGGGAAAGGATTTTCAAAAATGCAGCGGTCTCGACTCGAGGGAGGAACCTCGAGTCGAGGGATGGAGAAATGGCAGATTCCTCGAGTCGAGGGCCGAGCCTCGACTCGAGGCAAGGGAAAAATTGAAGAAGCGTGCTAGCGACTCTTGAGCCTCGACTCAAGGGCCTGAAGCTCGAGTCGAGGAGCGCCAAACCGAAATTTACAGTTTTAAAGCCCATTGAAGCCAAAACAGAGCATAACTTGATTCTAGCGGTTTAGAAGCGGTTTCGGGGAGGTTCCATAGGCGAATTTTTCACTTTGTAGCTTGATTTCCATTGTAATTGCTATAGATTGTTAGAATTAGATTAGATTCTACTTTTAGTCCATTAGATTAGCATTTTGATTCATTGTAATTGAAGATTCCAGCTGTGATTTGGGAGAAGAGAAGTTGAATTCAAGTATTGTAGAAGACTAATCATTCCTATTTTTGTATATTGAAGCTCAATTGGTGATGTTCTTACCCTTTGCTCTCTTTAATTCATTGCTTGTGTTGATTAGATTGTTAATTGCTTTCTTAGATTGTTTTCCCATGGCTTTTGCTTGTAGCACCATGGGCTAATAGCTTTGTGCTTGGGATAATTGAAATTAGGGATGAAGTGATTGTCTCATGCTATGATTGTTGATAATTGTGATCAATTGAATTAGTTTGCTTCCTAATTGTGATTCTTAATTGTGCTTCATGAAAAATTGTCTCTTTTGATTAATGGTTGATCACCCTAGCAATAGGCGAGTTGAGCTAACGTGCTTAGGTGTTAATCGGGTTTCAATTTTGCATGATTGTATGAACTGGGACTTCTACATTGAGAGATGGGAAGAACTAAGGATACTCACATTAGGCATTGTGATATTAATGGAGTGATTAATTTCATGATGGTTTATGCTTTCTAATTTGATTGATTTGCATTTGGATACAATCATAGCTTGTTAATCATGGATTCCTTGATGGAGATTATCTCTTGCACCCAAATCCCCATTGATTTTAGTATATTTGTTATTGCATCTTAGGTGTTTGATATATTGTTTGAATAATCTTGCCATTTAATTTCATGCATTCTTATAGAGATTTTAGTCCTATATCTTGTTGCAACGTTAGCCATCTAGAACTCTTATCCTTGAATTTCGTTTGCATACTTTCTCCCTTGGGTTCGATATTTTGCGATTGGTCTTAAAAGCTCTTGCCTCTATACACTCCAATCAATAAGCTTGCCAAAGGACTCAATCTCAATCATTTTCTTTTGTGTTCAATCAAGAATCAAAGAGGTCTTTCATCAAGGTTGTAATGTAAGCTCTTTGGAATGGGTGGTTGAATTTAGGTAATAGTGACTCAATTAGTCGAGAACTTGAAAGTTAACTAAGCAATACAATACACTTCTCATCCAATTGTTTATCAATCACACTCTTTATTCTTCATGCTTTTCAAAGTTCAATCACCACCCTTCTTTTGAGCTTTATTTCATTAAAGCTCACAAATTGAATCTTCTTCTTTTCATTTTCACAATTTTTACAATTCAATTTTTTTCACATCTCAACCTTTCTTTCATCTTTTTCTCAATAAGTTAGCTAATCATCATTCCACCACACTTTACATGCAAATCACCATCTTCTTACCAACAATCAAGCTCTACTAAACATAGTATAATAAGGCTCATAAAAATAGGCAAAAGGGCTTGAATTTCACTTGGCTTGCCAAATAATATGGATACTAGACTCAAAATGGCTTACTAAGGAAATCAAATGTTTGGGGGAAAATTTTGGCTAAGTGACTTATCAATTCAAACATGGCCTCTTATCATATTCATGAAATCACACAATGATAAATTTCAATAAGTCCAAAGGCAAGTTCTAGCATACAAGTCCACGAACAATGCACTCACAAAGAATTAAATCAACCGTATAAGATATACGATTCTTAAGGTACAAAAGCTCACGGGCTTAAATTGAGCAATGAATCAAGCATTTTCAATCACATTCATCATCACATATCCATTAATCATGCTAGCTTCAAGCCACATATCAACTCATGATCATATCAAAATTCAATTAATCCTTCAATCAAGCACAAGTGCACATGTACATAATCTCAATCACAATCTCCCTATATCATCTTTTCAACAAATATAACTCAAATATATGCAAGAAATCCAGAATTAAAGTTAAAAATGAATCGCACCCCAAATCATATAAGAGCACAAAAATAGGCAAGGAAAGAAGAACACCTCCTCCAAAAGTCTTCAAAATCAATATTTCCTTCAAGCAAGTAGGGCTCATCAAGCTTCCTTGCACTTCTCACTTCCTACAAAGATCACAAGACTCAATTATTCAAAGCAAGAAAACACAAACAAACAAAAAAAAAAAAAAAACAAAAATTGATGGGTTGCCTCCCATCTCGGCGCTAAGTTTAACGTCATTTGCTGGACGTTATTCCTTAATTTTAAACTCTTTTCATCGCAATGGCCAAGGATATCGATCCTCCTTGCCATTATATCTCATCCTTTGAGCTTCAAAATCATGGAAGTTCTCATCATTGGTAGACGATGGATCCTCCTCTTTTTCTCGCACCATCATCTTTCTCCGTTTCTTTTTTCCAAGGATTGATTGGAGTGTATAGGGTAAGAGCTATTAAGACCAATCAACAAATATCGAACCCAAGGGAGAAAGTATGCAAACGAGGCCCTAAGGATATGAGTTCTAGGTGAATAGAGTTGCAACAAGGTTTTGGACTAAAATCAATACAAAATTAGCAAGAATTTAAATGGCTAAACCATGCAAGCAATATATCGAACACTTAGAATGCAAAATCAAATAGACTAGAAACAATGGGGGAATGGGGTAATCTCCATCAAGGAATCCATGATTAACAAGCTATAATTGTATCCAAATGCAAATCAATCAAATTAGAAAGCATATACCATCATGAATTTAATCACTCCATTAAAATCACAATGCCTAATGTGAGTATTCTTAGTCTTTCCCATCTCTCAATGTAGAAATCCCCAATTCATATAATCATGCAAAATTGTAACCCGATTAACACCTAATCACGTTAGCTCAACTCTCGCCTATTGCTAGGGTGATCAACCATTAATCAAAAGAGACAATTTTACATGAAGCACAATTAAGAATCACAATTAGGAAGCAATATAAATCAATTGATCACACTTATCAACAATTATAGCATGAGGCAATCACTTCATCCCTAATTTCAATTATCCCAAGCACAAAGCTATTAGCCCATGGTGCTACAAGCAAAAGCCATGGGTAAAAATCTAAGAAAGTAATTAACAATCTAATCAACACAAACAATGAATTAAAGAGAGAAAAAGGTAAGAACATTACCAATTGATCTTCAATATACAAAAATAGGAATGCTTGTGTGTTCTACAATACTTGAATTCTCCTTCTCCACTCTCAATTACAACTTGAATCTTCAATTTCAAATGATCAAAATGCTAATCTATGGATTACAAACTTGAATCTAATCTAATAACAATCTAGTGCAATTACAATGAGAATCAAGCTACAAAATGAGAATGAGTATATGCTCTGTTTTGGCTTCAAATGATATTAAAACTGAATTTTCCAATTTTTGGGGTCCCTCGACTCGAGCTTGAGGCACTCGAGTCGAGCTTCAAGAGTCGCCGGCACGCTTTTACAAGTTTAACACCTGCCTCGAGTCGAGGCTCTGCCCTCGACTCGAGGATCCTACCATTCTCCATCCCTCGACTCGAGGCTCCTCCCTCGAGTCACCCTCGAGTCGAGGCAGCCGCTTTTTCAAATATTTTCCCTCCAGCCTCACCCTCGACTCGAGGCTTTCTCAGTCCTTGACCGCAGCTCAAGTCTAGGGAATTTTTTTCGGACGGGACTCCGGCCCCAACCCCCATTTTCACCCATCTTGTCTGTCTCTTCATTCTAAGCATGCCGGTACTCTCGATTTGGTAAAATTCCACCAATTTACCTGAAAAATGGATGAAAAATATCAAAATCTCATCAAGTAATACTTTTTAGGCAAATAAGTGATACTTTACACATTTATGCACAAAAACCACACTTTTGATCACTTTTTGCACTCAAATAAGCCCCAAGAACATGCATCAATTCACTCCAATCATACCCCCAAACTTGAAATGTTGCTCGTCCTCGAGCAACGTAGAAACTAAGCACAAAGGAGTGAATTGATTGCAACTATGTCACATGACACCATAGAAGATAATTAAGACAATTGAACTCATCAATGAATATAAGTTTCAATGTAAACCATCCACTAGCAATCAAGATAGATCATGCTCAAACAAATGCTCAATCAAACACTTACCACATTGCTCCTTCCATGGAGTGTTTCACTCTACTCTCAAGTGTATTCAAGGTATAATGCACTCAATCATCCAATTCACAAATAAGTACACCATATGCTTGCCAAAAGACTTAATCTCAATCAAAATCATTTGTGATCAATCAAGAATAAAAAGGTCTTTCTTCTAGGTTGTAATGTAAGCTCTTTGGAAAGGTTGGATGTTTTTGGATAAGAGTGACTAAGTAGTAGAGACTTGAACGTAAGCTAATCAATACAAAACACATCTCTTCAATCTTCATCAATCAACTCTTCTCATGCACTTAGAATTCAATCACCACCATTCACTTGAGCTTTCTTTCTTTTTGAGCTAACAAATTGATTTTTTCTCTTCTTTTCATGATCACAACTTTCTTTTCACAATTCAATTTTTCACAATCCTTCTTTCTTCTTTCAAGCATCATCACTTAGCTCATCATTTTTCACCACACTTATCAATCAAATCACCATCATTAGCCAACAATCAAGCTCTACTACGCATAGGACAAAAAGGCTCATAAAAATAGGCAAATGGTTTCAATTTCATTTGGCTTGCCAAAGAATAAGGATAATAAGCTCAACATGGCTCACTAAGGAAATCAAATGTATTTGGTGGGAAAAATTTGGTTAAGTGGCTAATCATTCCAAACATTTTTCTTATCACTTTAATGAAATCACACAAAGATCAATATGAACAAGTCTAGTGGCAAGTTCTAGCATACAAATCATGAATGATGCACTCTCAAAGAAATTCATATCAACCGTATAAGATGTACGATTATTAAGGCACAAAAGCTCATGGGCTTAAATTTGAGCAATGAATCAAGCATCTTCAATCACATTCATCTTTACATAATTAATCAAGCATGCTAGCTTCAAGCCACAAATCAACTCATGATCATATCAAAATTCAATATATCTTGCAAATCAACACAAGTGCTCATGTACATAATCCCAAGCATACTCACTACAACATGAATGATACTAAAAAAATATGACAATAAACCCACAATTAAGCTCAAAATCATAGGGTAAGGAATCCACAAGAATCAACAAGATATAATCATCAAAAGACAATAAAGCTCAATAAGATCAAGAGAAGCGAAAACATCATCACAAAACCATCAAGCAATCCAAATCATCACATCATCAAGTTCACAATCAAGAAGTACAATCACTAAGCTAGAAAAGACAAACACCTCCCCCAAACTTAGACAAGTCTAAGTTTGAAAGGAAGTATTGTACCCATAAGCTCTCAATCTTCATCTTCCTTCAAGCATCCTAGAGCTCCTCAAGTTCCTAGCAATTCTCATCACCTACAAGGATCACAAGATCCAATTATTCAAAGCAACACAATAAAACAACAACAACAAAGCGAAAAAGAATGGGTTGCCTCCCATCAAGCGCTAGGTTTAACGCCCTTTGCCGGACGGAACTCTAAGAGTTCACACTTCCCTTTCACTATCAAAGCAAGGCACATCCTTAAGATCAAGGGCATCCAACACCTCTTTTTGTGATGGAACATGATAAAGCTTCAACCGATGCCCATTCACTATAAACCTCTCATCCTTGTCATTCGCCACTTCAAAATATTCATTCGGAAAAACTTTAGCAACACGGAAAGGGCCACTCCATGTCGATTTGCGTTTACCGGGAAAAGCTTTAACCTTGAGTTGAAAAGGAGCACTTGATCTCCTTCTTTGAACTCCTTCCTTCTAAGCCTTGCATCATGCCACTTCTTGGTCTTTTCCTTGAAAATCTTTGAACTCTCATAGGCATTCATCCTAAATTCGTCCAACTCATGCAATTGGAGAGCCCTCTTCTCTCCCACAAGCTCTTCATCAAAATTCAACTTTTTGAGAGCCCAAAATGCTTTATACTCTAACTCCACCGGAAGATGGCAAGCCTTCCCATACACTAATTGATAAGGGGACATATCAAGAAGTGTCTTGTAGGCGGTCCTATATGCCCATAACGCATCATCAAGCTTTGTTGCCCAATCCTTTCTACTCGTCCTCACCGTCTTCTCCAAGATACCCTTGATCAAGCGATTGGACACTTCGCTAAGCCATTAGTTTGCAGATGGTAAGGAGTAGCAACCTTGTGTTTAACATCATACCTTAACAAAAGATTCTCCATAGCCTTGTTAACAAAGTGGCTTCCACCATCGCTTATCAAAATCCTTGGAACCCCAATCCGTGTAAAGAGCCTTTTCAAGAATTCTACGACCACCTTGGAATCGTTGCTTTTGGTAGGAATGGCTTCTATCCATTTAGACACGTAGTCAACCCCCACAAGAATGTATTTATACCCCATCGATGGTGGAAATGGGCCCATGAAGTCAACTCCCCATGCATCAAAAATTTCCACTTCCAATATATTGCTCAAGGGCATCTCATCTCTTTTGTTAAGGTTTCCTATCCGTTGGCACTTGTCACATTCCTTGACAAATTTCTCACAATCCTTGAAGATGGTCGGCCAATAGAATCCCGACAATAAGATCTTCCTCACGGTCTTGGAGGTGCTATGATGGCCTCCACAAGGTAAGGAGTGGCAATGTTTCATGATCTCCTCCCCATCCTTTCTAGTCACACACCTCCGAAGGACCCCATCCACACCAACCTTGAAAAGATATGGATCATCCCATATAAAGTGTTTAACATGATTGTAGAAAACCTTCCTTTCATATGGATTCATCTCCGGTGGTAGCTCTCCACTTGCCAAGAAATTTGCATAGTCCGCAAAACCATGGAGTTTCCCTTCTTTCACAACACACATCACCTCTTCAATGCTCAACAACCCTTCATCGGGAAATGTCTCTTCAACTTCTTCAACATCACTCTTCATCTCTTCCATTCCTTCAAGCCTAGAAAGGTGGTCCGCAATTACATTCTCACTACCTTTCTTGTCTACTATCTCCATGTCGAATTCTTGCAACAATAATATCCATCTAATCAACCTAGGCTTGGCATGCTTTTTCAACATGAGGTTCGAATCACCGCATGGTCGGTGTACACAATAGTTTTCGACCCTACAAGATAGGGTCGAAACTTATCAAAAGCATACACGACCGCAAGCATCTCTATTTCGGTAGTGGTGTAGTTGACTTGTGCCGGGTTGAAAGTCTTGGAGGCATAGTAGATGGCATGGAACCTCTTCTCTCTCAATTGCCCTAAAACGACCCCCATTGCAAAATCACTAGCATCACACATGAGAATGAAGGGCTTTATCCAATCCGGAGTGATGAGAATGGGAGCACTAGTCAACGCTCTCTTCAATGACCTAAAAGCAATCAAACATTCATCATTAAAATCAAATGGCACATCTTTTCTAAGAGATGAGATAAAGGTTTAGAGATTTGAGAGAAATTCTTAATGAAACGCCGGTAGAACCTAGCATGACCAAGGAAAGATCGAATTTCCTTCTCATCCTTAGGAGGGAACAACTTCTCAATAGCCACGATCTTAGCCTTATCCACTTGCAAGCCCTTGAAGACACATGATGTCCCAAGACAATGCCTTTGACCTTAAAATGACACTTTTCCCAATTTAGCACCAAGTTTGTATCTTCACACCTTTGCAAAATAATGTCAAGATTAGTAAGACAATTATCAAATGACTCACCAAAAATGGAAAAATCATCCATAAATACCTCCATGATTTTCTCAATTAAGCCATGAAATATTGACATCATGCATCTTTGGAAAGTGGCGGGAGCATTGCAAAGACCAAATGACATTAATTTCCAAGCAAACCAACCCATACGCAAGTAAAAGTAGTCTTTTCTTGGTCTTCCGGTGCAATCATAATTTGATTGTAACCGGAATAACCATCTAAGAAGCAATAGTACTCAAATCCACTTAACCTATCAAGCATTTGATCTAGAAAAGGTAAGGAAAATGGTCCTTGCACGTGGCCTTATTAAGTTCTCTATAGTCAACACAAACTCGCCACCCCGTAGCTACCCTAAAGTTGCACCGATTGATTCATCATTTTCACCCTTAATTACCGTGATCCCCCTTTCTTAGCTACAACATGCAATGGAGAGACCCATGGACTATCGGAAATAGGAAAGATCATATTAGCATCTAACAATTTAACCACTTCTTTCCTAATTACTTCTTGTATGTTAAGGTTAACTCTCCTTCGTGGTTGCACTACGGGTTTATGGTCCTTTTAAGCTAATCCTATGCATACAAATTGAAGGATTTATCCCTTTTAAATCATCAATGGACCAACCTATGGGGATTTGTGCTTACAAAGCACATCAAGTAATTTAGTTACCTCATCGGATGTAAGATATGATGATATAATTACCGGGCAACCTTCATTCTCCTCCAAATACACATACTTTAGGTGCTCGGGTAGTGGCTTAAGTGCTCTTTCACTTTCTTCTTCAAGTGGCTTCCCTCCTCATTGCTCTTCCAAGGTTGAGTTGGAAAGCTTTCAAACTTTATCTCTTTCACTTCCTCCACTTCCAATGCATCCCTATCACAATCATGAGAAATACAAGATTCATTAGGCACATTATCATAAGACGGAATAACATAATCATTAGAAAGAAGGGTATAAGAAGAGTTCTCCCAAGTCTCTTGAAGGCATGAATCAATCACATCCACAACATGGCATTCCTCATTCTCCATGGGGTGCTTCATCGCATCCTTCATTGAAAAACTAAGCTCTTCATCATCTAGCTTCAAGGTAAGTCTTCCCTCATTCACATGAAACACCGCTCTTGCGGTAGCTAGAAAAGGCCTCCCAAGAATCAAAGGTACATCCTTGTCTTCCTCCCATCTTAAGAACTACAAAGTCCGCTTCGGAAACACAAAATCTTCTACCTTTACCAAGACATCCTCCACAACACCTTTTAGAATAGTAGTTGACCCATCGGCTAATTGAAGAGTTACGGTGGTATCCCCTAGCTTTCCTTGGTTGAGCCTCTTGAACATAGATAAAGGCATCAAGTTGATGCTTGCCCCCAAATCACACAAGGCATGTTTCTCCAACCCATTACCAAGATCACACAAAAGAGTGAAGCTACCCGGATCCTTTCAACTTTGGTGGAAGCTCTTGCTGAAGCAACACCACTACACTCTGGTCAATTTCACTAGCTCCGCTCTTCAATCCTCCTCCTTTGCTAGCAAATCTTTAAGAAACTTAGCATAGTTGGGCATTTGCTCAAGGGCCTCCCGAAAATGGAATGTTGATATACAAGGTTTTGAACACCTCAAGAAAACGAGCAAACTTCTCATCTAATGCTTTCTTCATGTACCTTTGAGGATAAGGTACGGGAACAACCGTCTTTGGAACCCCTTTTTCATCTTTCTCAACAACTTTAAGCTTCTCCCTCTCTTCCATTGCCATCAACCACTTTGGCTTCTTCTTCTCTTCCTCCTCCATCACCTCTTGCTTTTCTTCATCACAACTTTCATAATGCTTCTCATCTCCTTCCTCATAATTAGAAGGCATTTTTGGTCCTTCATATCGTGCACCACTCCTAAGATCAATAGCTTGACAATGCTCCTCGATCCTTTCTTTTGCAAGTCATCCACCGTGGACGAGAGCTTTCCAACCGTAGTAGCAAGTTGCCCTACTTGATGCTCAATCGTCTTGAAACGAGTATCCATTTGCTTGCCTATGTCATCAAGCCTTGAGTCATTAGCTTCCAATCCTTTTCACTATCAACCCCAAAATCTCCTCCGTGGTAGCCTTTCCTTCATTGTTAGGAGCCTTAGCACCGGATCAAACTGGGAGAAAATTGAATCGGCGGCTCTAGGATTAGCATATGCAAAATTTTCGTGTCTCCTCCATGTGTTCCCATTAAATTAAGCTTGAGGTTGAGGTTGGTAGCTTCCTTGTGGCCTATTTTGGTAAGGCATTTGATAAGGCCTTCCTCCTTGATAATTCCTTGAAAATTTCCTCCTTGATAGCCTCCTTGGAATGGAGGCCTACCCATGTAGCTAACTTCCTCCATCGGCATCGGACTTGCACTCATCAACATGAGAAACGGTGGACTAACACTTGCTTGGCCTTGTGAAGTAGTAAGAGCTCCCAAACGGTCTATCATAGTCATCATCATGCTCTTCATGGACTCTATCTCCTCAACATGTGACACCCTATGGTGTGCTCCCGATTTACCGACATTTGAAATGAATCTTGGGCTATGTTCTCCATTATTTCATTTATTTGCCCAACGGTTTTTTAGACTAAATCGATCCATTCGCACAAGCATTCAAGAATGACCTATCTCCCATCCGTCAAACCATTGCAAAAGTACATAATGGTTTGTTCCTCCGAAAACCGTGTTGAGGACAATTAATAAGTAACATGCCATACCTCTCCCACGCCTCCGGTATGGTCTCCCATTCTTTTGGCGGAAGTGGGAGATTGCCTCCTAGCTTATACGGTCTTGGACGGATGGCCCCGGTGGTAATGAATTAAGCCATGCTTTAGCTCTCCCTTAAGTGTAAAGGCAAAGATCCTCAACTTCTTCACATCTTCGGTACCCCCGTTGTACTTCGGGAGGTCGGAAATCTCATGAAATTGTGCCATATGTTGATGTGGGCACTCATTTTCATCCTGCCTTCAAATTGCTTCTCCCTAAGCATTCTCACTATAAAGGGACTTATCTCAAAGTTATTAGCTTCTATCCTCGGCCTTGCTATCCTGGGCCATAGTGCTCTCTAAGTTGTGGCTCAAAAATTCTCTTAAAGGCCTTCCTTGAGGTGGTGGCTCATTCATGGGTTGTGGTTGGGCATTTGGAATGTGAGGTGGCTTATGATATCATGGCTCTTGATTATATGGTATATGGGGATAGTATGGTGGGAATTGTTGTGGATAGTAGGGATAGTGGTGAGCTTGTGGAGGGTAAGGATATGGATTTTGGTAGGGATAATTTTGTGGTGGCATCCTTTGAGGGAAAGGGCCAACTTGAGCATGAAAATGGTTCCCATTACCTCCATGTTCTACTCCTCCTTCTCCTTGTCCATGTGCCTCCTCAACTCTGAGGTTCCCCAACTCTCTCCTCATTCCTTTGATCTTCTCCTTCCATATATTCCTTCTTCTTCTCACACGATTCCTTCTCAACGTAGCCTCTATTTTCCGGATTTAGTGGCATGGGTGGAATACCACTTGACCTTGTTATGCACCTACAATGCCACCAATCCAAGTATCAAATTCAAACACAACAAAATCAACAAAACAAAAGTAACAAGTAGCCACTTCAAACAATCCTTAAGTCTCACTTATAAAGCGCAAAACTAACTCTCCGGCAACGGTGCCATTTGATTAGAGTGTACAGGTGGTAAGAGCTATTAAGACCAATCAACAAATATCGAACTCCGATTGGAGTGTATAGGGCAAGAGCTTTTAAGACCAATCGCAAAATATCGAACCCTATGGGAGAAAGTATGCAAAACGAAATTCAAGGATAAGAGTTTTAGATGGCTAAAGTTGCAACAAGATATAGGACTAAAATCTCTATAAGAATGCAAGAAATTAAATGGCAAGATTATGCAAACAAAATATCAAACACCTAATATGCAAGAACAAATATACTAAAATCAATGGGGGATTTGGGTGCAAGGGATAATCTCCATCAAGGAATCAATGCTTAACAAGCTATGATTGTATCCAAGTGCAAATCAATCAAATTAGAAAGCATAAAACCATCATGAAATTAATCACTCTATTAATATCACAATGCCTAATGTGAGTATCCTTAGTTCTTCCTATCTCTCAATGTAGAAGTCCCCAATTCATACAATCATGCAAAATTGAAACCCGATTAACACCTAATTACGTTAGCTCAACTCTCGCCTATTGCTAGGGTGATCAACCATTAATCAAAAGAGATAATTTTTCATGAAGCACAATTAAGAATCACAATTAGGAAGCAAGCTAATTCAATTGTTCACAATTATCAACAATCATAGCATGAGGCAATCACTTCATCCCTAATTTCAATTATCCCAAGCACAAAGGTATTAGCCCATGGTGCTACAAGCAAAAGCCATGGGTAGAAAATCTAAGAAAGCAATTAACAATCTAATCAACACAAGCAATGAATTAAAGAAAGCAAAGGGTAAGAACATCACCAATTGAACTTCAATATACAAAAATAGGAATGATTAATCTTCTACAATTCTTGAATTCAACTTCTCTTCTCCCAAATCACAGCTGGAATCATCAATTACAATGAATCAAAATGCTGATCTAGTGGACTAAAAGTAGAATCTAATCTAATTCTAACAATCTATAGAAATTACAATGGAAATCAAGCGACAAAGTGCAAAATTCGCCTAGGGAACCTCCCCGGAAACTACTCTAAACCGCTAGAATCAAGTTATGCTCTGTTTTGGCTTCAATGGGCTTTAAAACTGCAATTTTCGATTTTTGGCGAGCTTCGTGCCCTCGAGTCGAGGCCTAAGAGTCGCATCCACGCTTCTTCAAAATTTCCCTACCTCGAGTCGAGGTTCAGCCCTCGCCTCGAGGACTCGCCATTTTTTCCATCCCTCGACTCGAGGCTCCTCCCTTGAGTCGAGATCGCTGCATTTTTAAAATCCTTTCCCTCAAACCTGACCCTCGAGTTGAGGTCTGCCTCCTCGACTTGTGCTCGAGACCAGGGCAATTTTATCGAGAAGGACTTCGGGCCCGACCCCATTTTCGTCCGGTATGTTCGTCTCTTCATTCTAAGAATACGGTACTCTCGGTTTGGCAATATTCCACCGATTTACCTGCAAAACGGACGAAAAACATCAAAACTCACAGAGTAACACTTTTTAGGCAAAAGAGTGATACTTTTCACATTTATGCACAAAAATCACACTTTAGCTCACTTTTTGCACTAAAATAGGCCACTAAAACATGTATCAATTCACTTTAGCTCAACTCTCGCCTATTGCTATGGTGATCAACCATTAATCAAAAGAGACAATTTGATGTTGGTCCCACTTAGTTGAGTAGATTAGTCAAAACTTGAACTAGCCTTCTAGGAAAAATCTAGAAGGGGGGTTGAATAGATTTTTCAGATTTTATAAATCTTTCAAGACTTATTCAAAACACCCAAGTAGCACAACGGAATTCAATTTTAAACTCAACTTTATTTATATCAAAAGCACTCGATATTTAGTTCCAACTTCAATTCGAAATTAACCTTTGATTGATAAACTGAAAATTGAAAGAAACAAATAAGTAAAGTAAAGCAATAAAGAACACTACGATTTATAGTGGTTCGGATTATGAATAATCCTACATCCACTCTCCTTCTCCAACTTGAAGAAGGGACTTAGCTTACCACTTACTTACTTTCAATCCAACTTACAATTTACAGCTTACAAATACCTTCGTATCTTCAAAACTCCTAAATTCTTCTCTCGAATCTAACTATTACGGTGAGTAGTGAACTTTGAAGATTACAAGTAAAGTTTTCTATAAACACTTAGAATTCTTTTGAAAAACTCTTTTGAAAACTTGTGAATTGATTGTGAAAATAGAAATCTCAATAGTGAGTAATGCGCAATTCGTGATATGTAAAGTAGTATTTGAAAAATGAAAATCTAGACCTATTTATAACTCTGAAAGACAGGTTAGTTTGTTAGTCGGGTTCTAACAAACTAAAAGCTTAACAAACTTAATCTTGAAAACCGCTTTAATCCCCAGTGATTTTATTCTACTCGTCTGCACTGACTTGGTGAAGACTCGCCTTTCTTATTCTACTTAGCTTATCTTGACCTCGTCTCGAGCTCTTCATAATTGTCTCCTGTAGATGACTAGATTTGAGCTTGTCTCCGGATGACTTGCAACCTTCCACGATCACCGACTTGCTCACCAATGACCTAGTGTGATTAGCTTAGTATCGACTTGGTCTCACTGTCTCTCAGTGGTCATCCGATCATCTGAATTACTTCTTTTAACTCATCAAAACTTGATCTAACAATTTTCCCCTTTTTGATGAAGTTAAAACCTACAAGAAAGAGACACACTCACAATGAAGTTAGTTAAAGTTAATAAAGATTATCGTATAGGTATATTAGAACATATTCACACTTCTATTTAGATTTAATCAAGTTAAAGCACTTAATTCACACCAAAAAAAAATATTCTTAAGTCTTAAGATTAAGATTTTTTTAAATATTTAGACTTTAAAAATTTTAAGTCTTAGGACTTAGAAAATTTTAAAACCATAGAAACTTTTAAGACTTAGAGAATTTTAAAACTTAGAAAATTTTAAGAAAATTTTAAGTCTCGAGATGATAATTTCCTCAGATGATTAATACTTAGAAATTTTTTAAGTTTTCTTAGAAACCAAAAAAACTTAAAATCGAAAAGCAAGGTAAACTAGACAAAACACAAGATATTCACATCGTATTTACAAAGATTACAAAAGAAGACTAATAGAAAAGAAAAGTAAGGAAAAGTAAGATCCTCGTTTCTATTAGACTCCCCACCGGTCTTCGCGGAATCATCTGCCAATTGAATACCCTCCTTCTAAGCCGCTTAAGGTCTTCTTCTTGAACAAGTCCAGACTCGGCCTCTGCCTTCTTTACAATTTCCCGACCCGGTCTAGGTCCAGTGGAACCATCGTTTTTCTTGGCAAGGATAACATATTCGAAAGTCGGAGAGATCGGGTTGACGTTGAACTCCACATCTGCTTCTTCCAGCAGCCAATGATAGAAGTCCGCGTCTACCTTTTCAATCCATTCGTGCCAAGCTAAGTCTGGGTCTTGCTTTGAGTTGCTCAGGCCTTTGAGAATATACCGTAAGTATATCCACATTCCTTCCAGATTCTTCTCTTTGTACTTATTTGCATATTTTCCACAAGCCGGCTTAGGAGGAGCAGACGTCGTGTGAAATGGTCTAAATTTTTCACCGCCTTGATCTCTCGATCAGCCATTTCCGCTCGGCGGTGCTCCGAGAAGACATTGGCATCCTTCTTTTTCTTCGCCTTCTTTTTTCTTTCTTACCATAGAATTCCTTTTCTCTTCTCGATTCTCTTAATCGATCTTCGGCAAGATTTGAATAATTGGCTTCCCTTTTGCCTTTGCCCTTGGACACGACCTCGGCCGCTTGTTTTCCTTTTGCCTTTGCTCCTTCTTGCTCGACTCTTTCAGCTTTTCGGTTCTTTCATCTTCCTCCTTCCTTCTTTTCTCCTCATCCTCCTTTACCGCCTTCTCCAATTAACTCACCCTCACTGGAGAGCGGCTAGCTCATCGACTTGAGTTTCAAGTCTTCCTTAGCTGCCTCCCGGATCAGCTGTGTTGGCCTTTGTGCGTACTTCTTTTCTAGTCTCCTCGACCACACTGTGAGGGCTTGTCTCTTTTCTTGCTCGTCTTTTTCCCCCTTTTTAACTTGAAGCCAAGTTAGTCGGTTTTACATCGAGATCGTTGCACTTGACTCAAATCAGATCGTCTACTACCATCTCATTTACCACCATCTCGATTATATCCCTTCACCTCTTCCTTCGGCGCCTTTAACTCTTCCTCTATTGCTTTTACTTTTTCAGCCAAAGACAGAGTTAGTGACGAAATAATTTTATCGTATAGATTTACCTCCACTTCTCTCATGCTTTGGCAAGCATTGTTTCGATCCATTGCCTCGACCATCTTCCTTGTCCTCCTTTTCATTTTCCTCTTGAAGGTTAAGTTTATCTTTTTCTCCACTTGTGTAAGGATTGAGAATATAGCGAAGCGGGACTAAGGTCGCTGTCATCTTCCTCGGATGAGAAATCGACGAAGAAGGGGATTATTCTTTTTGAGTAGGTGGGAGAGGGATAGGATGTGTTTGGATGGTTGGAAGAGAAGAGTAAGATATGGTGGGAAAAGATATGGCTTGGACTTGGGGGAGAGGAATATGTTCGATTGATGGGGGAGGTGATGGTTGAGTTTGTGTAGTGGGGTTGGGGGTGGGAGAAGAGGTTTGGATGAGTAGTGTTGGTGGTTGAGGTGTGGGTTGTTCTGTTTCGGGAAGGATGGTTTGAGTTTGGACTATTGAGGGAGTAGGTGGGGGATAATGAAGGAGAAGAAGATAAGCTTGTACCTTTCTCGGGAATAGAGGAAGAGCGGCTTCCTTGGTTGGGGAGGGGGAACCTCAAGCTGACCAACCTCTACCGCTATTTTCAAGCATTGGAACATCCTCTGGTAACAAGGTTCTTTGTGTCCATCTGCGCTCTAACCCTCTAGACTTGGTGGAGCCTTCAGAGCTTTGAGATGCTCTTCTCGGGCCTCCTTACCAAGGGAATTTCAGCTTCCTCTTCTTCTCGAGGCTTCTCTGGTAGAGGCAGCAGATGAACCTTCTCCTTTCTTTTTCTCGAGGCTTTTACCAGCCGTCTCCTCTTCTCGCCTCCGAGAGACCCTTGGAATGACAAAGCACTGTCTCCTCGGGTTGGAATCACAATCGCTTCCTCATGAGTTGCGACCTAGCTGCCTCCTCCTCAGTTCCACCGCTTCTACCCCGATTGTAGGTACTTCCTCTGGTTCGATTGCTGGTCTCGGGCTTCTTCACCGCTGCTTCCAGCCTCTCGATCTCTGGCGGCGTCTGACTCATCGTCCCGAGTCCGGTACTCCTCCAAGTCGCTCATCCTTTGTGAGAATCCCTTTCGCTTGGAGTACTTCTTAGTACCCACTCTCCATCACCGCACGATTCAACCCTTCGATTAATATGGTGATTTTGTTGAGCATTGAATATCGAGTTAGATGCCCAGCCCTCAGATGATTTGAAGGATAGCCTTTTTTTTCTTCCTTGACTTATGAATCAACATATCCACCCAATTCACTTAGACTCCATCCAAGATTGCCCTCATGACACACAATCTGGGTTTGGTTAACCCATCATGCGAACTCTGTTCACCCAACACCGATTTAGTGACCGCCGTCATCGAGAAACGAAACCTCCTCCTAAGTAGATTCTTCTTTAAATCCCTTTGGGTTCCTCTCGTAAGTCACCCTCGCCATTAAATCAAATGATTCCTCCCGGTCGTCCTCTTTGTACGTTAATGGAATTGACTCCCTCCATTGACGTGTTGAAGATTCTCGCAATGTTTTCTCCGGAGTAACTCAGCACCATTCCATCTACGGTTGTGTCGAACCCATCCCCGGGTATCCCTCATATTGGCTAGAAACTCTCGCTCCAAGTAAGTCGCCAGCTCGATTTTGAGGAGATTTCATTGACAAAAATCCCCTTAACCTTGACGCTTCCAATAATCGGAGGATCTCTGCGGATTCTGGATCTCGAGTGGTTTCAAGTCTACATACATCTCTGCTTTCGGTCGATTTTTGAATAATTCTTCATTCATTTTAAAATGAGAGGTGTTTGTAGAAATACATGTGGGTTTATGGGTTTTGGTAGTTTTAGAAGAAGAGGCCATGGTGAATTTGTTTATGGTATTGGGAAAATTTTAGAGAATTTGCAAGTTTTCTCAAAGTGAAAACGGTTACATGAGGAAAAGATGTATTTATGGGAGGGAGAATTTGAGAGAGAGAAACTATTTTGAAAAGCGGGTTTTATTCTCGAGTCGCTCATTTTAAAAGATTTACCGTCTTTGAATCAACGGTTAAAATTTGGATAAACGATTGGGATTCAGCGCGTGTAAATAACTTGACTTTGGAATGCGTAAAAAGTAACTCTATAGACTGATGATTTGACCGAAATAGGTTTACTTTATGCAGTAGAAGTTACTACCCTTATCGTCACCTAGGGTTACATTTCTTTGCATAAAGGTTTTCTAAAGCAGACAAGGTTATGAAGTTAAGCGGTAAATGACCTCGTCTGGGTTTTAAAACAGTCTAGTTTTGTCTTAAAAATGAAAATAAACATACTCGAGAATAGGATTTCTAAGATTAGTTTTTCCAACCAATTTCTTCAACTAATAAAAACAATTTGAGAGATTATTTTGAAAACACAATTTGTACTACCACATAGAGGTAATCGGATGAGAAGGTTTGTAACGGATGAGTAGATGATGTCGATCTATTAACTTTGATTTGTGATCTATTCCTGTAAAGACATAAACTTGAAGAAGCCATTAGTAGCTAGGGTAAGTCACCGACTATTGTGTCCTTGCTGATTTACCAAATGTCGATAAGTAATCATCAAGTCGAGATAAGGTCAATATGACTAATCCTTGATTCTTGATTCCTTAGTAGGAGATCAATGATATCGGCTACCACGATTGTCCTTTGACTCATATCTAGTCCGATAATTCTTTCTAGACATAGTAAATTAAATTGAGAGAGACAAAGAATGAAAAACATTGAAAAGATTATAGATTAATTAAAGAAGCATCTAATAATCCTAATTCTACGTAAAGTTCTTTAAACCTTGTCTCTGCCGGTGGCTTTGTCAAGATGTCTGCTCTTTGAAAATCAGTCGAGAATCTTTTCAAGTCTCGATGTTACCTTTCTTAACATGATCTCGGATGAAGTGATGTCTTATGTCAACATGCTTGCATCTTGTATGTAGGACTGAGTTCTGGTAATAGCTATGGCACTATTACTATCACAAAAGATAGGTACATCTTTGGTGATAATGTTATAGTCCCTTAGCTGTTGACTTATCCAGATCGGCTATGAACAACAACTTCCAGTGCCATATACTCACTTTAGTTGTGGAAGTAGCTACAGAGGTTTGTTTCTTAGACAACCATGAAATCAGCTTACTACCAAGAAATTGGCAAGTACCGGATGTAGAATTTTTATCTATCTTACACCCACCAAAGTCCGAGTTCGAGTATCCAGGACAACTCAAAGTTGTCATCACCGGATACCACAATCCAACATTTAATGTACCTTTCGATACTTAAGAATTTTCTTCACGCTTCAAGATGACTTTTCTTAGGATTAGCTAGAAATCGTGCGCAGACTCAACCGCAAATGAAATATCAGGTCTACTAGCGATTAAATATAGTAAAGAACTAATTAGACCTCGATACTCGGTTTGATCGAGTGTCTTCTCCCTTCTCATCCGGATCCATTGAAAAGTTTGTCATCATAGGTATCTTGGCTTCTTGACTAGTACCTATTCCAAATTTTTCAATGAGATCTTTGGTGTATTTGGCTTGATTGATGAATATTCCCTTCTTTGTCTGTTTGACTTGGAGTCCAAGAAAATAAGTCATCTCTCCCATCATGCACATTTCAAATATGCTTTTCATAAGATGACTAAATTCTTCACACAAAGATATGTTAGTTGATCCAAAAATAATATCATCAACATAAATCGAACTAATAAAAGATCACAACCAAATTCTTTTCTAAAAAGAGTTCTATCAATTCTACCTTTAACAAAACCATTTTGAATTAAATAATCGGACAAGGTGTCATACCATGCTCTAGGTGCTTGTTTAAGTCCATATAGAGCTTTCCTTAATTTATAAACCTTGTCTCCTTTGACAAAACCAGAGGTTGCTCTACATAAACTTCTTCACCTAGGATTCCATTAAGAAATACCGACTTAACATCCATTTGAAAAACTATGAATCTTTTAAAAGCAAGATAGACTAAAAACAATATTATGGCTTCCAGACGAGCTACCGTGCAAAGGTTTCATCATAATCAATCCCTCCGATTGTGAATAACCTTGAGCAACTAGTCCGGCTTTATTTCTTACCACAATATTGTTTTCATCCCTTTTGTTTTTAAGGACCCATTTAGTTCCAATGACTTTTTGATGATGAGGCCTTTCAACAAGCTCCCACACATCTTGTCTTTGAAACTGATTTAGTTCTTCTTGCATGGCATTAATGCATTGGAATCGCTTAGAGCTTCGTAATAGATTTAGGTTCAAGTAATGACACATAACAACCGAACATGCAATCTTGATTTAGTTGGCTTCTCGTCTGGACTCCAGAGTTTAAATCTCCAATTATCTCTGTTCAACCGGGTGATATGACATTACTTTCTTACCTTTGTCTTTTAAAATAGATGAAGTTTTGTCTGAATTTATTTCGTATGATTCTATGTTACCTTCGATGACTCACCTCGATCATCCGAGGTATTGGTCGCCCGATCACCGGTGAGGAAGAGCTTCCGTGTTCTTTCTCTTTGTTTGAATCTGGTTCTTCCTCTTCATCTGATTCTGATTCTTGATTGTAGAATTTTATGGTTGATCTCTTGATAGTCATCGATCCGGATCATCCGATATCTTTGTGATGTCCCCTCTTACTATACTCAAAAGAAGATTCATCAAATACAACATGTGGTGTTTCTTCTACACACAAGGTTGTCATATTAAAAACTTTATATGCTTTTGATACGATGAGTATCCCAAGAATATCCCATATGCTATCTTGGCACCAAAAGTTTTTAATTGAGATTTACCATTGTTGTGTATGAAACATTTACAACCAAATATATGAAAGTATGAAATTTTGGGGGATCTTCCCTTCCAAATTTCATAGGGAGTTTTGCATTTATCTTTAACAATCAAACTTCTATTTTGAACAAAACAGTGTATTAAAAGCTTCTCGCCCAAAACCTATGTGGAGTGTTGTAATCGGTATAACATTGTTCTAGCCGCCTCTTTCAAGGTTCTGTTTCTCCTTTCAACTACTCCATTTTGTTGTGGAGTCCGTCTTTGAGATGTTTCATGAGCTATGCCATTCTCAATGCAATAGTTAGTAACAAGCTTATTAAGGAATTCAGTACCTTTATCACTTCTAATTTTAACAATGGTTAGCCCTTTTTCATTTTGAACCTTTTTAAGAAATTCTCAAATCTTAATCATAGTCTCATTCTTTTTGTATAAGAAAATAACCTGTAAATCTTGAAAAGTCATCAACAATTACCAAAGTATATTTTCTTCCACCTAAGCCGAGAGGTGTGATTGGACCAAAAAGATCCATATGAAGAAGTTCCAAAATTCTTTCGTAAGAAGGACTACTTATTGTTTTAAAAGAAGCTTTAGTCTGTTTTCCTTTTGACAAGAATCACACACATGGTTCTTTGAAAATACTTTATCGGGAGTCCTTTAACTAAAGATTTCCTTGCTATTTTGTTAAGGGTTTTGAAGTTTAAGTGACCAAGACGTTTGTGCCACAAACCAACTTAAATCATCCGAACTCTTAGCAGCAAGAAAAGTATCTTTAGGACAACTTTTGAAATTAGCAACATAAATGTTACCTTGTCGACTCAGCTAATAGAATATTTTCATTAATACCATCTAACACAAAGCATGCATTATAAGTAAATTTTACACTTAACCCCTTATCACAAAATTGTGAAACGGATAGTAAGTTGTGCTTCAATCCTTCCACATAGTAGACTTCATTTACTTGAATATCACCTATCATCAGTGTCCCTACACCTTTGGTAAGTCCATAATTGTTATCTCCAAACATTACTCTTGGTCCGTCTATGGTGCTGATAGTTAGAAAGAAGACGTCTTTCATAGGTCATATGCTTGGAACAGCCACTATCAATGTACCAGATGACCTCAAGAATGTCTCCTCTTTCAAATATCTTCTTGTCTTCCTTGAATCACAAATTTAATGCTTAGGTACCCTTTGTACTTTGGGTCCTTTCATGTTAAGTTGACATTTAGGTATCCAGGACAAAGATATCAATGTTCCTTAAAACCATAGATTGAAGTTTACATCCATATCTATCTACTAAGATAAGACTTTCAAGATCAATTTTGTTTAATCGGGTCTTTTGTAATTGTCTTGTATCTTGGTAAAAATGAATATGTTTTACTTCTTCCATCAAAGCCATTATACCTAGGATATGATTTTGACTTAATCTTTGGTTTGACCTTAGGATCAACTTTCCTCGTCTTTGTTTTCTTTTGAAGTATCGGATGAGGTAATTAATTCCTTAGGTTTCCAAGGACTAAATCTAGTTTCTATCTTTGGTTTAGTTGCTTTAACAAAAACTCTAGGTTTTATCGGATCACTTTTCTTACTCCTATCAAAACCTAATCCTGTCTTGTCATTAGACTTTTGTGAAGTATTGAAGATTTTATCTATTGTGATCTCGAGAGTTATTTAAAAGCCCTAACTTGAGATTTAATTCTCTGTTAGTTCTTTTGTAATTCTCATTTTCAGAATAGATGATTGAAAATTTTATTTTTAAAGAATTCAATTCCTTTTCTAACTTGTCTGCCTTATCGGACAAGGTACTAGTGATGGTCTCGATCGACATTCCCCCTTGAATGTACAAATGCAGTTTCTCACTACCCTTTGTTTGATTGACTTTAGTCAGATCAGTAATTTGATTCTTTAAATCAAAATTTTCAGTCTCTATCTGTTTATAAGCGAGATAGAGCAGCTCCAAATCTTTCAAAAGTTTTTCTATTAGACTAGGATTAGTTTCGGATAAGGTATCATAGTCATTATCCTGGGGATGAATAGTAATGTACCTCTTTTGCCATTAAACAAATGTCATCATCGATCCAAAATCAGATGAGGATGAGGATGATGATGTTTCATGAACTTCTTCTTTCTCAGCTAGCAGAGCTCTCGATCAAAGATACCTTCTCGTCTCTCTTTTCCTCTTTTCTTCTCTTTCACTTGGAGTGAGTTGAAGACAATCATAACTATAGTGACCAGGTTTGTTGCATGTATAACAAATATCTCCCCTGTCTGTCTTAGGACTACTATCTCCTCTTCTAATTGGTGACTTGTGCTTTCTCGTCGATCCTTTTTCCTATCATTGTCTCGAACTCTTTTCTTCTTTATCCGATCTATAATTCCTTCGACCTGATCTATCTTTCTTATTCCTTTTGTATTTCATTCTAAGCCTTTCATATTATTTTAACAAAAGAGCCATTTCCTCCTTAATAGATAAATTTGATGCCTTGGAGATTTTCTCGGACTCTTCTTGATGAAGAAATGCTACAGTCTTTCCGGATGTTGAAGATTCTCGCTTCATCTTCTTCGTCTTCGATTTGGATGTCATACTCTAATGCCTTGAGATGAGAAAATAATGTGTGGTGTGAAATTGAAGATAGATTCTGAGTAGCTTTAAGAATATTAACTTTCTCTCTCCATCTTTTTCTGAACGACCTCAACACCTTATTGTTAATTTCTTTTTACGAATAAGTTTTAACCAAATCAGTGCCTTATTTAGAAGATTAGTCATCTAACATCTAGTTGATCAATGGATTCTCCTTCTTTCATCTTGAAAGTGTCAAAAATATGTAATACTGATTGCGCTTTGTTTTCCTTGACTGATTTGATCCTTTACGAATCCCGGCAAAGAGTTTCCCACATTTCCTTGGCGATCTTGCATCTTTTCACTTTTTCGATCCAGTCTTTACTCAATGTTTCAATGATCTCTGTTCTAGCAACCTGATCCAGATTATGAATCTTTCTTTCATCACTTGTGAGTTCGGAGCTCTCTTTCTCTTTCCTAACTCTTGTTTCAACAGTGCAGTGCCGTCACTTGTACCTGCATGATAAAATTTGATAGGTCCTTCTTCAAGAACCTCCTCCATTCTATCATGAATTGCTTTGAGATGGTTCTCCATTCTAAATTTCCGGTAGTCATATTCTTCGATTGAGAAATCGGGTAGACTCCTTGATTTCTTGCTCTTAACAGATGACATGTTGAGATAGAAAACCAAAAACTTACAAGATCTTGTTAGTAGCACAGTTAGTGAAACAAAGAAGATGAAGATAATCAAGAATTAATTTCAGAATCTTGGTTAAGACCTAAAATCAATATCGTAAACGACTTAACACCGCTCTAATACCACTTGTTGGTCCCACTTAGTTGAGTAGATTAGTCACAACTTGAACTAGCCTTCTAGGAAAAATCTAGAAGGGGGGTTGAATAGATTTTTCAGATTTTATAAATCTTTCAAGACTTATTCAAAACACCCAAGTAGCACATGGGAATTCAATTTTAAACTCAACTTTATTTAGATCAAAAGCACCTTTGATATTTAGTTCCAACTTCAATTCGAAATTAACCTTTGATTGATAAAGTGAAAATTGAAAGAAACAAATAAGTAAAGTAAAGCAATAAAGAACACTACGATTTATAGTGGTTCGAATTATGAATAATCCTACATCCACTCTCCTTCTCCAACTTGAAGAAGGGACTTAGCTTACCACTTACTTACTTTCAATCCAACTTACAATTCTGACTTACAAATACCTTCGGATCTTCAAAACTCCTAAATTCTTCTCTGGAATCTAACTATTACAGTGAGTAATGAACTTTGAAGATTACAAGTAAAGTGTTCTATAAACACTTTGAATTCTTTTGAAAAACTCTTTTGGAAACTTGTGAATTGATTGTGAAAATAGAAATCTCAATAGTGAGTAATGCGCAATTCGTGATATGTAAAGTAATATTTGAAAAATGAAAATCTAGACCTATTTATACGTCGGAAAAGACAGGTTAGTTTGTTAGTCGGTTCTAACAAACTAAAAACTGCTTAACTAACTTAATCTTGAAAAGCTGCTTTAATCCTCGCCTGATTTTATTCTACTCGTCTGCCGGTGACTTGGTGAAGACTTCGCCTTTCTTATTCTACTCGGCTTGTCTTGACCTCGTCTGAGCTCTTCATAATTGTCTCCTGCAGATGACTAGATTTGAGCTTGTCTCAGATGACTTGCAACCTTCCAGTCTTGGTGACTTGCTCGATCAATGACCTAGTCTGATTAGCTTAGTACGACTTGGTCTCACTGTTCTTCTTGAGGTCATCTCGATCATCTGAATTACTTCTTTTAACTCATCAAAACTTTCTTGATCTAACATTTTACATGAAGCACAATTAAGAATCACAATTAGGAAGCAATCTAATTCAACCGATCACACATATCAACAATTATAGCATGAGGCGGTCACTTCATCCCTAATTTCAATTATCCCAAGCACAAAGCTATTAGCCCATGGTGCTACAAGCAAAAGCCATGAGTAGAAAATCTAAGAAAGCAATTAACAATCTAATCAACACAAACAATGAATTAAAGAGAGAAAAATGTAAGAACATCACCAATTGATCTTCAATATACAAAAATAGGAATGCTTGTGTCTTCTACAATACATGAATTCTCCTTCTCCACTCTCAATTACAAAAACTTGAATCTAATCTAAACCTAACAATCTAGTGCAATTACAATGGGAATCAAGCTACAAAATGAGAAATTCGCCTAAGGAACCACACGAAAACTGCTCTAAATTGCTAGAATGAGTATATGCTCTGTTTTGGCTTCAAATGGCTTTAAAACTGAATTTTCCGATTTTTAGGGTCCCTCGACTCGAGCTTGAGGCCCTCGAGTTGAGCTTCAAGAGTCGCTTGCACGCTTACAAGTTTAACACTGCCTCGAGTCGAGGCTCAGCCCTCGACTCGAGGAACCTGCCACTTCTCCATCCCTCGACTCGAGGCTCCTCCCTCGAGTCGAGGCAGCTGCTTTTTTCAAATATTTTCCCTCCAGCCTCACCCTCGACTCAAGGCTTTTCTGGTCCTCGACCAAAGCTCGAGACCAGGAATTTTTTCGGACAGGACTCCGGCCCCGACTCCCGTTTTCACCCATCTTGTCCGTCTCTTCATTCTAAGCATGCCGGTATTCTCGGTTTGGTAAAATTCCACCGATTTACCTGAAAAATGGATGAAAAACATCAAAATCTCATCAAGTAATACTTTTACGCAAATAAGTGATACTTTACACATTTATGCATAAAAACCACACTTTTGATCACTTTTTGCACTCAAATAAGCCCCAAGAACATGCATCAATTCACTCCAATCAAGGATGCCCAAGCACTTCATTACTTCTTTCCTATAATCAAAGTTCACAAGAGGTAAAATAAAATCAATAAAAATCTCAATTAAAGTACAAATTGAAGAGTTAGAAGGTTTAGAAATGTTCATTTCGTTCTTCAATGCCTCATTCGATGCTTCTAGATTTTCTTTTTCATTGTTGCTCATGTCCATCAATGGACATTCCTCTTCATCACTTTCGACAAGAAAATTTTTCATTTCATCTTTCTTGCTTGGACCCTCTTCTTTCTCTTTCTCTTTCCATTTCTCTTCTTCTTCATTTTCATTTTTATTTTCTTTTTCTTCCTCCCCTTCTTCTTGATGATTCTCCATGATGGTTATGTTCTTGACTTTGAATAGAAAATATTTGAGTTGACTTATTAGAACATTGAATTGAGCTTTGGTGATCTCCATGTTCCCATTTATCATGGCATCAACTATTGCATTGGTCTCATAAATTTTCTCATACAAGGGGAACATTTCTTCACATCTAGGGTCATTTTTCTCAAATGTTTTCAACAACATTCCAAGCATCTCCTTCAAGATAGCTCTCACATCATGGATTCTCCATTCTTTATAATGAGAGGAAACTTGTGGCATTTGATAGTAATACTCATAGCTTCTCCCATCATCGTAAAAATTTCCTTCCGCCGCTCCTTGAAACTCGAATCCACCCTGTGGATCGAATTTTTGATCATAATGCTCATAATATGGAAACATCTCTTGAGGTGCGGGAGGAACTTTATCACATCTCCAATCTTTATAATCGAAGGGAACTTGTTGCATTAGATAATTATCCTCAAAGTTCCCCGCCAAATCCTTCATAGTGTGGAGGATAAACTATACGATCTTGATAATAACCTTGATTCCACGCGTATGAATCATATCCATCCATCTACACAAGATAACAAGTATCAAATTCAAACAAACAAAACAAAATAAATAAAAACACAAAGCAACAAGTAGCCACTTTCAACAAATTGCGGTAAAATCGGCAAGTGATATTAAGACAACCAAGTTATCGAACCCAAGGGAAAAGTTGTGCAATGAGTCCCTAGAAATGTGAGTTTTCAATGACTATTGTTGCAAATACGGTTTTGGGCTAGAAACACTACACAAATGCTAGAATTAAAATTAATCAACAACAACAAGCTATGAATTAAACAAGAGATAAGCTAGAACAATTAGCAAACTAAAATTCTCAAAACCAATGGGGATAGGGGTGCAAGGGATAATCTCCATCAAGGAATCAATGATCACAAGCTATGATTGTATCAAATTGCTATTCAACTAAGATAGGAAGCATAAAACCATCATGCAATTAATTCTACTTTAATCACATAATGCCTAAGGTGAGTATTCTTAGTGCAACTAATCTCTCAATTAAGAAACACCTAATTCATACAATCATACACAATTATAACTCGATTAATTTCTAATCACGTTAGATCAATTCTCGTATGTTGCTAGGGTGATCAAACACTAATCTAAAGAGATAAAAATGCATGAAGAACAATTAAAATCATAATTGGGGCACTAACTATCTCAATTGATCAACAATCATCAACAATCATAGCACAAGCAGTCAATTCATCCTTAATTTCAATCATCCCAAGCACAAGTGAATTAGCCCATGGAGCAAATTGCAAAATACATGGGTGAAAAATCTAATTGCATAATCACAATGCTAATCACAACAATTAAGAAATAGAAATGAGGAGAGAGGAAGAACATCACCAATTGAACCAAATGATCAATGTATTGAATGCTTGAATCTTCAAATGTAAACTCCTCTTCATTTGAATTACAACTTGAATTGAGAAATCTAATGGATCAAAGTCTAATCTAATCAACAATTAATGAAAATCTATCTAAAACTATCAATCTAATCAACCTACAAGGAGAATTTGGCTTAGGAACTCGTAAATCGCCCAAAATCTGTAAGTAATTGCTATGGAGAATGGTATGCTCTATTTTTCGTTCAAATAGATTAAAAAGGGGATTTTCTGAATTTTTGAAGCCTCGACTCGAGCTTGAGGCCCTCGAGTTGAGCTTGGAGAAATCATGGCACGCTTTTGTAAAAAAACTCCAGCCTCAACTCGAGCTCCCAGCCCTCGAGTCGAGCTTACCGGCATTTCATTATCCCTCGACTCGACTCCAGCTTCAGCCCCTTGAATCGAGGCCTTCCTAAATTTAGCAATATCTTCAAATGGCAACAACCTCGAGTCGAGGCCCCTGGACCTCGACCTAAGGTCGAGTCCAGTGGAATTTTCTCAACCCGACTTCCACCTCCGACCCCTATTTTCGGTCATCTTGTTCATCTCTTCGCCGTATGAATCCCGATACTCGATTTGGTCAAATTCCACCAATTTACCTGAAAACGAGACGAAACACATCAAAAATCCATCAATTCTATACAAGTGATACTTTATTTCAAAAGATGTGATACCTTACACCTTAAAGCTAAAAACTAACACTTTTCACCACTTTTTGCACATAAATACCACATAAAATCATGCATCAATGCACTCTCATCACTTCTCGCACCTCTCTAGCGTAAGAGTTTGACCGTAACTTTGTTCATAAGTTGATGGGAGATCTCAAAACTGCTATAAACGTTTATAACCGTGTGGAAAAGGAGAACACTAGCTTAAAGGCTAAGATTGAACTACTTACTCAAAGATCTACTAGCAAGTCTTCTCTGAAATACTAGCAGACTCCAATCGAGACAACTTGAAGAGTTGGACACTCTTAAATTGAAGTATGCTGAATAGGGACAGCTGGTAGAAAGGTTGCTTGCGAAAATCTTGAGAAGGTGATCGAGTTGAAAATCCTACAAGCAAAGTTTGATGAACTCTTCCATCAGCATGAGCGTGTAAAATTGAGTGAGGAACGTTTATGTTTTAGATTGGATCAACCGAATAAAGCATCACATGCCGTTCGAACTATAGTTGACTCATCTCAAACACCTAACGTAAAGAAGGGAATTGTATTTTCCTTTGCCCAATCCTCACGAGTTCAAACAAGTGTACATGAAAAAAGTACACATGTTAAGGGTAATGATCTGGTAGGAGAAGGTTCTAAACCTAAACCTGCCGATAAGAGTATGAAGGTTGTTGACCCGGCAAATCGGTTGAATGGGAAGAAGAGTAGTACTCAATAACCCAAACAATCGATGAGGTATTAAAGGACTGGGAATCCCAACTTAAGAAACCTTAGCAAAGTCAAAAAGTAGACATCACTGAAACCATCTTTGTGGAGGCAGTCTCATTAAAGACTACACAACCTAAGCAAGCTTCAAAGTTTGCTAAACGATCTACTAAGTCATCGGTGCACCTGTAAGATACGAATCTTTTGATGGCTCAAGTAGAATGTATCCTTATCATCAGTAACCCCGTAACCATTGCATTACAGCTGGTCACTTCAACCGAGGACATCGAAGCATCGAAGTCTTTCGGAAGAAAAGCAGTGACACCCATAGACATGTATCTAAGAAGGCACCAAACGATGAAACTGTCTATGTTGATATGTATGGAAGAAGGATAAGATCTTCTGAACATGATGAGAAGGATCTATTCCGGTGGATTACTAAAAGATGCTCTAACCCTCAAGGACCCAATTCTAAAGGGTACCTAAAACTTAACTAAACGTGCGGGACTCAGTGGACCGAGAGAAGAAGAGTTGCTTTGGAAAAGTTATTTGGTACATCGACGGTGGATGCTCGAAATATATAACTAGAAATATGCAATTCTTGAGCTCGATGCGCATACAAGATGGTCTACGGGTTGTGTTTGGTGATATCAACTTTGGTGTAACCAGAGGAGTTGGAACCTTACATATTGGTGATGTACGTGTTGAAGAAGTTCTCTATGTAGAAGGTTTAAAGCATAACTCGCTATACGTATCACAATTTTGTGATAAGGGATATTTAGTCAAGTTTTCTAGCTCCTCCTGCGTTGTTTTTTATGGTCAAGATGATCGGATGCTTTTGACTGGCCTGAGAAAGGGCAATGTTTATGTTGCGTAATTTCAAAAGCCCTAGGAACACATGTTTTGTTGCAAAAAGCACTCAAGAAGCTAACTGGTTATGACACAAGATATTAAGTCATCTAAACTTCAAGACGCTGAAAAAATAGCTAGAAAGTCACTTGTGGAAGGTTTGCCGAATGAAGTATTCTCAAAAGATCAAACTTGTGATTCTTGTTAAAAAGGAAAGCAAACCAGAGCATCGTTCAAAGAAGTGACAATTTGTAGTAATCCGGTAAGTGGTATTAAGACCAATAAAAATATTGAACCCAAGGGAGTGAGTATGCAAGTGAGGCCCTAAGAATACAAGTTATTAATGACTATTGTTGCAAGAATGGATTTGCACTAAACACTACAATATAATGGCAAGAATTAAATGCTAAATCAATGCAAGCAATTAATCAAACACCTAAGATGCAATATCAAGCAAGCTAAATTCAATGGGGGATAGGGGTGCAAGGGATAATCTACATCAAGGAATCCATGATTAACAAGCTATGATTGTATCCAATTACAAATCAATCAAGTTAGAAAACATAAACCATCATGAAATTAATCACTCCATTAATAACACAATGCCTAATATGAGTATTCTTAGTCCTTCCAACCTCTCAATTAAGAAGTCCCCAATTCATACATTCATGCAAAATTATAACCCGATTAACACCTAATCACGTTAGCTCAACTCTCGCCTATTGCTAGGGTGATCAACCATTAATCTAAAGAGAAAAATTTGCATGAAGCACAATGATAATCAAAATTAGGAAGCAATCTCACTCAATTGATCAACAATTATTAACAATCATAGCATGAGGCAATCACATCATCCCTAATTTCAATTATCCCAAGCACAAAACTATTAGCCCATGGTGCTAAGAGCAAAAGCCATGGGTGAAAAGAACATCACCAATTGTCTTCAATTAACAAAAATAAGAATGCTTGAGTCTTCAACAATGCTTCAATTACAAACTTGGAAATCAAAATCTAATGGATCAAAACACTAATCTAATAATTACAAGCTTGAATTCAATCAAAACCTAACAATCTAATCCAATTACAAGAAGAATTAAGCTATGGAATGATAATTTCGTCCAGAAAACTCGCCTAGAAGCTGCTCTAAACTAAGCTAGGAAGATTATTTTCTGTTTTTCGCTCAAAATGATTTAAAACCTCAAAAATGGTTTTGGGCATCCCTCGACTCTAGCTTGGGGCCCTCGAGTCGAGGGTGAAGAAGAGTCGTCAACGCGATTTTCTGAATTTTCCTCTGCCTCGAGTCGAGGCTCGGCCCTCGACTCGAGGGATCTCCATTTTCCCCATCCTCGACTCGAGGCTCAGCCCTCGAGTCGAGGCAGCTCCAATTTTTGAATTCTTCTCCATCTGTCTTATCCTCGAGTCGAGGCCTCGGCCCTCGATCGGAGGTCGATACTAGGGCATATTTTTGGCCGGACTCCGCCTCCGACCCCCATTTTCGTCCGTCTCATTTGTCTCTTCATTCTAAGAATACCGATACTCTAGCTTTGGCCAAATTCCACCGATTTACACGTAAAACGGATGAAAAACATCATTAACCTCACAAGTAATACTTTTAGGCAAAATAGTAATACTCTCTACACATTTATGCACAAAATCTAACTCTTTGGCTCACTTTTTGCACTAAATTAGCCCCTAAAAACATACATCAATTCACTCCAATCATAATACCCCCAAACTTGAAGTGTTGCTCGTCCTCGAGCAACATAGCAAATAAGCACAAAGGAGTGAATTGATTGCAATTATGTCACATGGCACCATAGAAGAAATATAAGACAATCGAACTCATCAATGAACATGAATATCAATGCAAACTATCCACTAGCAATCATGATGAATCATGCTCAAACAAATGCTCAATCAAACACTTAATACATTGCTCCTTCCATAGAGTGTTTCACTCTTCACTAAAGTATATAAAGTTATAATGCACTCATTCATCAAATTCATTAACATGCACACCATAAGCTTGCCAAAAGACTCAATCTCAATCAAAATCAATTGTGTTCAATCAAGAATCAAAGAGGTCTTTCTTCTAGGTTGTAATGTAAGCTCTTTGGAAAGGTGGGATGTTTTTGGTAAGAGTGACTAAGTAGTAGAGACTTGAATGAAAACTAATCAATACAATACTCATCACTTCACTTTGACAATCAACTCTTTCTTTTGCACTTCAATAATCAAACACCACCATTCACTTGAGCATTCTTTCTTTTAAGCTCACAAATTGAATCAGTCTTTTTCATGTTCACAACTTTCTTTTCTCAATTCAATTTTTTTCACAACCTTTCTTTCTTCTTTCAAGCATCATCACTAAGCTCATCATTTTCCACCCAAACTTCACAATACAATGCACCATCTATAGCCAACAATCAAGCTCTACTAAGCATAAGACAATAAGGCTCATAAAAATAGGCAAAATGGTTTCAATTTCACTTGGCTTGCCAAAGAATAAGGATATTAGGCTCAACATGGCTCACTAACGAAATCAAATATGTTTGGTGGGGAAAAATTTGGTTAAGTGACTCATCAATTCAAAACATGACCTCTTATTACTTCCAAGAAATCACACAAAGATCAATTTCAACAAGTCTACCGGCAAGTTCTAGCATACAAATCTATGAATGATGCACTCACAACGAAATTATATCAACTGTATAAAATGTACGATTATAAAGGCACAAAAGCTCACGGGCTAAAATTGAGCAATGAATCAAGCATCTTCAATCACATTCATTGTTAGATCAAGGAAGGTTTTGATGAGTTAAAAGATCAACCCAGATGAGCAGACAACTATGAAGAACGTAAGATTAGAGTCGATACTAAGCCGATCGACGAGGTCAAGGATCGATCAAGTCACCGGAGACTAGAAGTTACAAGTCATCTGGAGATAAGCTCAAGTCTAGTCATCTGCGGGAGACAATTATGAAGAGCTCGAGACGAGGTCAAGACAAGCCGAGTAGAATAAGAAAAGCAAGTCTTCACCAAGTCACTGCACGAGTTGGGTGAAATCAGCCGAGAAGCAAGTAGTTTTCAAGATTAAGTTTGTTAAAGCGGTTTTCGGTTTGTTAGAACTCGACTAACAAACTAACTGTCTTTTCGTACTTATAAATAGGTCTAGTTCTTGTTTTGTTAGACACTTATGCAAATTTGATTTACACATTCTTCACTACTCGATTTCAATCACAATCAATTCACAAGTTTTTTTAAAAGAGTTTTCAAAAAGTTCTAAATGTTTATAGAACACTTTACTTGTAATCTTCAAAGTCCAATATTCACCGTAATAGTTAGATCTTAGAGAAGGATTTAGGAGATTGAAGATTTGAAGATCTTTACGAATTGTAAGTCGTAAGTTGGAAGTAAGAAAGCAAATGGTAAGCAGAGTCCCTTCTTCAAGTTGAAGAAGGAGAGTGGATGTAGGATTTTTATAATCCGAGCCACTATAAATCTGGTGTTCTTTATTGCTTTTGTTTACTTGCTTATTTCTCTTAATTTCCAATTTTTCAATTAAAGATTAATTTTTAATCAAAGTTAAAACCAAAATATCAGTTTGCTTTTGATCTTAATAAAGTTGAGATTAAAATTAAATTTCCATTTGTGTTACTTTGGTGCTTTGAATAAAATTTTGAAAGATTTGAAAAATCTGAAAAATCTATTCAACCCCCTTCTAGATTTTTCCTAGAAGGTGACTCAAATTTCTTTTAATTCACTCAACCGAATGGGACCAACATTCATCTTCACACAATTATCAAGCATGCTAGCATCAAGCTACAAATCAACTCATAATCAAATCAAAATTCAATAAGTCTTGCAAATCAAGCTCAAGTGCATATGTACATAATCTCAAGCACACTCACTATGTCAAGAATGATACTAAAAGATATGCAATAAATCCACAATGAAGCTCAAAATAAATCAATCCAAAATATGTACGAAAGGAATACAAGAGATCAAAATAGCATAATCATCAAAAGATAATAAAGCTCAATAAATCCATAAGCATCACATGATCATCATCCATAGAAATCATCATAAATCCAAAGCATCAACAAACCAAATCCATACATCAAGTACAATCACCAATCAGTAAGTAATCCATACAAATCACCCAGGAGGAATAAAGAAACTAAATGGACAAAGGAGAGGGATGAGGAAGTAGGGAGTAGCCCTAATAGTCTAACGGCGGTGGAGGAGGAGGGTAGTGGCCCGGCCCAAAATTCCACGAGCTAAACCGGCCGAGGAGTGCATACATGTCCTGCTAGGTCTTAAGAGACTCCTCCCCGCATCCGTCGGGACTCCTACATCATTCGGTAGCACTGATCTTGTCGTGTCGGACACTCGAGCCGCATACGCCGATCTGCCAGCCCACATCTCTTCCGTCGAGTCCACTGTCTCGTGATGAGCTACCGGTCTCGAACTCCCGGCTCCGCATCTCGCCCTGCTAGTACATGTTAATCTCTCGGCACATAGTCCTCGTCCCATCTCAGTACTGCACCTCATCCACGAGCCTGCTCCTCCTCGTCATCATCATCATCATCATCATCGCTACCTCCTGCCTCGGCTCCCTCGGCTTCACCCTCAGCCTCATCATTAGAACCAGCCTGTCCTTCCTCCTCATCGTCATCATCCTGGAGGACATCTCCATGCTCACAGTGTAGGCATCAATCACCTCTGTGTCTCTCGTGACCACATACGGAGGTTGATGGTCACAAAAGCTGGAGCACCAAAGACAAGAGTCAACCTCTTGTTGGGAAGAGGGAATCGGCCACCATGGTGCCGCTGGAAGCACCACGTCCTACCGATGTGATCGAGAGTCCTCATGCGCCGCATGGTATCTGTAGTAAGATCTGGGCCCTCCGGTGCTCTCGGATTATGTGTGGGATACCGAGATGCTCGACAATGAGTGTGATCATCCCCCGAAGTGAATTTTTAAACTTTGTACCCGTCACCCTCTCGAACAAATAATAGAGGTAGGCAGCAGATTGAACCGGACACCGTGCAAGAAACACCAAAGGACATATAACTCCTCGAAACCACGGCACCCCCTTCGATCTAGCAAATATGGTGCTCGCGAGAATCTTCTCCAAATATCTCACGACCAGGTTCCCGATCCTAGTACTCTTCGACTTCCCGGGAATGAACCGAGGCCGATTAGGTGCTTCGAGTCCGAAATCCTACTTGAACTTTTTGGAGTTGTACTCCTTCCGGATGTTCGGGAGGGATCCATCGGGGTCTCGTGGGCGCTCCAATAATCAAATTGACCTCGTTCACGGTCAATGTGTACTCGTTACCCAAAAGCTCAAGGTGATGGCCCGGGAAACTTTGCCTTCTTGGCCTTGTTGAACTTTACCGTCAGAGGAACTTGAGAGTGAGTCCCAAATATATCCTCGGCCTCTTCATCAAGAAGCCGCCCATCCCGATCTGCTCAAATAATCGAGGAATGTCCTCCACTATGCCCATGGAAGTCATACAATCGTGGTCAACATGGCGGGTCTTGACCACCTTGTTGTAGATCTTTGCATAAAGTATGATGTGCTTCCACCACTTGAAATTGTCCCATCAATACCGAGCTCGGCGGGCATCTTATGAGCAAACCTAATGGCCTCCTCTCTCTCTTGCGGAACTCCGCATCGGAGAAGTTATGTCCGTCAACTCCTCTCGAACATCTTTCCTACAAAAATTTCCCAAGGCAAACAATCAATCTCCCAAGATAGCAATACGAGCAAAATAAAGCAATCAAACCATGAACGGGTCAATAATCACTAAAATCTCCAATCAATAACAACTCCTAGTGACTAACCAATAAGCCTCAACAAATGGTCAAATAGTCAACTAAGCAATTATGAAATGAAAAGAAGTGCTCAATAAATTCCCAAAAATGCATACTCACCTAAATGGACATGACAATGAACAACAACAAGTAGGCTCAACAACATTATACAACTAGGCTCCATAAAATGTCCAAAATGACATGCCATCTTATCAAGTAATTCGACAAATAATCATCACCAATAATGCACTTCCATCATCAATTATCCAAACTTGACCAATTTAACAAACATATTATCACTAGGAATTCCCACAAATAGGCATACATCAATTCCAAGCCAAAATTCCACAAATATATGGCAATACATCACAATCATTCCTAGGCATGCTTCTAATCCCCTCAAACAATCCAAACAATCTCACAATTACTCCAAAATCGTTCACAACAATCATGCATATAATGTGTTCGATAAAATGCCCAAAAGAAAATCCAATTCAATGAACAATTTGCATAATACAAAACACCCATGCAATAATCAACACACAAGAACGAAATTGAGGGTCAATTGAGTAAGAATTACATACCTTGTGAGAAAATTACGGCCTAGAAATGAAAGATGAAAAACACCCAAGCTATTTCTCCAAAAATCCCCAAATTGAATTAAAAAACCCTCAAAATATGATCTTGATGCAATGTATGAGTGTGATGTGAAAGAACGGCGAAATATTGGTGAAAACAAGCAAGGTGGCCGAAAATCGTGATTGGGGTGAAAGGGGATCGACATATGCTTTGGAATCCTCGACTCGGGATATTTGAAATCAAACCGGTTGCATATTTTAAAAACCGCCAGCGTCCTCGACTCGAGGGATCCAGAAAATTAAAAGCCTCGACTCGAGGCTCCTCCCTCGACTCGAGGGATTAGAAAAAACTAACAGCCTTGACTCGAGGGATATGCAATTTTTGAATTTTGACTAAGTGTTGATCCCTTGACCGGGGATGGATCACCTCGACCCGGGGTCGAGTCTAGGGAATTTTTACAGATTCCCAGACCCGGTTTGACCCCGAAACTCCTAAAAACGACCTCTACGACCCCAAATGTGCAAGAATTTACCGTTTTGGTCCCTCGATTTAAGCTCGGTCGCTCATTCGATTGAGGGGACCGGGGTCTCTTCCTTTTGCTCATTTTTCACCCACTTTTAAGCTTTTCCTCCTTTTCAATCTTGAATTCCCTTACAATTTCGATTTCTTTTCCAATCAATATAGTGAGTGTACCTACAATCGATCAATAACAATCATCAAATAATCACCATCAAGAGATGCACCCTAATGATATCAACAATAAGCTCAATACTCCAAATATATCCCAAAGCATGATAGCATAATTTCCTAAGCATGAGCAATACAAATCCATAGCAAATCCTCAAATAAATGGACCAAAAACAAAAACACAAAGCACCAATACACCAAAGCAACAAAAAGGATGGGTTGCCTCCCATCGAGCGCTAGTTTTAACGTCCTTTGCCGAATGGAACTCAAAGAGTTCATACTTCCCTTCCATCGAAGACATCGAAACCTCCTTGTGCCTCACTAGGTTGTCTTTTGCAAAGAGGCAACATCCCCACTTGTCTTCTAGGAGTAGCTTTCCTCCTTCTTTTATTTCTTTCACGATTAACACCTCCTTGAGCCTCTCAACTCTAAGTAGACGACTCCAATTGGACTCACTCCACACCACTTGGTCTCCTACTTCAAAGCTTGCTTCCTTCCACCAAACTTGAGCCATGCTCAAGCTTGGTCACATTCTTCACACATTCTTCATCAATTAGAGCTAACTCCTTCCTAGAATCATCCAAAGAAACACAAGACTTGTTAGCAATTATATTACAAGAGGGAATAATATGCTCATTTACTAAAGAAATGGAAGTAGAAGGTATAGAATCTTCCCTATCAATAGAAGGGCATAAATCGATAATCTCTATGTATCCACACATCTTCTTTTCCACTTTGCTATGGGCAACTTCTTCCACATGAGCAACGTTGATCATGGCTTTGCCGGTGGCAAGGAAAAGTTGACAAAGTATGATCGGTGCCTCAAGCTCCTCCTTCATATCAAGAACATTGAAATCAACCGGAAAGATGAGCTTGCCAACCCCTACCAATACATCTTCAATGATCCCAAATGGATTGGCATATAATTGATCCGCTAATTTAAGATTAATATTTGTAGAGTCACCTCTCCCGGCTCCAATTTCACAAACACGGACAAAGGCATGAAATTTATACTTGCTCCTAAGTCACACAAGCCTTGGATGTTCCCATTATCACCTATTTCACATGGAATAATGAAGCTCCCGGGTCCTTTCTCTTTTGTGGTAAGTGTCTTTCTAAGATCTCCTTGCACTCCTCCACTAACTTGATCATACCCTTTTCATCCCAACTCCTCTTCTTAGACATGATCTCTTTCAAGAACTTCTTATAGTGGGGGTATTTGTTCAAGGGCATCAAATAGTGGAATATGTTGGTCCCGATTGGTTGAGTTGATTAAGAAAATTTGAGTTAACCTTACAGGACAAAATCTAGAAGGGGGTTGAATAGATTTTGTAGATTTTGCAAATCTCTTTAAAATTTATTCAAAGTACCAAAGTAACATAAGCGGAAATTCAATTTTAATCTCAACTTTATTAAGATCAAAAGTAAACTGATATTTTGGTTTTAACTTTGATTCTCAAATTAATCTTCAATTAATAAGCTGGAAATTGAAATAACAAGTAAGTAAAAGAAAGCAATAAAGAACAATGATTTATAGTGGTTCGGATTATAACAATCCTACATCCACTCTCCTTCTTCAAACTTTGAAGAAGGGTCTCTTCTATCAACTTACTTACTTACTTTCAATCGTATACCTTACAACATACAAAGATCTTCAAATCTTCAAACTTCTAAACAATTACGTGAAATCTAACTCTAGAATAATAGAAGTGTATTTAAAGATGTATGAGAAAGTGTTCTATAAACACTTAGAAAAATCTATGAAGAAATCCTTTAAAACTATTTTGTGCTTTTTGGAAACTTGTGATTTTAGAGAATATCTTGCTGATTTGATAACTCGTGTGTTCTATATATATTTTTAATGAAGTGCCTAGACCTATTTATAAGTCTGAAAAGGCAGGTTAGTTTGTTAGTCAATTCTAACAAACCGAAAACCGCTTTAACAAACTTATTCTTGGAAATCGCTCTAGACCTCGGTGATTTTAACCTACTCATCTGCGGTGACTTGAGTGCGAGACTTGCCTTTCTTATTCTACTCGGCTTGTCTTGACCTCGTCTCGAGCTCTTCATAATTGTCCCCTACAAATGACTAGATTTGAGCTTGTCTCCAGATGACTTGTAACTCCTAGTCTTGGTGACTTGATCGAGTCCTTGACCTAGTTTGATCGGCTTAGTACTAGAACTCGCCTCTCACTGTTCTTCATAGTCATCGGCTCATCCGAGTTGATCTTTTAACTAATCAAAACATTCTTGATCTAACAATTTCCTCCTTTTTGATGAAGTTAAAACCTACAAGAAAGAAACACACTCACAATGAAGTTAGTTTAGAGTTAATCAAGATTCTTAGATAGGTATATCGAGCACATTTTCACCTTAAACAGATTCACTCAAATTAAAGCACTTAATTCACAAAAAAACATTAAAGTCTTTTAGACTTTTTCAAAAGTTTAGACTTAAAAAAATTTTAAGTCTTAGGACTTAGAAAAAATTTTTGCTTCACAAGAAATTTTTAAGAAAAATTTTATGTCCGAGATGATAAAATTCTCGAGATGATTAAGACTTAAAAAAATTTAATTGAGATGAAGATTTTCTTAGACAATTAATACTTAGAAAATTTTAAGACTTAAAAAAATAAAAAACAAGATAAATCGAGATAAAGCATAGTATATTCACATCGGCTTTACAAAGATTACAGGATGGAGATTAATAGAAAAGAAAAAAATAAGGAAGAGTAAAATCCTGTTTCTATTAAACTCCCCATTGGTCTTCATCTGGGATCATTAGCCAATTGAATACCCTCCTCCTCACCGCTTGAGGTCTTCTTCTTGTGTAATTCCGGACTCAGCCTCTGCCTTCTTTATAATTCCTGAACCCAGTCTAGGTCCAAGGTACCATCATGCTTCTTTGCAGGGATGGCATATTCGAAAAGTGGAGAGATCGGGTTGACATTGAACTCGACATCCGCTTCTTCCAAGACCCGATGATAGAATTCTCTATCCACCTTTTCAATCCACTCATGCCAAGCCAAGTCTGGATCTTGTTGAGTTGCTCACAGGCCTTTAAGAATATACCAAGTATATCCACATGCCTTCCAGATTCTTGTCTTTGTATTCGAGATACTTTCCACAAGCCGGCTTAGGAGGAGCAGACGTTGGGTGGAAAGGTCTGCATTTTCCACCGCCTTGGTCTTTTACTAGCCATTTCCGCTCATCAATGCTCCGAGAAGACATTGTCGTCCTTCTTCTTCTCGCCTCTTCTTTTCCTTCTTGCCATAAAATTCCATCTCTCTCTTTTATTCTCTTAATCGGTTCTTGAGAGATTGGAATAATCGGCCTCCCTCTTTCCTTTCCCTTTAGCAGGCTCTAGTAAGAATGTCACCGATCTCGGCTCACCGACTACTACTTCCTTGCCTTTCCCCTTGGGCGCTTGCATTCGATTCTTTGACCTGAGCCAAGAGTTTCTCTGTTCTCTCCTCTTCCTCCTTTCGCTTTTCTCCTCATCTTCCTTCGGCGCCTCTTCTAGTTGACTTACCCTCAACTGGAGAGCGGCTAGCTCATCGAGACTTGAGTCTCAAGTCTTCCTTAGCTGCTTCCCGGATCAGGTGTGTTGGCCTTAGTGCCTACATCTTTCTGGTCTCCTCGACCACACTGTGAGGGCTTGTCTCTTTTCTTTTTCAGCTTTTTCCCCCTTTTTTAACTTCAAGCAGCCCAAGTCTCGGCTTTGCATCCAGATTATTGCACTTGGCTCAAGTCCGATTGATCTACAGCCAATTCATTCACCACTAATTGGTTGTACCCTTTCACCTCTTCTTTCAAGGCCCTCGGCTCATCCTCCATAGCTTTCACTTTGTCACCAAAGACAGAGTTAGTGACAGGTTATAATTTTATCGAGACAAAGTTACCTCTACTTCTCTCATGCTTTGGCTAGCATTGTGTCGATTCTTGCTTCAACCATCCTCCTTGTCCTCTTCTTCATTTTTCTTTTGAAAACAGAATTTATCTTTTCTCCATGAGCGTGAGGATTGAGGGAGATGGCGGAGGCTGGGCTTAGCTCACTTTGTCGTCTTCCTCGATGAGGAATCGGGACGAAGAGAGGGTAGATTCTTTACGAGTAGGTGGGAGAGGGATAGGTTGAGTTTGGATGACTGGAAGAGAGGAATAGGATATAGTGGGAACGGTGAGGTTTGGCATTGGGAGAGGAATTTGTTCGATTGAAGGTGGAGGTGATGATTGGGTTTGTATGGTGGGGGTGGTAATGGGAGATGAGGTTTGTATGAGGAGTGTTGGTGGTTGGGATGAGATGTGTTCGGGTTACGTGAGTGGTGTTTGTATTTGGACTAGTGGGGTTGTAGGTTGTTGGAGAGGCTGCGAGATACCGGCTAGGATACCCCTTCATTGCCTGTTTGGACCACTTTGGGATTTCAGGTGAGTTTGAGGCTCGAAATGCCACTGAGGCACTTCTTCATTGCAGTGCGAGGTGATAATGTAGGAGATGGGGATAAGCTTATACCTGCCTCGGGGATTGGGGAAAGAAGCGACTTCCTTGGTTGGGGAGGGGAGGTTGAATAGATTTTGTAGATTTTGCAAATCTCTTTAAAATTTATTCAAAGTACCAAAGTAACACAATGCGGAAATTCAATTTTAATCTCAACTTTATTAATATCAAAAGCAAATTGATATTTTGGTTTTAACTTTGATTCTGAAATTAATCTTCAATTAATAAGCTGAAATTGAAATAACAAGTAAGTAAAAGAAAGCAATAAAGAACAACGATTTATAGTGGTTCGGATTATAACAATCCTACATCCACTCTCCTTCTTCAAACTTTGAAGAAGGGTCTCTTCTATCAACTTACTTACTTACTTTCAATCGTACAACTTACAACTTAAAAAGATCTTCAAATCTTCAAACTTCTAAACAATTCTATGAAATCTAACTCTATAATAATAGAAGTGTATTTAAAGATGTATGAGAAAGTGTTCTATAAACACTTAGAAAAATCTATGAAGAAATCCTTGAAAACTATTTTGTGCTTTTTGAAAACTTGTGATTTTAGAGAACATCTTACTTGAATTGATAACTCGTGTGTTCTATATATATTTTTAATGAAGTGCCTAGACCTATTTATAAGTCCGAAAAGACAGGTAGTTTATTAGTCGGTTCTAACAAACCGAAAACTCGCTTTAACAAACTTATTCTTGGAAATCGCTCTAGACCTCGGTGATTTTAACCTACTCATCTGCAGGTGACTTGGTGAAGACTTGCCTTTCTTATTCTACTCAGCTTGTCTTGACCTCGTCTCGAGCTCTTCATAATTGTCCCTTACAGATGACTAGATTTGAGCTTGTCTCCAGGATGACTTGTAACTCCTAGTCTTGGTGACTTGATCGAGTCCTTGACCTAGTACGATCGGCTTAGTACTAGAACTCGGTCTCCATTGTTCTTCATAGTCATCTGCTCATCCGAGTTGATCTTTTAACTCATCAAAACATTCTTGATCTAACAGAATATCAACATGAAAGCTCTTGAAAACTTCTAAAAACTTACCAAATTCTTCATCAAGCTTTTTCCTCCCAAGTCTTTGAGGAAATGGAACCAGAGTGGCTTTCATAGGAACTCCCCATGCATCTTTCTTGGACTTTTCTTCTTCTTTCTTGGACTCTCCCTTTGCTTTCACCTCTTCTTCACTTGCCTTCTTTTCCACAACCACACTTTCTTCACTAGCTTTTTTCTTTTTCACCATCTTTTCTCAACCTCCACTTCTTTGGGAATCTTTGGGCCTTCATAACTCACATCACTCCTTAGTTGGATAGCACTACAAAACTCTTTAGGATTAGGCTCGGTAGTGGTCCACCGTGGATGAAAGTTTCCCAACCGTAGTGGCTAGTTGCCCCACTTGATGCTCGATAGTCTTGAACCGTGTATCCATTTGCATGCCAATATCATCAAGCCTTGAATCATTTGCCTCCATCCTCTTCACTATCATCCCAAGAAGCTCCTCCGTAGTGGTCTTTCCTTCATTGTTAGGTGCTTTTGCACCCGAATCAAATCCGGGAGGAAATTGAGCGGCGGCTCTAGGATTGGCATAAGAAAAGATTTCATGTCCCCTCCAAGTATTGCCATTGAATTGAGCTTGAAGTTGAGGTTGATAACTCCCTTGAGGCCTATTTTGATAAGGCATTTGATAAGGCCTTCCTCCTTGAAAATTTTCTTGATAACTTCCTCCTTGGTAGCCTCCTTGGAATGGAGGCCTACATATGTAGCTTACTTCTTCAATCGGCATAGGACTTGCACACATCTCAACATGAGGAACGGATGGACTCACACTTTGTTGGCTTTGTGAAGTAGTAAGAGCTCTCAATCGGTCCATCATCGTCGGCATCATGCTTTTCATCGACTCTATCTCCTCAACATATGACACCCTATGGTGTGCTCCCCGATTAACCGACACTTGAAATGAATTTTGGGTTATGTTCTCCATTATCTCGTTCATTTGCCTCACCGTCTTTGACCAAATAGAACCATTGGTACAAGCATTCAAAAGCGACCTATCCCCATCCGTCAAACCATTGCAAAAGTACATAATTGTTTGTTCCTCCGGAAAATCGTGTTGAGGACAATTCACTAGCAACATACCATACCTTTCCCAAGTCTCCGGTATTGTTTCTCCATTCTTTTGGCGAAAGTGAAATATCGCCTCTTTAGCTTGCATGGTTTTCGATGGTGGATAGAACTTCATTAAGAATCTCTTTAAAAGGTCCTCCCATGTACATCCCGGAGGTAATGAATTAAGCCATACTTTTGCTTTCCCCTTGAGGGTAAAGGCAAAAGCCTTAACTTCTTTGCATCTTCGGGTACTCCGTTGTACTTGGTAGTGTCGGAAATCTCAAGAAATTGTGCCATATGTTGATGTGGGCACTCATCTTCATCCTTGCCTTCAAATTGCTTCTCCCTAAGCATCCTCACTAGAGTGGGACTTATCTTAAAATTGTTGGCTTCGATCCTCGGCCTTGCTATCCCATCATAGTGCTCTCTAAGTTGTGGCTCAAAACTCTCTCAATGGCCTCCCTTGAGGTGGTGGCTCATTCACGGGTTGTGGTTGGACATGTGGAATATGTGGTGATTCTTGGTATCGTGGCTCATGATTATATGGCATTTGAGGGTATTATGGTGGGAATTGTTGTGGATGAGGTGGATATTATGGGTATTGGAGAGCTTGTGGAGGGTAGGGGTATGGATTTTGGTAGGGAAAATGTTGTGGTGGCATCCTTGGGGATAAGGGCCAAGTTGAGCATTGAAATTGTTCCCATGACCTCCATTTTCTACTCTTCTTTCCCCATTTCCATGCAACTCCTCAACTTGAGGTTCACCAACAACTCATTCCTCATTCCTTAGCTCTTCTCCTTCCATAGCTTCCCTTCTTCTTCTACCACGATTTCTTCTCAATGTAGCTTCTATCTCCGGATTGAGTGGCAAGGGTGGAATACCACTTGACCTTGTCGCATACACCTACAATACCACCAATCCAAGTATCAATTCCAACAAAAACAAACAAACAAAAACAAAAATAAAAACAACAAGTAGCCACGTCAAACAATCCCTAAGTCTCACTTATAGGTGCAAAAACTAACTCCCGGCAACGGTGCCATATGATTTGTAGTAATCCGGTAAGTGGTATTAAGACCAATCAAAAATATTGAACCCAAGGGAGTGAGTATGCAAGTGAGGCCCTAAGAATACAAGTTATTAATGACTATTGTTGCAAGAATGGGTTTGCACTAAACACTACAATATAATGGCAAGAATTAAATGCTAAATTAATGCAAGCAATTAATCAAACACCCAAGATGCAATATCAAGCAAGCTAAATTCAATAGGGGATAAGGGTGCAAGTGATAATCTCCATCAAGGAATCCATGATTAACAAGCAATGATTGTGTCCAATTGCAAATCAATCAAGTTAGAAAGCATAAACCATCATGAAATTAATCACTCCATTAATAACACAATGTCTAATGTGAGTATTCTTAGTCCTTCCAATTTCTCAATTAAGAAGTCCCCAATTCATACATTCATGCAAAATTATAACTTGATTAACACCTAATCACGTTAGCTCAACTCTCGCCTATTGCTAGGGTGATCAACCATTAATCTAAAGAGATAATTTTGCATGAAGAACAATGAGAATAACAATTAGGAAGCAATCTCACTCAATTGATCAATGTTAGATCAAGGAAGGTTTTGATGAGTTAAAAGATCAACCCGGATGAGCAGACGACTATGAAGAACAGCTAAGATCAAAGTCTGGTACTAAGGCGATCGAGACGAGGTCAAGGACCGAACTAGTCGGTGAAGACTAGGAGTTGCAAGTCGTCCTGAGATAAGCTCAAGTCTAGTCATCTGCAGGAGACGATTATGAAGAGCTCGGATAAGGTCAAGATAAGCTGAGTAGAATAAGAAAAGCGAGTCTTCACCAAGTCACCGCAGACGAGTAGGATAAATCACCGAGGAGAAAAGCGCTTTTCAAGATTAAGTTTGTTGAGCGCTTTCGGTTTGTTAGAACCGACTAACAAACTAACTGTCTTTTTCAAGACTTATAAATAGGTCTAGTTTTTATTTTTCAAATCACTAATGCAAAATTTGATTTACACATTATTCACTACTCGATTTCTATCATCATAATCAATTCACAAGTTTTTCAAAAGAGTTTTCAAAAAAATTCTAAGTGTTTATAGAACACTTTGCATGTAATCTTCAAAGTCCAATATTCACCGTAATAGTTAGATTTTAGTGAAGGATTTAGGAGATTGAAGATTTGAAGATCTTTACGAATTGTAAGTCAGAATTTGAAAGTAAGTATGTAAGTGGTAAGCGAGTCCCTTCATTGAGGTTGAAGGAGGAGAGTGGATGTAGGATTGTTCATAATCGAACCACTATAAACCCTGGTGTTCTTTATTGCATTTCTTTACTTATCTGTTTCTTTCAATTTCTAGTTTTTCAATCAAAGATAAATTTCAGAATTAAAGTAAGAACTAAAATATCAGTTTGCTTTTGATCTAAATTAAGTTGAGTTTAATCTTGATTTTTTGTGTGATTACGGTGTTTGAATAAAATTTTAAAAGATTTGTAAAAATCTGAAAAACCTATTCAACCCCCTTCTAGATTTTTCCTAGAAGGCTAGATCAAATTTTACTTAAACTTACTCAACTAAACGGGACCAACAATCAACAATTATCAACAATCATAGCATGAGGCAATCACATCATCCTTAATTTCAATTATCCCAAGCACAAAACTATTAGCCCATGGTGCTAAGAGCAAAAGCCATGGGTGAAAAATCTAGGAAAGCAATTAAAGCACTAATCAACACAAACAATGAATTAAAGAGAGATAAGTAGAAGAACATCACCAATTGTCTTCAATTACCAAAAATAAGAATGTTTGAGTCTTCAACAATGCTTCAATTACAAACTCCACCTCTACAATTACAACTTGGAAATCAAAATCTAATGGATCAAAACACTAATCTAATGATTACAAGCTTGAATTCAATCAAAACCTGACAATCTAATCCAATTACAATAAGAATTAAGCTATGGAATGATAATTTCGCCTTAAAACTGCCTAGAAAGCGCTTTAAACTAAGCTAGGAAGATTATTCTCTGCTTTTCGCTCAAAATGATTTAAAATCTCAAAAACGGTTTTGGGCATCCCTCAACTTGAGCTTGGGGCCCTCGAGTCGAGGATTAAGAGTCGTCAACACGATTTTCCGAATTCTCCTCCGCCTCGAGTCGAGGCTCAGCCCTCAACTCAAGGGATCCTCATTTCTCCCATCCCTCGAGTCGAGGCAGCTCCAATTTTTAAATTCTTCTCCATCTATCTTATCCCTCGAGTCGAGGCCTGCTGCCCTTGACCAGAGGTCGAGACCAGGGCATTTTTTCGACCGGGACTCTGCCTCGACCCCCATTTTCATCCGTCTCATTCGTCTCTTCATTCTAAGAATGTCGGTACTCTCGGGTTGGCCAAATTCCACCGATTTACTGTAAAATGGATGAAAAACATCAATAATCTACTTAAGTAATACTTTTTAGGCAAAATAGTGATACTCTACACATTTATGCACAAAATCTAACACTTTGGCTCACTTTTTACACTAAATTAGCCCTAAAAACATGCATCAATTCACTCCAATCAAGTGACATCCTTAACAACAAGTAAAGTATTACGGTTACTTAACATGGATTTATTCGGACATGTCTCTCCCATGAGTTTCGGTGGAAGGAAGTATAGATTAGTTGTGGTTGAAGATTACTCAAAATTCACATGGGTGGTATTTCTATTCAAGAAGAATAAAACCATCTCAAAGTTACGAGTTGCTGAAAAGATTACAAAAGCGAAAAAGGATAAAATATTGTGAGAATCGGAAAGCGACAAGGGAACAAAGTTTCTAAATACACATATAGCAAACTACTGCAAGGAACATGGTATTCAACATGAAACATCTGCAGCTCATACTCCCAATGTAATGGAGTGGCGGAAAGACAAAACAGAACTCTCAAAGTGGCTGCCGTAACAATGCTAGCGAGTTTAATGTTCCTCGCAGATTTTGGGTAGAGGCTATAAATACACTTGCTATAGTCGGAATCGAAGCATTGCTAAATAAAGACCATGGAAAGACACCTTATGAATTGTGGAAAGGTAGACTCCCTCGTGTTTCTTTCTTTCGTGTTTTTGGGTGTAGGTGTTTCATCCATGACAATGGGAAATCCAAATTAAAAACCTTTGATGTCAAGGTTGCTTTGACGGAATATTATTAGGATATTCCAGCACAAGCAAGGTTTATCGTGTTTTTAATATGAAGACTCTTGTGGTGGAAGAAATTTGTCAAAGTACATTTACCTATTCTCAGATTCGGACTACGAAGATGATCGGCAAGGTTCAAAGTCTCGAAGAAGAAGAAAAAGTCATCTCTGTGATGTGGAAGAAGCATCTCATGGAGAGTCGATAAGGAGACATCAATGCCCGGTGAAACATCTCCTAAAACACCTAATGCTTTGAAGTATCTAATCCGGGGGAACTTGGGAAGATAATCCATCTGAATACAATTCGAAGAGTTGGGCACGTTAAAAGAACGTCAAAGAAGAAAGCTGGATGACTCGATCATTCCAGAGACTTAATTTTGGGGAATCCTCTTGATGGTGTAAAGACAAGAAGAAGCCGAAAACTATAGAAGAAGCTCTTTCGGATATAAACTGGATTGAAGCAATGCAGAAGAATTGAATCGGTTTGCCGATAAGATGTTTGGATATTGGTTGCTAGACCAAGACATTAGAAGGTTATTGGTACAAAATGGATATTCCGAGAACAAGAAAAATGAAAAAGATGAAGTAACTAGGAACAAAGCAAGGCTAGTCGTGCAAGGTTACTCTTAGTCGAAGGTATAGACTATGATGAGACCTTCGCACTGTAGCAAGACTAGAAGCTATTCGATTATTTCTAGCCTATGCAGCACATATGAGATTCAAAGTTTATCAAATGGATGTTAAGTCTTCTTTTACGAATGGAGTACTAGCGTAAGAAGTTTACGTTAAGCAACATCTAGGATTTGTTCAAAGGAACAAGGTATATCATCTAAAGAAAGCTTTATATGGACTAAAGCAAGCTCCGAGAGCATGGTATGACACGCTTTCACAATTTCTTCTCGATCATGGATTCAGCAAAGGGAAAATAGACGAGAACACTCTTCGAATTGAAGAAGATCAAGACATTTTCTTGGTTCAAATCTACGTGGATGACATAATTTTTGGATCTCCAAACAAGAAACTTTGTGAGAAGTTCAGAAAGTTGATGCAAAGCAAGTTTGAGATGTCCATGATGGGAGAAATGAATTACTTTCTTGAATTACAAGTGAAACAAACCAATAAAGGAATTTTCATCAACCAAGCAAAATATACCAAGAATATGTTAGAGAAGTTTGGAATGCAAACCAGCAAGGAAGCAAAGATTCCAATGATGACTAACTACAAGATGGATCTGAATGAAAGTGATGAAAATGTTGATCAAACCGTATACGAGAGGAGTAATAGGATCCTTGCTATACCTAACAACAAGCAGACCGAGATATATTATTAGTTTGTAGGTGTTAGGATGTATACTATAAGCCTAGTTTTTGTATGAACATCTTTTGATATGAGATTCATTATGATCAAAATACTTGTTTTTATGATTGTTACATATATCATTGTTCTTGTCCAGTTAATCTATACCGTAGATAACATGGTGTGTGGTGTCACACGAAGATCATGTTATCGGTTCCTTATAGATTATAAAGAATAGCTCACAACCAAGATGGATTTGGACAAACCATTGGAATGGTTGTAGTGTAATTTGGTATTAGTCTATCTTGACTATAAAATTACACTAGTGCGTTTTGTATGTATTGAGCGGGACCATATGAGGTTGTTCAATTTGTATGACTATATAAAAGAACAAGACCTCTGTTATTATGGATGTACGTCTTCTTAATCCATATATAATAACGGGCACGTGTACTCGGTGTATGTTTCTTTGATTTGCCAATGGGTGAGATTTATTAAATCAATAGGCTCGGTGAATTGGGAGATAGCACCGTTTATATGGTGTCTTTGTTGATTATAGAAGGAATTTGTGTCCTAATTATTTAGTAAGATGATGTCCCCTTGAGGAGCTCATAAAGATTATCATGTAAACCCCTGCAGTGGATTTAATCCGACATGATAATAAAGATGAGTGGTACTACTCTTGGAATTAGATGTAAATTAATTACGTTGTCATTAACTTATTTAATTTATGGACATTCGATATCTTTAACACGGAAAAATAAACGTACACATAATAAAGGAGGCCATATTATAATATGGGATTAGGACGGTAATTCAATTATAACTCTTTAGTGGACCGAGTTATAATTGATGGGCTTAAGTTGAGTGTTCGGATTGAACACCGGACGTTTAGGCCCATCGGGAGGCCCAACCCTAATTCCTCCTTAGGGTCCTGTTGTAAGCTATAAATAAACCCTATATCAAAGCCTCCAGATGTGTGAAAAAATGTGAGATCGTAGAGAGGCAGATTCTGATTCCTTGGAGGATCGTCGACCACTCGGCGTCCAAGGGAAAGGGATAGGAATACGGCGAGAAGACCATGAGGTTCGTGGCTCATCCTTGATCCGTAGTTCTGACCTTAGAACTAGTTCGACTTCACCTATTAAGGTGAATAGGTATGATTTTATTTCCGCTGCATTTTATGCATGTGATCCCGAATTAGATAATCAATTAGAGTCGGCGATTCGGTAGTTCCAACAATAGGTGTGTGTGCAAGATTCCAAGCAAATCCAAAGAAAAGTCATATAGAGGCAGCAAATAAGATATTGAAATATCTTAAAGGAATAACAAACTTAGGCTTATGGTACCTGCCGGTGATAATTTGGAATTAAGTGGATACTCGATTACGATTATAAGGGATGTAGAATTGATAGAAAATCAACTACTTGTACATGTCAGTTTCTAGGTAGTAAGCTAATCTCATGGTTCTCGAGAGAAGCAAACTTCATTGCTACTTCAACCACGTAAGCAGTACATGACTACTGGAAGGCTGCCGCTCACAGCCTACTTTGGATAAGTCAACAATTGAAGGATTATCATATAGAAGCCAAAGAAATACCAATCTTCTGTGTGATGCCGGTGCGATAGCAATTACTCAAAAATCCAGTACTTCACACTAGATGTAAGCACGTGGATATTAGACACCATTTTATTGGAGATTCTGTAGAGAGAGAGACTATTCGAATGAAGAAGATTCACACCGATTGTCGAGAGCGGACATTTTTACTAAACCTTGGTGAAGCAAGGTTGAGAGAATTATCAGTTGAACTTGGATTATTGGATCCAGGAGAAAGTTTATAAAAGGAACCGATGAAGAGTATCCTTATTTCATCCTTCTTTTGTGCTTAATTTCTTCTTTCTTTCCTTGCACTAATCCTTTCTACGCATGAGTAGAAAGCTTATGAAGAAAGGATGAAGTCTTCGCTAAAAGATAAACTCAATAATGGAAGGTTTCCAAATCCAACTTAGAAGGGTTGCAAACCTTGCTTAGAAGGTTTACCAAGCTTGCGTAGCAAGGTTCCAAACCTTCTTCTTTCTGATGCTCGACATATCCACGTGGTATTAGCCGACTTCTGATTAGCTATCAAATATGTTCTCTCTCTCTCTCTCTCTCTCTCTCTCTCTCTCTCTCTCTTTCCTTTATTTCAAAAAGAGTTTTTGATTTAAAATATTCCCTGTTATTTTTTTACTAAAATCCTTTGGAATATTTTATTTCCTTTATATAAATCCTCGGCGCATAGGCTTATCTGTTAAATGTCAAATCAAATCTTGATTATTGCAAAAATTAAGGGTTCACAATTTTTCTAAAATATTTTATTACCTATTTCTATGGATCCAAATTCTTTTAAATTTGGAAAGTTTATTTTCGCGTCCATGAGCTGAGGTCACACACTTATTGGAATGCGAATGTTGCATTCATAACCATTCGATCGGCGTGCAACATGTCAATCAATGGTTACCCTTTATTTCGCTATTTTAAAATTTGATGTTTCCTTTTCCGTCTTATATAAATACTTCATCATCCTCGTTCTTTATTTCTCACTTTCTATAAAATCTTCTCCTAAAATTTCTTTTAAATCTTTTTCTCACATTCTTCGTGTTCGTAAGATCTCTCATTCCAAATGGCTCCTAAACATGCTTCTTCTTCTACTAAGAAATCAGCTAGCAAGGGTAGGAGCAAGACCATGGATGCTCTAGCTTTATCCGAAAAGATGCGAAGTGAACTTTACGTGGATTTTTACTCAAATCATCGACGACTCTACTTTACGATAGGGGCCTCGCGTAATATTGTTACGCTCATTCGGGGGAACGAAGAACGCTCGATGCTTATGCCATTTAATTTCGATAAGGGCAAAGTTCGGAGACGATGGTCGACTACAAGGGTTAACGATCAATCCTTGGATCACGAGGAATGACATGTATTGATCCGAAACTTACATGTGGGACAATCATCTAGTTGCTTAACGGTCAGCGAAAACATCTTTTCGTCATTTCATCACTAACTTGAAGAAGGGATACTTAAGGCGGAAATACAGCCGTTGTTTGACATTATGGTGAAGGTCATATTCGGGAGTGTCGAGTGTGGATTCTTTGAGTCGGCCAAGACTGTGTGCTTTGAAAGCTATCGTAGATGGAGTTGCATGTGACTGGGTGACAAATTTCTTGGATATTTTGTAGAAGGAAAAGAACAAATTCTTTACGATTGATGATGCGGCTCATTACGGGGTGAAAATCAGGTTGCGGAGCAGTATATGTCAATGTCTAACAAGATCACCGTCTTGTTAGAATGGATGTTACTGGTGTTGTTTGGGATCCAAAATGGACAAAGTCTTACACTAAAGCTAAGTTCATGCTTAATAAGGATGAAGAATTATTTGGACCTCTGGATTTTGATGACGAAGGGGTTGCACCGATGGCTATAGGCGAGGGGAACATGATGATGAAGGAGATGTGGACTTTTCGGAGAATGATTCCTCGAGAGGATGAGGAAGAAAGCGAAGGAGGAGATGGAATGGAAGTTGGCAAGTGCTAGTGATGAAGGAAAGGTTGTTGATAGCAAACCCGAGAAGGAGTCTCCTAAATCGGCAAGTCCGAGGAGGGAAGAAAGTTCCAAGTCTGCTAAGTCGGTACGGAAGGCTTTAGGGATTAACTCTTCTAGAAGTGAAGATCAAGTTCCCATCTCAGAGTTACCGAAGAAAAAGGCTCGGAAGCCATCTCGTGGTACCCAGACAGGGGTTCGATCGGTAGTCGAACCGGGGAGTAAGACCTGCGGACCTGCTTGTCTCTTGTCGATGGGAGCTTATTTGTTGATGCAATGGAGATCGTGGACTCTTCGTCTAATGAGATGGAAGACACTATTTCGCCAGAGTCTGCTGGTGAGGAGAAGGTATCTTTTCCCTCTTCTCCGTCTTTTCATGATGCTCCTTATAGTCTTCAGGAAGACTTGTCCTCCAAAGAAGTCGGCGATGAAACCGCAGAGTTGGGTGCCGTGCCGAGCCAACTACCCAAGTTGCTGAGGTGAATCCTGCTATTGAAGATACTCAACCAAGCTCTGCTCCAAGAATTCGTGGCCCAATCGAAGAGTGCTTAGTTGTGGAGGCCACTTCGTGGGTAGACAACAAGTACCCAAGATTACTTGAATCATGAAGCCGAGAGGAAACTATTGATAGAAATTATTCTATGGAGAAATGCTTGATTGGGTACATCCGATGATCGATTACATTTATTGAAGAGATTGGCAAGAATGTATTCTCGATTGGGAGTATGGACTGCATAGCGAAAGCTTTTGATCGGTCTTGAGATCATCGGATCGATTGTCTAGTAGCAAGGTTGCTTTGGGGAACCGGAACCCTGTGAGGAGAGCACCTTTGGACCTCATGCTTTGTCTTAGCGGTCGAGGTCGGGAAAGTTGTTAATTCTCCTCCCTCTTCTTTACCTGATTTTTCTTCTCTGCGAATACCAAATTTCATGCATGTCGTTGTTCATGATAACTTGTACAAGAAATATGCTACTAAATTTCTTTGAGTTAAAGGATCAATATGCCACCATGTTTTTGTTCTTGATGCCAAGTACGCCCCGGCTTCAAGCATTGAATCGTCCAAAGCATAAATTGATGTCGTGATTCAAATGGCTCCTCAAATGATTCGGAGGGCCAGCTGCTGAGATGTTTGCTGATCAACAACAAAACATCATTGATACACTCGAGGAATGATGTTGAAAAATGTAAATGAAGTCGGGATTCGAGTTGAGGCCATGTGGGACCTTAAGGAGAAAAGTGAAGAAAAGTGGAGACAAATTGTTACGTAAAGATAAGCGCAGATTGTAGAAGGCCGAGGTGCTCTCGGACGGTCGGTGTAAATTTTCTCCATTCGAATATTCTTTCTCTCAACGTGATCTCGAATAAAATGGTGTCGATGTCCACGTGTTTACATCCGGTGTGAAATCTTGGGTTTTGAGTAATAGTTATCCCACTTGTGCATCACGAGAAGATTGAAATTTCTTTAGCTTCTATGTGATAATCTCTCAATGGTTGACTTATCCAATGTAGCTATGAATAGCGGCTCCCGGCAGCCATGTACTCGCTTCTATGGTTGAGGTAGCAATCGAAGTTTACTTCTTTGAAAACCACGAGATCAACTTACTACCTAGAAACTAACATGTACCAAGTAGTTGATTTTCTATCAATTCTACATCCACCATAGTCGGAATCGAGTAACCACTTAATTCTAAAATGTCTTGATAGGGTACCATAAGCTTAAATTTGTTGTTCCTTTAACATATTTCAAGATCTTCTTTGCCGCTTCCATATGACTTTTCTTTGGATTTGCTTGGAACATTGCGCATACGCCAACAACAAATGATATATCTGGTCTACTAGCCGTTAAGTATTGCAAGGAACCTACTCGGACACTGCACGTAGTTTGATCAACATTTTCACCACTTTCATCCGGATCCATCTTGTAGTTAGTCATCATTGGAATCTTGGCTTCCTTGCTGGTACTGCATTCCAAACATTTCTAACATATTCTTAGTATACTTCACTTGGTTGATAAAAATACATTTCGATGTTTGCTTCACTTGTAGTCCAAGAAAGTAATTCATTTCTCCCATCATAGATATCTCAAACTTGCTTTGCATCAACTTACTAAATTTCTCACAAAGCTTCTTGTTAGGAGAACCGAAGATTATGTCATCCACGTAAATTTGAACTAACAAGATGTCTTGATCTTCTTCAATTACGAAGAGTATTCTGTCTATTCTGCATTTCTTGAATCCATGATCAAGAAGGAATTGTGATAGGGTATCATACCACACTCTTGGAGTTTGCTTCACCCATATAAAGCTTTCTTTAGATAATATATGTTGGTCCCTAGCTTGAGTAACTTAAAAGAGTTTGAATAAACCTTCCACAGATAATCTAGAAGGGGGTTGAATAAATTATCTAAATTTTTAACAAAATTCAGATTCTTCCTTCAATCTAAAATTGCAATCCCTAAAATCAAAGATATCACGGAAATGAATTTATACTCAATCTATAGAATTAGATCTAAAGCGAGTCCGAAATGATCTTAGCCAATTTGTAAAGAATCAATGAAATTAAATACGTAAAAATAAAGAACACAAGATTTATAGTGGTTCAAATCAATAGATATTATCCACTCTCCTTCTTCATCTTGAAAAAGGGACTCTACCTTCTTACTTCTTGTCTCGCTTCTTGTTGATTACAAATTACAATGAAGACGTACTTCGTCTATGATCCTTCTTCACTCTATCAATCTATCTAATAAATCTAAGATTATAGTGCGATTAATTTGAAGATATACAAGAAGTGTTCTTTAGGCACTTAGAAAATATTATAGAAAAATGTGCTTTTGAAAGTTAGTTCGTGCCTTTTGATAATGTGAGTTTCTAGAATGAGTGCAAAAGTTCTTCTAAGAACTGTGTTTAATGTTGGTCCCTTTGATTAAGTTGAACTAAGAGATTGAAAGTCCCTCTAGCGATAATCTAGAAGGGGGATGAATAGATTATCACAACTTTTTGAGTTTGATTATCTATCAACCTTTAAATCAAAGTTTTACAGCGGAAACAATTTTTATACTAAATCAATATGGATCTTAAGCTTTCAAATTTGTATGTGATCGAAAATGTAAATAACAGTAAGAAATAAAGAACTTATAAGAAATAACACCGAATTTATAGTAGTTCGGATCAAACGATCCTACGTCCACTCTCCTCCTTCAACTTGAAGAAGGGTCTCGACTAACTTACTTTGTTCTTCCTTTCTTACTTACTTACAGTGCATCTTGACCTTACAAAATTCCTTTCTATTTTATGGGTTCTAATGGCTTGAAGATACTCGTGAGAAGTGTTCTACAAACACTAAGAACCGTGAACGTAAAGAACGTTCGTGTAAGTGATTACAATATTCGTGAATGCTAATTGTGTATTGAAAATACTTGTGAATATGTGAGATTGCAAAAATTAATCTACTCTATTTTCTAGATCTATTTATAGAGATCTTTGTTGGCGATTGTAACTTCCTTGCGATTCTTCTTTAGTTAGTTATAACAAACTAATCAATCTTGTAACCTCTTCTTGGTTAGTTGTAATCGCTTCTTGAAATCCCTTAATTTTTCTAACACTTCATCGTCTTGTCTTTAGACATGGTACACCTTGTGCATGTCTTGGTCTTGATCTTGGTAGTGTTATTCGGTCTATGACCTCGTGTCTTCTTATGCTTGTCTTCATCTTGGCTTTGTCTTCGTCGATACTACGTCCTCATCCGACTTCTTGACTTCATCGACTACTTGAGTACCCTTGTCTAACTTTTGTACTTAGTCTATTTACATAACTTCACTACATCACCGACTATACAAGGTTCTCGAGTTGGTCATCCTATTTTACATTTTAACTCATCAAAACTAAATACAACTTTCTTCCTAACATTTAATCCTATTTATAAGATTTGTCAGAAGACGGTTAGTTTGTTGTAACAAACTTAAAACCGCTTAACAAATTTTTCTTTAAAATTGCCACGACCTCAACCGATCTTGAGTTAGTCATCTATCTTCGACTTGGTGAAAACTGTCTTTCTTATTCTACTCAATTGTTCTTGACTTTGTCTTGAGCTCTTCACTAATCTCTCAAACAGATGACTTCTTCAAGACTATCTTGAGATGACCTTCAAGCTTCCTGATCTCAAATTTGACTTAATCCATCTTACTTAGTATGATTAGTCTAGTAAAATGTACTACTTGGTGATCTATACGGTTTCAAATTGGTCATCCTATTTTCACATGAGCTTGTCTAACCTATATATTTTAACTCATCAAAACTAAAACCTGATCTAACAATTTCCCCCTTTTTGATGATGTTAAAACTACAAGAAAGAAATAAACTCACAATGGTGTCAATCAAGGTTATTCAAGATAAAAAGATAAGCATACTTTAGCACATAAGCACCTTTTAATCAAATAAGTTCACATAGAGCAACTATTCGCACTTAAGTAAATGTTCATACTTAGAAAATTTTAAGAAATTTTATTTTAAGGTATAAAAATTTTATCGGATGATTAACACTTAGAAAATTTTCTTAAAAAGTGTTTTCAACCTTATGAAAAATAACAATTTGAGCTTAAAAAATATATAAAACAATATAATTCGGATAAAGTTCAAACTTCTCATTCATGTACAACAAAATTACATTTACAGATTGGCTGCATAAGATAAAGAGATAAGAAAAATAAAGCTTATCTAGTACGTCCATCGATCCTTCTCGTGGAGTTGCATCCAATCAAAGATTCGGTTCCTCGGCTCATCAATGTCCTTTGGATCGCACAACTTCATTATGTTTTGACCCATAATGAATGTTGATCTAATCCGATCTTTGTCAATTGAACCGTCATGTAACTTTGATGGGATGGTCGAGTAGGCTGAAGCTACCGGATCGACGTTAAACCACTCATCCCCTTCATGATCGCCTTCTAATATAGCTCACGAGTTCTCCTTCTCCATCTAATCGTGCCATGCGATTGTCTCATCTTCGATGTGGCACCAACACCGTTGCATATATACCGAGAAAAATGTTCACTTGGCCTCATACTTCATGTATTCTCCGGCCCAAGATGGATGCATGATCATCTTCGGAGGTGCATCCGACCTATCTTTGTGGCACGATCAACGCCTTGTCTACTTCTCCAAGAGGTCCTCCGGTGATGCTGGTATCACCCTTCTTTTCGAAGCTCAAAGATCCTCCCAGCCTCCTTTGCCGACTTTATCTTTCTCCTTGCTTCCCTTCGACCATAAAAATCTTTTTCAGCCTTAATCCTTTTGTCCCTTTCCTCCTCGATCCTTATCTGCTCAGCTGATTTCTCCAAAGTGGTCTCTTACCAATTATCTTTGACAATAAGCTCTGTCGACTATAGACTAGACTAGTTCGAGACCCTTTCCCTTCTCGACTTCCTTTTCCTTTTAAGTTGATGCCTTGGCCTTAGCTTCTTCCTTCCTTTCCCGATCTTGGCCATAAGTTTTTTTACTTTAATTCTGCCTCCTTCTTCCTGGCCTCGCTCATCTGCCTTGATTGCCTCTTCAATCTCGCTCAATGCGAACCCTCAAGGCGGTGAGCTCGCCCGTTTGATTGCTGGTTGTAAGCTTAATTCGATCATGTTTAGCTCTAATCTCGACCAGATCTTCCCCTTTTAACATCATCAAGAAGCATCTGGAGTTGCTCCTTGATAGTAGTAAAATAGGTGGAAGCCGTGGTCTGGTTTCTCGTAATCTCATCAACCGATGCTGGTTATCTACCGCCACTTGCACCCGTAACCCATCCAAATCCTTTCTCACCCCATTAACCTTCTCTTCCACGTAATCAGATATCTTAGCCAAGAAGTTTACCTCGGATGCTTTGAGCATATCCTTCATTGTGATACTCACAGAGTCCACAATGTCGCCAGCTTTAAGTTGAAGCATCTGGGTGAACTTATCCTCCTTCTTCGCTCCCATTGGCCTAAGATGGCTGTGAATGCAGAGCCGAGGTTACTTGGGACGTACTCACCGGGGCTGGTGGCAAATCAAGACGACTCCTAATGTGGTCTAGGAGCTGCTCCTCCGAGAGAATAGATGAGATTGAGGATACTCCAAAGAGATCACAGACCACCTTCTCCCAATTCAGAGATTCTCCTGCATCGACCTCTTCGACGTAAAGCTCATCTCCTCCGTGTCTCCCGACCTCAAATGGTGTATCGGCTAGAGTTCTACTGATTCCTTCATTACTTCAAGATTGTTCAAGTTTAAGAATCGATCACCAACCTCCTCCTCCCATCCGTCCTAAGAGATATTTCAAATTGACTCATGGTGCCATCAGGCGTAAGGGTGTGGACAAGGCTAATTTGTGGAGAGGGGTTGGTAATCGGTAGTTAGGAGATCAAGAAAATCAAAGGCTTGGGGAGTGGATTGGGGTATAGATTCGTAAGGTGTTTGGTTAGAGGGAATTTGAGTAGATGTGGTTGGTGGAATGAGAATTATTTGGGGTGGAGGGGTTTCGCTTGGACTTCTTGGGATGTTGGCCGATTTAGAGGCTCGAGGTATCAGCCATGACTACCTCGTCATTACTAGAGTGGGTAGGGAAGATTTATCGAATGAGGAAAGGTTAGATTAAGTACCTTCTAAAATTGTCCTCTCACCGAGGCCGTCCTCTCGTAACTTGGTTCCTCCAAGGTACCTTAGCCTCACCGCAATCGCATCGCCTACTTCCAGAGTGGGCTTGAAGGGGCAGCAGAGGACTCCCACTGTCTTCTTATCTTTAGCTTTCACCACCCGCCTCCTCTTCTTTACTTTCTCGTTCAGGTTCATCGGCCGTGAAGCCTCGGCTGAGCTCTGTTGGCCCCACAGATTGAGTGTATAACAAAAATTTAGACAACCTTCTAGTAAAAATCTAGAAGGGGAGGTTGGATAGATTTTCAAATCCTTTTCAAAGACAAGACAATCTATTCAAAGTATCAAAGCTTATACAACAAAAACAATTTTAACTCAATCTCTTAAGGATCAAAAGAAATCGATTAAGATTTTGAAATTGAATTTGTTTGAATGTTTGATTGAGAACAAGATAAGTAAATGTAATAGTAAAGAACACCAAGAATTATAGTGGTTCGGATCAAACAGATCCTTCATCCACTCTCCTTCTTCAACTTGAAGAAGGGTCTCGACTACTTACAATTTTACTTACTTACAAACGTACAAATACAACTTTTGAAGATATCTATCTTTGATCTAATCTTCAATCTGCCTATCCTTCTGGAAATTCAAGATTACGGTGCAAGTGTTGACGATACAAAATAAGTGTTCTACAAACACATAGAACTTTTAAATAGAACTTTGTAAACTTTTGTGTGATATACTTGAGAGCTTGTGAATAATGTGAATGAAAGTGCTGAAAAAAATTATTTTTAAACTGTGCCTAAATATATTTATAAGCCTATGAAACGGTTAGTTTGTTGTAACAAACTTAAAATCGCTTAACAAACTTAATCTTGATAACCGCCTCGTCCTCACCGATCTTGGTCTTATTCATCCGCAATAACTTGGTGAAGACTTTCCTATCTTATTCTACTCAGCTTGTTTTGACCTCATCTCGAGCTCTTTATTATTATCTCTAACAGATGACTATCTCAAGCTCGTCTTAAGATGACCTTCTCTTTCTTCTTTAACGCCCCAAACCCAGATAGTTTCACTTACTTATCCAAATTCGAGTCGTCACTTAGTGAAAGGGAAAAAGTAAGACAATTTTTTTTTTTTTTAAGAAAGGGAATCGATAAGGGAAAATATAAAAGAAAATAATGAGATGATTCTTAACTTAAAGTATTCAGCATCAAGCTAAAATCCTAATCATTAAAACAGAGCATAATTAACCGTAGCAATGAGAAAGTATTGTGAGTCTAAGTTTTAGCAAAAGCAGATAGAGTCTAAAATTTGCAGACAGGAAAATAAAAGCGTTTAAGCATTCAAATATTATATGGCGGGGAAGGCCGAGTCTACCGCTGCTCCCGATCTCCATCGGCTCACCAAAATATTTAAAAAGGGCATGAGAATTTGAATTTCTCAAGTGGGTAGCCCGCACGCTATCATGCATACGCTTTAATATCATACACATCAATCATATTTTTACAGTAAAAGTAAACACCGAGACGGACCACCTCCGCTCGTCGAGACGGACCACCTCCACTCGAAAACAACCGAGACGATACCAACATCGCCGTAAACCGAGACGGACCACCTCCGCTCGTAGAAACAACCGAGACGATACCAACATCGCTCGTAAACCGAGACGGACCACCTCCGCTCGTAAACAACCGAGACGATACCAACATCGCCGTAAACCGAGATGGACCGCCTCCGCTCGTAAACCAACCGAGACAATACCAACATCGCTCGTAAACCGAGACGGACCACCTCCGCTCGTAAAACAATCGAGACGATACCAACATCGCCGTAAACCAAACATGATTTAACAATGATATTTCAACTATGACATAAATAAAGGCAATACGGTTAGTGCCACCCACCTTAAAAAGAAGTTCAAAAGTATGACTTGAAAGGGGAAAACGTCCGAGCAAATCACCGACTGGTCGTACTCGTTCCTAAAGAAATTTTTGAGTTTTAGTTTCTTATCGAGGAATAAATACAATGCGTTGGTCCTAAAGGACTTTTGATTACTTATACGTCTTATGTCTTTTAGTCGTAAATTATTGGAACTCTTATTTTTCGACACAAGAATATATATGTATATATATATAAGACTCTTACTAACATGCTCCTAAGTATGACACATAAAAATGGAAAACACCTTTTCAAAAGTAGTAATTCAAGCATTATGACAACTTCCAACTGCCCACTCTCGACTTTGGGGCATTTTCTAAAATATAAATAAATCATCTAAAAATTTAGCAAAAGCACAGTAGACACTCTCTTGAAGTGTATATCACACATAAATATGGTCTCATTAAAAAGGTATAAGAAAATTGGGTTTTTGAATTTATTTTCTAGGTCGAAACAGTGTTTCAGAAAGTTTTCAGTGTTGAGACACCATCGAAATAATTTTCTTAATAATACTAAAACACTTCCGAAAATTATGAAATTTTTACAGTAGATACCTTATAAAGTGACCAACATTTCTTTAGTTTTGACTTTAGACAAAATACGAAGGGAAAAGGGTGTTTTGGTTCATTCTTGGAAAAGGGACAGAAACATTTCTGCCTTTCCAGTCACGTACCAACTAGAGAAATAATTTTTGTAAAACTATTTAGACTACTCCTAAAATCATGAAAAAATCCAGAAACGAAGCTAACATCATGTAGTATTTTATTTTGATTTTTATAAAAATATTAACTGAAGTGAGGAATGCCAGAAAAATCGAAGAGTCACAAAAACGTCACAGATTGTCACACTAACTTCAAAAATTCATAGATTATTGAATATAACTCCAAAATGCATGAGACCAGTGGCAAACAAAAGCCATTTTGTCCTACTTTCAGAATATGTAGTCAAACATGCCAAAGATCCAAGTGACGAAAACATTTCGGTTTAAACTTCTGACGGGAAAACAGGTAGTTCATCTATTCACATGCTATGGACACTAAAAAAACTTATTCTCAATTTCAAAATCATGAAACCTTCAACTCTTTCATAAAGAAAATATCATGCTACCAAGAAATAAACAAGACCTCAACAAAACACATGCCATTTTCTCCACTAAGAGTTTTAAGGAAGAGAGTTAAGGTTTGAGGTGTGGTCACCTTTGTAGTCTTTGCACCTTGAAGGAATGCCTTCTTCAAGCTCTTCCTAGGAATGGCTCTACTCCTTTGCACCTTGAAGGAAGAAGAAATGGCTTGAGGTGAGGGTTGGATGTGTTTATGTGGGAGAAGTTGGAAGAAGAAGAAGGTTTTCCTCCTCCCTTGTGGAGATGGCCGAAAATGGGGGTGAAGGGGAAGAGGAATGCTTCCTTTCTTTTGATGACTTGAATAAGGGGAGAAGTGGTGCCCAAGCAACTTAAAAGAGCATGTGGGAAAAGATGGAGGGTCAAGATCAAAGCAAGTGGATGGTGGGATGGAAGGGAAGGACAAGAATTAATGGGAAAGGAGGGGGTACAAGTACTTGGGGTCAACACATTTTGTCTTGGTGTGTTGGCCCTTGAAAGTGGCCGCAAACCCTCCCCTTGGACGCCCAAATAGTGGGCCCCACAAGCCTTTGGCTTGTGGTGGCCCTTCGGTTCAGGGCGTGCGGTTCGGTACTTGAAAACGGGTTTGGCTTGTGGTGGCCCTTCGGTTCGGGCGTGCGGTTCGGTCTTGAAAAACGGGCTCCATTTGGAATTTCGGGGCTCCTAAGTTACGTTTCGTTCATTTAATCACTAAATAATTTTATAACCTTAAGAGTTTGTAATTAAGAAGGCTTTTAACTTATTTTATCAATTCGGTTCTCGGTTGGTTCGGTTTTTGTTCGGTAGATTCGAAATTCGGCATTTTTAGGGTTTTTCGCCCAATTTCGCGACTAAATGAAAACTCCCGTGTTATTAACACGAACGGTTTCTTCACTTATTTTGAACTTGTATATTATCCACATTTCGACTATCGAGTACCGGTTCAAACGTATTAGGGTTTCTAGAGCACCTTTGTCGGTTCGGTTACGCACGTCAGCTACCCAAAATCGAAGGTTTTGAATAACATCAAAGTTTCTCTTTTCAAAGAAAGATCAGCATAACATAACACTCACGCAAGTAAATAAATAAATCACAATTTGGGTCCGGATATTACATCTTCGACCTCACTGAATTTTCTTACTTTACCTAGTCCCGATCAATCTAGTAGCAGACTTCTTTACCTCACTGCCTTATTCAATCAGTTGGTCATCTTACTTTACACGAGTTGACTCTTGTCGATTGTTTTTAACTCATCAAAACTTCGATCTAACAATTTCCCCCTTTTTGATGAAGTTAAACCGCAAGAAAGAGACAAACTCACAAGTGATGTTAGTCAAGATTATTCAAGATAATCGAGATAAGCACACTTCAACACATTATCATTTAGTTCAGTATTTATTCACAAGAGAGCATTTAATTCACACTTAGAAAAATTTTCTAAAAGTTTTTAAGGGAAAAAAATTAAAAATATTTAAGTCTTAAGACTTTATCGGAGGAATAGTACTTAGAAAATTTTAAGTCTTAGGACTTAGAAAAGTTTTAGAAAATTTTAACTGAGATGGAAGTTTTCTCGGATGATTAACACTTAGAATATTTTTAAGTTTTCTTAGAAAGCAATAAAGAAAGCTAAAATATAAGACAGAGTAAACCGAGATAAGATCAAATATATTTATAATGTATTTACATGATTACAAAATGATGCGAGATAAGAGATAAGGATAAGGAAAAGAAAAATCCTCCTATCAAACACCCCATTGATATGCTTCCGGAACAATCAGCCAGAGAAGACTCGTCTTCGAAGAGACTTCAATTCTTCTTCATCTTTCAGACTGACTCAACTTCGGCTTTGGCGGCGATGCCTTTGATCATCCAATTGAGGTTAACAGCCCATCGGCATTGGTCTTGATGCCTCTGTCTCATAAGCCGGAGCACACGTATCGGCATTGAAGATTTTGTCTGCCTTCATCAATCGACGATGGTAGAGGTTGGCATCTTCCTTCTCTATCCATTTGTGCCACCTTGGATCTTCATCTTCAACCGATGAATCGGAACTGTCAGATATACCAAAGACATCTATCCGCATCCAGATTGTATTCCTTTAAATCGACTGCGACTACCTTTGGTGGGTTGAGTGTACGATGATAAGGACCAGGCTGCTCTTCGTCACCGACTTCATCACCCACTTCCTTACATCTCTGCTCCACTCCATCTGGACCTTTGTTCTTTTTCTTCAACCTCTTCCTCTCCTTTTCTCCATACCGTGCCTTTTCCCGCCTTATTCTTCTCGATTTGTTCTTCGGACAGTTCGAGTAATCTGCTCCCTTTTTCTCTTCTCTCGCCTAAGTTGATTTCACAGGTTAATGCCTTGGCCGGAGACTCTTCCTCAAATCTTTCCTTTTCCTTTTCCTCCGACCTCACCGGCTTCTCGAGACTCCTTCATACTAGCCATCGGTTGGGCGGACTTTTCTTCTTCCTCCTTCTACCTTCTCAGCTCATCCTCCCTCGTGGCATCTTCGAGTTGACTCACCCTCGCTTAAAGCGCAACTAGCTCATCGAATTTGAGTCCGACCTCCTCTTTGGCTGCTTCGGCTTAGTTGTACTTGGCCTTCGTGCCTACTTCTTTTTGTTTCCTCAATAGCAAAGTGAGGGCTTGTCCTCTTTCTCGCTCCGCCCTTTTCCCCTTTTAACTCGTCGGCCAGTCATCGGCTTCTTCTCGAGATAATTACACTTAACCCCGAAGTCTGATCGTCCATGGCCAACGTGTCTACCACTATGGCATTATATTCCTTTACTCTGATTTTTCGAGACCAAGCACCTCCTCCTCCAAAGTACCTTCACATATTCAGCCAAGACAGAGTTAGTCGAGTAGTAATCTTATCAATGAGATTTACCTCGACTTCCCTCATGCTTGCTATCATCGCCTCAGTTACCGCTTCAACCATCTTATTCGTCTTTTTCTTCATCTTCTCGGGAGAAGGCACTCTTTATCTTCTTCTCCATCTTTGATATAATAGAGGAGATGGTTGTTCTTTGGGCTAAGATCGTCGTCATCATCCTCGAGATGAGGATTCAGACGAGGAGGAGGGAGTTTGGGGTTCTTTTGGAGGAGGTAGGGGGAAGGAGATCGTATTTGAATGTCCTCTAGAAAAGAATATTAAGAGGTTTCAATCTCGGGGAGGAGTTATTTGTGTTTTAGGAGGGAGAGAGGACTGGGTTTCGGGAAGGGGATGGAAGATGATGATGGTTGTTCGTGATTGGGTTATGGCTAGTGTGGTTGGTTCGGTTGGGGTGGGGATGGATTCACTGGGGTTGAGGTTTGGACTGCTTGGATTGGATGGGTTTTTGGAGCAGTGTGGCTATTTCGTAGGCTCCGAGGTGCCAGCCGGCACACCTCTTCATTGCTAGAGGGGATTGGGAAAGAGAAAGAGAAGAATTTGTACCTTCTTCCGAATAGGAGATAGGGCAGCTTCCTTGGTCGGCGAGGGAGGAACTTCGGTTTGGCCGACCTCGGCTACAACTGGAGCACAGTACCTCTTCCGGCAAAGAAAGTGGAGGTGAGCTTGTAGAAGACCCAGACGCCGGGATTTGGTCCGAGGTCTCTTCTAAAGAATGAACTAGACTTCTTCATCGGATTCCTCGTCTGAAGCTTGGGTGGAGGGAGCAGTGCGGACTCTTCTGCCGCTTTCTTTTGAGAGGACTTGACCAGCCTCCTTCTCGGTCTCCTTTGAGGAGAGCTCGCACCTGCCACGCCTCCTCCGCTAATATCACCACAACCGCATGAGTCTCCTCTCGCTGGTACCTCCTCTGCTGCAGCACTCCTCTCTCCGCAACCTGTCTCCTTGCTTCCTCTGCTACTGCTGCCCTCTCGCTCTCTGGCAAGATCTCGACTCATCATCCAAGTCTGCACTCCCCAAGTCTTTCATCCTTGGTCGATGCCCTTCTGCAGGAGTACTTCTTTGCTCCCACTCTCCAAATGCCAGCTTTGTTCAACCCTTCTATCAAGACGCAATTTTATTAAACAAACTTACCGTGGAGTTCGCAACCCATCCCTCAACAACTAACTTGAAGGTCACCTCTTCTTCTCTTCATTCCATCTATTAAACAATAGTCAGTACCCAGTTGGCTTGAACACCATCCAAAATTATTCGCATACAACACAGCCTTGGCTTGGAAAGCCCATCATGCGAACTTTGGTCTCCTAAAACCGATAGTGTTACAATTGTCATTAACAATCGGTATTTTCTCCTAAGCGTATTCTTTTTCAAATCTCTTCGAGTTCCTCTCGTATGTAATTCTCGCCATCAAGTCGAAAGACTCTTCCCATTCATCTTCTTTGTACGCCAATGGATTTACTCCTCCATTCGACGTATGAAAGATCCGAGCTATGGTTTCTCTGGGATATGAGAGGATCGTGCCATCAACCTTTTAGTCGAACCCTTCCGATGTATCCGCCATGTTTGACAGAACATGCTCCCAATAAATCAATGGTTTTGTTCTCGGGGAGATTTCATCGAACAAAAACCCCTTAAACCTCGCTTCTTTCTAATAATCAAGAATCTCAAGAGATTCTCTATCCATTGTTGTGTCGAAGTCCGTATACATTTCCGCCTTCGATTTATTCTTGAAAAATTATTCGCTCATCTTGTAGTTGGATATAGAGGTGGATAGATAAACTGGTTTATGACGTTTAGTAGTTTTTGATGAAGAAGCCATAGTGTAAACCGATAAAAAAATTTTAGAGAGTTTGCAGAAATTAGGGTGGAATTTGTAAAAGTGAATTTCAAATGAAGAGGGTAAGTTTTTAAATCAGAGGAGAGAGAGAGAGAAAATTGGGGAAGATGATACGTGGTAAAATCGGAATTATTTTTCACCGTTGATTGGCTTAGCGCATGAAAATATCAACGGTTATGCGGAATAATCGCTTTGTATTCACCGCGTGGCATTAACTCGCCTTGAAATGTGTAAAAAAACCGTTTATTCTACATTAGACTGTTAATAGGGTTGCTTTATGCAGAGGTAGTATGTATACCCGACGTAGTTTCCAAATATACCTTTCTTTGCATAAAGGTTTCCTATCTCGTGACAGGTTTTATCAGTACTTGGTAAAAATGACCTTGTCTTATTTTGTTGAAAGTTTCTCTCGAGTCTGATTGTTAGATCAAGAAAGTTTTGATGAGTTAAAAGAAGGTTCAGATGATCGACAACTACGAAGAACAACCGAGATCAAAGTCGGATACAAAGCTAATCGAGACTAAGTCATCAATCGAGCAAGTCACCAAGTCGTGGAAGTTGCAAGTCATCCGGAGACAAGTTCAAACCTAGTCATCTGCAGGAGACGATTATGAAGAGCTCGACGCGGTCAAGACAAGCCGAGTAGAATAAGAAAGGCGAAGTTTTCACCAAGTCACCGCAGACGAGTAGGTTAAAATCACCGAGGAGCAAGCGGTTTTCAAGATTAAGTTTGTTGAGCGAGCTTTTAGTTTGTTAGAACTCGACTAACAAACTAACTGTCATTTTAGACTTATAAATAGGTCTAGATTTTAATTTTCAAAAGAACTTTTAACTTTGGCACATATCACGATTTGCGTATTACTCTATATTCAGATTTCACAACAAATTCACAAGTTTTCAAAAGAGTTTTTAAAAACTATTCTAAGTGTTTATAGAACACTTTACTTGTAATCTTCAAATTCCACTACGCACCGTAATAGTTAGATTCAAGAGAAGAAGTTAGGAGTTTTGAAGATCTCAAGGAATTTGTAAGTTGTAAGTTGTAAGTCGATTTTAAGTAAGTAAGTAGTAAGCTGGTCCCTTCTTCAAGTTGGAGAAGGAGTGTGGATGTAGGATTATTCATAATCCGAACCACTATAAACTCGTGTTCTTTATTGCTTTACTTTACTTTTCTCGTCAATTTCAATTTCAGCTTTATTAATCAAAGATTAAATTCAATCGAAGTTAAAACTAAAATATCGGTTTGTTTTTGATCTTGATCAAGTTGAGTTTAAAATTGAATTCCATTGTGCTACTTGAGTGTTTTTGAATAATTTTTAAAGGTTTGAAAAAACTAAAATCTATTCAAACCCCCTCTAGATTTTTCCTAGAAGGCTAGTTCAAGTTTTCTCTAAGATACTCAACTAAGTGGGACCAACAAGTGGTATCGAGTAGTGTTAAGTCGTTTCGATATTGATTTTAGGTCTTAACCAAGATTCTCAAATTTGTTCTTGATTAACTTTATTTTCTTTGTGTCACTAACAAGACTACTAACAAAATCTTGTAAGTGTTTTGGTTTTCTATCTCAACATGTCTTCTCGTTAAGAGCAAGAAATCAAGGAGTCTACATGATTTCTCAATCAAGAATATGACTATTGGAAGTTTAGAATGGAGAATCATCTCAAAGTAATTCATGATAGAATGGAGGAAGTTCTTAAAGAAGGACCTATCAAGTTTTATCATGGAGGCACAAGTGATGGTATCAAGAAGAAATTAAACAAGAGTGAGGCAAGAAAAGAAAAGCTTAGAACTCATAAGTGATGAAAGAAAGATTCATAACTGGATCTAGTTGCTAGAACAGAGATCATGGAAACTTTGAGTAAGGATTGAATTGAAAAGGTGAAAAGATGCAAGACTGCCAAGGAAATGTGGGAAACTCTTTCTCGAATCTGTGAAGGATCGATCGTGTCAAGAAAATAAATTGCAATCATTATTACATGTTTTTGACAGTTTCAAGATGAAAGAAGGAGAATCCATTGATCAACTTGATGTAAGACTCGACTAATCTTCCGAACAAGGCAAATGATTTGGGTAAAACCTATACGGAGAAAGAAATCAACAATAAAGTGTTGAGGTCATTAAGCAAAAGATGGAGAGAGAAAGCTAATATTCTGAAAGCTACTCAGAATCTATCTTCAATTTCACACCACACTTTATTTTCTCATTTGAAGGCATTAGAATATGACATCCAAATCGAAGATGAAACGAGAATCTTCAACATCTGGAAAGATCAGAGCATTTGTTCATCAAGATGAATCTCAAAAGATCTTCAAGGCATCTCGATTTGTCTATTAAGGAGGAAATGGCTCTTTTGTTGAAAAGATATGAAAGATAGAGGATGAAGTACAAAAGAAACAAGAGAGACAGATCTAGTCGAGGGAACGCAGATCAAATAAAGAAGAAAAGAGTTCAGACAATGATAAGAAAAAGGATCGACGAGGAAGCACAAGTCACCAATCGACGAGGAGATAGTAGTCCTAAGACAGACAGAGGAGATATTTGTTATACATGCAACAAGCCTGGTCACTATAGTTATGACTCGTCTCAACTCACTCCCGAGAGAGAGAAGAAAAGAGGAAAAAGAGAGATAGAAGGTATGCCGATCAAAGAGCTCTTCTCCGAGAAAGAAGAAGTTCATGAGACATCATCATCCTCATCGATTTTGGATCGATGACGACATCTCGTTTAATGGCAAAAGAGGTACATTACTATTCATCCTCGTATAAGGATTGTAATACCTTATCTCAAACTGATCCTAGTCTTATTGATAAACTTTTGAAAGATTTGAGAGACCGCTCTATCTCGCTTATAAACAGATAGAGACTGAAAATTTTAATTTAAAGAATCAAATTACCGATCTCCGACTAAGGTCAATCGAACAAAGATTAGTGAGAAACTAGACTGTACATTCAAGGGGGAATGTCACCGAGACAATCACTAATACCTTGTCTAATAAGACAGATAAGTTAGAACAGAATTGAAGTTCTTTAAAAATAAAATTTTCAAATATCGATTCGAGAATGAGAGTTACAAGAAAACTAACAAAGAATTAAATCTCAAGTTAGGACTTCTAAATAACACTCGGACCACAATAGATAAAATCTTCAATACTTCACAAAAGTCTAGTGATAAACCGGATTAGGTTTTGATAGGAGTAAGAAAAATGATCCAATAAAACCTAGAGTTTTTGTTAAAGCAACTAAACCAAAGATAGAAACTAGATTTAGTCCCTCGAAACCTAAGGAATTAATTACCTCATCCGATACTTCGAAAAGAATAAACAGACGAGGAAAGTAACTCCTAAAGATAAATCTAAGACTAAGTCAAAATCCTATCCTAGGTATAATGGCTTTGATGGGAGGAGTAAAACATATCCATTTCTACCAAGATTCAAGACAATTTCAAAAGATCGCTTAAACAAGATTGATCTTGTAAGTCTTATCTTAGTAGATAGATATGGATGTAAACTTCAATATATGGTTTTGAGGAACATTGATATCTTTGTCCTGGATTCCTAAAAGTCAACTTAACATGAAAGGACCCAAAGTACAAAGGGTACCTAAGAATTAAATTTGTGATTGCAGGAAGATAAGAAGATAGTTGAAAGAGGAGGCATTCTTGAGGTCATCTCGGTACATTGACAAAGTGGTTGTTCCAAGCATATGACCTATGAAAGACGACTTCTCTCTAACTATCAGACCATAGATGGACCAAGAGTAATGTTTGGACATAACAATTATGGACTTACCAAAGGTGTAGGGACACCGATGATAGGTGATATTCAAGTACATGAAGTCTACTATGTGGAAGGATTGAAGCACAATTTACTATCTGTTTCACAATTTTGTGATAAGGGTTAAGTGTCAAATTTACTCTTAATGCATGCTTTGTATTGGATGGTATTAATGAAAATATTTAGTTAAAGGACTCCCTGATAAAGTATTTTCAAAGAACCATGTGTGTGATTCTTGTCAAAAAGGAAAACAGACTAAAGCTTCTTTTAAAACAATAAGTAATCCTTCTTCGTAAAGAATTCTAGAACTTCTTCACATGGATCTTTTTGGTCCAAGAACACCTCTCACCTTTAGTGGAAGAAAGTATACCTTGGTAATTGTTGATGACTTTTCAAGATTTACCCGGGTTATTTTCTTATACAAAAAGAATGAGACTATGATTAAGATTCCAGAATTTCTTAAAAGGTTCAAAATGAAAAAGGACTAACTATTGTTAAAATGAGAAGTGATAAAGGTATTAAATTCCTTAATAAGCTTGTTACTAACTAATGCATTGAGAATGACATAGCTCATGAAACATCTCTGCAGCAAGGACTCCACAACAAAATGGAGTAGTTGAAAGGAGATACCGAACCTTGAAAGAGGCAGCTAGAACAATTTTATCTCGAGTACAACACTCCACACAGATAAAGTTGGGCGTAAGCCGTTAATACTTGTTATGTTCAAAAGAAGTTTGATTGTTAAATGTTGGTCCCGGAAAGTTGAGTTGATTAATAACCTTGGGTTAGCTTCCTAGAACAAAATCTAGAAAGGGGGGTTTGAATAGATTTTGTAGATTTTTCAAATCTTTACAAAGTCAATTCAAAATATCGATTAAACACAATGGAAAATAATTGAACTCTCAACTTTTTACAAGATCAAAAGCAAGGTTGATATTCAGATTTTAGTTAAGATTCTGAACTTTAATCTTGAATTAACAATATTGTAAATTGAACAGAAACTAAAGAAAGCAAGAAATAACACCAGGATTTATAGTGGTTCGGATTTTAATAATCCTACATCCACTCTCCTTCTTCAATCAAGAAGGGACTCTGCCATCGCTTACTTCCTTACTTTCAGCTTACAACTTACAACTCGTACAAATCTTCAAATCTTCAATCTCCTAAATCCTTCTTCTAGAAATCTAACTATTACAAAGTGTGTATTGGATTTTGAAGATTACAAGAAAAGTGTTCTAAAACACTTAGAACTTTTGAAAACTCACTAGAAATACTTGTGAAAAGATTGTGATTCAAATCGAGTAGTGAATAGTGTAAAATCAAATATGCATAAGTGTTCTATTTTTTAAAATTGAAAACCTAGACCTATTTATAAGTCCTGAAAGTCGCTTAGTTTGTTAGTTAGTTCTAACAAACTTGAAACTCGCTTAACAAACTTAATCTTGAAAATCGCTTGAGACCTCGGCCGACTCTTCATACTCATCTCGCAAATGACTTGGTGAAAACTCGCCTTTCTTATTCTACTCGGCTTATCTCGACCTTGTCCGAGCTCTTTATGTTTGTCTCCCGCAGATGACCAGTTCACGCTCGTCTTCGATGACTAGCATAATATCGACCTCACCGACTAGGTTGATGCTTGACCCCATCCGATTAGCTTATCTTATAACTTTATCCTCTCACTGTTCTTCAGTTGGCCGATCACCTGAGCCGCTCTTTAACTCATCAAAACCTCTTGATCCAACATTAAAGATAAATGCAAACTCCCTATGAAATTTGGAAGGGAAGATCTCCCAAAATTTCATACTTTCATATATTTGGTTGTAAATGTTTCATACACAACAATGGTAAATCTCAATTAAAAACTTTTGATGCCAAGATAGCGATGGGATATTCTTGGGATACTCATCCGTATCAAAAGCATATAGAGTTTTTAATAAGACAACCTTGTGTGTGAAGAAACACCCCATGTGGTATTTGATGAATCTTCTTTGAGTATAGTAAGACAGGGGACATCACAAAGATATCGATGATCCGGATCGATGACTATCAAGAGATCAACCATAAAATTCTACAATCAAGAATCGACTCGATGAAGAAGAAAGACCAGATTCAAACACAGAAAGAACCGGAAGCTCTTCCTCACCAAATTGATTAGACGACCAACAACCCAGATGATCGTGTTGAGTCATCGTAAGGTAATATAGAATCATCGAAATAAATAATTCGCATAAAACTTCATCCATTGTAAAAGATAAAGGTAAGAAAGTAATGTCATATCACCCACCAACAGATAATTGGAGATTTAGACTCGGTGTCCGACAAGGACCCAACTAAATCAAGATAGTATGTTCGGTTGCTATGTATCATTACATGAACCTAAATCTATTACTCAAGCTCTACCTAATTCCAACCGGATTAATGCCATGCAAGAAGAACTAAATCGTTTCAAAGACAAGATGTGTGGGAGCTTGTTGAAAGGCCTCATCATCAAAAAGTCATTGGAACTAAATGAGTCTTTAAAAACAAAAGGGATGAAAACAATATTGTGGTTAGAAATAAAGCCATACTAGTTGCTCAAGGTTATTCACAATTAGAGGGGATTAATTATGATGAAACCTTTGCACCAAGAGCTCGCCCGCAAGCCATAAGATTATTTTTAGCCTATGATGCTTTTAAAAGATTCATAGTTTTTCAAATGGATGTTATGTCAAGATTTCTTAATGGAATCCTAGTTGAGGAAGTTTATGTAGAACAACCTCCTGGTTTTGTCAAAGGAGACAAGGTTTATAAACTAAGGAATGCTCTATATGGACTTAAAAAAGCACCAAGAGCATGGTATGACACCTTGTCTAATTATTTAATTCAAAATGGTTTTGTTTAAGGTAGAATTGACGTAACTCTTTTTAGAAAAGAATATGGTTGTGATCTTTTGTTAGTTCAGATTTATGTTAATGATATTATTTTTGGATCAACTAACATATCTTTGTGTGAAGAATTTAGTCATCTTATGAAAAGCAGATTTGAAATGTCCATGATGGGAGAGATGACTTATTTTCTTGGACTCCAAGTCAAAACAGACAAAGAAGGGAATATTCATCAATCAAGTCAAATATACAAAAGATCTCATTGAAAAATTTGGAATAGGTACTTATGAGAAGCTAAGATACCTATGATGACAAACTTTTCAATGGATCCAGACGAGAAGGGAGAAGACACTAATCAAACCGAGTATCGAGGTCTAATTGGTTCATTATTATATTTAATCGCTAGTAGACCTCCGATATTTCATTTGCGCTTGGAGTCTATGCTCGATTTCAAGCTAATCCTAAGAAAAGCCATCTTTAAGCAAATAAGAAAATTCTTAAGTATCCGAAAGGTACAAGAAATGTTGGATTGTGGTATCCAATGATAACAACTTTGAGCCGTCTAGATACTCGACTCGACTTTGGTGGGTGTAAGCTAGATAGAAAATCTAAATCGTAATTGTCAATTTCTTGGTAGTAAGTCGATTTAATGGTTGTCTAAGAAACAAACCTCGTAGCTACTTCCACAATCAAGCCGAGTATATGGCAATGGAAGTTGTTGTTCACACTGATCCGATAAGTCAACAGCTAAGGGACTATAACATTATCACCAAAGATGTACCAATCTTTTGTGATAGTAATAATGCCATAGCTATTACCCGTAACTCCGCCCTACATACTAGATGCAAGCATATAGATATCGACACCACTTCATCCGAGACCATGTAGAGAAAGATGACATCGATTAGAGAAGATTCTGACCGATTTCCAGAGAGCAGACATCTTGACAAAGCCACCGGCAGAGACAAGGTTTAAAGAACTATCCTGTTTCTATCGATTCCCCATCGGTCACCTCTGAATGTTTAGCCACCAAAATCCTTGCTCTAAGTCAAGCTTTGCATCATTCTCATCTCGTGAGCTCGGATTCTCTTTCTCGCTTTGGCCACAATCGTTTCCGACTCCATTCCAGATCGGGAGAACCATCTTCTTTCAGCTTGGGGGTGACTCGCTCATAGGCCGGGCGCGATCGTATCGCAGCTGAACACATTATGTGCCTCATCGAAAGCAGCTTCCTATAAAGATCTCGCATCCTCCTTCTCCATCCATTCATGCCAAGAGATGTCTTCGCTGGGTCGCTTCCAGATGGTGATGCCTTCAAGATGTACCAAGAATACATCCATTTGGCATCCAGTGGCTTGCTTTTTATATTCGCCGGTGTATTTCCCGAAACCATCTTTGGAGGAGTCAGAGTGCGATGGACAGGCGGAAGTCCGCTTCATTTGCAGCCTTTGGATACCCACTTCCGAGTATCCCGTCCCACTTCATTTCCGCCTTCCCCATCTTCTTCAGCCTTCTTCTTTTCTCTCTTTTCAAACATCTCCTTCTCAAGACTGATTCTTCTCGATCCGCTCACCGATAAGTTGGAGAAGTCTGGTTCCTTTCTCTTGCGCTCGGCTGATTCGGGGCCGATCATCTCGCTTCGGCTGATGGTGACTTCTCACCGCCGCCGCTTTCCCTTTTCCTTTGCCCTTGGGCTCCGGTTCCTCGATTCTTTCATGCGAGCCAGCAGCTTCTCTCGCTTTTTCTTCTTCCTCCTTCTTTCTCTTCTCCTCATCCTCTCGGATGGCCTCTTCAACTGAGTTACCCTCGCTGCAAGGCAGCCAACTCGTCTCGATTTGATTTTAATCTCCACCTTGGCCGCCTCCAACTCACTCGTGGTTCTGCCTTTGTATCAAGCTTGTCGCTATTGACATGACACCAGCTGTGAGGGTTTCCATTCTCGCTCTCAAGACCTTCCCCTTTTTAACTTCATCTTTGAGAGATCAAGCCGGGCCTCTATTGCTGCACAACGCCGTCAAATCATTTTGTTCGGATGTGAGTGTTGAGACCACGATTTCGTTGTCACCGCTGTCTTTTCTTTCGCTGCCTTGACCTCCTCCTCAAGCGCACTCACTGGATCCAACAAAGAAAGCCGAGATTGGCCGATAAGTTTCTCGGTCATGTTTGTTGGAACCACCGATCGCCGACTCTACGAAACTATCGACTGGGACCATAATGACACAAACGCAGCGTAAAGAATTGTACCTTTATTCACCGTAATAGGTGAAGACAAACCAGTTCTAAGGTCGAATCGGCGATCGAAGGATGAGCCTCGAACCTCACGGTCTTCTCGTCGTATTCCTATCCCTTTTCCTTGGACGCCGAGTGGTCGACGATCCTCCAAGGAATCGTAATCCGCCTCCCTCCGATCTCACGCTTTTCACACGCCTCGGAGACTCGATGTTAGGGTTTATTTATAGGCTACAACAGGGACCCTAAGGAGGAATTAGGGTTGGGCCTCCCGATGGGCCTAAATATCCCGTGGTTCACTCCGAACACTTTACTTAAGCCCATCAATTATAACTCAGTCCACTAAAGAATTATAATTGAATTACCGCCCTAATCCCATATTATTATATGGGCTCCTTTATTATGTGTACGTTTATTTCCCGTGTTTAAGATATCGAATGTCCATAAATTAATTAAATTACCGACAACTTAATTAATTTATATCTAATTCCAAGAGTAGTACCACTCATCTTTATTATTATGTCGGATTAAATCCACCTGCAGGTATACATAATAATCTTTATGAGCTCCTCAAGGGGACATCATCATCCTAAATAATTAGGACACGGATTCCTTCTATAATCAACAAAGACACCATATAAACAATGCTATCTCCCAATTCACCGAGCCTATTGATTTAATAAATCTCACCCATTGGTAAATCAAAGAAACATACATTGAGTACACGTGCCCATTATTATATAGGGATTAAGAAGACGTACATCCATAACAACAGAGGTCTTGTTCTTTTATATAGTCGGTATAAATTGAACAACCTCATATGGTCCTCGCTCAATACATACAAAATGTACTAGTGTAACTTTATAGTCAAGATAGACTAATACCAAATTACACTACAACCGCTCCAATGATTTGTCCAAATCCATTTTGGTTGTGAGCTATTATTTATAACCTATAAGGCACCGATAACATGATCTTTCGTGGTGACACCACACACCATGTTATCTACAAGATAGATTAATCAACAAAATAATGATATATATAACAATCATAAACAATAAGTATTTTGATCATAATAAATCTCATATGAAAAAGATGTTCATACTCAAGAAAGATGTTCATACAAAAGCTAGGCTTATAGTATACATCCTAACAATGTTGACCTCAAGAATCTGCATGTTGGCGAGCATAATATCTCGTGGATCGCCGAATCACCTTTCGTGTTTTCTTCTCCATCATCCTCTCGAACTTGGGAAATGATTTTGCTGTGAAGTTGTTCAAACGCAGAGGAGATGGCAAGAATTAATCTGTCCCTCTTCCTCTCGATTCAGACGAGGAAGAGGTGGTGGGAGAAGTTGGACTAGGGGAGCTCATGGGAATATCCCCAAAGAAATTTGAGGTATCCACATGAGGTTCGGGCCGGGGTAAGATGAGGTGGGGGTGTCTCGATGGTGGGGTGGGATTTCGTGGGGGAGATGATGGTAAAGGTGGGATTTGTGAAGTGGTAGGTGGAGGAGATTGGAGTGATTGGAGTAAGATGAGTTGGGGTTGAGAAGTTGTGGGTAAGGCCGGGTGGAGATATGGAGATGGGGTTGGGGAGAATACTGGTCCAGAGAGGAAGGACAAGATATGAGATGGGGATGGTGGAGGAGATGAAGTTTGGATTTGGGGGAGAGAAGATGAGGTTGGAATTTGGACAATTTCGGGAGTAGGTCAAGCTTGCAGGCTCGAGGTGCCACTGGGACACCTCTTCATTGCGCTTGGGTTGGAGATGGGGAGGGGGAGAAATGTACCCGACCTCGGGCCGGGAGGGTCCCTTCGTAATCGATTTCCCGACCTCCTCCATCTCGGGACCACCCGAGCCGCAATTTGCAGCGTGGACACTTCCCTCAGAAAGAGAGATGGCTGATCTCGCAGATGATCCTCCCAACTCGGAGGTTTTCACCAACCTTCGTCTCCTTGGTGCCTTCTCCTTCAGCCTTCATAGGCTGTTCACCTCACTGAGCTCACACTTGGCAGCTCCGCCTCCACATCTTCCTCCTCCTCCTCCTCGCCTTTCTTCTTCACTGGAGCTTGAGCTCCAACCTCGCCTCCACCCTCATCGGGACCACTGAGCCCCGAGTGGCTCATCTTTGGTCGAAGCCCCTTCGCTTCGTGTAAGCTCGACCCCGTCTCGACCAATTGATCTCGGCTGACACCAAGTCCTCCATAATCACAGTCACTTTGTTAAAAAGACTCGGTGATCGACTTTGCCTCGCCATTTCCCATTCACCACCTCCGCACGCTTCCTTTCCGTCTCCAGCTTCTCCAAGAAAAGACCAGCCCAATTGGCTCGAACCCCATCCAAAATAGTTCTCATCACGCAGTAGTCCGGGTCTGGTCAGCCCATCATGAGAGCTCGTTCTCCCAATATCACTTTCGTGACAATGGTCATCGAAGGTGATATCGCTGCCGGAGCATCTTCTTCTTTAACTCCGATCGGGCGATCCTTCATAGAATTCCGGCAATCATCTCAAATGATTCTACCCATTCATCAGATTTGTAGGTGAGGGGTTCACTCCCTCACCGCTCGTATCAAAATCCTCGCCACCTCCGCCGGGAAACGGCCAAAACTTCTCCATATACCCCGGTTCTAAAAACTCCATGTTCATATGTCCCATTGACATAGAACTCCAACCCTCTCATATCCAATGTCTTATTGGAAGGGGATTTCTTGGAGCAAAAAGTCCTCAATCCAAATTCTTTCCAATAAGGACAATATCTCCCTGGATTCTCGCTTGGTGGTGGTGTCGAAGTCGACATACATTTCAGACTTTACCTTCTTAGCGTAGGTTTCATTTTGTACATCCACCATTGTTGATGTTACTCCTCTTACGTAAATACTCATATACGTATTTTAGAGAGAGTTTGAGAAAACTTGCAGAGAGTTTTGAAATTTTCTCAAAGTGAAAAGAATGAATTTGGAGAAGAAGATGTATTTATAGGGGAATAGATTGGAAAGAGAAACCGCCATTTTTGAAAACTTGAATTAATCTTAGCCATTTATTCAAAAAGTTTTTACCGAGTATTAATCGACGGTTAAAAACTAAGATAAGCGATTAGGATTCAGCCACAGAATTGTAATCGCTTTTGGAATGCGTAAATAGTTACTTTATAGACCGTTGATTTGACAGATGTAGGTTACTTTATGCAGAGAAGTAAGTATACCTCGACGTCACTAGGGTTACCTTACTTCGACTAAGGGTTTGTAAATCAGATAGACTCGCATTTTTCTAAAACATGGTTGTTTAATAATTTTGAAAAATGCGCTTATTAAAAATGAGGTTTGAATGAGAAGAAATGAAACAAGATGTTCTCGTGACCTGTTCTCGCAACAACATATACTCAAAAGAAACCATCAAGCTTAAGATAAATCGATAGGATGTAAATAGTCATCTGCTTTCTTCAGAGATCACCGACTATTGTGTCCTTGTCTCGATTTACTCAATGTCGACAAGTAATTATCAATTCGTATAAGGTCAATATGACTAATCCTTGATTCTTGATTCCTAAAAGGAGATCAATGATATCAGCCACCGATTGCCCTTTGACACATATCTAGTCCGACAATTCTTTCTAAACATTAATTTAAAGAAAAGAAAAGAAATAAGGAAACAGATGCACACAAATTAGAAATCGCACTAAAGATGCATCAAGTAATCCTAATTCTAAGCACATTTCTTTAAACCTAGATTCAGCTAATGGTTTTGTAAGAATATCACTCTTTGTGATTCAAAGGGCAATTTTCTCAATTCTAATGTCATTCTTCTCAACATGATCCCTAATGAAATGATGCCTAATATCTATATGCTTACATCTAGAATGTAGAACAGATTGTAAGTCATTGCTATTGCACTATTACTATCACAAGAAATAGGAACAACCGATGTTTGAATATTATAATCTCTAAGCCGCTGACTAATCCAGAGAAGTTGAGAGCAACAACTTCCACCGCCATGTATTCAGCTTCACTTGTGGAGGTGGCAACAGATGTTTGTTTCTTAGATAACCAAGAAATTAATTTGTTGCCTAAGAATTGACAAGTTCCGTAAGTGGATTTTCTATCAATCTTACATCCTCAAAAGTCTCGAATCTAAATAACTCCGTCACCAAAGTTGTCATCACCGGGTACCATAACCCTACTTACAAGGTTCCTTTGAGATATCTAAGAATTTTCTTACTGCCTCCGCATGAGTTTTCTTGGGATTAGATCGAATCTTGCACATACCCCAACCGCAAAGGCTATGTCCGGTCTACTTGCAGTGAGATAGAGAAGAGATCCAATCACCCACGATACTCCGCTGCATCGCTGGGTATCCCCGCTCATTCAATCCATTGAGAAGTTAGTTGCCATAGGTATTTTAACTTCTCGCTAGTTGTCATTCCAAATTTCTCAATCAGATCCTTAGCATACTTAGACTGATGTATAAATATACCCTTACTCATCTGTTTAATCTGTAAGCCTAGAAAGTATGTTAATTCTCCCATCATTGACATTTCAAACCTCGTTTTTCATGAGAATGCTAAACTCTTCACATAATTACAGATTAGGTGAACCAAAAATTATGTCATCTACATAAATTTGAACTAGTAAGATGTTGTCATCTACTTCCTTTCTAAACAAAGTTCTATCAATTTTACCTTTAGAAAAACCATTTGATGTCAAGAAATCGGATAGAGTATCATACCATGCTCGGGAGCTAGTTTCACCATATAGAGCTTTGTTGAGTTTATAGACCTTGTTATTTGTCTTAAACCCAGGAGGCCGCTCTACATAGACCTCCTCAAGTAACACACCATTAAGAAAAGCAGACTTAAAATCCATTTGAAAGACTTTGAAAGATTTATATGCAGAAATGCCAAGAACAATCTTATTGCCTCTAATCTGCAATCGGAGCATAGGTTTCATCATAGTCTATTCCCTCGATCATGAATAACCTTGTGCAACCAGTCTTGCCTTATTTCGAACAATAATATTGTTCTCATCTGCTTTATTTTTAAACACCCATTTGGTGCCTATGATCTTTCGTGTAAGGGTCTTTCCACTAGATCCCATACATTTTGTCTTTCAAATCGATGCAGCTTCTTCTGCATGGCCATTATCCGCTTTGGGTCTGATAGGGCTTCCTCAATAGACTTGGGTTCAAGAAGCGACACATAACAACCGAAAAGACTTTCGCAGTCTAGCATCATTCGTGTCCGCACACTACTAGATGGATCTCCTATAATCGATCGAGATAGATGATAGCTTCTCATCCTTTTGCCTATGTGAGGAGAAGAATCCTTATCTTGAGTCTCGCAGGCAACTCCTCCGACTCAACCTCGCCGACGTTCCCCCTTCATCGCCTAACCCTTGCCGATCACCGATGTCAAAGGTGTCTCGATTCAAGGAGTCTGATCGAGAAGTTGTCTTCCGATTATCGATGGGGATTCTTCTTCATCTGATTCAATCAAGACTAGGTAGATAGACAGCTTCTATGTTTAGTCTTGGATAATTCAATTTTATCTAAATTTTCAGAAATTTGATTCACTTTATCTCCGAGAAGGAATACAACTCATCAAAAACAACATGAGGAGTTTCCTCCACACAAAGGGCTGTCTTGTTAAAAACTCTAAATGCCTTTGAAGTATTAGAATATCCCAAAAATATTCCATCACCGCTTTAGCATGAAAAGTTCTTAACTTAGATTTTCCATTGTTATGGATGAAACACTTACAACCAAAAGCTTTGAAATATGAGATCCTTGGAATCTTACCCTTCCAAATCTCATAAGGAGTCTTACCCTTGTCTTTGACAACTAAGCACCTGCTCGGGTATAGCAAGTTGTGTTGATGGCTTCACCCGTAACCTATGAGGGTATTATACTCACCAACATGCTCCCTGGCCGCTTCCTTCAAAGTTCTATTCCTTCTTTCAACCACTACATTTTGTTGAGGAGTTCTTGCTGAAGATGTCTCATGAATAATTCCACACTCATTGAAAAATTAGATAAACAAGAATTAAAAATTATGTGCCCTTATCACTCCTTATTTTAATAATATTAACACCCTTCTCATTCTCAATTTGTCTCAACAGATCAGAATCTTGTTCATAATCTCATTTTTCTTGAAAAGAAATATAACCCAAGTGTATCTAGAAAAGTCATCTACTACAACAAGAGTATATTTCCTTCCACCGAAACCGAGAGGTGTAACAGTCCAAACAGATCCGGATGAAGGAGTTGCAACACTCTTTCGTATGAGGAGGAATTAATACTCTTAAATGAGTGTCTAGGCTGTTTACTTTTTCGACAAGCATCACATTTAAGATCAGTGGATAAAAGTTTTTCAGGTAATCCCTTGACAAGGTTCTTCTTAGCTGCCTTACTAAGGGTCTTGAAATTCGATGACTAAGCCTTTTGTGCCATAGCCACCGAGATCTTCTCCACCCTTAGCTATCGACAAGTATCTTTGGGACAACTATTAAAGTTGGCCACATAGACATTACCATGTCTCAAGCCGCTTAATAGTACCTTATCTCGAGGAATTATCTAAAATATCACATTTATTCCTTGAGAATTTTACAAGAAAACCTTTATCACAAAGCCGAGAAACAGACAATGATTATGTTTCAAACCTTCAACAAAATATACCTCGATACCCGAATATCCTTGATAATCAAAGTACCTACACCTTTAGTCGACCACAATTATTATCACCAAATAAAACTCTTGGACCATCAATGCTTTGAAAATTTGATAACAAACTTCTTGTTATGGGTCATATGTTGTGAATACCACTATCAATGTACCATATTGAAGCTAAGATCTCTTCCTTGAGTGATGATCCTCGTGAATCCTCGTGAAACAGATTAGTTTTGAGGTACCCTAGTGATCTTGGGTCCTTTTGGGTCAAGAATCACTTTAGGAATCCAAATAAACATCTCATCTCGCAGACAATAAATCGACTCAGCTTTTTCTACCAAATCTGCCTACAATTATATCATTTTTGAATGATAGCTTGTTGTATTCAGATTGAGTAATTTTCCTAAACTTAGGAAATGTAGGATAACATTTGCTTCTTCCATCAAAAGAATTATAATAAGAGAAACTTCTTATTTTGGTTCTTGGATTCCTTCTAGTCTCGATAGGAAGTTTTCAACCGAGTTCTTGAATTCAGATCGAAGATGTAGTCCTTATCTCGACTAGTTGGTTTCCATGGACCAATTTTAATATCTTTTGATTGAACAGATGCTTTCACAAATTTCCTAGGTTTTTGAACATCCGATTTATTGTTCCTATCATAACCAAGTCCTGCCTTATCATGAGATTTTTGAGAAGTATTAAAAATATGATCTATTACCGATTGTGAATTATTAAGTCGACTAATTTTGAAGACAAACTTCTCATTGTCTTTCTTAATTAATTCATTTTTAGCACAGACTACTTCAAATTTATCTTTTAAAGTTTTCAATTCATTTTCTAACCTTTCAGTAAGCTGGCCGATGTATCGCTTGATCACCAAGAAAACATTCCCTTGAATGTTTCCTCGCCTCGAGCTGTTCATCACCTCGCTTGCCTTTATTTAGAATTTGAATCGATCCTTTAAAAATAAATTCTTCTGTCTCTAGCTGTTTATAAGCAGCTAAGGATGTCTTTAAATCTCTTAATAACTCATGAATAATAGTTTGGTCATGATCGATGCAGATCGACAAGAATCATTATCTCAAGATGAATAGTAGATTACCTCATTAGCCATGAGACAGATCTCATCATCTCGATCCGAAATCGATGAGGATGATGAAGATGATGATGATTTCTTTGGTTCTTTTTCTTCAGCCAACAAAGCTCTTTGATCTCGCAAATCTCCGTCTCTTTTCTTCCTCTTTTCTTCCCTTTCTTTAGGAGTCAGCTGAGGACAGCCATACCGAAATGTCCTCGGCTTGTTGCATGTATAGCAAATATCACTCCCGTCTCGATCTCGGGACCGGAAGTATTTCTTCCGACAGTGATCTGTATCTTCTTGTCTCGGCTCTTGTTTTTGTCATCATCTCAAGATTTATCTACCTTCCTATCTCGATCTGGATCTTTGTCTATCCTTACCGCAAATCTCAATTTATTTCTCTTATACTTCATTCTCAATTTATCATACCTTTTTGTAAGTAAAGCCATCTCGCTCTTTCGCAGATAGATCAGCCTCCTACTGCACTCTCGTTGACACCTTGTCTTCTTTACTCGACAAAGGCAACAGACTTGGATGAAGTGCTTGACTCCATCTCATCTTCCTCATCTTCTATCTCGGATATCATACTCTAAAGCTTTAAGATGAGAAAATAAAGTATGGTGAGTAATAGAGGATAAATCTTGAGTTGCTTTAAGGATATTGGATTTTTCCTCCATCTCTTGGTTAATGATCTTAGAATCTTGTTATTTATCTCTTTCTCTCGAATAATTCTTTCCAAGGTCACCGCTTTGTTGAGAAGATTGGTCAACCTAACATCAAACCGATCCACGTACTCATTTTCTTTCATCTTGAATGTTTCAAATGTATGCACATCGATCGTAGCTTGTTTTCCTTGACTTGATCGGATCCTTCACAAACATTGGCTAAAGTTTGCCACATTTCTTTGGCTGTTTTGCACCTCTTAACCATCTCTATCCAATCTTTACTCGTAGTCTCGATGATTTCGCTTCTAGCTACTTGGTCAAGATTGTGGACCTTTCTTTCATCATTCGTCAATTCGTAACTCTTCTTTTCTTGTCTAGTTCTTGATTCACTGCCTCGCTCCAAGCCTTGGTGCCTCCATGATAAAACTTTATAGGACCTTTCTCAAGGACCTCTTCCATTGTATCATGAATGGCCTTCGATGATTTTCCATCCTAAATTTCCAATAATCATAATCTTCAATGGAAAATTCAGGAAGATTCCTAGACTTTTACTTTTCCCCGATGACATGATAAATCAAGAAATTACTCCACAAAAGCTTATTAGTAGCTCTGTTAGTAATGAAAGAAAATGAAGAAAATCAAGATAAATCCAGAATCTTATTCAAGACCTAAAATCAATATCGTAATAGCTTAACACCGCTCCGATACCACTTGTTGGTCCCTAAAGTTGAGTTGATTAATAACCTTGGGTTAGCTTCCTAGAACAAAATCTAGAAAGGGGGTTTGAATAGATTTTGTAGATTTTTCAAATCTTTACAAAGTCAATTCAAAATATCGATTAAACACAATGGAAAATAATTGAACTCTCAACTTTTTACAAGATCAAAAGCAAGGTTGATATTCGATTTTAGTTAAGATTCTGAACTTTAATCTTGAATTAACAATATTGTAAATTGAACAGAAACTAAAGAAAGCAAGAAATAACACCAGGATTTATAGTGGTTCGGATTTTAATAATCCTACATCCACTCTCCTTCTTCAATCAAGAAGGGACTCGCTTACATCGCTTACTTCCTTACTTTCACCTTACAACTTACAACTCGTACAAATCTTCAAATCTTCAATCTCCTAAATCCTTCTTCTAGAAATCTAACTATTACGAGGTGTATTGGATTTTGAAGATTACAAGAAAAGTGTTCTAAAACACTTAGAACTTTTTGAAAACTCACTAGAAATACTTGTGAAAAGATTGTGATTCAAATCTGAGTAGTGAATAGTGTAAAATCAAATATGCATAAGTGTTCTATTTTTTAAAATTGAAAAACCTAGACCTATTTATAAGTCTCAAAGTCGCTTAGTTTGTTAGTTAGTTCTAACAAACTTGAAACCGCTTAACAAACTTAATCTTGAAAATCGCTTGAGACCTCGGCCGACTCTTCATACTCATCTCAAATGACTTGGTGAAAACTCGCCTTTCTTATTCTACTCGGCTTATCTCGACCTTGTCTCGAGCTCTTTATGTTTGTCTCCTGCAGATGACCGTGTTCACGCTCGTCTTCGATGACTAGCATAATATCGACTCACCGACTAGGTTGATGCTTGACCCCATCCGATTAGCTTATCTTATAACTTTATCCTCTGCTGTTCTTCGTTGGCCGATCGATCACTGAGCCGCTCTTTAACTCATCAAAACCTCTTGATCCAACATTAAAGATAAATGCAAAACTCCCTATGAAATTTGGAAGGGAAGATCTCCCAAAATTTCATACTTTCATATATTTGGTTGTAAATGTTTCATACACAACAATGGTAAATCTCAATTAAAAACTTTTGATGCCAAGATAGCAGATGGGATATTCTTGGGATACTCATCCGTATCAAAAGCATATAGAGTTTTTAATAAGACAACCTTGTGTGTGAAGAAACACCCCATGTGGTATTTGATGAATCTTCTTTTGAGTATAGTAAGACAGTGGACATCACAAAGATATCGATGATCTGGATCGATGACTATCAAGAGATCAACCATAAAATTCTACAATCAAGAATCGGACTCGGATGAAGAAGAAAGACCAGATTCAAACACGAGAGAAAGAACTGGAAGCTCTTCCTCACCGATTAGACGACCAACAACCCGGATGATCGGGTTGAGTCATCAAGGTAATATAGAATCATCTCAAATAAATAATTCAGACAAAACTTCATCCATTGTAAAAGATAAAGGTAAGAAAGTAATGTCATATCACCCAAATTTGAACAGATAATTGGAGATTTAGACTCGGTGTCCAGACAAGGACCCAACTAAATCAAGATAGTATGTTCAGTTGCTATGTATCATTACATGAACCTAAATCTATTACCGAAGCTCTACCTAATTCCAACTGGATTAATGCCATGCAAGAAGAACTAAATCGAGTTTCAAAGACAAGATGTGTGGGAGCTTGTTGAAAGGCCTCATCATCAAAAAGTCATTGGAACTAAATGAGTCTTTAAAAACAAAAGGGATGAAAACAATATTGTGGTTAGAAATAAAGCCATACTAGTTGCTCAAGGTTATTCACAATTAGAGGGGATTAATTATGATGAAACCTTTGCACCAAGAGCTCGCCCGCAAGCCATAAGATTATTTTTAGCCTATGATGCTTTTAAAAGATTCATAGTTTTTCAAATGGATGTTATGTCAAGATTTCTTAATGGAATCCTAGTTGAGGAAGTTTATGTAGAACAACCTCCTGGTTTTGTCAAAGGAGACAAGGTTTATAAACTAAGGAATGCTCTATATGGACTTAAAAAAGCACCAAGAGCATGGTATGACACCTTGTCTAATTATTTAATTCAAAATGGTTTTGTTTAAGGTAGAATTGACAGAACTCTTTTTAGAAAAGAATATGGTTGTGATCTTTTGTTAGTTCAGCATTTATGTTAATGATATTATTTTTGGATCAACTAACATATCTTTGTGTGAAGAATTTAGTCATCTTATGAAAAGCAGATTTGAAATGTCCATGATGGGAGAGATGACTTATTTTCTTGGACTCCAAGTCAAACAGACAAAGAAGGGAATATTCATCAATCAAGTCAAATATACAAAAAGATCTCATTGAAAAATTTGGAATAGGTACCCGTGAGAAGCTAAGATACCTATGATGACAAACTTTTCAATGGATCCGCATTTAGAAGGGAGAAGACACTAATCAAACCGAGTATCGAGGTCTAATTGGTTCATTATTATATTTAATCGCTAGTAGACCTGATATTTCATTTGCGCTTGGAGTCTGTGCTCGATTTCAAGCTAATCCTAAGAAAAGCCATCTTTAAGCGTCGAAGAAAATTCTTAAGTATCCGAAAGGTACAAGAAATGTTGGATTGTGGTATCCAGTGATAACAACTTTGAGCCGTCTGGATACTCGGACTCGGACTTTGGTGGGTGTAAGATAGATAGAAAATCTAAATCAGTAATTGTCAATTTCTTGGTAGTAAGTCGATTTCATGGTTGTCTAAGAAACAAACCTCTCGTAGCTACTTCCACAATCAAGCCGAGTATATGGCAGCCGGAAGTTGTTGTTCACACCGATCCGATAAGTCAACAGCTAAGGGACTATAACATTATCACCAAAGATGTACCAATCTTTTGTGATAGTAATAATGCCATAGCTATTACCCGTAACCCACCCTACATACTAGATGCAAGCATGTAGATATCGACACCACTTCATCCGAGACCATGTAGAGAAAGATGACATCGATTAGAGAAGATTCTCGACTGATTTCCAGAGAGCAGACATCTTGACAAAGCCACCGGCAGAGACAAGGTTTAAAGAACTATCTCGTAGAATTAGGATTATTAGATGCTTCTTTAGTTAATCTATAATTCTATGTTTTTCATTCTTTGTCTCTCTCAATTTAATTTACTATGTCTAGAAAGAATTATCGGACTAGATATGAGTCAAAGGACAATCAGTAGCTGATATCATTGATCTCCTATTTTGGAATCAAGAATCAAGTAGGTCGCTTCAAAATCGAACGAGTTACTTTATCGATGATTTTATAAACCTATCTGCTTTTGAAAACCCTTATACGAAGTAAAGTAACTCTAGGCCGACGCCGACATACTTACTTCTCTGCATAAAGTAACCTAGTAATCGTCAAATCAACAAATCTACAAAGTAACTTTTTACGCAATTCAAGATTAGTGAACTACACGCGCTAAATCTCAATCGCTTATCCAGATTTTAACCGTTGATTCAAGATAAGTAAATCATTTTAAATAAACGGCTTAGATTAAAACAAATTTTCTAAAGCGGTTTCTCTTTCCAATTTTTCCTCCTATAAATACATCTTCTTCTTCAATCAAACTCTTTTACTTTCGTAAAACTACTCTTATACTCTGAAGATTCTCTCAAAACCCTTAGCCAAATTTTTATGAGTCATACCCATAAACTTCGAGGAGTAACTTCAACAATGGTAGAAGTACATACAAAAACCTACAATAAGAAGATCAAGTCGAAATGTATGTCGACTTCAACACAACCACCGATGGTGAATCAAGACGATTCTCGATTTATTAGAGAGGTCGGGATTGAGGACATTCTGCTCCAAGAAATCAAACTCCAATAAAACGTTGGATATGAGAGGTATCGAATTTAATGTCAATGGGACATATGAGAATGGAGTTTTCGGAACTCGGGTTACGGCGAGGAGTTAACGGTGACCACGGCGGAGGTGGCTAGAATTTTTGACACAAGTGGTGAAGGAGTGAATCCCTCACCTACAAATCGACGAGTGGATAGAATCATTCGAGATTATTGCCCAAAATTTAATGAAGGAGAGGAGGTCTGAATCGAAAAGAAAATGCTTCGACGGAGATATCATTTATTAATGACAATATTGACGAAGGTCATTTTAGGGGAGCAGAACTCCCATGATGGGTCGACGAGACCCAGTGGCTGTCTAAGGACGATTATCGATGGGGTACAAGCCAACCGGGCCGGGATGTTGCAGGAAGGTTTGAGACCGAGAGGAAGAGGCTAGAGGTAGTAAATGGAAAATGGCAGGCTAAGTCGATCACTAGCCTGTTCAACAAAGTGACAATGATTTTGGAAGATATGCCGATGTACCGAAATCAATCAATGATGGAGTTAGAGCCTACACCAAACGAGAAAGGGCTGCTAACAAAAGATGAGCCGATCGGAGGACCACCGACTGACAGAGGAGCAACGAGGTCGGGGTTCGGGACCCGTCACCGAGGAGGAAGAAGAAGAAGAGGAAAGAATAGAGGAGCCGACGGTGAGCTCACCGAGGCTTCGCAGCCAATGAAGCTCAAGTAGAAGGCTAAGAGGAGGAGGAGGTTGGTGAAAACCTCGGAGCTAGGAGGAACCTCTGCTGCCGATCGCCCTAGCCTCGGGTGAAGAGGCACTCACCTTGGAGATAGCAAAGAATGGTGGTCCAATCGGAAGAAGTACAGAAATCAGCTGCTGAGAGGACCCCTTCCCCTACTCCCGAGAAGGTATAATTCTCCCCTCCCCTCTCCAACCCAATCGCGATGAAGAGGTGTCCAGTGCCGGCACCTCTCGGGCCTCTAAAACAGCCTACTCCCACTTCACTCCAAGCCACAACCTCATCTTCCCTTCCTCCAACACAAACCACTTCCCTCCCCCATCTCCATCCGACATGTTTTCCTTTCTTCTGGACTGTTTACTCCCCACCCCCATATCTACCATCTCACCCCCACCTTACTCCCATCATCTCCAGCCTTCCCCACAAATACAAGCTGTTGGAACCACCGATCGCCGACTCTATGAAATTATCGATTCGGGATCGTAATCACATAAACACAGAGGATAGAATTGTACCTTTATTCACCATAATAGGTGAAGACGAACCAGTTCTAAGGTCGAATCTGCGATCAAAGGATGAACCTCGAACCTCACGGTCTTACGCCGTATTCCTATCCCTTTCCCTTGGGCGTCGAGTGGTCGATGATCCTCCAAGGATTCAGAATCCGCCTCTCTCGATCTCACATTTTTTTCACACGTCTGGAGGTTCTCGACGTTAGGGTTTATTTTTAGGCTACAACAGAGACCCTAAGGAGGAATTAGGGTTGGACCTCCCGATGGGCCTAAATATCCTCGTGTTCACCAGACACTTTACTTAAGCCCATCAATTATAACTCGATCACTAAAGAGTTATAATTGAATTACCGTCCTAATCCCATATTATAATATGGGCTCCTTTATTATGTGTATGTTTATTTTCCCGTGTTTAAGATATCGAATGTCCATAAATTAATTAAATTATCGACAACTAAATTAATTTATATCTAATTCCAAGAGTAGTACCACTCATCTTTATTATTATGTCGGATTAAATCCACTGCGAGTGGTTTACATAATAATGTTTATGAGCTCCTCAAGGGGACATCATTATCCTAAATAATTTGGACACGGATTCCTTCTATAATCAACGGACACCATATAAATAATGTTATCTCCCAATTCACCGAGCCTATTGATTTAATAAATCTCACCCATTGGCAAAATTAAAGAAACATACACCGAGTACACGTGCCCGTTATTATATAGGGATTAAGAAGACGTACATCCATAACAACAACAGAGGTCTTGTTCTTTTATATAGTCGGCACAAATTGAACAACCTCATATGGTCCTGCTCAATACATACAAAATGTACTAGTGTAACTTTATAGTCAAGATAGACTAATACCAAATTTCACTACAACCGTTCCAATGGTTTGTCCAAATCCATCTTGGTTGTGAGCTATTACTTATAATCTATAAGGAACTGATAGCATGATCTTCTCGTATGACACCACACACCATGTTATCTACGGTATAGATTAATCTAGACAAAATAATGATATATATAACAATCATAAACAGTAAGTATTTTGATCATAATGAATCTCATATTAAAAGGATGTTCATACAAAAGCTAGGCTTATAGTATACATCCTAACAATCTCCCACTTATATTAAAAGACTATGCTTCCATAATTGCTGCCATACATCCGATTCCCATCCCTTCAATATGCCAATCAAAAGCTTTATTGGAAGAGCCTTTGTGAAAGGATCTGCTAGGTTATCCGCTGATGCAATCTTGGCGACAACAACTTCTCCTCGTTTTACGATGTCTCGTATCAGGTGGTACTTGCGCTCAATGTGTTTGGTTGCTTTGTGGGCTCGTGGTTCCTTCGAGTTTGCCATCGCACCATCAAGTTATCACAATAAATTGTGATAGTTATAGGCAAACTAGGAATCACTTCTAAGTCCATCAAGAAGTTTCGAGCCATACGGCATCTTTGGGCTGCCTCGAGAAGGCTGCCACGTACTCGGCTTCCATGGTGGAGTCCGAAACGCATTTACGCTTTACACTCCTCCATATTATGGCTCCACCTCCCAAGGTAAACACATAACCCGAGGTAGATTTACCGTTGTCCCTATCCGACTCGAAATCGAATCTGTGTAACCCCGAGGAAGTAAAGTATACGCTTGGTAAACCAGCATATAATTTCTAGTCCTTTTCACGTACTTTAAAATATGCTTTACCGCAGTCCAATGTCCTTGTCCTGGGTTAGTCCTGGGTTAGTCTGGGTTACTTTGATATCTGCTAACCATGCCCACGGCAAAAACAGATATCTGGCCTCGTACATAGCATTGCATACATTAGGCTTCCTACACCAAGCATAAGGAAGCTGTCTTCATGTCTTCTATCTCCTTTGGTGTCTTAGGACACATCTCTTTAGATAAAGGTACTCCATGTCGAAAAGGTAGAAAACCTTTCTTGGAGTTTTGCATGCTAAAACGAGCCAAGATAGTATCAATGTATGAAGCTTGAGATAAGCATAACATTCTTTTCTTGCGATCCCTTATAACTTTGATCCCAAGAATATGTCCAACTTCTCCCAAGTCCTTCATATCAAACCGCTTGGACAACCATAACTTTACGTCGACAACACGTTGACATTGTTGCCAATGAGCAAGATGTCATCTACGTATAGTATAAGAAATACCACCACATTTCCGTCACTCTTCTTGTATACACATTACTCATCCGGACATTGAATAAATCCATAAGACTGGATTACCTCATCAAAACGGATGTTCCAAGATCTCAAAGCTTGTTTCAACCCATAAATGGACCGATTAAGCTTACACACAAGATGCTCTTTGCCCTTTGCAATGAATCCTTCTGGTTGCTTCATATAGATGTTTTCTGCAAGACGTCCATTAAGGAAAGTTGTCTTGACATCCATTTGCCAAACCTCATAATTCATATGAGCAGCAATAGACAAAAGAATCCGGATAGACTTAAGCATGGCTACCGGCGAAAAGGTTTACTCATAATCGATTCCTTCTTTTTAGTGTACCCCTTCGCTACAAGCCTTGCTTTGAAAGTTTCTACTTTCCCGTCTCGATCCTCTTTTTCTTTTGTAGATCCACTTACGCCCAATGGCTTTTACACCATTTGGTGGTTCTACTAGCTCCCAGACTTGATTAGAATCCATAGATTCTAATTCAGATTTCATTGCTTTTTCCCAAGATTACGCATCTTTATCTTGGAGTGCTTCATCGTAGCTCCAGAGATCCAATTCGTGATCACCGGTACTAAGTCCGAAGACTCTCCCAAAAACATGAATCTATCGGGTTGTCTAACAACCCTCCCACTACTGACGAGGAACTTGTGGTAATAGTGTATCATTAGTAGCAGATGGTGCGACCCATGTGGTATCTCATCTTGTACTCTTGGTACTAGGGTAGAAGTTTCTCCCCTTATTTCTTCTAAAATAATTTTACTCATGGGCTTATGGTCCATTACATAGTCCTCTTCTAAAAATCGGGCATTTGTGCTAACAATTACCCTCTAATCTTTAGGACTATAAAACAAACCACCTTTCGTTCCTCTAGGATAGCCCACAAACAATCGAACTTCCGTACGAGTTTCTAACTTATCAACATCTCCTTTCGACATGTGCTTTGGACTACCCCAAATCCGAATATGTTTCAAACTAGGCTTACGCCCATTCCACAATTCTCGTGGGAGTAGAAGATACTATCTTAGAAGGAACCAAGTTCAGAATTTACGCTGCCGTTTCAGGAATACCCCCAAAACGAACTCGGTAGTTCGAATAGCACATCATCGACCTAACCATTTCCAAGAGAGCCCTATTCCTTCGTTCCGCCACAACATTACATTGGGGTGTACCAGTGCGACAATTGGGATTGAATCCCAGCTTCCGATAAGTAACTCCTAAACTCTCCTAAGAGGTACACGCCACCACGATCAGATCGTATTGTTTTGATATATTTACCATGATGCTTCTCCACATCAGCCTTGTACTCTTTGAATTTATCAAAGCACTCGAGACTTGTGGCGCATCAAATAAATATATCCATATCTCGAATAATCATCTATAAAAGAGACAAAATATTTGAAACCACCCCTTGCTTGAGTAGACATAGGACCACATAAATCAGAATGAATCAATTCCATCACTTCTTTGGCTCTATACCCCTTGGTTTTAAAAGGCCTTTTGGTCATTTTTCCTTCCAAGCGGGACTCGCGAGTCGGATAGTTTTCCACTTCCAATGAACTCAAAGGTCCATCGGCTATCAACCTTTGAATCCTACTCAAGTTAATGTGACTTAGATGCCAAAGATATGTTTGGTTCATTTTTTTAAGGTTCTTTTCGCTTACTTGAGTTAGAAGATGTACTATTAATTTCCATTTGTTGCTTTGTGGGAGTTATTGGATTAAGAGTATATAAATTGCCAATCAACGTGCAGGCAGGATAATAGCACTATTTTTCTTGACAACCACTTTGCTATCAAAAGAAACAGAATATCCATCCAAAAATAACTTAGAAACTGAAATCAAGTTCTTTCTAAAACAAGGTAAGTAAAGACAATTTCTCAAAACCAAAGTCTTATTCTTATCAAAAAATAAATAAACATCTCCCACTGCAACAGCTACTACATTCGTAGCGCCGCCCATGTAGATGGTAATCTCACCCTCACTAAGCCGCTGGTTTCCTGGAACCCCGCAAAGAATTGCGGACATGATCGGTGGCTCCTGTATCTACACACCAGTGCCGATAGATAACACTTACTAAACATGTTTCAATAGTTAGTGAATATGATATACCTTCTTTTTCCTTTTACGGGGCAATCTACCTTCCAATGTCCTGGTTGCTTGCACAAAAGCATTTTCCCTTAGGCTTCTTCACGCCACTTGGTGGACCAATTTTCTTTGGTTCACCCGCTTTCTTTGCCAAACCAGCTTGTTTCTTTTTCTTCATCACTTTGCCTTTTGGCTTAGATGTAGAAATGTTTTCAGCAATATAAGCTTGAGAAGCTTGACGAAATAACCCTTCTGCTGCTTGGAGTTCACAAAAGTTCCGCCATCGAATACAACCTTTTGTTCATGTTGTAGTTCGTGCGAAACTGCTCAAAACTCTTAGGCAGCGTCTGGAGAACGATATCGACCTGGGTTTCCCCATCAATTTCAGCTCCAAGGACTTCCATCTCATTCAAATGAGCCATCATCTTGAGGATATGATCCCTTACGGGTGTCCCCTCGGCCATGGTGGTCGTCATTAAGTTTCTCATGGCCTCTTGCTGGCAGCCCGACTCTTGTGTCCGAAGAGTTCTTTGAGATGGAGCATCATTTCATAAGTAGAGGTCATGGCACGATGCCGATGTTGCAGCACATTTGACATAGAAGCCAAAATGTAACACCGCGCCATCTCATCTGCCTTAACCCACTTCTTATAAGCCTCTTTCTCCTCTTCACTAGAGTTTTCATCGGGTTTTTCAGGACAAACCTCGGTGAGTACAAACTTGTACTCTTCTTGATCGAAGACAATGTCCGAGGTTTTTTCCAGTCAATATAATTAGGACCAGCAAGTTTGTTTTCTTTAAGAATAACAACAAGTGGATTGAAACCCATGATAAATCCTGAGAAACACGTAAATGCATTATGATCAAAATTAAGAATTTAAATCAATATTGTTTCCCTCAAACAATACAATTAAATTCACCAATACCTCAAAACACCGTGAAGTTTGTATGCCACAATAGTGTGGACGTATACTAATTCAATCATTTGTAAGAGGAGGTTTTACCCATTAATTTCATCATTTTGTCAAACAAAATAAAAATTAATAGTTGGTTTGTCTTTAGCCATACAAATAACAACACTTACTCCGATGGGGAGGATACTATTATATGCATCTAAGTGTATACCATTTCTTAATACCAAGTCAATTACCTAGGTTTGTGCCTCTTCGATGGAGAAGATAACACGCTCCTAAATAACTTACTTATAATTATCCATAAGGATGTTTTATCTAGTGATCCGCAAACAAACACATCCGATATTGAAGAAGGCACTTAAAACCAACATTCATATTTGAATACATCACTTACAAACCAGAAATGGAGACTATGAGATTTGTTGAAAAATAACCCCTCTCCCACTTAGTTATTTAACATGAGGGATATTAACATGCACATCATATTAAACATATAAAGCATGCTAAACACAATAACACATATGAGAAAGAATAAATATGGAAAACAAAATTCCAACTATTATGGCCTCTTTTATGCTCCCATGTTCTTTAATGTTCACCGTCAAGCGGGATGTGGGGCGCGCCACCGCTAAACGAGGATCGACCTATACATTATCCTAATATGTTCCTATTACGCTTTATCCAACGATCCTATACATTATCTAGATCGAAATAAAACCTACACGACATCCGCCGTGGTTATAACTATTACAATCATTCACCAACCCAAAACAAAAACCTCGACAGTCCGAGGGTTTAATACATACATAAACATACATGCGACCATAATAGTTGGATTTAGGGTTCCTGCAAAAATTATCGAGAATATTCGCATACCCCAAAAAAAAAAAAAAGCAGATCTACGATTAACATCGAATCCCTAATATAACAGATTTATGATAATCATGCAAACCCTAATATGACAGATTTACAAATATCATGCAATCCTATTCAATATCAAATCATGAACCTCTATTATACCGGATCAAGAAACCCTATTATAACGAGATCAAGAAACCCTATTATAACAGATCAAGAAACCCTATTAAAACAGATCAAGAAACCCTATTATAATAGATTTACAATAATCATGCAATCCTAATAAATCGGATCTATGAATAACCGAATCAATTGCATAGAGTCGGAAAATACGGCTACGATACCAATTGTTGGAACCACGGATCGCCGACTACATGAAATTATCAGATTCGGGATCGTAATCACATAAACGCAGCGGATAGAATCGTAATAGATGAAGACGAACTAGTTCTAAGGTCGGAAGCTGCGATCGAAGGATGAGCCTCGAACCTCACGGTCTTACGCCGTATTCCTATCCCTTTCCCTTGGGCGTCGAGTGGTCGGCGATCCTCCAAGGAATTAGAATCCGCCTCTCTCTGATCTCACATTTTTTCACACGTCTGGAGGCTCGGCGTTAGGAGTTTATTTATAGGCTACAACAGGGACCGTAAGGAGGAATTAGGGTTGGGCCTCTGATGGGCCTAAATATCCTGTGTTCGGTCAAGACACTTTACTTAAGCCCATGATTGGAGTGAATTGATACATGTTTTTAGGGCCTATTTTAGTTCAAAAAGTGAGCTAAAGTTTGATTTTTGTGCATAAATGTGAAAAGTATCCCTCTTTTGCCTAAAAATTATTACTTTGTGAGATTTTGAGGTTTTTCGTCCGTTTTGCGGGTAAATCGGTGGAATTTTGCCAAACCGAGAGTACCGTTATTATTAGAATGAAGAGACGCACATACGGGACAAAAATGGGGGTCGGGCCCGAAGCCCTTCTCGATAAAATTGCCCTGGTCTCGAGCACGGAGTCGAGGAGCGTAGACCTCGACTCGAGGGTCGGTGAAGGGAAAGAATTTCAAAATTTCAGGAATCTCGACTGAGGGAGGAGCCTCGAGTCGAGGGATGGGAAATTGGCAAGATCCTCGAGTCGAGGGCTGAGCCTCGACTCGAGGCGGAGATAGTTTGAAAAAGCGTGTTAGCGACTCTCGGAGCCTCGACTCGAGGGCACGAAGCTCGAGTCGAGGAGTGCCCAAAATTGAAAATTGCAGTTTTAAAGCCATTTGATGCCAAAACAGAGCATAACTTGATTCTAGCGGTTTAGAAGCGATTTCAGGAGGTTCCTTAGGCGAATTTTGCATTTTGTAGCTTGATTTCCATTGTAATTGCTATAGATTGTTAGAATTAGATTGGATTCTACATTTAGTCCACTAGATTAGCATTTTGATTGATTGTAATTGAAGATTCCAGCTGTGATTTGGGAGTAGAGTAGTTGAATTGAAGCATTGTAGAAGATTAATCATTCCTATTTTTGTCTATTGAAGTTCAATTGGTGATGTTCTTACCCTTTGCTCTCTTTAATTCATTGCTTGTGTTGATTAGATTGTTAAATTGCTTTCTTAGATTTTCTACCCATGGCTTTTGCTTGTAGCACCATGGGTTAATAGCTTTGTGATTGGGATAATTGAAATTAGGGATGAAGTGATTGCCTCATGCTATGATTGTTGATAATTGTGATCAATTGAATTAGCTTGCTTCCTAATTGTGATTCTTAATTGTGCTTCATGAAAAATTGTCTCTTTTGATTAATGGTTGATCACCCTAGCAATAGGCGAGAGTTGAGCTAACGTGACTAGGTGTTAATCGGGTTTCAATTTTGCATGATTGTATGAATTGGGGACTTCTACATTGAGAGATGGGAAGAAAACTAAGGATACTCACATTAGGCATTGTGATATTAATGGAGTGATTAATTTCATGATGGTTTATGCTTACTAATTTGATTGATTTGCATTTGGATACAATCATAGCTTGTTAATCATGGATTCCTTGATGGAGATTATCCCTTGCACCTTATTCCCCCATTGATTTTAGTGTATTTGATCTTGCATACTAGGTGTTTGATATATTGTTTGCATAATCTTGCCATTTAATTTCTTGCATTCTTATAGAGATTTTAGTTATATCTTTTTGCAACTTTAGCCATTTAGAACTCTTATCCTTGAATTTCGTTTGCATACTTTCTCCCTTGGGTTCGATATTTTGCGATTGGTCTTAAAAGCTCTTGCCCTATACACTCCAATCAAATGGCGCCGTTGCCGGGAGTTAGTTTTTGCGCCTATAAGTGAGATTTGAGGATTGTTGGAAGTGGCTATTTGTTGCTTTTATTTTTGTTTTTGTTGACTTTGTTGGTTTATTTTTAGGATTGTTTACTTATCAATTGTCCTCAACACGGTTTTCCGGAGGAGCAAACCATTATGTACTTTTGCAATGGTTTGACGGATGGGGATAGGTCGTTTTTGAATGCTTGTGCTAATGGATCGATTTGGTCTAAAACCGTGGGGCAAATGAATGAAATAATGGAGAACATAGCTCAAGATTCATTCCAAGTGTTGGTTAATCGGGAGCACACCATAGGGTGTCACAAGTTGATGAAATCGAGAGTATGAAGAGTATGATGATGACTATGATGGACCGATTGGGAGCTCTTACTACTTCACAAAGCCAAGCAAGTGTGAGTCCATCAGTTCCTCATGTTGATGTTTGTCCAAGTCCATTGCCGGTTGAAGAAGTGAGTTATATGGGTAGGCCTCCATTCCAAGGGGCTATCAAGACGGAAATTTTCAAGGGAATTATCAAGGAGGAAGGCCTTACCAAATGCCTTACCAAAATAGGCCACAAGGAAGCTATCAACCTCAACCGCAAGCTCAATTTAATGGGAATACATAGAGGAGACATGAAAATTTTTCATATGCCAATCCGAGAGCCGCCGTTCAATTTCCTCCCGGTTTGATCCGGTGCAAAGGCTCCTAATAATGAAGGAAAGGCTACCACGGAGGAGATTTTGGGGTTGATTGTGAAGAAATTGGAAGCTAATGACTCAAGGCTTGATGATATAGGGAAGCAAATGGATACTCGTTTCAAGACGATCGAGCATTAAGTAGGGCAACTTGCTACTACTGTTGGGAAGCTCTTGTCTACGGTGGATGACTTGCAAAAGAAAGAATCAAAGGAGTATTGTCAAGCTATCGAGCTTAGGAGTGGTGCACGGTATGAAGGACCAAAATTGCCTTCAAATGGTGATGAAGAGGGAGAAGCATTATGAAAGTTGTGATGAAGAAAAGCAAGAGGTGACCGAGGAGGAAGAGAAGAAAAAGCCAAAGTGGGTGATGGCAAGGGAAGAGAGAGCGAAGCAAAAGGTTGTTGAGAGGGATGAAAAAGGGGTGCCAAAGACGGTTGTTCCCGTGCCTTATCCTCAACGGTACATGAAGAAAGCATTAGCTGAGAAGTTTGCTCATTTCCTTGAGGTTTTCAAAACCTTGTATATCAACATTCCATTCTCGGAGGCCCTTGAGCAAATGCCCCACTATGCTAAGTTTCTTAAAGATTTTCTAGCAAAAAGGAGGAGGATTGAAGAGCCGGAGCTAGTGAAATTGACCAAGGAATGTAGTGCCGTGCTTCAACAAGAGCTTCCACCAAAGTTGAAGGATCCGGGTAGCTTTACTCTTTTATGTGATCTTGGTAATGGGTTGGAGAAGCATGCCTTGTGTGACTTGGGGGCAAGTATTAACTTAATGCCATTTTCCATGTTTAAGAGGCTCAACCAAGGAAGGTTAGGAGCCACTACCGTAACTCTTCAACTTGCCAATGGATCAACTACTATTCCAAAAGGTATTGTGGAGGATGTTTTGGTCAAGGTGGAAGATTTTGTGTTCCCGAGCGGACTTCGTAGTACTTGAAATGGAGGAAGATAAAGATGTCCCATTGATCTTAGGAGGCCTTTTCTAGCTACCGCAAGTGCGGTGTTTCATGTGAATGAAGGAAGGCTTACTTTGAAGCTAGATGATGAAGAACTTAGTTTTTCAATGAAGGATGTGATGAAGCACCCCATGGAGAAGGAGGAATGCCATGTTGTGGATGCGATTGATTCATGCCTTCAAGAGGCTTGGGAGAACTCTTCTTATACTCTTTTCTCTAAAGATTATGTTATTCCATCATATAATCATGTGCTTAATGAATCTTGTGTTTCTTATGATTGTGATAGGGATGCATTGGAAGTGGAGGAGGTGAAAGAGATAAAGTTTGAAGGCTTTGCAAATCAACCTTGGGAGAACAATGAAGAGGAAGCCATGTGAAGAGAAAGTGAAGGGAGCCCTCAAGCCACTACCCGAGCACTTGAAGTATGCTTATTTGGAGGAAAATGAAGGTTGCCCGGTAATTGTATCATCATATCTTACATCCGATGAGGTAACTAAATTACTTGATGTTCTTCGTAGCACAAATCCGCCATAGGTTGGTCCATTGATGATTTAAGAGGTATAAATCCTTCAATTTGTATGCATAGGATTAGGCTTGAAAAGGACCATAAACCCGTAGTGCAACCCCAAAGGAGAGTTAACCCTAATATTCAAGAAGTAATTAGGAAAGAAGTTGTAAAATTGTTAGATGCTAATATGATTTTTCCTATTTCCGATAGTCCGTGGGTCTCTCCATTGCATGTTGTAGCCAAGAAAGGGGGACTACGGTAATCAAGGGTGAAAATGATGAATCAATTGCAACTAGGGCAGCTACGGGGTGGCGAGTTTGTGTTGACTATAGAGAACTTAATAAGGCCACGTGCAAGGACCACTTTCCCTTACCTTTTCTAGATCAAATGCTTGATAGGTTAAGTGGATTTGAGTACTATTGTTTCTTAGATGGTTATTCCGGTTACAATCAAATTATGATTGCACCGAGAAGACCAAGAAAAGACTACTTTTACTTGCACGTATGGGCCGTTTGCTTGGAAAAGAATGCCTTTTGGTCTTTGCAATGCTCCCGCAACCTTCCAAAGATGCATGATGTCAATTTTTCATGGCTTAATTGAGAAAATCATGGAGGTATTTATGGATGATTTTTCCGTATTTGGTGAGTCATTTGATAATTGCCTTACTAATCTTGACATTGTTTTGCAAAGGTGTGAAGATATAAACTTGGTGCTAAATTGGGAAAAGTGCCATTTCATGGTCAAGGAAGGCATTGTGTTGGGACATCATGTATCATCGAAGGGATTGCAAGTGGATAAGGCAAAAATTGTGGCTATTGAGAAGTTGCTTCCACCTAAGGATAAGAAAGGAATTCGATCTTTCCTTGGACATGCCGGGTTCTACCGGCGATTCATTAAGAATTTCTCTCAAATTTCTAAACCCTTATCTCATCTCTTAGAAAAAGATGTGCCACTTGAGTTTAATGATGATTGTTTGATTGCTTTTAGGTCTTTGAAGAAAGCTTTAACGAGTGCACCCATTCTAATTACTCCGGATTGGACAAAGCCCTTCATTATCATGTGTGATGAAAGTGATTTCGCTATGGGGGTCGTCTTAGGACAATTGAGAGAGAAGAGGTTTCATGCCATATACTATGCCTCCAAGACTTTCAATCCGGCCCAAGTTAACTACACCACTACCGAAAAGAAATGCTTGCGGTGGTGTACGCTTTTGATAAGTTTCGACCCTACCTTGTAGGGTCGAAAACTATCAGGTACACCGACCATGCCGCAATTCGGTATCTCATATCGAAAAAGGATGCTAAGCCTAGGTTGATTCATTGGATATTATTGTTGCAAGAATTTGACATGGAGATAGTAGATAAGAAAGGTAGTGAAAATATCATAGTGGATCACCTTTCTAGACATGAAGGAGTAGAAGGGATGGAAAGGGATGTTAAGGAAGTTGAAGAGACTTTTCCCGATGAGGGATTGCTAAGTATTGAAGAAGTAATGAGTGTGGTAAAGGAAGGGGATGTTCCATGGTTTGCCGATTATGCAAACTTTTTAGCAAGTGGAGAATTGCCACCGGAGATGAATCCCTTTGAAAGGAAGGTTTTTTACAACCGGGTCAAACATTTCATATGGGACGATCCATACCTCTTCAAAGTGGGCGTGTACGGAGTACTTCGGAGGTGTGTAACGAGAAAAGAAGGGGAGGAAATCATGAAACATTGCCACTCTTTACCGTGTGGAGGCCATTATAGCACTTCCAAGACCGTGAGGAAGATTTTATTGGCGGGATTCTATTGGCCAACCATCTTCAAGGATTTCGAGAGATTCATTAAGGAATGTGACAAGTGCCAACGAATAGGAAACCTTAACAAGAGGGATGAGATGCCATTGAGCAACATCTTAGAAGTGGAAATTTTTTTATGTATGGGGAGTTGACTTCATGGGGCCATTTCCACCGTCGGAGGGTATCATTATATCCTTGTAGGGGTTGACTATGTTTCTAAATGGATAGAAGCCATTCCGACCAAAAGCAATGATTCCAAGGTGGTGATAGCATTCTTGAAAAGGATCTTTACACGGTTTAGGGTTCCAAGGATTTTGAGAAGTGACGGTGGTAGCCACTTTGTTAACAAGGCCATGGAGAAGCTTTTGTTAAGGTATGATGTTAAATACAAGGTTGCTACTCCTTACCACCCGCAAACGAATGGCTTAGCGAGGTGTCTAACCGCTTGATCAAAGGTATCTTGGAGAAGACGGTGAGGACGAGTAGAAAGGATTGGGCAACAAAGCTTGATGACACGTTATGGGCATATCGAACCGCCTTTAAGACGCCTCTTGACATGTCTCCCTATCAATTAGTGTATGGGAAGACTTGTCATCTTCCGGGAGTTAGAGTATAAAGCATTTTGGGCTCTAAAAAGTTGAATTTTGATGAAGAGCTTATGGGAGAGAAGAGGGCTCTACAATTGCATGAGTTGGACGAGTTTAGGATGAAAGCCTTTGAGAGTTCAAAGATTTTCAAGGAAAAGACCAAGAAGTGGCATGATGCAAGGCTTAAAAGGAAGGAGTTCAAAGAAGGAGATCAAGTGCTACTATTTAACTCAAGGTTGAAGCTTTTTCCCGGTAAACTCAAATCGAGATGGAGTGGACCTTTTCATGTTGTGAAGGTTTTTCCGAATGGATATCTTGTTGAATCAAGGAGTTTTGATGAGTTAAAAAGAATCGGCTCGATTGATCGGAGACGACCTGCAGACCAGTGAGGTTAAGCTAAACAGATCGGACGAGGTCTAGAACCAATCTAGTCGGTGAGATCTAGTCATCTGCAGGAGACAAACATGAAGAGCTCGAGGCGAGGTCGAGATAAGCCGAGTAGAATAAGAAAGGCGAATCTTCACTAAGTCACCGCAGATGAGGAGAGCAAGGACAGTGAGGACTCGACGCTTTTTTCAAGATTAAGTTTGTTAAAGCGGTTTATAGTTTGTTAGAATTAACTAAACAAACTAACTGTCTTTTCAGGACTTATAAATAGGTCTAGGCACTTCATTTATTATACACGATAGAGAGAATGCTTTCTTGAACAATATACAGATTTCACAAGTCATTTTTCTAAGATCACAAGTTGTCAAGTCACAAGATTTCTTCATAGAATTTTCTTTAAGTGTTTATAGAACACTTCACTTCGCATCTTCAAAAACACATCTTATTCTTAGAGTTAGGTTTCGAAAGTTGATTAGATATTTGAAGAGTTGAAGATCAAGTTGTAATTTGTAAAGTTTGTACAATAAGTAAGTAAGCGACTAGTGAAGACCCTTCTTCAAAGTTTGGAGAAGGAGAGTGGATGCGGGATTGTTATAATCCGAACCACTATAAAACACAGTGTTATTCTTTGCTTTCTTTCAATTTCTATTCAAGTTACAATTTTGTTATTTGAGATTAAAATTCAGAATTTATCTAAAATCTAGATATCACCTTGCTTTTGATCTGTTAAAAGTTGAGTTTAAAAATTATTTTCCATTGTGTTTAATTTGATTCTTTGAATTGATTTTGAAAAAAAAATTTAAAAATCTACAAAATCTATTCAAACCCCCTTTCTAGATTTTGTTCTAGAAGGTTATCTCAAGGTTTTAAATCAACTCAACATTCGGGGACCAACGAGATACTTTGAGGTGATGAATGACAAGGATGAGAGGTTTATAGTGAATGGGCATCGGTTGAAGCTTTATCATGTTCACTCACAAAAAGAGGTTTTGGATGTTCTTGATCTTAAGGATGTGCCCTATTTAGGTAGTGAAAGGGAAGTATGAACTCTTAGAGTTCCGTCCGTGAAATGACGTTAAACCTAGCGCTAGATGGGAGGCAACCCATTCTTTGTTCTTTGTTATCTTTGTTGTTTTTGTTGTTTTGTGTGTTGCTTTGATTAGTGTGTTTTTTTGTGATCCTTGTAGGTGTGATAAATTACTAGGAATTGAGAAGCTCTAGGATGCTTAAAGGAAGATGAAGATTGAAGACTTATGGGTAAAACACTTCCTTTCAAACTTAGACTTGTCTAAGTTTGGGGAGGTGTTTGGTGGATTCTACTCTTTATTGTGATGATTGTACTTTTGATTAACTTGATGATGTGATGATTTTGATGTTTAGGATGGTTGATGATTTTATTGATGCTATGATTCTCTTGATCTTTTTGAGCTTATTGTCTATTGATGATTGTGATTTGATGATCTTTTGGATTCCTTATTCCTATGATTCATTATTCTATGATTTTGAGCTTTATTGTGGATTCATTGATATATCTTTGAGTAACATTCATGTGGTAATGAGTATGTTTGGATTTATGTACATAAGCACTTGTGTTTGATTTGCAAGATTAATTGGATTTTGACTTGATCATGAGTAGATTTGTAGCTTGAAGCTAGCTTGCTTGATTTATTGTGTGAAGATGAATGTGATTGATAATACTTAATTCATTGCTCAATTTAAGCCCGTGAGCTTTTGTGCCTTAATAATCGTACATCTTATACGGTTGATTGATTTCTTTGAGAGTGCATCATTCATGATTTGTATGCTAGAACTTGCCACTAGACTTGTTGATATTGATCTTTGTGTGATTTCATTAAAGTGATAAGAGGCCATGTTTGATTTGTTTAGTCGGTTTGCCAAATTTTCCCTACCAAATACATTTGATTTCCTTAGTGAGCCATGTTGAGCCTTATGATCCTTATTCTTTGGCAAACCAAGTGGAATTGAAACCATTTAGCCTATTTTTATGAGCCTTTCTTGTCCTATCTTTAGTTGAGCTTGAATGTTGGCTAATGATGGTGATTTGATTGCTAAGTGTGGGAAGATGATGAGCTAAGTGATGAATGAAGCATAAAAGAAAAGAAAGGTTGTGAAAAAATTGAATTGTGAAGAAAAAATGTGTAAAGTGAATGAAAAGAAAGTTCAATTTGTGAGCTTAAAAGATAAAGCTCAAGTGAATGGTGGATTGATCATTGAAGTTAAAAAGGAAGAGTGTTACTTGATGAAAGAGAAGAGATGTGCATTTGTATTGATTAGCTTACATTCAAGTCTCTACTACTTAGTCACTCTTATCCAAAAACATCCCACCTTTCCAAAGAGCCTACATTACAACCTAGAGAAAGACCTCTTTGATTCTTGATTGATCACAAATGATTTTGATTGAGACTAAGTCTTGTGGCAAGCATATGGTGTGCAAGATTGTGAATTTGATGATTGAGTGCAATATACCTTTATACACTTGAGTGAAGAGTGAAACACTCCATGGAAGGAGCAATGTGTTGAATATTTGATTGAGCATTTGTTTGAGCATGATTCATTTTTTTGCTAGTAGATAGTTGCATTGATACTTATGATCATTGATGAGTTCGATTGTCTTTTATTTCGTCTATAATGCCATGTGACATAATTGCAATCAATTCACTCCTTTGTTCTTAGTTTCTACGTTGCTCGAGGAGGAGCAACAATTTAAGTTTGGGGGTATGATTGGAGTGAATTGATACATGTTTTTAGGGCCTATTTTAGTGCAAAAAGTGAGCTAAAGTGTGATTTTTGTGCATAAATGTGAAAAGTATCACTCTTTTGCCTAAAAAGTATTACTTAGTGAGATTCTCGAGGTTTTTCGTCCGTTTTGCAGGTAAATCGGTGGAATTTTACCAAACCGAGAGTACCGTTATTCTTAGAATGAAGAGACGAACATACGGGACGAAACGGGGTCGGGCCCAAAGTCCTTCTCGATAAAATTGCCCTGGTCTCGAGCACGGAGTCGAGGGAGCCTGAGACCTCGACTCGAGGGTCGGGTGGAGGGAAAGAATTTCAAAATTGCAGGAATCTCGACTCGAGGGAGGAGCCTCGAGTCGAGGGATGGGAAATTGGCAAGATCCTCGAGTCAAGGGCTGAGCCTCGACTCGAGGCGGGAGATATTTTGAAAAACGTGTTAGCGACTCTCGAGGCCTCGACTCGAGGGCCTGAATCTCGAGTCGAGGAGTGACCAAAATCGAAAATTGAAGTTTTAAAGCCATTTGATGCCAAAACAGAGCATAACTTGATTCTAGCAGTTTAGAGCGGTTTAAGTTGGTCAGATCTAGTATGGATCATACATGCTCCTTGATGACCTCTCGGCCAGAGGTTCTTTAGGCGAATTTTGCATTTTGTAGCTTGATTTCCATTGTAATTGCTATAGATTGTTAGAATTAGATTAGATTCTACATTTAATCCACTAGATTAGCATTTTGATTGATTGTAATTTAAGATTCCGGTTGTGATTTGGGAGTAGAGGAGTTGAATTGAAGCATTGTAGAAGATTAATCATTCCTATTTTTGTCTATTGAAGTTCAATTGGTGATGTTCTTACCCTTTGCTCTCTTTAATTCATTGCTTGTGTTGATTAGATTGTTAATTGCTTTCTTAGATTTTCTACCCATGGCTTTTGCTTGTAGCACCATGGGCTAATAGCTTTGTGATTGGGATAATTGAAATTAGGGATGAAGTGATTGCGTCATGCTATGATTGTTGATAATTGTGATCAATTGAATTAGCTTGCTTCCTAATTGTGATTCTTAATTGTGCTTCATGAAAAATTGTCTCTTTTGATTAATGGTTGATCACCCTAGCAATAGGCGAGAGTTGAGCTAACGTGATTAGGTGTTAATCGGGTTTCAATTTTGCATGATTGTATGAATTGGGGACATCTACATTGAGAGATGAGAAGAACTAAGGATACTCACATTAGGCATTGTGATATTAATGGAGTGATTAATTTCATGATGGTTTATGCTTTCTAATTTGATTGATTTGCATTTGGATACAATCATAGCTTGTTAATCATGGATTCCTCGATGGAGATTATCCCTTGCACCCTATTCCCCCATTGATTTTAGTGTATTTGATCTTGCATACTAGGTGTTTGATATATTGTTTGCATAATCTTGCCATTTAATTTCTTGCATTCTCATAGAGATTTTAGTTTATATCTTGTTGCAACTTTAGCCATTTAGAACTCTTATCCTTGAATTTCGTTTGCATACTTTCTCCCTTGGGTTCGATATTTTACGATTGGTCTTAAAAGCTCTTGCCCTATACACTCCAATCAGCCCATCAATTATAACTCACCACTAAAGAGTTATAATTGAATTACCGTCATAATCCCATATTATAATATGGGCTCCTTTATTATGTATGCGTTTATTTCCCGTGTTTAAGATATCGAATATCCATAAATTAATTAAATTACTGACAACTTAATTAATTTATATCTAATTCCAAGAGTAGTACCACTCATCTTTATTATTATGTCGGATTAAATCCACCTGCAGGGTTTACATAATAATGTTTATGAGCTCCCAAGGGGACATCATCATCCTAAATAATTAGGACACGGATTCCTTCTATAATCAACAAAGACACCATATAAACAATGCTATCTCCCAATTCACCGAGCCTATTGATTTAATAAATCTCACCCATTGGCTAATCAAAGAAACATACACCGAGTACACATGCCCGTTATTATATAGGGATTAAGAAGACGTACATCCATAACAACGAGAGGTCTTGTTCTTTTATATAGTCGGTACAAATTGAACAACCTCATATGGTCCCGCTCAATACATACAAAATGTACTAGTGTAACTTTATAGTCAAGATAGACTAATACCAAATTACACTACAACCGTTCCAATGGTTTGTCCAAATCCATCTTGGTTGTGAGCTATTATTTATAATCTATAAGGAACTGATAGCATCATCTTACGTGTGACACCACACACCATGTTATCTACAGTATAGATTAATCTGACAAAATAGTGATATATATAACAATCATAAACAATAAGTATTTTGATCATAATGAATCTCATATTAAAAGGATGTTAATACTCAAAAGATGTTCATACAAAAGCTAGACTTATAGTATACATCCTAACACAAGCCGAATCCATTCCATCTCCCCAACCCACCTTTCCACACCCAACCCCTTCTCCACCAACCACTTCAACCGATATACCACCCCCTCCATCTTCACCCCCACTGAGATTCCCCCTCCACCACTATCGGACGCCCCCACTTCCTCCCAACCTTACGCACCCCAACCCTTGGATACCTCCAACCTCTTTGGAGATATCACCATGAGCCCCCCAGTCCAACTTCTCCCACTCCCTCCTCCTCATCCGAATCGAGGAGGAGACCATCCAATCTCCGCCATCTCTTCTACCTTCACGGACTGCACAAACAAATCATCGACAAGGTTTAGAAGATGATGGAGAAGAAGACAAAGAAGGTGATTCGAGCAGTCACCGAAACAATGCTCGCCAATATGCAGATTGCCGAGGTCAATATCTCTCGCAACCTATCAGCCAACCTTGGCACCGCTGTTGGTACCCTACGAGTAATCTGGAGGAGGAGTTGAAATTGCTCAAGCGTAAAGTGATCGCAGACAACGAAGTCCTGGTTGATGCTCTCACGCCGACAAATCAAACTTCCGGTTCGTTGTCTTTGCGTTGGAAGATCAACTCCAGACCCTTCGAGAATGAAGTTAAAAAGGGGAAGGAGCTGAAGGAAGAATGGACACCCTCACAGTGGAGTCATGTCAATATGAGACAAGCTTGACTCAAGCGGACTCGGTGAGTTAGAGGCAGCCAAGGCAGAGTTAAAGATCAAATTAGATGAGCCGGGTGTCTTGCAACCGAGGGTGACACAGATTGAGGAGGCCATCCGAGAGGATGAGGAGAAGAAGAGGAAGGAGGAGGAGGAGAAGACTGAACAAGCTGCGCCGGGATGAAAGAGGCCGAGAAACCCGAGGCCAAGGGCAAGGGTAAAGGAAAGGCAGCGGCGGTCGAGAAAGTTTCATCAGTGAGCTTGCCGCCCTGCATCCAGCAGAGCGGAAAAGAAAAGAACTCGACTACTCAAACCTCTCACCGAGCAAATTAGAAGAATTCATACTGAGAAAGAGAGGTATGAGAAGCAGGAGAAGAAGAGACCAAGAAGCTGGAAAAGGCGGAGGCTGAAGTGGGATAGGGACACTCGGAAATGGGTATCTAAAGCAGGTGATGAAGTAAATTTCCGACCCGTCCACCGCTCGTCACCTACTCCGAAGATGGTGTCCGGACGGTTCACCGAGTACAAAAAGAAGGCGTTGGATGCCGGTTTGATGTACTATTGGTACATCTTGAAGGCATCTCCATCCGTGCAATGATGAAGACATGCAATGGCATGAATGGATGGAGAGATAGGATGCCGATCTATATGGGAGACTGATTGATGAGGCAAGCAAAGTTTTCAACTGCAATCTTGTCGCACCAGCCCTACGAGCACGTCTCTCCCAAGCTGAATGAAGATGGCACTCCAGACATGGAATGGGTTAAGACGGTTGTTACCAAAGTTGAGGTGGAATCCAAGCTCACCAATGAAGAAGATCATAAACAGCTCAGAGCAAGGATTTTCACCGGCCGAGGATTCCGTAAGCCAACCAATGGGGAACCCGATAAACAGGATTTTCTTTTCCTTATCTTTCTTTTATCAATTCTCCTTATTTGTAAAAATGTGTATATGTGAATGAATATATTTTGACTTATTAGATTTATTTTTTTAAAGCTTTCTTTCTTGTTTTGAGAAAAACTTAAAATTTTCTAAGTATTAATCATCTGAGAAAATTTTCATCTCGAAATTAAAATATTTCTAAATATTTTATAAGTCTTGAAAACTTTTCTATGTTCTTTATGTTTTAAAACTTTTCACTAAGTATAAATTCTTAAGACCTAAGAATATGTTCTTAAAATATTTCTAAGTATGAATTAAATGTTCTAATTTGAATAGATCCGATTAAATGTGAGAATGTGCTCTAATATACCTATCGATAATCTTGATTAACGCTAAACTAACTTCGATTGTGAGTGTGTCTCTTTCTTGTAGGTTTTAACTTCATCAAAAAGGGAAATTTTTAGATCAAGAATGTTTTGATGAGTTAAAAGGCGGTTCATGATCGAGACGACTATGAAGAACGGCTGAGACTAAGTCCGAGTACTAAGCCGATCGACTAGGTCATCAACCGAGCAAGTCACCGAGATCGGATAGTTGCAAGTCATCTGGAGACAAGTTCAAATCTAGTCATCAGTAGGAGACAATCATGAAGAGCTCAGACGAGGTCAAGACAAGCCGAGTAGAATAAGAAAGGCAAGTCTTCACTAAGTCACCGCAGACAAATAGGATAAAATCAGCCGAGGAGCAATCGGTTTTCAAGATTAAGTTTGTTGAGCTTTCAGTTTGTTAGAACCGACTAACAAACTAACTGCCTTTTTCGAGACTTATAAATAGGTCTAGATTGTCATTTTCAATTAATTATTGAACTTTGCACATATCACGATTTGCGATTACTTTCTATTCGATTTCACAACAAATTCACAAGTTTTCAAAAGAGTTTTTCAAATCAATTCTAAGTGTTTATAGAACACTTTACTTGTAATCTTCAAATTCCAATACTCACCGTAACAGCTTAGATTCAAGAGAAGAAGTTAGGAGTTTTGAAGATCTCAAGGAATTTGTAAGTTGTATGTTTGCTTTACTTTACTTTTCTCACAATTTCAATTTCAGTTTATTAATCAAAGGTTAAATTCGTAATCAAAGTTAAAACTAAAATATCGTGTTTTTTTGATCCTGTACAAGTTGAGGTTGAAATTGTTTTCCGCTGTGCTACTTTGTTTTTAATAAGTTTGAAAGATTTGAAAAAATCTAAAAATCTATTCAATCCCCCTTCTAGATTTTTCCTAGACGGTTAATTCAAGTTTTCCTAAGATACTTAACTAAGTGGGACCAACAAGATGATTTTTCGTTCTCGAATTTCCAATAATTATATTCCACAATAGAGAACTCTGCTAGGCTCCTGGTTTTCTTGCTCTTAACGAGATGACATAGTGAATCAAGAAACTCAACAAGAACTTGTTAGCAAGGTTAGTGAATAGAAAATAGAGAGAATGGACAAAAACAATTTTAACTCAATCTCTTAAGGACCAAAAGCAATCGATTAAAATTCTCAAATTGAATTTGTTTGAATGTTTGATTGAGAACAAGATAAGTAAATGTAATAGTAAAGAACACCAAGAATTATAGTGGTTCGCATCAAACAAATCCTACATCCACTCTCCTTCTTCAACTTGAAGAAGGGCCTCGACTACTTACTATCTTACTTACAAATGTACAAATACAACTTTTGAAGATCTCTATCTTCGATCGAATCTTCAATCTGCCTATCCTTCCGGAAATTCGAAGATTACAAAGTGTAGAAGTGTTGAAGATACAAAATAAGTGTTCTACAAACAATTAGAACTTTTGAATAGAACTTTGAAAACTTTTGTGTGATCTTTTTGAGAACTTGTGAATAATGAGAATGAAAGTGCTGAAAAAAATTATTTTTGAAATCGTGCCTAAATATATTTATAAGCCTCAGAAACGGTTAGTTTGTTGTAACAAACTTAAAACTCGCTTAACAAACTTAATCTTGAGAATTGCCTCGTCCTCACCGATCTTGGTCTTATTCATCGACATTGACTTGGTGAAGACTTGCCTTCCTTATTCTACTCAAAGCATGTCTTGACCTCGCCTTGAGCTCTTTATTATTGTCTCCAACGAGATGACTATCTCAAGCTCGCCTTAAGATGACCTTCTCCTTCTTCGACCTCACTGACTTTTCCGACTTTACCTAGTCCGATCACCTAGTAGCAGCTTCTTTACCTCACTGTCTTATTCAATTAGTTGGTCATCTTACTTTACACGAGCTGACTCTTGTCTGATTGTTTTTAACTCATCAAAACTTTCTGATCTAACGAGCTCGCCGTTGGCTCAAAGGGTTGGACTTCCTCACCGCGGGATCGCCTTCCCGACTTTAGCCGCCTCATCGTCAATCGTGGGGCCACCGATCACCTCATTCTTTGTAAGGAGCCCCTTTTGCTTGGTGTAGCTCCTTCCCCATCTGTCCAGCTTGATATCATTTGGCAAGAAATCCTCAAGCAAAGACAAGAATTTTGTTGAAGAGGCTAGTGATTGTTTTTGCGTACCATTCCCTTCATTGCATTCTAGCCTCTTCTTCTCATCCTTAATCCTTCCCATCAACAACTCCGACCAGCTAACTTGCACTCCATCTAAAATAACCCTCAAACAATTCAGCCTCGGCCTTGATAAACCGTCGTGTGAGTTACGCTCACCAAGTATTGATTTAGTAAGTATCGTCATTAGAAGATGATACTTCCTTCTCAACGTGTTCTTCTTGACTCTTTCCTTCGATCTTTGCAAGAAGATCGGGCCACCATCTCGAATGATTCGACCCAATCATCATCCATATAAGTATAAGGATATACACCTTCTTCATTCGTCTCAAATATTCTCGCAATATCTGTCCTAGAAACAGAGACACTCTCTTCGTCCACCGTAGATTTAAACACACCATCTTCATATTTTCCATTAATGTAGAACTCGATCCCTCACATATCCAAGTGTCTTGTTTTTCTCCGACTTCTTCGAACAAAAGACTCTCGCCTTGATCTCTCCAACAATCAAAGAACTTCCAACAATTCTCTGTCCTTAGTTGTTTCAAAATCCACATACATTTACGATTTAATCTTCTTATTGTATGTATCCTTGTTGAAATTTACCATGGTTGCGATTAATTGGGTGGGTTTTCTGGTCATTTCTTGAAGGTTTTGGAATTTTTGATAAGTGAGAAAATTACGAGAGAGTAAAAAGGTTTTTCTAAAGTGAAAATGGTAAAATGAAGAAGATGATCGCTCATAGGAGGGAAAATCGGGTAAGTGGTCCACGTGTAAAGTGACTTTAAATCAGAACGTTAATTTAAATGTCGCCTGTTTTTGAATCAACGGCTAAATGTATTTAGACGTTTGGGGTACAGCGCATGGCATTAACTCGCTTTGAAATGCGTAAAAGTAACCGCCACCTATTGATTAGATTTTTAGGGGTTGCTTTATGCAGAGAAGTAAGTATACCGACGTAAGTTTCTAAATATACCTTTCTTCGCATAAAGGTTTCCCAAATCGATCGGTTTTATGACGACTTGATCTCGAAAATGACCTTATGCGGAATATTTGAAAATACATCCTAGTCTGCGATTATTTTGAAAACAAAACATTTTAAGTCTCGAGTTAACTTGTGCCATTATTTTTAAAAAATATATATTACTAAGTCTCATATCTTTATATAAGTAGTACATAAAGACATTTAACTCAGTGAGGTTTTTCAAAAAGACAACCCATCTCAAAATTTTTAAATTGATGAGCTGTGAGAGTATTTTGAAATAATTTTGAAAACAAGGATTTTGGTTTTATGAGAAGATAGAGATAATTTAAACTGATCTAACAATGTTGTCTCGAGCCTGCTCCTGCAAATACATAAACTTTTAAAACCATTATTATCTTAAGTAGATCGAAAAGATGCACATACTCATCCGACTTATGAGAGAATCAACCTGATTATTGTGTCTTTGTCGATTTACTTGATGCTTAGAAAAGCAAATATAAAGTTAGATAAGATCAATATGACTAATCCTTGATTATTGATTTCTTTGGAAAGAAAATCAATGATATCACTCTGTGATTGTCCTTTGACACATATCAAGTCTGAAATTTATAAAGAAAATGAGATAGACAAAAATATAAGATACAATCAAAAGAAAAATTATAAATCAACCAATGAAGCATCAAGTAATCCCAAATCTAAACATAGTTCTTTAAATCTTGTCTCACTAATAGTTTAGTAAGTATATCGGCTCTTTGAAAATCAGCTAGTATCTTCTCTAATTTAATGTCACCTTTTTCTACATGATCACGAATAAAGTGATGTCGAATATCTACATGTTTGCATATAGTATGTAAAATCGGGTTAGGTAATAACTATGGCATTATTACTATCACAAAAGATTGGTACATCCTTAGTGATAATATTATTATCCCTTAGCCGCTGACTAATCCAGATCGGTGAAAACAACAACTTCCGGTTGTCATATACTCGGCTTGATAGTGGAAGTAGCTACAGAGGTTTGTTTCTTAGACAACCATGAAATCAGCTTACTTCCCGAAATTGGCAAGTTCCGTAGTAGATTTCCTATCTATCTTGCACCCACCAAAATCTGAATCGAGTATCCTGACAACTTAAAGTTATCGTCACCGGGTACCACGATCCTACATTTATTGTACCTTTTAAGAATTTAAGAATCTTCTTGGCCGCTTCAAGATGACTCTTCTTGGCTTAGCTTGAAACCTTGCACGTACACCCACCGCAAAAGAAATATCGGTCTACTAGCGCTAAGTACAATAATGAACCTATTAGACTGATCGGTGTCTTCCCCTTTATCGTCTGGATCCATGGAGAAGTTTGTCATCCGGTAAGTGGCATTAAAACCAATCGCAAATATCGAACCCAAAGGAGTAAGTATGCAAGCGAGGCCCTAAGGATACAAGTTCTAAATGACTATTGTTGCAAGAATGATTTGGACTAAATTCTACAAAAATATGGCAAGAATTAAATTCTAAAACTAATACAAGCAATTAATCAAACACTTAGAATGCAATATCAAAGAATCTAGATAAAATGGGGGAATGGGGTGCGAGGGATAATCTCCATCAAGGAATCCATGATTAACAAGCTATAATCGTATCCAATTGAAGATCAATCAAATTAGAAAGCATAAACCATCATGAAATTAATCACTCCATTAATATCACAATGCCTAATGTGAGTATTCTTAGTCCTTCCCATCTCTCAATGCGTAAGTCCCCAATTCATACAATCATGCAAAATTGTAACCCGATTAACACCTAATCACGTTAGCTCAACTCTGCTATTGCTAGGGTGATCAACCATTAATCTAAAGAGACAATTTTACATGAAGCACAATTAAGAATCACAATTAGGAGGAAATCTAATTCAATTGATCACAATTATCAACAATTATAGCATGAGGCAATCACATCATCCACAATTTCAATTATCCCAAGCACAATACTATTAGCCCATGGTGCTAAGTACAAAAGCCATGGGTGAAAAATCTAGGAAAGCAATTAAATCACTAATCACTACAAACAATGAATTAAAGAGAGAAAAGTAGAAGAACATCACCAATTGGTCTTCAATTAACAAAAATAAGAATGCTTCAATCCTCCACAATGCTTGGAATACAATTCTCTACTCTTCAACTACAACTTAGAACTCAAAATCTAATGGATCAAAATGCTAATCTAATGATTACAAGCTTGAATCTAATCAAAATCTATCAATCTAATGCAATTACAAGTAGAATTAAGCTAGGAAATGAGAAATTCGCTCAGAAACTACCTAGAAACTGCTTCTAAACCGATATGGGAAGAATATGCTCTGTTTTCGCTTCAAATGGCTTAAACCCAGAATTTTTTCGGTTTTGGGGCTCCCTCGACTCGAGCTTGGGGCCCTCGAGTCGAGGATTAAGAGTCGTGTCCAAGATTTAGCCATTTTTGCTCCTGCCTCGAGTCGAGGCTCAACCCTTGACTCGAGGGATCCTCATTTTGCAAATCCCTTAACTCGAGGCTCCTCCCTCGAGCCGAGGCAGCTCCATTTTTCAAATTTTTCTCCCTCCATCACATCCCTCGACCAGAGATCGAGTCCAGTGGAATTTTTTCGGACGGGACTCGGCCCCGACCCCTGTTTTAAATCCGTCTTGTTCGTCTCTTCATCCTAGGAATGTCTGTACTCTTAGTTTGGCTAAATTCCAACAATTTACCTGAAAAACGGACGAAAAACATCAAATACTCATCAAGTAATACTTTTTAGGCAAAGAAGTGATACTATACACATTTATGCACAAAAACTTACACTTTGATCACTTTTTACACTCAAAATCATGCATCAATTCACTCCAATCATAATACCCCCAAACTTGAAGTGTTGCTCGTCCTCGAGCAACATAGAAACTAAGCACAAAGGAGTGAATTGATTTCAATTATGTCACATGGCACCATAGACGAAATAGAAGACAATCGAACTCATCAATGATCATAAGTATTAATGCAAACTATCCACTAGCAATCAAGATGAATCATGCTCAAACAAATGCATCTTTAAACACTTAACACATTGCTCCTTCCATGGAGTGTTTCACTCTTCACTCGAGTGTATAAAGGTATCATGCACTCAATCATCAAATTCACAAATAGGTACACTATATGCTTGCCAAAAGACTTAATCTCAATCAAACTCAATTGTGTTCAATCAAGAATCGTAGAGGTCTTTCTTCTAGGTTGTAATGTAAGCTCTTTGGAAAGGTGGGATACTTTTGGATAAGAGTGACTAAGTAGTAGAGACTTGAATGAAAGCTAAGCAAAATAATTCACATCTCTTCAATCTTCATCAATCAACACTCTTTCTCATTCTTTTCAAAGTTTAATCACCACAATTCACTTGAGCATTCTTTCTTTTTATTTTCACAAATTGAATTTTTCTCTTCTTTTCATGATCACAACTTTCTTTTCACAATTCAATTTTTCTTCAACATTTCTTTTCTTCTTTTCAAGTATTCATCACTTAGCTCATCATTTTTCCTCCCACACTTAGTAATCAAATCACCATCATTAGCCAACAATCAAGCTCTACTAAAAATAGGACAAAAAGGGTCATCAAAATAGGCTAATGGCTTCAATTTCACTTAGCTTGCCGAAGAATAAGGATCACAAGGCTCAAAATGGCTCACTAAGGAAATCAAATGTATTTGGTGGGGAAAAATTTGGCAAAGTGACTAATGATAACAAACATGGCCTCTTATCACTTTCATGAAATCACACAAAGATCAATCTCAACAAGTCTAGTGGCAAGTTCTAGCATACAAATCCATGAATGATGCACTCACATAGGAATCATATCAACCGTATAAGATGTACGATTATAGAGGCACAAAAGCTCCCGGCATAAATTGAGCAATGAATAAAGTATTTTTAATCACATTCATCTTTACACAATTAATCAAGAATGCTAGCATCAAGTTACAAATCAACTCATGATCAAATCTAAATCCAATAAGTCCTACAATTCAAACACAAGTGCTCATGTACATAAGTCCAAGCACACTCACTACAAAAAGAATGATACTAAAAGATATGCAATAAATCCACAATTAAGCTCATGATCAAAATTAGCCCAAAAATGTAAGTAAGGAATCCCAGTATCAAGAATGTAATCATCACAAGATAATAAGCTCAATAAGATCAAAGTATCATAATCATCCATAAAATCATCACAAATCCAAAACATCATCACATCAAATCCATAACACAGAGTACAATCACCAATCAAAATCAACAGATAAATCACTAAGGAGATAAGAAACTAAATGACTAGAGGAGAGGGATGAGGAAGTAGGGGAGTAGCCCTAATAGTCGGACGGTGGTGGAGGAGGGTATTAGCCCGGCCCGAAGTTTCACGAGCCGAATCAGCTGGAGGAGTGCATACATATCCCGCCGAGTCTTACGAGTCTCCTCCATCATCCGGTAACACTCATCCCTGTCGAGTCGTGCACTCGAGCCGCATACGCTGGCTATCAGCCCACATCTCTTCCGTCGAGTCCACCGCGTCGAGATGAACTCCCAGCCTAGTACTCCCGGATCCTCATCTCATCCTGCCGGTGCATGTTAAGCTCCGGCCTATAATCCTCGCCCATCTGTACCGGCTCATCCTCCCGAGCCTGCTCCTCCTCGTCATCCTCATCATCATCTCCCGCATCAGCTCCCTCGGCCGATCCCTCGGCCTCATCCTCATCAGACCCAGACCGTTGTCCTCCTCATCATCGTCGTCCCGAGATCAACTCCATGGTCGCGGGTATAGGCATCGATCGCCTCGTGTGTCGCCTGTGACCACATACGGAGGTTGATGGTCACAAAATCTGAGCACCAAACACGATCGTCAACCTCTTATTCGGAAGAGGGAATTGACCACCAAGGTGCTGGAAGCACCAAGTCCTACCGATGCGGTCGAGCATCCTCATGCGCCGCATGGTGTCTCGTAGTGAGATCGGGGCCCTCCAGGTGCTCTAAGGTTGTTAGTAGGAATGCCGAGGTGCTCGGAAATCAAAGTGATCATACCCCCAAGTGAATCCTCTTAAACATCGTGCTCGTAACCCGCTCAAAGAGGTAGCAGAGGTAGGCAGCGGCATTAAACTGCATCCCGTGCAAGAAGCACCAAATAACATACAACTCCTCCGAAACCACAGCTCCACCCTTAGATCTCGCGAATATGGTGCTCGCGAGGATCTTTTCCAAGTATCTAACCACCGGGTTCCGAATGTGGGTGCTCTTCGATTTTCCCTAATAAACCGAGGTTGATCCAAAGTGCCCCGAATCGATATTCTTCTCCAAAACTTCTTAGCATTGTACTCCTTCCCGATGTTGAGGAGTGATCTATCGCGGTCGATGGGTGCTCTAATGATCTCGTTGACCTCGTCCACGGTCAATGTATACTTGCGGCCCATGAGCTCAAATGTGATACCCGGGAAATTTGGCCTTCTTGGCCTTATCAAACCCGACCGTGCATAAGAACTCCAATGTAAGTCCTAAATACGTCCTTGGCCTCTTAGCTAAGAAGCCTCCCATACCGATCTGCTCAAAAAGGCAAGGAATGTCCTCCTCGATCACCATGGACGTCATACAATTATGGTCAACAAGGCGGGTCTTGACCACCTTGTTGTATAGCTCAATACAAGATAATATATTTTCTCCATTTGAAATCGTCCCACGAGAATACCAAGATCGGTAGGCATCTTATGGGCAAATCGATAGCCTCCTCTCACTTGCGGATCTCCTCATCCGAGAAATTGTGACTGCCGACTCCCCTAAACATTGTTCCTGCAAAAATTTCCCAAAGGCAAACAATAAGCTCCACAAATAAAAACAAGCAAGAAGATGATATCAAGCATACCATGAACGAGTCCATATCACCAACAAATCCTAGTGACTAAGCAATAATCCCAACAAATGGTCAAATAGTCAACTAAGTAATGAAATCAATAGAAGTGCTCCAATAATCCTCACAATATGCATACTCAACAAGAATGGCTTAACAGTAAACAACAACTAATAAGCTCACTAAAATTCATGCAATTAGGCTCCAAAAAGTGACCAAAAATAATAAGCCATCTAGCAAGTACTTTAACAAATAATCATCACCATATTGCACTTCCATCAATCAACTCAACTTGACCAATTTAACAAAAATAAGATCACTAGGAATTCCCACAAATATACAAAAATCACTCCTAAGCCAAAATCCACAAATAAATGGACAATACATCACAATCATTCCTATGCATGCTCCTAATCTCATCAAATATTCCAATTAATCTCAACAAGACTCCAAAATTGTCCAATACACCAATGCATATAAGGTGTTCGAATAAATGCCCAAATGAAATTCAAATTCAATGAAAATCTAGCATAATCCTAAACACCCATGCAATAATCAACCAAGCAACGAGATTAAAGAGTCAATTACATGAGAAATTTGTACCTTGTTTGTTAATTTCGGCTTAGAGAATAATTGGATGAACAACCAAGCAAGAATCCCAAAAATCCCCAAATTTCACTCACAAAAATCCTCAAAATTTGAATTGGATGTAATGTGGAGTGATTATGTTGTGAAAAGATGGTATTTGATTGGCGAAATTGAGCAAAGTGGTTGAAAAAGATTTTGGGAAAGAAGGGGATCGAAAACTGCTCAAATCGCCTCGAGTCGTGGCTGTTGTTCTACCATTTTCGCGATATTTAAAAAATGCCAGCCTCGACTCGAGAGATCCCAAAATTTGAATGCCTCGACTCGAGGTCTACCCCTCGACTCGGGGATGTAAAAAAATGACCTCCTCAACTCGAGGCTCCTCCCTCGAGTCGAGGGATATGCAATTTTCAAGAATTTTACTAAGTATTGACTCCTCGACCCGGGGTCGAGTCCAGGGAATTTTTACGGATTCCCGGGCCCGACCCGACTCCCGAAACTCCTAAAAATGACCTATATGCTCCCAACGAACCCAAATATGCAAGAATTTACCATGTTGGTCCCTCGATTTAAGCCCGGTCGCTCAATCGATCGAGGGGACCGGGTTCTCTTCCTTTTTGCTCATTTTCACCAACTTTTAAGCTTTTCCTCTTTTTTGAACTTGAATTCCCTTGCAATTTTGATCTCTTTTCCCATCAAAGTAGTGAGTGTACCTACAATTGAGCAAAAATAATCATCACTAAGAGATGCATTTCAACGATAAATGATAAACACCCCCAAACTTGAATGATGACGTGAATTCAAAGTTTGGAATGAGAGTGATACAAAGGCATGCAACTCCAAATAATATCAACAATAAGCTTAATCTCACAAATATATCCCCAAAGCAAATAGCATAATTTCCTAAGCATGAGCAATAAGAAATCCATAGCAAAATCCTCCAAGTAATGGACCAAAAACAAAAAAAAAAAAAAAACAAAAACTAACACACCAAAGCAATAAAAAGGATGGGTTGCCTCCCATCTAGCGCTAGGTTTTACGTCCTTTGCTGGACGTAACTCAAAGAGTTCATACTTGCCTTTCATCGACAACATGGAGATCATCCTTGTGCCTCACTAGGTGGTCTTTTTGTTAGATCAAGAGAGTTTTGATGAGTTAAAAGAAGATTCATATGATCGGATAATCCTGAAGAAGAGCCGAGAGGCGAGTTCCAGTACTAAGCCGATCGAGACTAGGTCATCGACCGAGCATGTCGGTGAAGACCGGAAAGTTGCAAGTCATCGAAGACAAGCTCAAATCTAGTCATCTGCAGGAGACGATTATGAAGAGCTCGAGACGAGATCAAGACAAGCCGAGTAGAATAAGAAAGGCGAGTCTTCACCAAGTCACCGCAGACGAGTAGGATAAATCAGTGAGGAGCAAAGCAGCTCAAGATTAAGTTTGTTGAGCAGCTTTTGGTTTGTTAGAACCGACTAACAAACTAAGCTGTCTTATCGAGACTTATAAATAGGCCTAGATTTTCATTTTTTCAAATAAGCTGTTGCACACATCACGAATTGCGCATTACTCTCTATTCAGATTTCACAAACAATTCACAAGTTTTTCAAAGAGTTTTCAAAACAATTCCAAGTGTTTATAAAATACTTTACTTGTAATCTTCAAATTTCACTACTCACCGTAATAGTTAGATTTCGGAGAAGAAGTTAGGAGTTTTGAAGATCTCAAGGTATTTGTAAACCGTAAGTTGTAAGTCGATCGAAAGTAAGTATGTAGTAAGCTAAGTCCCTTCTTCAAGTTGGAGAAAGAGAGTGGATGTAGGATTATTCATAATCCGAACCACTATAAACCCTGGTGTTCTTTATTGCTTTACTTTACTTTTCGTAAATTTCGATTTTCGATTTCTCAATCAAAGATTAATTTGAATTGAAGTTGGAACTAAAAATCAGTAGGCTTTTGATCTAAATAAAGTTGAGTTTAAAATTGAATTCATTGTTACTTGGGTGCTTTGAATAAGTTTGAAAGATTTATAAAAATCTGAAAATCTATTCAACCCCCTTCTAGATTTTCACTAGAAGGCTAAATCAAGTTGTAACTAATCTACTTAACTAAGTGTGACCAACAAGTGGTATCGGAGCGGTGTTAAGGTCATTCGATATTGATTTTAGGTCTTAACCAAGATTCAAATTTGTTCTTGATTATCTTCATCTTCTTTGTTTCACTAGTGTGCTACTAACAAGATCTTGTAAGTGTTTTTGGTTTTCTATCTCAACATGTCATCTGTTAAGAGTAAGAAATCTAGGAGTCTACCTGATTTCTCAATCGAAGAATATGACTATTGGAAATTTAGAATGGAGAATCATCTCAAAGAAATTCATGATAGAATGGAGGAGGTTCTTGAAGAAGGACCTATCAAATTTTATCATGGAGGTACAAGTGTGACAGCTGCAGAAATTTGAAACAAGAGTTAGGCAAGAGAAAAAGAGCTCCGAACTCACAAGTGATGAAAGAAAGATTCATAATCTGGATCAAGTTGCTAGAACAGAGATCATTGAAACATTGAGTAAGGACTGGATCGAAAAGGTGAAAAGATGCAAGATCGCCAAGGAAATGTGGGAAACTCTTGCGGGAATCATGAAGGATCGAGATCGTGTCAAGGAAAACAAATTGCAATCAGTATTACATGTTTTTGACACTTTCAAGATGAAAGAAGGAGAATCCATTGATCAACTAGATGTTAGACTGACCAATCTTCTAAACAAGGCTGATTTGGGTAAAACATATACGAGAGAAAGAAATTAAGAATAAGGTGTTGAGGTAGTTAAGCATGAGATGGAGAGAGAAAGCTAATATTCTAAAGCTACTCAGAATCTATCTTCAATTTCACACCACACCTTATTTTCTCATCTCAAGGCATTAGAGTATGACATCCAAATCGAAGACGAAGAAGACGAAGCGAGAATCTTCAACATCTGGAAAGACCGTAGCATTTGTTCATCAAGAAGAATCCGAGAAAATCTCCAAGGCATCTAATTTGTCTATCAAGGAAGAAATGACTCTTTTGTTAAAAAGATATGAAAGGATGAGAATGAAGTACAAAAGAAACAAGAGAGACAAATCAGGTCGAAGGAATTACAGATCGGATAAAGAAGAAAAGAGTTCAGACAACGATAGGAAAAAGGATCGACAAAGAAGCACAAGTCACCAATCGAGACGAGGAGATAGTAGTCCTAAGACAGACGAGAGGAGATATTTGTTATACATGCAACAAGCCTGGTCACTATAGTTATGATTGTCCTCAACTCACTCCCGAGAGAGAGAAGAAAAGAGGAAAAAGCGGGATAGAAGGTATGCTTTGATCAAAGAGCTCTTTTGGTGAGAAAGAAGAAGTTCATGAGACATCATCATCCTCATCCTCATCTGATTTTGGGTCGATGACGACATCTATTTAATGGCAAAAGAGGTACACTACTATTCTTCTTGAGATAATGACTATGATACCTTATCTAAAACTAATCCTAGTCTTATTGAAAAACTTTTGAAAGATTTGGAGACCGCTCTATCTCGCTTATAAACAGATAGAGACTGAAAATTTTAATTTAAAGAATCAAATTTCGATCCGACTAATGTCAATCAAACAAAGGGTAGTGAGAAACCAGACATATCTGGGGGAATGTCGACCGAGACCATCACTAGTACCTTGTCACGATAAGATGACAAGTTAGAATAGGAATTGAATTCTTTAAAAATAAAATTTTCTAATATCTATTCTCAAAATGAGAATTACAAAAGAACTAAGGCTCCATTTGGATGAAGTCATTCGAAATCAATGAATTTGAGGAGAATACACCATACATTTACAAATCAAAATAGGAAAAACTAAATGAAGGTATTTGGTTCACACAAATGTTACTTATATGTGGGAGGATTTCAAAATCTAGTTTTTCTTCATTCTAGTTTATGTGAATGTAATTTATATTATCCTCAAATTCCTTGATTTCAAATCACTCCATCCAAATGGAGCCTAACAGAGAATTAAATCTCAAATTAGGACTTTTAAATAACTTTCAGATCACAATAGACAAAATCTTCAATACTTCACAAAAGTCTAATGACAAGACTGGATTAGGTTTTGATAGGAGTAAGAAAAATGATCCAATAAAACCTAGAGTTTTTGTTAAAGCAACTAAACCAAAGACGTAAACTAGATTTAGTCCCCTGGAAACCTAAGGAACTAATTATCTCATCGATACTTTTGAAAGCGAAAACACAGACGAGGAAAGTAACTCCTAAGGTTAAACCTAAGACTAAGTCAAAGTCCAATACTAGGTATAATGGCTTTGATGGAAGAAGTAAAACATATCCATTTTTACCAAGATAAAAGACAATTTAAAAAGATCGGTTAAACAAGATTGATCTTGAAAGTCTTATCTTAGTAGATAGATATGGATGTAAACTTCAATCTATGGTTTTAAGGAACATTGATATCTTTGTCTGGATACCTAAATATCAACTTAACATGAAAGGACCCAAAGTACAAAGGGTACCTAAGCATTAAATTTGTGATTGCAGGAAGATAAGAAGATAGTTGAAAGAGGAGACATTCTTGAGGTCATCTCGGTACATTGACAAGGTGGTTGTTCCAAGCATATGACCTATGAAAGACGACTTCTTTCTAACTATCAGAACCATAGATGGACCAAGAGTAATGTTTGGAGATAACAATTATGGACTTACCAAAGGTGTAGGGACACTGATGATAGGTGATATTCAAGTAAATGAAGTCTACTACGTAGAAGGATTGAAGCACAATTTATAATCTGTTTCACAATTTTGTGATAAGGGGTTAAGTGTCAAATTTACTCATAATGCATGTTTCGTGTTAGATGGTATTAATGAAAATATTCTATTAGCTGAAGTCGACAAGGTAACATTTATGTTGCTAATTTCAAAAGTTGTCTTAAAGATACTTGTCTTGTTGCTAAGAGTTCGATGATTTAAGTTTGTGGCACAAACGCCTTAGTCAATTAAACTTCAAAACTCTTAACAAAATAGCAAGGAAATCTTTAGTTAAAGGACTCCTTGATAAAGTATTTTCAAAGAACCATGTGTGTGATTCTTGTCAAAAAGGAAAATAGACTAAAGCTTCTTTTAAAACAATAAGTAGTCCTTCTTCGTAAAGAATTTTGGAACTTCTTCATATGGATCTTTTTGGTCCAATCACACCTCTCACTTCAGTGGAAGAAAATATACTTTGGTAATTGTTGATGACTTTTCAAGATTTACCTGTTATTTTCTTACACAAAAAGAATGAGACTATGATTAAGATTCCGCAATTTCTTAAAAAGGTTCAAAATGAAAAAGGACTAACTATTGTTAAAATTAGAAGTGATAAAGGTACATAATTCCTTGATAAGCTTGTTATTAACTACTTGCATTGAGAATGGCATAGCTCATGAAACATCTCAAAGCAAGGACTCCACAACAAAATGGAGTAGTTGAAAGGAGAAACAAAACCTTGAAAGAGGCAAGAACAATGTTATCTCGAATACAACACTCCACAAGTTTTGGGCGTGTCGCTAATACAAACTTGTTATGTTCAAAATAGAAGTTTGATTGTTAAAGATAAATGCAAAACTCTCTATGAAATTTGGAAGGGAAGATCCCCTAAAATTTAATACTTTCATATATTTGGTTGTAAATGTTTCATACACAACAATGATAAATCTCAATTAAAAACTTTTGATGCCAAGATAGCAGATGGGATATTCTTGGGATACTCATCTCGTATCAAAAGCATATAGAGTTTTTAATAAGACAACCTTGTGTGCGTAAAAACACCCCATGTGGTATTTGATGAATCTTCTTTTGAGTATAGTAAGACAGGGACATCACAAAGATATCGATGATCTGGATCAGATGACTATCAAAAGATCAACCATAAAATTCTATAATCAAGAATCGACTCGATGAAGAGGAAGAACCAGATACGAACAAAGAAAAAGAACCTCGAAGCTCTTCCTCACCACCTGATCGATTTACCAACAACTCGGATGATCGTTGAGTCATCGAAGAGGTAACATAGAATCATCCGAATTAAATAATTCTGCATAAAACTTCATCCATTGTTGATAAGTGGTTAATTGTGCGTAAATTGTGTGCGAATACTGGTTGTTTAATTATTAATTTCTAGCACAATTCGTAGTAATTCCGCTTATTATGTCTTCTCGTCAGCTTACTTTGAGGTGTTATTTTTATATTAATTATAGGTAAATTGATTGACGTTGGGAATCGGGAGGTAACGCGTGTGTCGTGCCGATGGAAGAGAAAATTTGGCATTGTAAATGAGCAAATTAAAGGAAGATTTTATTACCTTGCCTTATTGGGAAAAGAAAAGTCAAAGGAGAAGGGGGACGAACCTCGACAAAGAAAAAAAGGGGAAAGAATTCAAAGAGGAGAGAAAGAAGGAAAAGAACTTACGCAGTGTTTGGAGGAGGAGAATTGGAAAAGGAGAACGGAGATTATTTTTTTACATTTCTTTGTGAAGACGAGTTGTAAGATTTTAATTATTTGATTATTGTCGTTGTTCGTTAATCATGTCTAGTAGCTAAACTTTTATTTTCTAGTCCGAGGATGCTAAACTTTGAACGGTTCAAATTTCGTGCAAATTATTATAAACGTTGTTAGTTCAATTCTTGTCTCGATTTTATTATTGTTTGATTATATGCTTTGCATGTTTTGAATAATAGATAAATTAGGATTGATCACCCTAATTGTTTACTATTTATCTCTAGCTAATTCGCATTTTGTAATTCGTAATTGTGCAAATTTGTGATATGGTAGCAAAGAATAGTAATATTTAAGTTGTATGACTCGAACGCTTCGATTTCATAGCTTAATTTTTCCTATCGCTTTAGGGCGAATGCATTCTAGGAATTGAATCCCGAATACATGTTTTAGGATTATTCCTGGGATAGATTAATCAAGGGTCGTACTTTTGGTTAATTAAACTTAAGAAACGATTCGAACTAGTTTGGTCGTACCACCGGTTTAGGGAAAAGATTCGAGAAAGAATTTGAATAGACGAGGATATTAATTTGAGTTAGGAAAACCGTTCGGAGGGAAGCTATCCGAGGGCTAGATTGTTTCTTATATTGTTTAAATACATTTGCGTGACTTGTTTATTTAATTTAATCATTGAATATTTGTTTGAGTAAATCGTGTAGTCGAAATCAATCCCCCTAATTTGTTACCGTTTTATTTCGCACAAATTATTTCAATTTAATTACTCGGCCCATCGTGGGATCGACTTCTTACTTGCCCTACTACATTAGTAGGTTGGTTCTGTAATTAATTCATTTTTGGGTGCCTGACAAAGACACCAAATTTTGGCGCCGTTGGGACTGTTGGTAATTGTTGAATTGTTTTAATTTATGTTGAAAAAAATTCTGGAAAAAGTTTTAAAAAAGAGTTTTTTTCTGGAAATTTCATTTTTGGACTTGCTTGCGTATTTCATTTCCTTAAGTTGAACACCGACTCCTTCAAAGTGTCTTGGTTTGTTTCGGAAAAATTTGTGAAAAATTAGGAACTGGTTCTTTACGCTCGAACTTAATTTTTTTGCTGCTTGTTTGCTAACACCTGACCCCTTCAAGTGTTTATTCGTAATTTTTATTGCAGTTGAATGATCACTCGTTCGCATCAAAGTACATCACTCGAGTTTGATCCGTATAGAAAGAAGAGCCGCATGTACCTTTTAGGAGAGAGACTCGGTTGCGGAGACGAATTGATTTTGCATCAACAGGGGATACAAATAGTGACGAAGGGGGTGAATCTAGTGAAGAAGTAGAATCTGCATTTACGTTCACTAACATGGCCGCAGGGAACGAATAGAGGACGATGAATGAGTTGGCAAATCCGCCACAAACCATCAACCTCTTTGCATTACTATTCCTACTCTTGCTACTAATGTTAATTTTGAACTTAAATGCAGGTTAATTCACTTATTGCCTTCTTTTAATGGTCTTGCAGTGAAAACCCACATGCGTTTCTAAAAGAGTTCCACGTTGTATGTTCGAGCATGAAGCCAACAGGAGTTTCAATGAGCATGACAAGTTGAGTGCATTCCGCTTTGCACTAAAAAGCACCGCAAGAGATCAAGTTATATTTTTGCCTCCAAGATCGCTTACTTCATGGAATGAGATGGAGAGGCTATTTCTCCAACACTATTTTCCAGCCACCCGAGTGGCGCCTTGAGGAAGGAGATTTGGTGCTAGACAGGGGCCAGGGAGACACTTGTATGAGTATTGGGAGCGTTTCAAACGCCTCATAGCTTCGTGCCCACAAAGATCAAATCGATGATCAATTGCTCATCCAATATTTCTACGAAGGTCTCACTCTCACCGATAGAAACATGCTCGATGCAGCCAGTGGAGGAGCTTTGATGAGTAAAACACCGACAATGCACGAGAACTAATTTCTAGCATGGCAAAGAAATACCCAAGAATTTGGAGTACGTGATGCCATGAGCAGCCTATGGAGTAGCCTAAGAATGATGCCTTAGAAAAAATTGCAAGCATGATGGAGATGATGATGAAGACTAAAACCTCGGAAGTCCATCCATGCAAAGTTTGCCATACCACAGAGCATTTTATCAAGATTGTCGAGTCCTGAGCGATGAGTTAGAGCAAGCTAATGCAGTTGGTTATGGGAATTCTCAAGGCCGAAGGTATGATCCATTTTCCAACACCTACAACCCCGGGTGGAGAGATCATCCCAACCTTCGGTATGGGAACCAACAAAATAATCAACCCGAGACAATTTCTGCACTCCTCCGCTTCGTGAAACGAAAATTCCAATTATTCAGAGGGAGTGATAGAGGTGGTGAGAGTTCTGGGCAACATATGGGTTAGAAGGATTCATGACCTTCTTTGGAGGATATGATGAAGGCGTTAACATCCAACACCATGAAGTTTCAAAGCAAGACACTCAAGTGGTGATAAAGTCTCTAGAGTCCGGTCAACGAAGTTTAGAGTCCGGGCAACGAACTTTAGAATCTGGTCAAAGGAATTTGGAAGCCCAAATGAGCCAAATAGCCACCGCCGTTAGCCAGCTACAAGCACAAAATAGTGGCAAGCTACCTTCTCAACCCGAAACTAATCCTAGAAATGTGAGTGCCATCACCTTGCGTAGTGGTAAGCAATTGGAGGAAATTTCACCACCAACACATCAGAAAAAGGTGAGGAGCAGAATAGGGAGGATGAGGAGGAGCAGCCCATGGTACCGAAGGAGAAAGTGGAGGAAGAGGAAGCTGTTCCCAAAAATTTGGACGCAGATCGCACTAACACTCGACCCCATCGGTGTCAAGTGGACCAAACGAAAATTCGGGTAAAATCTCATAATTCGATTCCTGTTGATACTAATATTTTACCTTTCCCTTCCAGGATGAAAAAATCAGTAAAAGGTATCAAGGATCAAGAGACACTTGAAGTGTTTCGAAGGTTGAGCTCAAGATACCTTTGTTGGAGGTCAGAAGCAAATTCCTAGATACGCCAAGTTTTTGAAGGAGTTATGTACGAACAAGAGGAGGTTGGCTAATGATGAGAAGGTTATTATGGGAGAAACCGTTTCACTGCTTTTTCAAAAGAAGTTGCCACCCAAAAGGAAGGATCCCGGCATGTTCGTAATTCCTTGGATGATAGGTGACCACAAAATCGAAAGCAGGCCATGCTTGATCTTGGGGCCTCTATTAATGTTATGCCTTGGTCTGCATTTACGAGCGGTTGGGTGTTGGACCATTGAAGACAACTGGAGTGGTAATTCAGTTGGCCGATCGAAGCCATTCATACCCAGTGGGGTCGTTGAAGATGTCCTTGTACAGGTAAATCATTTAATTTTTCCCGCTGATTTCTATGTTCTAAACATGGAGGGTAACTTCGAGATTCCACACCTATTTTGTTAGGGAGGCCATTTTGAATACCTCTCAAACAAAAATAGATGTACGTGAGGGCACCCTCACGATGGAATTTGATGGAGAAATCATCCAGCTTTAATATATTTGAAGCCATGAAATATCCTAAAGGATCGACTCTCTTTGTTGCATGAGTATTATTGAGCCGGTTGTGTAGGATATTTTGAGCTCGATTGCAGGATTAAATTGGAGGACAAATTTCAGCCAATACCAAGAAGAGGTTAAGGATGAATGCCACGAAATGGAGGATAGGTATCAACTTTCTTTTGTTAAATTACCTGATTCTTACCCAAAAATTCTTCCATCTTCTTTGCAGCCCTGAATTGGAATTGAAGGCACATCCAGAGCACTTGAAATACGTTTATCTAGGTCCTAATGATACTCTCCCAGTCATAATTTCGTCAAAGTTGAAGGACGATCAAGAGTCTAAGTTGGTGATGATATTGAAGGAATATCAAGGAGCCATAAGATGGACGGTTGCAGACCTTAAGGGAATTAGCCCTTCCATTTGCATGCACCGAATTCATCTTGAGGACGATGCCCGCCCTTCTCGTGAACCTCAACGTCGATTGAACCCACCTATGATGGAAGTAGTCAAGAAGGAGGTTTTGAAACTTTTGCGAGGTTGGGATAATTTTTCCCATTTCAGATAGCAAGTGGATTAGCCCTACACAAGTTGTGCCAAAGAAATCGGGGTGACTGTGGTAAAGAATGATGCAGTGAACTTATTCCAACTCGTATCCAAACGGGTTGGAGGGTATGCATAGACTATCGCAAGCTAAACTCTATGACTAGAAAGGATCATTTTCCTTTACCATTTATTGATCAAATCATAGAGAGATTAACTGGTCATTCTTATTCTTTGTTTTCTTGATGGTTTTTCTGGTTATTTTCAGATTGCTATTGCCCGGAGGATCAAGAGAAGACAACATTCACGTGTTCCTTTGGTATTTTCTCTTATCGAAGGATGCCCTTTGGTTTGTGTAATGCCCTGCTACTTTTCAAAGGTGTATGGTGAGCATTTTTCCGAGTATGTTGGGAATATAATTGAGGTTTTTATGGATGATTTTAGTGTGTATGGTGATACATTTGACATTTGTCTTGAAAATCTTGGTTTAATTTCAAACGTTGTATTGAAACAAATTTGGTTTTAAATCGGAAAAAATGCCATTTCATGGTAGATAAGGGAATAGTGTTGGGGCATGTTGTTTCAAAAGGAATTGAAGTTGATAAATCTAAAGTTGAGCTTATGGTTGCATTACCTTATCCTACTACCGTGCGGGAAGTTCGTTCCTTTCTTGGCCATGCAGGTTTTTACAGGAGGTTCATTCGGGATTTCTCCAAGATAGCATCACCACTTTGTCATCTTTTGCAAAAGATGTGGAATTCAAGTTTGATGAGGCGTGTAGAGAAGCATTTGATAAGCTGAAAAATTTGCTTACGACTCACCCATCATCCAACCACCTAATTGGAGCATCCCTTTGAAATTATGTGTGATGCCGGTGATTATGTTGTTGGGGCTGTACTTGGACAAAGACTTAATAAGAAGTCCCATGTGATATATTATGCTTCACGCACTTTAGATCGCTCAAGCCAATTATTCTACTACCGAAAAGAACTTCATTGCCGTTTTTGCATTAGAGAAATTTCGATCGTATTTGCTTGGTACTAAAGTAATTGTTTTCTCGATCATGCAGCATTGAAATTCTTGATGAAGAAGAAAGAGGCGAAACCGAGACTCGATTCGGTGTATATTACTACTTCAAGAATTTGATCTCGAAGTAAGGGATAGGAAAGGGTCGAGAGAACCTTGTGGCGGACCATTTGAAGCAGATTAGAGAGGCCTCAAGAGATCAATCTTTGCTGGAAAAATTTCGGATGAGCGGTGCCGTAATTGCAAACGAGAATCTGCTGTACTAACACCGACCCCATCGGTGTCGATGCGATCGCCTCCATGTTTCGCCGATTTGGTGAATTATCTCGTTGCTAAAGTCTACCCGGAGTGATATGAGTAAGGCCCACCGTGATAAGGCTGCGTAGTGATGCCAAATACTACGTCCAGGATGAGCCATATTTGTGGAAATATTGTCTTGATCGTGTAATACGAAGGTGCGTTCTGACTCGAATTTCATTCTATTCTTAAATTTTGCCACAATTATGCATGTGGGGGACATTTTGGATCTAAACGCACTTGCACATAGGGTTCTTGAATGTGGTTTTTATTGGCCAACTTTATTTCGAGATGCATATAATTTCGCAAAACATGTGATAATTGTCAACGAGTAGGAAATATTTCTCGTAGGAATGAAATGCCTCAAAATCCAATTTTTGTTTGTGAAATTTTTGATGTATGGGGCATGGACTTTATGGGGCCGTTTCTTTTATCGTTTGGTAATTCTTATATTTTATTGCTTGTTGATTATGTCTCGAAATGGGTGGAAGCGAAGGCCACCCGAACTAATGACTCTAAAGTGGTTGCGGGTTTTCTACGTTCTAATATTTTTTCCAGTTCGTAATCCCGAGAGCAATCATTAGTGATAAAGGGACTCACTTTTGTAATCGAACTATTGACGCATTATTGCGTAAATATTCGGATTATACATAGGGCGTCCACCGCATATCACCCTCAAACAAACGGGCAAGCGGAGGTCTCCAACCGTGAGATTAAGATCATTTTAGAAAAGACCGTGAAGCCGAACCGCAAGGATTGGAGTTTGAGGCTAGACAATGCATTATGGGCATACCGCAGGCCTACAAGACTCCTATAGGGATGTCTCCATATAGGCTCGTGTATGGTAAGCCTTGTCACTTGCGGTTGAACTTGAACACAAGGCCTATTGGGCGGTGAAGGAATGCAATATGAGTCTCGACGAGGCGGGTGTTGGTAGAAAGTCTGCAATTGCAGGAAATAGAGGAGTTGAGAAATGAGGCTTACGAGAATTCGGTAATTTACAAGATGAAAACCAAAGCATTCCATGATGCTCGGATTTCACGAAAGAATTTCATTGTTGGGCAAAAAGTGCTCCTCTATCATTCGAAATTGAAATTATTTCCCGGTAAGTTACGTTCTCGTTGGATTGGGCCATTTGTGATTACTAATATTTTTTCTCATGGTGCGGTGGAAATTCAAAGCTTACGAACGAGGAAAATTTTCAAAGTAAACGGGCATCACCAAAGAATATTTGGAGGTATTTCAAGGAGAGCAAGTTGAATACGTGGATTTGGATTTTCCACGTTTTTGATGAGTTGGTGATTTAATTAAGTCGAGCCAACGACAATAAAAAAGCGCTTGTTGGGAGGCAACCCAATTTTTTTATTTTTTATTTTTTTATGTTATTTATTTATTTATTTTTTTATTTTATTTGTGCGTCGTTTTTTTATTTTATTTAATTAGTGCTTGCTTGTGTTTTTTTTTCGTTCTCTCGTAAACCTTATTGTGGAATATTTGAATGAAGCATGTTGCATTTGAATCGGGAGGCCCTGAAAAAAATAGCCGAGGCCCAACTTTTACAAAATAAAGAAGAAGCCCATTCAAAGAAATAAAGAAGGGCCCATCAGCAAGTTTGAACAAGACGAAGGGTGGGTCAAACCTCCTTCTTCCTCATTTACGCTCCTCTCTCTGCTGGTTACGCACGCCGAGCCGGCACCACCTCCACGCCACTGGGCCGCATCGCGGCGCCGCTGCTATTCTGCCGCGTTGTCTCCGTGCCGTGTAGCGACGCCACCCATACCCGCCGTCCAGCAGACGCCGCCGAGCATTTCCACCGCCTTTGAGTGCCGTTGTGGGGCTGCCTTCACTGCAGCTTCCTATTTTCCCACCGCCGAGAATGCTCGGGAGCGACAACTGGCCTCCCACCGATTAGCACCCGGTAACCCCGCCTCCACTTATTACGTAATTCTTTATGGTGCAAGTATTTTGATTGTACATTTATGCTAGGGACTAGCATCTCGTTTAAGTGTGGGGGGTTTTGATAGTTGTCATTGCTTTGTTTCGTTTATTTTGTTATTTCTTGTGTTTAGTTGTTGTATAGTGTTATTCTTTGTTTAGTTCGCATGGTGTATTTTTTTTTTTTTGTGGAGTTCGAGCATGATAGTTGAGCACTTAGGTGTTGATGTAGCCGCTGACTTTTCTCGTTAAATATGCCGAAAATGTGAATTGCATGTCTTGATTGGTGATTGCACTTGAATTCATGTGTTAGTCATAGAATTGAGTCGATTGTTAGTTGCTTGGCTTTGATATTACAACTTGACGATTTGTTCTTGATAGTTGTTTTGGTCTCATGAAAAGTGAAGTTTGGGTTGGTGCCTAAAGTTGAAAATAATAAATGTGTGGTTGGAGGAAAAAAATAAATAAAAGGAGTTCTAGTTGAAGAATTGTAAAAAAATAACGAGGGGCCGATACGGCCGTATGCTCTTGGGGGCTCAAGTGTGAAAAAAAAATGAAAGAAAAAAAAAGAACACGAAAAGAGCTAAAACCCGAGAGTAGAGCGGAGCCGCGAGCCCTAGTTTGAAAATCGAAAAAAATAAAAAAAAGAAAAGAAAAAAGAAATAAAGGAGTTAGGCACCACTCGAATTTGCACTTTGAAGAAAGATTGAAACAATTTATTTGAGAACAAGTTGTTAGGGAGTTTTGGAGAAGACTTGAGTAGCTAAGAGTAGATGAGATTTTGTGATTGATCGTGAGTATGAGTTGTGATTATTTTGATAGGCACGTGAAACATGAGTTTGGCTCGAAAATTAAGTGGCTAGGGAAATAGAAGAGTGTCTTAACTATTTTTGCTTGAGACCGTGTGTGTGGTAGTTGCTTGAGGACAAGCAAAAGCTTAAGTGTGGGGGATTTGATAAGTGGTTAATTGTGCGTAAATTGTGTGCGAATACTGGTTGTTTAATTATTAATTTCTAGCACAATTCGTAGTAATTCCGCTTATTATGTCTTCTCACGCCGTTTACTTTGAGGTGTTATTTTTATATTAATTATAGGTAAATTGATTGACGTTGGGAATCGGGAGGTAACGCTTGCGTGTGTCGGGCCGATGGAAGAGAAAATGGCATTGTAAATGAGCAAATTAAAGGAAGATTTTATTACTGCCTTATTGGGAAAAGAAAAGTCAAAGGAGAAGGGGGACGAACCTGGACAAAGAAAAAAAAGGGGAAAGAATTCAAAGAGGAGAGAAAGAAGGAAAAGAACTTGCGCAGTTGTTTGGAGGAGGAGAATTGGAAAAGGAGAACGGAGATTATTTTTTTACATTTCTTTGTGAAGACGAGTTGTAAGATTTTAATTATTTGATTATTGTCGTTGTTCGTTAATCATGTCTAGTAGCTAAACTTTTATTTTCTAGTCCGAGGATGCTAAACTTTGAACGGTTCGAATTTCGTGCAAATTAGTATAAACGTTGTTAGTTCAATTCTTGTCTCGATTTTATTATTGTTTGATTATATGCTTTGCATGTTTTGAATAATAGATAAATTAGGATTGATCACCCTAATTGTTTACTATTTATCTCTAGCTAATTCGCATTTTGTAATTCGTAATTGTGCAAATTTGTGATATGGTAGCAAAGAATAGTAATATTTAAGTTGTATGACTCGACGCGTTTGATTTCATAGCTTAATTTTTCTTATCGTTTTAGGGCGAATGCATTCTAGGAATTGAATCCCGAATACATGTTTTAGGATTATTCTGGGATAGATTAATCAAGGGTCGTACTTTTTGGTTAATTAAACTTAAGAAACGATTCGAACTAGTTTGGTCGCTCCACCGGTTTAGGGAAAAGATTCGAGAAAGAATTTGAATGAGACGAGGATATTAATTTGAGTTAGGAAAACCGTTCGCAGGGAAGCTATCCGAGGGCTAGATTGTTTCTTATATTGTTTAAACACATTTGCGTGACTTGTTTATTTAATTTAATCTGTTGAATATTTGTTTGAGTAAATCGTGTAGTCGGAAATCAATCCCCCTATTTTGTTACCGTTTTATTTCGCACAATTTATTTCAATTTAATTACTCGAGTTCCTCGTGGGATCGACCCTTACTTGCCCTACTACATTAGTAGGTTGGTTCGAGTAATTAATTCATTTTTGGGTGCCGCGACAAGACACCAATTGTAAAAGAAAAGACAAGAAAGTAATGTCATATCACCCAGTGAGCAGAGATAATTGGAGATTTAGACTCTGGAGTCCAGACGAGGACCCAACTAAATCAAGATTGTATGTTCGGTTGTTATGTGTCATTACTTGAATCTAAATCTATTATAGAAGCTCTAATCGATTCCAACTAGATTAATGCCATGCAAGAAGAACTAAATCGAGTTTCAAAGACAAGATGTGTGGGAGCTTGTTGAAAGGCCTCATCATCAAAAAGTCATTGGAACTAAATGGGTCTTTAAAAACAAAAGGGATGAAAATAATATTGTTGTTAGAAATAAAGCTGTAATAGTTGCTCAAGGTTATTCACAATCGGAGGATTGATTATGATGAAACCTTTGCACCGGTGGCTCGTCTGGAAGCCATAAGATTGTTTTTAGCCTATGCCGCTTTTAAAAGATTCATAGTTTTTCAAATGGATGTTAAGTCGGCATTTCTTAATGGAATCCTAGCCGAGGAAGTTTATGTAGAGCAACCTCTTGGTTTTGTAAAAGGAGACGAGGTTTATAAACTAAGGAAAGCTCTATATGGACTTAACAAGCACCTAGAGCATGGTATGACACCTTTATCGATTATTTAATTCAAAATGGTTTTGTTAAAGGTAGAATTGATAGAAATCTCTTTAGAAAAGAATTTGGTTGTGATCTTTTATTAGTTCGATTTATGTTGATGATATTATTTTCGGATCAACTAACATATCTTTGTGTGAAGAATTTAGTCATCTTATGAAAAGCAGATTTGAGATGTCCATGATGCGAGAGATGACTTATTTTCTTGGACTCCAAGTCATACGAGACAAAGAAGGGAATATTCATCAATCAAGCCAAATATATAAAGATCTCATTGAAAAATTTGGAATAGGTACCTGAGAAGCTAAGATACCTATGATGACAAACTTTTCAATGGATCTAGTCGAGAAGGGAGAAGACACTCGATCAAACTCGAGTATCGAGGTCTAATTGGTTCATTATTATATCTAACTGCTAGTATACCCGATATTTCATTTACGGTTGGAGTCTGGCTCGATTTCAAGCTAATCCTAAGAAAAGCCATCTTGAAGCGTGAAGACAATTCTTAAGTATCCTAAAGGTACAATAAATGTTGGATTGTGGTATCCGGTGATGACAACTTTGAGTTGTCTGGATACTCGACTGTACTTAGGTGGGTGTAAGATAGATAGAAAATCTACATCCGGTACTTGCCAATTTCTTGGTAGTAAGCTGATTTCATGGTTGTCTAAGAAACAAACCTCTGTAGCTACTTCCACAATCAAGTGAGTATATGACAGCCGGAAGTTGTTGTTCACATGATCTGGATAAGTCAACAGCTAAGGGACTATAACATTATCACCAAAGATGTACCAATCTTTTGTGATAGTAATAGTGCCATAGCTATTACCCATAACCCAGTCTTACATACTAGATGCAAGCATGTTGATATTAGACATCACTTCATCCGAGACCATGTTGAGAAAGGTGACATCGAGACTAGAGAAGATTCTGACCGATTTTCAAAGAGCAGACATCTTGACAAAGCCACCGCAGAGACGAGGTTTAAAGAACTATCTGTAGAATTAGGATTATTAGATGCTTCTTTAGTTAATCTATAATCTCTTCAATGTTTTTCATTCTTTGTCTCTCTCAATTTAGTTTACTATGTCTAGAAAGAATTATCGAGAATAGATATGAGTCAAAGGACAATCAGCGGTTGATTTCATTGATCTCCTATTTTGGAATCAAGAATCAAGGATTAGTCATATTGACCTTAAGCTGACTTGATAATTGCTTATCCGACATTTGGTAAATCAGACAAAGGACACAATAGTCGGTGACTTCTATAGAATCGGATGACCATTGTATCTTATCCGACTTATCCTAGCTACTAATGGTTTTTTCAAGTTTATGTCTTTGCAGGAACAGATTACAAATTAGATTGTAAGATCGCACAACATCTACTCATCTGTTAAAAACCTTCTTATCTGTTTACCTCTATGTGATAGTACAAATTGTGTTTCTTGATAAAACTCTTCTCAAATTATTGGATGGAAAAATTAACTTTAGAAAATTTAATCGAGTCTCCGCTTATTTGAAATAAAATATTTTCTTAACTAGTCTTTAAGATGGCCAAAAGATAAAACTAGGTTGTTTTAAAACCCGAGACTAGGTCATTTACCGATTATCTTCAGACCTTGTGCTTTAGAAAACCTTTATGCAAAGAAAGGTAACCCTAGGTGACGTCGGGAATACTTACTTCTCTACATAAAGTAACCCTACTCGGTCAAATCAATAGTCTACAAAGTAACTTTTACGCAATTCAAATATTAGTGAGCTACACGCGCTGAATCCCAATCATTTATCTAAATTTTTAACCGTTGATTCAGCACGATAAATAATTTCAAATAAACGTCTTAGATTAAAATTAAATTTTCAAAGCGGTTTCTCTTTCCAATTTTCCCTCCTATAAATACATCTTCTTCCTCTTTTAACCGTTTTCACTTTCGTAAAACCTGCAAATTCTGTAAAAACATTCCCAATCTCATAAAATTCACCATGGCCTCTTCTTCTAAAACTACCAAAACTCACAAACCTACATATATTTCCACAAACTCTTCTCATTTTAAAATGAATGAAGAGTTATTCAAAACCGTTTAAAAGAAGAGATGTATATGGATTTGAAACTACTCGAGATCCGTAATCCGTAGAGATTCTCCGTTTATTGAAAGCGTCAAGGTTAAGGGATTTCTGTCAATGAAATCTCCTCGAATAGAAGCTATTTGATTTCTTTGGGAGCGGAATTCTTAGCAAATATGAGGGATACCTGAGGATGGGTTCGACACAACCGTGGGAGGCAGATTGAAGTTACTCCAAAGAGAACATTGCGAGAATTTTCAACACGTCGATGGAGGGAGTCAATCCATTGACGTACAAAGAGGACGACTAGGAGGAGTCTTTTGACTTGATGGCAAGGGTTACAAACAGAGGAACCCGTAGGGATTTGAAGAAAAATCGTTAAGAAGGAAATACCGATTGTTGATGATCGTGGTTACCAAATCGGTATTGGGTGAACAGAGTTTGCATGATGGGTTAACCAAACCCAGTTGTGTGTTATGAGGGCGATCTTGGATGGAGTCCAAGTAAACTGGACAGAATTGCTGATTTACAAGCTAAAGGAGGAGAAGAAACGGCTTAGCTTCAAGTCATCTGCGAGGGTCGGTACCTAACTCAATAGTTAGCCTATTCAACAAAATAATGATCTTGATTGAAGGGCCGAACAAAGCAAATGACTGGAGAGTGGGTACAAAGAAGTACTCCAAGCAGACGGGGATCCTCACAAAGGATGAGAGGCTTGGAGGAAATCCAGACTCGACGATGAGTCTAACGTCGCCAAATCAAAGACTGGAGGCAGCGGAGGAAGCCCAGAGACCAGCAAATTAACCAGCAGAGGTACTTCCAAATGAGGTAGAAGCAGAGGGACTCGAGGAGGAAGCAGGCTGGGGTCACAACTCAAGAGGAAGCGGTTGTGATTCCAACCTAGGAGACGATTCTTTGTCATTCCAAGGGTCTCTCGGAGGCAGAAGAGGAGAAGGCTGGTAAAAGCCTCTCGAGAAGAAGAAAGGAGAAGGTTCATCTGCTGTCTCCACCAAAGAAGCCTCGAGAAGAGGAGGTAGAGGAAGCTGAAATCCCATTGGTAAGGAGGCCTGACGAGCATCTCAAAGCTGCAAGGATCCACCAAGTCCGGGAGGGTCGAGCAAAGAGATGGACACAGCAACCTTGCTACCGAGAGGAGGTTCCTCGTGTCAAGATAGCCGCCGAGGTTGGTCACCTTAAGGTTCCCCTCCCCAACCAAGGTAAATGCTCTTCCTTCGATTCCCGAGACAGTACAAGCCTATCTTCCTCTCCTTCCTTATCACCTCGCACTGCAATGAAGAAGTGCCCTGTGCTAGCACTTCGAGCCTCGATTTAGCCTCGCTATCCCATCTGTCCAAACAGTAATGAAGAGGTATCCCAGCCGGTACCTCGAGCCTCTCCAATGACTACTCCCTCAACAAAGTCTAAACTCAAACCCCACCTAAAACAGAACATACCTCATCTCAACCACCAACACCACTCATACAAACCTCATCTCCCATTCCCACCCCCACTATACAAACCCAACCATCCCCTCTCCCGCAAGTCCAAGCCTCATCTGCTCCCACTATATCTTATTCCTCTCTCCCAACTATCCAAACACATCCTACTCCTCTCCCACCTACTCAAAAAGAACAAACCCCTTCTTCATCCGATTCCTCGACTAAGGAAGACGAGAGTGACCTAAGCCTGTCTCCGCCATCTCCTCAATCCTCACCTTAGTAGAGAAAAAGATAAATTCAACATTCGAAGGAAAATGAAAAGGAGGACAAGGAAGATGGTCGAAGCAAGAATCGACACAATGCTTGGAAAGCATGAGAGAAGTGGAGGTAACTCTATCTAATAAAATCATTTCGCTACTAGACGAGCAAGAAAAGAGACAAGCTCACACCGTGTGGTCGAGGAGACCAGAAAGAAGTAGGCACGAAGGCCAACACAGCCTGATCCGGGAGGCTAAGGAAGACTTGAAACTCAAGTCCGATGAGCTAGCTGCTCTCCAAATAAGGGTAAGTCAATTAGAGGAAGCGCGAAGGAGGATGAGGAGAAACGGAAGAAGGAGGAGGAGGAGAGATCTGAAAAACTCTTGGCTAAACTTAAAGAGTCTGAATCAAGAAGCCAAGGCGAAGGGCAAGGAAGTAGCAGCCGGTGAGCCAAGATCTGCTGATATCTATTCTAGAGCCGCCGCTAAAGGAAAAGGAAAGAGGGAGGCTGATTATTCAAATCTTTCAAGAGAACAGTTAAGAGGATAAAGAGAGAAAAGGAGTTCTACGGAAAGAAGGAGAATGTAAGGGTAAGGAAAGAAAAGGGAATCGATGTCTTCTCGGAGTAGCACTGAGCGAAAATGGTTGGTTAAAGACTCAAGTGGTGCTAACTTCAGACCATTTCATCCAACAAATGCTCCACAAATGCCGGCTTGTGGCAAGTATGAAGAGGAGTACGGGAAAAGAATCGGAAGGAATGTGGATGTACTATCGGTACATTCTCAAAGCTCCAGATCAACTCAAAGCAAGATCCAGACTTAGCTTGGCATGAGTGGATAGAGAAGATTGACAAAGACTTCTATCATCGGCCGCTCGAAGAAGCAGATGTGGAGTTCAATGTTAACTGATCGCTCCATCTTTTGAGTATGCCATTCCCGCCAAGAAATCAGATGGAACCACTCGACCTTGATTGGGTAAAGGGAATAGTTCAAAGGGCGAGGCGTAGTCTGGACTTGTTCAGAGGAGAAGATCAAGCGAGGAGGCGGTTATTTAATTGTTTGATGATCCCGGATGAAGACCGGTGGGGAGTCTAATACAAACAGGACTTTTACTTTTCCTTATTTTTCATTTCTATTAATCTTCTTTTTGTAATATGTAAATCGATATGAATATACTTTGACTTATGTGATTTACTTGTTTTATCTCTTAAAGTCACTGGAGCTTCTACGATTCTTGGTGGACCATTTTCACTTGGGCAAACTACGCTTATAAATCAAGGTGTACACCGAGTGAAGTAGCTGGGGCTAAGGAGCTTTCTTTATCGCTTTAAGAAAACTTAAATATTTTCTAAGTGTTAATCATCTCGAGAAAATTTTCATCTCGAACTTAAAATTTTTCTAAAAATTTTCTAAGTCTTAACACTTTTCTAAGTTCTTTAAGTTTTAAAACTTTTCACTAAGTATAAATTCATAAGACTTAAGAATATTTTTCTTAAATTTTCTAAGTATGAATTAATTGCTCTAACTTGAATAAATCGATTCAATGTAAGAATGTGCTCTAGTTTACCTATCGATAATCTTGATTAACTTTAAACTAACTTCGTGAGTGTGTCTCTTTCTTGTAGGTTTTAACTTCATCAAAAAGGGGAAAATTGTTAGATCAAGAGTGTTTTGATGAGTTAAAAGAAGATTCAGATGATCGATAATCCTCAAGAACAGTGAGATCGAGTTCCAAAGATTAAGCCGATCGACTAGGTCATCGATCGAGCATGTCACCAAGACTGGAAAGTTGCAAGTCATCCAAGACAAGCTCAAATCTAGTCATCTGCAGGAGACGATTATGAAGAGCTCGAGACGAGGTAAAGACAAGCCGAGTAGAATAAGAAAGGCGAGTCTTCACCAAGTCAGCTACAGACGAAAGTAGGATAAATCACTGGGACCAAAGCAGCTTTCAAGATTAAGTTTGTTGAGTAGCTTTTGGTTTGTTAGAACCGACTAACAAACTAACCGTCTTATCGAGACTTATAAATAGGCCTAGATTTTCATTTTTCAAATAACTTTTGCACACATCACGAATTGCGCATTACTCTCTATTCGTATTTCACAAACAATTCACAAGTTTTTCAAAGAGTTTTCAAAACAATTCTAAGTGTTTATAGAACACTTTACTTGTAATCTTCAAATTTCACTACTCACCGTAATAGTTAGATTCCAGAGAAGAAGTTAGGACTTTTGAAGATCTCAAGGTATTTGTAAACCGTAAGTTGTAAGTCGATCAATGTAAGTAAGTAGTAAGCTAAGTCCCTTCTTCAAGTTGGAGAAGGAGAGTGGATGTAGGATTATTCATAATCCGAACCACTATAAACCCCGGTGTTCTTTATTGCTTTACTTTACTTTTCTCACAATTTCGATTTTCGGTTTCTCAATCAAAGATTAATTTCGTAATTGAAGTTGGAACTAAAAATCAGAGGCTTTTCACTCCACACCACTTGGTCTCCTACTTCAAAGCTTGCTTCCTTCCTCTCAAGAGGTGTCCTCTTTTCCACTAACACCCCCAAACTTGAGCTCAAGTTTGGTTACATCCTTCTCAACTTCTTCCTTCTCTTTATCACCGTGGTCAAGCAAAGGCTCCAAAATTGCTTTCTCCTTCCTAGAAGCACCCAAAGAAACACAAGACTTGTTAGCAATTATTTTACAAGAGGGAAGTAATTGCTCATTAACTAAAGGAATAGAAGAAATAGTAGGTGTGGAAACTTCCCTTTCAATAGAAGGGCATACATCAATAATCTCTATGTATCCACAAGTCTTCTTCTCCACTTTGCTTTGAGCAACCTCTTCCTCATGAACTTTTGTAAATGTCACTTCCTCTCCATTGGAACTCGACTTAAGCTCCCCTTTCTCAACATTAATCATCGCTTTGCCCGTGGCAAGGAAAGGTCGACCAAGTATGATCGGTGCCTCAAACTCCTCCTTCATGTCAAGAACAATGAAATCAATTGGGAAGATGAGCTTGTCAACCCCTACCAAAACATCTTCAATGATCCCGAATGGATGAGCATATGATTGATCCGCTAATTGAAGATTTATGTTTGTAGGAGTCACCTCTCCTAGCTCCAATTTTTCAAACACGGACAAGGGCATAACATTTATACTTGCTCCTAGGTCACACAAGCCTTGGATGTTCACATTCTCACCTATCTCTCATGGGATAATGAAGCTCCCGGATCCTTTCTCTTTTGTGGTAAGTGTCTCTCCAAAATCTCCTTGCACTCCTCCACTAACTTGAGCATACCCATTTCATCCCAACTCCTCTTCTTAGACATGATCTCTCTTAAAAACTTCTTATAGTGGGGTATTTCTTCAACGGCATCTAATAGTGGGATATCAACATGCAAGCTCTTGAAAACTTCTAAAAAGTTACCAAATTCTTCATCAAGCTTTTTCCTCCCAAGTCTTTGAGGAAATGGAACCGGATTAGCCTTCATAGGAACTCCCCATACATCTCTCTTGGACTTCTCTTCTTCCTTCTTGGAATCTCCCTTTGCTTTCACCTCTTCTTCACTTGCCTTCTTCTCCACAACCACACTTTCTTCACTAACTTCTTCCTCTTCCACTTCCTTAGGCATTTTTGGGCCTTCAAAGCTTGCACCACTTCTAAGTTGGATAACACTACAAAACTCTTTAGGATTAGGCTCGGTAGTGGATGGATACTTCCCCTTGTTTTGCAAGTGATCCACCGTAGAAGAGAGTTTACCAACCGTGGTAGCTAGTTGCACCACTTGATGCTCTATAGTCTTGAAATGGGTATCCATTTGCTTTCCTATATCATCAAACCTTGAATCATTTGCCTCCAACCTCTTCACTATCATCCCCAAGAGCTCCTCCGTAGTGGCCTTTCCTTCATTGTTAGGCGCTTTGGCTCCGGATCGAATCCGGGAGGAAATTGGACGGCGGCTCTAGGGTTGGCATAAGAAAAGTTTTCATGTCTCCTCCAAGTGTTGCCATTGAATTGAGCTTGAGGTTGAGGTTGATAGCTTCCTTGTGGCCTATTTGGTAGGGCATTTGGTAAGGCCTTCCTCCTTGAAAATTTCCTTGGTAATTGCCTCCTTGATAGCCTCCTTGGAATGGAGGCCTACCCATGTAGCTAACTTCTTCCACCGGCATAGGACTCGCACACATATCAACATGAGGAATGGATGGACTCACACTTGCTTGGCTTTGAGAAGTAGTAAGAGCTCCCAATCGGTCCATCATAGTCATCATCATGCTCTTCATCGACTCTATCTCCTCAACATGTGACACCCTATGGTGTGCTCCCGATTAACCGACACTTGAAACGAATTTTGGGCTATGTTCTCCATTATCTCGTTCATTTACCGCACGGTCTTCGACTAAATAGATCTATTAGCACAAACATTCAAAAACGACTTATCTCATCCGTCAAACCATTGCAAAAGTACATAATGGTTTGTTCCTCCCAAAACCGTGTTGAGGACAATTCACAAGTAGCATACCATACCTCTCCCATGCCTTTGGTATTGTTTCTCCATTCTTTTGGCGAAAGTGGGATATCGCCTCCTTAGCTTGCACGGTTTTGGACGGTGGGTAGAACTTCATTAGAAATCTCTTGGACAAATCCTCCCATGTACGTACGGTCCCGGGAGGTAATGAATTAAGCCATGCTTTTGCTCTCCCTTTGAGTGTAAAGGCAAAAAGCCTCAACTTCTTTGCATTTGGGTACCCCGTTGTACTTGGTAGTATCGGAAATATCAAGAAATTGTGTCATATGTTGATGTGGGCACTCATCTTCGTCCTTGCCTTCAAATTGCTTATCCTAAGCATCCTCAATAGAGCGGGACTTATCTCGAAATTGTTGGCTTCTATCCTCGGTCTTGCTATCCCATCATAGTGCTCTCTAAGTTGTGGCTCAAAAACTCTCTCAATGGCCTCCCTTGTGGTGGTGGCTCATTCATGGGTTGTGGTTGTGGTTGGGCATTTGGAATGTGTGGTGGCTCATGGTATCGTGGCTCATTATTGTAAGACATTTGAGGGTAGTATGGTGGAAATTATTGTGGATGAGGTGGATAGTATGGGTATTGGTGAGCTTGTGGAGGGTAGGGGTATGGATTTTGGTAGGGATAGTGTTGTGGTGGCATCCCTTTAGGGAAAGGGCCAACTTGAGCATTGAAATTGTTCCCATGACCTCCATTTTGTACTCTTCCTTCTCCATTACCATTCAACTCCTCAACTTAAGGTTCACCAACCACTCTCTCCTCATTCCTTAGATCTTCTCCTTCCATAGCTTCCGTTCTTCGTCTACCATGATTTCTTCTCAACGTAGCTTCTATCTCCGGATTGAGTGGCAAGGGTGGAATACCACTTGACCTTGTTATCATACACCTACAATACCACCAATCCAAGTATCAAATTCCAACAAAAACACACAAACAAAAACAAAAATAAAAACAACAAGTAGCCACGTCAAACAATCCCTAAGTCTCACTTATAGGCGCAAAAACTAACTCCCATAGCAACGGCGCCATTGTCCAAATCCATCTTGGTTGTGAGCTATTATTTATAATCTATAAGGAACTGATAGCATAATCTTCTCGTGTGACACCATACACCATGTTATCTACAAGATAGATTAACCCGGACAAAATACAATGATATATATAACAATCATAAACAATAAGTATTTTGATCATAATGAATCTTATATTAAAAAGATGTTCATACTCAAAAAGATGTTCATACAAAAGCTAGGCTTATAGTATACATCCTAACAATCTCCCACTTATACTAAAAGACTATGCTTCCATAATTACCGCCATACATCTCGATTCCCATCCCTTCAACATGCCCATCAAAAGCTTTACCGGGAAGAGCCTTTGTGAAAGGATCTCGCTAAGTTATCCGTTGATGCAATCTTGGCGACAACAACTTCTCCTTGTTTTACGATGTCTCGTATCAGGTGGTACTTGCGCTCAATGTGTTTGCTTGCTTTGTGGGCTCGTGGTTCCTTCGAGTTTGCCATCAAGCACTGTTATCACAATAAATTGTGATAGCTTTAGGTAAAGTAGGAATCACTTCTAAGTCCATCAAGAAGTTTCTGAGCCATACAGCCTTCTTTGGCCGCCTCGCAGGCTGCTACATACTCGGCTTCCATGGTGGAGTCCGAAACGCATTTCTCGCTTTACACTCCTCCATACTATGGCTCCACCTCCCAAGGTAAACACATAACCCGAGGTAGATTTATCGTTGTCCCTATCCGATCGATATCGTAGTCTGTGTCACCCTCAGAAGTAAATTATCTCGCTTGGTAAACCAAAGATATAATTTCTAGTCCTTTTCAGTACTTTAAAATATGCTTTACCGCAGTCCATTGTCCTTGTCCCGGGTTACTTTGATATCTCAAGCTAACCATGTCCACGGCAAAACAAATATCTCGGCCTCGTACATAGCATTGCATACATTAGGCTTCCTACAGCCAAGCATAAGGAATCGCCTTCATGTCCTCTATCTCCTTTGGTGTCTTAGGACACATCTCTTTAGATAAAGGTACTCCATGTCGAAAAGGTAGAAAACCTTTCTTGGAGTTTTTCATGCTAAAACGAGCCAAGATAGTATCAATGTATGAAGCTTGAGATAAGCATAACATTCTTTTCTTGCGATCCCTCATAACTTTGATCCCAAGAATATGTCCAACTTCTCCCAAGTCCTTCATATCAAACCGCTTGGACAGCCATACCTTTACGCCTCGACAACACCTTGACATTGTTGCCAATGAGCAAGATGTCATCTATGTATAGTACAAGAAATACCACCACGTTTCCGTCACTCTTCTTGTATACACATGACTCATCCGGACATTGAATAAATCCATAAGACTGGATTACCTCATCAAAACGGATGTTCCAAGATCTCGAAGCTTGTTTCAACCCATAAATGGACCGATTAAGCTTACACACAAGATGCTCTTTGCCCTTTGCAATGAATCCTTCCGGTTGCTTCATATAGATGTTTTCTTCAAGACTTCCATTTAGGAAAGTCAGTCTTGACATCCATTTGCCAAACCTCATAATTCATATGAGCAAAGCAATAGACAAAAGAATCCGGATAGACTTAAGCATGGCTACCGCGAAAAGGTTTCCTCATAATCGATTCCTTCTTTTTGAGTGTACCCTTCGCTACAAGCCTTGCTTTGAAAGTTTCTACTTTCCCGTCTTATCCTCGTTTTCTTTTGTAGACCCACTTACAGCCAATGGCTTTTACACCATTTGGTGGTTCTACTAGCTCCCGTACTTGATTAGAATCCATAGATTCTAATTCAGATTTCATTGCTTTTTCCCAAGATTCTCGCATCTTTATCTTGGAGTGCTTCGTCGTAGCTCCGTGGATCCGATTCGTGTTCACTGTGTACTAAGTCCGAAGACTCTCCCAAAAACATGAATCTATCAAAGGTTGTCTAACAACCCTCCCACTACGACGAGGCACTTGTGGTAATAGTGTATCATTAGTAGCAGATGGTGCCGACCCATGTGGTATCTCATCTTGTACTCTTGGTACTAAGGTAGAAGTTTCTCCCCTTATTTCTTCTAAAATAATTTTACTCATGGACTTGTGGTCCATTACATAGTCCTCTTCTAAAAATCGGGCATTTGTGCTAACAATTACCCTCTCGATCTTTAGGACTATAAAACAAACTCCCTTTCATTTCCTCTAGGATAGCCCACAAACAGCCGAACTTCGTACGAGATTCCAACTTATCAAGATCTCCTTTCAAAGCACATGTGCCGACTACCCCAAATCCGAATATGTTTTGGGACTAGGCTTACGCCCATTCCACAATTTTGTGGGAGTAGAAGATACTGTCTTAGAAGGAACCAAGTTCAAAATGTACGCTGTCCTTTCCAGTGGCATACCCCAAAACGAACTCGGCAATTCCGAATAGCTCATCATCGATCTAACCATTTCCAAGAGTGTCATATTCCTTCGTTCCGCCACACCATTCTCATTGGGGTGCACCAGTGCAAACAATTGGGATTGAATCCCAGCTTCCGATAAGTAATTCCTAAACTCTCCTAAGAGGTACTCGCCACCACGATCGTATCGTAATGTTTTGATATATTTACCATGACGCTTCTCCACATCAGCCTTGTACTCTTTGAATTTATCAAAGCACTCGAGACTTGCGGCGCATCAAATAAATATATTCATATCTCGAATAATCATCTATAAAAGAGACAAAATATTCGAAACCACCCCTTGCTTGAGTAGACATAGGACCACATAAACCAGAATGAACCAATTCCAACACTTCTTTGGCTCTATACCCCTTGGCTTTAAAAGGCCTTTTGGTCATTTTTCCTTCCAAGCGGGACTCGCAGTCGATATTTTTCCACTTCCAATGAACTCAAAGGTCCATCGGCTATCAACCTTTGAATCCTACTCAAGTTAATGTGACCTAATCTTAGATGCCAAAGATATGTTTGGTTCATTTTTTAAGGTTCTTTTCGCTTATTTGAGTTAGAAGATGTACTATTAATTTCCATTTGTTGCTTTGTGGGAGTTATTGGATTAAGAGTATATAAATTGTCAATCAACGTACTGCACGTATAATAGCACTATTTTTCTTGACAACCACTTTGCTATCAAAAGAAACAGAATATCCATCAAAAATAACTTAGAAACTGAAATCAAGTTATTTCTAAAATAAGGTACGTAAAGACAATTTCTCAAAACCAAAGTCTTATTCTTATCAAAAAATAAATAAACATCTCCCACTAGAACAGTGCTACTTTCGTAGCATCGCCCATGTAGATGGTAATCTCACCCTCACTAAGCCGCCTGGTTTCCCGGAACCCTTGTAGAGAAAAAGATAAACTCAACATTCAAGGAAAATGAAAAGGAGGATAAGGAAGATGGTCGAAGCAAGAATCGACACGATGCTTGCCAGATGAGAGAAGTGAAGGTAACTTTATCTCGATAAAATCATTTCTAATTACTAACTCTGCCGGGCCGACAAAGTAAAAGCAATGGAGGAAGAGTCAAGGCGCGAAGGAAGAAGTAAAGGGTTATAATCAAATAGTGGTAAATGAAATGGCCATAGACCAATCTGATTTCGCAGTCAAGTGCAACGACCTTGATGTAAAGCCGATTTAACTTGTCACTGGGTTAAAAAGGGGGAAAAAGACGAGCAAGAAAAGAGACAAGCTCCTCACGGTTGTGGTCGAGGAGACCAGAAAAGAAGTAGGCACGAAGGCCAACACACCTGATCCGGGAGGCAGCTAAGGAAGACTTGAAACTCAAGTCTCGATGAGCTAGCTACTCTCCACCGAGGGTAAGTCAATTAGAGGAAGCGTTGAAGGAGGATGAGGAGAAAAGGAAGAAGGAGGAGGAGGAGAGAATTGAAAAACTCTTGGCTAAACTTAAAGAGTCTCGAATCAAGAAGCCAAGGGGAAGGGCAAGGAAGTAGCAGCTAGTGAGCCAAGATCTGCCGATATCTATTCCGTGAGCCGCCGTTAAAGGAAAAGGAAAGAGGGAGACTGATTATTCAAATCTTTTAGAAGAACAGTTAAGAGGATAAAGAGAGAAAAGGAGTTCTACGGAAAGAAGGAGAAGGGAAGGGTAAGGAAACAAAAGGGAACCGATGTCTTCCGGAGTAGCACTGAGCGAAAATGGTTGGTTAAAGACTCAAGTAGTGCTAACTTCAGACCATTTCATCCAACAAATGCTCCACTAAAGTCAAGCCAGGCAAGTATGAGGAGGAGTACAGGTCAAAGAATCTGGAAGGAATGTGGATGTACTACCGGGTACATTCTCAAAGCTCCAGGACCAACTCAAGCAAGATCCATATTTAGCTTGGCATGAGTGGATAGAGAAGATTGACAAAGACTTCTATCATCGGCTCGGAAGAAGCAGATGTGGAGTTCAATGTTAATCGATCGCTCCAGCTTTGAGTATGCCATTCCCGCCAAGAAATCGATGGATCCTGGACCTTGATTGGGTAAAGGGAATAGTTCAAAGGGCGAGGCAGAGTCCGGACTTGTTCAGAGGAGGAGATCAAGCACCGAGGAGGCGGGTATTTAATTGGTTGATGATCCCGGATTTAAGACCTGGGAGTCTAATAGAAACAGACTCTTACTTTTCTTTATTTTTCTTTTCTATTAGTCTTCTTTTGTAATCTTTGTAAATATGATGTGAATATAATGTGTTTTGTCTAGATTACCTTGATTTTCGCTTTAAGTTTTTGTTTCTAAGAAATCTTAAAAAATTTCTAAGTGTTAATCATTTGAGAAAATTTTTCATCTCGTATTTAAAATTTTTCTAAAAATTTTTCTAAGTCTTAAAACTTTTCTAAGTTCTTTAAGATCTAAAACTTTTCACTAAGTCTAAATTCTTAAGACTTAAGAATATTTTTTTCTTCTTAAATTTTTCTAAATGTGAATTAAGTGCTCTAACTTGAATAAATGATTTAATGTGAGAATGTGTTCTAGTTTACCTATCTCGATAATCTTGATTAACTTTAAACTAACTTCACTGTGAGTGTGTCTCTTTCTTGTAGGTTTTAACTTCATCAAAAAGGGGGAAATTGTTAGATCAAGAAAGTTTTGATGAGTTAAATGAAGTATTTCGTATAATCGATAACCTTGAAGAACAGATGAGACTAAGTCCCAAGATTAAGCCGATCGACTAGGTCATCGACCGAGCAAGTCACCAAGACCAAGTTGCAAGTCATCTAAAGAAAAGCTCAAATCTAGTCATTTGCAGGAGACGATTATGAAGAGCTCGAGACGAGGTCAAGACAAGCCGAGTAGAATAATAAAGGCGAGTCTTCACTAAGTCACCGCAGCGAGTAGGATAAATCACCGAGGAGCAAAGCAGCTTTTCAAGATTAAGTTTGTTGAGCAGCTTTCACTTGTTAGAACCGACTAATAAACTAACTGCTTTTTTCAGACTTATAAATAGGTCTAGATTTTTATTTTTCAAATAACTTTTGCACACATCACGAATTGCGTATTACGTATTACTCACTATTCAGATTTCACAATCGATTCACAAGTTTACAAAAGAGTTTTTCAAAACAATTTTAAGTGTTTATAGAACACTTTACTTGTAGTCTTCAAAGTTCATTACTTAATGTAATAGTTAGATTCCAGAGAAGAATTTAGGAGTTTTGAAGATCTGAAGATATTTGTAAGTCGTAAGTTGTAAGTCGATTGAAAGTAAGTAAGTAGTAAGCTAAGTCCCTTCTTCAAGTTTGAGAAGGAGAGTGGATGTAGGATTATTCCTAATCCGAACCACTATAAACCCTTGTGTTCTTTATTGCTTTACTTTACTTTTCTGTCAATTTCAATTTTCGGTTTATCAATCAAAGATTAATTTTAATTGGAGTTAGAACTAAAATATCGTAGTGTTTTTGATCTAAATAAAGTTGAGTTTAAAATTGAATTCATTGTGCTACTTGAGTGTTTTGAATAAGTTTGAAAGATTTGTAAAAATCAAAATCTATTCAACCCCCTTTTAGATTTTCACTAGAAGGCTAAATCAAGTTGTTACTAATCTACTCAACTAGGTGGGACCAACAAGCTCCTCAAGGGGACATCATCATCCTAAATAATTAGGACACGGATTCCTTCTATAATCAACAAAGACACCATATAAACAGTGTTATCTCCTAATTCACCGAGCCTATTTATTTAATAAATCTCACCCATTGGCAAATCAAAGAAACATACACCGAGTACACGTGCCCGTTATTATATAGGGATTAAGAAGACGTACATCCATAATAACAGAGGTCTTGTTCTTTTATATAGTCGACAAATTGAACAACCTCATATGGTCCTCGCTCAATACATACAAAACGTACTAGTATAATTTTATAGTCAAGATAGACTAATACCAAATTACACCACAACCATTGCGATGGTTTATCAAAATTCATCTTGGTTGTGAGCTCTTATTTATAACCTATAAGGAACCTGAGCATGATCTTCTCGTGTGACACCACACACCATGTTATCTACAATATAGATTAACTGGACTAAACAATGATATATGTAACAAACATATAAAGCAAGTATTTTGATCATAAAGAATCTCATATCAAAAAGATGTTCATACAAAAAGCTAGGCTTATAGTATACATCCTAACAAAGGGTCTCCAAGCAAGACTTGGCCCCCTCGGTCGGAGCCTTCTAATGGACTTGTGATTCTTGCAGAGCGCATTGAATTGATAGATCGTTAACCTCCTTCTCGGCGGCCTTACGAGCTGCACGGGCCTTTGCTAGCTCCTTAGAGGGAGGATACGTCGGCTTCTAGCTTCTTCAAGTGGAGAGAGGCGAGGGAGGTTTTCTATCTTTCTACCAAGAGGAGTCTTCCAAGTCCTTCACTTGAGAGGAAGGAAGAGAGTTGGAAGGACCCCAAAGGCCGGAGAGTAGTACTCCAAACTGTGACAAATTGAAGTATATGATTAGAATTCGAGGCGTAAAATATAGACAAATGAACATGAGGCAACGAGGCATCACCTGGCAAAATGGCTTGCAAACCGATGTTGTTGCTAATCGGGAGGAGACTTAACAATCTTTCACAAGCTTGGGCGCACACCAACTCACTAAAAACCTACCGGTAGTCCGGCCCGAGGAGTAGGTGTCCACATTGATCGGGGTAGAGGAAAGGCCCCGGCTTCGTACAGTGGGATACTTGCGACGGAAAGTGTCTTACGAATGAAGAGAGCTTTGGCTGGTAGAAGCTTTAACTTTACCGGTCTTGGATTTCTTTGGGGGAGGAGCATCAACCTCTCGGATCTTCTACTGGAGTCTGGTCGGGGAAGAGGGAGGTACGATCGAGGTATCACCTTATGGGATAACGGCAGGAGGAGCCGAGTCGGAGGAGTCGCCGGGACCCTCCAAAACCTTCGACAGCCACAACATGTCCGGAAAATAAAGAATGAGATTAGGTCAACCAGAATAAATGCATGATCACGTTCACGCTATAAGAAATAACAGGTATTTACCATCTCCCGGTTCGAGAGAAACCCTCACGTAACTAAACTTAAACTGGGAAAGGAGGCGGGGATTGAAACAAAGCCCGGGTAGGTGAAAATACTCGTGGGTGTGCACATGAGCATTAAGCATTCGAATTACACGACGGTTAGTGGAGGAAGAAATGTGATTAGGAGGAGCTGGAGGAGAAGGGTTCTTGTATACCCATCTTTGATTCTTGAATGGCCAAGGCTTATCAAGGGTTATGAAAACATAGTGGTTGCCCCATTCTTTGTTGATGTTGGGGACTTTGCCAAGAAACGAACACTTCCCTTTCACCCTACTACTCATGTAGTAGAAAGGGCCAACAGCTTTTGCAATTATATTGCGAGAAGAAAAGCTCGGCGGAGGGTCTTCCTCAATTTCCTTTAGGAAGGATGTTGAAAGAAATCATCATCCGAATAGCGTTGGGAGCGAATTAATTGAGGGAATGCCATAAATATCAGATATCCGGCACAAGAATTTGGGAGGAGGAAGACGCAACCCAGCCTCAAACCGGGCCTGCCACAAAAGCTAGGGTGGGGGAGTCGCTAAATTGGGATGTTTCCCGATCGGGGAGAGACAAGCTATATCCCGACGAGATATAGTCACCGGAGATAAGATCATGTAGGGTTTTTTCAGAGATTTTGGAAGGCCCGACAAAAGACTCCCAAAATCGGGCCCGGTCTACCTCCGGAGAAGAGGAGGAAATAGGAGGTAAACCCCTAAGTGGGTTAGGGCTCGAGAGAATGATGAGAACTCTAGGATGAGTTTCGAGCATCGAGACATGGTTTTAGAAGAACTTGATCGTGACATTACTAGAAGCGTTCCTACGAATGATTGAGAAAGGGAGAAAGGAAAGTTTACTCTGGTTGGTGGGAGGAACTCGAGATAAAGCTGAAACCGCAGGGAGGATCGCCTAATATTCCTTACTCCGTGAGCTCCGAGAACCCTCACCAGCAGTAGGGGAGTGGTTGATGCGGATAAAAATGTCGAGCCCTGTCACGACCACCTTTTGACAACCTGCACATAAAAACTAATTTAACAAGAAAATTAAGTTTTGAATCATTTTGCAAGAAGTAACTCGTGCGCACGTGCGACTTTTTTTTAAATGCTTTAACAGAAAGACAATGAGCACTTCCAAACATGACAAAAAGAACTCATAATATCATATACAAAACTTTATAAAATACAACTCAAAATACAAGCCCACGGTTTGACCCAACAGTCGTCATCTATGTACACAAACCACTCAAAACCCCGCAGAGCCGCACGGCTTATCCAAGAGAACCACGTCGTTCATAAATCATCGATTACCTACAATGCATAAACTATGTGAGATTTATAAATCTTAGTAAGTAGAAATTATGCATGATGTGATGTTTAGCTCGAAAACCTCCCAATGCACAAAGCACTCTCTTTAAAACCATCAATTTATTTATGAAACATTTGTTAGAGCACACGACTCACTACTATGCACCGACATGAGCTCAATATAAACATATCATTTGAGACAGTGGCCCCTCTAGGTAGCATACGCCAGTTCTCCCTGGTCCCCTTAACTCCTAGGTCTCCCCTTCCGCCGACGGTGGCCCACACTAGGTAGCATACGCCAATTTTCCACCGGTCACCCGAACTCCTAGGTCACCCCTTCCGTTGTCACACATCATCATACACGATGGTGGACTACTCTAGGTAGCATACGCCGGGTTCTCCCCGGTCGCCTTAACACCTAGGTCGCCCCTTCCGCCGACGGTGGCCCACTCTAGGTAGCATACGCCGATTCTCTCTAGTCGCCTTATTTCCTAGGTCGCCCCTTCCGCTCTCGATGTATAACCAATGGTCAAATGCTTCAAATGTAATTTCATGTTAATGCATGATATGCATAATGCAATGCAAGATATACACATTATAGAATCACATGCTCATAACACCATTTCCATTTCGTAATAATCATATAAATTCACAAATTTATTTCACGATAATCATTGAACTCACAGATTCATTCCCGCAACAATTGAATTCGGTGGCCCACTCTAGGTAGCATACGCCGATTCCCTCTCGGTCGCCTTAACTCCTAGGTCGCCCTTCCGTTGTCACTTTGAAATCCCTTAATTCATTTCTAATCGCCTACCTAATTCATTTCTAATCGCTCTCGCCTAATTCATTTCTAATCACACGCCTAATTCATTTCTACTCATTTGCTTTGGGAGTCCCAAATTCTTGATATATGTCGGCGTACGCTCAATATAAAAGCCACCACGTGGCCGATATAAATACTCTCTTTTGAAATCACCTAATTCATTTATAATCGCCCGCTCAATTCATTTCTATTCACAACTCACCAATTCAATCACCCTATCCATTTCTATAATAATCACGGACCTCGGTAGTTCATTTCACAATAACCATGGAACTCACAGTTCAATTCACAATAATAATTGAACTCACGTGTTCATTTCACGATAATCACTAAACTCACATATTTAATCAACATAAATTATTGAGCTCACGTGCTCTTTCACAATAACCATTGAATATCAATCAAATATCACGATTAACGTAATGTTCACATATCACCAATTAAGCATAAATAACTCATAACATACTATATTTATGCATTGTAGGTGCAAATGAATTTCTACTTACCTCAAGTCCGTAAAAGCGTTGATAAATCAAATCCTAAACCCTTTTTATCGCCTTTCACTATCAAATAAGAACAATTATTAATAATTTGAGGGTAGGGTTTTGTTCTACTCATCATGAGCTTCAAAACGGTATAAAATTTGTTGATTAACGGAAGTCAAATACTTACCAAAATGCTTCGGTCGATCCTCTCTCTCTCTCTCTCCCTCTCTCTCTCTCTCCCGCCTCTCTCTCTCCCCGTACGTATATGCTAAGCTTCCAGGTTTTGTAAAATGAAATGGCATGCATATCTTCTCCGCCGCCTTCTAATTAACTTCGCAGTAATATATATATATATATATATATGAAAGTGTACGTGTAGTGTAAAAAGCAGAATGATGTTGTACTGAATGTTATGGCATGCACTACAACATCTAAATATCGAGTGTGAAACACCGCGGAAGACTAACACTACAATGCAAAGGAGTAAGTTTTTCATAGACTTGTTAATTAAAGTCTATGATGCCTGTCGGCGAAACGCTTCACTAATTCGAGAGTGAATACAAAAGTTTGTGTAAAGAGTTTCCAAGACGTAACCTTTACAACGGAAAATAAAGACTCAATATCACCGTCAAAAGTAAATCAAAGTATCTAAGACATCTACGCTTAATGACACTTCAATAAACCTATGTTGGTAAACGAGGTAACTTGCACAAGTACCAACGTAAAGGGGGAATAACGGCCCTATCTCTTGGATGCACTAACGCACTCAATAATTGATATTTGGATATTCCTTGCCATTCTTTGAAGTCCTCGGTCTTCTATTTATAGAGGTCCTCGTTCTTCAACCATAGATCCTTGTAGATAGATCTAGAAAGACTCCAAAATAACTTCCCCTTAATTCTCTCACATAACCATCCATGTAGATAGTTGATTTCGTGGCTTTACTCCTGCAACCGCATGATCTAGGTCCTTCTAAATCTCTCTGGAATTAGTCTTGAATTCTAGATCCTTGTGGAAGATGCGAATCCGTCCTCAATGTTGCACTTGATGTTACAACATCCACGACATCATTTGACTCGGTCTTCATTCTAGATCCTTGTAGAACGTTCTAGATCTTCAACCTTTGCAATGTCACAACATCTACTACAACATTGAACTGTTAGAGAATGAAAGTTAGTTATATGAAGAAAGAAAGGGTCAAATTCCGATGTAGCGTAATATGTGATAACATCACATGCGACATCAAGAATTTCCCCCAATTTGACCTTTCTCGCTACAATACACCCGATGTATACATATCAAAGTATATATAAGTCAAGAATGTATGTATGACAGAGAATCTCATCTCGTATCATACACTTAGCAAGCCATAACCTCTTGTAGCAAACTAGTCAAACTTGTAAAATGCGAATAAGTAACTCAAACTTAACTTACTCAAACATAATAAACCATTAAGGTTTAAACAAAACAACAAAACAGATTAGTATCAACATCTAATCAAAATATAGAATCAAGATTGCAGAGCAGAGCATTAACTAGAACATAAGACCAAGATTTAGTAATGCTTCAAAAATAATCTAGTATCGAGCCTAGCTTTAGTAGATAAAATAGTATCAAAGCTTTAGACCCAAAATAAGAGTCTACTTAAGCAAATGTATCAAACTGATTTACAAGGGAACTCTCACGAATCTCCCCCGTGAAATGACTCATCATCATCAGGTCATCTCGATCCGGTAAATCACCATAAAGTTCAAAGAACTTCTTCATCTTCATCAAGAAGTTCCATTGTTGCAAAGTTTGCAATTACATATGCATCGGCATTAGCATCGGCATCGGATCGAGTCCAAATTTGCATTACCATCTCCACCAGGATTTGCACCATCTCCACCGGATTTGCATCAAGAATAGGAATTTCTTCGATTACAACACCACGAGCACGAACAGCACTGGTACTCCCGTGGTAGCGTAGTAATCGCAACCAATAATCCTTCAAAACTGAAGTTCATTGATTAATTCCTCGTAAACGCCCAATTGCTCGCGAATAAAATTTTCATTAAAGTTCATAAAACCAGCAGGATAATTAGGATTTTGTGGAGCAAAGATATGGAACAAAGATGTGGAGCAAAGATTCGAATAAAGATCATGAACGAGGATTATGAACAGGATCGGGAACAACATTATGAGCAAGCATCGGGAGCAACATTCTCTTCATCATCGGGATCTCGTATAGGCAAATCAATTACCTGTTTTCACTCAAGAAACAGTGAGATATTCATCAAAGTAACCCTCCCCTCAACAATTCATTTCAGCTAGGTTGAAAACCATGACTCTTCAAGTAGCCATAAATCAAATTCGGATAAGGAAGGTTCCCTTTTTCGTAAATATTCCCAAAGAAACTTCATCAAATGATGGAAAATTACCAGCCCTAAGTTAAATCTCCTCATAACACCAATCCTAAACATCGAACACCCGATCCTTAGTCACTTTGGTCGAATATGTAGAAGGAATCCAGCTTATACACAATTAACTTATGAATAACCGAATATAGAGATGTCAAGTGAGCAGCAAGCATATGTCTCGCCACCTAACTATTCTACCACCACCAAAGTTTGAATTACCTAATCCATAGGAGGTACATCCTCTTCATCCATGTGATCAATATGGAGGAAGGAATTGATCACCAGTGTGAATGGAACATCTCTTCCCCTAAAGTTTACTGCATTCCGCACTAATGAGAGTTTCTTTTTCCATGTCCCTTTTTCGACTTGCATAGAACTCATAAACCCAATTAGTCACAAAAGAATCAAGAAAAGTAATAGCATGCATCAAACTTCTTTCTTCTAAGTATCTAACCAACCTCTTAGACTCAAACTCAAAGCAACATCAATCTTTCTTTCTATCAACAGCTTCCTATTACTCAACTTGGTAACTTTTTGATCAAAAGTTTCACTATCCGAATCATCACTAGAATCCTCAAGTTCACTATCATTCTCATCACCAACGGGAAGTTCGAATCAGTACCTTTCTCGGAATGATCAGATTCGATTGGAGTGTATAGGGTAAGAGTTATTAAGACCAATCAATAAAATATCGAACCCAAGGGAGAAAGTATGCAAACGAAATTCAAGGATAAGAGTTCTAAATGGCTAAAGTTGCAACAAGTTTTTGGACTAAATTCTCTACAAAATGCAAGAAATTAAATGGCAAGCTTATGCAAACAATTTATCAAACACCTAGAATGCAAGATCAAATATACTAAAATCAATGGGGATTGGGTGCAAGGGATAATCTCCATCAAGGAATCCATGATTAACAAGCTATGATTGTATCCAAATGCAAATCAATCAAATTAGAAAGCATAAACCGTAATGAAATTAATCACTCCATTAATATCACAATGCCTAATGTGAGTATCCTTAGGTCTTCCCATCTCTCAATGTAGAAGTCCCCAATTCATACAATCATGCAAAATTGAAACCCGATTAACACCTAATCACGTTAGCTCAACTCTCGCCTATTGCTAGGGTGATCAACCATTAATCAAAAGAGAAAATTTTTCATGAAGCACAATTAAGAATCACAATTAGGGAGCAAGCTAATTCAATTGATCACAATTATCAACAATCATAGCATGAGGCAATCACTTCATCCCTAATTTCAATTATCCCAAGCACAAAGCTATTAGCCCATGGTGCTATAAGCAAAAGCCATGGGTAGAAAATCTAAGAAAGCAATTAACAATCTAATCAATACAAGCAATGAATTAAAGAGATCAAAGGGTAAGAACATCACCAATTGAACTTCAATAGACAAAAATAGGAATGATTAATCTTCTACAATGCTTCAATTCCACTTCAATACTCCCAAATCACAAATGAAATCTTCAATTACAATCAATCAAAATACTAATCTAGTGGACTAAATGTAGAATCCAATCTAATTCTAACAATCTATGGCAATTACAATGGAAATCAAGCTACAAAATGCAAAATTTTCCAAGGAACCTCCTAGAAACTGCTCTAAACCGCTAGAATCAAGTTATGCTCTGTTTTGGCTTCAAATGGCTTTAAAACTTAATTTTTCGGTTTTGGGCACTCCTCGACTCGAGCTTCAGGCCCTCGAGTCGAGGCCTCGAGAGTCGCTAACACTTTTCTTCAAAATATCGCCGCCTCGAGTCGAGGCTCAGCCCTCGAGTCGAGGATCTTGTCAATTTCCCATCCCTTGACTCGAGGCTCCTCCTCGAGTCGAGCTTCTGCAATTTTGAAAATATTTCCCTCCGGCTGAACCTCAAGTCGAGGCTTGGCTCCCTCAACTCGTGCTCGAGACCAGTGGAATTTTTATCGAGAAGGGCTTCGGGTCCGACCCCGTTTTTGTCCCGTATGTTCGCTCTTTTCATTCTAAGAATATCGGTACTCGGTTTGGCAAAATTCCACCGATTTACCCGCAAAACGAACGAAAAATCAAAATCTCACAAAGTAATACTTTTTAGGCAAAAGAGTGATACTTTTCACATTTATGCACAAAAATCACACTTTAGCTCACTTTTTGCACTAAAATAGGCCTTAAAAACATGTATCAATTCACTCCAATCAGATTCTTCGCTTGATTTCTCCTCGGAATCATCACCGCTGTCATTTGGATTAGGTGCCGCCGCACTTGTTCCCAGCATCGGGTACAAGATCGTCTGCTTTCTTCTTTGATCGCCTTTCTTGCTTCATTTTCGATTCGATCGGTGGTACATTCTCGTCGAGAATCACCATCATTAGTATCAACAATCTGCTCACCACTTTGCTTGTCAAAATTTTGAGAATCCGAGTCGAGAATACCTTAATTGGTTCATTTGCAATCGAACCCACGTAGGCTTCTTTTTTCTTGATGATTCTCGAGTAATCAACCCTAGTAAAGACACGTCCCGATCGCCTTCTTGGTTTTGGAGCAATCGATGGAGGGCTTATCTTCCTCTTCCCTTTTGCGGCCTTAACAAGCGAGAAGCTCCATCGGTTACGAGTCCTCCGACATTGAGGAGTCGGTGTGCTCAAATCGCTTCTCCTCCTCGGCAAGTGGACTCTTCCCTTTGTTGGTTTCAACCGTGGGTGCATCCTCCATTGTGGTATCCTCGCTTTAGCATATTCTCGCAGAATCGCAGCAACGCCGACTTCTACAAAGTGGACGATTGAGGGTTTTCAGGAACGGAGTAGGTGTAGGAGTAGGGTTAGTTTGAGTGGTGGGGTATTGAGACACATCAACCGTAATAGAGCCGATTGTAAGCTTAGGAACGTTGGGTGCCCCTTTCAGGTTTTCAAAGAAGGTTTTGAGCGATGGTTTCAGCTGTGCGCTCGATGCTTCAATGGGTATGTAAATGTTCGTAGGGTAAGCATCGATCAGCGGCATAGGAGATGATGTGGTAGTGGATGATTCAGCAATGATCGTAGCATTAGGGTTTGTGGCCATTTCAGCAAGTGATTGAGGTTAGATTGAGAGTTTGGAGAGGTTTAGTTTGAGGGTGAAGTTTGAATGTGTGAGTTTTTGGGTTTCTGCCATTTCCACTTAAATAGAGTATTAAAATATTCAATTTAAGTTGACAAATGAAGATAAAAACTGAACACTTATGCGAAATTTCGAAAATAATGAACAATGATCACTTCTATGCTTTAGTATATAGAGCAACATAATTTCGAGACTTATATAGAGAAAATAAAGTTACGGTTATTAGTATAGACCCACAAAGAAAACTGGAATAGATTAGAACATAGGTGGTTTAAAACATTAAATCCATGATCTCCTAAAATTTAGGGAATGAAATCATGGGTAAAAAAACTTCGAGAAAAATTCAAATTAATTAGTCCAATTAATTAAAACTACACGGCATTATCTAAATAAGGTAGTAGTGAGTTTAGTGTATGACCTAGTCAAATTAAGAACTTAAATATAATTAATTAATTACACAAATTAAAAATAAATTCGAAACTTACCCGATGTTGTACTCAAAATTGGAACACACACTTCAACACCGGTTTTTCCTTAGGAAATTTTCCAATGTTGCAAACAAATCATTTTCAGTTTTTCTAGCACTTTTAATCACACATTGATCCATCTTTTCAAAAGAGTGCATCGTAGTCGCGAACTCCGTGCCCCATAGTTACTCAATGGATTTGTGAGCATATTGATGTAACACTAATCACCTTTTGAAAAGAAGACATCGTAGTAGCGAACTCGTGCTCCATAGTTACTCGGTGAATTAGTACATCTTGAGTGCTTTTTCTTTCTAATTTTCTTTTCAATTTCATTTGAGAAGTGTGAGACCTCTTTATATCTATACAACATCAATTATGATTCAAATTCATTTTTCCGAGGAATTAATTAATCAAGAAAAGTTCAAAAATTAACCAAATTATACATCAGATTCGTGATGTTGTCACATATGTTATAACATTTGTAACAACATCTATCTAACTTTATTTAGATAGTGCACATACCAAGAGATTTCCTAAAAATGAGAATCTCTCATGGTCAAGAGCTTTAGTGAAAATATCAAAGCAAACCGATTTTCGGTGGGTACATACTCTAACTTAACAATATTTTTCTCTACTAAATCCCTTATAAAATGATGTCTTATACTAATGTGCTTAGTGAGTGAATGTTCTATAGGATTTTTCGAAATATTAATAGCACTCGTGTTATCACAATACACGCTTAAAATATTACTTTTAATACCATAATCATGAAACATCTTACTCAACCATAGAAGTTGTGTACAACAACTTCTGCCGCGATGTATTCGGACTCTGCAATGGATTGTGATACACGATTCCGCTTTCTCTTGTGCCATGAAATCAGGTTGTTTCCCATGCAAAAACAGCCACCACTCGTACTCTTCTCGTCATCTATGTCTCCAGCCCAATCAAGATCACTATATCCCACAAGTGTGTTGTTTGTGTCCTTGGTATACCAAACACCTAGATCACTTGTACTGCAACATATCTTATGATTCTCTTAACCGCATTCAGGTGTGATTCCTTTAGACATGCTTGGTACTGCACAAACACAAACACTATACATGATATCCGGTCTACTAGAGGTTAAGTAAAGAAGACTACCTATCATGGATCTATACGGTGTTGGATCAATTTCTTGTCCAGATTGTCTTTACACAATTTCTGTGTAGATCCCATAAGTGTTTTCATTAAACCTATGTTGGTAAACAAGGTAACATGCACAAGTACCAACGTAAAGGGGAATAACGGCCCTATCTCTTGGATGCACTAACGCACTCAACAATTGATATTTGGATATTCCTTGCCATTCTAAGTCCTCGGTCTTCTATTTATAGAGGTCCTCGTTCTTCAACCATAGATCCTTGTAGATGGATCTAGAAAGACTCCAAAATAACTTCCCCTTAATTCTCTCACATAACCGTCCATGTAGATAGTTGATTTCGTGGCTTTACTCCCGCAACCGCATGATCTAGGTCCTTCTAAATCTCTCTGGAATTAGTCTTGAATTCTCGATCCTTGTGGAAGATTCTCGAATCCGTCCTCAATGTTGCACTTGATGTTACAAGCATCCATGACAACATTTGACTCGATCTTCATTCCGCATCCTTGTAGAACGTTCTAGATCTTCAACCTCGCAATGTCACAACATCTACTACAACATTGAATTGTTAGAGAATGAAAGTTAGTTATATGAAGAAAGAAACGGTCAAATTCTCGATGTAGCGGAATATGTGATAACATCACATGCGACATCAATAATATATATATATATATATATATATATTACATTTTAATATGTTATAATATTTTTAATCCAAAATTATTTAATTTAACTAATACCACTAATAATTAAATAAAATATATTGGTATTCAAAACACTATCAAAATCCCTATCACTTATAAATTAATTTTTCTCACCACTAAACATATAAAGACATATATTACTAATTCAATATCTAAAAATACAATAAAATAATATAAGATAAAATAATTTAAAATAAAAGTAGCACATAATAAATTAAAAATGCACTCAATGCATGAAATATATTAGTTAATGAGTAGGAGAAGCTCAAGTATCACAATTATAATTAATTTTACGTTAACACTACGGTAGTAACAATTGAGTAGTACAAAAGAATTAAATAAAATCTTATAATAAATTTAATTATTGTCTCACCACTAAGTAGGTAAAAATATATATTTAATACAATATTTAAAACAAAATAAAATAGTTCGAGATTACAAGTAGCACACAAATAAACAATTGTATGAAGTATATTGATTTATGAGTAGTTGATAATTTATTTATATTACTTTAGATTTAACAATTTAGGTAGAAGTTTATGACTACTAATTCAATAAAATATCATATATTTAAAACTTAAGGAATAAAATGGAAAGAATTATAAATAAATAACATGTCACTCATATAATTTAATAAAAATGAGTAAATTTTATTGATAAATAACTAATGAGAGATTCGGATATCACAGCCCAACTACACGTAGGGCCCCAAATATGCCCAGCCCAATAGGGCCCGATGACATAATCGAATACCCTCGATAGAGGGGGAAAATCCAAGATGGGCCCGAGCCTAGATCGACCGCAACAAGGCTGTGAAGTCCTAAACTTACCTACAGTGGATCACGAGGCCCAAACCTAACTACAGGCCACGAGGCCCAAACCCAACCGCAGATGGGCCGTGAGGCCCAAACCTAGCCGCAGTGGGCCGTGAGGCCCGTGCGAGATTTGAAGACTGCATGCGGGTATTGACCAGGCCCATATCGGTTACTTATATGATAAGACCGAGAAATATGAGAGATAACGAGCGGTTGAGATAATTAAGGCCCAAGTCAAGGAATATCTTCCATATTCTTCATTGATCGGGTCCAACCTCCGTCCGGGGAGGGAAAACGTAGGCACAATCAGATTTCTTGAGAGAAAAGAGATCCACGCACGACATCATGAGGAAACGTGCGGGATAATGCCCTGAAACCGTGATGACGGTTATCACTCTTAACGCACGTATAAATAAGACTCTCGAAGGGAGGTAACGGTATCGATTAACTATCACTCTTAATTAGCTACTTCCTACGTACTTTCTTGATTATTTTCCGGTGACTGACTTGAGCGTCGGAGTGCCTACGCCGAGAACCTTCCGGCGTGTTTTTTCCGTGCACGTTCGAGAAGAGCCAGAATTCTGCTGCGTAAAGGCTTTACCCACGTGGAACCCAAGTGGGGAAACGGGTCCAGTCGGCTTTTACGCATCGGGAGCTTGTTGGGAAAAACAATTTTTATTATTTTGATCAATTATTAAGGGGGTTTATTACTCTCTTGATAATTGTTCTTGCTTTGTTGATTGCTCTAAACAATTTTAATTTATGCATGTTTCTAAGACAATAGTTGATTAGGAAGTTTTGTGAGCATTTCATGTTTTGTGCTCTGTTGGTTTTTGTTTGCTCGATTTCTTTTATATATATATATATGCTCGACTATTTATTTTCTTTATTTATATTGCTCTGATTGCTCATTTCCCTTGTTTAGTTGTCTGAATATTTATCATATGTTTAGTTTGATTTGTTTTGAGTCTTGTTGTGCTCTTGATTTCTTAAAATTTGATGTGCTTTTTCTTACACACACACTTCACCGATTTATATGGTGTGTGTGTGTGTGTATATATATATATATATATATATATATATATATATATATATATCGTGTGTTGTAGCGTAAAGGTCAAATTGGGGAGATTATTGATGTCACCAAAGTTAAACATTTTTGTTACCACCAATGTTGTAACATCGGGTGCGACATCGAATTTGTCCTTTCTTCTAACAACTAACTTTTCATGTTTCAGTTGTTGTCTTTGATGTTGTTGACTATTGGTTGACGGTCCGGAATCGACTCCAATACTCCGTAAGGATCAAGAATAAAGGGGAGTTTTCTAGATCAAGCGGTTACAAGTCTAGAGTAGTTATTAAAGGCGGTTTATTAGCGGTTTTCCACCGAATTCGCGAGCTTAATGATAGGGAATGAGCTGGAGATTTCTAGATCCATCCACAAGGATCTACGATGCTCTTGAAGGTTGTATTCGAGCATCTATAAATAGATGACCAAGCTTTAAGAATGAAGAACAAAACAATACAAACCGATCAATCATAAATTATAAGGGCCTTGCGTAAGAAATAATTGAGTATCATACTGTTAAGTGTGATAAGTGCATCCAGATTGATAGGGAAATTATTTCTCGTTTAGGTTACATCAAATGTTGTGTCATTTCGTGTTACAATAGATTCTATTTAGATTGTTAGTAGACAGGTGTTCTTTCATATCTAGATATGACACCTTTGACGGTGTATTTTATACACTTAGCCGATTTCGGATCATAAACATTTGGTTTAGGTCTTGTAGTGGTTTATTGAGAGAATTCGAATTGTGAATCGTTCTCTACTTGATTAGTATTCATTATTAACATAGTGAATCGCTTTCCTCACAAATTATTATTTTAAATAATCTATGAAAATTTTTATCCTGGTCTCGCAAAGATTTTGACTAAGTCTTCCGTTGTTATAATCACGGCTTTACTCTCATTGTTACAACATTGACAAGAATAATCTCTCGATTTCGTAAAACACACACTTTCACTATTCTTACCAAGATATAAGACAATTACAAATGATCAGCTAAATAAGATTGATCTTGATAGTCTTATATTGGTTGATAGATATGGATGCAAGCTTCAATCAATGGTTTTAAGGAATATAGATGTGTTTTTTGGATTTCTATATATCAACTTAACCAAGAAGGACCCAACTTACGAGGGTACCTAGAATCTAATCTGTGATTGCAGGAAGATTCAAGAATAGTAGAAAGGAAAAATGTTCTTGAGGTCGTCTGGTACATTGACAATGGGTGTTCAAAACATATGACCTTTAAGAAGCTTCTACTTTCTAACTATCGACTATAGATGGACTAAGAGTCATGTTCGAGACAACAATTTTGGGCTAACCAAAGGAGTTGGAACCTTGATGATTTGTGACATTCAAGTCAATAAGGTTTACTCTGTCAAGGGTTGAAACATACTCACATTGCTGTTTCATAGTTTTGTGATAAGGGTTTTAGTGTTAAATTCACATGTAATGCATGCTATGTTTTAGATGGTCTCAATTAAAATATATTATTGGCTGGAGTCGAGACAAGGTAATATTTATGTTGCCGACTACAAAAAGTTGTCCTAAAGATACTTGTCTTGTTGCAAAGAGTTCATATGACTTAAGTTGGTTGTGGCATAAACGCCTTGACCACTTAAACTTCAAAACTCTTAATAAAATTGCAAGGAAATCTTTAGTTAAAGGACTCCAGATAGGGTACATTCAAAGAACCATGTATGTGATGCTTGTCAAAAAGGAAAACAAACTAAAACTTCTTTTAAAAAAATAAGTAGTCCTTCTTCGTAAAGGATTCGAACTACTTCATTTGGATCTTTTCGGTCCTGTCAATCCTCTCGGCTAAAGTGGAAGAAAATACACCTTGGTAATTGTAGATGATTTCTCAAGATTCACCGGTTATTTTCTTGTACAAGAAGAATGAGACTATGACAAAGATTCCAGAATTTCTTAAAAGAATTCAAAATGAAAAAGGATTACGTATTGTTAAAATTAGAAGTGATAAAGGTACTGAATTCCTTAATACACTTGTTGCTAACTATTGTACCGAGAATGGTATAGCTCACAAGACATCATCCGTAAGGACACCGTTGGTCCCTAAATTGAGTGATTAAGAAGAATTTGAATAACCTTCCAGAGATAATCTAGAAGGGGGTTGAATAGATTATCTAAATTTTTACAAATTCAGATTATTGAACAACTTGAGTTGCAAACCCTTAAATCAAAGTGTCATGGAAACGAGTTTATACTCAATCTATATTGGATCTAAAGCAATCTGAAATATTGTTTGATTAGTTTGTAAGTAATAACAGGAATTGAAAGTAGAAAGAAAGAACATAAAATTTATAGTGGTTCGGATCGAAAGATCCTACGCCCACTCTCCTTCCACAATCCTCGTGAAAGGGCCTTCACTACTTACTTCCTTCCTTACTTACGCTTTACAAGAAATATCTTCACCTTACAGTTTCCTTCTTGAATTTTTGAAATTATGGCTTGAAGATGTAAGTGATATTGTTCTATAAACACTATGAGAACTATGAACGTAAAGTACGTTCGTATGTGTGAATACAAAACTTGTGAGTGCTTTGAATGTGTTACAATTTGCTTGTGATTCTTAGAATTGCGTAAGTTGATCTATTCTAATCAAGGGGCCTATTTATAGAGATTTGATGCTTGGTGGTTGTAACTTCCTTACTGATTCTTCTCTTGTTAGTTATTACCAATTTACTAAATCTTGTAACTTCTTCTTGATTAGTTGAAACTGTTCTTGAAACTACTTGATTTTCTAACACTTTACATCATCTTCCTATCTCATATTCAGACGCGGTCCACCTCATCCGACTTTCTTCATGTCTCAATGATTTGTCAATCTTGAAGTGTCCAAATGTCTGCTATTTTGTCTTTGGTCTTGACTTGTCTTCATCTGTCTTCTTGTGCTTGTCCTCATCTGTCTTTTTGTACTTAGTCTATTACAAGTTTTTATTACATCACCGCTATACAAAGGTTCAAATTTGGTCATCCTATTTTACATTTAACTTCATCAAAACTAAATACATTTTTGTCCTAACAATTTTCCCATTTTTGATGATGTTAAAAGACAACTCAAGAAAAGGAATGTGTTAGTAACTTAGAATTAGAAAACTCCACAAAGTAGACAGCTAAGTCACTTAGTCGACAAATAAGTATAGACAATTAAGTCACTTAGTCGGATAGTCGGATGATCATAATATCGGATAGTCAAGATTACCGATTTATAGACGAATTAGTGTTATAAAATTTTAATCAAGTCTTCTTCAATCAGCTTTATTTTCAAGAATTAGTTAATTAGAAGATTAAGTCAAAAAATTTAGTTTTAAGCAATAGTCTCATATGAATAGGTCAAAATATATTCACAAGTATTTCGAGATAATTCATGATTCACCACTTACAAAATGTTATCGACAAAGATCACATAAAGATAAGATCTAGACATACCACCTCTTCTTCTCGGTATACTTAGCCGCCGAAGACCCTATTTTTAGGGGACACCGTCTCTCCTCCTTCAAAGAAGGTCACCGTGGTTTCGCTTTGATCAATAGTGCTTTACCTTCTCATGATCAAGTCGACCATCTTTCGTCATAGGAGGAGCCATGGGTGAGTATCTTTGGTGCGACTACATCTGCATTTGAACTCATCGTGGGCAATGTTCATCGAGGTATTGGTAGAATTTTGAGTCCCTTTCTTCCAACCATTCGTGAAATGCGATGTTCTCGCCCAAGCCCCGGCTGATTTTCTTACAAACATGGAATGCGAAGATCCATTCTGCCTCGAAGGATCTCCACCTCTCTTGATCTCCCATTAGCGGGACTTCTTTAGGCACCACTTAACTTCTATGGTATGGTCGAAAGACTTCAACACCACTGCTCATTCGTTCCACTCTGAACCCATATTCTCATCTTCCGATCATAGAACTTCCCGCTGCCTTCTCCTACTCCCTCCTCTTCTTGGCATCTCTTCTTTTGTACTTAGTCATTTCCTCCCTCTTTCTCTTTCTAATTTTCACCTCTTCGGCCACCTCACTGGAGTTTTCTTTTGTTGGCTCGAAGCCTTAGCTCTTCCAACCGGTATACTCGAGGATGAGGGTTGAATGGTCTAGATGGGTGCAGGATCTTGTACAAGGAGTTCTTCAACTTCAGTATTTAGTGACGGGTTCAGCCGCTCTAAATCCTTGTCCTCGTCTTAACCTCTTTAGAACCTCGCTGAGACTTTCCTTCGATTCTTTCTTGTTTTCTTCTCCAGCCTTTTCAGCTTCTTCGGCCAAAGACCTCCAACTTCAAATTCAAAGCCAGGATCTTGTCATCTTGGGCATCCACTCTTTTCTTGAGCTCACCATCTTCCCCTTTTTCGCATCAGCAAAGCGGGTGTTGCAGATGGTGGCTACTTGTTCAATCTGGCCCATAAGTTCATGCCTCGACAAGCCCTGTCTTCCGATCCAATTTATCAAATATCTTCTCGTTGGGCTGCCTCAACTCCCCTTAACTCATTCTTTAGCTTTGCAGTGAGAGATGTTTTCTCCATGATCATAGACATGTTCGAGGATCTGCTGAAAGGATGCTTCTCTTCTGCCCATGCCACCTTGGCTTGCTCATTCACCATATCCTTGATTTCTTCGTAGGCATCTTGAACATACTTTTTGACCCAAGCCTCCTGCTTGTTCTCCTCTTTTGCAATCTTATGATTTACAAGAGCCATCTATTCTTTAAATCTGATCCTTGACAAATGAAGGTCGATGTTTGTCTTGATCTTGACTACCGCAACTATATTCTCCTTTGTTGTTGAAGTGACAAAGTCTGGGATCGAGTTGAAAAGCATTCGGACACGCAGCCTTGAGACTTGCCACTTCTTCTTTCGGGGCTTCCACCTCGGATGCGAGACAGAGACGAGGATGGATGAGCAATCTCCAACGATGGAGAAGATAGAGTTAGATCTATCTCCTCAATCGGAATTAAAGCTTCCTTCGCAGAGGTAGGGAATCTCGCCAATGTGCTCTTCTTGTTAGCACTTCGATTCCACCACCGCTGTCACTTGCTCAAGCCTGTCTTGCTCGCTTGTACCTCCCCGTCGTATCCATCTCAAGCGAGGCTCATCGGCAGCCTCCACCGCTACTCCTATCTCACCCTCCACTTCTACCCCTTTCTCTGTCTCCATCTCATCCCCTTTCTCAGCAGCCTTCCTTCTCGGCCTCCTTATCAACCTCCTTATCTCCTCCTTTTTCAGCCTCTGGTTGGTCACCGGCTCACCGGTAGGAGACCCCAAGTAGACTCGTTTGAGGATGTAGTCGATAAATTGATTTTCTGAGATAATCTCCTCAAACGACTTGAGTCTAGCTTTCTTGAGCACTGGTTTCTCCCATATGGAGAGATAATTCCCTCCGCTTCTCCTACTAGAATCGTTATTTCCTCGAAGGATCTCGTCCTTATCCTTCTCAATAGCCGGACATCCACCATTTCCTTGAAGCTCAGTTCATCTACCAAGGCTGATTCCTTCTTGATCGATACCTCTTCCCAAGAATACTAGAATCTGTGGGACCCGTTTCTCCGATGGGTTTGGAAGATGCAGGTATAAGTCCTGGTTCGGATGTGGTTGAGGATAAGAATGAGAAGGGATCATCTCGTGGCTTGTGTTGGTGGTTGGGTTGGACTTTTGGTAGTAGGTCGTTTTAGAGGCTCGAGGCAGTGACCTTGTCCGCCTCATCATCGCCAAAGTTGGGAAGCGAGATAGTTCGGGCTCACGAAGCCTCTTTGATGACGATGAGGATGAGGATTGTGCAACTTCTTCAAATTCCTCCCCAAAGGATATCTCTATCCTTTCCTCCCGGCCCGAGGTCCTAGCAATCTCAGTAGAGACACTTCCCCTTGGGAAGTTGTTCTCTCCGTTCTTTCCTCCTCCTCTTTCGATTCATCCTCGGATGAGGATTCATCCTGCAGATCGTCTCCACCTTCTTCGTCTTAGCTTTAGTAGCTTTCTTCTTGGGGGCAGTGTGCGGGAATCTCCTCATCTCTCTCCGAGCCTGATGGACCATAGATCTTTTCATCCTTGGTGAGCAGACTTCTTCGCTTTGTGTACTTCTTCACTCCTACCTCCCGGTTGAGGTTTTCCGACCCCAACTTCATATCCAGGATTATTGTAATCCCGGTCATCGTCTCCAAAGATCCACCTCGGCCTCATCTCCGAAATATGTTCTTTTAAAAACTTCTTCCTTTCTTCCACCAATCATGAAAATAATTGTCGAGCCCGATTAACTTCCACCCCATCAATAATAGCCCTCGACAACATATCCTAGGCATTGTTAAGCCATCGTGACTCTATTGCTCTCCCAAGATACACTTGGTCAAAATCAACATCAACAAATGGTATTTTCTTCTCAAAGATAGGTCTTTTCATATTTGTAGTAGTATATTGATGAGACTTCCTCACTATAAAAATAAAGCTTTCTAAGTGCTCATCATTTTTGTAAATAAACGGATTAACTTCTTCAAGATTTAATCCGAAAATCTAACCTAAATCTTCCACGAAACTACTACCTTCTTCTTCTTTCCGTTGGAATGAACTCGGGATTCAAAAGCATTTGTCTTCATTTTTGCTCTTGTTAAGAATTCCACCTGCTAAATCATTAAGAGTTTTATTCTTCGATGGCTTCATTGTGCGGTATTATTTCGAGACCTCTTGACTCCAAAAGTTGCGGAATCTCAAGTGACTGGATCGGTGGTTGTATCCCAATCGACAAACATTTTTTATTTGGTTTTGTCTCTGATTTTTGCTAGATCATAATCGAACTTGATCTTTGGTTTGCATTTATCCGCCATTACCGAGGGTTATAAAGGTTTGAGAGGGAAAAGGAAATTTGAGAGAGTAATCTGAATAGTTTATATGTGCGTAAATAATAATATACACACGTACTCCTATTTATATGGAAAGAGATTTGAATAAAATATTATAAACTCTCATTATTAATCGATAAAGTGAAAACTAGGTTTTCGTGCCATCATAAAAGAAATTATAACAATTTATTCTAAAAAGTGTAATGAATAAAATAATAGATAAATTTAATATGTTGTGTGTGGAATGGTTGATGATTCATATTTCGTAAACCGCCTCCAATTTATGCTCGTGAATATCACTCAACGTTTTCAAAAGCAAATTTAATAAAAATTTCGGGTCCGTAGTAACTTCTTTACGACAAGAAGTAACTTATTTCCTTTTACTTTTCAGCTAATTGGAGAGATAAAAGCTGATAAATAATTTTTTATTTATAAAAAATAGGAACCCTTATCTTTTTAGAAAATAATTTTTAAAAGAACAACTCGAGTGAATTCATTATTGAATAATTCAAATAATTATGATATTAAATTCACATATTAATTATGTGAACTAATATACATAGTTTTGATAAATAATTAAAAGAATACGAGGGTTAGAAATACATCTTGTTATATTTCACCTAGTAGGTTGATTTGTAAAGTTGTCTGTCTTACTTTTAGCGAGATAAGGTGTACTCATCTTGTTCCTATGAAAGTTGTATCAGCTAGATTTGAAATTTCTGAAAATAAAAACACCGAGATAGACCAGGTAGTATCCTTTGTAAGTAATTGGACAAGGTACATATACTCATCTGTCTTGAACTAACATATGACTATTATGTATTTGTCTCAATTACTTCATGTCGACAAGAAAATATCAAGTTAGTTTAAGATCAATAGATTAATCCTTGATTCTTAAGTCCTTAGAGGAGATCAATGATATCGGCTCTGTGATTATCCATATGATCTTTTACAAGTCTGATACTTCTTTATGGACATAGTAAAATAAACGAGAGATATAAAGATTGAAAAGCATAAGATATAGATTATAGATTAACTAAAGAAGCATCTAATAATCCTAATTCTATAGACAATTCCTTGAACCTTGTCTGCTAAAGGTTTTGTCAAAATGTCGGCTCTTTGGAAATCAGTCGATATCTTTTCTAGTCGATGTCACCTTTCTCAACATGATCTCGAATAAAGTGATAACGAATGTCTACATGCTTGCACTTAGTATGTAAGGCTGGGTTAAGGTAATAGTTATGACACTATTATTTTCACAAAAGATCGGTACATCTTTTGACTAATCCAAATGAGTTGTGAACAACAACTTCCAGGTATCATATACTCGGCTTGATAGTGGAAGTAGCTACAAAGGTTTGTTTCTTAGACAACCATGAAATCAGCTTACTTCCCAAAAATTGGCAAGTTCCGGAGGTAGATTTCCTATCTATCTTTCACCCACCAAAGTCTGAATCTGAGTATCCCAACAACTCAAAATAATCATCACTTGGATACCACAGTCCTACATTTATTGTACCTTTCAGTAAATTTAAGAATCTTCTTGGCTTCCTCAAGATGACTCTTCTTTGACTTTACTGGAAACCGTGCACAGACACCCACCGCAAAAAAATATGTCAGTCTACTAGCAATTAGATATAATAACGAACCTATTAGACCTTGATACTCTATTTTATCGTTGTCTTCCCCTTTGTCATCTATATTCATGGAGAAGTTTGTCATCATAGGTATTTTGGCATCTCGGGCCGGTACCTATTCCAAACTTTTCAATTAGATCCTTTGCATATTTGGTGGGCTTATGAAGATTCCCTTCTTAGTATGTTTGACTTGAAGTCCAAGAAAATATGTCATTTCTCCCATCATGAACATTTCAAATCCACTTTTCATAAGATGACTGAATTCATCACATAAAGATATGTTAGTTGATCCAAAGATTATATCATCAACATAAATTTGTACTAATAAAAGATCACTACCAAATTCTTTTCTAAATAATGTTCTATCTATTTTACCTTTCACAAAATCATTCTGAATTAGATAATCGGACAAAGTATCATACCAAGTTCTTGGCGCTGTTTAAGTCCATATAGAGCTTTCCTCGGTCTGTAAACCTTGTCTCCTTTGACAAAGCATGGGGGCTGCTATACATAAACCTCCTCGGCTAAGATTCCATTTAGAAATGTTGATTTTACATCCATTTGAAAAGCGTGAATCTTTTAAAAGCGACATATGCTAAGAACAATCTTACGGCCTCCGGATGAGCTACTGGTGTAAAGGTTTCATCATAATCAATCCCTTCGATTGTAAATAACCTTGAACAACTAGTCGGCTTTATTTCTAACCACAATATTGTTCGCATCCCTTTTGTTTTTAAAGACCCACTTAGTTCCAATGACTTTTTTATGATGAGGCCTTTCAACAAACTCCCACACGTCTTGTCTTTGAAAGCTGATTCAGCTTCTTCTTGCATAGCATTAATCCAATTGGAATCGAGTTAGAGCTTGATGGTGACTTAGGTTCAAGTAATGAAACATAACAACTAAACATACAATCTTGATTTAGTCGTGTCCTTGTCCGACTCCAATCTAAATCTCCAATTATTTGTTCGGTTGGATGATAAATCATTACCCTTTTACCTTTGTCTTTTACGGGGATGAAGATTTGTCTGAAATATCCTTTTCAAATGATATGTATTACCTTGAGAACCTTCTTCCCGATTATCTGGGAAAGTAGTTGTCCTGATCGGTGACTTTGAGGAACTTTCGTGCTCTTTTTCATTATTTGAGTCTGATTCTTCTTCCTCGTCGGAATCGATTAAGTTCATAGAACTTCACCGTTGATCTTTTGATAGTCATCTTATCTAGATCATCTGATATCTTTGTAACGTTATCTCGTATCTCTAGACCCAAAAGTAGATTAATCAAATACAACATGTGGTGTTTCTTCCACACACAAGATTGTCTTATTAAAAACTCTATAAGCTTTAGTCATAGATGAGTATCCTAAGAATATCTCATCTGCAATCTTAGCATCAAAAGTTTTTAAATAAGATTTTCCATTGTTGTGAATGAAACACTTACAACCAAAAATATGAAAATACGAAATCTTGGGTGATCTACCCTTCCATATTTCATAAGGGGTTTTACACTTATTTTTAACAATCAGACATCTATTTTGGATAAAGCAAGCAGATTAATGGCTTCGCCCAAAACTTGTGTGGAGTGTTATATTCGAGACAACATAGTTCTTGTAGCTTCTTTTAGAGTTCTGTTTCTCCTTACAACAACTCTATTTTGTTAGGGTGTCCTTGCGGCCCGATGTCTCGTGTGCTATACCATTCTCGGTACAATAGTTAGCAAGAAGTGTGTTAAGGAATTCAGTACCCTTACCACTTCTAATTTTAACAATACTTAAATCCTTTTTATTTTGAATTCTTTTAAGAAATTGGAATCTTTGTCATAGTCTCATTCTTCTTGTACAAGAAAATAACCCTGTGAATCTTGAGAAATCATCTACAATTATCAAGGTATATTTTCTTCCACCGAAGCCGAGAGGTGTGAGTGGACCAAAAAGATCCATATGAAGAAGTTCCAGAATCCTATCTAAAGAAGGACTATTTATTGTTTTAAAAGAAGTTTTGGTCAGTTTTCTTTTTTACAAGCATTGATTGTGGTAAAATCGACAAGTGATATTAAGACAACCAAGTTATCCAACCCAAGGGAAAAGTATTGCAATGAGTCCCTAGAAATGTGAGTCTTCAATGACTATTGTCGCAACACGGTTTTGAGCCAAAACTATTAAATGCTTGAATTAAAATCAAACAACAACAACAGAGCTATGAATTAAGCAAGAGTAAGCTAAACAATTACCAAGCTAGGAATTCTCAAAAATCAATTGGGATAGGGGTGCTAGGGATAATCTCCATCAAGGAATCAATGATCACACACTATGATTACATCAAATTGATATTCAACTAAGATAGAAAGCATTAACATCATGTAATTAAGTCTCCATTAATCACACAATGCCTAAGGTGAGTATTCTTAGTGCAACTAATCTCTCAATTACGAAGCACCTAATTCATACAATCATACACAATTAAAACTCGATTAATCTCTAATCACGTTAGCTCAACTTTCGTTTGTTACTAGGGTGATCGAAAACTAATCAAAAGAGATAAAAAATGCATGAAGCACAATTATAATCACAATTAGGGCACTAACTATCTCAATTGAACATCAATCGTTAACAATCATAGCACAAGAAATCAATCATCCTCAATTTCAATTATCCCAAGCACAAGTGACTTAGTCCATGGAGCAAATTGCCAAATCCATGGGTGAAAAATCTAGTTGCTCGATCACAATGCTAATCACAACAATTAAACAAAAGAAATGAGTAGATAGGAAGAACATCACCAATTGAACCAAATGATCAATGCAATGAATGCTTGAATCTTCAAATGTAAACTCACCTTCACTTGAATTACAACATAAATTGACTAAACTAATGGATCAAAGTCTAATCTAATCAACAATTAATGAAAATCTAGCTAAAACTATCAATCTAATCAACCTAGAAGGAAAATTTGGCTTGGGAACTGAAAAATCGCCCAAAAGCTGTAAAATAAGCGCTACGGAGAATGATATTCTCTATTTTTCGTTCAAGGGTATTAAATGGGGAAATTTCTGAAAATCGGAGCCCTCGAGTCGAGCTCGGTGAAATCGTGGGTGCGCTTTTCTTAAAAACATCCAGCCTTGACTCGAGCTCCCAACCTCAACTCAAGCTTGCTACAAAATTTACATCCCTCGACTAGAGCTTCAGCCCCTCGAGTCGAGGCCTCCCCACAGCAAATTCTACCAAATGTCTGCAACCTCGAGTCGAGGGCCCTGAAGCTCAACCCAAGGTCGAGTCCAGAGAATTTTCTCGGCCCGATGATCGCCTCCGACCCCATTTTCTCTCATCTCATTCGTCCCATTCCCGTATGAATATCCATGAACTCGATTTGGTCCAATTACACCTGAATTACCTGAAAACGAGATGAAATACATCAAAAATCCATCATTTCCACACTAGTGACACTTTATTTGCAAAGAAGTGATACTTTACACCTTAAAGCTAAAAAAATTAACACTTTTCATCACTTTATGCAAATAAATACCTCATAAAATCATGCATCAATTCACTCTTATCAAGCATCACGGACATGGTTCTTTGGAAATACTCTATCTGGGAGTCCTTTAACTAAGGATTTCCTTGCAATTTTATTAAGAGCTTTGAAGTTCAAGTGACCAAGACGTTTATGCCATAGCCAACTCAAATCATCCGAACTCTTTGCAACAAGACAAGTATCCTTAGGACAACTTTTGAAGTTAGCAACATAAATGTTACCTCGTATGACTCCAGCTAATAGTATATTTTCATTGATACCATCTAAAACATAACATGCATTTGATTGGAGTGTATAGGGTAAGAGTTATTAAGACCAATCAACAAAATATCGAACCCAAGGGAAAAAGTATGCACATGAGGTTCTAGAAATACAAGTTATTAGTGACTAGAGTTGCAACAATGGTTTGGAACAAAAACAACAAAACACAAGCAAGAATACGATGAAACAACAAGCAAGCAATAGATCGAACACTTAGAATGCGATAACAAAAACAACACTAAATGGTGGGATAGAGGTGCTAGGATTAACATCCATCAATGAATCATCAATCAACAAGCTACAATTGAATCAAATTGTAAATCAACTAAGATAGAAAGCATAAATCATCATGAAATTAATCACTCCATTAAAATCACAATGCCTAATGTGAGTATCCTTAGTCTTTCCCATCTCTCAATGTAGAAATCCCCAATTCATACAATCATGCAAAATTGAAACTTCGATTAACACCTAATCACGTTAGCTCAACTCGCCTATTGCTAGGGTGATCAACCATTAATCAAAAGAAACAATTTTACACAAAGCACAATTACGAATCACAATTGGGTAGAAAACTAACGTTAGTATCCTTAGTGCAACTAATCTCTCGATTCCGAAGCACCCAATCCACACATTCATACACAATTATCACCCGATTAATCCCGGATCACGTTAGCGCAACTCTCGTCTATAGCTAGGGTGATCAAACACTAATCTAAAGAGATAATTATGCATAAAGCACAAATGAGAATCACAATTAGTAAGCAATCTACTCAATTGATCTCCAATCATCAACAATTATAGCATCATCAATCAAATCATCATCAATTTCAATTAACCCAAGCACAAGAGAATTATCCCATGGTGAAATCCATGGGAAGAAGATAGAATTGATCAAACACAAAGCAAGTCACAACAAATAAGAAATTAAAGAGATAAGAGAGGAAAAACATCACCAAATGATCTTCAATTAACCAAAATAGGAATGCTTGAGTCTTCAACACCAATCTCCAAATGAATTACAAGCTTGAATTGAAAGGATTACAATGATCAAAATGCTAATCTATGGCTAATCTACCAACATTAATTGAAATCTAATTCTAAATCTAACTTCTACACTAATCTAAGATGGAAATTGGCTTGAGGCTTGAGAAATCGCCCCAAAACCGCTACTAACTGCTACTATGAACTCCTTTTTTTTTTACTCACCCTCCCGAATCGCCCTGCTTTAAATACGAATTTTTGGAAAATTCTTCCTCGAGTCGAGGGTCAGGCCTCGACTCGAGGTCCCTGCCTTTTCACCTCCCTCGACTCGAGGGTCATGCCTCAGTCGAGGCTCATGCCATTTTCTGAATTTGGTCCTTTCTACACATCCTCGACTCGAGGCTCTTGTCCCTCGACTGCAGCTCGAGTCCAGGGGCATTTTTCTCGCGCGGGGCTTACGCCACCGACCCTGTTCTCATCCCGGATGTCCGTCTCTTCATTATAAGCCTAATGGTACTCTCGGTTTGGCTTGGCAAAATTTCACCGATTTACCCGCAAAACGGGCGAAATACATCAAAACCTCTCAAAGTAATACTTTTTAGGCAAAAGAGTGATACTTTTCACATTTAGGCACAAAAATCATACTTTAGCTCACTTTTTGCACTAAAAATAGCCCTAAAAACATGTATCAATTCACTCCAATCATACCCCAAACTTGAATTGTTGCTCGTCCTCGAGCAACGTAGAAACTAAGAACAAAGGAGTGAATTGATTGCAATTATGTCACATGGCACCATAGGCGAAAAATAAGACAATCGAACTCATCAATGATCACTTGTATCAATGCAACTATCCACTAGCCATCAAGACAAATCATCCTCAAACAAATGCTCAATCCAATACTTAACACATTGCTCCTTCCATGGAGTGTTTCACTCTTCACTCAAGTGTATCAAGGTTTAAAGCACTCAATCATCAATTCACAAATAAGTACACCATATGCTTGCCACAAGACTTAATCTCAATCAAAATCATTTGTGATCAATCAAGAATCAAAGAGGTCTTTCTTCTAGGTTGTAATGTAGGCTCTTTGGAAAGGTGGGATATTTATGGATAAGAGTGACTAAGTAGTAGAGACTTGAATGTAAACTAATCCATACAATGCACATCTCTTCACTTTCATCTAGCAACACTCTTCCTTTTTAACTTCAATGATCATTCCACCATTCACTTGAGCTTTCTCTTTTAAGCTCACAAATTGAATCATTTCATTTCATGCATTTTCTTTACAATTCAATCTTTCACAACCTTTCTTCTCTTCTATCTTTTTACACATCATCACTTAGCTCATCATCTTCCCACACTTAGCAGTCAAATCACCATCATTAGCCAACATTCAAGCTCAACTAAACATAGGACAAGAAAGGCTCATCAAAATAGGCTAAATGGTTTCAATTTCACTTGGCTTGCCAAAGAATAAGGATCATAAGCTCAACATGGGTCACTAAGGGAATCAAATGTATTTGGTAGGAAAGTATTTGGCAAAGTAACTCATCATATCAAACATGGCCTCTTATCATTTTCAAAACATTACACAAAGATCAATATCCACAAGTCTAGTGGCAAGTTCTAGCATACAAATCATGAATGATGCACTCACAAGAAATCAATCAACCGTATAAGATGTACGATTATTAAGGCACAAAAGCTCACGGGCTTAAATTGAGCAATGAATCAAGAATTTTCAATCACATTCATCTTCACATAATTAATCAAGCAACTAGCATCAAGCTACACATCTACTAATGATCATATCAAAATCCAACAATCTTACAACTCAAGCACAAATGCTCATGTACATAACCTCAAGCATACTCACTATATCAAGATGATACTCAAAAATATGTCAATTAATCCACTATTAAGCTCAAAACAAATGAAGCTCAAAAAATAGATGCAAGAAATCAAAGATACCAATATAGCTTAATCAACAATAAACAATAAGCTCAACAAACCCCATAATCATAGAATAGCACAAAAGATAGGCAAAGTAAGAAAAACACCTCCCCAAACTTAGACAAGTCTAAGTTTGAAAGGAAGTGTTGTACCAATAAGCCTTTAAACTACTTCTTCCTTCAAACATTTAGGGCTCATCATGCTTTCTAGCTCTTTCCTTCTTGATCTTGCATTTCCTTGCAATTCCATTTGCTTTTCCATCCAAGTAGTGAGTATCCTACAAACGAGCAAACTAATTCATCAAAATAACCATCACCAAGAGATGCAATTATACCATAAATGACAAACACCCCCAAACTTGAATGAAGATATGAATTCAAGTTTGAATGAGAGTGAGAAAATATGCAACTCCTAAATGATATCAACAATTAAGCTCAACACTATATGAATCCCAAAGTATAGAGCACACTCCTAAGCATGAGCAATTAAGTAGCTAGCCAACTCTCCCAAAAATAAAACAAAAATACTAAACTACCAAAAGAACACAAGAAAAGAAATAAAAAGGATGGGTTGCCTCCCATCAAGCGCTATTTTTATTGTCCTTATGCCGGACTTATTCTTTCACTTCCATCTTCCTTCATCGAAATGGCCAAGGATAGCGATCCTCCTTGCCATTGTATCTCAACCTTTGAGCTTCAAAATTTTGGAGGTTCATATGTAGGATAGACCCATCATCCACATCCTTGCACTTTGATGATGGTTGTCCTCCTTGCTTTCTCACCAACATCCTTCTCCCTTTCTTTTCTCCAAGGATGCCCAAGCACTTCTTTAATTCTTTCCTATAATCAAAGTTCTCAAGAGGTAAAATCAAATCATTAGAAGCATCAATTTCAATTAAATCACAAATTGAAGAGTTAGAAGGTATAGAAATGCTCATTTCAATCTTCAATTCCTTATTTGGTGCTTCTAGATTTGCTTGTTCATTATTGCTCATGTCCATCAATGGACATTCCTCTTCATCACTCTTGATAAGAAAATCTTCCTTTTCATCCTCATCGCTTGGACCCTCTACCACATCTTCTTCAATTGTATTTTCTTCCTCCCCTTCTTCTTGATTCTCCATGATGGTCATGTTCTTTACTTGGCGTAGGAAATTTTTGACTTGACACTTTATAAACATGAAGTGGACTTCGGTGATCTCCATAGTCCCCTCGATCCATGAATTGACCATTGCTTTGGTCTCATAGATTTCCTCATACAAGGGAAGCATTTCATCACACCTAGTGTCATTTTCCTCAATTCTTTCCAACAATACTCCAAGCATCTCTTGCAAGTTAGCTCTCACACCATGGAGTCCCCATTCTTCAAATTTAGGAGAAGCTTGTGGCATTGGATAGTCATTCTCATAGCTCCTCCTATCATCATAATAATCTTCCTCTTCCGATGCCCCTTGAAATTCGAATCCACAATATTGATTGCATGCTTGATCATAAGGCTCATAGTATGGGAACATCTCTTGAGGTGGGGGAGAAATTTCTTCACTTATCCAATCTTCATAATTGGATGGAACTTGTTGCCATTGAGAATTATCTTCATAGTTCCTCCAATCATTGTAGCTCAATTCTTCAAAATGTGGAGGATATACCATGCTCTCTTGATAATGATATTGATTCCATGCATATGAATTGTATCCCTCCATCTAGACAAGATATCAAAGTATCAAATTCCAACAAAAATAACAAAACAAACACAAACACAAAGGCAACAAATAGTCACTTCAAACAATTCCTAAGTCTCACTTAAGGCGCAAAAACTAATTCCCCGTAGCGGCGCCATTTGATTGGAGTGTATAGGGTAAGAGTTATTAAGACCAATCAACAAAATATCGAACCCAAGGGAAAAAGTATGCACATGAGGTCCTAGAAATACAAGTTATTAGTGACTAGAGTTGCAACAATGGTTTGGAACAAAAACAACAAAACACAAGCAAGAATACGATGAAACAACAAGCAAGCAATAGATCGAACACTTAGAATGCGATAACAAAAACAACACTAAATGATGGGATAGAGGTGCTAGGATTAACATCCATCAATGAATCATCAATCAACAAGCTACAATTGAATCAAATTGCAAATCAACTAAGATAGAAAGCATAAATCATCATGAAATTAATCACTCCATTAAAATCACAATGCCTAATGTGAGTATCCTTAGTCTTTCCCATCTCTCAATGTAGAAATCCCCAATTCATACAATCATGCAAAATTGAAACTCGATTAACACCTAATCACGTTAGCTCAACTCTCGCCTATTGCTAGGGTGATCAACCATTAATCAAAAGAAACAATTTTACACAAAGCACAATTACGAATCACAATTAGGTAGAAAACTAACGTGAGTATCCTTAGTGCAACTAATCTCTCGATTCGAAGCACCCAATCCACACATTCATACACAATTATCACCCGATTAATCCCGGATCACGTTAGCGCAACTCTCGTCTATAGCTAGGGTGATCAAACACTAATCTAAAGAGATAATTATGCATAAAGCACAAATGAGAATCACAATTAGTAAGCAATCTACTCAATTGATCTCCAATCATCAACAATTATAGCATCATCAATCAAATCATCATCAATTTCAATTAACCCAAGCACGAGAATTATCCCATGGTGAAATCCATGGGAAGAAGATAGAATTGATCAAACACAAAGCAAGTCACAACAAATAAGAAATTAAAGAGATAAGAGAGGAAAAACATCACCAAATGATCTTCAATTAACCAAAATAGGAATGCTTGAGTCTTCAACACCAATCTCCAAATGAATTACAAGCTTGAATTGAAAGGATTACAATGATCAAAATGCTAATCTATGGCTAATCTACCAACATTAATTGAAATCTAATTCTAAATCTAACTTCTACACTAATCTAAGATGGAAATTGGCTTGAGGCTTGAGAAATCGCCCCAAAACCGCTACTAATCAAGCTACTATGAACTCCTTTTTTTACTCACCCTCTGAACCCTCTGCTTTAAATACGAATTTTTGGAAAATTCTTCCCTCGAGTCGAGGGTCAGGCCTCGACTCGAGGTCCCCTGCCTTTCACCTCCCTCGACTCGAGGGTCATGCCTCGAGTCGAGGCTCATGCCATTTTCTGAATTTGGTCCTTTCTACACATCCCTCGACTCGAGGCTCTTGTCCCTCGACCAGCAGCTCGAGTCTAGGGCATTTTTCTCGCGCGGGGCTTCGGCCACGACCCCTGTTCTCGTCCCGGATGTCCGTCTCTTCATTATAAGCCTAATGGTACTCTCGGTTTGGCAAAATTCCACCGATTTACCTGCAAAGCAGGCGAAATACATCAAAACCTCTCAAAGTAATACTTTTTAGGCAAAAGAGTGATACTTTTCACATTTAGGCACAAAAATCATACTTTAGCTCACTTTTTGCACTAAAAATAGCCCTAAAAACATGTATCAATTCACTCCAATCAGCATTACAAGTGAATTTGACACTAAAACCCTTATTACAAAAGCTGTGAAATAGAAAACAAATTATGCTTCAACCCTTCGACATAATAAACCTCAACCGACTTGAATGTCACCAACTATCAAGGTTTCAACTCCTTTGGTTAGCCCAAAATTGTTGTCTCCGAACATGACTCTTGGTCCATCTATAGTCTGATTGTTAGAAAGTAGACGCTTCTCATAGGTCATATGTTTTGAACATCCACTGTCGATATACCAGACGACCTCAAGAACATCTGCCCTTTCTACTATTCTTTTATCTTCTTGCAATCACAAATTTAAATTTTAGGTACCCTTTGTAAGTTAAATTTGGTTAAGTTGGTACTTTGGAATCTAGATAAACACATCTATATTTTACGAATACCAATGATTGAAGCATGCATCCATATCTATCTACCAATATAAGACTATCAAGATCAATCTTATTCACCGATCTTTTGTAATTGTCTTATACCGTGGTAAGAATGAATATGATTTGCTCCTTCCATCAAAACTATTATACTTTGGATGAGACTTTGACCTAGCCTTTGATTTTACCTTAGGAACATTTCTCCTGTTGGAGTATACTGTAAAGCAAACTTTTGTTGGGCTTTGTGAATGTATATTTGATTTCCTATTATCTCGAAATAAATGTTTTTCACATTATTGCTTTCTTTCAATAGTGATTGTTTGTGTGTCTATTTATCTTATATTGTAGACAATGTGGTGGGTTTGTAGTCACACGAGAAGATAACATTATCGGTTCCTTATAAGATATAAACAGATTCACGACCGAGATAGTTACGGACATAACTATTGGTTTAAGTTGTAGTATGAACTTGTTGGTGGCTTGTCTTGGTCATTAGTTTATACTAATACGATTGTGTCGTATTGAATGGATCACGAGATAAGACATGTTCTTCTATTCTCGATCGTCATGAAGAACTAGAGGTCTTGGTGACTCTTATAATTCTTAACCCTAAGTGTGATATTTAGGTGTGTGGGGTGCTTATTCACTACTTTGATTAATCATGGGTGAGAATCTTATTAGATTCAACATACTCTGTATTTTGGGTAGTGATATCACTCGCATGATGTCTATTCATTGGCATTAGGGCACCGTGTCAGGTCATCCAGGTGATGACGTCCTCTTGAGGATCTCATAAAGCGATTGTCGTATTAAACCTCGCAGTGGATTTAATCCGTATGACAACAAGGTTAAGTGGTACTACTCAAGGAATAATATATATTAATTAATTAAAGTAGTCGAAGCTTTAATAATTAATGGACGTGCGATATCTTTAACACGGGGAGTTATAGAGTCTAATAGAAGTCCCGATTCGGTTCGGGATAGGACGGGAGTGCAACATTAATTCTCTAGTGGGATGAATTAATGTTTTCGGGCCAAATAATGTTCTCGGGGCTGAACATAAGAATCTTTAGACTTGAAAGAAGCCCAAACCCTATACCTTCTAATGGATCCCTAGTCGGCCCATGAAAAACCTAATGAGTGTATATAAAAAGGGGCTTCAGTTCGCTTAAAAGAATAGGAAGAAATAAAAAACTGCAAGAGCCCTTTTCACCATGATTCGATAGCACGCCATCCACCTCGGTGTTCGAACGAGGTTGGGAGACAGACTAGAAGGTCTATTGTGGAATCAACGCCTTGATCTTCAAGGGTAACGAATCTAAACTTGACTTTAGATGTATGTTTAGGTTTTATTATATTTTGTTCTCTATTTTTGTATGTTTGGCATCCAACAACGATCTTGGGATCGGACCGCCTTCACCGGCGTGTTCCATCATCTCCTTGTTTGTATTTTCTTTACAAAAATATCAGGTGAGGTGATTTGTTCTTTAGGTTTCCAAGGACCAAATCTTGTCCCTTCCTTAGCTTTGGTAGGTTTGACAAAAACCCTTGGTTTTACAGATCATCTTTCTTATTTCTATCAAAACCTAACTCTGTCTTATCACTAGAATTTTGAGAAGTATCTTGAAGATTTTATCTATTGTAGATTGAGTGTTACTAAGAAGTCCTAACTTGAGATTTAACTCTCTGTTAGTCCTCTTAAAACTCTCATTCTCTGAATAGACACTTGATAATTTAATTTTTAAAGCATTCAATTCTTTTTCCAACTCACCGGTCTTTTCGGATGAAGAATTAGTGATAGTTTTAGTCTGACATTCCCCTTTGAATGAGCAGCCTAATTTTTCACTAATCCTAGTCCGACTTTCCTTGGTTAGACTAAGAATTTGATCCTTTAAACTTATATTTACAATCTCTATCTGTTTATAAGCGAGATAGAGCAGTCTCCAAATCCTTCAAAAGTTTATTAATATGACTTGGATCTGATTCGAGATAGGTTTTCACAATCATTATCGAGAAGATGAGCAATAGTTTACCTCTTTAACCATTAGACATATATCATTGTCTGATCCTAATCCAGATGAGGATGAGGATGATGATGATGATGTTCCATGAACTTCTTCTTTCTTAGCTAGAAGAGCTCTCTGGTCACATACCTCCGCCACGTTTCTTCCTCTTTTCCTCACGTTCTCTTGGGGTCGGTTGTGGACAATCGTAACTATAATGACCAGGTGATTTGTAGGTTTCCGCAAGCGGTATTAAGACCAATCAAGAATATCGAACCCAAGGGAATTAGTTTGCAAGTGAGGCCCCAAGAATACAAGTTATTAGTGACTATTGTTGCAAGACGGGTTTTGACACTACACACTACAATATAATTGCAAAAATTAAAATTCTATACTATGCAAGCAAATGATCAAACACCTAATATGCAATAACAAATAAGCTAAGATCAATGGGGGACAGGGGTGCAAGGGATAATCTCCATTAAGGAATCAATGATTAACAAGCTATGATTGTATCAAATTGCAAATAAATCAAGATAGAAAGCATAAACCATCATGAAATTAATCACTCCATTAATATCACAATGCCTAATGTGAGTATCCTTAGTACTTTTAATCTCTCAATTGAGAAGCACCCAATTCATACAATCATGCACAATTATAACCCGATTAATCCCTAATCACGTTACCTCAACTCTCGCCTATTGCTAGGGGTGATCAAACATTAATCTAAAGAGATAATTTTGCATGAAGCACAATGAGAATCACAATTAGGAAGCAATATACTCAATTGATCAACAATTCTCAACAATCATAGCATAAGTCAATCACATCATCCTCAATTTCAATTATCCCAAGCACAAAACTATTAAATTCTACATGGTGCTAAGAGCAAAAGCCATGGGTGAAAAATCTAAGAAAGCAATTAAGAGACTAATCAACACAATCAATGAATTAAAGAGAGAAAAGTAGAAGAACATCACCAATTGGCTTCAATTAACAAAAATAGGAATGCTTGAATTTCAAGCTCCACCTCTTCAATTACAACTTGGAAATGAAAATCTAATGGATCAAATCACTAATCTAATGTACAAATGCTTGAAATCAATCTAAAACTAAGAATCTAATCCAATTACAAGGAGAATTAAGATATGGAATGTAATTTCCGCCCATAAAACCTGTCTAATAATCGCTCTAAACTATGCTAGGCGGTATATACTCTATTTTCCGCTCAAAATGAGTTAAATACAAAATTTTTGGATTTGGGCATCCCTCGACTCGAGGTTGGGGCCCTCGAGTCGAGGCTTCAAAGTCGCTATCACGTTTTGCCATTTTGCCGCCAGCCTCGAGTCGAGGCTCAGCCATCGACTCGAGGAACCTCTCTTGGCCCTCTCCCTCGACTTGAGGCTCGGCCCTCGAGTCGAAGCTTCCTCCATTTTTTAAATTCCATCACAAGTGCCTTCACCCGGGTCGAGGCCCCTGGACCTCGACCGCAGGTCGAGTCCAGGAATTTTTCGACCCGAGCTCCGCCTTTGACCCCTGTTTTCATCCGTCTCGATTGTCTCTTCATTCTAAGAATGCCGGAACTCTCGGTTTGGCCAAATTCCACCGATTTACCTATAAAACGGATGAAAAACATCAAATAACTCACAAGTAATACTTTTTAGGCAAATAAGTGATACTCTACACATTTATGCACACAATCTAACACTTTTGATCACTTTTTGCACTAAAATACACCTAAAAACATGCATCAATTCACTCCAATCACTAGGTTTATTGCAAGTATAGCAAATATCTCCTTTATTTGATTTTAGACTACTTTCTCCTCTCTGACAGGTGATCGAACCTTCTTGGTCGACCTTTTTTCTTCTCATTATCGAACTCTTTTCTTCTCTATCTGTCTTGTAGTTTCATTGACTAAACATATCCCTTTTATTCCTCTTATATTTCATCTTAAGACTTTCATATCTTTTCATCAATAGAGTCATTTCTTCCTTGATTGACAAGTCGATGCCTTGGATATTTTTTCGACTCTTCTTGATGAAGGAATGCAACTATTTTTCCAAAAGTAGATGATTCAGCTTCATCTTCTTCATCTTCAATTTGAATATCATATTCTAATGCTTTAAGATGTGAAAATAGTGTATGATGAGAAATTGAAGACAAGTTCTATGTGGCATTAAGAATATTGGCATTCTCTCTCCACCTCTTACTCAAGGATCTGAGAATTTTATTGTTAATCTCCTTTTACGTATAGGACTTTCCCAAGTCAGCAGCTTTATTGAGAAGATTTGTCAACCTAACATCCAACCGATCGATATATTCACCTTCCTTCATTTTGAAAGTATCAAATGTGTGCAACACAGATTGTAGCTTATTTTCTTTAACTTGATTTGATCCTTCATAGTAACGTTAGTGAATCAAAGTTAAAGAAAATGATCTAAACACAATTTCGAAACTTCAAGAACACAAATATATCGAAAGCGACTTAACGCCGCTCCGATACCGCTTGTTTGTCCCTAGATTGAGTGATTAAGAAGAGTTTGAATAACCTTCCGCATATAATCTAGAAGGGGAGTTGAATAGATTATCTAAATTTTTACAAATTCAGATTATTAAACAACTTGAGTTGCAAACCCTTAAATCAAAGTGTCGTGAAAATGAGTTTATACTCAATCTATATTGTATCTAAAGCGATCTCAAATATTGTTTGATCAGTTTGTAAGTAATAACAAAAATTGAAAGCAAAAGAAAGAACATAAAATTTATTGTGGTTTGGATTGAAAGATCCTACGTCCACTCTCCTTCCACAATCTTATGAAAGGGTCTTCACTACTTACTTCCTTCCTTACTTCCTTACTTACAGTTTACGGCAAATATCTTTAGCCTTACAGGTTTCCTTCTTGAATTCTGGAAATTATGGCTTGAAGATGTGAGTGATAGTGTTCTATAAACACTATGAGAACTATGAACGTAAAAGTCGTTCTTATGTGTGAATACAAAACTTGTGTTGGAACCACCGATCGCCGAATCTATGAAAGTATCGATTCGGGATCGCAATCACATAAACGCAGCGGATAGAATTGTACTTTTATTCACCATAATAGGTGAAGATGAATCAGTTCTAAGGTCAGAAGCGTGATCGAAGGATGAGCCTCGAACCTCACGGTCTTACATCGTATTCCTATCCCTTTTCCTTGGACGTTGAGTGGTCAACGATCCTCCAAGGAATCAAAATCCGCCTCTCTCGATCTCACGTTTTTCACACGTCTGGAGGCTCGATGTTAGGAGTTTATTTATAGGCTACAACAGGGACCTAAGGAGGAATTAGGGTTGGGCCTCCTGATGGGCCTAAATATCCTGTGTTCGGTCAGAACACTTTACTTAAGCCCATCAATTATAACTCACCACTAAAGAGTTATAATTGAATTCTCGTCCTAATCCCATATTATAATATGGGCTCCTTTATTATGTGTACGTTTATTTCCCGTGTTTAAGATATCGAATGTCCATAAATTAATTAAATTACCGACAACTTAATTAATTTATATCTAATTCCAAGAGTAGTACCACTCATCTTTATTATTATGTCGGATTAAATCCACCTGCAGTGTTTACATAATAATATTTATGAGCTCCTCAACGGGACATCATCATCCTAAATAATTAGGACACGGATTCCTTCTATAATCAACAAAGACACCATATAAACAATGCTATCTCCCAATTCACCGAGCCTATTGATTTAATAAATCTCACCCATTGGCAAATCAAAGAAACATACATTGAGTACACGTGCCCGTTATTATATAGGGATTAAGAAGACGTACATCCATAACAACGAGAGGTCTTGTTCTTTTATATAGTCGGTACAAATTGAACAACCTCATATGGTCCCGCTCAATACATACAAAATGTACTAGTGTAACTTTATAGTCAAGATAGACTAATACCAAATTACACTACAACCATTCCAATGGTTTGTCCAAATCCATCTTGGTTGTGAGCTATTATTTATAATCTATAAGGAACTGATAGCATGATCTTCTCGTGTGACACCACGTACCATGTTATCTATAGTATAGATTAATCTGACTAAATAATGATATATATAACAATCATAAACAATAAGTATTTTGATCATGATGAATCTCATATTAAAAGGATGTTCATACTCAAAAGATGTTCATACAAAAGCTAGGCTTATAGTATACATCCTAACAACTTGTGAGTGCTTTGAATGTGTTATAATTTGCTTGTGATTCTTAGAATTGCAGAAGTTAATCTATTCTAATCAAGGGGTCTATTTATAGAGATTTTATGCTTGATGGTTGTAACTTCCTGGCTGATTCTTCTCTTGTTAGTTATAACCAACTAACTAAATCTTGTAACTTCTTCTTGATTAGTTGAAATTGTTCTTGAAACCGCTTGATTTTCTAACACTTTACATCATCTCCCTTTCTCATCTTCGACGCGGTCCACCTTATCGACCTTTTTCATGTCTCAATGATTTGTCAATCTTGAAGTGTCCAATCATCTCGCTATCTTGTCTTTGGTCTTGACTTGTCTTCATCTGTCTTCTTGTCCTTGTCCTCATCTGTCTTCTTGTACTTGTCCTCATCTGTCTTCTTATACTTAGTCTATTACAAGTTTTTATTAGATCACCGGTTATACAAAGATTCAGCTGGTCATCCTATTTTACATTTAACTTCATCAAAACTAAATACATTTTTCTCCTAACAAAGCACCTCAACAAAATAGAGTTGTTGAAAGGAGAAACAGTAATCCTAAAAGAAGGCTGCAAGGACTATGTTATCTCGAGTACAACACTCCACACAGGTTTTGGGCGTAAGCCATTAATACCGTCTATTTCATTCAATATAGATGTCTCGATTGTTAAAAATAAGTGTAAAACCCCTTATGAAATATGGAAGGGTAGATCACCCAAGATTTCATATTTTCATATTTTCATATTTTTGGATGCAAGTGTTTCAATCACAACAATGGAAAATCTCATTTAAAAACTTTTGATGCTAAGATTGCAGATGAGATATTCTTAGGATACTCCTCGTGTCTAAAGCTTATAGTGTTTTTAATAAGAGAACCTTGTGTGTGGAAGAAACACCACATGTTGTGTTTGATGAATCTACTTTTGAGTCTAGAAATGCAGATGACATCACAAAGATATCGATGATCTACATAAGATGACTATTAAGAGATCGGTGAAGTTCTATGGACCGTAATCGACTCGGATGAGGAAGAAGAATCAGACTTGAATAAAGAAAAAGAGCCTGAAAGTTCTTCAAAGTCACCGATCGGACAACTACCTTACCGGACAATCAGAAGAAGCTTCGAATGTAATACAATATATTTTGAAAAAGATATTTCGAGACAAGTCTTCATCCTGGTAAAAGACAAAGGTAAAACGTTAGATTAGGTTTTTAGTTTTGATGAGTTAAATTGTATGGACTAGACAAGCTTATGTAAATAAGATAACTAATGAGAGTGAATTGATGCATGATTTGATGTGGTATTTATGTGCAAAAAGTGATGAAAAGTATTAGTTTTTTAGATTAAAGGTGTAGAGTATCACTCTTTGCATAAAAGGTATTATTGTGTGAGAATTAATGATGTTTCAAGTGTTTCATCTCATTTTCGTGGTTTTCGGAGGAATTAGACTGAACCAAGAGTATCGGGAGTCATACGGCGAAGAGACGAACACCTGGGGTGAAAATGGGGGTCAAAAGCGAAGGTCGAGTCCATAAAATTCCATGGACTCGACCATTGGTCGAGCCCGGGGCACCTCGGGTCGAGGTTGGTGCATAAGGAAAAAGTGTGAAATTTTGGGCGTGTTGAAGTAGCTTATGTATTATAAATGGCGCCTTTATGACAAAGATCGCACCCAGCCAAAGCTGTAAGGCGCTCCTAAAGCGCGCGTGTTGTCCCGTGTTCGATCCTTGCTAGAGGCGAAATTCTTGATTTTTTTAAAAGCAGGCCACGCTTGAGAAGCTATATATATACTATAAAAGGCGAGTTGTTAACAAGATTGTGGCCTGCCCAAGTGGCAAAGCACTCGCCCATTTGCGTTATTGTCGCGGGATCAATCCCTGAAGGTGGCATTTTTTAATATTTTTTTATAAGAGCCTCAACACTCAACCAAGATGAACATATACAACAAAAAGCGGGTGCCTAGCCGAGATGGCAAGAGACTCGCCCGCCCGCTCACAAAGACCGGGTTTGAACCTTGTACATGCAAAAATTTTATTTTATTTTTTTAAAAGACCCCAAGCTCAACTAGAGGCCCCCAAAATTCAGATTTTTCTCTTTTTAAACCCCCTTGGACGAAAAACAGAGCATAAGTTAGTTTAGGAGGTTACCACTCGTTTGTAGGGCGATTTTCTCTATTTTAAGCCATTTTCTCTTTCCTAGATCATTAGATTCACATTTTCTAGTTAGATTTCAATTAATTGTTGATTAGATTAGACTTTGATCCATTAGATTTCTCAATTCAAGTTGTAATTCAAGTGAAGTGAAGATACTTTGAAGATTCAAGCATTCAATATATTGATCATTTGGCTTAATTGGTGATGTTCTTCCTCTCTACTCTTTTCATTTGGTTAATTATTGGTTAAAGAACACTTCTCGTATATCTTCAAACACATTACGCACCGTACTTTTGCATTCTCTAGATAGATTGTTAGTTTGAAGAAAGATAGAAAGACGAAGATCGTCAACAATTGTATCTGTAATCTTTAGTGAGTAAGTAAATGAGTAAGTAGTCGAGGCCCTTCTTCGAGTTGAAGAAGGAGAGTGGATGTAGGATCATTTGATCGAACCACTATAAATCCTGTGTCATTTACTTTCTCGCATTTATTTCTATTGATAATCTGTTTGTTCAAATTCATTTAAGACTCGCTTTAGATCCTATTTCAAAGATTGAGTTTAAAATTGTTTGCGCTTTTCATCTTTGATAATCTGAAATGATAATCTAAATTTTTCAAAAGATTGAGATAATCTATTCACCCCCCTTCTCTAGATTATCTCTGGAAGGTTCATTTATTTTCACTAAATACTCAATCTAGGGACCAACAAGTGGTATCGGAGCGGTGTTAAGTTGTTTCGATATTTTTGTGGTCTTGAAGTTTCAAATTATGTTAAGATCAACTTCTTTATCTTTGATTCACTAACATTACTAATAAGTTTCTATTGAGTTTCTTGTTTACCATGTCTACTATCAAAAGTAAAAAGACTAGGAGTCTACTTGTAATTCTCCATTGAAGATTATGATTAATAGAAGTTTATGATGGAAAATCATCTAAAAGCTACTCATGATCGAATAAAAGAGGTCTTAGAAGAAGGTCCCATAAAGTTTTATCATGGAATTGTAAGTGATGGTGCTGGATCTTCGGGAACAAGAGTCGACGAGAAAAGAAAGGAGCCGATCTAACAAATGATGAAAGAAAGATTCACAACTTTGATCAGGTAGCAAGAATCGAGATAATAGAGAATCTTAGTAAAGACTGGATCGAAAAGGTTAAAAGGTGCAAATCTGCAAAGAGATGAGGGAATCATGGCTAATGTGTGAAGGGTCGAGATCAAGTTAAGGAGAACAAGCTTCAATCAGATTGAACACATTTAATACTTTCAAAATAATGGAAGGTGAAACTATTGATCAATTGGATGTTTGGTTGTGAGATCTTCTCAACAAGGCCGCAGACTTGGGAAAGTCCTACACGAAAAGGAGATCAATAACAAAATTCTCGCATCCTTGAGTAAGAGATGGAGAGAGAAGGCCAATATTCTTAAAGCAACTCAGAACTTATCTTCAATTTCTCATCATACATTATTCTCACATCTTGAGGCATGTGAATATGATATTCAAATTGAAGATGAAGAAGGCGAAGCTGGGTCGTCTACTTACGGAAAAGCAGTTGTATTCCTTCATCGGGAGGAGTCTCGAAAAGTATCCAAGGCATCGACTTATCAATCAAGGAAGAAATGACTCTTTTGATGAAAAGGTATGAAAGGTTTAAGATGAAATATAAGAGGAATAAAAGGAATGTATCAAGTCGACGAAACTACAAGCCGAGACAGAGAAGAGAAGAATTCGTGATCATGAGAAGAAAAAGGATCGGCAAAGAAGGTTCATCTCACCAATCGAGAAGAGGAGATAATAGTCCAAAATCAGATAGAGGAGACATTTGCTATACTTGCAATAGACCTGGTCATTATAGCTACGATTGTCCTCGGCTTACCCCAAGGAACGTGAGGAAAAGAGGAAGAAACGTGATAGGAGATATGCAGACCAAAGAACTCTTCTAGCCGAGAAAGAAGAAGTTCATGAGACATCATCATCCTCATCCTCATCCTCATCCGGATTCGGATCGGGGACGATGACATATGTCTAATGGCTAAAGAGGTAAACAATTACTCATCTTCGGATAATGACTGTGAAAACCTATCTCGAATCGGATCCAAGTCTTATTAATAAACTTTTGAAGGATTTGGAGATTGCTCTATTTGCCTATAAACAGATAGAGAATGAAAATTTAAGTTTAAAGGATCAAATTCTTAATCTAACCAAGGAAAGTCGACTAAGATTAGTGAAAGATTAGACTGTTCATTCAAGGGGGAATATCGGCTAAGACGATCATTAACTCCTCATCTAAAAAGACTGATGAGTTAGAAAAAGAATTTAATGCTTTAAAAATTAAATTCTCAAGTATCTATTTAGAAAATGAGAGTTTTAAGAGGACTAACAGAGAGCTAAATCTCAAGTTAGGTGTTGGTCCCGATTAGTTGAGCAGATTAGGTAAAAGTGTATCGACCTTCTAGCAAAAATCTAGAAGGGGGTTGAATAGATTTTTCAGATTTTTACAAATCATTTAAAACTTATTCAAAGTACCAAAGTGACACAAATGAATTCAATATTAATCTCAACTTTAATAAGATCAAAAGCAAGACCGATACTCGATTTTAACTTTGATTACTAAATTAAACTTTGAACAATAAATTGTAAATTGAACAGAAAAATAACTAAAAACAGTAAAGAACACCAGATTTTATAGTGGTTCGGATTATAACAATCCTACATCCACTCTCCTTCTCCAAACTTTGAAGAAGGGTCTCTACTATCAACTTACTTACTTGACTTTCAATGTACAACTTACAACTTACAAGAATCTTCCAATCTTCAAACTCCTAATCCAAACTGTGAAATCTAACTCTAAAATAGTAGAAGTGCTTTTGAAGATGTATGAGAAAGTGTTCTATAAACACTTAGAAAAATTGATGAAGAAATCGTGTGATTTGAAAACTTGTGATTTGAGAGAATAAATTTGAAAATAACTTGTGAATTACGTGTGAAGTGTTAAGTAAAAAGTTATATGAAAAGAAGTGCCTAGACCTATTTATAAGTCTGAAAAGACAGCTTATTTTGTTAGTTAGTTCTAACAAACCGAAACCGCTTTAACAAAATTAATCTTGAAAACTACTTGCTCCTCGGCTGATTTTAATCTACTCATCTGCAATCGACTTGGTGAAGACTCGCCTTTCTTATTCTACTCGGCTTGTCTTGACCTCGTCCTGAGCTCTTCATACTTGTTTCCTGCAGACGACTAGACTCGAGCTTGTCTCCGGATGACTTGTGATTCCTAGTCTTGGTGACTTGAACTATTCTTGACCTAGTACGATCGGCTTAGTACTAGAACTCGGTCTCCACCATTCTACATCGTCATCTGCTAGTCCGGATTGATCTTTTAACTCATCAAAACAATCTTGATCTAACAATTTCCCCCTTTTTGATGAAGTTAAAACCTACGGGAAAGAGACACACTCACAGTGAAGTTAGTTTAGAGTTAATCAAGATTTATCGGATAGGTATATTAGAGCACTTATTCATATTACAAATGCATTTATCCACATCAAAACACTTAGGAAAAATTAAGTCTTTGAGACTCTTTTAGAAATACTTAAAAAAATTGAGTCTTAAGACTTAGAAAAATTTTTAGGAAAAGTTTTCGTGTCCGAGAGATAAAATTCTCAGATGATTTATACATAGAAAAATTTTAAGTTTTTCTTAAAAAAAAAAACTTTAAGAAAATAAGACAAGTAAAATGAATCAAACAAAGTATATTCACATTGGATTTACAAAGATTACAGGATGGAGACTAATAGAAAAGAGAAATAAGAAAGAGTAAAATCCTGTTTCTATCGAGACTCCCCATTGGTCTAAGTCTGCAGGATCATCGGCCCAATTAAATACTCGCCTCCTAAGCCGCCTTGGATCCTCTTCTTGCGTAAGTCCAGTTCGGCCTCTGCTTTCTTTAGAATCCCCGAACCCGAGTCTAGGTCCAGTGGTACCATCAGGCTTCTTCGTAGGAATGGCATACTCGAAGGCTGGAGAGATCAGTTGACGTTGAATTCTACATCGGCTTCTTCCAAGCAAATGAGCATAGAAGTCTGCGTCTACCTTCTCAATCCATTCGTGCCAAGCCAAATCTGGATCTTGTTGAGTTGCTCCTGGAGCTTTAAGAATGTACCAATAGTACATCCACATTCCCTCCGTGTTCTTGTCTTTATACTCAAGAAGATACTTTCCACAAGTCGGCTTAGGAGGAGCAGACGTGTTATGAAATGGTCTGAATTTCCCATTGCCTTGATCTCGATAAGCCATTTACGCTCAAGAGTGCTCCGAGAAAGGCGTTTGCGTCCTTCTTCTTCTTCCTGTCTCTTCTTTTCCTTCTTGCCAAAGTATTCCATCTCTCTCTTGATTTGCTTGATCTGCTTCCTCTGAGAGATTAGAATAATCGACTTCCCTCTTACCTTTCCCCTTAGTAGCATGACCACAGTAACAATTTCGGTGATTTCGGCTCACCGATCGCTACTTCTTTTCCCTTACCCTTGGCTCCTTCGGATTCAGATTCTTTCTCAAATGAGCCAAGAGTTTCTCTGTTCTCTCTTCCTCCTCTTTCCTCCTCTTCTCCTCATCCTCTTTCACAGCCTTCTTCAAGTTGACTTACCCTCGGTGGAGTGCAGCCACTCATCAGATTTGATTCGAGCTTCTTCCCCTGGCTGCCTCCGAGATCAGTGTGTTGGCCTTCATGCCTACATCTTTCCTGGTCTCCTCGACCACAGGCGTGAGGGCTTGTCTCTTTTCGGCTTTAGCCTTTTCCCCTTTTTAACTTCAAATTGCCAAGATTGTAAGTTTTGTGTCTAGTGAATTGCACTTGTCTCGAAGTCGGAGTGATCTACCGCCAACTCATTCACCACCACTGATTGTACCCTTTAACCTCCTCCTTTATTGCTTTCAGCTCCTCCTCCATCTTTTTCACTTTGTCACCAGCAAAGTTAGTGACATTTATAATTTTATCGAGACAATGTTACCTCCACTTCTCTCATGCTTTGGCTAGCATTGTGTCTCAGAATAACTTCGACCATCCTCCTTGTCCTCCTCTTCATCTTTCTTCTGAATGTTGCATTTATCTTTTTCTCAACGAGAGAGAGGATTGAGGAGATGGTGGAGGTGGGGCTTAGATCACTCTCATCATCCTCGGCGAGGAATCAAATGAGGAAGGAATGGGTTCTGTTTGAGTCGGTGGGAGAAGGGTATCTTTGTGTTTGTATGGTTGGAAGAGAGGAGTAAGATATAATGGGAATAGGTGAGGTTTGGACTGTGGGGAGAGTAATTTGTTCGGATGAGGGTGGGGGTGATGATTGGGTTTGTGTGGGGGCGGTAATGGGAGATGAGGTTTGTAATATAGATGTTGGTGATTGAGGTGAAGTATGTTCGGGTTACATTGGTGGGATTTGGGTTTGGACTGTTAGGATTGTAGGTTGTTGGAGAGGCTCGAGGTACCGGCCTGGGATACCCCTTCATCGCCTATTTGGACAGGTGGGATGTCAGGTGAGTTTGAGGCTCGAAATGCCACTGGGGCATTTCTTCATTGCCGGTGCGGAGTGATAATTAAGGAGATGGAGATAAGCTTATACCTCGCCTCTGGAATAGGGGAGAGAGCAGCTTCCTTGGTTGGGGAGGGGGAACCTCCAGGTGACCAACCTCGGCTACTATTTGAAGAACTGGGACTTCTTCTCGGTAGCAGAGTTGACGGCTCTGCCGCCTCGAGCCTCCAGATTTGGTTGAGCCTTCGAGCTATGAGTCGCTCGTCTCGGCTTCCTCACGGAGGGATTTCAGCTTCCTCTTCTTCTTCTCCTTCGAGACGGCTTTGGCCAAGCAGCGAGACGAGCTTTCCCCCTTCTTCTTTTCCACGGCTTTCACCACCTCCTCTTCTTTCTCCTCTGGAAACCACAGGGACTGCAGCACTGTTTCAATTGATTCTTCTTGAGGGCGACCTCAGCCGCTGCCTCCTCATGTCCCTCTGCTTCGATCCGAGCACGAGGGACCTCGGCTGGTTCATTTGGTCTCTCGTGCTTCGCTGCTTGCCTCCGGCCTCTGGACCACTGGGCCGCATCGGACTCATCGTCCGAGTCTGGATTTCCTCCAAGCTTATCATCCTTGGTGAGGATTCCCTTACGCTTGGAGTACTTTTTCGTACCCACCATCCAATCAGCCTCCCTATTCAGCCCTTCAATCAATACGGTTATCTTGTTGAAGAGGTGACTATTGAAGTAGGTATCCGACCCTCTGCAGATGACTTGAAGGTAAGCCACTTCTTCTCCTCCTTCAATTTATAGATCAACAAATCTACCCAGTTCACACTCACACCATCCAAAATGGCTCGCATTACACACAATCTGGGTTTGGTTAACCCATCATATCACTTTGCTCACCCAACATCGCCTTCGTCACCACCGTCATTAACAGTCTATACTTCCTTCTTAATAGATTCTTTTTCAAATCCCTTCTCGTTCCCCTCGAGAAACCCTTGCCATCAAGTCAAAGGATTCCTCCCACTCATCTTCCTTGTACGTCAATGGATTAACTCCTTCCATTGATGTATCAAAATTCTTGGAGATGTTCTCCTAGTATAGCTCGGCGTAGTTCCATCCATCGATGTGTCAAACCCATCCTGGTATCATTCATCCTTACCAAAAATTCTGCTCCTAAGAGATCACCGTCTGTTTTGGGGTGATTTCATTGAGAGAAATCCCCTTAGCCTTGATGCCTCCAAGACGTAGAATCTCGTAGATTCTCGGGTCTTGGGTTATTTCGAAATCTACATACATTTACGCTTTCAATCGATTTTTGTAAAATTCCTCATTCATTTTGAAATGAGAAATATTTGTGGAGATATATGTAGGTTTGTAGGTTTTGGTGGTTTTGGAAGAAGATGCCATTGAAACTTTGTGGGTTTGTAAAAGTATTAGAGAATATGTGAATTTTTCCGAAAGTGGAGAAGGGTATGAATGAGGAAGATGATGAATTTATAGGAGGGAAAGTTTGGAAAGATAAAACGCTTTGAAAATTAATTTTAATCTAAGCCGTTTATTTGAAATGAATTAATGTCTTGAATCAACGGTTAAAACTTGGATAAACGATTGGGATTCAGCGCGTGTAGTTCACTAATCTTTGAAATGTATAAAAAGTTACTTTATAGACTATTGATTTGTGACAGATGTAGGTTACTTTATGCGGGAAGTAAGTATACTTGATGTCGGCCAGGTTATCTTACTTCGTATAAGGGTTTTCAAAAGCAGATGAGTTTTTAAAGTCATCGATAAAGTAACCTTGTCGATTTTTAAAAAAAGCAGTTTAGTTTTAACTTTTAGTAAGTTTAAAAATTTAAATAAACAGACTCAGATTTAATTTTCTAAAGTTGGGTTTTCCATCCAATCAATCCAAAAATATTTTTATGAAGAAAAATATGGAGATTATTTAGGAATAAAGGTGTCGAATAAAAGATTTGAGAGAAGATGAGGTGAAACAAGATGATCCGTGACCTATTCTTGCAAAGACATAGACTCAAGGAAAACCATTAGTAACTTGAGGTAGATCGGATAGGGTGTAGATGGTCGTCTGATTCTCGAGAAAATCAGGTGACTATTGTACACTCGTCGATTTACCAAATGTCGATAAATAATTATCATGTCGATAAGGTCAATATGACTAATCCTTGATTCTTGATTCCTAAGAAGGAGATCAATGATATCAGCTACGATTGTCCTTTGACACATATCTAGTCCGATAATTCTTTCTAGACATTGATTTAAAGAAAAGAAATAGCCGAGGAAATAAGGAATACCATAATCGATGCAAACACTTTAAAAATCAGCTAAAGATGCATCAAGTAACCCTAATTCTAAGCATAATTCTTTAAACCTAGACTCAGCTAATGGTTTTGTAAGAATGTCTCGCTCTTTGTGATTCAGTAGCTATTTTCTCAATTCTAATGTCATTCTTCTCAACATGATCTCTAATGAAATGATGTCTAATGTCTATATGCTTACATCTAGAATGCGAGAACAGGATTGTAAGTCATTGCTATTGCAATATTACTATCACGAGTAAATAGGAACAACTGATGTTTGAATATTATAGTCTCTAAGATGTTGACTAATCCAAAGGAGTTGATAGCAACAACTTCCGGTGCCATGTATTCGCCTTCGATTGTGGAGGTGGCAATGTATGTCTGTTTCTTAGATAACCAAGAAATTAATTTGTTGCCTAAAATTGACAAGTTCCTGAAGTGGATTTCCTATCAATCTTACATCCTCCAAAGTCTGAATCAATAACTTTGGCTCAATGTTGTCATCACCGGGTACCATAACCCTACTTGCAAGGTTCCTTTGAGATATTTAAGAATTTCTTAGCCATCTCCAGATGAGTTTTCTTGGGATTAGACTGAATCTTGCACATACCCCAACCGCAAAGGCTATATCCGGCCTACTTGCGGTGAGATAGAGAAGAAATCCAATCAGTCCACGATACTCCGTTGCATCTCGTGGGTATCCCCGCTCATCTGAATCCATAGAGAAGTTAGTTGCCATCGGTATTTTAACTTCTCTGCTAGTAGTCATTCCAAATTTCTCAATCAGATCCTTAGCATATTTAGACTGATGTATAAATATACCCTTACTCATCTATTTAATCAGAAGCCTAGAAAGTAAGTTAATTCACCGATCATTGACATTTCAAACCTGTTTTCATGAGAATGCTAAACTCTTCACATAATTTCAGATTAGGTGAACCAAATATTATGTCATCTACATAAATTTGAACTAATAAGATGTTACCATCTACTTCCTTTCTAAACAAAGTTCTATCAATCTTGCCTTTTGAAAAACCATTTGATGTCAAGAAATCGAGATAAGGTATCATACCAAGCTCTAGGAGCTTGTTTCAGTCCATATAGAGCTTTGTTAAGTTTATAGACCTTGTTATTGATCTTAAACCCAGAGGCTGCTCCACATAGACCTCCTCAAGCAACACACCATTAAGGAAGGCAGACTTAACATCCATTTGAAAGACTTTGAAAGATTTATATGCATCAAATGCCAAGAACAATCTTATTGCCTCTAATCGCGCAATGGAGCATAGGTTTCATCATAGTCTATCCCCTCGGTGAGTAACCTTGTGCAACCAATCTTGCCTTATTTCGAACAATAATGTTGTTCTCATCTGCTTTTGTTTTTAAACACCCATTTGGTGCCAATAATCTTTACGTGTAAGGGTATTTCCACTAGTTCCCATACACTTTACCCTTCAAAGCGATGCGATTCTTCTGCATGGCGCTTATCCAATTTGGATCGATAGAGTTTCCTCAATAGACTTGGGTTTAAGAAGCGACACATAACAAATTGAAAAGACTTTCGAGTCGGCATCATTCGTGTCTCGCACACTACTAGATGGGTCTCCTATAATCGATCGGATGGATGGTAGCATCTCATCCTTTTGCCTATGTGAGGAGAAGAATCCTCGGCTTGAGTCTCGGTAGGCAACTCCTCGACTCTTCCTCAACGACGTTCCCCCTTCATCGGTGACCCTGTGATCGGTGATGTCAAGGGTGTACGATCGATTGAGTCGATCGGAAGTTGTCTTCGATTATCGATGGGGATTCTTCTTCATCGATTCTCAATCAAGACTAGGTAGATAGACAGGTTCTATGTTTAGTCTTGGTCGGTTCAATTTTATCTAGACTTTCGTAAATTTGATTCACTTTATCCGAGAAGGAACACAACTCATCAAAAACAACATGAGGAGTTTCCTCCACACAGAGGGTTGTCTTGTTAAAAACTCAATGCCTTGGAAGTGTTAGAATATCCCAAGAATATTCCATCACCGCCTTAGCATCAAAGGTTCTTAACTTAGATTTCCCATTGTTATGGATAAAACACTTACAACCAAAAGCTCAAATATGAGATTCTTGGAATCTTACCCTTCCAAATCTCATATGGAGTCTTACCCTTGTCTTTGACAACTAAGCACTGCTCTGGGTATAGCAAGCTATGTTGATGGCTTCAGACTAGAACCTGTGAGGGTTTCATACTCGGCTAACATGCTCTGTTTGCTTCCTTCAAAGTTCTATTCCTTCTTTCAACCACTCCATTTTGTTGAGGAGTTCTTGCTGAAGATGTCTCATGAATAATTCCACACTCATTGAAAAAGTTAGATAAACAAGAATTCAAAAATTTTGTGCCCTTATCACTCCTTATTTTAATAATATTAACACCCTTTTCATTACGAATGCATGCAGAGCAGATCGGGAATCTTGTTTATAGTCTCATTTTTCTTAAAAAGAAATATAACCCAAGGGTATCTAGAAAAGTCATCTATTACAACAAGAGTATATTTCTTTCCACCGAAAACCGAGAGGAGAAAGCAGTCCAAACAGATCCGGATGAAGTAGTTGTAAAACTCTTTCGTATGAAGAGGAGTTAATACTCTTAAATGAGTGTCTAGGCTACATTTACCTTTCGACAAGCATCACATTTAAGATCGAGTGGATAAAAGTTTTTCGGGTAATCCCTTAACAAGGTTCTTTTAGCCAGACTTACTAATGGTCTTGAAATTCGAGATGACTAAGCCTCTTGTGTCATAGCCGGTGAGATCTTCTCCACCCTTAGCTATCGACAAGTATCCTTGGGACAACTATTAAAGTTGGCCACATAGATATTACCATGTCTCAAGCTAGTTAAAAGTACCTTATCCTGAGGAATTATCTAAAATATCACATTTATCCCTTGAAAATTTGACAAGAAAACCTTTATCATAAAGCTGGGAAACAGATAATGATTATGTTTCAAACCTTCAATAAAATATACCTCGGATACCTGAATATCCTTGATAATCGAGTACCTACACCTTTAGTCCGACCACAATTATTGTCTCCAAATAATACTCTTGGACCATCAATGCTTTGGAAATTTGATAACAGCCTCTTGTTATGGGTCATGTGTTGTGAACAACCACTATCAATGTACCATATGGAAGCTAAGATCTCTTCCTTGAGTGATGATCCTGTAAATCTGAAAAAGCAGATCGGTTATAAGGTACCCTAGTGATCTTGGGTCCTTGAAGGTCATGTATCACTTTAGGTAACCAAATAAACATCTCATCTCCAAACAATAAATCGAGACTTGGTCTTTCTACCAAATCTGCCTACAATTGTATCACTTTTGAAGGATAACTTGTTGTATTCAGATTGAGTAATTTTCCTAAACTTAGGAAATGTGGGATAACATCTTGCTTCTTCCATCAAAAGGATTATAATAAGAATTTCTTCTTATTTTGGTTCTTGGGTTTCTCCTAGTCCGATAAGGAGTCATCACCGAATTTTTGCTTTCAGCCGAGATCCAGTCCTTACTTGACTAATTGGTTTCCAAGGACCAATTTTAACATCTTTGATTGATCGATTCTTTCACAAATTTTCTAGGTTTTTGTACATCCGATTTATTATTTCTATCATAACCAAGACTGCTTTTGTCATGGGATTTTTAGATGTATTAAAGATATGATCTATTCTTGTTGTGAATTATTAAGTTGACTAGCTTCTCATTGTCTTTCTTAATTGATTCATTTTCAGCACATACTACTTCAAATTTGTCTTTTAAAGTTTTCAATTCATTTTCTAATCTTTCGGGTAAGGTGGTGATGTACTAGCCTCGGCACTGGAAAACATTCCCCCTTGAATGTTTCCTCGGTTTCGAATAGTTCATCACCTGCTTTCCTTTAATTAGAATTTGAATTTGATCCTTTAAAGCCAAATTCTCTGTCTCTAGCTGTTTATAAGCAGCCGAGAGATGTCTTTAAATCTCTCAATAATTCATGAATAACAGTTTGATCATGATCGAATGCATCGACATGAATCATTATCGAAGATGAATAGTAGATTACCTCTTTAGCCATGAGACAGATTTCATCATCGATCCGAAATCGAGATGAGGATGATAATGATGATGATGATTTCTTTGGCTCCTTTTCTTCAGCCAATAAAGCCCTTTGATTTGCAAATCTCCTGTCTCTCTTTTTCCTTTTCTCTTCCCTTTCTTTAGGAGTCGGTTGAGGACAATCATAGCTGAAGTGTCTGGCTTGTTGCATGTGTAGCAAGTATCACTCTGGCGATCTAGGGTGGAAGGATTTCTTCGACAGTGATCTGTATCTTCTTGTGCAGGCTCTGCTTTTATCATCATCTGTAGACTCATCTTCCTTTCTTCCTGATCTGGATCTTGATTTATCCTTACCTGCAAATCTCAATTTATTTCTTTTATACTTCATTCTCAATTTATCATACCTTTTGGTGAGCAGAGCCATCTGCTCCTTCAGAAGATAGGTCGGCTCCTGCAGACTCGTTGACATCTTGTCTTCTTTCTTTGACAAAGGCAAGACTTGGATGAGGTGCTTGACTCCATCTCATCCTCCTCATCTTCTATTTGAATATCATATTCTAGAGCTTTAAGATGAGAAAATAAAGTATGGTGAGTAATAGAAGATAAATTTTGAGTAGCTTTAAGGATATTGGATTTCTCCCTCCATCTCTTGGTTAATAATCTCGAATCTTGTTATTAATCTCCTTCTCTGTATAATTCTTTCCAAGGTCACCGCTTTGTTGAGGAGATTAGTCAACCTTACATCTAAGCGATCCACGTACTCATTTTCCTTCTTTTGAATGTCTCAAATGCATGCAAGACGATCGCAACTTGTTCTCTTTTACTTGTTCGAGATCCTTCACAGACATTTGCTAGAGTCTCGCCACATTTCTTTGGCGATTTTGCATCTCTTAACCTTCTCTATCCAATCTTTACTTAGAGTCTCAATGATTTCTCGTTCGAGCTACTTGGTCAAGATTGTGGATCTTCCTTTCATCATTTGTCAACTCGTAACTCTTTTTCTCTTGTCTAGTTACGGATTCAGGTGACTCGGCTCCGGTGCTAGTGCCTCCATGATAAAATTTTATAGGTCCCTCTTCAAGAACCTCTTCCATCCTATCATGAATGGCCTTTAGGTGGGTCTCCATCCTGAATTTCCAGTAATCATAATCTTAAATAGAGAATTCGTAAATTCTGGACTTCTTGCTTTTTCCCGATGACATGATGAGATAAAGAAACAAAATGCTCCACAAAACTTATTAGTAGCACTGTTAGTAATAATAAAGAGAATGAAGATAATCAAGATAATTTCAGAATCTCGGTTAAGACCTAAAATCAATATCGGAAACGACTTAATCTTGCTCTCTTACCACTTGTTGGTCCCGATTAGTTGAGCGATTAGGTAAAAGTGTATCACCTTCTAGCAAAAATCTAGAAGGGGGTTGAATAGATTTTTCAGATTTTTACAAATCTTTTAAAACTTATTCAAAGTACCAAAGTGACACAAATGGAATTCAATATTAATCTCAACTTTAATAAGATCAAAAGCAACACCGATATTCACATTTTAACTTTGATTACGAAATTAAACTTTGAACAATAAATTGTAAATTGAATGTAAAGATAACCGAAAACAAGAAAGAACACCAGATTTTATAGTGGTTCAGATTATAACAATCCTACATCCACTCTCCTTCTCCAAACTTTGAAGAAGGGTCTCTACTATCAACTTACTTACTTGACTTTTAATATACAACTTACAACTTACAAGAATCTTCAAATCTTCAAACTCCTAATCCAAACCGTGAAATCTAACTCTAAAATAGTAGAAGTGCTTTTGAAGATGTATGAGAAAGTGTTCTATAAACACTTAGAAAAATTGATGAAGAAATCGTGTGATTTGAAAACTTGTGATTTGAGAAAATAAATTTACGGAAAATAACTTGTGAATTGTGTGAAGTGTTAAGTAAAAAGTTATATGAAAAGAAGTGCCTAGACCTATTTATAAGTCTGAAAAAAAGCTAGTTTGTTAGTTAGTTCTAACAAAGCTGAAACCGCTTTAACAAAATTAATCTTGAAAATCGCTTGCTCCTCGGCTGATTTTAATCTACTCATCTGCCGGTGACTTGGTGAAGACTCGCCTTTCTTATTCTACTCGGCTTGTCTTGACCTCGTGCGAGCTCTTCATACTTGTTTCCTGCAGACGACTAGACTCGAGCTTGTCTCCGGATGACTTGTGATTCCTAGTCTTCACCGACTTGAAGCTGTTCTTGACCTAGTCGATCGGCTTAGTACTAGAACTCGGTCTCCACTGTTCTACATCATCATCTGCTAGTCTGCATTGATCTTTTAACTCATCAAAACAATCTTGATCAACGGCACACCATATAAACAATGCTATCTCCCAATTAACCGAGCCTATTGATTTAATAAATCTCACCCATTGGCAAATTAAAGAAACATACACTCGAGTACACGTGCCCGTTATTATATAGGGATTTAGAAGACGTACATCCATAATAACAGAGGTCTTGTTCTTTTATATAGTCGGTACAAATTGAACAACCTCATATGGTCCGCTCAATACATACAAAATATACTAGTGTAACTTTATAGTCAAGATAGACTAATACCAAATTACACTACAACCGTTCCAATGGTTTGTCCAAATCCATCTTGGTTGTGAGCTATTCTTTATAATCTATAAGGAACTGATAGCATGATCTTCTCGTGTGACACCACACACCATGTTATCTACGGTATAGATTAATCTGGACAAGAACAATGATATATGTAACAATCATAAAAACAAGTATTTTGATCATAATGAATCTCATATCAAAAGATGTTCATACAAAAGCTAGGCTTATAGTATACATCCTAACAATCTCCCACTTATACTAAAAGACTATGCTTCCATAATCGCTACCATACATTTGATTCCCATCCCTTCAAAGATGCCGATCAAAAGCTTTATTTGGAAGAGCCTTTGTGAAAGGATCTGCTAGGTTATCCGCTGATGCAATTTTGGCGACAACAATTTCTCCTCATTTTACGATGTCTCGTATCAGGTGGTACTTGCGCTCAATGTGTTTGCTTGCTTTATGGGCTCGTGGTTCCTTCGAGTTTGCCTTTGCACCACTCAATTATCACAATAAATTGTGATAGCTTTAGGCAAACTAGGAATGACTTCTAAGTCCATCAAGAAGTTTCGAGCCATACAGCCTTCTTTGGCGCCTCGGAGGCCGCCACATACTCACCTCCATGGTGGAGTCCGAAACGCATTTCGCTAACACTCCTCCATACTATGGCTCCACCTCCCAAGGTAAACACATAACTCGAGGTAGATTTCTTGTTGTTCCTATCCGAGGAAATCGAGAATCCATGTAACCCTCGGGAAGTAAATTATACGCTTGGTAAACTAGCATGTAATTTCTAGTCCTTTTCGTGTACTTTAAAATATGCCTTACCGCAGTCCAATGTCCTTGTCTGGGTTACTTTGATATTCTGCTAACCATGCCCACGGCAAAAAGAGTTACGGCCTCGTACATAGCATTGCATACATTAGGCTTCCTACGGCCGGCGTAAGGAACCGCCTTCATGTCCTCTATCTCCTTTGGTGTCTTTGGACACATCTCCTTAGATAAAGGTACTCCATGTCGAAAAGGTAGAAAACCCTTCTTGGAGTTTTGCATGCTAAAACGAGCTAAGATAGTATCAATGTATGTAGCTTGAGATAAGCATAACATTCTTTTCTTGCGATCCCTTATAACTTTGATCCCAAGAATATGTCCAACTTCTCCCAAGTCCTTCATATCAAAGCTGTTTGGACAGCCATACCTTTACGTCTAACAACACCTTGACATTGTTGCCAATGAGCAAGATGTCGTCTACGTATAGTACAAGAAATACCACCATGTTTCCGTCACTCTTCTTGTATACACATGACTCATCCGGACATTGAATGAATCCATAAAACTGGATTATCTCATCAAAACGGATGTTCCAAGATCTCGAAGCTTGTTTCAATCCATAAATAGACCGATTAAGCTTACACACAAGATGTTTTTGCCCTTTGCAATGAATCCTTCTCGTTGCTTCATATAGATGTTTTCTTCAAGACTTCCGTTAAGGAAAGCTGTCTTGATATCCATTTGCCAAATCTCATAATTCATATGAGCAGCAATAGACAAAAGAATCCGGATAGACTTAAGCATGGCTACCGCGAAAAGGTTTCCTCATAATCGATTCCTTCTTTTTGAGTGTACCCTTCGCTACAAGCCTTGCTTTGAAAGTTTCTACTTTCCCGTCTGATCCTCTTTTTCTTTTGTAGACCCACTTACAACCAATGGCTTTTACACCATTTGGTGGTTCTACTAGCTCCCGAGACTTGATTAGAATCCATAGATTCTAATTCAGATTTCATGGCCTTTTTCCAAGACTCTGCATCTTTATCTTGGAGTGCTTCGTGATTGGAGTGTATAGGGTAAGAGTTATTAAGACCAATCAACAAAATATCGAACCCAAGGGAAAAAGTATGCACATGAGGTCCTAGAAATACAAGTTATTAGTGACTAGAGTTGCAACAATGGTTTGGTACAAAAACAACAAACCACAAGCAAGAATACGATTAAACAACAAGCAAGCAATAAATCGAACACTTAGAATGCGAGAACAAAAACAACAATAAATGGTGGATAGGGGTGCTAGGATTAACATCCATCAATGAATCATCAATCAACAAGCTACAATTAAATCAAATTGCAAATCAACTAAGATAGAAAGCATAAACCATCATGAAATTAATCACTCCATTAAAATCACAATGCCTAATGTGAGTATCCTTAGTCTTTCCCATCTCTCAATGTAGAAATCCCCAATTCATACAATCATGCAAAATTGAAACTTGATCAACACCTAATCACGTTAGCTCAACTCTCACCTATTGCTAGGGTGATCAACCGTTAATCAAAAGAAACAATTTCACATGAAGCACAATGAAGAATCACAATTAGGTAGAAAACTAATGTGAGTATCCTTAGTGCAACTAATCTCTCGATTCCGAAGCACTCAATCAACACATTCATAAACAATTATCACCCGATTAATACCGGATCACGTTAGCGCAACTCTCGTCTATAGCTAGGGTGATCAAACACTAATCTAAAGAGATAATTATGCATGAAGCACAAATGAGAATCACAATTAGTAAGCAATCTACTCAATTAATCTCCAATCATCAACAATTATAGCATCATCAATCAACTCATCATCAATTTCAATTAACCCAAGCACAAGAGAGATTTAGCCCATGGTACCACAAACAATACCAATGGGAAGAAGATAGAATGGATCAAACACAAAGAAAATCACAACAATTAAGAAATTAAAGAGACAAGAGAGGAAAAACATCACCAAATGATCTTCAATTAACCAAAATAGGAATGCTTGAGTCTTCAACAACAATCTCCAAATGAATTACAAGCTTGAATTGAAAGAATTACAATGATCAAATGCTAATCTAATGCTAATCTAACAACAACTAATGGAAATCTACTCCTAATTCTAACTTCTACTCTAATCTAAGATGGAAATTGGCTTGGGGCCTGAGAAATCGTCCCAAAACCGCTACTAATCAAGCTACTATGAACTCCTGTCTTTTCTCTCTCGAATCGCCCTGCTTTAAATACGAAATTTTGGAAAAACCTTCCCCTCGAGTCGAGGTCAGGCCTCGACTCGAGGTCCCTGCAAAAATCCTCGCCCTCGACTCGAGGGTGATGTCTCGAGTCGAGGCTCATGCCATTTTCTGAATTTGGTCCTTTCTACACATCCCTCGACTCGAGGCTCTTGTCCCTCGACCGCAGCTCGAGTCCAGGCACTTTTCTCACACGGGGCTTTGGCCCCGACCTGTTTTCGTCCCGGATGTCCGTCTCTTCATTCTAAGCCTAATGGTACTCTCGGTTTGACAAAATTCCACCGAATTACCTGCAAAATGGACGAAAAACATCAAAATCTCACAAATAATACTTTTTAGGCAAAAGAGTGATACTTTTCACATTTAGGCACAAAAACTAACACCTTAGCTCACTTTTTGCACTAAAATAGGCCCTAAAAACATGCATCAATTCACTCCAATCACTTCGTCATAGCTCCAAGGATCAGATTCGTGTTCACTGTACTAAGTCCGAAGACTCTCCCAAAAACATGAATCTATCAGGTTGTCTAACAACCCTCCCACTAGCAAATGGTGCTGACCCATGTGGTATCTCATCTTGCACTCTTGGTACTAAGGTAGAAGTTTCTCCACTTATTTCTTCTAAAATAATTTTCCTCATGGGCTTGTGGTCCATTACATAGTCTGTTCTAAAAATCGGGCATTTGTGCTAACAAATACCCTCGATCTTTAGGACTATAAAACAAACCACCTTTCGTTCCTCTAGGATAGCCCACAAGCAGTCGAACTTCTTTACGAGATTCCAACTTATCAAGATCTCCTTTCGGCACATGTGCTTTGGACTACCCCAAATCCGAATATGTTTCAAACTAGGCTTATGCCCATTCCACAATTCTGTGGGAGTAGAAGATCTTGTCTTAGAAGGAACCAAGTTGAGAATGTACGCTGCCGTTTCCGGGCATACCCCCAAAAGCGAACTTCGGTAATTCCGAATAGCTCATCATCGATCTAACCATTTCCAAGAGAGTCATATTCCTTCGTTCCGCCACACCATTCTCGTTAGGGTGTACCAAAGTGCATAATTGGGATTGAATCCCGGCTTCTGATAAGTAATTCCTAAACTCTCCTAAGAAGTACTCGCCACCGCGATCAGACCGTAGTATTTTGATATATTTACCATGACGCTTCTCCACATCAGCCTTGTACTCTTTGAATTTATCAAAGCACTCGGACTTACGGCGCATCAAATAAATATATCCATATCTCGAATAATCATCTATAAAAGAGACAAAATATTCGAAACCACCTCTTGCTTGAGTAGACATAGGACCACATAAATCAGAATGAACCAATTCCAACACTTCTTTGGCTCTATACCCCATGGCTTTAAAAGGCCTTTTGGTCATTTTTCCTTCCAAGCGAGGACTCGCAGTCGGATAGTTTTCCACTTCCAATGAACTCAAAGGTCCATCGGCTATCAACCTTTGAATCCTACTCAAATTAATGTGACCTAATCTTAGATGCCAAAGATATGTTTGGGTCATTTTTGAAGGTTCTTTTCGCTTATTTGAGTTAGAAGATGTACTATTAATTTCCATTTGTTGCTTTGTGGGAGTTATTGGATTAAGATTATATAAATTGCCAATCAACGTACGTAACAAACAATAACACTATTTTTCTTGACAACCACTTTGCTATCAAAAGAAACAGAATATCCATCTAAAAATAACTTAGAAACTGAAATCAAGTTCTTTCTAAAACATGGTACGTAAAGACAATTTCTCAAAACCAAAGTCTTATTCTTATCAAAAATAAATAAATATCTCCCACTACAACAATTTGCTACTTTCGTAGCGTCGCCCATGTAGATGGTAATCTCACCCTCACTAAGCTGCTGGTTTCCTAGAACCCCTGCAAAGAATTGCAGACATGATCGGTGGCTCCCGTATCTACACACCGGTGCCGGTAGATAACACCGCTAAACATGTTTCAATAGTTAGTGAATATGATATACCTTCTTTTTCCTTTTTACGGGGCAATCTACCTTCCAATGTCCTGGCCGCTTGCACAAAAAGCATTTGCCCTTAGGCTTCTTCACGCCACTTGGTGGACCAATTTTCTTTGGTTCACCTGCTTTCTTCTTGCCAAACCAGCTTGTTTCTTTTTCTTCATCACTTTGCCTTTTGGCTTAGATGTAGAAACATTTTCAGCAATATAAGCTTGAGAAGCTTCGACTAAATAACCCTTCTGTCGCTTAGAATTACAGCCGGAAGTTACGCCATCGAATACAACCTTTTGTTCATGTTGTAGTTCAAAGCTGCTCAAAACTCTTAGGCGGCATACGGAGAACGATATCGACTGGGTTTCCCCATCGATTTCAGCTCCAAGGACTTCCATCTCATTCAAATGAGCCATCATCTTGAGGATATGATCCCTTACGGTGTCCCCTCGGTCATGGTGGTCGTCATTAAGTTTCTCATGGCCTCTTGCTTGGTAGCCCAACTCTAGTGTCCGAAGAGTTCTTTGAGATTGAGCATCATCTCATAAGCAGAGGTCATGGCACGATGCGATGTTGCGGCACATTTGACATAGATGCCAAAACGTAACACCGCGCCATCTCATCTGCCTTGACCCACTTCTTATAAGCCTCTTTCTCCTCTTCACTAGAGTTTTCATCGGGTTTTTCAGGACAAACCTCGGTGAGTACAAACTTGTACTCTTCAGATCAAGACAATGTCCAAGTTTCTTTTCCAATCAATATAATTAGGACCAGTAAGTTTGTTTTCTTTAAGAATAACGGCAAGTGGATTGAAAGCCATGATAAATCCCGAGAAACACGTAAATGCATTATGATCAAAATTAAGAATTTAAATCAATATTGTTTCCCTTAAACAATACAATTAAATTCACCAACCCCTCAAAACACCGTGAAGTTTGTATGCCACGATAGTGTGGACGTATACTAATTCAATCATTTGTAAGAGGAGGTTTTACCCATTAATTTCATCATTTTGTCAAACAAAAAAAAAAATAAATAGTTGTTTTGTCTTTAGCCATACAAATAACAACACTTACTCCGATGGGGAGGATACTATCAAATGCACCTAAGTGTATACCATTTCTTAATACCAAGTCAATTATCTATGTTTGTGCCTCTTCGGATGGAGAAGATAATACGCTCCTAAATAATTTTCTCATAATTATCCATAAGGAAGTTTGATCTAGTGATCCGAAAATAAACACATCCGATATGGAAGAAGGCACTTAAAACCAACGTTTATGTTTGAATGCATCACTTACAAACCAGAAATGGAGGCTATGGGATTTATTGAAGTTAATCCCTCTCCCACTTAGTTATTTAACATGCATAACATATGAGACACATAAGAGCATGCATAACAACAACACATATAAATAAAAGGAATAAATATGGAAAACAAAAATTCCAACTATTATGGCCTCTTTGATACTCCCGTGCTATTGAGCGTTCGACGTCAACACCGAGTACACGTGCCCGTTATTATATAGGGATTAAGAAGACATACATCTATAATAACGAGAGGTCTTGTTCTTTTATATAGTCGGTACAAATTGAACAACCTCATATGGTCCTGCTCAATACATACAAAACGTACTAGTGTAACTTTATAGTCAAGATAGACTAATACCAAATTACACTACAACCATTCCAATGGTTTGTCCAAATCCATCTTGGTTGTGAGCTATTCTTTATAATCTATAAGGAACCGATAGCATGATCTTCCGTGTGACACCACACACCATGCTATCTAAAGTATAGATTAATCTGGACAAGAACAATGATATATGTAACAATCATAAAAACAAGTATTTTGATCATAATGAATCTCATATCAAAAAGATGTTCATACAAAAAGCTAGGCTTATAGTATACATCCTAACAAGAAGGACCCAATTTACAAAGGGTACCTAAAATTTAAATACTGTGATTGCGGGAAGGTACGAGAATAGTAGAAAGGGCGGATGTTCTTGAGATCGTCAGTATATTGATAGTGGCTGTTCAAAGCATATGACCTATGAGAAGTGTCTAGTTTCTAACTATCGGACTATAGATGGACCGAGAGTTATGTTTGGAGACAACAATTTTGGGTTAACCAAAGGAGTAGGAACATTGAAGATTGGTGACATCCAAGTCAACGAGGTTTATTATATCAAAGGGTTTAAGCATAATTTGCTATCTGTCTCACGCTTTGTGATAAGGGTTTTAGTGTCAAATTCACCTATAATGCATGTTATGTTTTAGATGGTATCAATGAAAATATACTATTAGTTGGAGTCGACAAGGTAACATTTATGTTGCTAACTTTAAAAGTTATCCTAAGGATACTTGTCTTGTTGCAAAGAGTTCAGATGACTTAAGTTGGCTATTGCATAAACATCTTGGTCACTTAAACTTCAAAACTTTAAACAAAATTGCAAGGAAATCCTTAGTCAAAGGACTCCCAGATAGAGTATATTTAAAGAACCATGTCTGTGATGCTTGTCAAAAAGGAAAACAGACCAAGACCAAGACCAAGACCTTCTTTAGAAAGGATTACGGAACTTCATCATATGGATCTTTTCGGACCACCACACCTCTCGCTTCGGTGGAAGAGAATATACCTTGGTAATTGTAAATGATTTTTCAAAATTCACCTAGGTTATTTTCTTGTACAAACAGAACGAGACTATGACAAAGATTCCGAATTTCTTAAAAGAATTCAAAATGAAAAGGAACTAAGTATTGTTAAAATCGAAGTGATAAAGGTACTAAATTCCTAAATACACTTGTTACTAACTATTGTACTGAGAATGACATAGCTCATGAGACATCACCGCAAGGACACCCCAACAAAATGGAGTTGTTAAAAGAAGAAACAAAACTTTGAAAGAAGTGCAAGGACTATGTTGTCTGAATATAACACTCCACACGGGTTTTGGGCGAAGCCATTAATCTTGCTTGTTTTATCCAAAATAGATGTTTAATTGTTAAAAATAAGTGTAAAACCCCTTATGAAATATGGAAGGGTAGATCACCCAAAATTTCATATTTTCATATTTTTGTTGTAAGTGTTTCATTTACAACAATGAAAAATCTCATTTAAAAACTTTTGATGCTAAGATTGCGAGATGAGATATTCTTAGAATACTAATCCGTGTCTAAAGCTTATAGAGTTTTTAATAAGACAACCTTGTGTGTGGAAGAAACACCACATGTAGTATTTGATGAATCTACCTTTGAGTCTAGAGATGCAGATGACGTTCCAAAGATAAGATGACTATTAAAAGATCAACATTGAAGTTCTATGAACCAGAATCATATTCAGAGCGAGGAAGAAAAATCAGACTCAAATAAAGAAAAAGAACCTAAAAGTTCTTCAAAGTCGGTGATCGACAACTACCATAACAGATGATCAAGAAGATGTATCTCAAGGTAACACGTAATCATTTGAAAAGGATATTTGAGACAAATCTTCATCCATAGTAAAAGACAAAGGTAAAAAGGTAATGACTTATCATCCAAATGAACAAATAATTGGAGATTTAGATTCTGGAGTCAGACGAGGACACACTAAATCAAGATTGTATGTTTAGTTGTTATGTTTCATTGCTTGAACCTAAGTCAACCATCAAGCTCTAACCGATTCCAATTGGTTTAATGCTATGTAAGAAGAACTGAATTAGTTTCAAAGACAAGATGTGTGGAAGCTTGTTGAAAGACCTCATGATCAAAAAGTCATTGGAACTAAATGGGTCTTTAAAAACAAAAGAGATGAGAACAATATTGTGGTTAGAAATAAAGCCGGACTAGTTGCTCAAGGTTATTCACAATCGAAGAGATTGATTATGATGAAACCTTTGCACCAAGTAGCTCGTCCCGGAAGCCATAAGATTGTTCTTAGCTTATACGCTTTTAAAAGATTCACTGTTTTTCAAATGGATGTAAAATCCGCATTTCTAAATGGAATCTTAGCTGAAGAGGTTTATGTAGAGCAGCCTCCGGGCTTTGTCAAAGGAGACAAGGTCTGATTAAGGAATGCTATATATGGACTAAAACAAGCACCTAGAACATGGTATGATACTTTGTCGACTATCTAATTCAAAATGGTTTTGTGAAAGGTAAAATTGATAGAACCTTGTTTAGGAAAGAATTTGGTAGTGATCTTTTATTAGTACAAATTTATGTTGATGATATAATTTTTGGATCAACTAACATATCTTTATGTGAAGAATTTAGTCATCTCATGAAGAACAGATTTGAAATGTTCATGATCGGTGAAATGACATACTTCCTTGGACTTCAAGTTAAACAGACTAAGAAGGGGATCTTCATAAACCAAGCCAAATATGCAAATGATCTAATTGAAAAATTAGGAATATGTACCAGCCGAGAAGCAAAAACACCTATGATGACAAACTTCTCCATTGATCCAATCGACAAGGGGGAAAACACGGATCAAATAGTGTATCAAGGACTAATAGGTTCATTATTATATTTAACTTCTAGTAAACTCGACATGTCTTTTGCGGTGGGTGTCTGCGCACGATTTCAAGCAAAGCCAAAGAAGAGTCATTTTGAGGCAACAAGAAGATTCTAAAATTTTAGAAAGGTACATTAAACGTAGGACTGTGGTATCCAAATGATGTTAATTTTGAGTTGTCGGGATACTCGATTCAGAGGTGGTGGGTGCAAGATAGACAGAAAATCTACCTCTAGAACATGCAAATTTACGGGAAGTAAGCTATATCATGGTTGTCGGATTCTCTCTTGGAGGCTCTCTTTGATTTACTCTTCCATTCTCTCTTCTTTCGACCACATCTTGGTTGTTGTTCTCCATTTCATGTTCTCTTCCTCTTGCTCGAGCTTGAGCCCTTCGACGATTTCGGTTTCTCCTTGTGGTGCCTTCGATCTCCAAGTTCAAGGGAATTGGTTCAATTCCACGTGATCTTGTATTCATACACACCTAGAAAACAACCAAGTATCAAATTCTCACAAGGCAAGCAATAACAAGATAAAACTAAAATAAAAGGCACTATCAACTACTTTCAACTTTCAATCTAAGTTATCTCAAACACCGATTTCACGACAACGGTGCCAAAAACTTGATAGGCTTAAAAGCCAACACTCACCCTTCAAGTGTAAAGGGATCGTGTGGCTAGTAAGTTACCCGGTTAAATTATCGAACCACGGAAATCAAGTGTGAGATAGCCCTAAATTTACTAATTTATTCGCAATTGTAGCACAAGTCTTACTATGGGATCAATTGGTTTTATGCAAATAATTAACTAATCAAATAACCAAATTCTACTAACAACGAATTTCAATAAATAATAAAGACATGCTCGGGTGCTTATCAACAAATGGGTATCAATCATGCAATGAATTCATATGGGCATTTATCATGTTAATCAATTAATAAGAGCAAGCTTTTAATCAAACAATAATTCCGTACTTGGTAAACCTAGGAATTACGCTACGATTTAAGCTTGAAAGTTTGAGAGGACAAAGTCACCCTTTCCTCCTAGGGGGCTAGAGCACGAGTCAATAGGCCCCGTAGCGTGTCTCCCCTTCAATACTAAGGCACCTTACCTATGGTCTCTTCACAAATCACCCGACTACTAATCTAAGAAATTATTGCGGAGTTGATGTATTTCAAATGGAATTAACCGGAGTCTCCTTGCGTTAACCCAATATTAACTCTAATTACCCAATTAATTCCCTCACCCAAATGAGTTATCTAAATACCCAAGTCTTGGACTCACTCTGGAGTTTTTGTGTACGATTAAGGTTGATAAGGCCGGGAGGGCCAAATTTTCGAGGGTATTACTTTTGAGCTTAATGGACGCGAGTATTCGTTGACCGTGGGCGAGGTCAACGAAATCATTTGAGCACCTACAGGCCGGGCCGATCACTTCGAACATGAGGAAAGAGTACAAAGCCAAGAAGTTTTGGAGGCGGATTTCAGATTCGGGGCCCCGAATCGGCTGATTTTATTCCGGGAAGTCGAAGAGCACCCACATCCGGAACTCGGTGGTCAGATATTTAGAGAAGATTCTCGCGAGCACTATCTTCGCGAGATCGGAGGGAGGAGCTGTGGTGTCCAAGGAGTTGTATGTTTTATGGTGCATCCTGCATGGAGTTCGATTTAATGTTGCTGCGTACTACTCGCTATCTTTTCGAGAGAGCCATTAGCACGAAGTTCAAGAAGATTAATTTTGGAGGCATGATTACTTTGATAGCCGAGCACCTCGGCATCCCCACTCACAACCTCCGAGCTTTAGAGGGCCCCGATCTTACTACCGATATCATGGGGCACATGAGGACGCTTGACCGCATTGGTAGGACTTGGTGTCTCCAGCGGCACCACGGTGGCCGATTCCCTCTTCCGAATAAGAGGTTGACGACGGTGTTTGGTTCCGTTGCCTTTGTGACCATCAACCTCCGCATGTGGTCACAACGTCACATTGATGCGATAGACGCGCATACTAGAGAGCACGGAGATGTTCTCTGAGATGAGGACGACGATGATGATGATGAGGGCCATCTGGATCTGGGGATGATCGGGGTGAGGGTGCTGCGAGAGGGAGCGGAGGCGGGAGATGATGAGGAGGAGGATGAGTATGAGGAGCCGAGCAGGAGGAGCTGCCGGTACAGATGGATGAAGATTATCGGCCCGAAATTAACATGTCTTGGCAGGATGAGATGAGGAGTCGAGAGTATGAGGCCGGGAGCTCATCACGAGAGGCCGTGGGTGTTGATTGAGGAGATGTGGGCCGATAGCCGGATGATGCCGATCGAGTGCCTGACTCGCCAGACGAGTGCTATAGGATGATGGAGGAGTCCGTAGATTTAATGAAGAGACTAGGAGGATGCGGGAAGAGTCTCGAAGACTCGGCCACGATATGTATGCCCTCCTACAGAGATGAGCTCGTGGAATTTCAGGTCGGGACACTATCCTCCTCCACCGCCGCCGTCTAACTTTTAGGGCTATCCCTATTCCTCATCCCTCTCCTTAGTCTTTAGATTCTTGTCTCCTTGATGATTTGTATTCTTGATGGTGATTGTACTCTTTGATGTGAATTTGATGATGTGATGATTTAGATTATTTTATGGTGTTATTGATGATGAGCATGAGTATCTTGATCTTTTTGAGCTTATGATTTCTTGATGATTATATCTTGTTGATCTTTGGATTACTTATTCCTATGATTTTGAGCTAGATTTGTATGAGCTTCATTGTGTATTTATTGTCATATCTTTGAGTATCATTCGTGTGGTAGTGAGTATGCTTTGGATTATGTACATGAGCACTTGATTTGCAAGAATATTGATTTTTGATTTGATCATGACTTGATATGTAGCTTGAAGCTAGCATGCTTGATTAATTATGTAAGGATGAATGCGATTGATGATACTTGATTCGTTGCTAAATTTAAGGCCGTGAGCTTTTGTGCCTTAATAATCGTACATCTTATACGGTTGATTTTATTTCTTTGTGAGTGCATCATTCATGATTTGTATGCTAGAACTTGCCTCTAGACTTGTTGAGATTGATCTTTGTGAGATGTCATGAAAGTGATAAGAGGCTATGTTTGATATGTTAGTTACTTTGCCAAAATTTTTCCCCACCAAACATTTGATTTCCTTAGTGAGCCATGTTGAGCCTATTATCCTTATTCTTTGGCAAGCCAAGTAAAATTGAAGTCATTTGCCTATTTTTATGAGCCTTCTTGTCCTATGTTTAGTAGAGCTTGATTGTTGGCTAATGATGGTGATTTGATTGCTAAGTGTGGTGGAAAATGACGAGCTAAGTGATCATGCTTGAAAGAAAAAGAAAGGTGAAAAAAATTGAATTGTGAAAAATGAGAAGTGAAAGAAAAGAAAGATTCAAAGCTCAAGTAAATGGTGGTGATTGAATTCTATGAGCATGAAAGAGTGTTACTTGATGAAAAGTGAAGAGATGTGTATTGTATTGATTAGCTTTCATTCAAGTCTCTACTACTTAGTCACTCATATCCAAATATATCCCACCTTTCCAAAGAGCCTACATTACAACCTAGAAAAAAGACCTCTTTGATTCTTGATTGATCACAATTGATTTTGATTGAGATTTAGTCTTTTGGCAAGCTTATGGTGTGCATGTTCATGAATTTGATGATTGAGTGCATCATACCTTTATACACTTGAGAGAAGAGTGAAACACTCCATGAAAGGAGCAATTTATTAAGTGTTTGATTGAGCATTTATTTGAGCACGATCTATCTTGATTGCTAGTGGATAGTTTGCATTGAAGCTTATGTTCATTGAGGAGTTCGATTGTCTTATACTTCGTCTATGGTGCCATGTGACATAATTGCAATCAATTCACTCCTTTGTGCTTAGTTTTTACATTGCTTGAGGATGAGCAACACTTCAAGTTTGGGGGTATAATTGGAGTGAATTGATGCATATTTTTAGGGGTTATTTGAGTACAAAAGTGAGCTAAAGTGTTAGTTTTTGTGCCTAAAAGTGTAAAGTATCACTCTTTTGCTTAAAAAGTATTACTTGATGAGATTTTGATGTTTTTCGTCCATTTTGTAGGTAATTCGGTGGAATTTTGCCAAACCGAGAGTACCGGTGTACTTAGAATGAAGAGACGAACATATCGGACTAAAATAGGGTCGGGGCCGGAGTCCCATCCGAAAAAATTCCTGGACTCGAGCTGCTGGTCGAGGACCATGAGCCTCGAGTCGAGGGTCAGGCTGAAAAGGGCAAAAATTGGAAAAAGACAGGAGCCTCGACTCGAGGGCTGGCCCTCGAGTCGAGGGAGAGGAAAAAGCGGCAGCCTCGAATCGAGGCCTGACCCTCGACTCGAGAGGGAGGTTTTTCAGAAATTCGTTATTTAAAGGGGCTGAGCAGAGCATATCTAATAGAACTTTCAATATAGCGGATTAAGAGCGGTTTTGGGGCGATTTCTTAAGCCCCAAGCCAATTTCCCACATTAGGTAGAGTAGAAGTTAGATTTAGAATTAGATTACAATTGTTGTTGATTAGATTAGCTATAGATTAGCTTTTGATCTTGTTGTTCCATTCAATTCAAGCTTGTAATTCATTTGGAGATTGGTGTTGAAGACTCAAGCATTCCTATTTTTGTTGATTGAAGACCATTTGGTGATGTTTTTCCTATCTTCTCTTTTCAATTTCTTAATTGTTGTGATTTGTGTTGTGTTTGATCAATTCTATCTTCTTCCCATAGGTATTGTTTGTGGTATCATGGGCTAACTCTCTTGTGCTTAGGTTAATTGAAATTGATGATGATTTGATTGACTATGTTATAATTGTTGATGATTGGAGATCAATTGAGTAGATTGCTTATTAATTATGATTTTCAATTGTGCTTCATGCATAATTATCTCTTTAGATTAGTGATTGATCACCCTAGGAATAGGCGCGAGTTGAGCTAACGTGATCCGGGATTAATCGGGTTATAATTGTGTATGAATGTATGGATTGGGTGCTTGAAATTGAGAGATTAGTTGCACTAAGGATACTCACATTAGTTTGTTTCCTAATTGTGATTCTTAATTGTGCTTCATGTAAAATTACTTCTTTAGATTAATGGTTGATCACCCTAGCAATAGGCGAGTTGAGCTAACGTGATTAGGTGTTAATCGGGATACAATTTGGCATGATTGTATAAATTAGGGACTTCTACATTGAGAGATGGGAGGGACTAAGAATACTCACATTAGGCATTGTGATTTTAATGTAGTGATTAATTGCATGATGGTTTATGCTTTCTATCTTAGTTGATTTGCAATTTGATACAATTGTAGCTTGTTAATTGATGATTCCTTGATGGATGTTAGCCCTAGCACCTCTATTCCCCATTTATTGTTGTTTTTGTCCTCGCATCTTAAGTGTTCGATCATTTGTTTGCTTGATTTTAGTTTGTATTTTGCAAGTGTTTTTTTGTAGTATTAGTGTCATCCCTTGTTGCATCAATAGTCACTAAGAACTTGTATTTCTAGGGCCTCATGTGCATACTTTTTCCCTTGGGTTCGATAATTTGCGATTGGTCTTAATAACTCTTACCCTATACACTCCAATCAGCATTCTTGGCCCTTCATATTGAGTACCACTCCGGAGTTTAATTGCCATGCAATGCTCTTTCGGGTTCACTTCTTTAGTAGAAGGAAGTTTTCCTTTTGATTTCCTCCACCGGAAGAAGCAACTTGACCAATTTGGAACTCTAGGTTCTTGACTTGATTGGCTAAAGAACTCACAATGTTCTCCATCTTCTCCATCTTTTGATTTTGAGCACCCATAAAACTTGTGAGTAAATCCTCAAGACTTGGCTTCCCCTCATTATTGGGAGCACGAGCACCGGATCAATTCCGGAGGTAAAGTAAGAGCGGCTTTTGGGTTTGAGTATGATAAGTTCTCATGCCTTCGAAAGTTGGGATTATATGGAGGATTGTTTGAGGGATATGGATGTGGTTGAGACACTTGATTTTGAAAATTTGGAGGAGGATTGTTAGGATATCGGCTTAGGTAATTTTGTGGAGGGGCTTGGTTAGGGAATTGATTACCTTGAAAATTTCAATGAGGATATGATTGTCTTCCGATATAGCTTACCTCTTTCACATGATTAGCGACTTGGTGAGCTTTATTTCCACCCCCATTCCACTTCTCATGCCTTTTTCTACAATACCATCCACCTTTGTAGCTAACTTTTGAACCACATCGGCTAGCACCTTCAACGTCTCATTCTCTTCTACTTGAGCAATCTTGAAGTGACCCATTTTCTCGGTTGGCCAACTTACGGTATTGCAAGCTATGTTCTCTATCAACTCCTTAGCTTCTCTTCCGGACTTGTCAAAGAGTGATCCACCCGCACTTGAGTCTAGAATTCTCGAGAGATGGAGGATCAGGTCCATAATAGAAGAAGCTTACAATTTGCTCATCTACAAAACCATGTTGAGGACACTTAGGAGTAAGCTATTAAATCTCTCCCAAGAATACTTATCAGTTTTTATCTCTCCAATTAGCTGAAAAGTAAAAGGAAATAAGTTACTTCTTGTCGGAGAAGTTACTACGGACCCAAAATTTTATTAAATATGCTTTTATAAACGCTGAGTGACATTCACGCGCATAAATCGTCAACTTGATTCCATGCACGACATATTAAATATGACTAATATTCTATTCATTACATTTTTCAGGATAAATAGCTATAATTGCATTAATATAGGCACGAAAATTCATTTTTTCACTTTATCGATTAATAATGAGAATTTATAATATTTTATTCATTCTCTTTCCATATAAATAGGAGTTCGTGTGCATATTTTTATTTACGCACATAAAACTTGTTTACATATCTCTCTCTCTCTCAAATTTTCCTTTCCCTCTCAAAGCTTAAAAATCCTCATCAATGGCGGATCGGAAGAAACCAAAGGTCAAGTTCGAATATGATCTTGCAAAAATCGAGAGATAAAACTAAGTCTGAAATGTTTGTCGATTGGGATACTACCACGAGATCCGAAATTAGTTGAGATTCTACAACTTCTGGAATCAAGAGGACTTAAACTGTACTACACGATGAAGCCTTCAAAGAATAAAAATCTTGGATGATTTAGAAATTGAGTTTCTCACTAGAGCTTCGATGAAAACAAATGCTTTGAGTCTCGGGTTCGTACCCAATGGAAAGAAGAAGAAGGTGGTGGTAACTGAGAAGACCTTGGTGAGATTTTTGGTTTGAGCACCGAAGGGGTCCTGTTCATTTACAAAAGTGATGAGCATTTGGAAAGTTTTAGACTAATGGTGAGAAAGTAACATCGAACACCACCACGAATTTGAAAGCGACCAATGTTGAAGAGGAAATGCCGATTGTTGATGCTTTGATTCTTACCAAGTGCATCGTGGGAGAGCAACAAAGCCATGACGGACTGAAAAAACCAAGAATCTGTTGTTTAAGAGCAATTATTGATGGTGTAGAGGTAAACTGGGCTAGATTGTTATTTTCAAGACAAGACAAAGAAAGAAAGAGGTTTTTTAAGGAGTGTATCTCGGAGACGAGGTTGAGGTGGATCTTGGAGACAATGACCAGCATGATGACCAGGATTACATTAATCCTAGAGGCGAACTGGGGACGTAAAACCTCAACCGGGAGGTTGGGGTAAAGAAGTACACCAAGCGAGGGTCTCGCTTACTAAAGATGAGAAGATCTTTGGCCCTTCTTACTCGGAAGGAGATGAGGATGTTCCCGCTGCACCAGTGCACCAAAGAAGAAAGTTGTCAAAGCTAAGTCCAAAAAAGTGGAGACGATGTTGCAGGATAAATACTCATCCGAGGAAGAAATAGAGGAGGAAGAGGAAAGGACAGAGAAGACAAGATCCCAAGGGGGAAGTGTCTCACTGAGGTTCTTTGGGACCTATGGCCAGGAGGAAAGGGTTGAAATATCCTCGGGGAGGAGTCGAAGAAGTTGTACAATCATCATCTTCATCAAAGGATGCTTCGGACCTTGAACCAACCATCTCCCAACCTGGTGATGAAGAGGCGAGACGTGGTCATTGTCTCGCAGCCTCTAAAACGACTCCACTCCAAAAAGTCCATCACATCCACCCACTCAAACATCAGCCAATCCTTTTTCATTTCTTTCCACTCCAACAAGATCTCGAACCTAATCTCTATCTCCATCTTCCTAATCCATCCGGAGAAATGGGTCCAATCGAACTCTCTCTCCGCATTCTTGGAAAAATGTATCTTATCAAAAAGGAATCAGCCTTAATCGATGAACCCGATCTCCTTAAAGAATTGGTGAATGTCTGGTTACTAAGGAGGGTAAGGACAGGATCCTTTCAGAAACAACAATTCTCATAGGAGAAGCAGGAGGGAATAATATCTCCATCTCGCGAAAACTCTCCTTAAGAAAGCTGACCTTAAATCCTTTGAGGAGATCCTTTACGATAATTAGTTCATAGATTACATACTCGAGACAAGTCTATTTGGGGTCTCCTATCAATGAACCAACTGACCTACCCGAAGGAGATAAGGAGAAGACAGTTGAAAAAGGAGTAGAGGAAATGGAGCTAGATGTGGTGAAGGAGGCAGAGTTGGAGGCAGAGAAGGAGGGAGTTAAAGAGGTTGAGAAGGAAGCGGAGGTTGTTGAAAAGGAAGCAAAGGTTGTTGAGAGGGGAGCCGAGGAGATGGAAACAAACAAAGGGAAGGAAGTGCAAGTGTCTGGAGGAGATGGTGGAGCTGCCGACGAGCCTCGCTTGAGATGGATACAATAGGGGAGGCACAAGCGGAGCAAGAGGTGTCGAGCATGTACCGGTGGCGGTGGAATCGGAGGTGCCAACACAAGGAGTTCATTGGGCAGATTCCCCACCAACCGAGAAGGGAGTAGAACAACCATTGAGGAGATAGACTTAATTCTATCTTCTCCATCGAGAAGAACTTGCTCAGCCATCCTCATCCGCGTCCGCATCCGAAGTAGAAGCACCGAAAGCAGAGATGATAAGTCTCAAGGCTGCGTGCTTGACCGCTTTCCAACTTATACCAGACTTGGTCACCTCATCGATTAAGGAGAACATAGAGGCTGCGGTACATCGTAAAATAAATATTGACCTCTACTTCTCAAGAATCGCATGAGGAGCAGGATGGCAGCGGTGAACCTGAAAATTGCTGAAGAAGAGAACAAGCAAGAGGCTTGGGTGAAGAAGTATGTTCGGGATGCCTACCTAGAAATCGAGACATGGTAAATGAACAAGCCAAGGAGGCATGGGATGAGAAAGAAGCATCTTTTCAACGAGATCTTTGAACATGTCTCTCACCATGGAAAAAGCATCACTATCCACCAAACTGAAAAATGAGCCGAGGGGAATTGAAGCGGCTCGAAAAAGACTTTTGATAAAGCTGGATCGAAGACAGACTTCTCGGGCATGAGCTCATGGGGCAAATTAAACAAGTAGCCACCATCTCGTAACACCCGATTTGCTGATGCTAAAAAGGGGGAAGATGGTGAGCTCAAGAAAATAGTAGTCGCCTAGGATGACAAGATTCTCGGCTTTAAATCGAAGTTTCAGGAGCTTGTTAGATCAAGAAGTTTTGATGAGTTAAAAGAAGCGGTTAAGATGATCGACAACCTTTGAAGAACAATGAGATTAAGTCCTTATGCTAAGCCGATCGACGAGGTCGAGAACCAAACTAGTCACCGAGATCCGAAGATTACAAGTCAACCGGAGAAGAGCTCAAGTCTAGTCATCTGCAGGAGACAAGTATGAAGAGCTCGACGAGGTCAAGACAAGCCGAGTAGAATAAGAAAGGCGAGTCTTCACCAAGTCGATTTGCGCAGTAGAATAAAATCAGCCGAGGTCTAGAGCGGTTTCCAAGAATAAGTTTGTTGAGCGGTTTCTAGTTTGTTAAAACTAATTAACAAACTAACTGTCTTTTCGAGACTTATAAATAGGTCTAGGCACTTCATTAGAAAAATGATAGAGATCATCATTTTAGCAATAGATTCTCACAATTCACAAGATTTCAAAAAAGCACAAAATTGTTTTCAAAGATTTCTTCATAGATTTTTCTAAGTGTTTATAGAACACCTCCTTGCATATCTTCAAAAACACTTCATTTTAGAGTTAGATTTCATGATTTGTTTAGGATTTTTAAGATTTGAAGATCAATTTGTAATTTGTAAGTTGTACGATTGTAAGTAAGTAAGTAAGCGAGTAGAAGAGACCCTTCTTCAAAGTTTGAAGAAGGAGAGTGGATGTAGGATTGTTATAATCCGAACCACTATAAATACAGTGTTCTTTATTGCTTTGTTTTACTTACTTGTTTCTTACAAATTCCAGCTACCAAAATCAAAGATAGATTTCGAGAATCAAAGTTATATCTAAAATATCACTTTGCTTTTGATCTTAATAAATTTGAGATTAAATTGAATTTCCGTTGTGTCACTTTGGTGCTTTGAATAAATTTTGAAAGGTTTGTAAAAATCTGAAAAATCTATTCAACCCCCTTCTAGATTTTTCCTAGAAGGTTGGTACAAGTTTATCCAATTTGCTCAACTAATCGGGACCAACCGAGCTAGCTAAAGAATTTCGAAGGCCGAGGAGAGACGGTGTCCCTAAAGAAAAGGGTCTTCGACCGCTTAGTATACCAGAAGAAGATAGGTGGTTTGACTAGATCTCATCTTTATATGATCCTATCGATAAATGTTTTGAATATACCGATACGTGGAAATTATCAAGATGTTTGTGAATATATGTTGATCTACTCTTATGAGAACTATTGCTTCAAACCGACTTGTCCGATTTAATCTTTTAGTCAACTAATTCTTGAATATAAGTAATTAACATAAACTTGATTAAAAATGTTATAACATTAATTCGCCTATAATTCACTAATCTTGACTATCTCGATACCGTGTTCATCCGACTATCTCGACTAAGTGACTTAACCGTCTACTTTGTGAAATATTTCTTTTCTAAATTACTAACACATTTCTTTTCTTTAGTTGTGTATTAATGTTAGATTAGAAGAAGTTTAGATGAGTTAAAAGTAGATAGATTAGAGTCAACTAATGTAAAGTAAGATGACCAACCTGATTGTATAGAACAGTGAGGTAAAGAAATCTAGTACTAGGCTGACAGGACTAGGTAAAGCTAGAATAGTCACCGAGGTCAAGAAAGAGAAGGTCATCCGAAGACGAGCTTGAGATAAGTCATCTGTTGGAGACAATAATGAAGAGCTCAAGACAAGGTCAAGACCAGCTGAGTAGAATAAGAAAGGCAAGTCTTCACCAAGTCACCCGCAGACGACTAGACCAAGCTCACCAAGTAAAGACAGCTTTTCAAGAATAAGTTTGTTAAACGGTTTTTAGTTTGTTACAACAAACTAACCGTCTCGCAGCTTATAAATTAACTTAGGCACAGTTCTATACACAATTTTTCCAACACTCTCATATTCACATCACTCACGATTTTCAAAATAGCATTAAAAAGTTTTCAAAGCAATATTCAAAAGTTCTAAGTGTTTGTAGAACACTTGTTTGTATATCTTCAACACTTCGCACTTGTAATCTTCAAGTTTCCGGAGAAATTGGCGATTGTAGATAGGATCGAAGATAAGAATCTTCACAATTTGTAATTGTAATTGTGTAAGTAAGTAAGATAGTAAGTGGTCGAGGCCCTTCTTCAAGTTGAAGAAGTAGAGTAGATGTAGGATCTGTTTGTTCCGAGCCACTATAATTCCCGGTGTTCTTTACTTCTTATTTTGCTTATCTAGTTATTCATCAAACATTCAACACAAATTCATATTCAGATTATTTTTATCCTTAAAGATTGAGTTAAAATCTGGTTTCCGTTGCATAGCTTTGATACTTTGAATAGATAATCTAGTCTTTGAAAAAGGATTTGAAAATCTATTCAATCCCCCTCTAGATTTTCACTAGAAGGTGAACTAAGCTCTTTGATATTCACTTAATCCGTGGGGCCAACAAGTGGTATCAAAATAGTGCTAAGTTGTTTCGATATATATTTGTGGTCTTGAAAGTTTACTGAAATTGTGTTTTAAATCATTTTCTCTATTTTCGATTTACTAATCTTGCTAACAAGTCTTTGTTAAGTTTCTTGATTCATTATGTCAAGCTGTTAAGAGTAAGAAAACCAGGAGCCTACTAGAGTTCTCTATTGAAGAGTACGATTATTGGAAATTTAGAATGGAAAATCATCTGAAAGCAATTCATGTTCGTATGGAGGAAGTTCTAGAGGAAGGTCCTATAAAATTATATCATGGAGGTACAAGTGATGGAACAAGAGCTTCGAAACAAGGGTTAGGCAAGAAAAGAAAAGTGTTGAGTTGACAAATGACGAAAGGAAGATTCACATTCTAGATCAAGTGGCAAGAACTGAGATATCGAGACGCTCAAGAAAGATTGTATCGAAAAAGTTAAGAAGTGTAAATCAGCCAAAGAGATGTGGGACACCCTATCCAACATGTGCGAAGGCATAAATCAGTGAAGGAGAACAAGCTCCAAGTCAGTTTCTCCATTTTTTTATAAAAGAGGCTGAAACTATTGATCACCGGATATGCGAATGAGCAATCTGATCAATATAGCCACCGATCTTGAAAAAGATTTACACTTGAAAAGGAAATCAATAAAAAAATCCTTAGATCTTTAACCAAGCGTTGGAGGGAAAAAGAAATTTGATTAAAGCTACAAAAGATCTCTCTACTATGACACATTACATTTTGTTCTCACACTTGAAGGGTTATGAGTTTGACATACGGGTAGAAGATGAGGAAGATGCGATGGAGTCAAGCACCTCATCTAAGACTGTTGCCTTTGTCAACAAAGAAGACAAGACTGTAGTTGAGCCTAAAGGAGTTGATTTATCCTTGAAGGAACAGATGGCTTTGCTAACAAAGAGGTATGATCATCTAAGGATGAAATATATGCGTAACAAGTTGAAATTTGCAGAGAATGACAATTCTAGATCCAAGAGAAAAGATGATGAATCAACATATGATGACAAAAGAAGAAATCAGACAAAAAGATATAAATCTCCCGCAAGAAAGAATCCTATCACCCTAAATCAGACCGGGAGATACTTGTTACACCAGTAACAAGCCAGGCACTTCAAACTATGACTGTCCCAGTGACTCCTAAAGAAAGAGAGGAGAAAAGGAAGAAGAGAGATAGGCGTTTTGCGAGATCGTAGAGCTCTTCTTGCTGAGGAGAAAGAATCAAGAAAATCATCATCATCATCATCTTCATCCTGATTTTAGATCGAGAAGATGAAGTTTGTCCGATGGCCAAAGAGGTAGACTACTAGTCCTCAACTGATAATGAATCTTACAAATCTGTCTCGCACAATGACCAAATTGTAATCAAGGGACTTTTGAAAGATTTAAAGATGTCTTTAAGTGCTTATAAACAATTAGAGACTGAAAATTTAACTTTAAAAGATCAAATTCAGACACTAATTAAAGCCAAACAAGTTATGAACTACTCTAAGTCCGAGGTAACATTCAAGGGGGAATGTTTACCCCAGCCGAGGCTAGTACTTCACCGGTCTACCGAAAGATTAGAGAATGAATTGAAATCTTTGAAAGCTAAATTTGAAGTGGTCTCGTAATGAAAATGAGTCGATTAATAAGGTCAATGAGAAGCTTGTGTTCAAAATGAGCCATCTTAATAACTCACAATCAGCCATAGACCATATCTTTAGAACATCTCAAAAATCACATGATAAAACAAGACTTGGTTATGATGGGAATAATAAACCAGAAGTTTCTAAACCAAGGAGTTTGTGAAAGCTGTTGAAACACCAAAGAAGTCAAAATTGGACCTTGAAAACCACAGAGTCGGATGAGGACTACATCTCCTAATCTGAAAAATAAAATTCAGATGAGGAATCCAAATCGACAAAGAGAGTTCCAAGAACCAAGACTAAGAGGAATTCTTATTGTAGCTTTTTGATGAGAGAAGCAGATGCTATCCCTTATTTCCAAAGTTCAAGAAAGTCACCAAATCGACTTCAATAAATTCTCATTTAAATGTAATGTATTTGTGAATAGATTTGGTAGATAACTTCAATCGATTTGTTATTAAACAATGAGATGTTTGTCTGGATACCTAAAGTGATCATTGACCTAAAAGGACCCAAGATCACTAGGGTACCTCATACTTAATCTGTCTTGCGGAATCCCGGGGACTATCATTAAAAGAAGAGATTCTAGCTTCCATCTAGTACATAGACGATGGTTGTTCATAGCACATGACTTGTGATAAGAAGCTTGTTAGGATGTATACTATAAGTCTAGCTTTTGTATGAACATCTTTCTTGAGTATGAACATTTTTTTATATATGAGATTCATTATGATCAAAATACTTATTGTTTATGATTGTTATATATATCATTATTTTGTTCAGATTAATCTATCTTGTAGATAACATGGTGTGTGGTGTCACCACGAGAAAATTATGCTATCGGTTCCTTATAGATTATAAATAATAGCTCACAACTAAGAAGGATTTGGACAAACCATTGGAACGGTTGTAGTGTAATTTGGTATTAGTCTATCTTGACTATAAAGTTACACTAGTACATTTTTGTATGTATTGAGCAGGACCATATGAGGTTGTTCAATTTGTCTTGACTATATAAAAGAACAAGACCTCTGTTGTTATGGATGTACGTCTTCTTAATCCCTATATAATAATGGGCACGTGTACTCAATGTATGTTTCTTTGATTTACCAATGGGTGAGATTTATTAAATCAATAGGCTCGGTGAATTGGGAGATAACATTGTTTATATGGTGTGTTGTTGATTATAGAAGGAATCTGTGTCCTAATTATTTAGGATGATGATGTCCCCTTGAGGAGCTCATAAAGATTATTATGTAAACCCTGCAGTGGATTTAATCCGACATAATAATAAAGATGAGTGGTACTACTCTTGGAATTAGATATAAATTAATTAAGTTATCGATAATTTAATTAATTTATGGACATTCGATATCTTAAACACGGGAAATAAACGTACACATAATAAAGGAGCCCATATAATAATATGGGATTAGGACGGTAATTCAATTATAATTCTTTAGTGGACTGAGTTATAATTGATGGGCTTAAGTAAAGTGTTCGGACTCGAACACAGGATATTTAGGCCCATCGGGAGGCCCAACCCTAATTCCTCCTTAGGGTCCCCTGTTGTAGCCTATAAATAAACCCTAACATCGAGTCTCCAGGGTGAAAAAACGTGAGATCGAGAGGGAGGCGGATTACTGATTCCTTGGAGGATCGTCGACCACTCGGCGTCCAAGGGAAAGGGATAGGAATACGGCGAGAAGACCGTGAGGTTCGAGGCTCATCCTTCGATCGCAGTTCTGACCTTAGAACTGGTTTATCTTCACCTATTACGGTGAATAAAGGTACAATTCTTTCCGCTGCGTTTGTGTGATTTTGATCCCGAGTCCGATATTTTCGTAGAGTCGGCGATCGGTGGTTCCAACAAAGCTATTATCAAATTTTCAGAATATTGATGGTCCTAGAGTCTTGTTTGGAGATAATAAGCGTGGATAGACTAAGGGAATTGGTACATTAATTATAAGTGATGTCCAAGTATCGAGGTTTATTTTGTAGAAGGTTTAAGACATAATTTGTTATACATTTCTCAACTCTGTGATAAAGGTTTTCATGTTAGATTTTCTAAAGATAAGTGTGATATTTTAGATAGTTCCTCGAGACAAGGTACTCTTAAGCGGCTTGAGACATGGTAATGTCTATGTGGCTAACTTTAATAGTTGCCCCAAAGATACATGTCTTGTAGCTAAAGGTGGAGATGATCACACGGTTGGCTATGGCATAAAAGGCTTAGTCCTCGAATTTCAAAACCCTTCGCAAAATAGCTAAGAAGAATCTTGTCAAAGGATTACGAGGAGCTTTGTTCAACTGATCTGAAATGTGATGCTTGCCAAAAAGGTAAACAGCCCGAGCACTCTTTTAAGAGTATTAACACATCCTCATCTCGAAAGAGTTTTACAACTTCTTCATCTTGATTTGTTTGGACTGTTTCACCACTCGGCTTTAGTGGAAGGAAGTATACCCTTGTTGTTGTTGATGATTTTTCTAGATACACTTGGGTATTATTTCTTTTCAAAAAGAATGAGACAGTGAACAAGATCCACGATCTATTCAGACAAATTCAAAATAAGAAGGGTGTTAATATTATTAAAATTAGGAGTGATAAGGGAATTGAATTCTTGAATTCTTGTTTATCTAACTATACTGAATGAGAATGGTATAGTTCATGAGACTTCTTCGGCTAGAACACCACAACAGAATGGAGTTGTGGAAAGAAGAAATAGGACTCTTAAAGAAGCCGCGAGAAGCATGCTAGTGAGTATGGAATACCTCATGGGTTACGGCTGAGGCTATCAACACCGCTTGTAACTCTCGAGCAGATGCTTACCGAGTCATGAGCAAGGGTAAGACACCTTATGAGCTTTGGAAAGGTAAGGTTCAAAGAATCTCATACTTTCGTGCTTTTGGGTGTAAATGCTTCATCCATAACAATGGGAAGTCTAAGTTGAGGACTTTTGATGCTAAGGCGGTAGATAAAATATTCGTGGGATATTCCAACACTTCCAAAGCTTTTAGAGTCTTCAATAAGACAACTCTCTGTGTGGAGGAAACTCCTCATGTGGTATTTGATAAATTGCATACTTTCTCGAGATAAAGTGAATCAAATTACCAATGATCTAGATAAAATTGAACTAACTAAAACTAAACAAAGGACAATTTATCTGCCTAGTTTTGATTCAGATTTAGATGATGAAGAATCCCCATCCGAGAATAAGAAGGCAACTCCTCTTCAGTTCCATCCGAGGAGACACCCTTGACATCATCCGATCGGCCGGAGTCGGTAGATGAAGGGGAACGTCTACTCGGGAAGAATCGGTTGAGTTACCTGCGAGTCTGAGATGAGGGTACTTCAACTCAAGTAGGCAAAGGATGATAAGTTATCATCCAGTGATCGAATCATTGGGGATCCATCTAGTAGTGTTCGAGACACGAGCGATGTTAGATTCTCAAAGTATGTTTAGCTGCTATGTTTCACTTCTCGAACCTAAGTCTATTGAGGAGGCTCTATCTGATCCAAATCGATAATGACCATGCACGAAGAAGCTGCATCGGCTTGAAAGGAAAAATGTTTGGGAAGCTGGTGGGACAGACCCTTACATAGAAAGATTATAGACACCAAATAGGTGTTTAAGAATAAAAGCGATGAAAACAACATTATTATTCGTAATAAGGCAAGATTGGTAGCACATGGTTACTCACAATTTGAGGGGATAGACTATGATGAAACCTATGCTCCGATTGCGATTAGAAGCAATAAGGCCGTTCTTAGCATTTCTTTGCCTTTAAATCTTTCAAGGTCATTCAAACTCCATAAGGTCTATGTAGAATAGCCCCGGGGTTTAGGATCAATAATAAGGTCTATAAACTCCATAAGGCTCTATATGGACTAAAGCAAGCACCAGGGCTTGGTATGATACCTTGTGCGAATTCTTGATATCAAGTGGTTTCTCAAAAGGTAAGATAGATAGAACCTTGTTTAGAAAAGAAATAAATGGTAACATCTTATTAGTTCAAATTTATGTAGATGATATCATATTTGGTTCACCTAATCTAACCTTGTGTGAAGAGTTTAGTGTTCTCATGAAAAACAAGTTTGATATGTCTATGATGGGAGAATTAACATACTTTCTAGGCTTGCAAATTAAGCAGAGGCAGTAGAGGCATATTTATACATCAGACTAAGTATGCTAAGGACCTTATAGATAAATTTGGGATGACTACTAGTAGGGATGTTAAAATACCTATGGCAATTAATTTCTCTATGGATTCGGATGAGCGGGAATACCCACGGATGCAACGGAGTATCGTGGATTGATTGAATCCCTTCTATATCTCACTGCAAGTAGGCCGAGACATAGCCTTTGCGGTTGGAGTATGTGCAAGATTTCAATCAAATCCCAAGAAAACACATCTGGAGGCGATTAAGAAAATCCTTAAATATCTTAAAGGAACTTTGCGAGGTTGGGTTGTGGTACCCATCGATGACAACTTCGAGCTTTCGGAGTTATTGGACTCGAGACTTTGGAGGCTGTAAAATTGATAGGAAATCCACCTTTGGAACTTGTCAATTTTTAGGCAACAAATTAATTTCTTGGTTATCTAAGAAAGCAGACATCTGTTGCAACCTCCACAATCAAGGCTGAATACATGGCGGTGGTAGTTGTTGCTCTCGGCTCCTCTGGATTAGCCAACGGCTTAGGGATTATAACATTCTAACATCATCTGCTCCTATTAACTGTGATAGTAATAGTGCAATAGCTATGACATACAACCCTGTCTTGCATTCTAGGTGTAAGCATATAAACATTAGGCATCATTTCATTAGAGATCATGTTGAGAAGAATGACAGGGATAGAAAAGATAGCAATCGAGTCTCGAGAGAGCAAATATACTTACAAAACCCTTAGCTGAATCTAGATTTAAGGAATTATGTTTAGAGTTAGGATTACTTGATGTATCCTTAGCTGATTTATAATTTCTATTGTTTGTATCCTATATTTCCTTTCTTTCCTTTCCTTTCTTTAAATCTTGTCTAGAAAGAATTGTCGGACTTGATATGTGTTAAAGGACAATCACGTATCGATATCATTGATCTTCTTCTTAGGAATCAAGAATCAAGGATTAGTCATATTGACCTTATCGAGACTTGACAATTGCTTATCCGACATCAAGTAAATCGAAAAGGACTCAATAGTCACCGATCTCCTCAAAATAGATGACTAATTGCATCCTATCCGACTTACTTTGGCTAATAATGGTTTCTTGAGTTTATGTATCTGCGAGAACGGGTAATAGACCAACATTGTTAGATCGGCTTGAATCTCCTAAATTGATAAACCTTCTCATCTGTTCACCTTATCTTTATTTTCTTCAAAATTTGTTATTCAAAATTATTCTTACAGCTCATCTATTTCAAAACTTTTCGAGATGATTTGGTCTTTGAAAACCCAGTGAGTCTGATATTCTTAAATACTAGTTATATCTGAATATAAGACTTAGTTTATTTAAAATAAAAGGCACCTGATTAACTCATCTTAAATTTTGTTTTAAAAAGGATCGAGGCTAGGTTGTGTTCTTGAAAAACCCGAGATAAGGTTATTTCTCGAACTAAGTCAATAAAATCTTATGCTGTTTTAGAAAACCTTTGTGTAAAGAAAGGTAAACCTAGGCTTATGTCGTATACTTACTTCTCTGCGCAAAGTAACCCTACTAGTTGTCAAATCCACACCTATTGATTTAATAAATCTCACCCATTGGCAAATCAAAGAAACATACATTGAGTACACGTGCCCATTATTCTATAGGGATTAAGAAGACGTACATCCATAACAACAGAGGTCTTGTTCTTTTATATAGTCGGTACAAATTGAACAACCTCATATGGTCTCGCTCAATACGTACAAAATGTACTAGTGTAACTTTATAGTCAAGATAGAATAATACCAAATTACACTACAACCGTTCCAATGGTTTGTCCAAATCCTTCTTAGTTGTGAGCTATTATTTATAATCTATAAGGAACCGATAGCATAATTTTACGTGTGACACCACACACCATGTTATCTACGGTATAGATTAACCCGACAAAATAATGATATATATAACAATCATAAATAATAAGTATTTTGATCATAATGAATCTTATATTAAAAAGATGTTCATGCTCAAAAAGATGTTCATACAAAAGTTAGGCTTATAGTATACATCTTAACAATCTCCCACTTATACTAAAAGACTATGCTTCCATAATTGCTTTGCCATACATCGATTCCCATCCCTTCAACATGCCCATCAAAAGCTTTATTTGGAAGAGCCTTTGTGAAAGGATCTCGCTAGGTTATCCGCTGATGCAATCTTGGCGACAACAACTTCTCCTCGTTTTACGATGTCTCGTATCGAGGTGGTACTTGCGCTCAATGTGTTTGCTTGCTTTGTGGGCTCGTGGTTCCTTTGAGTTTGCCACTTTGCACCACTTTGTTATCACAATAAATTGTGATAGCTTTAGGCAAACTAGGAATCACTTCTAAGTCCATCAAGAAGTTTACGAGCCATACAGGCTTCTTTGGGTGCCTCGGAGAAGGCTGCTACATACTCGGCTTCCATGGTGGAGTCCAAACGCATTTACGCTTTACACTCCTCCATACTATGGCTCCACCTCCCAAGGTAAACATAACCCGAGGTAGATTTCTTGTTGTCCCTATCCGATTGGAAATCAGTCTGTGTAACCCTCGGAAGTAAAGTATACGCTTGGTAAACCAAAGATATAATTTCTAGTCCTTTTCAGTACTTTAAAATATGCTTTACCGCGATCCAATGTCCTTGTCTGGGTTACTTTGATATCTGCTAACCATGCCCACGGCAAAACAGATATACGGCCTCGTACATAGCATTGCATACATTAGGCTTCCTACGGTAGAAGCATAAGGAACTGCCTCCATGTCCTCTATCTCCTTTGGTGTCTTAGGACACATCTCTTTAGATAAAGGTACTCCATGTCGAAAGGTAGAAAACCTTTCTTGGAGTTTTGCATGCTAAAACGAGCCAAGATAGTATCAATGTATGAAGCTTGAGATAAGCATAACATTCTTTTCTTGCGATCCCTTAGAACTTTGGTCCCAAGAATATGTACAACTTCTCCCAAGTCCTTCATATCAAAGCTGCTTGGACAACCATACCTTTACGTCGACAACACCTTGACATTGTTGCCAATGAGCAAGATGTCATCTACGTATAGTACAATAAATACCACCACGTTTCCGTCACTCTTCTTGTATACACATGACTCATTCGGACATTGAATAAATCCATAAGACTGGATTACCTCATCAAAACGGATGTTCCAAGATCTCGAAGCTTGTTTCAACCCATAAATGGACCGATTAAGCTTACACACAAGATGCTCTTTGCCCTTTGCAATGAATCCTTAGTTGCTTCATATAGATGTTTTCTTCAAGACTTCCATTAAGGAAAGCCGTCTTGACATCCATTTGCCAAACCTCATAATTCCTATGAGCGGCAATACACAAAAGAATCCGGATAGACTTAAGCATGGCTACCGCGAAAAGGTTTCCTCATAATCAATTCCTTCTTTTTTAGTGTACCCCTTCGCTACAAGCCTTGCTTTGAAAGTTTCTACTTTCCCATCGATCCTCTTTTTCTTTTGTAGACCCACTTACAGCCAATGGCTTTTACACCATTTGGTGGTTCTACTAGCTCCCGGACTTGATTAGAATCCATATATTCTAATTGATTTCATTGTTTTTTCAAGATTACGCATCTTTATCTTGGAGTGCTTCGTCGTAGCTCCGTGGTTCCGATTCGTGTTCACCGGTACTAAGTCCGAAGACTCTCCCAAAAATATGAATCTATCGGGTTGTCTAACAACCCTCCCACTGACGAGGCACTTGTGGTAATAGTGTATCACTAGTAGCAGATGGTGCTGACCCATGTGGTATCTCATCTTGTACTCTCGGTACTAAGCTAGAAGTTTCTCCTTATTTCATCTAAAATAATTTTACTCATGGGCTTGTGGTCCATTACATAGTCCTCTTCTAAAAATCGGGCATTTGTGCTAACAATTACCCTCGATCTTTAGGACTATAAAACAAACCACATTTCGTTCCTCTAGGATAGACCACAAACAGTAGAACTTAAATGCGAGATTCCAACTTATCGGCATCTCCTTTCGGCACATGTGCTTTGGACTACCCCAAATCCGAATATGTTTGAGACTAGGCTTACGCCCATTCCACAGTGCAGTGGGAGTAGAAGATATTGTCTTAGAAGGAACCAAGTTCAAAATGTACGCTGCCGTTTCAGGCATACCCCCAAAATGAACTCGGCAATTCCGAATAGCTCATCATCGATCTAACCATTTCCAAGAGTGTCCTATTCCTTCGTTCCGCCACACCATTTTGTTGGGGTGTACCAAAGTGCGACAATTGGGATTGAATCCCAGCTTCCGATAAGTAATTCCTAAACTCTCCTAAGAGGTGCTCGCCACCACGATCGGATCGTAGTGTATTGATATATTTACCATGACGCTTCTCCACATCAGCCTTGTACTCTTTGAATCTATCAAAGCACTCGGACTTGCGGCGCATCAAATAAATATATCCATATCTCGAATAATCATCTATAAAAGAGATAAAATATTCGAAACCACCCCTTGCTTGAGTAGACATAGGACCACATAAATCAGAATGAACCAATTCCAACACTTCTTTGGCTCTATACCCCTTGGCTTTAAAAGGCCTTTAGGTCATTTTTCCTTCCAAGCGGGACTCGCAGTCGGATAGTTTTCCACTTCCAATGAACTCAAAGGTCCATCGGCTATCAACCTTTGAATCCTACTCAAGTTAATGTGACCTAATCTTAGATGCCAAAGATATGTTTGGTTCATTTTTAAGGTTCTTTTCGCTTATTTGAGTTAGAAGATGTACTATTAATTTCCATTTGTTGCTTTGTGGGAGTTATTGGATTAAGAGTATATAAATTGCCAATCAACGTGCGCAGTATAATAGCACTATTTTTCTTGACAACCACTTTGCTATCAAAAGAAAGAATATCCATCCAAAAATAACTTAGAAACTGAAATCAAGTTCTCCCACTGCAACAGCTGCTACTTTCGTAGCGTCGCCTATGTAGATGGTAATTCACCCTCACTAAGCGGCTGGTTTCCTAGAACCCCTGCAAAGAATTGCAGACATGATCGGTGGCTCCCGTATCTACACACCAGTGCCGGTAGATAACACCGCTAAACATGTTTCAATAGTTAGTGAATAAGATATACCTTCTTTTTCCTTTTACGGGGCAATCTATCTTCCAATGTCCTGGCTGCTTGCACAAAAACATTTGCCCTTAGGCTTCTTCACGCCATTTGGTGGACCAATTTTCTTTGGTTCACCCGCTTTCTTTGCCAAACCAGCTTGTTTCTTTTTCTTCATCACTTTGCCTTTTGGCTTAGATGTAAAAACATTTTCAGCAATATAAGCTTGAGAAGCTTGACGAAATAACCCTCCTGCTGCTTGGAGTTACGCCGGAAGTTCCGCCATCGAATACAACCTTTTGTTCATGTTGTAGTTCAGGCGAAACTGCTCAAAACTCTTAGGCAGCGTCTGGAGAACGATATCGACCTGGGTTTCCCCATCGATTTCAGCTCCAAGGACTTCCATCTCATTCAAATGAGCCATCATTTTGAGGATATGATCCCTTACGGGTGTCCCCTCGATCATGGTGGTCGTCATTAAGTTTCTCATGGCCTCTTGCTGGCAGCCCGACTCTAGTGTCCGAAGAGTTCTTTGAGATTGAGCATTATCTCATAAGCGAGAGGTCATGGCCTCGATGCTCAAGTTGCAGCACATTTGACATAGAAGCCAAAATGTAACACCGCGTCATCTCATCTGCCTTGACCCACTTCTTATAAGCCTCTTTCTCCTCTTCACTAGAGTTTTCATCGGGTTTTTCAGGACAAACCTCGGTGAGTACAAACTTGTACTCTTCGATCAAGATAATGTCCAAGTTTATTTTCCAATCAATATAATTAGGACCATTAAGTTTGTTTTCTTTAAGAATAACAGCAAGTGGATTGAAAGCCATGATAAATCCCGAGAAACATGTAAATGCATTATGATCGAAATTAAGAATTTAAATCAATATTGTTTCCCTCAAACAATACAATTAAATTCACCAACACCGTGAAGTTTGTATGCCACAATAGTGTGGACGTATACTAATTCAATCATTTGCAAGAGGAGGTTTTACCCATTAATTTCATCATTTTGTCAAACAAAATAAAAATTAATAGTTGGTTTGTCTTTAGCCATACAAATAATAACACTTACTCCGATGGGGAGGATACCGTTATATGCATCTAAGTGTATATCATTTCTTAATACCAAGTCAATTACCTAGGTTTGTGACTCTTTAGATGGAGAAGATAACACGCTCCTAAATAACTTACTTATAATTATCCATAAGGAAGTTTGATCTAGTGATCCGCAAACAAACACATCCGATATGGAAGAAGGCACTTAAAACCAACGTTCATGTTTGAATGCACCACTTACAAACCAGAAATGGAGGCTATGGGATTTGTTGAAAAATAACCCCTCTCCCACTTAGTTATTTAACATGAGGGATATTAATATGCACAATATATGAAACACATAAAGCATGTTAAACACAATAACACATATGTGAAAGAATAAATATGGAAAATAAAATTCCAACTATTATGGCCTCTTTCATGCTCCCATGTTCTTGAATGTTCGCCGTCAAGCGGGTGCGGGGCAGCACTGCCAAATAGGGATCGACCTGGCCGCTCGGAGTCACGGGTGCGAGGCGCGCCATGCAATACAACAGACCGCCGTGGTTATAACTATTACAATCATTCACCAACCCAAAACAAAAACCTCGACAGTCCGAGGGTTTAATACATACATAAACATACATGCTGACCATAATAGTTGGATTTAGGGTTCCCGCAAAAAATATCGAGAATATTCGCATACCCAAAAAAATTCTACGATTAACATCGAATCCCTAATATAACAAGTTTATGATAATCATGCAAACCCTAATATGACAGATTTACAAATATCATACAATCCTATTCAATATCAGATCATGAACCTCTATAATAACGAGATCAAGAAAACCCTATTATAACCGATCAAGAAACCCTATTATAACGAGATCAAGAAACCCTATTATAACAGATCAAGAAACCCTATTACAACAGATCAAGAAACCCTATTATAATAGATTTACAATAATCATGCAATCCTAATAAATCAGATCTATGAATAACCGAATCAATTGCATAGAGTCGAAAACTTGGCTCGATACCAATTCTTTGGAACCACCGATCGCCGACTCTACGAAATTATCCATTCGGGATCGTAAGCACACAAACGCAGCGGATAGAATTGTACCTTTATTCACCATAATAGGTTAAGACAAACCAGTTCTAAGGTCGGAATCTGCGATCTAAGGATGAGCCTCGAACCTCACGGTCTTCCGCCGTATTCCTATCCCTTTCCCTTGGACGTCGAGTGGTCGACGATCCTCCAAGGAATCAAAATCCGCCTCTCTCGATCTCACATTTTCACACGCTGGAGGCTCGATGTTAGGGTTTATTTATAGGCTACAACGGGGACCCTAAGGAGGAATTAGGGTTGGGCCTCCTGATGGGCCTAAATATCATGTGTTCGGTCAGAACACTTTACTTAAGCCCATCAATTATAACTCGATCCACTAAAGAGTTATAATTGAATTATCGTCCTAATTCCATATTATAATATGGGCTCCTTTATTATGTGTACGTTTATTTCCCGTGTTTAAGATATCGAATGTCCATAAATTAATTAAATTCTTGACAACTTAATTAATTTATATCTAATTCCAAGAGTAGTACCACTCATCTTTATTATTATGTCGGATTAAATCCACTGCGGGGTTTACATAATAATCTTTATGAGCTCCTCAAGGGGACATCATCATCCTAAATAATTAGGACATGGATTCCTTCTATAATCAACGGCACACCATATAAACAATGTTGTCTCCCAATTCACCGAGCCTATTGATTTAATAAATCTCACCCATTGGCAAATCAAAGAAACATATATTGAGTACACATGCCCATTATTATATAGGGATTAAGAAGACGTACATCCATAACAACAGAGGTCTTGTTCTTTTATATAGTCGGTACAAATTGAACAACCTCATATGGTCCTGCTCAATACATACAAAATGTACTAGTGTAACTTTATAGTCAAGATAGACTAATACCAAATTACACTACAACCGTTCCAATGGTTTGTCCAAATCCATCTTGGTTGTGAGCTATTATTTATAATCTATAAGGAACTGATAGCATAATCTTACGTGTGACACCACACACCATGTTATCTACGGTATAGATTAACCCGGACAAAATAATGATATATATAACAATCATAAACAATAAGTATTTTGATCATAATGAATCTTATATTAAAAAGATGTTCATACTCAAAAAGATGTTCATACAAAAGCTAGGTTTATAGTATACATCCTAACACATCGACGCACCCACCTCTTCCCAACCCACCGACCTTCCGGCTCTGGATGTCTCCAATATCTTTGGTGATATCCGGATGAGCTCCTCCGGGTCCAACTTCACCCTCCCCCTCCTCCTCATCCGAATCATCGAGAGGAAGATACCAGATCCAATCTCTGCCATATCTTTAGCATTTACGGATCTTCATACACAAATCATCGGCAAAGTCTAGAAGATGATGGAGAGAAAAACCAGAAGGTGATTCGAGCGATCACCGACACAACGCTTGCCAATATGCAGATTACCAGAGATGAACATATCTCGCAACCTATCAGCCAACCTCGGCAAGCTATTAGTACTAGGCTGGGCAACCTGGAGGAGGAGGTGAGGTTGCTCAAGCAAAAGGTGGCCGCATGACAACGAGATCATGGTTGATGCTCTCACGGTGATAAATCAGATTTTGGATCCGTTGTCTTTGCATTGGAAGAATAGCTCCGAGACCCTCAAGGCCCGAAGTTAAAAAGGGGAAGGAGGCTGAAGGAAGAATGGACAACCTCACACTGGAGTAATATCGATCACGAGACAAGCTCGATTCGAAGGCGGACTCGGCTAAGTTGGAAGCACCAAGGCCGAGATCAAAATCAAATCGAGATGAGTGGCTGCTTTGCAGCGAGGTGGCCCAGATTGAGGAGGCCATCCGAGAGGATGAAGGGAAGAAGAGAAAAGAGGAGGAGGAAAAGGCGAGAAGCTACTTGCCGAGGATGAAAGAAGGTGAAAAACCCGAGGCCAAGGGCAAGGGTAAAGGAAAGGCATTTGCGGTCGAGAAGGAATCATCACCGGTGACCAGCCCCACACCACCGAGCGCAAGAGAAGAGAGCCTGACTACTCTAACCTTTCAGCGTAGCAAATCGGAAGGATTCATGCTGAAAAGGAGATGTAGGAGAAGCGAGGAGAAGAAGAGGCTGAAGAAGCGGGGCAAGGGAGGCCGAGCTCAAGTGGGATCGGGAGTCAAGGAAGTGGGTTTCAAAGACAGCAGACGAGGCCGACATCCGACCTTACCACCGAACCTCGGCTCCTCCCTAAAATGGTGGGTGGGAAGCACACGAGAGGAGTATAAGAAAGGAGCCTTAGATGCCAAGTGGATGTACTACTTTGGTACATTCGAAGAATTCTCCCTCTTTGGGGCAGCTGATGAAGACCTTCAATGGCATGCATGGATTGAGAAGGAGGACGCATATATATATGGGAAGTTGCTCGATGAGGCCAACAGAAGTCTTCAAGCTGCGATCGATCGCACCGGCCTTCGAGCATGCCAAACCCAAGATGAGCGAAGATGGGACTCTGACTGGCTTGGGTCGGGACTATAATTGCCAAAGCCGAGAGAGAATCCAAGCTCACGGACGAAGAGGAACTCAAACAAATTTCGAGCAAGGGTTTTCAATTGGGTGAATATTCCCAAGCAAGTCGATGGGGAATTTGATGAACCAGGATTTTCTTTTCCTTATCTTTTATTTCTATCGAGTTCTCCTTATCTCGTAAAATGTATATATGTGAATGAATATACTTTGGCTTATGTGATTTACTTTTTTATTTCTTAAAGCTTTCTTTACTGTTTTAAGAAAACTTAAAAATTTTCTAAGCGTTAATCATCGAGAAAAATTTCATCTCGGGCTTAAAATATTTTTCTAAGTCTTAAAATTTTTCTAAGTGTTTAATTTTTTTAAGATTTAAAACTTCTCACTAACTCTAGATTCATAAGACTTAAGAATATTTTCTTAAATTTTTCTAAGTGTGAATTAAATGCTTTAACTTGGATGAATCGATTCTAAGTGTGAATGTGTTTTAAAATACCTATCTCGATAATCTTGATTAACTATTAACTAACTTCAATTTGTGAATGTGTCTCTTCCTTGTAGGTTTAACTTCATCAAAAAGGGGGAAATTGTTAGATCAAGAAAGGTTTTGATGAGTTAAAAGAAGCAATTTAGATGATCGAGGCGACTATGAAGAGCAGTGAGATCAAAGTCCAAGATTAAGCCGATCGAGTACTAGGTCGAGGATCGAACAAGTCATGAAGACTAGAAGTTGCAAGTCATCCGGAGACAAGCTCAAATCTAGTCATCTGCAGGAAACAATTATAAAGAGCTCGAGACGAGGTCGGGACAAGTGAGTAGAATAAGAAAGGCGAGTCTTCACTTAGTCGGCTGAGGCAGTAGGATAAATCAGGCGAGGAGCAAAAGCGGTTTTCAAGATTAAGTTTGTTGAGCGCTTTAGTTTGTTAGAACTGACTAACAAACTAACTGTCTTTACAGACTTATAAATAGGTCTAGATTTTCATTTTTCAAATACTTTTACACATAACACGATTTACACATTATTCATTATTCAGATTTCTATCATCACAATCAATTCACAAGTTTTTCAAAAAGAGTTTTCAAAAAGTTCTAAGTGTTTATAGAACACTTTACTTGTAATCTTCAAAGTTCAATATTCACCGTAATAGTTAGATTGTAGAGAAGAATTTAGGAGATTGAAGATTTGAAGATCTTCACGAGTTGTAAAGTTGTAAGTTGGATTGAAAGTAAGTAAGTGGTAAGCGAGTCCCTTCTTCAAGTTGAAGAAAGAGAGTGGATGTAGGATTATTCATAATCCGAACCACTATAAATCTTTGTGTTCTTTATTGCTTTACTTTACTTATCTCGTATCTTTCAATTTTCGATTTATCAATCAAAGTTTAATTTGAATTGAAGTTAGAACTAAAATATCAGTATGCTTTTGATCTTAATAAAGTTGAGTTTAAAATTGAATTCCATTGTGTGTTTCGGTGTCTTGAATAAGTTTTGAAAGATATGTAAAAATCGAAAAATCTATTCAACCCCCTTCTAGATTTTTCTGGAAGGCTAGTTCAAGTTTTGTCTAATCTACTCAACTAAGTGGGACCAACGAAGTAAAGACAGCTTTTCAAGAATAAGTTTGTTAAACGAGCTTTTAGTTTGTTACAACAAACTAACCGTTTCTCAGGCTTATAAATTAACTTAGGCACAGATTCTATACACAATTATTCCAGCACTCTCATATTCACATCACTCACGATTTTCAAAAGAGCATTATGATTGTAGGATTCCGGGCAAGTCAGTATTATGACCAATCAAGTATATCGAACCCAAGGGAATAAGTATGCAATGAGGCCCTAGGAATACAAGTTCTTGGTGACTATTGTTGCAAAACGGTTTTGGCACTAAACACTACAATACAATTCCAAGAATTAAAGTTCAAATACTATGCAAGCAATTTATCAAACACCTAATATGCAAAAACAAGTAACTTGGTTTCAATGGGGGATTGGGGTGCTAGGGATAATATCCATCAAGGAATCAATGATCAACACGCTATGATTGAATCAAATTGCAAATTAACCAAGTTAGAAAGCATAAACCATCATGCAATTAATTACTCCATTAACCACACAATGCCTATTGTGAGTATCCTTAGTGCAACTAATCTTTCAATTAAGAAGCACCCAATTCATACATTCATACACAATTATAACCTGATTAATCCCTAATCACGTTAGCTCAACTCTCGTCTATTGCTTGGGTGATCAAACATTAATCTAAAGAGATAACTTTGCATGAAGCACAATGAGAATCACAAATAGGAAGCAATCTAACTCAATTGATCAACAATCATCAACAATCATAGCATAAGCAAATCAAATCATCCTCAACTTCAATTATTCCAAGCACAAGAGTATTAGCCCATGGTGCTAAGTGCAAAACCCATGGGTAGAAAATCTAATTGAACAATTAAGAAACTAATCAACACAATTATGAAATTTAAATGAGAAAAGAGGAAGAACATCACCAATAAAATCCAAATCAATAGGAATGCTTGAATCTTCAAAGTAGTCTTCTAATACAATCTTTTCTCCACACTTGAATTACAACTTGAAATTGAAAAACTAATGGATCAAATCACTAATCTAAGGTACAAATGATCAAATTCTATCTAAATCTATGAATCTAATCCAATTACAATGAGAATTAAGCTATGGAATGAGAAATTCACCTAGAAAACTGTAAAATAACCGCTCTAGATGAAGCTATGGAGATTATGCTCTGTTTTCCGCTCAAATGGGCTTAAATACAAAATTTTTCGATTTTGGGCATCCCTCGACCCGAGGTTGGGGCCCTTGAGTCGAGGCCTTGAAGTCACTAATGTTGGGATAAAAAATGTACTTAGTTTAGATGAGTTAAAGTGTAAAACTAGGATGACCAGTGGAGACAATGTATAGTCGGTGATGTAATGAGAACTCTAAATAGACTAAGTATAGAAAAATAAGATAGGGATGATTCAAAGGAAGTCGATGGAGACAAGAACAGAAAATGCGATGAAGAATCGAGGCAGGTGAAGAATCGACAGAGTGAAGAATTAGACGGTGAAAAATCGACAGGTAAAGATCGACAAGCAAGAGTTAGTTAAAATCAAGAGTCAGTTTCAACTAATCAAGAAGCGCTTTCAAGAAAGGATTAGACGGTTACAACCAACCAAACAGAAAACAAGGAAGTTACAACCGACATCAAAGGGAGGTCTATAAATACATTCATCATTCCGTAAATCAAAAAGAGGTCAACATATAAGCAATTTCTCTATCAAGCAAGTTCACTCTAGCAATCAACGATTTAGAAACTCATTTCTCTAATATTCAGTATACACATGAACACTTTGTGTTCATTCATTCTTGGTGTTTATAGAATACCATATTCTTGTAAATCTTCAAAAAGTCAATTAGAGATAGTATTATCAATTGTAAGGTGAAGAAGAATACTGTAAAGGAAGAAAGCAAGAAAGTAAGCAAGAAGGAAGGAAGTAAGAAGAGTCCCTTCTTCAAGTTGAAGAAGGTGAGTGGATGTAGGATCGTTTGATCCGAACCACTATAAATCTGGTGTTGTTTACTTTTTGTTCTTTACTTGCTTTCATTAATTGTTTCTTGATCACAAACTTTAATATCCGATAAAGCTTTGATACCACTTGTTGGGTCCCTTTAGAAAGAGTTAATCACAAAAGCAGGATGCCCTCTAGTGATAATCTAGAAGGGGGATGAATAGATTATCAAAAAACTTTTTCGAGCTTAGATAATCTATCAACTCCAAAATCAGTTTTAACAGCGGAAACAGCTTGATTTAATTGGTTCTCTTTTATACTTAATCGCTAGTAGACCTGACATTTCTTTTGCGGTGGGTGTATGTGCACGTTTTCAAGCTAAACCTAAAAAGAGTCATCTTGAAGCTGCAAAGAAGATATTAAAATATTTGAAAGGTACAATCTATGTAGGGGCTGTGGTATCCGGTGACGATAACTTTGAGTTGTCGTGGTACTCATTCGGATATTGGTGGGTGTAAGATAGATAGGAAATCTACATCTGGAACTTGCCAATTTCTCGGGAAGTAAGCCGATTTCATGGTTGTCTAAGAAACAAACCTCTGTAGCTACTTCTACTACGAAGTTGAGTACATGGTAGCCGGGAGTTGTTGTTCACGGCTAATCTGGATCGATCAATGCCTAAGGGACTATAACATTATCACCAAGGATGTACCAATCTTTTGTGATAGTAATAGTGCCATAGCTATTACCCGAACCCGATCTTACATACCAGTGCAAACATGTTGATATTCGTCATCACTTCTTTCGAGATCACGTAGAAAAAGGTAATATCGAGACTTAAGAAAATCCCGACCGATTATCAAAGGTCGACTTATTAACAAAACCTCTAGCAGAGACAAGGTTCAAAAATCTTTCTTTAGAATTAGGATTATTAGATGCTACCTCACCGATATATAATCACATGCATTATATTCTACTTTGTCTCTCTCGCTTATGTTATTATGTTTGGAAAATAATATCGGATGTGTTAAAAATCATATGGATAATCATAGAGCTGATATCATTGATTTCCTCTAAGGGATCAAGAATCAAGGATTCATCTATTGATTTAAACTAACTTGATATTTATTTGTCTAAACATGAAGTAATCCGCATAAATACATCATAGTCACCGATCGATCACAAGACAGATGAGTATGAGTACCTTGTCTGAATTACTCTAGAAGATACTAATAAGGTTGCTCAAGTGTTTGGTTTCAGGAAATTCTGAAGTCACCGATAAAAACCTTAGTAGAATGAACAAAGCACACCTCATCAGAAATTTACAAGAAGAAGCAGACGACGTTCAAAACTGCATACGGTCAATTTAACAGGAGTTTCTTTAATCTCTTATTAAAAAATTATGTTTATTAGATCACATAATTAATATGTGAATTTAATATCATAATTAGTTATTTATTCAAAAATTGAATTCACTCGGTAGTCCTTCTTGAAATTTGTTTTAAAATTTTATAAAGGGTTCATTTTTAAAAGATATATTTTTGAAAATAAAAGGAGATAATAGTTCAGTTTATCTCTCCAATTAAGAAAAGGTTTACAAAATCAAGTTACTTCTGTCGGGGAAGTTACTACGACCCGAAATCTTATCAAATTCAATTTTGAAATCCATTGAGTGACATTCACGCGCGCAGAAATGGAGGCGGTTTACGAAATATGAATGGAAATCGTCAATTCCACGCGCGACATATTTAATATTATTCGTGCACTTTTCAAAATAAATCCGCATAATTGCATTAAATGCCGGCACGAAAGCCAAAATCTATACTTTTGCAGTCATTATTAGTTTTTGATTAGTTTATTATTAAATCTTTCCATATAAATAGGAGAACGTGTGCATAATAACTTACGCACATAATTACCTATTCATATTCTCTCAAAAAAATCCTTTTCCCTCTCAAAACTTTCCAAACACTATTTCAATGGCGGACACCGAAAAATCCAGAATCAAGTATGAATGCAATCTCAAATCCATCAGAGATCACACCAAATCCGAGATGTACGTAGAGTGGGATATTTCCACCGATCCTGAAACAAGGGAAATTTTAGAGTTGTTGGAGTCCAGAGGTTTGAAGCAAGTATTGTTCGATGAAGCCCTCGAAATCAAAAACTTTGGATGATCTCGCTGCAGAGTTTATGACTCGTGCTAAAACAACCGATCTTGGGTTGGAAACCAGATTCGAACTTTGGGGAAGAGCAGAAAAATCCATGTGTCTATAGCCGACATCGGAGAAATTTTCGGCCTGAACACCACCGGCGGAAATCCGTTCATATACAAGGCGGAGGAATATTTGGAAAGCTACAAGTTGATGGCGAGGAAGTCGGAGAAACACAACTCTGCGAATCAAAAAGGGAATGTTGAGGAGGAAATATCGTCTCCTAATGCTCATCCCGACCAAGTGCATACTTGGGGAGCAACAAAGCCACGACGGGCTAACAAAGCCGAGGATATGTTGTATGAGAGCCATTATAGACGGGCGAGAGATTAATTGGGCACGAGATGGTGTATTCCCGAATAATGGAGGAGAAGAAGAAGTTTGTGAAGACAGAGGTGTCTAAGGAGCCGATAATATGGTCAATGAAAAAGATAACTTGAGATGATGACCAGGATCACCATCATCTTTGGAACATAAGATTGGGTCGAAGAAGCTCGATCGGGAGACGGGGGTGAAGAAGTTCACCAAGCGAAGGGTTTTCTTATCAAGAATGAGAATCCCTTCGGCCCAACAGACTCGAAGGAGACACCCCATCTCCAGTTCAAACAAAGAAGGCTTCCAGAAAGCCAAAGGGAAAGAAGGTGGAGACAAGTGCTCACCGATGAACCCTCATCCGAGGAGGAGGAGACTGTAGGCCGAGGAGGAAGAGGAGGAGAGGACTGCTTCCCAAGGGGAAGTGTCGCCGCTGGAAAGTCCGGGACGGAAACGATGGAAGTCTCATCCGGAGATGAGCCGGAAGAAGCCGAGCAAACCCAACCCTCCACATTATCTTCTTCCTCATCCGAGGCTGAACACTCACCTACATCATCCCACCTGGCGATGAAGAGGCAGCAAGGCCGCCGCCTCGAGCCTCTAAAACGGTCTACTCCCAAACGTCCAACCCAATCTCAACCTTCATCTCGACCCATTTTCTTTTCTTTCCTCATCCCAAACAACCTCATCTCTACTCCTTACTTCCAAACCCCAACGGAGTTATGGGACCAACGAAGAGTCCTTGAGAGTTATCGGAAAGAAGTTCATACTCCGCAAGGAATACAACCTTAAAAACGAACCCAAGCTATTGGAAGAAGCTGGTTGATGTATGGCTCCTATGGAGGTTGAGGACGGGAGCTTTGAGGAGACAAATGTCCTCATAGCCGAGGTTGGTGGGAACAACTTTGTCTATATGGGAGAAGGAGGTCTTGAAGAGAGCCAAGCTCAAATCCTTTACGGATATCTTAATCGAGAGCATGTTCTTCGATTATATCCTTCACAGGGTATATTTCGTAGACATGCCGGCCTACCGAGGAGGCTCGAGAAAAAGGCGGAGGAAGAAAGATGTGTGGAGCCGGAGACAGGCTGGGGAAGGAATGGAGGTTGAGCCAGTTTGGCCGGAGATGACACCGAAATGGAGCCGGAGATGGCAAGTGGTGGAGCTGCCGATGAGCAGTGTGTTGGATACAGTGGGAGGCACCAACGGAGTGCTCGAGGTACATTGGAGGAGCTCAGCATTACTACACACCGGGCTGATACTCCTCCGGTAGGGTTGAAGAGAACATTCTTGTGGAGACGGTTGATCTAACTCAATCTTCTCCATCGAAGATGTGGCTGGACCCTCGGCATCCGTGTGCGTATCCGAGTTCCACACATTGAAGGAGGAGGTGTGGAATCTCAAGAGAGCTAGCTTTGAGTGCTCTGCAGCCTAGTTCCTAGTCTGATTGCTACATCGATTAAGGAAAATGTAGAGGATGTTATTCAAGAAGACCTTAATTGACCTCTACTTTTCCGACTTAGACACCAGGACCACATGGAAGAAATCAAGCGGCTCATTCTTGAGGAGATGAACTCTCATGACACTGGACCAAGCAATATATTCAAGATGCTAAACTTCAAATCTCGAATCTTTGTGGAAGACCAGTGAAAGAGTTTTGGGCAGCCAAGGAAGCTACATTTGCACAAGTTCTCTCAACACAATCGGCTTTAGAGAAGGATAGACAGACGGCTAGCCTAAAGCGGTTTGCGGAAGGAGAATTTCGTGAAGGCGAGGCTGCTCAGCGGAAGAGATATGAGCAGCTAGAATGTAAGACGGCCATGTTCGAACAGATCTTCAGCCCAAGTAGCCACTATCTGCAACTCCCGATTTGCCGATGCTAAAAAGGAAGGTAGTGAGCTCAAGGAAAGACTAGATGAACACGATGATAAGATCATGGCCCCGAGCATGAAAATCGAAGAAGCGCTCAAGAATCGCTGAAAGCGAGAGGAAGAAAAGGAGAAAGAGAAAAAGAACAAGGCGAGAGGAGGTTAGGAAGATAAGAGGAGCTGAACCCGATTACGCCCAAGGATCTTTCTGTGCAAGATCCTGCTCCAATTAAGATGGTCGCATCTCCTTCCGGATCATCTAGAACGACAAAGAAAACTCAAGCTGAGATAGATGAAGAGGAGAAGATCCGGAAGAGAAAGAGAGATGAAAAGGAAAAATACAAGCGGCGAGATGCAAAGAAAAGGAGGGAGCAGGAGAAGGCAGAGAAAATTCTACGATCGCTCTTTGAGAAGATGGGTTCGTAAAATAACAGACGATCAAGGGGAAGAAGTTCTAAGGCCATTTCATCGAAGTGAAGTAGTCCCAAGGAAGTTCTATTAATGGCGTATCGTGCAAAGTGGAGGCCATTTGAAATGGACTGGATCTTCCAGCCCACGTCTGCAAAGTCATCAAATGGGGACTAGATGAAAATGAAGCTTTTCATAATCGGGCTGGAAGAAAAGGACCCTCGGATGTATCAATATCTAGTCAACCTTGCTCACGAGGAATTCAACTCCGATGTAGTCGCACTAGCTTATTCTCGAGATGGAACCCCCTCTAACAGCCGATGGTCATCCTGGACCTAGAGAAGATCAAGCGACTTATCATTAAAGCCGAATCCTTAGCCGATCTCGCAGAGGGTGGAGAAACCATATCTATAAAGAATCGAGTCTTTGGTAGCTCAAGGTTCCGTAAGAGAATAGGTGGTATGACTAGATCTTTTCTTTTCTTATCTTATACGAATCTTATGCGAACTTGCATGAAGGTGAAGTGATGGAATTCTCGTGAATAGAACTTTTGACCTACTTTCATAATCTGTTGATGATCTTTAAATTTCCTTGAAACTTATACGTGTAACTAATAATTCTTATAACATAACTTGACTAAGACTCTTACACATAATTAATCAAACTAAATAAAATAAACTAAAACTCCTATGCCGATCATCTGTTTCTATGAACAAAGTGCTCGAGTATATGATTCATGTGTATTACTCGATTATCTACTTCATGATCTTGTCATCATCGATAATAAAACTAAGTGCTTCAATAATCATTTGTCTTAAGTGTATATCCGTATCTTTGAGATTACTAACATTTCTCTCTTTTTGAGCCATGTTTTAACATCATCAAAAAGGGGAAATTGTTGGGATAAAAAATGTACTTAGTTTTGATGAGTTAAAGTGTAAAACTAGGATGACCAGTGGAGACAATGTATAGTCATCGATGTAATGAGAACTCTAAATAGACTAAGTATAGAAAAATAAGATAGGGATGATTCAAAGGAAGTCGAGATGGAGACAAGAAACGAGAAAGCAGAGGCGATGAAGAATCAAACAGGTGAAGAATCGACAGAGTGAAGAATTAGACAGGTGAAAAATCGGATAAGGTAAAGATCGAGACAAGCAAGAGTTAGTTAAAATCAAGAGTCGGTTTCAACTAATCAAGAAGCAGTTTTCAAGAAAGGATTAGGCGGTTACAACCAACCAAACGAGAAAACAAGGAAGTTACAAGCGACATCAAAGGGAGGTATATAAATACATTCATCATTCCCGAAATCAAAAGAGGTCAACATATAAGCAATTTCTCTATCAAGCAAGTTCACTCTAGCAATCAACGATTTAGAAACTCATTTCTCTAATATCTCAGATATACACGAACACTTTGTGTTCATTCATTCTTGGTGTTTATAGAATACCATATTCTTGTAAATCTTCAAAAAGCCAATTAGAGATAGTATTATCAATTGTAAGGTCAAGAAGAATACTTGTAAAGGAAGAAAGCAAGAAAGTAAGCAAGAAGGAAGGAAGTAAGAAGAGTCCCTTCTTCAAGTTGAAGAAGGAGAGTGGATGTAGGATTGTTTGATCCGAACCACTATAAATGCGGTGTTGTTTACTTTTTGTTCTTTACTTACTTTCATTAATTGTTTCTTGATCACAAACTTTAATATCTGATAAAGCTTTAGATCCTATCGAATTGAGTTTAATCAAAATCAAGCTGTTTCTATTAAAACCGATTTTGGAGTTGATAGATTATCTAAGCTCGAAAAAGTTTTTGATAATCTATTCATCCCCCTTCTAGATTATCACTAGAGGGCATCCTGTTTTTGTGATTAACTCTTTCTAAAGGGACCCAACAACTAACACATTTTTACAATTTCGCCTCCGGCCTCGAGTCGAGCACTAGCCCTCGACTCGAAGGGTCTCCTTTGCCCTAATCCTCGGCGGAGGATCGAGCCTCGAGTCGAGCTTGCCTCCAAAATTCAAATTCTAACTCTAGGCCACCACCCTCGGGTCGAGGCCCCTGACCTCAACCGGAGGTCGAGTCCAGGAATTCACTCGGGTGGACTCTGCCTCTAACCCCGTTTTCTCCGTCTCGATCGTCTCTTCATCCTAAGAATACCGGTACTCTCGGTTTGGCCAAATTCCACCGATTTACCTATAAACGGGATGAAAAATATCAAATATCTCACTAGTAATACTTTTTAGGCAAAGTAGTGATACTCTACACACTTTAGATCACTTTTTGCACTAAAATACACCCTAAAAACATGCATCAATTCACTCCAATCATAATACCCCCAAACTTGAAGTGTTGCTCGTCCTCGAGCAACGTAGCAAATAAGCACAAAGGAGTGAATTGATTGCAATTATGTCACAAGGCACCATAGAAGAATTATAAGACAATCGAACTCATCAATGAACTAAGTCTCAATGCAAACTATCCACTAGCAATCAAGATGAATCATGCTCAAATAAATGCAACATCAAATACTCAACACATTGCTCCTTCCATGGAGTGTTTCACTCTTCACTCAAGTGTATCATGGTAAAATGCACTCAATCATCAAATTCACAAACGTGTACCCCATAAGCTTGCCAAATGACTCAATCTCAATCACAATCATTTGTGTTCAATCAAGAATCAAAGAGGTCTTTCATCAAGGTTGTAATGTAGGCTCTTTGGAATGGGTGGATGAATTTAGGTAAGAGTGACTCAAATAGTAGAGAACTTGAATGATAGCTAATCAATACAATTCACTTTTCTTCAGTCCTCATCAAGCAACACCCTTTCTTTTGCATTTCAAAGTTCAATCACCACCATTCTTTTGAGCTTTCTTTCTTTAGCTCACAATTGAATTTTTCATCTTTTCATTTTCACAATTGTTTTCACAATTCAATTTTTTTCAACCTTTCTTTTCTCAAGCATCATCACTTAGCACATCATCTTTCCACCACACCTTACAAGCAAATCACCATCTATAGCCAACAATCAAGCTCTACTAAGCATAGGACAAGAAGGCTCATTAAAATAGGCAAATGGCTTTAATTTCACTTGGCTTGCCAAAAAAAAAAGGATATTAGGCTTAAAATGGCTCACTAAGGAAATCAAATATTTTTGTGGGGAAAAATTTGGCTAAATGACTCATCATATCAAACATGGCCTCTTATCATTTTCATGAAATCACACAAAGATCAATCTCAACAAGTCCAAGGGCAAGTTCTAGCATACATATCAATGAATGATGCACTCGCAAAGAAATCAAATCAACCGTATAAGATGTACGATTATAAAGGCACAAAAGCTCACGGGCTTAAATTGAGAAATGAATCAAGCATTTTCAATCACATTCATCTTCACATAATTATCACTCATGCTAGATTCAAGCCACAAATCAACTCATTATCACTTTAAGATTCAATATATCTTGCACATCAAGCACAAGTGCACATGTACATAATCTCAAGCACACTCACTATGTCAAAAGATAACTAAAAATATGCAACAAGTCCACCATTAAGCTCAAGATAAATCTATGCCCAAAAATAATCAAGGAATCCAAGATATCAATATAGCATAATCATCAATAAACAATAAGCTCAACAAATCCAAAATACCATAATCGTCCATACACATCATCATAAAATCCATCAAGATCAAATCATCATAAATTTGTTAGGATGTATACTATAAGCCTAACTTTTGTATGAACATCTTTTTGAGTATGAACATCCTTTAAATATGAGATTCATTATGATCAAAATACTTATTGTTTATGATTGTTATATATATCATTATTTTGTCCAGATTAATCTATACTTGTAGATAACATGGTGTGTGGTGTCACACGTAAGATCATGCTATCAGTTCCTTATGGATTATAAATAATAGCTCACAACCAAGATGGATTTGGACAAACCATTGGAACGGTTGTAGTGTAATTAGGTATTAGTCTATCTTGACTATAAAGTTACACTAGTACATTTTGTATGTATTGAGCGGGACCATATGAGGTTGTTCAATTTGTATTGAGTATATAAAAGAACAAGACCTCTGTTATTATGGATGTACGTCTTCTTAATCCCTATATAATAATGGGCACGTGTACTCGGTGTATATTTCTTTGATTTGCCAATGGGTGAGATTTATTAAATCAATAGGCTCGGTGAATTGGGAGATATCATTGTTTATATGGTGTGCCGTTGATTATAGAAGGAATCGTGTCCTAATTATTTAGGATGATGATGTCCCCTTGAGGAGCTCATAAAGATTATTTTGTAAACCCTGCGGGTGGATTTAATCCGACATAATAATAAAGATGAGTGGTACTACTCTTGGAATTAGATATAAATTAATTAAGTTGTCGATAATTTAATTAATTTATAGACATTCGATATCTTAAACACGGGGAAATAAATGTACACATAATAAAGGAGCCCATATTATAATATGGGATTAGAATGTAATTCAATTATAACTCTTTAGTGGACTGAGTTATAATTGATGGGCTTAAGTAAAATGTTCGGATCGAACACGGGATATTTAGGCCCATCGGAGGCCCAACCCTAATTCCTCCTTAGGGTCCCCTTGTAGCCTATAAATAAACCCTAACATCAGCAGCCTCCAGATGTGTGAAAAAACGTGAGATCGTGAGAGAGAGGCGGATTCGATTCCTTGGAGGATCGTCAACCACTCGACGTCCAAGGGAAAGGGATAAGAATACGGCAGAAGACCGTGAGGTTCGAGGCTCACCCTTCAATCGCAGCTTCGACCTTAGAATCTGGTTCATCTTCACCTATTACGGTGAATAAAGGTAAAATTCTATCCGCTGCATTTATGTGACTACGATCCCGAATCGATAATTTCATAGAGTCGGCGATCGGTGGTTCCAACAATTGGTATCGAGCCATATTTTCGACTCTATGCAATTGATTCGGTTATTCATATATCTGATTTATTAGGATTGCATGATTACTTGTAAATCTATTATAATAGGGTTTCTTGATCTGTTATAATAGGGTTTCTTGATCTGTTATAATAGGGTTTCTTGATCCGTATAATAGAGTTTCATGATCCGATATTGAATAGGATTGCATGATATTTGTAAATCTATCATATTAGGGTTTGCATGATTATCATAAATCTGTTATATTAGGGATTCGATGTTAATCGTAGATCTATTTTTTGGGTATGCGAATATTCTCCGATATTTTTGCAGGAACCCTAAATCCAACTATTATGATCAGCATGTATGTTTATGTATGTATTAAACCCTCGAGACTGTCAAGGATTTTGTTTTGGGTTGGTGAATGATTGTAATAGTTATAACCACGGCGATGCATCGTGTAGGTTTTATTTCGATCTAGATGATGTGTAGGATTGTTGGATAAAACTATAATAGGAACAGATTAGGATGGTTGATGGCGGAACCAGATCGATAGCGAAGAATCGATGGATTTTTTTTTCGAACCCGTATCGCATGGCGCTGCCCCGCACTCGCTGACAGGCGCGCCCCGCACCCCCGCTTGACGGCGAACATTCAAGAACATGGGAGCATGAAAGAGGCCATAATAGTTGGAATTTTATTTTCTATATTTATTCTTTCTCATATGTGTTATTGTGTTTAGCATGCTTTATGTGTTTCATATGTAATGCATGTTAATATCCCTCATGTTAAATAACTAAGTGGGAGAGGGGTTATTTTTCAACAAATCCCATAGCCTCCATTTCTGATTTTTAAGTGATGCATTCAAACATGAACGTTGGTTTTAAGTGCCTTCTTCCATATCGGATGTGTTTGTTTGCGGATCACTAGATCAAACTTCCTTATGGATAATTATAAGTAAGTTATTTAGGAGCGTGTTATCTTCTCCATCGAAGAGGCACAAACCTAGGTAATTGACTTGGTATTAAGAAATGGTATACACTTAGATGCATATAATAGTATCCTCCCCATCGAAGTAAGTCTTTGTTATTTGTATGGCTTAAGACAAACCAACTATTAATTTTTATTTTGTTTGACAAAATGATGAAATTAATGGGTAAAACCTCCTCTTACAAATGATTGAATTAGTATACGTCCACACTATCGTGGCATACAAACTTCACGGTGTTTTAAGGTGTTGGTGAATTTAATTGTATTGTTTGAGGGAAACAATATTGATTTAAATTCTTAATTTTGATCATAATGCATTTACGTGTTTCTCAGATTTATCATGGCTTTCAATCCACTTGCTGTTATTCTTAAAGAAAACAAACTTACTTGGTCCAAATTATATTAATTGGAAAAGAAACTTTGACATTGTCTTGATCACCAAGAGTACAAGTTTGTACTCACCGAGGTTTGTCCTGAAAAACCCGATGAAAACTCTAGTGAAGAGGAGAAAGAGGCTTATAAGAAGTGGGTCAAGGCGAGATGAGATGGCGCGATGTTACATTTTGGCTTCTATGTCAAATGTGCCGCAACATCGCATCGTGCCATGACCTCTGCTTATGAGATGATGCTCAATCTCAAAGAACTCTTCGGACACCGCAGTCGGGCTGCCAGCAAAAGGCCATGAGAAACTAAATGACGACCACCATGGCGAGGGGACACCCGTAAGGATCATATCCTCAAGATGATGGCTCATTTGAATGAGATGGAAGTCCTTGGAGCTGAAATCGATGGGGAAACCTGTGTTGATATCGTTCTCCAAACGCTGCCTAAGAGTTTTGAGCGGTTTCACGAACTACAACATGAACAAAAGGTTGTATTCGATGGCGGAACTTCCGAGAGAACTCCAAGCCGCAGAAGGGATATTTCGCCAAGCTTCTCAAGCTTATATTGCTGAAAATGTTTCTACATCTAAGCCAAAAGGCAAAGTGATGAAGAAAAAGAAACAAGCTGGTTTGGCAAACAAAGTGGGTGAACCAAAGAAAATTGGTCCACCAAATGGCGTGAAGAAGCCTAAGGGCAAATGCTTTTGTGCAAGCAACCAAGACATTGGAAGGTAGATTGCCCCGTAAAAAGGAAAAAGAAGGAATATCTTATTCACTAACTATTGAAACATGTTTAGCGGTGTTATCTACCGGCACCCGGTGTGTAGATACAGGAGCCACTAATCATGTCTGCAATTCTTTGCAGGGGTTCCGTAAAACCAGCAAATTAGTGAGGGTGAGATTACCATCCACATGGGCGACGCTAAGAAAGCAACAATCACAGCAGTGGGAGATATTTATTTATTTTTTGATAAGAATAAGACTTTGGTTTTGAAAAATTGTCTTTACGTACCTTGTTTTACAAAGAACTTGATTTCAGTTTCTAAGTTATTTTTGGATGGATATTTTGTTTCTTTTGATAGCAAAGTGGTTGTCAAGAAAAATAGTGCTATTATCCTGCTCGTACGTTGATTGGCAATTTATATACTCTTAATCCAATAACTCCCACAAAGCAACAAATGGAAATTAATAGTACATCTTCTAACTCAAGTAAGCGAAAAGAACCTTAAAAATGAACCAAACATATCTTTGGCATCTAAGATTAGGTCACATTAACTTGAGTAGGATTCAAAGGTTGATAGCCGATGGACCTTTGAGTTCATTGGAAGTGGAAAACTATCCGACTCGCGAGTCCTCGCTTGGAAGGAAAAATGACCAAAAGGCCTTTTAAAACCAAGGGGTATAGAGCCAAAGAAGTGATGGAATTGATTCATTCTGATTTATGTGGTCCTATGTCTACTCAAGCAAGGGGTGGTTTCAAATATTTTGTCTCTTTTATAGATGATTATTCGAGATATGGATATATTTATTTGATGCGCCGCAAGTCTGAGTGCTTTGATAAATTCAAAGAGTACAAGGCTGATGTGGAGAAGCGTCATGGTAAATATATCAAAACACTACGATCCGATCGTTGTGGCGAGTACCTCTTAGGAGAGTTTAGGAATTACTTATCGAAGCCGGGATTCAATCCCAATTGTTCAGACTGGTACACCCCAATGTAATGGTGTGGTGGAACAAAGGAATAGGACACTCTTGGAAATGGTTAGATCGATGATGAGCTATTCGGAATTCCCGAGTTCGTTTTGGGGGTATGCCCTGAAACGGCAGCGTACATTTTGAACTTGGTTTCTTCTAAGACAAGATTCTTCTACTCCCATAGAATTGTGGAATGGGCGTAAGCTTAGTCTCAAACATATTCGGATTTGGGGTGGTCCAAAGACATGTGCCGAAAGGAGATCTTGATAAGTTGGAATCTCGACGGAAGTTCGGCTGTTTGTGGGCTATCCTAGAGGAACGAAAGGTGGTTTGTTTTGTAGTCCTAAAGATCGGAGGGTAATTGTTAGCACACGATTTTTAGAAGAGGACTATGTAATGGACCACAAGCCCATGAGTAAAATTATTTTAGAAGAAATAAGGGGAGAAACTTCTACCTTAGTACCAAGAGTACAAGATGAGATACCACATGGGTCAAGACTATCCGCTACTAATGATACACTATTACCACAAGTGCCTCATCGTAGTGGGAGGGTTGTTAGACAACCCGATAGATTCATGTTTTTGGGAGAGTCTTCGGACTTAGTACCCGGTGAACACGAATCTGATCCTTGGAGCTATGACGAAGCACTCCAAGATAAAGATGCGTAATCTTTGAAAAGGCCATGAAATCTGAATTAGAATCCATGGATTCTAATCAAGTCCGAGCTAGTAGAACCAACAAATGGTGTAAAAGCCATTGGTTGTAAGTGGGTCTACAAAAGAAAAAGAGGATCGACGGGAAAGTAGAAACTTTCAAAGCAAGGCTTGTTGCGAAGGGGTACACTCAAAAGAAGGAATCTATTATGAGGAAACCTTTTCGCCGGTAGCCATGCTTAAGTCTATCCGGATTCTTTTGTCTATTGCTGCTCATATGAATTATGAGGTTTGGCAAATGGATGTCAAGACAGCTTTCCTTAATGGAAGTCTTGAAGAAAACATCTATATGAAGCAACCGGAAGGATTCATTGTAAAGGGCAAAGAGCATCTTGTGTGTAAGCTTAATCGGTCCATTTATGGGTTGAAACAAGCTTCGAGATCTTGGAACATCCGTTTTGATGAGGTAATCCAGTCTTATGGATTTATTCAATGTCCGGATGAGTCATGTGTATACAAGAAGAGTGGCGGAAATGTGGTGGTATTTCTTGTACTATACGTAGATGACATCTTGCTCATTGGCAACAATGTCAAGGTGTTGTCGACGTAAAGGTATGATTGTCCAAGCGATTTGATATGAAGGACTTGGGAGAAGTTGGACATATTCTTGGGATCAAAGTTATAAGGGATCGCAAGAAAAGAATGTTATGCTTATCTCAAGCTTCATACATTGATACTATCTTGGCTCGTTTTAGCATGCAAAACTCCAAGAATGGTTTTCTACCTTTTCGACATGGAGTACCTTTATCTAAAGAGATGTGTCCTAAGACACCAAAGGAGATAGAGGACATGAAGGCGATTCCTTATGCTTGAGTGTAGGAAGCCTAATGTATGCAATGCTATGTACCGAGGCCATATATCTGTTTTGTCATGGGCATGGTTAGCGAGATATCAAAGTAACCCAGAAAAGAACATTGGACTGCGGTAAAGCATATTTTAAAGTACCTGTAATTTGGTATATTATTTTAAGGGAAAGGGATAGGAATACGGCGTAAGACCGTGAGGTTCGAGGCTCATCCTTCGATCGCATTCTAACCTTAGAACTGGTTCGTCTTCACCTATTACGGTGAATAAAGGTACAATTCTATCCGCTGCGTTTATGTATTTGCGATCCCGAATCGATAATTTCATAGAGTCGGCGATCGGTGGTTCCAACAAAATTCAAATACAATCACTCATCACAAAGAGGAAATACAAAGAAAGCTAGAGGAACTAGGGAGTCACCCTAAGTATCGGATGGCGGTGGAGGAGGGTAGTGCCACGGCCCGAAGTTCCACGAGCTCATCTGTTGGAGGAGCGAGTACATGTCTTGCCGATTCTTCAAATACTCTTACTGCATACTCCTCGTCTCCTCGTTGAATTGACGTGACTCCTCCATCACTCTAAAACACTCATCCTATCGTGTCGTGCACTCGAGCCGCATCCTCTCGATCGCCAGCCCACATCTCCTCCGTGAGTGTCCACTTACTCGGGATGAACCGCCGGCCTCGTACTCCCTACTACGCTTCTCGTCCCGCCGGTATTAGTTAATCTTTGGCCTCAAGTCCTCATCCTCATCCATCTCGCACCGGCTCCTCAGCCTCGCTCATCCTCTTCAGCCTTCTTTTTCTTCTCCTTCATTCCCTTCCTCTGCATCTCGTAGCCTCAGCATCCTCGCACTGCACCCGGATCCGCCCCGTGACCAAACACTGCCGTCAACCTCTTATTAGGAAGAGGGAATCAGCCGCCGAGGTGCCGCTGAAAGCACCAAGTCCTACCAATGAGGTCGAGGGTCTTAATATGCCTCATGGTCTCGGTCGTCAAATTAGGGCCCTCGAGTGCTCGCAGGTTATGCATCGGGATGCCGAGGTGCTCAGCAATAAGAGTGATAAGACCTCCAAAATGTATCTTCTTGAACCGGGTGTTCGTCACCCTCTCAAACAGTAGCAAAGGAATGCAGCGTTGAATCGAACTTCATGGAGAAAACACCATAACACATAAAGCTCCTCGACATAACCGCTCCTCCCTCAACGGGCAAACGTACTAGATATAATCTTCTCTAGATACCTCACCACCGGTTTTAGATCCTCGTACTCTTTGACTTTCCCGGAATGAATCATGGCTGCTCAGTGCCCCCAAATCGAGATATCCTCCTCCGTAACTTCTTAGCGTTATAATCTCGTCGAATGTTAAGCGAGGAGCCATCGGGATCTGTCGGTGCACATATGATCTCATTGACCTCATTCACGGTCAATGTATACTCGTTCCCAATAACTCGAATGTGATAGCCCGGGAAACTTTGCTTTCCTGGCCTTGTAAAACTTCACGGTACAAAGGAACTCAAGAGTGAGCCCCAAGTAAGTCCGCGGCCTCTTAGCCAAGAAGCCGGACATGCCAACCTGCTCGAAGAGTGCAGGGATGTCCTCCTCGACACCCATAAAGACCATACAGCTTATCGTCTACAAGGCGGGTCTTCACCACCTTGTAGTAAATCTTGGAGTACAAAATGATATGCTTCCTCCACTTGTAATCGTCCCACTGAATCCCCAACCGAGCCGACATCTTTTGTGCAAATCTAATGGCTCTATCTCTCTTCCTAAACTCCTCATCGTAAAAATTATGGCCGTCTACACCTCGAAACATCTTTCTGCCAAAATTTCCAACGCAACAATTAGCAACCAATAATAGCAAAAATACGAGCATAATAGGATATCAATTAAGCACATGAACGAGTCAATAGTCACAACTCAATCTCCAATCACATCAATCCCTAAGTGAATAAGCAACGATCTCCAATCAATTCGATCAAATAATCACACCTAAGCAAATAGGATCAATAGAAGTGCTCAATAAATCCCAAAAATGCATACTTGATAAGAATGGCTTTAACAATCAACATCAACGAATAGGCTCACAAGAATTATGAAATTATGCTCAATAAAATGTCCAAAAATAATAAAGCCATCTAATCAAGTAGTTAGACAATTAAAAATCACAAATCATGCACTTCTATCATCAATCATGCAACACTTGACCAATTCTCATACATACTTTCACTAGGAATTCCCACAACAAATAAGCACAATTCATTCCAAGGCCCAAAATTTCACTAAGGCAAATTCAAGATATCATAATCATTCCTAAACATGCCTTTTAATTCAACAAACAAGCCAAATAATCTCACAAGTACTGCAAATTCGTTCACATCACATGCACAATAGGTGTTCGTAGAAATGCCCAAATGAAAATCCACTTCAATGCAAATTGGCATAATTTAACAATACCCATGCAATAATCGATGCAAAAACAAAATTAGAGAGCCAAAAGGTGAGCAATACATACCTTGAATCAATAAAATTGGCCTAGGAACGAAATGGACGAACTCTACACAACATCTTCAAAATCCCCAAATTGATGCTTCAAAACCCTCAAAATTATGATTTGATGCAATGGATGATGAATGTGAAAAATCGCGAATGATCGGAAAATGTGAGCAAAATGGTCGGAAATATGGTGAAGGCAAAGGGGATCGGAAATGGGTAACCCTCGACTCGTAGTGCTGAAATCAAAATGAATCATGATTTTTAAAAACGGCACCAGCCTCGACTCGAGGAATCCTAAAGTTCAAGCCCCTCGACTCGAGGTTCAGGCCTCGACTCAAGAGATGTGTCATTTTTCAAAAATCGCCTAAGTATGGACCCCTGACCCGAGGGCTAGGTTACCTCGACACAGGGGTCGAGTCCAGGAATTTTTATGGATTTCCTGACCCGGCCCGACCCGAAACTCCTAAAAATGACCTATACGACCCCAACGAACCCAACTATGTAAAAACTAACCATTTTGGTCCCTCGATTTAAGCCCGGTCACTCATTCGATCAAGGAGACCGGTCTCTTCCTTTTGCTCATTTTTTCACCAATTTTTAAGCACTTTTCCTTTTCGTCTTGAATTCCCTTGTAATTTTCGTTCTCCTTCCCAATCAAATGTAGTGCGTGTACCTACAATCGGGCACAAGAACATCAAATCATTACCACAAAGAGATGCACGTCAACAATAAACTAACAACACCCCCAAATTTAAATGATAGCATGAATTCAAAGTTTGGCATGAGAGTGATACAAATACATATGCAACTTCACATGGTATCAACAATAAGCTTAATTAACCAATAAAATCGCAAAGCATGATAACACAACCTCCTAAGCATGAGCAATTCAATTTCAAGCTAATTCTCATAAAAACTGACCAAAAACTAAAAACAACAAAAACACACACACACCAAAGATGAGTGGTACTACTCTTAGAATTAGATGTAAATTAATTAAGTTGTCAAGAACTTATTTAATTTATGGACATTCGATATCTTAAACACGGGAAATAAACGTACACATAATAAAGGAGCTCATATTATAATATGGGATTAGGACGGTAGTTCAATTATAACTCTTTAGTGGACCGAGTTATAATTGATGGGCTTAAGTGGACTGTTCGGATGAACACAGGATGCCTAGGTCCATCGGGAGGCCCAACCCTAATTCCTCCTTAGGGTCCCCTGTTGTAGCCTATAAATAAACCCTACTTGAGACCCTCCTAGACATGTGAAAAAAGTAAGAAAAGAGGAGGTAGATTCGACTCCCTTGGAAGATCGTCACCCAAACGACGTCCAAGGGAAAGGGATAGGAATACAACGAGAAGATCGTGAGGTTCGTGGTTCATCCTTGATCGGCAATTTAGACCTTAGAACTGGTTCGTCTTCTCCTATTAAGGTGAATAGGTATGATTCCTTTTACGCTGCGTGTTTCATACATGTAATCCCGAATCGATAATCACATAGAGTCGGTGATCCGATGGTTCCAACACAGCAAAACATCATTGATACACTCGGTGGAATGATGTTGAACAATGTAAATGAGGTTAGGATTCAGGTTGAGGCCATGAGGGACCTTAAGGAGAAAAGTGAAGAAAAGTGGAGACAAGTTGTTGCAGAAAGAGAAGCGCAATGGCAGGGAGACCGAGGTTAAGGCAAAGCGTCTGATTGATATGCAATTGCATCGATGCAGGAATGCAACAAGCTCGAGGGTGGCATTGATCGTAACGAATCCATCCATTTGTCGCCGCAAGAGATGGGCAAGCGCTTTTCCATCACAGTGCAAGAAAACAAGAACATCACCGGCTACATCATCCTTCTTCTTGAAGTTCGCTGCTGACAAAGCATTGGCTCAATGTTGAAGATAAGATTGCCAAACCGATAACCGCAGAGTCTGGCGGAGTTGAGCAAATTTTTTGAGAAGTTTGATGCTTATGGGAAAGACATCTTCGGATGCACTCGGGCTCTGGATGCCAAGTGGTCACCGCTTTTGATGGATGTTAAAAAGGGGGAAGAAGAGTTGAGAATTATCTGAAAGGAAAGGAGTCCAAATTGGCTGGAGTTCAAGAGAGGTTAAAAGCGATAGAAGATTTCTTATTGGAATGAAAGGAGAAAGCTGGTCCGAAAAAGGCTCTCGGGAATCGGCGGCCCTTACGGACACCGTAGGTACTGTTGCTACGATCCCTAGGGACAACGTAGGTACTGTTGCTACGATCCCATTTGATGTTGCCATTGGAGAAACATCTCAACCAAGCGAGAGAAGGAGGCAGTAACAATGGTGAGAAAGAGAAAGTCATTGCGAGAAGAGATTGAAGCTCTACATCGTGAAGCTTATTTGGGCCGATCTTGAGGCCGTGAGAATGACTAAAGATGTTACTCAAAGAAGGTCTTAAATTCATTGCACATGAAAGTTAGAGTGCTAAACCCGGGAGGAGGTTCGAGGAATAAAGTGTTTGTTGCAAGAAGGTTTACTTCCAAACCTTCTAGATCAAAGAAGAAATCTGCTAGTAAGAGGAAGAAGAAGTTTGCCGGAGCAGAGGCCGATACGGATTTCATCCTTCCACACAACACTTAAGGATTTGTGGACGACCGTTGTCCGATGGAAAGAAGGAATGACTGGAAGGTAGCCAAGAGGGATTTCATCTGCTCATTTTATGTTTTCCAGACTATTGGCATTGGAGCAACAGCAGATGAGACCTTCATTGCTTGGATGGAGGAAAGATATGGAAGTCTTTGGGCGTACATTCAAAGCCTCGGTGGAGTTTAATCTTAATCTTCACGCTCCCGAGTTTGAAAAGATTCCTACCCCGGTGACGGCCAATGAAAGTTTGGACCACTTGAGCATTTGAAGGACGATCAAGACTCGCCTTGTGGAGGTTAGACCTCCAATGGGTTCGATAATCGGGAACTATATGACAGAGTTTATGATTGGTTATGCATGCCAAGGTCATAGGAGATATGACTAAGGAAGAAAGTTGTTGATGAAGGAAGTCGGTGGAGAAGGGTGATGGAAGCAGATTGCTGATGAAGGGGTGTTAATCTTTTTGTCTATCTTTTTCTATTTTATAAGTTTTAGTTTCTACGTTATCTAGTCTATATGCACTTTTGTAATATGTACTATTTATGTTGATATAAATGGAAGTGCGTATTTCTAATCAAGACAACTTCTCGTTGTCAAAATTTTTCTGTAGGATCCGGTTTTAAGGTCTCTGTTTTGTTATGTTTGTTTGCTTTTATGTTCTCAAAAGGTTTTAACATCATCAAAAAGGGGGAATTTGTTGGTTCTTGATTTTGTATGTTTTGATGATGTTTCTAAAACCTATATGTAATAGTACCATTGAATCATTAGTCACCGATGATCTAAATAGGTTAGTATATTTGCTTAAGGTAACTGATTGGAGTGAATTGATGCATGTTTTAAGGGGTTATTTTAGTGCAAAAAGTGAGCCAAAGTGTTAGTTTTTGTGCCTAAAAGTGTAAAGTACCACTTATTTGCCTAAAAAGTATTACTTGATGAGTTTTTGATGTTTTTCCTCCATTTTGCAGGTAATTCGGTGGAATTTTGCCAATCCGAGAGTACCGGTAGGCTTAGAATGAAGAGATGATCATATCGGACGAAAATAGGAGTCGGGGCCAAAGCCCCGCCGAAAAAAGTGCCCTAGACTCGAGCTCGATTAAGGAGCAAGAGCCTCGAGTCGAGGGTTGTGCCGAAAAGACAAAAATTGGAGAAAGGTAGAAGCCTCGACTCGAGGGATGACCCTCGAGTCGAGGGAGAGGAGAATTGCAAGGTCCTCGAGTCGAGGCCTGACCCTCGACTCGAGGGAGGATTTTCTGAAAATTTGGTATTTAAAGCATGAAGTAGAGCATACCGAAACAATTCTAGATTAGAAGCGGTTAGTAGCGGTTTTGGGGCAATTTCTTAGGCCCCAAGCCAATTTTCCACTTTAGGTAGAGTAGAAGTCGATTTAGATTTAGATTTCAATTGTTGTTGATTAGATTAGCCATAGATTAGCTTAGATTAGTGTTGTTCACTCAATTCAAGCTTGTATTTCATTTGAAGATTGGTGTTGAAGACTTAAGCATTCCTATTTTTGTTAATTGAAGATTAATTGGTGATGTTCTTCCTCTCATCTCTTTTAATTTCTTAATTGTTGTGATTTGCTTTGTGTTTGTTCAAATCTATCTTCTTCCCATGGATTTTGCCCTTGGCACCATGGGCTAACTCTTTGTGCTTGGGTTAATTGAAATTGATGATGATTTGATTGATTATGCTATGATTGAAGATGATTGGAGATCAATTGAGTAGATTGCTTACTAATTGTGATTCTCAATTGTGCTTCATGCATAATTATCTCTTTAGATTAGTGTTTGATCACTCTAGCTATAGGCGAGAGCTGCGCTAATGTGATCCGGGATTAATCGGGTTATAATTGTGTATGAATGTATGGATTGGGTGCTTTGGAATCGAGAGATTAGTTGCACTAAGGATACTCACATTAGTTTGTTTCCTAATTATGATTCTTAATTGTGCTTCATGTAAAATTGCCTCTTTAGATTAATGGTTGATCACACTAGCTATAGGCGAGAGTCTGCGCTAACGTGATTAGGTGTTAATCGGGTTACAATTTTGCATGATGGTATGAATTAGGGACTTCTACATTGAAAGATGGGAAGGACTAAGGATACTCACATTAGGCATTGTGATTTTAATGGAGTAATTAATTTCGTGATGGTTTGATGCTTTCTATCTTAGTTAATTTGCAATTTGATTCAATTATAGCTTGTTGATTGATGATTCATTGATGGATGTTAGCCCTAGCACCCCTATCTCACCATTTATTGTTGTGTTTGTTCTCGCATCTTAAGTGTTCGATCATTTGTTTGCTTGTTTTTAGTTTGTATTTTGCAAGTGTTTTGTAGTTGTTAGTGTCATCCCTTGTTGCATACTTACTTGTCTCGACATGAAGTAATTCAAACAAATACATACTAATCGTCTGCTTTATAAAGACAGATGAGTATATGTACCTTGTCCGAATTACTCACAAAAGTAACTAATGATTTGCCTAAGTGTTTTTTATGCCAGAAATAACAAGGTTTGATAAACATATCTCAACACAAGACAAGGTCTACTTATCCATATGATGCTATCAATCAAGACAAGGTGAAACTATCAAGAAGTATCTTCTAAACTTTTAACTAATAATTAAATTATGGATATTAAGTTCATATAATTAATATATGAATTTAATATCATAATCCTTTTAGTATTTCTTCAAAAATGAAGTTACTCGCTTTAATAAAAATATTTTGTTTTACAAAATAAAGAGATAAGGGTTCAAACTTTGTTTTTATTAAAATATGTGTATTTTTATTTTATCTCTCCAATTAACTGAAAAGTATTTTCTCAAATAAGTAACTCTGTCAAGAGAGAAGTTACTACGGACCCGAAATTTTATTAAATCAAGTTTTGAATTACACTCGAGTAATCTTCATGCGCTCGAAATGGAGCGATTTAAAATATGAACCGTCTAAATATCACGCGCGTCATATTTAATATTATTCTCTGCACTTTTTAAAATAAATGTCATAATTGCATTAATGGCGATTCGAAAGCCTATACTTACACTTTTTCAGACAATTATTAGTTTTATAATTGTTTATTATTAAAACCTTTCCATATAAATAGGAGTTCGTGTGCATAATTTCATTTACGCACACATAAAAACCTTCATAATTTTCTCAAACTTTTCCTTTCCCTCCTAAAACCTTCTATATTCCTCAAATGGCAGAATCAAAGAAATCGAATATCAAGTATGAATATGATCTTACTTCGATCAGAGATAGAACTAATTACGAGATGTTCGTAGAATGGGATATTTCAACCGATCCTGAAACCAGAGAAATATTAAGTCCGCTTGAATCCGAGAGGCTTGAAGAAGTATTGCACAATGAAACCGTCGAGAAATTTTACTTTGGATGATCTTTCTACAGAGTTTTTAACAAGAACAAAATCAATCGACACTCGGTTTGGAATCTCAAATTCGAACCAAAGGAAAGAACAGGAAGGTGCTATTATGATTGACGATTTGGGTGAAATCTTCGGATTAAGCACCGTTGGAGAAAACCCTTTCACGTACAAAGCTTGAGAATACTTGAAAAGTTTTCGACTAATGGCGAGAAGGGCTCACCGTAATACAACGGCAAATCTTAAAAGGCCAATGTTGAAGCGGAAATACAGCATCGTTGTTGCTTGATTCGACCAAATGCATCTTAGGGTAGCAAAAGCCACGATGGCTTGACTAAGCCCAGAATTTGTTGTATGAGGGCAATAATCGATGGAGCTGAAATAAATTGGGCGAGGATGGTTTATTCAAGGCCGATGGAGGAAAGAAAGAAGTTTGTCGAAACCCCGCCTCATCGGAGTTGATGAGATGGTCTTTGACCAAGATAACAAGTATGATGGTCAGAATCACCATCATACTTGAACATAAACCGGAGATGATAATTTGGATTGGAAGGAGGGAGTGAAAAATACACGAAGCGAAGGGGCTTTTGGTCAAAGATGTGAAGATCTTTGGACCATCGACTCGGAAGGAGACGGGATGCTCCAGCTCCACCTCCAGACAAAGGAAGAAGGCTTCAAAAGTCAAGTTAAAGGAGGTCAAGACGGTGTTGGAGGACGAGTCCTCGTCACCGAAAAGGAGGAAGCGTAAGATGAGGAGACAGAGACAGGCTTCTCGAGGGGTTAGTGTCTCACCGAGGCTGCAGAAAGCTCAGACAAGGAGAAAGGGTCGAAGTCTCATCCGGAGATGATCAAGATAAAGAGCAAGCCCAATCTTCATCTTCCTCATCCGAGGATGAAGTACCCCAACCTCAACTCCGGCAATGAAGAGGCAGCAAGACCGCTTCTCCGAGCCTCTAAAACACTCCACTCCCATAAGTCCAATTCAAACACAACCTACATATGATCCCTTTTCTTTCCTACCCTCTACATCATCTCGAACCAAATCTATTTCTCAACCTCCCTAACCCATCTGGTGTAATGGGTCCAACTGAAACCTCCCTAAGGATTCTTGGAAAGAAATTCCTTCTCGAAAGGAATCACTCTTCTAAACGAGCCCGAGCTTCTTAAGAAACCGATTGATGTATACCGCTAAGAAGACTCAATTAGGCTCATTCGAAGAGACAACTATCTTAATAGCGTAAGCAAGAGGAAACAACTTATCTATCTGCGAAAAGGAGGTACTCAAAAACGCGAAACTCAAATCCTTCCAAGAAATTCGACTGAAAATACGTTCGTGACTACATTCTACAAAGGGTGTATCTCGGAGATGAGGAACCGTAAGAAGTGGAGAAACCAGAGGCGAGGAAGGAATCGAGGAGGTGAAGGAGAAGGAGCAAGAAAAGGTGGAGGTGATTGAGAAAGGAGATGAGGTGGAAGAACCTGAAGGAATAATCGGTGGAGCTGCCGATGAGCCAAATTGAAATGGATACGGTGAGGAGGCACAAACAAAGCAGATGTCGGGACAAGTACAAGGTGAGGTCAAATCGAAGTGCCAACTACTTCAATGCACCGCGTATTCTCCTCCAGGCTGCGGTGGTAGCTGACTTTCCAATTGAGGAGATAGATTTAACTCTATCTTCTCCATCTCGAAGAGATCGCCTTGCCCTCCGCATCTGCGTCTATATCCGAGGTGGCAGCTTTGAAAGAATAGATTGCAAATCAAGAAAGCCTGTCTCGAGCGCTTTTCAGCTTGTTCCAAGTGTCATCACATCATCCATCAAAGAAAATGTAGAGGCGGCTATTCACGAAAAGACTAAGATAGATCTCTACTTTTCTCGCATCGTACACGAAGAGAACATGACCAAGGTTAAGCGGCAGATTGCCGAGGAGGAGAAGGCTCAAGGAGAATGGGTCCGACAAGATGTCCAAAATGCATACTCCCGGATCGGGGACACTGTCGAAGATCAAGTTAAAGAATCCTGGACTGCAAAGAAGGCATCCTTTTTTCAAATACTCAAGATGAGCTTGGCCATGGAAAAAGACAGACAAACAAATATTCTCAAGAACTATATTGAAGGCGAGTTCCGACAAGCCGAGGTTGCACAAAAGAACATATATGACCAGCTTGAGCGAGAGAGACGAGGTTTTGTAAGGGAAGAACTCATGGGCCAGATTTCACAAGTAGCCACTATCTGCAACACCCGATTTGCTGATGTCAAAAAGGGGGAAGATAGTGAGCTCAAGAAAAGGGTGGATTTACAAGAGGATCAACTATCGGCCTTGAATATCGGACTAGAAGAGTTGTCTCGAATAGTTGTTGAAATCGAGAAGAAGAGAGGAAGAAGGAAGTTGATGAAAAGTCTCGAAGAGTATTGAGGAGACATAAAAGGAGGACAAAGACGATCAATCCACCGAATCCGAGCCCGAGCCTCGAAACACGTAAGGAATTGCCACCTACCGATGATCCCGTCCCTGTCCTATCAATCAAATCTCCCTCATCCTCATCCAAAGCATTTGGGAAAGCTAAGGCTTCAAGCCAACCTCAAAAGACTCAGTGAGATAGAGGAAGAAGAAAAAGTTCAAGAGGAGGAGGGAAGAAAAGGAGAAATACAAAAGGAGGGATGCCAAAAGGAGAAGGGAGCAAGAAAGCAGCAGGGAAATTTTATGATTGGAAACAAAGGAAGTGGGTTCAAACAAGTAGGGATGAGCAAGGGGTTGAAGTCTTGAGACCATTTCATCGAACGGATGTTGTGCCCAAAGAAATCTTGTGATGGGAGATCGGGAGATGTGGAGATCTTACGAGGCGTAATGGATTTTTGCTTTCCATGTCTGTAAGAAGATTAAGTGGGGGCTGGAGGAGAACGTCGCGTTCCATGTCCGGTTAGAAGAGAAGGACTCTAAATTCTACCAATACACGATCGACCTTGCTCACAAAGAATTCAATGCACGTAGTCGCACCCGCCTACTCTTCAATGGAACCTCCTAGGACAAGAGATGGCCACTGGATCATGAACGAGACAAGCAGCTGATTATAAAAGTTGAAGTCAAGCCAACCTAGTGAAGGAGGGGAGACGGTGTCTCTAAAGAAGAGAGTCTTCGATCGGTTGTCCATTCCGTAAGAAGACAGTGAGTACGATTAAGTCTATCTTATACTACTCATCCGATTATCTCGCCTTAATGAATGTGGAAGAATGCACAAGTTTTGAATATATGTGAATACATGGTTGAACTATTCTCATAAACTTGGTTGTTTAACTAACTTGTTTTATTCTCAAAACGACTAACTAATTCTTGGTATAAGTAACTTGCTTATAAATTCATAACACCAAGTCATCCGAAATATTCTGATCTTATCTTTTATGTTTACTTCTGGCTATCCGACTTCAATTATGTTTCTTAAAGAATCTTGTTGCTTTGTGATTTGACTATAATCATCTGGTTATAAAGTTTAGTGTTCGATTATCTCACTAAGTAACTTAGTTGTATACTTTGTAATATTCTTATCTTCTAAGAGTACTAACACTTTTCTTTTCTTGAGCTATGTTTTAACATCATCAAAAAGGGGGAAATTGTTAGGAAGAAAGTTGTTAGTTTTGATGAGTTAAAATGTAAAATAGGATGACCAATTGAGTATCTTGTATAGACAAATTTGAAGTAAGTAATAATATGTAAAGAAAACTAAGTACAAATGATAGATAAGGATAGTTGAAGAAATCAGACAAGGACGAGAAATCGACGAGGATTAGAAAAGATGAGGATAAGTTATCGACGAAGACAAAGGATGATGAGGTTAAGAACGATAAAAAATCATCAAGTCAAGGAACGAAGATAGAGTAAGTAAAAAAAGATGACAATGAAGTGTTAGGAATTTTCACACAAGTGTCAAAGAGTAGTTACAACTAACCAAGAGGAAGTTACAAGATTCGCTTAAACCGTTATAACCGACTAAAACAGAATTCACAAGGAAGTTACAACTACCAAGGAAGATCTCTATAAATATGGATTGAAATCGAATAGAATTACTTTTTGAATTTTTGCAACTTCACGCTTATTCGCTCACATTCTATACACACGCCTTTCAAATATTGTAATCACACGCACAAACGTGATATACGTTTCAGTTCTTAGTATTTGTAGAACACTCTTCATAGAACATCTTCAAGCCATTGATTTTCGAAATTAGGAAGAAATTGTTGTAAGGCTGAATATTCACATTGTAAGTGAGTAAGAAGAAAGAAGGAAGATAGTAAGTGAAGACCCTTCTTCAAGTTGAAGGAGGAGAGTGGATGTAGGATTATTCATAATCCGAACCACTATAAATCTTAGTGTTCTTTGTTATTTTTCGTTTACTTATCTGTTCTTCTCGATTTCAGCTTATATTCAAAGATCAATTTCAAAATTAAAGTTAGACAAATTATCGGTGTGCTTTTGATCCGAATAAAGTTGAGTTTAAAAATATATTCCATTGTGTAACTTTGGTGTTTTGAATAAGTTTTGAAAGATTTGTAAAATCTGAAAAATCTATTCAACCCCCTTCTAGATTTTTCCTAGAAGGTGATTCAAGTTTCCTTTAATCTACTCAACTAAGTGGGAGATTTTTCCTAGAAGGCTGATTCAAGTTTCCTTTAATCTACTCAACTAAGTGGGACCAACAAATTGAGCTAAGCCTTGACTCTTCCCTTGAGAGTGAAGGCAAAGAGCCTTAGCTTCTTAGCATCCTCGAGACACCCCGTTGTGTATTGTAGATTCGAAAATCTCCTAAAATTGTGCCATGTGTTGGTGAGGGCACTCTTCTTCATCTTTTCCCTCAAATTGCTTCTCCCTCAACATCCTCAAAAGAGTCGGGCTTATCTCAAAATTATTAGCTTTTATTCTTGGTCTTGCAATGCCATCATAATACTCATGTAATTAAGGTTCAAAGAACTCCTGAGAGGTCTATCTTGAGGTGGAGGATCTTTAATAGGTGGAGGTTGAGCTTGAGGATATGACATTTGTGGGTAATATGGAGGAATTGTTGTGGATGAGGTGGATAATATGGATATTGGTGAGCTTGTGGATGGTATGAGTATGAGTTTTGGTACGAGAATTGATTTGGTGGCATCCCTTGAGGGAAAGGGCCAACTTGAGCATTATAAGGTGGATTGTGTCCATTGCCTCCTTGGTTCTCTTGCATTCCCCCATTACCATTACCATTAAGATTCTCCTCCTCCACATGAGGTTCACCAACTCTTTCTTCATTCTCCATAGCTTCCCCTTCCATCACTTCTCTTTCCAAAGCTTCTTTTCAATTTTTTTCTCCGATTCCGTGTAAGGATTGCTTCAATTTTCAGATTGAATGGCTCGGGTGGTATCCCACGAGATCTCGTGATCATGCACCTACACACTACCAATCAAAGTATCAAATTCAAACAAAAACTACATAAAAACAAAAAATTAAAAAACAACAAGTAGTCACTTTCAACCAATCATAAGTCTCACATAAACGTAAAATCACATTCCCGTAATGGCGCCATTTTGATTGTAGTATTTATCATGTAAGAATTATTACGACCCAATCAAGTTATCGAACCCATGAGATATGATATACAATAAGGCCCTAGGATACAAGTTTTCAATGACTATTGGTGCAAGCAAGATTTTGGTTCCAATTACACTATTAATTTGCAAGAATTACAATCAATCGACAATTAAGCTATTAATTGGGCTATGAGCTAAGAATTAAACTACACTAACTTCCAAAGAAGTGCAATATAGGGAATGGTTGCTAGGGATAATCTCCACTAAGGAATCAATTATCACAACTATAATTGCATCAAATTGCTATTCAACTAAGATAGAAAGTATGAACATCATGTAACAATGTCTCCATTCATCACACAATGCCTAATTTTGAGTATTTTGAATGCAATGAATCTCTCAATTATAAAGCATTTTGTTGATGTCGCATGTAATGTTATCACATATTACGCTACATCGAGAATTTGACCCTTTCTTTCTTCATATAACTAACTTTTATTCTCTAACAGTTCAATGTTGTAGTAGATGTTGTGACATTTCGGGTTGAAGATCTAGAACGTTCTACAAGGATATGGAGTGAACATCGAGTCAAATGTTGCCACGGATGCCGTAACATCAAGTGCAACATTGAGGACGGATTCGAGAATCTTCCACAAGGATCCAGAATTCAAGACTAATTCCGAGAGAGATTTAGAAGGACCTAGATCATGCGGTTGCGAGGAGTTAACCACGAAATCAACTACCTACATGGACGGTTAAGTGAGAGAATTAAGGGGAAGTTATTTTGGAGTCTTTCTAGATCCATCTACAAGGATCTATGGTTGAAGCCAAGGACGTCTATAAATAGAGGACCGAGGACTTCAGCAATGGCAAAGAATATCCAAATATCAATTGTTGAGTGCCTTAGTGCATCCAAGAGATAGGGTCATTATTCCCCCTTTACGTTGGTACTTGTGCATGTTACCTCGTTTACTGTTAGGATGTATACTATAAGCCTAGCTTTTGTATGAACATCTTTTTGAGTATGAACATCTTTTAATATAAGATTCATTATGATCAAAATACTTATTGTTTATGATTGTTATATATATCATTATTTTGTCCGGTTAATCTATACCGTAGATAACATGGTGTGTGGTGTCACACGGAAGATTATGCTATCAGTTCCTTATAGATTATAAATAATAGCTCACAACCAAGATGGATTTGGACAAACCATTGGAACGGTTGTAGTGTAATTTGGTATTAGTCTATCTTGACTATAAAGTTACACTAGTACATTTTGTATGTATTGAGCAGACCATATGAGGTTGTTCAATTTGTACTTGACTATATAAAAGAACAAGACATCTGTTGTTATGGATGTACATCTTCTTAATCCCTATATAATAATGGGCACGTGTACTCAATGTATGTTTCTTTGATTTGCCAATGGGTGAGATTTATTAAATCAATAGGCTCGGTGAATTGGGAGATAACATTGTTTATATGGTGTGTTGTTGATTATAGAAGGAATCCGTGTCCTAATTATTTAGGATGATGATGTCCCCTTGAGGAGCTCATAAAGATTATTATGTAAACCCTGCAGTGGATTTAATCCGACATAATAATAAAGATGAGTGGTACTACTCTTGGAATTAGATATAAATTAATTAAGTTGTCGATAATTTGATTAATTTATGGACATTCGATATCTTAAACACGGGAAATAAATGTACACATAATAAAGGAGCCCATATTATAGTATGGGATTAGGACGGTAATTCAATTATAACTCTTTAGTGGATGAGTTATAATTGATGGGCTTAAGTAAAGTGTTCGGATCGAACACGGGATATTTAGGCCCATCGGAGGCCCAACCCTAATTCCTCCTTAGGGTCCCTGTTGTAGCCTATAAATAAACCCTAACATCGAGCCTCCAGGGGTGAAAAAGCGTTAGATCGAGAGAGGCGGATTCTGATTCCTTGGAGGATCGTCGACCACTCGACGTCCAAGGGAAAGGGATAGGAATACGGCGTAAGACCGTGAGGTTCGAGGCTCATCCTTCGATCGCAGCTTCGACCTTAGAACTGGTTTGTCTTCACCTATTACGGTGAATAAAGGTACAATTCTATCCGCTGCGTTTATGTGATTACGATCCCGAATCTGGTTATTTCGTAGAGTCGGCGATCGGTGGTTCCAACATTACCAACATAGGTTTATTGAAGTATCATTAAGCGTAGATGTCTTTGATACTTTGATTTACTTTTGACGGTGTAATATTTTGTAATACTACACTTAGCCGTTTAAGAGTCAATAGGTGATATTGAATCTTTATTTTCCGTTGTAAAGGTTCTATCTTGGAAACTCTTTACACAAACTTTTGTATTCACTCTCGAATTAGTGAAACGTTACGCCGACAGGCATCATAGACTTTAATTAACAAGTCTATGAAAAATTTACTCCTTTGCATTGTAGTGTTAGTCTTCCGCCGTGTTTCACATTACGATATTTAGATGTTGTAGTGCATGCCATAACATTCAAGACAACATCATTTTGTTTTACACTACACGCACACTTTCACATTTAATTCATAAAATCATACACAATTATAACTCAATTAATCCCTCATCACGTTAGCTCAACTCTTGTTTGTTGCTAGGATGATCAAACACCAATAAAAGAGATAAAAATGTATGAAGCACAATAAACATCAACAATTAGGGAACTAACTATAGCAAGAGCATAAAATCATCCTTAATTTCAATTATCTCAAGCACAAGAGAATTAGCCCATGGAGCAAAGAGCGAGAATCCATGGGTGAAAAAATAAAAACTATGATCATCATAAGAATCAAAACAATAAAGCAATAGAAATTAAGAGATAGAAAGAACATCACCAAATTTGGCCAATTGCAATAAGAATTCATCTCTTCAATATTCACAAATGTAAACTCTTCTTCAATTGAATTACAATCTTCAAATAACAAATCTAAGGGAGATTTCACTAATCTAATGAACAATTCAATGAAATCTATCTATAAGCTTGAATCTAAGAGTCTAGGAAGTGGAATTAAGCTAAGAATCAAGAAATCGCCTAAAACTTGTAAAGTAACTGCCTAAAACTATCTAATGCTCTGTTTTTCGTCAAGAGGAGATTAAATGAAGAGAATATGAAAAATCTCCGCCTCGAGTTGAGCTCCAAGACCTCGACTCGAGCTTTAAAACCTCGACCCGTGATTGCTTGGCTCGACCCGAGCCTTCCGAATGTCGGGCACACATTTTCAACCAAAACCAGCTCGGTCGAGCAGCCTTGCTTGCTTGAGCGGCACACCTCGACCCGAGGTTTTGTAGCTCGACTCGAGCTTGTTTAATATTTGTCGAATTTTTCTTTCCTGCTGCCGGCTCGACTCTAGCTCCCTTGGGCTTGACCGGTGATCGAGTCCAGGGATTTTTATGTGCCCAACTTGACCTCTAAACCCCCATTTTCATCCCATGTATTCGTCTCTTCGCCGTATGAATCTCGGTACTCCCTATTTGGTCTAATTCCTACAAAAACCCTGAAAATGAGACGAAACACTTGAAAAACCATTAGCTTCCACATACTAAAATGCAATATAACACTTTTATATATTCTGTTACACCTTAAAAATCCGCATAGTCGATGACGTAAATTAGCCTTGAAATAACCTTAAAATACGAACTATTTTATTTTAAAAACAATCATGCATACATACATTTATCCTGAATCTATCATCTATCTATTTGTTAATCTATTCATCTAATTGTCACTCAAGTGTTCCATAGAAAGATGTAACCAGAGATCGGACTTCAAAGAAACCCTAGCTAGAGATACAAGGACAAGCAAAAACGGGTGACTTTATTGATGACCAACAATTAAAGCTCTCATAATTGGAAATAGGTATATAATGCATTTAATCGAATAGATCCCGTAAATTCTTGAGAATAATAATTAATATCTAAATTTCATGCCGAATATGCGTAATTGGATTATTGTGATCACTGTATACTAGTTGAATTAATGTTTGCTCGTGAGAGTCGGCGCGGTCGAAGTTCTTTTCTATGAATTGTATGCGTATACTAGTTGAATTAATGTGATTTGAAATTTGAACTATCAAATTTAATTGTGTAATTCGGTTAGCATAAAAATAAAATCAATGATTAGTCTAAATAAGACCGGCTTAGAAATCGAGTGTTGGTCCCTTTGATTGAGTTGAACTAAGAGATAAAATGTCCCTCTAGCGATAATCTAGAAGCGGGGATGAATAGATTATCGAAACTTTTTCGAGTTTAGATTATCTATCAACTTTTAAATCAAAGTTTTACAGCGGAAACAATGTTTATACTCAATCAATATGGATCTTAAGCTTTCAAATTTGTATGTGATCGAAATGTAAAGAACAGTAAGAACAAAGAACTTAATAGAAATAACATCAATTTATAGTGGTTCGGATCAAACGATCCTACATCCACTCTCCTCCTTCAACTTGAAGAAGGGTCTCGACTTACTTACTTTCTTCTTCCTTTCTTACTTACTTACAGTGCAAATCTTTAGCCTTACAAAATTCCTTTCTAATTTCAATTCTAATGGCTTGAAGATATTCGTGAGAAGTGTTCTACAAACAATAAGAAATTGTGAACGTGAAGAACGTTCGTGTATGTGATTACAATGTTTGTGAATGCTAATCGTGTTTTGAAAGTACTTGTGAATGTGTGAGATTGCAAAAGTTAATCTACTCTAATTTCTAGATCTATTTATAGAGATCTTTGTTGGCGATTGTAACTTCCTTGCTGATTCTTCTCTAGTTAGTTGTAACAAACTAATTGAATCTTGTAACCTCTTCTTGGTTAGTTGTAACTGTTTTTGAAATCCCTTGAATTTTCTAACACTTCATCATCTTGTCTTCAACCGGCATAGGACTTGCACACACATCACCTTGAGGAATGGATGGACTCACACTTTGTTGGCCTTGGGAAGTGGTAAGAGCTCCCAATCGGTCCATCATCGTCATCATCATACTCTTCATCGACTCTATCTCCTTAACATGTGACACCCTATTGTGTGCTCCCGATTAACCGACACTTGAAATGAATCTTGGGCTATATTTTCCATTATCTCATTCATTTGCCCCACCGTCTTTGCCCAAATAGACCCATTAGCACAAGCATCCAAAAATGAACGATTCCCATCCGTCAAACCATTGCAAAAGTACATAATGGTTTGTTCCTCCGGAAAGCCATGTTGGGGACAATTAATAAGCAACATGCCATACCTCTCCCAAGCCTCCGGTATAATCTCTCCATTCTTTTGGCGGAAATGAGAAATCGCCTCCTTAGCTTGCACGGTTTTGGATGGTGGATAGAACTTCATCAAGAATCTCTTGAAAGGTCCTCCCATGTACGTGCGGTCCCGGGCGACAGTGAATTGAGCCATGCTTTAGCTCTCTCCTTAAGCGTAAAGGCAAAAGCCTTAACTTCTTTGCATCTTCGGGCACACCGTTGTACTTGGTAGTGTCGAAAATCTCTAGAAATTGTGTCATATGTTGATGTGGGCACTCATCTTCATCCTTGCCTTCAAATTGTTTTTCTCTAAGCATCCTTACAAGAGCGGGTCTTCTCTCGAAATTGTTGGCTTCTATTCTCGGCCTTGCTATCCCATCATAGTGCTCTCTAAGTTGTGGCTCAAAAACTCTCTCAATGGCCTCCTTGAGGTGGTGGCTCATTCATGGGTTGTGGTTGGGCATTTGGAATGTGAGGTTCTTAATATCGTGGCTCTTGATTGTATGGCATTTGAGGGTACTATGGTGGGAATTATTGTGGATGAGGTGGATAGTATGGGTATTGGTGAGCTTGTGAAGGGTAGGGGTATGGAATTTGGTAGAAAAAATGTTGTGGTGGCATCCCTTGAGGGAAAGGGCCAACTTGAGCATTAAAATTGTTCCCATGACCTCCATTGTCTTCTCTTCCTTCTCCATTTCCATGCAACTCCTCAACTTGAGGTTCACCAACAACTCTCTCTTCATTCCTTAGCTCTTCACCTTCCATTGCTTCCCTTCTTCTTCTACCACGATTTCTTCTTATTGTAGCTTCGATCTCGGATTGAGTGGCAAGTGTTGGAACCACCGGATCGCCGACTCTAATTGATTATCTAATTCGAAATCACATGCAAAAATGCAGCGGAAATAAAACATACCTTTTCACCTTGATAGGTGAATTCAAACCAGATTCTAGTCGAATCATGCGGATCAAGGATGAGCCACGAACCTCACGATCTTACGCCGTATCCCTATCCCTTTCCCTTGGACGTCGAGTGGTCAACGATTCTCCAAGAAATCATAATCCGCCTCTCTCGATCTCATGTTTTTTTCACACACTAGGAGGCTATGATATAGGGTTTATTTATAGGCTACAACGAGGACCCTAAGGAGGAATTAGGATTGAGCCTCCCGATGGGCCTAAGCATCCTTTGTTCAATCCGAACACTCAACTTAAGTCCATCAATTATAACTCGGTCCACTAAAGAGTTATAATTGAAATACCGTCCTAATCCCATATTATAATATGGGCTCCTTTATTATGTGTACGTTTATTTCCCGTGTTTAAGATATCGAATGTCCATAAATTAATTAAATTCTTAACTTAATTAATTTATATCTAATTCCAAGAGTAGTACCACTCATCTTTATTATTATGTCGGATTAAATCCACCTGCATAGGTTTACATAATAATCTTTTATGAGCTCCTCAAGGGGACATCATCATCCTAAATAATTAGGACACGGATTCCTTCTATAATCAACAAGACACCATATAAACAAGTGTTATCTCCCAATTCACCGAGCCTATTGATTTAAAAAATCTCACCCATTGGCAAATTAAAGAAACAAACACTGAGTACACGTGCCCATTATTATTTGGGGATTAAGAAGACGTACATCCATAATAACAGAGGTCTTGTTCTTTTATATAGTCGGTACAAATTGAACAACCTCATATGGTTCTCGCTCAATACATACAAAATGTACTAGTGTAATTTTATAGTCAAGATAGACTAATACCAAATTACACCACAACCGTTCAATGGTTTGTCCAAATCCATCTTGGTTGTGAGCTATTATTTATAATCTATAATGAACTCGATAGCATGATCTTCTGTGGTGACACCACACACCATGTTATCTACAATATAGATTAATCTGGACAAAAACAATGATATATATAACCAACATATAAAGCAAGTATATTGATCATAAAGAATCTCATATCAAAAAGATGTTCATACAAAAAGCTAGGCTTATAGTATACATCCTAACAATCTCCCACTTATACTAAAAGACTATGCTTCCATAATAGCCGCCATACATCAAATTCTCATCCCTTCAACATGCCCATCAAAAGCTTTATTTGGAAGAGCCTTTGTGAATGGATCTGCTAGGTTATCCGCTGATGCAATTTTGGCGACAACAACTTCACCTCGTTTTACGATGTCTCGTATCAGGTCGTACTTGCGCCAATGTGTTTGCTTGCTTTGTGGGCTCGTGGCTCCTTTGAGTTTGCCATTGCACCACTATTATCACAATAAATTGTGATAACTTTAGGCAAACTAGGAATCACTTCTAAGTCCATCAAGAAGTTTCGAGCCATACAGACTTCTTTGGCTGCCTCGGAGGCTGCCACATACTCGGCTTCCATGGTGGAGTCCGAAACGCATTTACGCTAACACTCCTCCCTACTATGGCTCCACCCCTCAAGGTAAACACATAACCCGAGGTAGATTCTTGTTGTCCCTATCCGATGGAAATCGGAATGCATGTAACCCTCAAGAAGTAAATTATCTGCTTGGTAAACCAAAGATATAATTTCTAGTCCTTTTCAGTACTTTAAAATATGCTTTACCGCAGTCCAATGTCCTTGTCCTGGGTTACTTTGATATCTGCTAACCATGCCCACGGCAAAACAGATATCTAGACTCGTACATAGCATTGCTTACATTAGGCTTCCTACGGCCGAAGCGTAAGGAACCGCCTTCATGTCCTCTATCTCCTTTGGTGTCTTAGGACACATCTCCTTAGATAAAGGTACTCCATGTCGAAAAGGTAGAAAACCTTTCTTAGAGTTTTGCACGTTAAAAGCGAGCTAAGATAGTATCAATGTACGAAGCTTGAGATAAGCATAACATTCTTTTCTTGCGATCCCTTATACCTTTGATCCCTTTACGTCGACAACACCTTGACATTGTTGCCAATGAGCAAGATTTTATCTACGTATAGTACAAGAAATACCACCACGTTTCCGTCACTCTTCTTGTATACACATGACTCATCCGGACATTGAATGAATCCATAAGACTGGATTACCTCATCAAAACGGATGTTCCCAGATCTCGAAGCTTGTTTCAATCCATAAATGGACCGATTAAGCTTACACACAAGATGCTCTTTGCCCTTTGCAATGAATCCTTCTCGGTTGCTTCATATATATGTTTTCTTCAAGACTTCCGTTAAGGAAAGTCATGCGGACATCCATTTGTCAAACCTCATAATTCATATGAGCAGCAATAGACAAAAGAATCCGGATAGACTTAAGCATGGCTACCGGAAAAGGTTTCCTCATAATCGATTCCTTCTTTTTTAGTGTACCCCTTCGCAACAAGCCTTGCTTTGAAAGTTTCTACTTTCCCGCCGATCCTCATTTTCTTTTGTAGACCCACTTACAACCAATGGCTTTTACACCATTTGGTGGTTCTACTAGCTCCCAGACTTGATTAGAATCCATAGATTCTAATTCAGTATTTCATGGCCTTTTTCCAAGATTCTCGCATCTTTATCTTGGAGTGCTTCGTCATAACTCCAAGGATCGATTCGTGTTCACCAGTACTAAGTCCGAAGACTCTCCCAAAAACATGAATCTATCAAAGTTGTCTAACAACCCTCCCGCTACGATGAGGCACTTGTGGTAATAGTGTATCATTAGTAACAAATGGTGCCGACCCCTGTGGTATCCCATCTTATCTTGCCGGTACTATGGTAGAAGTGTCTCCCCTTATTTCTTCTAAAATAATTTTACTCATGGGCTTGTGGTCCATTACATAGTCCTCTTCTAAAAATCGGGCATTTGTGCTAACAATTACCCTCTCGATCTTTAGGACTATAAAACAAACCACCTTTCATTCCTCTAGGATAGCCCACAAACAGCCGAAATTCCGTATGAGATTCCAACTTATCAAGATCTCCCTTCAGACATGTGCTGGACTACCCCAAATCCAATGTGTTTCAGACTAGGCTTACGCCCATTCCATAATTCTCGTGGGAGTAGAAGATCTTGTCTTAGAAGGTACCAAGTTCGTGAATGTACGCTGTCGTTTCCAGTGGCATACCCCCAAAACGAACTCGGTAATTCCGAATAGCTCATCATCGATCTAACCATTTCTAAGAGAGTCCTATTCCTTCGTTCCGCCACACCATTCTATTGGGGTGTACCAGTGCGAACAATTGGGATTGAATCCCATTTTCGATAAGTAATTCCTAAACTCTCCTAAGAGGTACTCGCCACCACGATCGGATCGTAGTGTTTTGATATATTTACCATGATGCTTCGCACATCAGCCTTGTACTCTTTGAATTTATCAAAGCACTCGAGACTTGCTGCGCATCAAATAAATATATCCATATCTTGAATAATCATCTATAAAAGAGACAAAATATTCAAACCACCCCTTGCTTGAGTAGACATAGGACCACATAAATCGAATGAACCAATTCCAACACTTCTTTGGCTCTATACCCCTTGACTCTAAAAGGCCTTTTGGTCATTTTTCCTTCCAAGCAGACTCACGTCGGATAGTTTTCCACTTCCAATGAACTCAAAGGTCCATCGGCTATCAACCTTTGAATCCTACTCAAGTTAATGTGACCTAATCTTAGATTCCAAAGATATGTTTGGTTTATTTTTTAAGGTTCTTTTCTCTTATTTGAGTTAGAAGATGTACTATTAATTTCCATTTGTTGCTTCGTAGGAGTTATTGGATTAAGAGTATATAAATTGCCAATTAACGTACTGGAATAGATAATAGCACTATTTTTCTTGACAACCACTTTGCTATCAAAAGAAACAATATACATTCAAAAATAACTTAGAAACTGAAATCAAGTTCTTTCTAAAACAAGGTGCGTAAAGACAATTTCTCAAAACCAAAGTCTTATTCCTATCAAAAGATAAATAAACATCTCCCATCGCATAACGCTACTTTCGTAAGCGTCGCCCATGTAGATGGTAATCTCCTCACTAAGTCGCCGGTTTCCTGGAACCCCGCAAAGAATTACAGGACATGATTAGTGGCTCCCGTATCTACACACCAGTGCCGGTAGATAACACCGCTAAACATGTTTCAATAATTAGTGAATAAGATATACTTTCTTTGTCCTTTTAAGGGGACAATCTACCTTCTAATGTCCTAGCTGCTTGCATAAAAGCATTTGCCCTTTGGCTTCTTCACGCCATTTTGTGGACCAATTTTCTTTGGTTCACCCGCTTTCTTTGCCAAACCAGCTTGTTTTTTTTTCTTCATCACCTTGTCTTTTGGCTTAGATGTAGAAACATTTTCAGCAATATAAGCTTGTGAAGCTTGGCGAAGTATCCCTTCGCCGCTTGGAGTTAATCGGAAGTTCCGCCAACAAATACAACCTTTTGTTCATGTTGTAGTTCAAGCGGCTGCTCAAAACTCTTAGGCGGTGGAGAACGATATCGACTGGGTTTCTCCATCGATTTTAGCTCCTAGGACTTCCATCTCATTCAAATGAGCCATCATCTTGAGGATATGATCCCTTACGGGTGTCCCCTCGCCATGGTGGTCGTCATTAAGTTTCTCATGGCCTCTTGCACAGCGGCTCGACTCGGTGTCCGAAGAGTTCTTTGAGATTGAGCATCATCTAATAAGCAGAGGTCATGGCACGATGCCGATGTTGCCGACATTTGACATAGAAGCCAAAATGTAACAGCCGCGCCATCTCATCTCGCCTTAATCCACTTCTTATAAGTCTTTTTCTCCTCTTCACTAGAGTTTTCATCGAGCTTTTCGGGACAGACCTCGGTGAGTACAAATTTGTACTCTTCAAGATCAAGATAATGTCCAGGTTTCTTTTCCAATCAATATAATTTGGACCACTAAGTTTGTTTTCTTTAAGTATAACGGCAAGAGGATCGAAAGCCATAGATAATATCTTGAGAAACACATAAATACATATCAAAACATAAGAATTTAAAATAATATTGTTTCCTCAAACAATATAATTTAAATTCACCAACACCTCAAAACACCGTGAATTTTGCATGCCACGATAGTGTGGGCGTATACTAATTCAAACATTTGTAAGAGGAGGTTCCATTAATTTCATTATTTTGTCAAACAAAATAAAATTAATAGTTGGTTTATCTTTAGCCATGCAAATAATAGCACTTACTCCGATGGGGAGTATACTATCACATGCATCTAAGTGTATACCATTTGTTAATACCAAGTCAATTATCTAGGTTTGTGCCTCTTCGTATGGAGAAGATAACACGCTCCTAAATAATTTTCTCATAATTATCCATAAGGAAGTTTGATTTAGTGATCTGCAAGCAAACACATCCGATATGGAAGAAGGCACTTAAAACGAACGTTTATGTTTGAATGCATCACAAACAAACCAGAAATTGAGGCTATGGAATTTATTGAAATTAATCCCTCTCCCACTTAGTTATTTATCATGAAGGATTTTAACATACATAACATATGAGACACATAAAAGCATGCATAACAACAACACATATAAATAACCAAGGGGCATAGCCCACTTGGCCACCGGGCTCCTCACTTAAGTGGGAGACTTGGGTTCGATTCCCTTCGGGAACGAATTGGAGTGGGAGATATAAGGAGACTTGGAGAATTTGGATTTGTAAGGAGACTTGGCGAACTAACTTCTAACTACTAACAACTAACATTTACCGATCAAAAGAAAAAAACAACAACACATATAAATAAAAGGAATAAATATGGAAAACAAAATTCCAACTATTATGGCCTCTTTGATACTCCCGTGCCCTTGAACGTTCCTCGTCAAGCGGGGTGCGGGGCAGCGCCCTATACGCCAATCGATCCGAATCGTGTTTATCCATCGATCTCGTTCACTAATTGAATAACTCTAATCCATTCTATTACAATTTTATCCATCGATCATTGATCCTATACATCATTTAGATAAAAAAACAAAAACCTACACAACAGACCGCCGTGTTAATTACTATTAAAATCATGCACCAACCCAAAAAAATAACCTCGACAGTCCGAGGGTTTAATCCATACATAAACATACAATCAGACCATAATAGTTGGATATAAGGTTCTGAAGAAAACACCATAATATCTAGCAAACCCTATTATATCGTATCACAAAACCATATTATAACAGATCAAGAAACCCTATTATAACATCCGAATCAATCGCATAGAGTCGTAAAACACGGCTCGATACCAATTGTTGGAACCACCGAATCGCCGACTCTAATTGATTATCTAATTCGAAATCACATGCAAAAATGCAGCGGAAATAAAACATACCTTTTCACCTTGATAGGTGAATTCGAACCAGATTCTAAGGTCGAAGCTGCAGATCAAGGATGAGCCACGAACCTCACAATCTTACGCCGTATCCCTATCCCTTTCCCTTGGACGCCGAAAGTGATCGACGATCCTCCAAGGAATCGAATCCGCATCTCTCGATCTCACATTTTTTCACACACTAGGAGGCTCTGATATAGGGTTTATTTATAGGCTACAACGGGGACCCTAAGGAGGAATTAGGGTTGAGCCTCCCGATGGGCTTAAATATCCTGTGTTCAATCCGAACACTCAACTTAAGTCCATCAATTATAACTCGGTCCACTAAAGAGTTATAATTGAATTACCGTCCTAATCCCATTTTATAATATGGGCTCCTTTATTATGTATACATTTATTTCCCCGTGTTTAAGATATCGAATGTCCATAAATTAATTAAATTACTTGACAATTTAATTAATTTATATCTAATTCCAAGAGTAGTACCACTCATCTTTATTATTATGTCGGATTATATCCACCTGCAAATTCTACATAATAATCTTTATGAGCTCCTCAAGGGGACATCATCATCCTAAATAATTAAGACAACCGATTCATTCTATAATCAACGACACCATATAAACAAGTGCTATCTCCCAATTTACCGAGCCCATTGATTTATCAAATCTCACCTATTGGCAAATTAAAGAAACAAAAACTAAGTACACGTGCCCATTATTATATAGGGATTAAGAAGACGTACATCCATAATAACAGAGGTCTTGTTCTTTTATATAGTCAAGACAAATTGAACAACCTCATATGGTCCTGCTCAATACATACAAAATGTACTAGTGTAATTTTATAATCAAGATAGACTAATACCAAATTACACCACAACCGTTCCAATGGTTTGTCCAAATCCATCTTGGTTGTGAGTTATTATTTATAATCTATAATGAACTGATAGCATGATCTTGAGTGTGACACCACACACCGTGTTATCTACAATATAGATTAATCTGGACAAAAACAATGATATATGTAACCTGAAGGTGTGCGTAAGTGTTTTGCAGAATGTTGTCACGAATGTTGGCACAATCGAGAACAACACAGACTAAAATAGAAGAACAAATACACAAATGAAGTCTTAAACACTTTGCAAGATGGATATCAAAATTTTTGTATAGACTATAAATAAGTCTATCGCCAATCGGCGTATTATCACTAGTATTTGTTAAGTGATACAATCGGTGAAAACATAAGCCACACCGTTAATGGATCAACGTATATAGTGACTAGATAATATTCAATCTAACCTATCACTAATACAAATAAAGACCCAATGTTGAGTGAAATGTCGAACATTCACCAACGGAAGTATCGAGATAGAAACATACAATAAACTCAATAATCTATGTCAATAGACTATGCTAGATTGTGTTTCTCTCAACTCCAAGTTTTAATCTTCATAGCACCGTGTATTTATAGATAAAATCTGGACTCTTAATGCTTGAAGATAACTTCCACATCTCCCTTGAAAATAGGTAACTTCCATGTAACTTCCCCATGATCTTTATAACTTCTCTTTGCTTGCCTTTTCAAACGCATGACTTCGGTAGCTGCCATAAGTCTTCATTCCGAAAGAAAACAAGACATTGACTAAGACAAAACGTGGGTTAAGGGTTAGCGGAAGTGGAAGGACGAATTCGATGTTGTGACCGAGAATGTTGGCACATTCCGAGTAACACTCGTCATAACATCAACAATCTCCCCTAATTCGGCCTTTCTACCGAACACACCGATGTTGTACCATTGTACGTAATATGTACACAATAGAGATAAGTAAATAAAACATCAAATAAATGACATCCAATTACTTAGCCAAAAACGAATAACACTAAAACATAAAACATCACTAAACATAAATTACGAACATAACTAAGACTTAATACTTAATAAAAACAAAATCAAAGCTAACACAAAACAATAACACTTAAACAAACTAACATAAATCGAGCTTAAAATATAAAAAACTAACATAAACAAAAATCGTAGCAATAAAATATAATAACCTAACATAATAAATCGAGCTTAATAAAATAAAAACATATAAGAAACTTAACCAAAAACCATAACAAATACTAGACATAAAAAAATCGGACATAAAAAAATCGAGCATATTATCACGAATTTAACTATATACCAAAACACTATTAAGTTCATCAATATACCTAACACATAATATAAGTTCGAAGAGACACAAACATAAAAACAGAAAAATAAATTGAGTCTTTACAAAAATAGATAAAACTTATAAATGAAGGTTTAGGAGAGGATTGGGTTGTAAAGAATAACGGTGCATCTTCATAAGTCTCGCACGAACTCCCCCTTTCTTCAAGCTTCTCTATCTTCGAAAGCTCCCCCTTGCTTAATGTCCCCAATCATCCAAGTCATCATACAAAGACAATGAGATCTTCATCATCCCAATCTGCATCTATCTTTTCAGCATCTACGTCCATGTTCGAGCTGCTGGGTCCATCATTGTTATGCGGATTTGTGGGCACATTCTCCGCGTATTCTCGGGTTTCGCTTTCGGCCTCGCACTGAGCCGCACTTGTTCCAGCTCCGCATATATCAACATCTGGTCCTCCTTCGGTTCCATCAACATTAGCATTTACACCTTCACTGTTCGGCGGAATATCGGCAACATCCGCACTGGAGCATCAACTTGAGCAGCAACATCGAGTCCTACTCCCCTGTGACGGTAGAAAGTAATGCTTCCCGCACCCTTTTGTGCATTTCAATGTTGCTCAAAAGACACTTGGCATTAGTGATTGAATTTTCAGTCATAGCAATCTGATCTCGGATGAATTGCGGCTGTAATTGCGGAGAGTTGGTAGCGTATGTGCCAACATTTCTCGGCACATCGGTTGGTTGATCGGTAGGAACTTCGAGGTTCGGGTTCATTAGGATCTCTGTAGGGCGGATCAATCACTCTTGGTCCAATCCTTAGAACATGAGATATTGCCAGGCTTAGTGCAAACGAGCCGATAATCTCATTATTCTCTCTCTCAAATCCTTGAGCCGAAATCAACATGTGAATTAAACAAGGATAAGGCAGTAGTCCTTTGCTTGAAATTCTCCCGAGTATGTCATCATATTGTCAAAGATAGTCTTCCCAAGATTAAACCTCCTAAGATGACCAATCTTGTACATTAAGACACTTGCTCCGAGGTCGAGTGGTTGTGTTCGATGAAGGCAGCCAATTGTACACAATTAGCTTGTGCAAGACACTATATAAACTTGTCAAAACCGAGGAATTCATTCTATATCTCCAAGCGGTAATCCTTCCTCCAAAGTGATAACACCGATCACTTCATCTAAATTATCCACAGTGGATCCTCATCATCACTAGTTCTTAAGACGGAATTAATTATAGCAGAGTTACCTCTATAACCTTGCCTCTAAATTTCACTTTCCCATAGTGCCTCGAATTCACTTCACAAACTCTTACTTTCAGATTAGCATAAAATTCATATATCCAATCAACTAAGTAAGGTGTAGCAAACTCAAGGGAATGCAAAGAAAGATCTTTCACCAAATATCCAACAAGATTCATAGAGACAAAATCATCCATCTTAATTATTCTCTCTCCAACTATCACTCGAGTTCGCAAAGTCCTAAATTTATCACTATCCACACCATTATAACTATCATCGAATCGACGAAGACATATTCAGAGAGGAATCAGTATGTACCTCATCGATTTAGCCTTACTTGCTTCGGATGAAGAGGACTCAGTCGAGGACGATGTGTCCATTGGTGTGCCAACATCCTCTGGCACATCCTGCGGATCATTTTGCTTTTGCTTCTCTTCTCTAAACGAGCAGCCATTTCAGCCAATGTTTGATTCATTTCGAATCCTCGGCACTCCCCCTCGGGCCGAGCACCGGAACAGAGGCTTGACCGCTTGTTTCTTCTCTGGGCTTGCTTCTCGTATTTCCTCTTCGAAGAGTCGAGTCAAATACTTGAATCGGCTTTGAAGCAACACCATCATCATGCTTCGCTTCTTCCCTTTTTCGCAGTAATCCACCCTTTTGCCCATGGTTCGGTAAGAACGCCTTTTCGACCGCGTCCCTGGAGCTTGTTGCCTTTTGTCGAACGGTTTCAAAGCGAGCGGTGAGTTCACCAGTGTCGGTTGATTCGGTCGGACGGGTCTTCTCTTGGAGCATCTTGCGGTGATTGTGGCGGTGTAAACACTAAGTGTTTGTACTGCTGGAAATCAACCTCCACGTCGCCTACCTTGACAACGGGGTAAATTGTCTCGCTTAGTGAGGGTTTTGAACGCATAGACGATTTGATCAGCGGTGGCTCCTTCCAGCTAGCTCCACCGTCATTGGATATGTTTCGAGAATCGGGCCTTCGCTAGCTTCGCCGCTAACCGGATTTTGTGGCGTTCCGCCCAAAATCGGAATTTCCGATGGTTGTTCGACGGGAATCTCAAAGCATGGGTTGGCGATATTGGCACATCCAACGATCCAACCCTAATTGATGTGGGTGATGTTGGGATTGGTGCGCCAACACTGTCGGAGACATTTTCTCAAGCCATTGTTGCAAGAAGTCGAAGGTTTCGGAGGTAGAAGATGATCTTTGGAGAGGTTGAGTGTTTGAATTGTGAAGTTGAGAGGTCTTTTCGATCAGCCATATTAATCACTGCAAACACTATTCAAATTAAATTAATAAAATAATACATTTGAATATAAGTAGGCTGATGGAAAGAACTAATACCACAAAGTATGATTAATAATACCTTTCGAATACTTGTGCTAAAATTCGAAACTTTGATAAAAAATATAGAACACACCGAGTATTAAGGACCTTAAATAGGGAATAGAACGATTGTAGAAGTTGTGAACACATCAAAGTTAAAAGATAAGATTTAATCACATCCCAAAAAATTAGGGCGTTATCAAATGTTGGAAGTTTATTTCAATGACATGCTAAAAACCGCCGATTCTAGATAAAATAACTGCACAATTAATTAAATTAGACTGTATACTATCGCTGGGAACAATTTAAAATAAATAGATCTTCATAAAATAATATTCAGAAATTTTCAAACTCGTAGAGGTAAATATACATATGAGAACCGAATGTTATTTACCGAATGTCGGCACACACACTTCTCAACACAGCTTTTACATGAAATAAATTCATTTGTGTTGCACTATATTTTGCTTTACCCACTTATTCACATTGATCCATTTTTCCGTAAGAGATCATCGTAGTTGTCGACTCCGTGTCCCATAATTACTCAATGGATTGTGAATATATTGATGCATTCAAGTCACCTTTTGAAAAGAGAACATCGTAGTAGTCAACTCCGTGTCCCATAGTTACTCAATGACATAGCATCTACTTGTGAATTTGTTTAATTGCATTTGAGAGAAGTGTGTCCAGACAATATATATTTATCACAGTTCTAATACTATTTACACAAGAGAGTTCAAAAACACTAAATATTACAATACTTAGAAAAATTTAAATAAATTGTTCTAGTGTTGCTACAAATGTTGGCACATTTGTCACAACACACAGCAACTATAGGTCTAATTAGTGCATAAACCTAGAGATTTTCTAAGAGACGAAAATCTCTCATTATCAAGGGCTTTAGTAAAAATGTCTGCAACTGCTTTTCAAGAGAAATGTATTCCAACTTTACAACTTCTTTTTCTACAAGGTCCCTAATAAAATGGTGTCTAATACTTATATGCTTAGTTAACGAATGTTGCACAGTGTTCTTAGATATATTAATTGCACTTGTATTATCACAATAAACAAGTAAGTGTATTGCTCTCCAAACCGTAATCATCGAACATCTTCTTAAGCTAAAGAAGTTGAGTACAACAATTTCCTGTGGCTATGTATTCGGATTCAGCCGTAGATAGGGAAACACAATTTTGTTTTCGCTATGCCAAGAAACAAGATTGTTACCCATGTAGAAACATCCACCACTTGTACTTTTCCTATCATCGCTATCACCCCGCCCAATCTGCATCACTATAGCCAATCAAAGAACAATTAGTGTCCTTGCTATACCATATTCCATAGTCGCATGTGCCTCGCAACATATCTAATTATCCTTTTAATCGAATTCATGTGAGATTCTTTAGGATCGGCTTGATAATGAGCACATAAACAAACACTAAACATGATGTCCGGCCTACTAGAAGTCGATACAAAAGACTACCAATCATCGACCTATACAATGTTGGGTCAACATTTTTGCCAACACTGCCTTTACACAATTTTTGTGTCGATCCCATAAGTGTCTTCATGTGTTTAGCATTGTCTAAGCCAAACCTTTTCACAAGATTTTTGGCATATTTGCTTTGACAAAAGAAAATACCATCCTTGCATTGTTTAATTTGAAGACCTAAAAAGTAATTCAAGTCTCCAACCATCGACATTTCAAAGGTAGTGGTCATTTCATGTACAAATAATTCAAGCATTTTCTCACATGTAGAACCAAACACAATGTCATCAACATATATTTGAGCAATCATAATATCATATCCAGTAATGCTTTATGAACAAGGTCCTATCAGCTTCACCTCTATAAAAACCGAATTCAACAAGAAAATCGGTTAATCTACCATACCATGCCCTAGGTGCTTGCTTCAAACCGTATAAAGCTTTCTTAAGTTTATAAACATGATCAGGAAATTCATGATTCTCAAACCCCTTATGTTGTTCTACATATGCTTCTTCCATAAGAATTCCATTAAGAAATGCGGCCTTAACATCCATTTGATGCGCTTTATATCAATGTAGCATGCAATGGCAAGTAACATCTTATGGACTCAATTCTAGCAACAGGAGTAAAATTCTCATCAAAATCAATTCCTTCTACTTGTGTATAGCCTTGAGCAACTAATCTAGCTTTGTTTCTTACAACATTACCAGATTCATCAGCTTTTGTTTTTGAAAATCCATTTTGTACCGATTACATTCACATCATCGTGCCTAGGCACAAGTATCCAAATATCATTCCTTTCAAATTGATTTAACTCCTCATGCATTGCGTTAATCCAGTTTTCATCTTTCATTGCTTCATCAATATTTTTAGGTTCATTGAAAGAATGAAAACATTCAAAGTTCACCTTGTTACACATAGATGTCATACAAATCGATCTTACCACATGTCTTGCATCAAAACTCAATTTTCTCCTTGTTTGTACACACGATTGTGGTGTACCTATGATCTGTTGTTGTGGATGATTTTTCAGAATCCTGGAAGATGGTATCAGCGAGGATAAGGCATAGTTCTATTAATTTCTCGGATGTTGAGGTGATGTTGCTTCAGATGTGGGCACATTTGTAGCAACATTCTCAATCGGTTCGTAAATTCCAGTAACTTTGCATCTGCTCAATAAGATCGATTATATCTTCTTCAATGGCATTATCTCGCAAGACTTGCATTATCATCAAAAACAACATTCATCGACTCTTGAACAGTATCAGTCCTAAGATTATATATCCTAAAAGCTCTCTTGTTTCTAGCATAACCAAGAAAGAAACCCTTGTCACTTTTTGAATCAAATTTGTGTAGCTGGTCTCTATCATTCGTAATGTAGCAAACACAACCAAAGACATGAAAGTATTTAAGATTAGGCTTTTTGTTATTCAAAAACTCATAAGGTGTTTTAGTGGAATTAGGTCTTAAATAAACTCTATTGGATATATGACAAGCAGTATTCAAAACTTCAGCCCAAAACCTTTTTAAAGTTTCTTGGATAAAAGAATTACTCTAGCCATCTCTTGTAGAGTTCTATTTTTCCTTTCGGCTACACTATTTTGTTGAGGTGTTTTAGGAGAAGAAAACTCTTGAATTATGCCTTTGTTTTCACAAAAATTAGTGAATAAGTTGTTCTCAAACTCCCTACCATGATCGGACCTTATTCTTTTAACCTTAGTGTCAAAAACATTTTTAAAACGTTTGTAAAGAATTTTGAAAACTTCAAAAACATCTGATTTTTCCTTAAGAAATTCGATCCATGTAAACCTTGAATAATCATCTACTATGACAAAAGAATATCTCTTACCACCAATGCTTTTAGTCTCCATTGGTCCCATTAAATCCATATGCAAAAGTTCAAAGCAATGTTTCGTAGTACAATGTGTCAACATTTCATGCGACATTTTGACTTGTTTACCACTTTGGCGGGATCCACACACATTTGACCTACGAATTTGTAACTTAGGTAGACCTTTAACCGCATCAAATTTCAATAATTTGACGATATTCCTATAATGAGCATGTCCAAGTTTTGATGCCAAAGTATACTCTCATCGGTTTGAACATTAAAACATGCTTGATTCAATCAATTACATAACAATTATCAACGAGATCTATTACCAATCATGAGACAATTATCATCATTATTTAACACATAGCATGAACTTTTATCAAACTTTACATGCAAGTCATCATCACATAATTGACTAATACTAATCAAATTTGCAAGTAAACCTTTAACATGTAAGACTTTTTCAAGTTTGGAAAACCGTAAACATTCAATGTACCTATACCAATTATTTTACCTTTTGAACCTCCTCCATATGTAACATTTCCACCATCATATGCCTTATAGTCATGAGATATCTTTCCTCACCGGTCATGTGTCTAGAACATCCACTATCAAAATACCATAGTCCCGAACACATGCTTTTAAAGATGTATAGACAACATTACATACGGTATTTGATTTTTTCACCCAAGTAGATTTTTGAACGAGGTTTTGAAAAGATTTACAACTGTTTGTTTCGAATGTTGAGCGAGAATGTGGCAACATTTTCAAAGACATTTTAGAAAACTTTTTATCCTGCCTCATTCTAAAACAGTTTTGGTCGTCGCTTGTGACCCTCGGTGAAACAATAATGACAAACATCCTTCTTTTCGTAATCATTTTTCAACTTTTCAGTTCAACGTAAGGTTTAGTAAACACAATAGGTTTGTTATTGTTTAAAAACTGAGTGATATTACCATTATAACCAAGACCATGTCTACTTGTACTTCCAATTGTTAGCGCCTCATCAAGTTTGGCTGAACTTTCAATATCTTTTGAAATTCAGTGTCGTGCCTTTGTTTGCTCTTTGAGGTTGCATAGCTCCAGGTCTTTCCTTGTTAGTATGACCTCAAGCTTTATCACCAAATCCTTTTGATATGACTCTTCAATAGTCATGTCCCTTAAGGCTTTTTGAGTGGATTCTAACTCTTTTTCAAGCTTTTGATAACCGGACTTACAATCTTCGCAAACATTGTTAGAAGTACCGCTTTATCTACACATGAACTTGAGAAACAATTAAATTCTGGAACCTCCAATGTTTCCTCAAATGTTGGCACATTTGACTCAACATCGAATCATCCAAGAAATCATCAAGAGTATCATCATATATAATCCTTGCGAAAAAGCATATTCTTCATTCTTATCGAATCATCTTCACAATCAGACTCATCACTTAAGGTAGCATTGAAATTTATCCTTTTTCTCAAAAGAGTGTTGGCACATTCATTTGCATAATGACCAAAACCAGAACATGCATCACATTTAATATTTTTCCTATATTCTCAATCATATTTGATCTTGTTACCTCTATCAAATTGCCTAGGTTGATTAACATTCCTATTTTTATCGTGCAATCGACGTGAACTACCAATCGATCTCTATCTTGATTCTTAATTTGCAAATTATTTCTAAGCCTATTTGCTCTCTTTTCAAAAATGCATTAAACCGCTTAGTTAAGAAAGCAATGTTATCAGCATTGTCGGCACAATCATCAATAACATCTTCATCGTAATCTATTTCAAGAATAACAAACGGTTATTTATCGATACTAGAAGATGTTTCACCTTTGAAAACAGAAATTTTCTTTTCGCATTTCTCATTATCTCTTTGAGAAAAATTCATTTCATATGTTTTCAAAATACTCACCAACTCATTTTGAGTAATAGCATCGTATCTTTAGCTTCCTCAATAGCACATATCTTAGCATCAAAACGTTTAGGAACAGCTTCTTAAGATTTTATGTACTAACCTTGTATTGGATATAGCTTCACCAAGTGCTTGAGATTCATTGGAAATTTCAGTGATTCTTTCATTGTAGGAGGATATGGTCTCATCTTCCTTCATCCTTAAATTTTTGAACTTGGTTCCAAGCATCCGCAACTTTGTCCTTCTCACACTCTCGTATCCTTCACAATGTTCTTGTAATCTCTCCCATGTATCTTTTGCGGATACATAATTAGAAATTATTTTGAACATGGAAACATCCGTGGAAGTGAATAAGGCATTGAGTGCCTTTGAATTGAAGTCGGCCGTGGTCACCTCATCATTTGTCCATTCTAACTCCCTCTTGATTTGAGCTTCAAGATTGTCGGTGGCTGGAACTGTTGGTGGAGTCCCGGTTAAAATACTCCTCCATGCACGTTCATCAATGGACTTGATGTACATGCGCATCTTAGGCTTCCAAATTGCATAATTTGTACCATCGAGAACCGGTGGCCTAATTGAGCCGCCATAGGATAATCCATCGAAATAAATCACACCAAACACAGGATCTAAACTCAGATAAAGAGTTCAACGGCTCTGGTGCCAATTGAAGGTATGCGTAAGTGTTTTTGCAGAATGTTGTCACGAATGTTGGCACAATCGAGAACAACACGTACTAAAATAAAAGAACAAATACACAATGAAGTCTTAAACACTTTGCAAGATGGATATCAAAATTTTCGTATAGACTATAAATAAGTCTATACCGCCAATCGGCGTATTATCACTAGTAATTGTTAAGTGATACAATCGGTGAAAACATAAGCCACACCGTGAATGGATCAACGTATATAGTGACTAGATAATATTCAATCTAACCTATCACTAATACAAATAAAGACCCAATGTTGAGTGAAATGCTCGAACATTCACCAACGGAAGTATCGAGAGAGAAACATACAACAAACTCAATAATCTATGCCAATAGACCATGCTAGATTGTGTTTCTCTCAACTCCAAGTTTTAATCTTCATAACTGCGTGTATTTATAGATAAAATCTGGACTCTTAATGCTTGAAGATAACTTCCACATCTCCCTTGAAAATAGGTAACTTCCATGTAACTTCCCCATGATCTTTATAACTTCTCTTTGCTTGCCTTTTCAAACGCATGACTTCGTAACTGCCATAAGTCTTCATTCTGAAAGAAAACAAGACATTGACTAAGAAAACGTGGGTTAAGAGTTAGTGGAAGTGGAAGGACGAATTCGATGTTGTGACCAGAATGTTGGCACATTCGAGTAACACTCGTCATAACATCAACATAACCAACATACAAAGCAAGTATTTTGATCATAAAGAATCTCATATCAAAAAGATGTTCATACAAAAGCTAGGCTTATAGTATACATCCTAATAGCAAGGGTGGAATACCACTTGACCTTGTTAACATACACCTACAATACCACCAATCTAAGTATCAATTCCAACAAAAACAAACAAACTAAAAAAATAAGTAGCCACGTCAAACAATCCCTAAGTCTCACTATAGGCACAAAAACTTAATTCTCCGGCAACGGCGCCATTTGATTTGTAGTTTTTCGGCAAGCGGTATTAAGACCAATCAAGATTATCGAACCCAAGGGAATTAGTATGCATGTGAGGCCCTAAGAATACAAGTTATTGGTGACTATTGTTGCAAGATGGTTTTGGCACTAAACACTACAATATAATTGCAAGAATTGAAATCAAATAACTAGCAAGCAATTGATCAAATACCTAATATGCAATAACAAATAAGCTAAAATTAATGGGGATAGGGGTGCTCGTGATAATCTCCATCAAGGACTCAATGATTAACAAGCTATGATTGTATCAAATTGCAAATCAATCAAATTAGAAAGCATAAACCATCATGAAATCAACCACTCCATTAATAACACAATGCCTAATGGAAGTAGCTGCTGCCGCAGGTAAGCCGAGGTGCCGGAGGATCCCACTCGGAGAGAACCACCTCGGTGAAAGGCCAATCTCAATAGGTACATCCTCAAACCATTCTTCATCTACCGAATCATCCCCACCCACTGCAATGAAGACGTATTCATGGCCGGTACCTTAGAGCCTCTTGCACAAAGATATTCCCGTTGGAACCACCGATCGCCGACTCTACGAAACTATCGGACTAGGGATCATAATCACACAAACGCAGCGGAAAGAATTGTACCTTTATTCACCGTAATAGGTGAAGACAAACCAGTTCTAAGGTCGAATCTGCGATCGAAGGATGAGCCTCGAACCTCACGGTCTTACGCCGTATTCCTATCCCTTTCCCTTGGACGTCGAGTGGTCGACGATCCTCCAAGGAATCGAATCCGCCTCCCTCGATCTCACGTTTTTTTTTTTCACACGCTGGAGACTCGATGTTAGGGTTTATTTATAGGCTACAACAGGGACCCTAAGGAGGAATTAGGGTTGGGCCTCCCGATGGGCCTAAATATCCCGTGTTCGATCCGAACACTTTACTTAAGCCCATCAATTATAACTCACCACTAAAGAGTTATAATTGAATTACCGTCCTAATCCCATATTATTATATGGGCTCCTTTATTATGTGTACATTTATTTCCCGTGTTTAAGATATCGAATGTCCATAAATTAATTAAATTCTTGACAACTTAATTAATTTATATCTAATTCCAAGAGTAGTACCACTCATCTTTATTATTATGTCGGATTAAATCCACCTGCAGGTTTATATAATAATCTTTATGAGCTCCTCAAGGGGACATCATCATCCTAAATAATTAGGACACGGATTCCTTCTATAATCACCAAGACACCATATAAACAATGATATCTCCCAATTCACCGAGCCTATTGATTTAATAAATCTCACCCATTGGTAAATCAAAGAAACATACATTGAGTACACGTACTCCATTATTATATAGGGATTAAGAAGACGTACATCCATAACAACAGAGGTCTTGTTCTTTTATATAGTCGGTACAAATTGAACAACCTCATATGATCCTCGCTCAATACATACAAAATGTACTAGTGTAACTTTATAGTCAAGATAGACTAATACCAAATTACACTACAACCGTTCCAATGATTTGTCCAAATCCATTTTGGTTGTGAGCTATTATTTATAATCTATAAGGCACCGATAACATGATCTTCTCGTGACACCACACACCATGTTATCTACAAGATAGATTAATCTGAACAAAATAATGATATATATAACAATCATAAACAATAAGTATTTTGATCATAATGAATCTCATATAAAAAAAGATGTTCATACTCAAGAAAGATGTTCATACAAAAGCTAGGCTTATAGTATACATCCTAACAATTCCCATAGAAGTCCAAACAAACCCTCAACCCCAAATAATTCCTACTCCACCAACCACATCTACTCAAATTCCCCCAGTAACAAACACCCTCTCGAACCCACGCCCCAACCTACCCCTCAAACCTTCGATTTTCTTGATTTCCTTTCTACCGACTACCAACCACCTTCTCCACAAATCAGCCCTATCCACACTCTCCTTCCCAACGGAACCATGGGACAGCTTCGAGCCGCCTCTCGTGAGCAGATGGAAGGAGGAGGTTATCTCGAGCCGATTCTGAACTTCAACAAAATCCTGAAGTGATGAAGGAATCAGTAGAACTCGGCTGGTTCATCATCTAAGATCGCAAACCTAGAGGAGATGGGTCTTTTGGCGGAGACGAGGTTGGCTGGAAGAACATTTTGAACCGAAATGGAGTCTGTTTGGATTGCTTGTCAGTATCATCTATCTTATCTAAAGAGCAACTCCTAGACCACATCGAAACCGTCTTGGTTTGCCGCCACCTCGGTTGAAATCCATCCCAAGTAGCCCCGACTCAGCCTTCACAACCATATTAGGCCGGTGGGAAAAGAAGATGGAGGAAAGGTTTACCCGCATCCTTCAAAATAAGACAGTGACATCGTGGACTCGGTGAGCATCACGATGGAAGACATGCTCAAAGCATCCGAGGTAAATTACTTGGCTAAAATTCCTGATTCTGTTAAATCATCTCGTGAAAGAGGAGGTAGACGAGGTGAGAAAGGAGGTAGATGGGTTGAGAGTGCAAGTGCAAGCCGACAATCAGATTTTGGTGATGAGATCATGAGGAATCGGACCACGCCTTCCACCTATTTTACTTGTTGTCAAGGAGCAACTCCAGCACGCTTCTTGATGATGTTAAAAGGGGGAAGATTTGGTCGTGGTTCGGCTGATCTGGATCAAATTAAGCTCTCAGCCGGCAATCGGACAGACGAGCTCTCTGCTCACGAGGGTTCGCATAAAGTAGAATGAGAAGGTAATCGGGGTAGATGAGCGAGGCCGGAAAAGAAGGAGGCGGAGCCGAAATCAAAATTGATGGCCAAGATAAGGGAAAGGAAGGAGGAAGCCCAGGCAAAGGCCTCACTGAGATGGAAAAAGAAGAGAAAGGAAAGGGTCTCGAACTAGTCTCGTCTCCGATCGGACAGAGCATATTATCAAAGGCGGTGGTAAGAGACCCTTGGAAAAATCAGCGGAGCAGATCGTGATAGAGGAGGAAAGAGATAGGAGGATCAAAGCTGAAAAAGTATTCTATGGCCGAAGGGAAACAAGGAGGAAGATCAAGTCGGTGAAGGAGGTGGGAGGATATTTGACCAAACTTCAAAGAGATGGGTTATACCAAAGATCACCGGAGGTCCTCTCGGAGAAGCCGATAAGGCATGGATAAGGCCATAGCATAGGTCGATGCACCTCAAGATAATCGTGCATCCATCATGGGTTGGAGAATACATGAAGTACGAGGTTAAGTGGACTTTCTTCTCCGATACATCCGCAAGGGTGTTGGTGCCACGTCCGAGGATGAGACGATAGCTTAGCATGATTGGATGGAGAAGGAGAATCCGAGCCGTATCGTAAACCGATCATTAAAGGAGATGAATGGTTCAATGTCGATCTGGTAGCTCCGGCTTTCTCAACCATTCCAATAAAAGTTACGACGATGGCTCAATTGACAAGGACTAGATCGTATCAATCGTCACCTATGGTCAAACTCTAATGAAGTTATCTCGATCCAAAAGACATTGCGGAGCCGAGAAACCGAATTTTTGATCGATGTAATTACTCGAGAAGGATCGATAGATGTACTAGATAAGCTTTATTTTCTTTATCTTTCTGTCTTGTCCTGATCTATCTGTAAATGTAATCATGCTATACTTGAATGAAAAGTTTGAACCTTATCCGAATTACGGTGTTTTATATTTTCTTTCACTTCAAACTTTTATTTTTCATAAGGTTGAAAATTCTTCTCAAGAAATTTTTCTAAGTGTTAATCATCCGATAAAACTTTTATTTCTTATGTGTGAATAAGTGCTCCTATGTGAACATATCTCGATCAAAAGTGATTTCATATGCTTATCTGATTTTCTTAAATAACCTTGACTAACACCACCGTGAGCCTTTTCTTTCTTGTAGTTTTAACATCATCAAAAAGAGGAAAATTGTTAGATCAAGTTCAAGTTTTGATGAGTTAAAATGTATAGGTTACACAAGCTCATGTAAAAATAGGATGACCAAATTGAAATTGTATAGACCAAATTTGAAGTAGTAGCTTAGTTCTAGGCCGATCGGACTAGGCAAGGTAAATGAAGTCACCGAGATCGGGAAGTAGAAGGTCATCTCAAGATACTCTTGAAGAAGTCATCTGTTGGAGAGAATAATGAAGAGCTCAAGACAAGGTCAAGACCACCGAGTAGAATAAGAAAGACAGTTTTCACCAAGTCAAAGACAGATAACTAACTCAAGATCACCGAGGTTAGGTTAGTTTTAAAGAAAAGTTTGTTAAGCGATTTTAAGTTTGTTACAACAAACTAACCGTTTACTGAGGCTTATAAATAGAATTAAGCACAGTTCTTAGAAGAACTATTAGCACTCATTCTTCCGAAATTCACATTCACGAAAAGCACTCACATATCTTCAAAGATTTTCACAATATTTTCTAAGTGTTTAAAGAATACTTTTTGTACATCTTCAAATCACAATCTGCACCGTAATTTCTAGATTAGCTAGTTAGATTGATAGATTGAAGGTGAATTGAAGACGAAGATCATCTAACTTTGTAAATTGTAATCAACGGTAAGTCGAGAGTAAGTAAGAAGGTAGAGCCCCTTCTTCAAGTTTGAAGAAGGAGAGCGGATATAGGATCTTTTGATCTGAACCACTATGAATCGTGTGTCATTTACATTTTGCTTTTTAATTTCGTTGATTATCTATAATTTGAATAAACTTGTTTCAGATTGCTTTATCCAAGTTCATAGATTGAGTTTAAAATTGTTTCATTGTCATACTTTGATTTTGGGGATTTGAAATTATATTTTGAATTGATAATATGAATTTTTGTAAAAGATTTAGATAATCTATTCAACCCCCTCTAGATTATCTCTGAAAGGTCTCGCTTGATTTCATTAACTACTTAATCTCAAGACCAACAATTTCAATTATTCCGAGCACAAGAGAATTAGCCCATGGAGCAAAGTGCCAAATCCATGGGTGCAAAATCAAATAGCATGATCAATATAGAAATCCACAAAGCAAAAATCCACAAAGCAATTAAAAATAGAAAATAAGAGATAAGAAGAACATCACCAATATTTCCAAAGGCAATAGGAATTGAATGCTTGAGTCTCCACAGCTTGTAAACTTCTCTTCACTTGAATTACAATCTCAATTGTCTAATCTAATGGAGAAAATGCTAATCTAAACAACAATTAAATGAAAATCTAACTAAAAATGTGAGTCTAATGATCTAAGAAGTGGAAATTGGTTTGAAAATGCAAAAATCGCCCTAAAAGCGAGTGGTAACCTCCCTAAACAAACTTATGCTCTGTTTTTCGTCCAAGGGGTTTAAAAGAGAGAAATCTAGATTTTAGATGCCTCGAGTCGAGCTAGGGGCCTCGACTCGAGCATGGAGCAATTTTTAAAAAAATTAAAAATTTCACATTTACGGGGTTTGAGGGACCTCTGCGCAATTAAGTAAGCTCCTTGCCGCCTCGGCTAGCCACAAACTTATTAATAAACACACCCTTTATTGTATATATTCAGCATCTCAAGCGTGGCATGCCTTTTAAAAAATCGGGATAAAACACCGCTTGAAGGAATTGAACCCTAGGTTTTTGTGCAGAATGGGTGAGCGCTTTGCCGCCAGTGGCCACGATCTTGTTAATAGACACGCCTTTTGTTATACATATTCAGCTTCTCGAGGCGTCATGGCTCATTTAAAAAAAAACCCAGAACACCTAACGTGGTTCGAACCCGGGCGATGCGAGCATAGAGGTAGCGCCTTTCGCCAGGCTGGGCACGATCATGGTCATAACTCGCCTTTATAATATCTATATGACTTGAGCGCGCCAAAATTCAACACTTCTTCCCTAAGCTACAAGCTCGACCCGAGGCGCCCGGGCTCAACCAATGGTCGAGTCCAGGGAATTTTGGACTCCCGACTTGACCTTCTAACCCCAATTTTTACCCCACGTGTTCGTCTCTTCGCCGTATGAATCCCGGTACTCTCGGTTCAGTCTAATTCCTCAAAAATCCTGAAAATGAGATGAAACACCATGCAAAATCATTAATTTCCACACAATAATACCTTAATTGCAAAAGAGTGATACTCTACATCTTAAAGCACAAATTCTAACACTTTTCATCACTTTTTGCAATTAATTACCTCAAAAATCATGCATCAATTCACTCTCTCATCAGATATGCAATGAGGCCCTAGGATACAAGTCTTCAATGACTATTGATGCAAGCAAGATTTTGAACCAATCAAACCAATAACACAAGGATGAAATACTAAAAGCTATCAAGCAATGAATTAAACTATGAATTAAGCTAGAACAACTAATAAGCTAGACTAACTTCAAAGAAGTGTAATATGGGGAATGGGTGCTAGGGATAATTTCCACTAACGAATCAATGATCACAACTATAATTGCTTCAAATTGCTATTCAACCAAGATAGAAAGTATGATCATCACGTAACAATGTCTCCATTCATCACACAATGCCTAAATGTGAGTATTCTTAATGCAATGAATCTCTCAATTACAAAGCATTTAATTCATATAAACACACACAATTATCACCCGATTAATCCCTAATCACGTTAACTCAACTCTCCTTTGTTACTAGGTGATCAAACACTAATTCAAAAAGAGACAAACATGTATGAAGCACAATAAGCATCAGCAATTAGGAAACTAACTATCTCAATTAAACAACAATCATTCATAATTATAGCAAAAGCAACCAAATCATCCTCAATTTTAATTATCTCAAGCACAAGAGAATTAGCCCGTGGTACAAAGTGCAAAATCTGTGGGTGAAAAATCAAATAGCATGATCAATATAGCAATCAACAAAGTAATTATAAAAAGAAATAGAGAGATAGGAAGAACATCACCAATTTAGCCAATTGAAATTGAATTAAATGTTTGATCTCCACAAATGTAAACTCTTCTTTAATGTAATTACATCAAAGCACTAATCTAATGGATAAAATACTAATCTAATCAATAATTAATTGAAATCTAACTAGGAACTTGAATCTATGAATCCAGGGAGTGGAATTTTACTAGAAATCAAGAAATCGCCTAAAAAATGAAAGGAAAGCTGGGAAACCGCCAATGCTTTATTTTTCACATATATGGTGTTTAAAAGGTGATTTTGGGGAAATAGAGCGCCTCGAGTCGAGCCAATAGGCCTCGACTCGAGCTCGGTGCACAAAACGCGACTTTTGCTCAAATTCCACATGCCTCGACTCGAGCCACTATGGCTCGAGTCATGCTACCCATCGATTTCACGCATCTTCGTTCCTTGATGCATACCTCTAGTCGAGTTCACCGTGGCTCAACCTTAGGTCGAGTCCAGGATCTTTCGGCTCCCGACTTTCGCTTTCAAGCCCCATTTTCGTCCCACATATTCGTCTCGTAGCCATTTAAATTTCAGTACTCTCGGTTCGGTCTAATTCATCCGAAAACCCTAAAAATGAGACGAAGCACTTCGAGAAACCTCTATATCTCACATAGTAATACCTTTCATGCAAAAGAGTGATACTCTACACTTTAAAGCACAAATACTAACACTTTTCATCACTTTTTGCAATTAATCACATTAAAATTCATGCAATCATTCAATCTCATCAATATCCAAAATGGGCAATGCTTGTGCAAACTATACATGAACCAACCGGTCCAAAAAAATATTTTGCAACAAAATGAGAAGCGTGCGTAAAGGATGTGGAACGAGCATTTGGAGTTCTCCAAATTCGATTTGCAAGCTGTGGAAAATCCAACACGTTTTTGGAGTAAAAATGATTTGTAAGATATAATGATGGCATGCATAATATGATAATTGAAGATGAACGAGACCTTAATGCTCCAATTGAAGAACCAAGGGAAGTATCATCATCAAACATCGATTTTGTTAAGAATGTGCCAACACGATTCCGAAATTTTCTAAGTAGGTTTAGAGAAATTAGTAATGCAGAGGCTCATTATGCACTCCGAAATGCACTAATTGATCATTTGTGGGAAAAATTTTCGAACACGGAATAATTGGTAATTTAATTTTTCGTTGTAATTTAATTTTTCTTGTAATTTAATTTTCCATTGTAATTTAATTTTTCATGTTATTTAATTTTCAGTTGTAATATTATTTTGAATTATTTATTTAAATATGCATGTCTTTTTTTTTTTTATATAGATTTTAATTTAATATGCTTGCCAAAAATCTCCACAACAAAGACGATAAAATTTTTGACACATTCGGTGTTGTAGACACTTCAATTTTGATGTACTCCATAGGATAGTATTCGAAGTGCAAGCTGTTACCTTTTGAAGTGTAGACAATCTAAGTGTTCCACTGCATTACGGTGCTGCACAAAGTATCGATCATGATCTTTTACAACTTCAGCCATAAGGAGAAACAAAGTACGAGACATTCGAAACCGCCGACGAAAATGCTCCTCATTATAAGTTGGATTTTCAGCAAAGTACTAATCAAGATATTAGTAGTCGCAGCTTCTCGATCACGAAAAACCGCTCGTCGATCCATAATCGAGCCTCCATGACGTTGGCCAATATTTTTATCAAATAGTAAACACTCATTGTTTCTACATATTTGATGTGCAATAACCTCTCTATCCATCTCAATCTCATATATCGATCAACATTTCAATTTCTTCGCTTATGAACTTGAAAAGATAGAGTAATTGAAACTCATTTTTTTCTTAAGAAACTTGAGAAGAGAATTAAGTGAGAAAAATATTGTAATGTATGGTCATTATATAGATGCAAATAAAAAAGCACAATCCATGTATATTGAATTGTAGCCATTGATAATATATTTCATCTTTTAATCTTGGTCATTCATTTTATTTGAAAGCTTTCCACATAGTAGAAAAGCACATTCCATGTGCATTGAATTATAGCTATTGATAACATATTTCATCTTTTAATCTTGGCCATTCGTTTTATTTGAAAACTTTCCACATAGTAGAAAAGCACAATCCATGTGCATTGCATTGTAGTTATTGATAACATATTTCATCTTTTAATCTTGGCCATTCGTTTTATTTGAAAAGTTTCCACATAGTAGAAAAACACAATCCATGTGCATTGAATTGTAGTCATTGATAACATCTTTCATCTTTTAATCTTGGCCATTCGTTTTATTTGAAAAGTTTCCACATAGTAGAAAAGCACAATCCATGTGCATTGAATTGTAGCCATTGATAACATCATTCATCTTTTGATCTTGGCCATTCATTTTATTTGAAGTGGAGACAATATTTTTCTTTAAATTTCTATATATAGGTGACATACTATATTTTTTTCAATCACACTTCTCTTCAAAATGTCTAATCCACGCAATGCTAATTATAATAATGTTGAAGATCAATGTCTTGTAAAGGCTTGGCTTGAAGTTTCACAAGATTCAATTGTGAGCAATAACCAATCAAGATATAACTTTTGGCAACGTGTTGCGGATGAATACAATCGTAGAAAACCAGCATCAAAGATACCCCGCAATCAAAGATCGGTGCAATATCGGAAGAGAGATAACATCTTGAAATATAGCAAAAGTTCAACGGATGTATTCGACATATTGAACTCATGCATCCAAGTGGTGCAAACGAACAAGTTATTGTAAGTAACGTTATATGCTATTTTTATATTTTACTTTTCAATATATTTTAATATTAATTTGTTTATATATTTTTCTTTTTCTAGTTGCAACGTGCAAATGAGTTGTTCATGCAAAGCAAAGGATACGAAGAGGGTTTTAAATATGACCATATTTGATCTACTCTTAAACAATATTTGTAAACTCAGACCGAGACGCAAGGTGTAGCATTTTTGATCCTGAAAAAAAAGATGAGGTCTCCTAATCCTTCATCCCCCTTTTATTGTAAATTTAGGTGATGAGAACACGAGTGATGATAATTCTCCATCACAACGTCCGGATGGGATAAAAAATCGAAAATAAAAAGAAAATTAGGTGAACATAGATTTGTTCTTTTGCAAACAATCAAAGAGGAGAATGAGAAACTTAGGGATGTGTTGAAAAACTCATTTGTAAGAAGAGATCGTTGTCTTGAAATTAATGAGAGAAAAAATAAAATTCATCAACAAGTGAGAGACGATAATATTGTCATGATCGATCCGAACTCCATTAATGATCCCGAGCTGAAATTATGTTTGAGCAAAGAGTCGTTATTGAGAAAAGAAAACAAGCACACATGATAAATATGTTTAGAGGGTCTAGCAGTGATATTTCTCCTTATTAGAAAATATATTAGTATATTTAATTGTATGTTTAATAGCATATTTGAAGGGTCTAGCAGTGATATTCCTCCTAATTAGCATGTTTAATCGTATGTTTGGAGGGTCTAGCAATGATATCCCTCCTTATTAGTATGTTTAATCGTATATTTTTTTAATGTATTTTAATTGTAATGTTTTTAATTAATTATGTAATTGTAGTATTTGTATTAATTTATGTAATTGTTCTCTTTTATTTGTAATGTGTTGTTTAAATTTTAAAAGTATATATCACATCCCGATTTTCAAGGCTTTTGAAAAGAAACTTAGTTAACAATTTATTAAAAACTAATTTTTGTTGTAAATAAATTAGAAAGTTTTGAGGATAAATGCAGCTGAAACTTTACACAAAATTTTGAAGAATAACATAGATAAAAAGATTTAACACAAAGACTCATCTATTTTTTAAAAGGAACTAAGAACCAAACAATTATTTTTATAAAACTTGCAGCGAAGTTAATATTGAAAACATTAGTAAGTTTGAAAGTGAAACATTATCAATAAATATTAATGTAATTTATTTTCAAATATAAAAAAATTAATAAAACAAATGAGATGTGACTCTTAAGAAATATGCATTTAAAAATAATCCTTAAAATTCTTCATTTGAACTTAAAATAACAAGAATTAATTTTAAATATGAAATATTACTTGAATGCTTGTGACACACATCCACCGGCCCTCTACTACACTCCTTATTAATCTGAAAAATATCACACATAAATAAAATTATTAACTCACTTAACATTAATATAATTAGAGTGTCAATATATTGGTTGTCAATCGTATACGGTGGAGTTACCTCCAAGGAGCTTTCCCTCCCGGACCGTAGTCCCCGCAAAGTTACAACGACCTTACCGTCGAAGTAACCAAATAACGTATGTAATATGTGAACGTAGTATGATGTAGCAAGCAACAATTAAACTTACATGAATATTTAAAAGTGACAAATTAAATACGCGAGTAAGAAACCCCACTTGAAATTAATGTCGTGGATGCAATGAATGCAATTGTCTCAAATCCTACTCCTCGCAATTATCGTCAACTACCATAAATGATAATAGAAATAAATTCTCAAATTAAATATGTAAACTTAAAATTCCTAAAATAATCTTTCTGGTCTCCTATTAATCATAATCCTAAATATTACCAAACACAATTCTTTATCTCAATAATTCCAAAAAATTCCAACACCTTGAATCATAATTTACAAAACCAAGACTCAATTAATCATGAAAAGTAACGAAGTAACACCTTTAATCATAATTCACAAATTCATGTGCCACTTAATTTCTAATCTCATCAATTAATTAGTCAACTCAATTTCTATTATCAAAATCCATGACCTTTTCATTATCACCTCCAAATCAATTTTCAAAACCTATATACTTATCTCATGCATTAACAGAACTAATTTTACATATACTAAATAAAATTTGTAATATCAATTAATAAACTTAGTAGGAGAAGGAAGAAAATGTACCGTACAATAGTTGGGAAGAGAAACGCCCTAATGAAAAATATGATATTTGTTGAGTATGAAATTTTTAGGGTAAGATTTTATAAATAGACGTATAAAACATGGGCTTGGGCTTGAGTTTGGGCTTGGGCTTGGGCTTGATGAGATAAGGACTAATATTCAAATATTAAAAGATTTTAAAATCGTTATTCAAAAGATTTAGAAATTTCAAAATAATAGGGAAGAAAATATATATTTTTTTAGGTAAGAAAAATTAGGCATTTAATCTCTGGAAAACTCAAGATTTGATTTTTAAATAAAACATTCTTTATAAAAGAATGAAAATGAAAGATTATTTATTAAAACTTGCAAGATATGAAAAATATTTAATTTTAATAAAACTCGATATTTTAGAAATTAATGAAGATAATAAATAATACTTGAAAAATTACGGTATTACAAAGTATGATATGTAAATTAAAAAATAATAGTAATAAACAAAACAAATAAAAGAAATAACCCCAAAATGATAGTAATATACAAAATAAATAACAAAAAGTAAAAAAAAATATATATATACTAAAATAAACAAAAGCTGAATAAAAAGAATAAAAAAATATAGGAAAATAAAATTGGCGCCGTATCCGTACAACACCCAATCTGGAGGTGAGAAATCTATTTGGGTGCTAACCTCCATTTTGGAGGTGCGCCATTTACATTGTTGGGAGAAGTGAATAGCGGTAAACTTCAAAGAAGCGGAGTGCTGGAGAAGCCCTAATGCATTGGGGCTATCCCGAAATAGTCCGTCCTTGGGCCGAATCTTTGAGTTATAAAAAAATAATAAATGGTTGCTATGTACATTTTTACTCATAGATAACAATACATAAATAACGAGATGTTTGTAAATAAGTTATCCAGAGTTTTTAAATCCGTTATCCAATCAGATCTCTGTTATCTATGAGCGATATAAAAATTTAGGAATGTGTTGATAGATAACGGATTTTTTACATTGTTATTTATGTTTTGTTATCTAAGTATTTTAATTTATCTTCATATTAAAATTTAATATATAACAGATATAGTTATTAATTGATAACATATATTATACGTTATTTATGAACGCTCGACTTGACCTCGCAAAACACTCATAAATAACAGATATATATATTGATTTTTATATTTGTTATCTATAAGCGCCTAAAATAGATAACATGAACCTAGATAACGTAGGCTTACTTATATATATAATAAATAGATAATACCCATTATCTATGAGAGAAAATGTATGAAGAAATAATGAGTACTTGAGATCAATATAATATATAATTTGCATGTCAAAATTAACCTTTTTAACCTTTATAATTAAGCATCGAAGCGTTATTAATTTTTTGTATTATTTGTAAGCTATAGAACATACATATATAATCTGGATCGATCGATCGATCTGTATTATTATTGATCATAGGATATATAATTATCTCCATGAAATTACTGCACGCATGCATGCTGAATTGCTAATGCAGGTGGTAATAATATAATTATAATATAATATAATTAATATAATAATTAATTAAGGGCACTTATGCCTCCTCTTCTTCTTGTTCAAGTCCCTATAACAAGGACACTCGTCTTTATTCCCAGAAGTTCCGGAAGGAACGCATTTGCAAGCTGCACAACAATTTCCACAATTCTTCACGCATTTCCTCTTTAGTAATGCTTTCGAGCACCTCTCTTTACACTTGGTACTGCAGAATTCTTTCAAAATTCAAATAATTATATCAGTTAATTACTTAGATTTAATTACGAGTAAGTACTGTGTGATACCGTCACATCGTGAAATCATTATTATAAGATTATTATCACTTTCAATACAAATATTATCACTTTTGTGCTAATTATACTCACTCCATCGATCCCATACATAGAAATTTTCATAGGAGGGAGGGAATGCGCACACTTTAATAAAGAAGAATAATAATTGAAGTTTCGAAGGGTAATTTTATAAAATTTTATGTATAAAGTAAAAAATGTGAGTTAAAAAGTAATGAAATTTTGTGTAAATTAGTGGAAATTTTGATGATAAAGTTTATAAAGGATATTTCATTTTAAGGGCGTGAAACTTATAATATAATGAGAGACGGACTAAAAATGAAATTGCAAAAGGTTTTATGGGACGAGAATGAGTATCACTTTTAAAAATGTATGAAAAATGTATCATTTAGCAAAAATTGAAGAGTGATACACTTTACTTTAAATAAGTTGTACATTTTACAAAAAAAGTATAAAATATATGATTAATTTTAAGACAAAAAAATAAAAATTGATACACTTTATATTATACTAAGTGATAATAATTTCTTAAAAAGTGATAGCAATTTATTAAAAAATGATAATAATCTCATAATGGTCTCACGATTAAGTGGTCTCACACAAGTTTTTGTACTTAACTATTTGACAAAAATTTGTGTGAATCGGTGCAAATGATGAACTCTATTTTTACCATCACCGTCATGTATATTAATTCACGTCCACTGTCATGCACATACATTTTTTTTTGATCAGTCATGCACATACATTATTACTATCATATTTACTTATAACAGTGTATGTACATTACAATGATCGTGAAAAAAAAATTCATCGGTGTAGAGCTAGCTAGCAAAATAATTGAATGCATGCATGCCTGGAACATCTTCAGCAGTGGATTCAAGGAAGGCAGAAATCAACACCAGTAAAACTAACAACAAAGCAACCACCTTCATATTTCTTTTCTTTCTTTTTTCACTGACAATTATAATCAAAACTAGCCAGGATCATACACACACACATATATATATATATATATATATAATTAATTAATTAATATTCTTGAGAAATCTTTTAGGGACTTTGAGGGTACCCATTTTAGTCACGCTGATTAATTGAATATTGTTAAAGCTACTTTATATTTTTCAGTTTTAAGTTACTTTTCGTTTTGTTTTCATTTTCATATAGGGATTTCGTTTACTTTCTTTACCTTGTTTCTTTGTGTTGTCTTTTTGGGGTTGATTGTGACTATGAGATGTTAATTTGGACAATTACGATTATCTAACAATTAATGACGCCCATGCATCTGCAATTTTTTATTTTTTTATCAAGAGTAGATTAATCCTGTTATATATACTCCCTCCCTTATAATTTAGATGGCTTAAAATCAAAAAATAGATGTTACAATTTTATTTTTTCATACGAAAAACAAAATAAAAAACAATCTACTCTCTTAAATAAAACTCTTACAAACATATTTTATTTAGACCTCATGCCACTCAATTCTCCATTATAATTAAATCTCTCCCACTCAATTGCTCACTTCAACAAAATTGAAAAAACTCCTATACCTTTCACTTTATACCATTTAATAATAATAAGCAACACTTTTATTAAAAATCGTGTCATCTCGATTTTGAGCAGTCTAAAACGTAATGATGGAGTATATATACTATTTAACTCCGTCTCACGGTTGTTTACCGCTTGCCTTATTTGTCCGTGTCATAGTTCTTTGCACATCTATATATATATATATATATATATATATATATATATATATATATATTAGGAAAATGTAGTTTTTACCCTATAAGTTTGGATGACTTTGTTTTTAGTCCTCTTATCTTTTGACCTTTGTTTTCAGTCCTATAGGGTTTGAACTCGGGACCTCTCGAAAGGCTTGTCATCTCGGCTAGGCACAACTTTGGTATGAATGCGCCTTTTGTAATATATATTCAGCTTCAAGTGTGGCATGCCTTTATAAAAAGACAAAAAAACGCTAGCCTGTGGGTCGAACACGGGACATGTGCATGCATGTGCGAGCAACTAACCACTCAAAGCCGGGAGCTATTTTGTTAACAAATACTATTTTGGTAGAAAGAAGAAAATAGTGGTAATGTATAAAGAGAAAATAACAAGTGCTCGCATGAAAAGATAAAACCAAAATATAAGAAAGCAAGTAAACATGTAGATTTCACGTTCATGCGCAAGTAAAGTCGACCAAGGCAGCGTATTTTTCTTTAGAACATTTCTTTTCCGTAGTTAATTGTTTGAGATTTCATGTTCCTTCTTGGTTGTTATTCATTTGTAAGGGTTTTATTATTCAATCTTATGGCAAGACATCACATACCTCGAGGCTTGTTTCCGGTTTGCATGTCGTAGACAATCTCCCACAAGTAACATTTTGAAAATTTAAGGATTGAAATTATTAAAAAGAATGTTGTTGATGTTTCACTTATTTTTTATGTTTCACTTATTTTTTAGAATTTATCATAATATTTTTAATTTTTTTATCAATTTATTCACTAATACAATAATGTTCTATGTCAATTCATTTAATAAAAGGGTCTCCATATTTTATTTAATTAGTTGAAGGGCTTATTTGTTCAATTTTAAAAGTAAAAGTGTTTATTTGTTAAAAAAATAGTTTAGGGTCCAATTTATTGAATTATGGGCGCGCTCAAGTCGTATAGATACTACCAAAAGCGTGTTTTTAATAAAATAGTGACACGACCACCTTTTAACAACCTGACATAAACACTAATTTAACAAGAAAAGTGAGTTGTGAATAATTTTACAGGAAATGACTTCGTGCGCACGTGCGACTTTTTTTTTTCTTTCTTTTCAAATGCTTTAACAGAGAGACAATGAACACTTCAAAACGTGACAAAAAGAACACATTACATTATATATATATAAAACTTAATAAAATACAACTCAAAATACAAGCCCACGGTTTGACCCAACAGTCGTCATCTATGTACACACCACTCAAAACCCCGCAGGAGCCGCAGCTTGTCCAAGAGAATCACAACCTCACGTATCATCGATTACCTACAATGCATAAACTATGTGAGATTTATAAATCTCGAAGCGAATTATGCATGATGCGGTGTTTAGTTCGAAAACCTCCCAATGCACAATGCGCTCTCTTTGAAATCATCAATTTATTTATGAAACACTCGTTAGGGCCCCGACTCACTACTATGCACCGGAACACGAGTACTAAGCTCAATTTTTTTGTTTATATTTAAGTGGCCACTATATGTATGACCTCGGCGTGAGGCCCATCCTCTTGTGGCCACCAAGGGTCCCCCATCGCGCCCCTCATGACCACCAAGAAGTCATCCCTCCACGCCGACTCCATACCGTTGAGGATCCCACCCTCTAACGGCCTAGCGAGGTCCATCACCAAACCTCGACCCCCGTCCGTTCGTAAGTCCCCTCCGAAAATATGCACACACCATAGCATATGAGACGGTGGCCTACTCTAGGTAGCATACGCCAGATATGCCTGGTCGCCTTAACTCCTAGGTCGCCCCTTCCGTTCTCACTTTGCAATCCCCTAATTCATTTCTAATCACTCGCCTAATTCATTTCTACCGACAACTCACCAATTAAATCACCTGTCCATTTCTATAAAATTGCAGAATTCATAAGTTCATTTCACAATAATCATGAAAATCACAGTTTAATTCACAATAACCACCGAACTCACGAGTTCAATTCACAACAATCCACTGAACTCACAGTTCAATTCACAATACTCACCGAACTCACGAGTTCAATTCACAATACTCACCGAACTCACGGTTTCATTCCACTTCGTATATGGAGCTCACAGACTCCTTTCATAATGATAATTGAATATCAATCAAATATCACAATATTCACATATCACCAATTAAGTATAAATACTTCACAAAATATTATATTTATGCATTGTAGGTGCAAATGAATTCCTACTTACCTCAAGTCAGCAAAACGTTGATATAAATCAAATGCTTAAACTCTTTTTGTCGTCTTTCACTATTAAATAAGAACACATATTAATGATTTGAGGGTAGGGTTTTGTTCTACTCATCACGAGCTTCAAAAGCGGTACCAATTCAATCACCCTATCCATTTCTATAAAAATTGCAGAATTCATAAGTTCATTTCACAATAATCATGAAAATCACAGTTTAATTCACAATAACCACCGAACTCACAGTTCAATTCATAACAATCCCTCGAACTCATAGGTTCAATTCACAATACTCACCGAACTCACGAGTTCAATTCACAATACTCACCGAACTCACGAGTTCATTCCACTTGAGATATGGAGCTCACAGACTCCTTTCATAATGATAATTGAATATCAATCAAATATCACAATTAACACAATATTCACATATCACCAATTAAGTATAAATACTTCACAAAATATTATATTTATGCATTGTAGGTGCAAATGAATTCCTACTTACCTCAAGTCCGCAAAACGTTGATATAAATCAAATGCTTAAACTCTTTTTGTCGTCTTTCACTATTAAATAAGAACACATATTAATGATTTGAGGGTAGGGTTTTGTTCTACTCATCGCGAGCTTCAAAACGGTATAAAATTTATCAATTGACGGAAATCGAATACATACCAAAATGCTTCGGGATCTCCCTCTCTCTCTCTCTCTCTCTCTCCTCCCTCCCTCCCTCCCTCCCTCCCCTTAGTATTAAGGTAGTATTACCTTAATAGGTAAGTTTTGATTATATTTTATTATATATATATATATATTTTTTTTTCTTCTTTATCTGTTTAGTATACGCCCAACTAATATATATATATATATATATATATATATATATATATATATATATATATATATTACCCACTTTTCATATATATAATCTTATTTTATAATAAGTTTATTTAAATACACTATAATATTTTAAAATTAATGGAATTGTTTAATTTAATTAAAACTCAATTTATAAAGTAATAACATCTAATTTATATTACCAATTATTAAATAAATTGCATTGGTATTCAAACACCACTAAAAATTCAATCACTTATAAATTAATTTTCTCACCACTAAACATATAAATGCATATTTAATTAATTCAATATCTAAAAGCACGATAAAATAATAGAAGATAAAATAATTCAAAATCACAAGTAGCACATAATTAAAAGTGCACTCAATGCATGATATATATTAGTTAATGAGTAATGAGAAATTTGATTATTATAATTAATTTTCACATTAGCACTAGAGGTAGTAACAATTGAGTAGTACAAAAAGAATTAAATATAATCTTATAATAAAGTTAATTATTGTCTCACCACCAAGTGAGTAAAAACATATATTTGACACAATATTTAAAACAAGATAAAATAGTATCAGATTACAAATAAATAATTATATGAAGTATATTGACTTATGAATAGTTGACACTTAATTTATTTATATTACTTTAGATTTAACAATTTAGGTTGAAGTTTATGACTACTAATTAAATAAAATATCATATATTTAAAACTTAAGGAGTAAAATGAAAAGAATCATAAATAAATAACGTGTCACTCATATAAGTTAATAAAATGAGTAAATTTTATTGGTAAATATCTAATGAGAGATACGGATATCACATCCTTCCTCCTTATAAAAATTTCGTCCTCGAAATTTAGCGTGATACAAAACCTTAGTCTTATCTATCCGATAAAGGAATAGTCCTTTTATCCTAATAACCTGAATGACAATTTAATTTTTTTATGTTTACATGGTTTAACCTTTAGAGATTTATATTATGCCAATATAATTTATTTATAACTTCTAAAGATAAATTCATTTACTTCTACACAAAAGAGTATCAAAATGGAATAAGGATTAGATAATTATCTAAAAAAATCACTCCACATTAGACTAGTGTGCAATACTTAACAATTTATTTGTCCATTCCACAAGAATAAAAGAAACCAATATAAAGTGAAAACATCACCATGCAAACCAACACCGAAATTTCATATCAAGTTGAATTATATAATCCTATGATGTATCGTCCTCGTCTATATCTCTACAATTCATTTATGCACATTATTAATTTTTATTTTTTTATATGATCTTCATGTGATCTTAAACTATTTCTCACATATTTTATTTTCTAAGCCACTAAATATTTTCGTTCTGAGAACATGTCTCTTATGTGACATATGAGTTGGAATAGTCTAGAAAATTTAATTTTGATGTGCCTACACATTTCATTGTTAGTGACATATATTCCCTTCTCCCTTATTTTATCAAAACACATTTTTTTTTCAACAATCTTGATATATCTTCTTTCTTCATATAATGCATGACAGATTTAAGCATAATTCACTATTGTAACTAATGATGTGAGCTAAGAAGATATCATATTGAAATAACAAACAAGATCATGATATGAATAATTGTATACCGTATAATACCGTTCTTTAGATAGTACAAATATTTGCAAGAAGGACAAAGATCATGAACACAAAAATTTCAAATGATCTATAAATATTTTATGCTTTTGTTAGAATATAACTAGAACACAGTCATATATTATGACAATGAATTAGAAGTTTAGCTCCCTTATAAAAGAAATATAACCCAAAAGAATTATTCCTACACAAAACTTTGCTCATTTTAGTAAGGCCTGTCATGTGGATTGTGCTCTAAAACAATTCAAAAAGTTCATTTTCTATTTTTATTTAAGCATTTTTAGAAATACTTGATTAACTTGTTCTTAATATTTATTCATCATACCCTTATTTCTACATTCATTATTTTCATTTCAGGACTTTAAATATATAATTGTTCATCTATATTGGTTCATCCTTTGAGATTGTTCTAGGTATTTCCCCACATCTAAGTGTAATGTTGTAAGACAATTATCTCAAGATTGAATATGTCTACATCTAGCGAGTTGGTTTAGTTGTCATCCTCATATGTCTTACTCTAAACTCTTTGATAGATTCTAGAGGAGCAAATGTGGTGTAATGCCCTGTGTTGCCTCTTCATTTACATACTTGCCGATATGTATAAAAAAATTGAATAATGTAATGATACATGTAAAATTAAACCAAATGGCAACAACAAATTTTACTTTAAATCATATAAATATTTTCAACGTAGGTCATTTATGAGATAATAACACAATAAGATAGCAAATATATAGAATAACATAAATTTAAAGCGATCGATTCTAAATAACTAAAAAGAATCATCACAATTGTTCTAACGTAGTAAAGTAAAATATATCAAAGTTCTCATATTTACTTACTTTAATTCAACCATACTCTTTCTTTTCAAGTCATCATGTAATTCACTTTAGTAGCACTAGTCTTTATATCACTAGGGTATTACCACAAATTAACTCTACCTATCATGGAACATATGCATGTGAAATAACTTATCTAACGCAAACCTATACTCCCCAAAATCATAACTACCACACACGTCTTGTGCACCGATACACATGCACGACCACACACGCCACGAGCACACGCTGCTGCAGTCGGCTCGGCCCGGCGGTGATCAAGCAATAACATCTTAGTCACGGTAACATTATGCGGGAGTAAGATAGTTGGAGTCATTCTATAATATTTCTTATGTATTCTATTCAATCGAACAAAGTCATATATATAGTTCTCTATCTTTATTAATCTCCAATTTCGTCATATGATCATTATTTCTCTTTTCTATTCCGGATGCAAAATAAGATATTTTAGTGACTTCTGAATACTAAATGTATTATGAACGAAAGTAGAGCTTCTTCTAATAGTCCAAACAAGTGATTGGAGTGTATAGGGTAAGAGTTATTAAGACCAATCAACAAAATATCGAACCCAAGGGAAAAAGTATGCACATGAGGCCCTAGAAATACGAAGTTTTTAGTGACTAGAGTTGCAACAATGGGTTGGAACAAAAACAACAAAACACTTGCAAAAATACAAAATAACAACAAGCGAACAAATGATCGAACACCTAGAATGCGATAACAACAACAACAATAAATGGTGGGATAGAGGTGCTAGGATTAACATCCATCAATGAATCATCAATCAACAAGCTACAATTGAGACAAATTGTTGGGTCCCTTTAGAATGAGTTAATCACGTAAAGCGAATGTCTTCTAGTGATAATCTAGAAGGGGGAGATGAATAGATTATCAAAAACTTTTTCAAGCTTAGATGATCTATCAACTCCAAAACAACTTTACAAATGAAACAATTTTCAACTAAACTCAATTCAAATAGGATCTAAAGCTTTATCGTATATTGAATTTTGTGATCAAGAAATAATCAATGTAAACAAGTAAAAACAATAAGAAGAAACAACACCGGATTTATAGTGGTTCGATCAAACGATCTTACGTCCACTCTCCTCCTTCAACTTGAAGAAGGGACTCTACTTACTGTCTTACTTCTTTCTTCCTTTCTTCGTTTACAACGTATATCTTCACCTTACAAAAATGACTCTAAATCTATTCGGCTTTTGAAGATTCAAATGAAATGGTGTTCTCTAAACACCTGAAAATAAATGAACACTAAGTGTGTTCATGCATGATGTGTATGCAAGTGATCGTGGAGAGAGCTTCTAATTCTTAGATTGCTAAAGTGTTAAATTGCTAGATTGCTAAGTTTCTTAGCTATGAAATTTTGAATCTATGAACCTATTTATAGATCTTCATTGATGACGGTTATAACTTTCTTGTTCTTGTTGTAGGTGGTTGTAATCGATTAACCAATTCTTGAAACCGCTTCTTGTTCGGTTATGTAGACTCTTGATTTTAACTAACTCTTTAGCTCGTCGACTTCTTACCCTGTCGATTACGTACCCTATCCGATTCTTTATCTTATGCATTACTTTATCTTGGTGAGTGTCTTAATCTTCCTCCTCGTCTGTCTTTGACGTTGTGCGATTTTCTCGTTCTTGTCTTCATCGACTTCCTTTGAACAACCTTATCTTACTATCCTATACTTAGTCTATTTTACAAAGATTACATTACATCAGCTGGTTATACATTATTTTTCAGCTGGTCATCCTAGTCTTATACTTTTAACTCATCAAAACTAAGTACATCTTTTTCATCCTAACAATTTCCCCTTTTTGATGATGTTAAAACACAACTCAAGAAAAGGAATGTTAGTAATCTTGGAAAGTAAGGATAATCAATGAAGTCACGTAGTCGATAATTAGAACAATCGGTATTATCAACAGATGATTAGATAATCGAGCAATTAAACCATATAATCGGATGATTAAGAAACGAGATAATCAACATAAGACAATTAGCTTATTTTATTCTATTTGATCATAGATGTCTTAATAAGTCTTAATCAAGTTATGTTACGGAACTGAATAGTTAAGCATATTAGTTTCAAGATGTTTAAAGTTAATCAACAGATTCTGAAAGTAGGTCAAAAGATCTATTCATAATCGGTTCACATCTTCGATTTTCATGCAAGTCGAGATAATGATCGAGATAAGATGAAACAAAAAAAAAAGAGATCTAGTCATACCACCTATCTTCCTCCTAATATTAAGCCATCAAAGACCCGCTTCTTTAATGATATTGTTTCACCAACCTCTCGCAAGATCGGTATGGATTCGGCTTTGATAATCAATCGCTTGATTTTCTCCAGTCCAGACGACCATCACTTGTCGGAGGGGGCTCCATCTCGGGAATAGGAAGGTGCAACGACGTACGCATTGAACTCCTCATGAGCAAGGTCTACTACATATTGATACATCGAGGATCCCTTTCTTCCGGCCAGGTTGTGAAATGCGGCGTTCTCATCCAAACCCCATTTGATGTTTTTGCATACGTGAAACTGAAGACCCAATCAACTTCAAAGGGTCTCCACTTCACCTCGATCTCGCCATGAGTAGGATTTCTTTGGGAACGACCTCACCTCTATGAACCGGCCTCAAGACATCCCTGCCTTGCTCGTCTTGTTCTTTCTGAACCCATCTTCTCAATGATCTATCGTAAAATTTCCCTGCCGCTTTCTCTGCTCCCTTCTCTTCTTGGCATCCCTTCGTTTATACCTCTCCTTCTCCTCTCTTTTCCTCTTCCTGATTTTTTTCTTCCTCATCTATTTCAGCTTGGGTTTTATTTGAAGTTTGAGCTGTCCTAGATGATCTAGAAGGAGATGTAATTGGAGCAGGATCTTGCACGGGGCTTCTTTAGTACCGGGTTCAGCTCTTATCTTCTTTAAGACCTTCTCTCGACTTGTCCTTCTTGTCTTTCCTCTTCTCCTCCTCGGCTTTCGGCAGCCTCTTGAGAGCTCTTCTATCTTCATGTTCAGGTCAATGATCTTGTCATCGTGCTCGTCTATTCTTTTCTTGAGCACACTATCTTCCCCCTTTTTAGCATCAGCAAAGCGGGTATTGCAGATAGTGGCTACTTGTTCAATTTGTCCCATCACTCATGTCGAACATGCCTCGTCTTCTTTCTAGCTGGTCATTTCTTTTCTTCTCGAGCCGCCTCGATCCTCTGGAACTCTCCGTCTATAAATTGGTTTAAGATCGTCTGCCTGCCTATCCTTCTCCATGGCCAGCTACATTTTTACCACTTGATGAAATGAGGCCTCCTTAGCTTTCCAGATTCTTTCACTTGTTCACTTCAGCCATCTGCTCCTCATGTGCGATCTTGGAAAAATAGAGGTCGATTTTAGTCTTCTCTAGAACAAAGACCTCTATATTTTCCTTGATCGAAGAAGTTATCATTCCCGAACAAGGTGTAGAGCCTTCGACTAGCTTCCTTCGTACTTAACACCTCCTCCTTCAAAGATGTTAAATTCGGATATAGACACGAGATGTGGAGGGTCCTGTGGTATCTTCGGATGGAGAAGATAGAGTTAAATCTATCGTCTCCATAGGAATTTCTGCTTCAACCCTAGTTGGCTCCTCCACCGGCAGGACTACTCGCTGCCTGTTCTATTTGTGCCTCCCAGTGTATCCATCCCACCGGCTCATCGGTAGCTCCACCCATCGCCATCTCCGACTCCTCTCCAATTCCTCCAGTGGCCAACTCCGCTCTTCCTCCTTTCCTCGACCTCTCGGCCTCCACCATTCTTTCCTCTTCTCGACTTCCTCGAGTTTCTTCCGTTGGCTGCATGTCTACGAAGTATACCCTATGCAGATATAGTCGAAGAACATGCTCTCCGTCGAATATCCAAGAAGGATTTTAGCTTCGCCTTTTTCGTAACCTCTTTCTCCCACGAGACAAGTTGTTCCCTCCTACTTCAGCCTATTAGGATAGCCGTCTCCTCAAAGCTTCCTCGTCCTTATTCTCCATAACAGCCACTGTTGGGTCCCTTTAGAACGAAGTTTAAACGCAAAAACAAGATACCCTCTAGTGATAATCTAGAAGGGGGATGAATAGATTATCAAAAACTTTTGCAAGCTTAGATGATCTATCAACTCCAAAAACAGATTTACAACAGAAACAAATTTTTGTTTATACTCAATTCAAATAGGATCTAAAGCTTTGTCGGATATCAAATTTGCGATCAAGAAACAACTAATGAAAACAAGTAATAAGCGAGAAGAAGAAATAACACCAGATTTATAGTGGTTCGGATCAAACGATCCTACGTCCACTCTCCTTCTTCGAACTTGAAGAAGGGCCTTCACTTACTTACTTCCTTCTTTCTTGCTACCTTACTTACAATGATGAATCTTCACCTTACAATGAATCTTCCTAACTTCAATATCTATGGCTTGAAGATCTAATGAAAAAGTGTTCTATAAACACTAAGAACCGAAAACGTATAACACGTTCTTGAATGTGTATGATTCTTTGTTGCTTGCATATACAAAGTATAATGAAGAGTGCAAAGTGTCAAAGTTAATTCTAAATTGATTTCTATTCCTATTTATAGAGAACTCCTCTTGGCGCTTGTAACTTCTTTGAATTCGGTTTTGATCGCTTATAACAATATAACCGAATTCAGAACTTCTTCCCGAGTTGTTGAAACTGCTTCTTGAATCTTTGCATAATATTTTTCTAACACCTCTTCATCTCGATGTTTACTTCACCTCGTCTCCATCTTCTTTCCTGTCTAGACGTTTGTCTTGCTCTTCAACAATCCTGTCTTTGTCCTTGTCGATATCTTGACCTTGTCTGATATTCTCTTCTATCTCGAAAATCTTCCTCGTCGATATCTTGACCTTGTCTCGATCTTCTATACTTAGTTTTATTTACAAAGAAATACTTCAAAATTGCCTATACAAGATGCTCACCGTCATCCTATTTTACACTTTTAACACATCAAAACTAAATACAAATTTCTTTTCCTAACAATTTCCCCCTTTTTGATGATGTTAAAACTCACCAAGAAAAGAAATGTTAGTAATCTTAAAAATGTAAAATAAGCAATTAAATCACATAATCGATAACTAGAACAATTAGTGTTATTAATGATGATCGTAAAAATCATGAATCGATAATCGTAACAATTTGATTACATAATCGGATATTTAAGAGTTAGAAAACGAAACAATACATTTCAGAAATCAAGAGGTTAATCGATTAGTTTTTAGGAGAAACAACAAAGATTGAGAGTAGATCAAAAATTTATTCAAGATTTGCATCGGTAATCATGTAAGTCACACAAAATGTATAAGATGAGAGAAGTAGAAGACTAGTCATACCATCTATTTTCTTCTCGAACATTGAGCTACCAAAACCCGCTTCTTTAGTGAAATAGTTTCACCTCCCTCTGCAAGATCAGTGTGGCTTCGCTTTGATAATCACCGCTTAATCTTCTCAAGGTCCAGATGACCATCACCGTTAGAGGGGGTTCCATCTCGAGAATAAGCCGGTGCGACTACATCCGAGTTGAACTCTTCGCTTGCAAGGTTGACTAGATATTGATACATCTCGGGGTCCTTTTCTTCCAGCCGCTTATGGAAAGCTTCGTCTTCATCGAGTCCCCATTTAATCACTTTGCAGACGTGAAATCGGAAAATCCAATCCACTTCAAATGGCCTCCACCTTGCCTCGATCTCGCCATTAATAGCACTTCTTTAGGGACTACTTCACTTCGATGATATGGCCGAAGGACTTCTTCCCCTTGCTCATCTCAAGTTATCCTCTCGAACCCATCTTCTAAGAGAACGATCATAATATTTTCCCCGCCGCGCTTCTCCTCGCTTCTCTTCTCCTCTTAGCCTCCCTTCTCTTATACTTCTCCTTCTCCTCTCTTTTTCTTTTTCTCGATCTTTTTCTTCTTCATCTATCTCAGCTTGTGATTTCTTTGGAACTTGAGCTGTTCTAGACGATCCGTATGAGACGTAATTTGAGCAGGTTCTTGCACAGGACTTCTTTTGTGGGTTCGAGTTCTTGTCTTCCTCACAGCCTTTCTCTCTGTCTTTTCCTCGTATTTCTTCTCTTCTCGCCTTTAGCAGTTCTTCGTATAACTCTTCAATTTTCATGCTCGAGCCATGATCTTATCCTCTTGCTCGCCTATTCTTTTCTTGAGCACACTATCTTCCCCTTTTTAGCATCAAGAAATCGGGTATTGCAGATAGTGGCTACTTGTTCAATTTGACTTACAAGTTCTTCTCGTACATGCCCTGTCTTATGATCAAGCTGGTCATATCTCTTCTTTTGTCCGACCTCGGCTCGTCTAAACTCATCATCCATGAACCGCTTAATGCTCGTCTGCCCGCCTATCTTTCTCCGCAGCAAGCCGCATCTTCGGGACTTGATGAAATGATGCCTCCTTGGCTTTCCGTGCTTCTCTTACTTGCTCCTCAACCGAATCTTTGATTTCGATATAGGCGTAACGAGCGTCTTGTTTCACCCATTCATCTTGAGAGTTCATCTCCTTAGCAAATCGTTGTCTTAATCAAGCATTCTGCTCTCATGTCTCGATTGTAGAAAAATATAGATCAATCTTGGTTTTTTCTTGAATTGCAGCTTCTACATTCTCCTTGATTGATGATGAGATGACATTTGGAACCGGTTGGAAAGCATTCGCACAAGCGATCTTCGATTTTGAACTTCAGCTTTTAATACTTCCACTTCGGATACGCATACGTATGTGGAGGGCAAGGTCTGTTCACCGTAAAGATTTATTTCTTCAACTTCAGCTTCCGTTTGCACCTCAACAGTCTGCTTCTGTTTGTGCCTCCTCACCAGTATCCATCCCGGTGGCTCATCGGCAACTCCACCGATTACTTCCTCCACCCTTTCCTCCTCCATAACAACTTCTTCTTTCCTCTGCTCTTCCCCTTCTCTCGCTGCTTTCACCTCCTCGTGAGTCTCATCTCCAAGATATACTCGTTGTAGGATGTAATCAACAAAGTTATTTTCAGTGAGTATATCTTGGAATGACTTTAGTTTTGCCTTCTTGAGCACCTCCTTTTCCCAGGATGGCTAAATTGTTTCCTCCGCCTCGCCTATCGTAATAGTTGTCTCCTCAAAAGATCCAAGCACGAGTCTTCTTAACAGATAGACATCGATAAGCTCTTTTAACAGCTCGGACTCATCTTTGAGAGTAGACTCTTGTCTTAGAAGGAACTTTTTCCCAAGGATTCGGAGTGAGGTCTCGGTAGGTCCCATATCCCCGTGATGGATTTGGTATGTTTAAGAATAGATTGGGTTCAGATGAGGATGTGGGTAGGAAGGAGAATGGGTCGTATGAGGTTTGGGTGTGTGTTGGACTTATGGGAGTGGGCCGTTTTAGAGGCTCGAGAAGCGCGGCCTTGTGCGCTTCTTCATCGCCAAGTTGGGATGATGTGGGTGAGTCTTCGCTTGGATGAGGAAGAAGATGATGTGGAGGGTTGGGTTTGCTCTGCTTGTTCTCGGCTCATCTCCGATGAGACTTCCACCGTCTCCGTCTCGGTTTTCAGCGACACTTCCCCCTTGGGAAGCTGTCCTTTCCTCCTCTTCCTCACCTGCAATATCCTCCTCCTCGAGACGAGGATTCATCGGCTAGTACAGTCTCCACTTTCTTTTTCCTTTTGCCTTAGAAGCCTTCTTCGTCTCTTTGGAGATGGGGTGTCTCCTTCGAAGTCTGTTGGACCGAAGGGTTTCTCATCCTTGATAAGCAAACCCTTACGCTTTGTGAACTTTTTCACCCCGTCTCGCCATCAAGCTTATCCGTCCCAATCTTGTGTTCAAGTATGATGGTGATTCTTGCCATCATACTTGTTATCTTGGTCAGCCGACCATCTTACCAAATCCGTCGACACCTCTGTCTTTACAAATTTCTTTCTTTCCTCCATCGAGACGGGAGTACACTGCCTCGAGCCCACCATAATATCAGCCTCCGTCATGATAGCCCTCAGACAGATATCCTTGGCTTAGTCAATCCATCATGACTCTGCTGTTCTCCCGCATGCACTTGGTTAAAATGAGCATCGAAGTCTGTACTTTCTCCGTAACATTCCCTTCTTCAGTTTGTAGTGTTATTCTTCTCGATTTCCTTGCCATCATTTTGTAACTCTCCAAGTACTCTTCACCTTGTACAAAAATGGGTTGCCTCGGTGGTGTTTAAGCCAAAAATTTCACCAATATCAGAAATTGAGACATGAATTTTTCTAGACTTTTCAAGAGTCCGAATTCGAGTTTCTAGGCCAATTCTCGTTGATTTGGCTCGTTAGAAATTCGCGGCAAGATCATCAAGGGTTTTGGGTTTTGATGGTTTCATCGAGCAATATCTCTTTAAACCTCTATCTTGTAGAAGTTGAAGAACTTCTCTGGTTTCTCGGATCGGTAGAAATATCCCATTCCACATACATTTCGGATTTTGTACGATCTCGATGGATTTGAGATCATATTCATACTTGATTCTCGTTTCTTTCCAAAGGTCCGCCATTGATGAGTGTTTGAAGATTTTTAGGAGGGAAAAGAAATTTTAAGAGAAGAAAGGAATATATGTGTGCGTAAATGCAAATAATGCACACGAATGTCTATTTATATGGAAAATATAATAATAAACAATTATTAGAATAATAATTGCCTCGTAAAAGTGTAAATATAGCCTTTCGAATCGCCATTAATGCAATTATGGCATTTATTTTGAAAAGTGCACGTAATAATATTTAATATGTTGCGCGTGAGGTTGAGACGGTTCATATTTCAAACCGCCTCCACTTCTCGGCGCGTGTAGTATACTCGGTGTATTTCAAAATTGAATTTGATAAAATTTCGGGTCCATAGTAACTTCTCCCCGACACGCTTACTTATTTGAGAAATTACTTTTCAGTTAATTGGAGAGATACAATAAAATATTATTATTTTTAGAAAACAAAAATTGAACCCTTATTCTTTAATTTTGTAAAACAAACTATTTTATTTTCCCGAGTAACTTCAATAAGTTAATGAATGAAAGAGTGAATTATGATATTAAATTCATATATTAATTATATGAACTCAATATTCATAATTAAAAGTATGTAGGAAAACTTCCTGATTTTTCTCCTTGTGCTGGTTTGATAGCATCATTGTCATTTCCTTTTAACCTTTGAACAAATTGACCTTGTCTTGCATTTCAATCTTAACTTTGTTCTTGCCGATATCACAGACACTTAGAAAATTGTTAGTAACAAGAGTAAGTCGTATAAGGTTCAATAGTCATCCGATTCTATAGAAGAATGTTGACTATTTCATCCTTATCCGATCTACTTATGTCGACAAGTAATTATCAAGTCGATATGGTCAATATGACTAATCCTTGATTCTTGATTCCAATGAAAGGAGATCAATGATATCGCCTACCGATTGTCCTTTGACACAATCTTGTGCGATAATTCTTTCTAGACATAATATACTAAAATAAGAAAAACAAGGTTAATTCAAGAAGTTTTGATCAAGAGATGATTAAGGAATCATCTAATAATCTTAATTCGACCGAAAGTTCCTTAAACCTTGTTTCGCAAGAGGCTTTGTCAATATGTCTCGCTTTTTGAAAATCAAGATTTAATTTTCTCTAGTCCGATATTGCCTTTCTCCACATGATCTCGAATAAAATGATGACGAATGTCAACATGTTTGCATCCGTATGTAAGATCGGGTTCGGTAATAGCTATGGCACTATTACTATCACAAAAATTGGTACATCTTTTGGTGATAATGTTATAGTCCCTTAGCCGCTGATCGATCCAGATAAGCCGTGAACAACAACTCCCACCGCCATGTACTCGGCTTCGAGTAGAAGTAGCTACAGAGGTTTGTTTCTTGGACAACCATGAAATCACTTACTTCCCATAAATTGGCAAGTTCCGTATGTAGATTTCCTATCTATCTTACACCCACCAAAATCTGAATCTGAGTATCCCGACAACTCAAAATTATCATCACCTGATACCACAAATTCTACATAGATTGTACCTTTCAAATATTTTAGAATCTTCTTTGCCTTCAAGATGACTCTTTTTAGGTTTAGCTTGAAAACGTGCACATACACCCACCGCAAAAGAAATGTCAGTCTACTAGCGCTAAGTATAAAAGAGAGCCAATTAAACCTCTATACCGCGCTCGATCGGTGTCTTCTCCTTTCTCATCTAGATCCATTGAAAAATTTGTCATCATAGGTATTTTCGCTTCTACCGGGTACCTATTCCAAATTTCTCAATAAGATCTTTGGTATATTTTGCTTGACTTATGAAAATTCCTTTCTTTGTCCGCTTAATTTGAAGTCCAAGAAAGTATGTCATCTCTCCCATCATGGACATTTTGAATCAGTTTCTTCATAAGATGACTAAATTCTTCACACAAGATTAGATTAGTTGATCCAAAAATAATATCATCAACATATATTTGAACTAACAAAAGACCTCTATCAGATTCTTTCCTAAATAAAGTTCAATCTATTTTACCTTTTACAAAACCATTTTGAATTAAATACTCAGATAATGTATCATACCATGCTCTAGGAGCCTGTTTAAGTCCATATAGAGCTTTCCTTAGCCTATAGACCTTGTCTCCTTTGACAAAGCCTCGGAGGTTGTTCTACATAGACTTCTTCGGCTATGACTCCATTTAGAAATGCAGATTTCACATCCATTTGGAACACAAGAAATCTTTTATAAGCAAGATAAGCTAAGAACAATCTTATGGCTTCAAGACGAGCAACCGGTGCAAAAGTTTCATCATAATCAATTCCCTCGCATTGTGAATAACCTTGTGCAACCAATCTAGCCTTATTTCTTACCACAATGTTGTTCTCATCTTTCTTATTTTTGAAAACCCATTTTGTTCCAATAACTTTTTGATGATGAGGTCTTTCAACAAGCTCCCATACATCTTGTCTTTGAAATTGATTTAATTCATCTTGCATTGTATTTATCCAATTGGAGTCGCTTAGAGCTTCAAGAATAGTTTTAGGTTCAAGTAAAGATACATAACAACTAAACAGATAGCTTGATTTATCTCGTGTCCTTGTCTCGACCTTAATCTAAACTTCCAATTATCTCTGCTCAGCCGATGATAAGTCAATACCCGCTTACCTTTATCTTTTACTGGATATGAAGTCTTATCTCGGGATATTTTCATCAATTGGTTCTCAGATACCTTCAGAATATCTTCTAGTCCATCCGGTAGTGTAGTCGTCTGATCGATGACATGGAAGAACTTTCGCCTTCCTTATCTTTATTCCCGTCTGGTGTGTCTTCCTCATCCGATTCTCGACTGCAAATAGAACTTGACTGATTTCTTGATGTTTAACTGCTAAGATCTTCACTATCTTGGTGACATCATCTCAGATTTCACTTAGAAATTTCATCAAAAACAACATGTGGTGTTTCTTCCACACATAATGTAATCTTGTTAAAAACTCTATATGCTTTAGATACGATGAGTATCCTAAGAATATCCCTTCGCAATCTTAGCATCAAAAGTTCTTAACTTTGATTTTCCATTATTATGAATGAAACACTTACAACCAAATATATGGAAATATGAAATTTTTGGTATTCTCGCCTTTCCATATTTCATAAGGAGTTTTGCATTTATCTTTCACAATTAAACACCTATTTTGAACAAAACATGCAAAGATAATGGCTTCGCCAAAACCTCGTGTGGAGTGTCATACTCAGATAACATAGTCCTTGCAGCCTTCTTTCAAGGTTCTCGCTTTCTCCTTTCTACCACTCCATTTTGTCAGTGTTCTTGCAGATGATGTTTCATGTGCTATACCATTCTCGCACAATAGTTAGTAACAAATGAGTTCAAACTCAAGACCTTTATCACTTCTAATCTTGACAATATTTAGTCCTTTTTCATTTTGAATTCTTTTGAGGAATTCTGGAATTTTTGTTACAGCCTCATTCTTTTTGTACAAGAAAATAACCCAAGTGAATCTAGAAAATCATCTACAATCACTAAAGTATACTTTCTTCCACTAAAACTTAGAGGTGTAACTGACCAAAGAGATCCATGTGTAGAAGTTCCGTAATCCTTTCGTAAACAGGACCATTTATTGTTTTGAAAGAAGTTTTGGTCTGCTTTTCCTTTTGACAAGCATTACAAACATGATTTTTCGAAAATATTTTATCCGGAAGTCCTTTGACTAAAAATTTTCTTGTTATTTTGTTAAGAGTTTTGAAATTTAAATGACTAAGACGCTTATGCCATAGCCAACTTAAATCTTCCGAACTCTTAGCAATAAGACAAGTATCCTTAGAGCAACTCTTGAAATTTGCAATGTAGATATTACCTTTGTCTCGACTCAAAGAAGTAAAATATTTTCATTTAAACCATCCAAAATAAAACATGCATCATGAGTGAATTTTACACAATATCCTTTATCACAAAAATTGAGATACGCATAAGAAGTTATGTTTCAAACCTTCCACAAAATATACTTCATTAACCTGAATATCTCCAATCATCAAAGTTCCAACTCCTTTGGTTAGACCAAAATTGTTGTCACCGAACATTACTCGAGGTCCATCTATTGTCTCGATAGTTAGAAAGAAGTCTTTCTCATAAGTCATATGCTTAGAACATCCACTGCCTATATACCAAATGACTTCAAGAACATCTTGTTCAACTATCTCCTTATCCTTCGCAATCACAAATTAATTCTTAGGTACCCTTTGTGTATTGGGTCCTTTTTCGTCAAGTTGATACTTAGGTATCCAAATAAAAACATCCAAGTTTTTCGTAACCAATGATTGAATTTTGCAACCATATCTATCCACTAATATTAGACTATCTAGATCAATTTTATTTAATTGATCTCTAGTGATTGTCTTATATCTTGGAAAGAATGGATACGACTTGCTTCTTCCATCAAAACCATTATACTTTGGAAATGACTTTGATTTAGTCTTTTAGATTTCTTTTGGAAACATTTCTCCTCATCTCGTATTTTCTCTTTTGAAATATCAGATGGGGTGATTTGCTCCTTTGATTTCTTTGGACTAAGTTACTGTCTTTTCCATAGTCTTAGTGGCTTTGACAAAAACTCTTGGTTTGATAGGATCATTTTTCGTGTTCCTATCAAAACCCAATCTACTTTATCACTAGGCTTCGAGAAGTAATCAAGATGTTATAAATTGTAGATCGAGAGTTATTAAGATGTCCTAACTTGAGATTTAAATCTCTGTTAGTCCTTTTAAAATTCTCATTCTCCATATTGATATTTGAAAATTTAGTTTTTAAAGAACTCAATTCTTTTTCCAACTCATTGATTTTCTCAGACGAGGAACTAGTAGAAGTCTTTGATTGACATTCCCCTTGAATGTACAATCTAGATTCTTCCTTGTCCCTCGTCTCGATGTTCCTTTGTTAGACTAAGAATTTGATCCTTTAAACTTAAATTTTCAGTCTCTATCTCGTTTATAAGCGTATAAAACTGTCTTCGATCTTTTAGAAGTTTGTTAATAAGACATGAATCGATTCGCATAAGTTATCATTATCATTGTCTCGAGGATGAGTAGTAGTTTACCTCCTTAGCCATTAGGCAAATGTCATTGTCTCGACCGAAACTAGATGAGGATGAGGATGATGATGTCTCATGTGTTTCCTCCTTTTTCGCCAAAAGAGCTCGTTGATCTGCATACCTCCTATCCTGCTTTCTTCCTCTTTTTCTTCTCTCTCTCTAGGAGTGAGTTGAGGACAATCATAGCTAAAATGACCGTGTTTATTGCAGGTATAACAGATATCTCCTCTTTTCTCGACTTTGGACTATTCTCACCTCGCTCGATTGGTGATTTGAATCTTTTCACCGGATCCTTCTTTTTGTCATTGTCTCAATACTTCTCTTCCTTGTCTGATTTATGATTTTGACGATTAAACCTATCTCTCTTATTCATTTTATACTTCATCTTAAGTCTCTCATATCGTCCGATCAATAAAGCCATTTCCTCTTTTTAATCGACAAATCTGATGCCTTAGAAATCTTGTCGTAATCTTCTTGATGAAGAAATGCCACGCCTTTCCGTAAGTAGATGACTCGCCTCATCTTCTTCATCTTCAATTTGTATATCATATTCCAAGGCTTTCGATGAGAAAATAAAGTATGATGTGAAATAGATGACAGTTCTCTGTAGCTTTGAGGATATTTGCTTTTTCTCTCCATCTTTTGCTTAATGATCTCGAGTACCTTATTATTAATTTCTTTCTCGTAATAGGTTTTACCCAAATCAGCAGCCTTTGTTCACCAAATTGGTCAATCTTACATCCAATTGATCCACGCTTCTCCATCTTTCATCTTGAATGTATCAAATGCATGTAAAACTGATTGCAACTTGTTTTCTTTTAACCTCGCTCCGACCCTTCACAAACATTTGCAAGAGTCTTCCACATATCCTTAGCAGCTTTACATCTTTTTACCTTTTCTATCCGGCCTTTGCTCAACGCCTCTATAATTTCGTCCTGCTACCCGATCCAAATTGTGAATCTTCCTTTCGTCATTTGTCAAATCAGCACTTTTCTTTTCTTGTTGACTTCTTGTAGTAGAAGATTCAGCTCCAAGACTAACAACTCCATGGTAGAATTTTATCGGACCTTCCTCAAGAACCTCTTCCATACGGTCATGAATGGCCTTTAAATGATTCTCCATTCTCAACTTCCAAGAATCATATTCTTCGATAGAAAAATCTGCAAACTCCTCGGATTTCTTACTTTTAATGTATGACATTGTAATTCAAGATGCTAAAAAAACTTATCGTAAATGTTAGTGACTTAGTGATAATAGCTCATTTTCAATGAATACTTAGATATTTCAAGACCACAAATCTCTATCTCGAATGACTTAACAATTTCCCTTTTGATAATGTTAAAACACAACTCAAGAAAAGGAATGTTAGTAATCTTGGAAAGTAAGGATAATCAATGAAGTCACGTAGTCGATAATTAGAACAATCAAGATTATCAATGATGATTAGATAATCGAGCAATTAAACCATATAATCGATGATTAAGAAATGTATAATCAACATAAGACAATTAGCTTATTTTATTCTATTTGATCATAGATGTCTTAATAAGTCTTAATCAAGTTATGTTACAGAACCAATAGTTAAGCATATTAGTTTCAAGATGTTTAAAGTTAATCAACGATTCTCGAAAGTAGGTCAAAAGATCTATTCATAATCAGCCACATCTTCGCCATGCAAGTCGATAATGATCGATAAGATGAAACAAAAAAAAAAAGCAGAGATCTAGTCATACCACCTATCTTCCTCCTAATATTAAGCCGCCAAAGACCCGCTTCTTTAATGATATTGTTTCACCAACCTCTCGCAAGATCAGCTATGGATTCGGCTTTGATAATCAATCGCTTGATTTTCTCGTGTCCGCATTTACCATCACTTGTCGAGGGGCTCCATCTGGGAATAGGAAGGTGCAACGACGTGCATTGAACTCCTCATGAGCAAGGTCTACTACATATTGATACATCCGAGGATCCCTTTCTTCCAGCCTGGGCCAGAAATGCGGCGTTCTCATCCAAACCCCATTTGATGTTTTTGCATACGTGAAACCGAAGACCCAATCAACTTCAAAGGGTCTCCACTTCACCTCGATCTCGCCATGAGTAGGATTTCTTTGGGAACGACCTCACCTCTATGAATCGGCCTCAAGACATCCCCGCCTTGCTCGCCTTGTTCTTTTTCCGAACCCATCTTCTCAATGATCTATCGTAAAATTTCCCTCGCCGCTTTCTCCTCGCTCCTTCTCTTCTTGGCATCCCTTCGTTTATACCTCTCCTTCTCCTCTCTTTTCCTCTTCCCGATTTTTTTCTTCCTCATCTATTTCAGCTTGGGTTTTATTTGAAGTTTGAGCTGTCCTAGATGATCTAGAAGGAGATGTAATTGGAGCAGGATCTTGCACGGGGCTTCTTTAGTACCGGGTTCAGCTCTTATCTTCTTTAAGACCTTCTCTCGACTTGTCCTTCTTGTCTTTCCTCTTCTCCTCCTCGCCTTTTCAAAGCCTCTTCGCATGCCTCTTCTATCTTCATGTTCGTGTCAATGATCTTGTCATCGTGCTCGCTCTATTCTTTTCTTGAGCACACTATCTTCCCCTTTTTAGCATCAGCAAAACGGGTATTGCGTATAGTGGCTACTTGTTCAATTTGTCCCATCAGCTCATGTCGAACATGCCTCGTCTTCTCGCTCTAGCTGGTCATTTCTTTTCTTCTCGAGCCGCCTCGGCCCTCCGGAACTCTCCGTCTATAAATTGGTTTAAGATCGCTGCCCGCCTATCCTTCTCCATGGCCAGCTACATTTTTACCACTTGATGAAATGAGGCCTCCTTAGCTTTCCAGATTCTTTCACTTGTTCACTTCAGCCATCTCTGTTTCCTCATGTCCGATCTTGGAAAAATAGAGGTCGATTTTAGTCTTCTCTAGAACAGAAATTTCTATATTTTCCTTGATCGAAGAAGTTATCATTCCCGAACAAGCCGTAGAGCCTTCAGACTAGCTTCCTTCGTACTTAACACCTCCTCCTTCAAAGATGTTAAATTCGGATATAGACACAGATGTGGAGGGTCCTGTGGTATCTTCGGATGGAGAAGATAGAGTTAAGTCTATCGTCTCCATAGGAATTTCGCTTCAACCCTAGCTGGCTCCTCCACCGGCAGTGACTCTGCTGCCCTGCTCTATTTGTGCCTCCCACCGTATCCATCCCACTGGCTCATCGGCAGCTCCACCCATCGCCATCTCCGACTCCTCTCCAATTCCTCCAGCCGCCAACTCCGGCTCTTCCTCCTTTCCTCGACCTCTCACCTCCACCATTCTTTCCTCTTCTCTCGATTTCCTCTCGAAGTTTCTTCCGTTGGCCGCATGTCTACGAAGTATACCCTATGCAGGATATAGTCGAAGAACATGCTCTCCGCCGAATATCCAAGAAGGATTTTAGCTTTGCCTTTTTCGTAACCTCTTTCTCCCACGCAGACAAGTTGTTCCCTCCTACTTCACTATTAGGATAGCTGCCTCCTCAAAGCTTCCTCGTCCTTATTCTCCATAACAGCCATTGTTGGGTCCCTTTAGAACGAGTTTAAACGCAAAAACAAGATACCCTCTAGTGATAATCTAGAAGGGGGATGAATAGATTATCAAAAACTTTTGCAAGCTTAGATGATCTATCAACTCCAAAAACAGATTTACAAATGAAACAAATTTTTGTTTATACTCAATTCAAATAGGATCTAAAGCTTTGTCGTATATCAAATTTGCGATCAAGAAACAACTAATGAAAACAAGTAATAAGCGTAAGAAGAAATAACACCAGATTTATAGTGGTTCGGATCAAACGATCCTACGTCCACTCTCCTTCTTCGAACTTGAAGAAGGGCCTTCACTTACTTACTTCCTTCTTTCTTGCTACCTTACTTACAATGATGAATCTTCAGCCTTACAATGAATCTTCCTAACTTCCGAATATCTATGGCTTGAAGATCTAATGAAAAAGTGTTCTATAAACACTAAGAATCGAAAAACGTATAACACGTTCTTGAATGTGTATGATTCTTTGTTGCTTGCATATACAAAGTATAATGAAGAGTGCAAAGTGTCAAAGTTAATTCTAAATTGATTTCTATTCCTATTTATAGAGAACTCCTCTTGGCGCTTGTAACTTCTTTGAATTCGCTTTGATCGCTTATAACAATATAATCAATTTCAGAACTTCTTCCCGAGTTGTTGAAACTGCTTCTTGAATCTTTGCATAATATTTTTCTAACACCTCTTCATCTGATGTTTACTTCACCTCGCCTCCATCTTCTTTCCCGTCTAGACGTTTGTCTTGCTCTTCAACAATCCTCGTTGTCCTTGTCTGATATCTTGACCTTGTCTCGATATTCTCTTCTATCTCGAAAATCTTCCTCGTCCGATATCTTGACCTTGTCTCGATCTTCTATACTTAGTTTTATTTACAAAGAAATACTTCACTGCCTATACAAGATGCTCACCGTCATCCTATTTTACACTTTTAACACATCAAAACTAAATACAAATTTCTTTTCCTAACAACCACACATCTACTAACTCCTCCAACACTCGGGTTCATTCTTCGATTGTGCTCTTTATGTAGTAAGAACTTCTTCCCAATAATTCAAGGGATTCCTCTCGTTGGTCCCATAACTCCAGCTTGGGTTTGGAAGAAGAGAGTATAGATGGGGTTCTGTTTGAGATGTGGATAGGAAAGAAAATGGGTCCGATGAGGGTTAGGTTTGTGTTGGACTTTTGGGAGTAGACCATTTTAGAGGCTCGGAGGCGCGGCCTTGTCCGCCTCTTCATCGCTGTGGTGGGATGATGAAGGTTGGGTTTCTTCACCTCTATGAGGAAGAAGATGATGTGGAAGATTGGGCTTCGTAGTTTGTTCGGGATCATCTCCAGATGAGATGTCCACCGGTTTCTCCCGCCCCGACACACTCGCTCTCTCACCGCGACACTTCCCCTTGGGAAGCTGTCCTTTCCTCTTCCTCTTCCTCGCCTTCGCCTCCGTCTCCTCGACGAGGATTCATCGCCTAACACCTTCTCCACCTTCTTCTTACCCTTGGCCTTAGAAGCCTTCTTCTTAGGTGATGGAGGTGGAGTGTCTCCTTCGAGTTCAGCCCGAAGGGTTTCTCATCCTTGATGAGCAGACCATTCGCTTTGTGAATTTCTTCACCCCTATCTCCCTGAGCTTATCGGGCCCAATTTTGTGTTCAAGTATGATGGTGATCCCGACCATCATACTTGTGATTTTTGTAAGAGACCACCTCACTAGGTCTTTTGACAGCTTCTTTCTTTACAAATTTCTTTTTTCCTCCATCGATCGAGAATACACCGTCTCGAGCCTGCTTGATATCAACTCCGTCTATAATGGCTCCTCGACAAAGATATCCTCGGCTTAGTCAACCCGTCGTGACTCGCCGCTCCCCAAGTATGCACTTAGTCAAGATGAGCATCAAGTCGATATTTTCTCCTCGCATCCCCTTCTTCAAATTTGCAGCTTTATTCTTTTGGGATCTCCTAGCCATCATCTTATAACTTTCTAAATACTCCTCTCGCTTTGTATAGAAATGGATTGCCACGGTGGTGCTAAGACCAAAAATCTCTCCGATGTCAAAGAATGGATACGTGAATCTTTCTGCTTTTTTCCAAGGTTCGAATTCGGGTTTCTAACCCATTTTCTCGTCGATTTTGCTCTAGTTAAGAATTTCGCAGCAATATCATCGAGGGTTTTGGGTTTGGAGGGTTTCATCGAACAAGATTTCTTCAAACCTCTGGTTTCAAGAAGTTGAAGAATCTCTCTCGGTTTCTGGATCGGTGGAAATGTCCCATTCCACGTACATCTCGGACTTTGTTCGATCTCCGATAGAGACATGATCATATTCGTACTTGATTCTGGTTTTTGTAGTGTCCGCCATTGAAACAGCTTTTGAAGGTTTTGAGAGGGAAAAATATTTTGAGTGAATATGAATAGGTAATTATGTGCGTAAGTTATTATGCACACGATCTCGCAAAAGTGTAAATTTTGGCTTTCGTACAAGCATTAAATGCAATTATGCTGATTTGTTTTGAAAAGTGCACGAATAATATTAAATATGTCGCGCGTGAATCGTTGACGGTTCATATCTCGTAAACCGCCTCCAATTCTTGCGTGTGAATGTCACTCAGCGTATTTCAAAGCTTTATTTGATAAAATCTCGGTCCGATAGTAACTTCTCTCGACAATGAGTAACTTGATTTGTAAAATCTTTTCAGTTAATTGGAGAGATAAACTGAAATATTATCTCTTTTTCAAAATTGCATCTTTTAAAAAGAACCCTTTATTTTATTTAAAACAAATTTTAAAAAGAACCTACCGAGTGAATTCAATTTTTTTAATAAACAACTAATTATGATATTAAATTCACATATTAATTATGTGATCTAATAAACATAATTTTTGAACACAAAAATTTAGAAAAAAACTCCCCGTGATTTTAACCGTGTCTGGATTGAACATTGTCATTCTTTTGTGTATCTCGATCGATGAGATATGCGTTATTCACTTAAAGATTTTAGAATCTGACTTTAGATTTTCCTGAAATCAAAAACACTTGAGCAAACTTATTAGTATCTTTTGTGAGTAATTGCATAAGGTACATATACTCATCTGCCTTTTGATCGATCACCGATTATGATGTATTTGTCTGGATTACTTCAGGTCTAGACAAGTAAATATCAAGTTAGTTTAAAATCAATAGATAAATCCTTGATTCTTGATTCCTTATAGGAGATCAATGATATCACTGTGATTATCCATGTGATTTTTAACAAGTCCGATATTACTTTCTAAACATAATATCATGAACGAGAGACAAGGATAAATAATAAAGAAAAGATTATAGATCAACCGAGGTAGCATCTAATAATCCTAATTCTAATGAAAGATCTTTGAACCTTGTCTCCGCTAGTGGTTTTGTTAAGATGTCTCGCCCTTTGATAATCAGTCCAGATCTTCTCTAGTCTCGATATTACCTTTTTCCACATGATCTCGAATGAAGTGATGACGAATATCAACATGTTTGCACTGGTATGTAAGATCAAGCTGGTAATAGCTATGGCACTATTACTATCACAAAAGATTGGTACATCTTTGGTGATAATATTATAGTCCCTTAGCTGTTGATCGATCCAGATCACTGTGAGCAACAACTCCCACCGCCATGTACTCACTTCAAAGTAGAAGTAGCTACAGAGGTTTGTTTCTTAGACAACCAAGAAATCAGCTTACTTCCCGTGAAATTGGCAAGTTCCAGATGTAGACTTCCTATCTATCTTACACCCACCAAAATCTGAATCTGAGTATCCCGACAACTCGAGTTATCGTCACCGATACCACAAATTTCTACATAGATTGTACTTTTCAAATACTTTAGTATCTTCTTTGCAGCTTCAAGATGACTCTTTTTAGGTTTAGCTTGAAAGCGTGCACATACACCCACCGCAAAAGAAATGTCGTCTACTAGCGCTAAGTATAAAAGAGAGCCAATAAAACCTCTATACCGCGTCCGATCGGTGTCTTCCCCTTTCTCATCTGGATCCATTAAAAAATTTGTCATCATAGGTATCTTGGCTTCTGCTAGTACTTATTCCAAATTTTTCAATAAGATCTTTGGTATACTTTGCTTGACTTATGAAAATTCCTTTCTTTGTCTCGCTTAACTTGAAGTCCGAGAAAGTATGTCATCTCTCCCATCATGGACATTTCAAATATATTCTTCATAAGATGACTAAATTCTTCACACAAGATTAGATTAGTTGATCCAAAAATAATATCATCAACATAGATTTGTACTAACAAGAGACCTTTATCAGATTCTTTTCTAAATAAAGTTCTATCTATCTTACCTTTTACAAAACTATTTTGAGTCAAATATTCAGATAAGGTATCATACCAAGCTCTAGGAGCCTGTTTAAGTCCATATAGAGCTTTCCTTAGCTTATATACCTTGTCTCCTTTGACAAAACCTGGAGGTTGCTCTACATATACTTCTTCGGTTATGACTCCATTTAGAAAAGCAGATTTCACATCCATTTGGAACACAAGAAATCTTTTATAAGCAAGATAAGCTAAGAACAATCTTATGGCTTCAAGACGAGCAACCGTGCGAAGGTTTCATCATAATCAATTCTTTCTGATTGTGAATAACCTTGTGCAACCAATCTAGCCTTATTTCTAACCACAATGTTGTTCTCATCTCTTTTGTTTTTAAAAACCCATTTTGTTCCAATAACTTTTTGATGATGGGGTCTTTCAACAAGTTCCTACACATCTTGTCTTTGAAATTGATTTAATTCTTCTTGCATTGCATTTATCCAATTGGAGTCAGTTAGAGCTTCAAAGAATAGATTTAGGTTCGAGTAATGATACATAACAACTAAACAGACAGTCTTGGTTTATCTCGTGTCCTTGTCTGACTCTTAATCTAAACTTCCGATTTTCTGTTTCACTGGATGATAAGTCAATACTCATTTACCTTTATCTTTTTACTGAGTATGAAGTCTTATCTGAGATATTTTCATCAATTGGTTCTCAGATTACCTTCGGGAATATCTTCTAGTCCATATGGTAGTGTAGTTGTCCGATCGTATGACATGGAAGTACTCTCGTGTTCCTTATCTTTATTTGAGTCCGATATGTTCTCCTCATCCGATTACGATTCTCGTAAGTAGAACTTGACTGATTTCTTGATATTCATTCTCGTTGAGGTCTTCTCGCTATTTTGGTAACGTCATTTGTGCTCTTAGACTTGAAAGAATTTTCGTCAAAAACAACATGAGGTGTTTCTTCTACACATAATGTAATCTTATTAAAAACTCTATATGCTTTAGATACAGATGAGTATCCTAAGAATATCCCATCCGCAATCTTAGAATCAAAAGTTCTTAATTTAGATTTTCCATTATTATGGATGAAACACTTACAACCAAATATATGGAAATATGAAATTTTGGGTATTCTACCCTTCCATATTTCATAAGGGGTTTTGCATTTATCTTTCACAATTAAACACCTATTTTGAACAAAACAAGCGGTATTAATGGCTTCGCCCAAAACCTCGTGTGGAGTATCATACTCGGTATAACATAGTCCTTGCAGCCTTCCGTCAAGGTTCTGTTTCTCCTTTCAACTACTCCATTTAGCTGGGGTGTTCTTGCAGATGATGTTTCATGTGCTATACCATTCTCAGTACAATAGTTAGTGACAAACGAATTGAGAAACTCAAGACCTTTATCACTTCTAATCTTGACAATATTTAGTCCTTTTTCATTTTGAATTCTTTTGAGGAATTCTGGAATTTTTGTTACAGCCTCATTCTTTTTGTACAAGAAAATAACCCAAGTGAATCTAGAAAATCATCTACAATCACTAAAGTATATTTTCTTCCACTAAAACTCGTAGGTGTAACAGACCAAAAAGATCCATGTGCAAAAGTTCCAAAATCCTTTTAGAAGCAGGACCATTTATTGTTTTGAAAGAAGTTTTGGTCTGTTTTCCCTTTTGACATGCATCACAAATATGGTCTTTTGAAAATATTTTATCTGGGAGTCCTTTGACTAAGGATTTCCTTGCTATTTTGTTAAGAGTTTTGAAGTTTAAGTGACTAAGACGTTTATGCCATAGCCAACTTAAATCTTCCGAACTCTTCGCAATAAGACAAGTATCCCTAGGGCAACTCTTGAAATTTGCAACATAGATATTGCCTTGTCTCGACTCCAAGTAAAATATTTTCGTTTAAACCATCCAAGATATAACATGCATCATGAGTGAATTTTACACAATATCCTTTGTCACAAAATCACGAGACATATAATAGATTATGTTTCAATCCTTCCACAAAGTAAACTTCATTAACCTCGACATCTCCGATCATTAGGGTTCCAAATCCTTTAGTTAGACCAAAGTTGTTGTCACCAAACATTACTCGTGGTCCATCTATTGTCTCGATAGTTTGAAAGAAGTCTTTTCTCATAAGTCATATGCTTAGAACATCCATTGCCTATATACCGGATGACTTCAAGAACATCTCCTCTTTCAACTATCTCCTTATCTCCCCGCAATCACAAATTTAATTTTTAGGTACCCTTTGTGTATTGGGTCCTTTCTCGTTAAGTTGATACTTAGCTATCCAGATAAAAATATCTAAGTTTTTCAAAACCAATGATTGAATCTTGCAACCATATCTATCCACTAATATTAGACTGCCTAGATCAATTTTATTGAGTTGATCTCTAGTGATCGCCTTATATTTTGGAAAGAATGGATATGACTTGCTTCTACCATCGAAGCCATTATACTTTGGAAAAGGCTTTGACTTAGTCTTTGGATTTCTTTTGGGAACATTTCTCCTTGTCTGTGTTTTCTCCTTAGAAATATCGACGAGATGATTTGTTCCTTAGATTTCTTCGGACTAAGCTTTGTCTTTTCCATAGTCTCGAGCTTTGATAAAAACCCTTGGTTTTATAGGATCATTCTTTTTGTTTCTATCAAAACCCAATCCGGTCTTATCAACAGCATCCGAGAGATACTAAAGAGGTTATCAATCGTAGATTGAGAGTTATTAAGACTTCCTAACTTGAGATTCAACTCTCGATTATTCTTCTTAAAATTCTCATTCTCCGATTTGATATTTGAGAATTTAATTTTTAAAGCACTCAATTCTTTTTCTAACTTACAGGTTTTCTTAGATGAGGAACTAGTATTAGTCTTAGATTGACATTCCCCTTGAATGTACAATCCAAGTTTTTACTTGTTCCAGTCTGATATTCCTTTGTTAGATTAAGAACTTGATTCTTTAAATTTAAATTTTCAGTCTCTATCTGTTTATAAGCGAGATAAAACCATTTTCGATCTTTTAGAAGCTTGTTAATAAGACATGGATCGATCTGCATAAGTTATCACAATCATTATCTGCTGAGGATGAGTAATAGTTTACCTCTTTAGCCATTAGGCACATGTCATTGTCGACCGAAACTAGATGAGGAGGAGGATGATGATGTCTCATGTGTTTCCTCCTTTCTCGCTAAAAGTGCTCGTTGATTCGCATACCTCCTATCCCTCTTCTTCCTCTTTTCTTCTCTCTCTCTAGGAGTAAGTTGAGGATAATCATGGCCTTCTATAGTGACCGGGTTTATTGTAGGTATAACAAATATCTCCTCTATCTCGATTTCGACTATTATCTCCTCGTCTGATTGGTGATTTATACCTTTTCACCGGATCCTTCTTTTTGTCATTATCTCGAATACTTCTATTCCTTATCTGATTTATAATTTCGCGATTAAATCTGTCTCTCTTGTTCCTTTTATACTTCATCTTAAGTCTCTCATATCGCCTTATCAAAAGTGTCATTTCCTCCTTGATTGACAAATCGATGCCTTGGAAATCTTTTCTAATCTTCTTGATGAAGAAATGCCACAGCTTTTTCCAGATGTGGATGACTCGCCTCATCTTCTTCATCTTCAATGTGTATGTCATATTCCGGTGCTTTAAGATGAGAGAATATAGTGTGATGTGATATTGATGACAAATTCGTGTCGCTTTGAGAATATTAGCTTTCTCCTCCATCTTTTGCTCAATGATCTGAGTACCTTGTTGTTGATTTCTTTCTCGGTGTAAGTCTTACCCAAATCGGCTGCTTTGTTCACAAGATTAGTCAGCCTCACGTCCAATTGATCCACGCTTTCTCCTTCCTTCATTTTGAACATGTCAAATGCATGTAAGACGGATCGCAGCTTATTTTCTTTGACTGATCTCGACCCTTCACAAACACTTGCAAGAGTCTCCCACATATCCTTAGCAGTCTTGCATCTCTTAACCTTTTCTATCCAATCCTTACTCAATGTTTCAATGATTTCGCTTCTTGCAACTTGATCCAAATTGTGAATCTTCCTTTCATCATTTGTTAATTCCGCACTCTTCTTTTCTTGTTGACTTCTTGTATCCGAAGATTCAGCTCCAGTGCTTACAACTCCATGATAAAATTTTATTGGACCTATCTCGAGAACCTCTTCCATTCGGTCGTGAATGGCCTTTAAATGATTCTCCATTCTAAACTTCCAATAATCATATTCCTCGATTGAGAACTCGTAGACTCTGGTTTTCTTACTTTTAACAGTTGACATAGTAATTCAAGAGACTAAAAGACAACTTATCGGAAGTGTTAGTGGATCAACAATAAGAAATCAGATTTCAACAAGAACTTAGAAATTTCAAGACCACAAATCTTTTATCGTAACAACTTAACACCGCTCTGATACCACTTGTTGGGTCCCTTTAGAATGAGTTAATCACGTAAACAGGATGTCTTCTAGTGATAATCTAGAAGGGGGATGAATAGATTATCATAAACTTTTTCAAGCTTAGATGATCTATCAACTCCAAAACAATTTTACAATGGAAATGAGCTTTTCAACTAAACTCAATTCAAATAGGATCTAAAACTTTATCGTATATTGAATTTTGTGATCAAGAAATAATCAATGTAAACAAGTAAAAACAATAAGAAGAAACAACACCGGATTTATAGTGGTTCGGATCAAACGATCCTACGTCCACTCTCCTCCTTCAACTTGAAGAAGGGACTCTACTTACTGTCTTACTTCTTTCTTCCTTTCTTCGTTTACAACGTATATCTTCACCTTACAAAAATGACTAATTGGAGTGAATTGATGCATGTTTTTAGGGCCTATTTTAGTGCAAAAAGTGAGCTAAGGTGTTGATTTTTGTGCTTAAATGTGAAAAGTATCACTCTTTTGCCTAAAAGTATTATTTGTGAGATTTTGATGTTTTTGTCCATCTTGCAGGTAATTCGGTGGAATTTTGCCAAACCGAGAGTACCATTAGGCTTAGAATGAAGAGACGGACATCCGGGACGAAACAGGGGTAGGGGCCGAAGCCCCGCACGAGAAAAGTGCCCTGGACTCGAGCTCTGCGGTCGAGGAGCAAGAGCCTCGAGTCGAGGGATGTGCGTAAAAGGACTAAATTGGGAAAGAGGCCTGACCCTCGAGCCGAGGGATGGGACAAAGGCAAGGACCTCGAGTCGAGGCTTGACCCTCGACTCGAGGGGGAGGTTTTTCCAAAAATTCGTATTTAAAGGGGGAAAAGCAGGGCAATCGAGAACATCTTTCATAGTAGCAAGCATTAGCGGTTTTGGGGCGATTTCTCGTGCCCCAAGCCAATTCCTTCCTTAGATTAGAGTAGAAGTTAGAATTAGGAGTAGATTTCCATTAATTGTTGTTAGATTAGCCTTAGATTAGTCTTAGATCATTGTAATCCTTTCAATTCAAGCTTGTATTTCATTTGGAGATTGTTGTTGAAGACTCAAGCATTCCTATTTTGGTTAATTGAAGATCATTTGGTGATGTTTTTCCTCTATTATCTCTTTAATTTCTTAATTGTTGTGATTTGCTTTGTGTTTGATCAATTCTATCTTCTTCCCATTGGTATTGTTTGTGGTACCATGGGCTAAATCTCTCTTGTGCTTGGGTTAATTGAAATTGATGATGAATTGATTGATGATGCTATAATTGTTGATGATTGGAGATCAATTGAGTAGATTGCTTACTAATTGTGATTCTCATTTGTGCTTCATGCATAATTATCTCTTTAGATTAGTGTTTGATCACCCTAGCTATAGACGAGAGTTGAGCTAACGTGATTAGGTGTTAATCGAGTTTCAATTTTGCATGATTGTATGAATTGGGGATTTCTACATTGAGAGATGGGAAAGACTAAGGATACTCACATTAGGCATTGTGATTTTAATGGAGTGATTAATTTCATGATGGTTTATGCTTTCTATCTTAGTTGATTTGTAATTTGATTCAATTGTAGCTTGTTGATTGATGATTCATTGACGGATGTTAATCCTAGCACCTCTATCCCACCATTTAGTGTTGTTTTTGTTATCGCATTCTAAGTGTTCGATCTATTGCTTGCTTGTTGTTTAATTGTATTTTTGCAAGTGTTTTGTTGTCTTTGTTCCAAACCATTGATGCAACTCTAGTCACTAAGAACTCGTATTTCTAGGGCCTCATGTGCATACTTTTTCCTTGGGTTCAATTTTTTTGTTGATTGGTCTTAATAACTCTTACCCTATACACTCCAATCAATGACTCTAAATCTATTCGGCTTTTGAAGATTCAAATGAAATGGTGTTCTCTAAACACCAGAAAATGAATGAACACTAAGTGTGTTCGTGAATGATGTGTATTCAAGTGATCGTGGAGAGAGCTTCTAATTCTTAGATTGCTAAAGTGTTAAATTGCTAGATTGCTAAGTTTCTTTGTTATGAAATTCTGAATCTATGAACCTATTTATAGATCTTCTCGTTGATGACGGTTATAACTTTCTTGTTCTTGTTGTAGGTGGTTGTAATCGATTAACCAATTCTTGAAACCGCTTCTTGTTCGGTTGTAATCGACTCTTGATTTTAACTAACTCTTTAGCTCGTCGACTTCTTACCCTGTCTCGATTCTTTATCCTATCTCGATTCTTTATCTTGTCTGTTACTTTATCTTGGTGAGTGTCTTGATCTTCCTCCTCGTCTCTGTCTTTGACGTTGTCTCGATTTTCTGCTCTTGTCTTCATCCGACTTCCTTTGAACAACCTTATCTTACTATCCTATACTTAGTCTATTTTACAAAGATTACATTACATCACCTGGCTATACCTTATGTTTCACTGGTCATCCTAGTCTTATACTTTTAACTCATCAAAACTAAGTACATCTTTTTCATCCTAACACAAATTGCAAATCAACTAAGATAGAAAGAATAAACCATCATGAAATTAATCACTCCATTAAAATCACAATGCCTAATGTGAGTATCCTTAGTCTTTCCCATCTCTCAATGTAGAAATCCCCAATTCATACAATCATGCAAAATTGAAACTCGATCAACACCTAATCACGTTAGCTCAACTCTCGCCTATTGCTAGGGTGATCAACCATTAATCAAAAGAGACAATTTTACACAAAGCACAATTAAGAATCACAATTAGGTAGAAAACTAATGTGAGTATCCTTAGTGCAACTAATCTCTCGATTCTGAAGCACCCAATCCATACATTCATACACAATTATAACCCGATTAATCCCGGATCACGTTAGCGCAATCCTCTCGTCTATAGCTAGGGTGATCAAACACTAATCTAAAGAGATAATTATGTATGAAGCACAAATGAGAATCACAATTAGTAAGCAATCTACTCAATTGATCTCCAATCATCAACAATTATAGCATGATCAATCAATTCATCATCAATTTCAATTAACCCACGCACAAGAGATTTAGCCCATGGTACCACAAACAATACCCATGGGAAGAAGATAGAATTGAGCAAACACAAAGCAATTCACAACAATTAGGAAATTAAAGAGACAAAAGAGGAAAAACATCACCAAATGATCTTCAATCAACAAAAAGAGGAATGCTTGAGTCTTCAACAACAATCTCCAAATGAATTACAAGCTTGAATTGAAAGAATTACAAAATCCAAGGCTAATCTAGCAACAATCAATCGAAATTTAATCCTAAATCTATCAATCTACTCTACCTAAGAAAGGAATTGGCTTGGGGCCTGAGAAATCGCCCAAAACCGCTACTAATCGCTATTATGAAAGATGTATATGCTCTCCCGAATCGCCTCGCTTTAAATACGAATTTTTGGAAAAACCTCCCCTCGAGTCGAGGGTCGTGCCTCGACTCGAGGTCCCCGCCTTTTCACCTCCTCGACTCGAGGGTCATGCCTCGAGTCGAGATCGCTGCCATTTTCCGATTTTGATCCTTTTCTCGCATAGCCCTCGACTCGAGGCTTATGGTCCTCGACTGTGCAGCTTAAGTCCAGTGGCACTTTTCTCGCGGGGCTTCGGTCCCCGACCCTCGCTGGCCCCGTATGATCGTCTCTTCATTCTAAGCCTAATGGTACTCTCGGTTTGGCAAAATTCCACCGAATTACCTGCAAAATGGACGAAAAACATCAAAATCTCACAAATAAAACTTTTCAAGCAAAAGAGTGATACTTTTCACATTTAGGCACAAAAACTAACACTTTAGCTCACTTTTTGCACTAAAATAGGCCCTAAAAATATGCATCAATTCACTCCAATCAACAAATTTCTAAGATATCTCTATAATCCATAAGACATTCAAAATTACATAATCTAAAGATTAGTAATCATTTCATTATGTAATTTTTTTCTTTTCATGTATTTGTTTTGTACCATTAAATTCTAATGTTATTAAATACTATCCCGTCCGAGAGTAAACTAAACAACATCATTGTTTTTATTACCTAAAATTACGAGTCCTACAAACATTAGAGTCTCATATCTACTAGAATGTCATTCATTTAATCTAACAATAATATTATTATGCTACCAAGAAAATAACACATAAGATTTTAAACATTGTTTGATTCATATAATGAGAATATGCATTGCTTCACATAACATACAACTTACTAGCATAGCTGGGCTCCCCAAGTTTAGAGTTCGTGTACATAGGCATCAACAGACCCAAACCGTGCTCTGATACCACTCGACACGACCACCTTTTGACAACCCAGACATAAACACTAATTTAACAAGAAAAGTGAGTTGTGAATAATTTTACAGGAAATGACTCGTGCGCACGTGCGACTTTTTTTTCTTTCTTTTCAAATGCTTTAACAGAGAGACAATGAACACTTCAAAACGTGACAAAAAGAACACATTACATTATATATATATAAAACTTAATAAAATACAACTCAAAATACAAGCCCACGGTTTGACCTAACAGTCGTCATCTATGTACACGCCCACTCAAAACCCCGCAGAGCCGCAGCCTTGTCCAAAGTAGAATCACAACCTCACGGATCATCGATTACCTACAATGCATAAACTATGTGAGATTTATAAATCTCAAGAAGCAGATTATGCATGATGCGGTGTTTAGTTCGAAAACCTCCCAATGCACAATGCGCTCTCTTTGAAATCATCAATTTATTTATGAAACACTCGTTAGGGCCCCCGACTCACTACTATGCACTGAACACGAGCACTAAGCTCAATTTTTTTGTTTATATTTAAGTGGCCACTATATGTATGACCTCGGCGTGAGGCCCATCCTCTTGTGGCCACCAAGGGTCCCCTCCCATCGCGCCCTCATGACCACCAAGAAGTCATCCCTCCACGCCGACCCATACCGTTGAGGATCCCACCCTCTAACGGCCTAGCGAGGTCCATCATCAAACTCGACTTCGTCCGTCTCGAAGTCCTCTCGAAAAATATGCACACACCATAGCATATGAGACGGTGGCCTACTTTAGGTAGCATACGCCAGATCTGCCTGGTCGCCTTAACTCCTAGGTCGCCCCTTCCGTTCTCACTTTGCAATCCCCTAATTCATTTCTAATCACTCGCCTAATTTATTTCTACTCACAACTCACCAATTCAATCACCCTATCCATTTCTATAAAAATTGCAGAATTCATAAGTTCATTTCACAATAATCATGAAAATCACAGGTTTAATTCACAATAACCACCGAACTCACAGTTCAATTCACAACAATCCCCGAACTCACAGTTCAATTCACAATACTCACCGAACTCACAGTTCATTCAACTACAAATATGGAGCTCACAGACTCCTTTCATAATGATAATTGAATATCAATCAAATATCACAATTAACACAATATTCACATATCACCAATTAAGTGTAAATACTTCACAAAATATTATATTTATGCATTGTAGGTGCAAAACGTTGATATAAATCAAATGCTTAAACTCTTTTTATCGTCTTTCACTATCAAATAAGAACACATATCAATGATTTGAGGGTAGGGTTTTGTTCTACTCATCGCGAGCTTCAAAACGGTATAAAATTTATCAATTGACGGAAATCGAATACTTACCAAAATGCTTCGGGATCTCTCTCTCTCTCTCTCTCTCCCTCCCTCCCTCTCCCTCTCTCTCTCTCACCCTCCCTCCCTCCCTCCACCGCCTTAGTATTACCTTAATAGGTAAGTTTTGATTTTATTTTATTATTTATATATATATATATATATTTTTTCTTCTTTATCTGTTTAGTATACGCTCAACATATATATATATATATATATAATCTTATTTTATAATAAGTTTATTTAAATACACTATAATATTTTAAAATTAATGGAATTGTTTAATTTAATTAAAACTCAATTTATAAAGTAATAACATCTAATTTATATTACCAATAATTAAATAAATTGCATTGGTATTCAAACACCACTAAAAATTCAATCACTTATAAATTAATTTTCTCACTACTAAACATATAAATGCAAATTTAATTAATTCAATATCTAAAAGCACAATAAAATAATGGAAGATAAAATAATTCAAAATCACAAGTAGCACATAATTAAAAGTGCATTCAATGCATGACATATATTAGTTAATGAGTAGTGAGAAATTTGATTATTATAATTATAATTAATTTTTACATTAGCACTAGAGGTAGTAACAATTGAATAGTACAAAAAGAATTAAATATAATCTTATAATAAAGTTAATTATTGTCTCACCACTAAGTGAGTAAAAACATATATTTAATACAATATATAAAACAAGATATAGTATCGATTACAAGTAGCACACAAATAAATAATTATATGAGGTATATTGACTTATGAGTAGTTGACACTTAATTTATTTATATTACTTTAGATTTAACAATTTAGGTTGAAGTTTATGACTACTAATTCAATAAAATATCATATATTTAAAACTTAAGGAGTAAAATGAAAAGAATCATAAATAAATAACGTGTCACTCATATAAGTTAATAAAATGAGTAAATTTTATTGGTAAATATCTAATGAGAGATACGAATATCACAAATAGCGTCCAACCTGAGTGGTTAGTTGCTCGCACAAGTGCACACATGTCCCGTGTTCGACCCTCGGAACCTGTGTTTTTTTCTTGATTTTTTTATAAAGGCATGCCACACTTCGAAGCTGAATATATATTACAAAAGGCGCATTCATACCAAAGTTGTGTCTAGCCGAGATGGCAAGCCTTTCGCCCATTTGTGGAGAGGTCCCGAGTTCGAATCCTATATATGCAAAAATTTTAAATTGCACGTGAGGCGCAGAAGGTCGACGTGGCGATCCACGCCATTACTTAAAAAAATTATTTCCACATCGCCGGTCACCGGTTGGGTTACCGGGACAACCGATTTCGTGACGAAAATCAAAATTTTTTGGAAGGTCAAAAGATAAGAGGACTAAAAATAAAGTCATCCAAATTTATAGGGTAAAAACTACATTTTTCCATATTAGAAACACCTCTCATTTTTAAGACCCTCACAATACATATTTATTTACATCATTGTCATTATTTTTTCAACCTGGCTTAACTATGTCCTTATTTTACATACACATTGTTTAACCTATAACACATTTCATTTAAATTGGTCAACACATCAAAAATACATTGTTTTAATCTCCGTGTCCGATCAACTATGCAAACAAAGGAGAGAGTATTAGATGTATCAATTGTATATGTATAAATAATTTTAATCGGACCATCATACCGCCTGGTAATCACATCATGGCCAGACCGTCATCGGACCACCATTGCACCGCACCGCCTTTGATCGCTGCAAACAAACCCGAACTGATTTTTGTTTGGTTAGTTTGATCCCGAGTTCCACTTTTTATATTTTACTAGTGTTCCACCCTTCTAAATTAGGGAGGATGGGGTGATTTAGTGTTAGATCAAGTAAAGTTTTGATGAGTTAAAAGAACAATCTAGATGAGCACAACGTTAAAGAACAAATAAGATCGAGTTCAAGATAAAGCTAATCGTGACTAGGTCAAGGATCGATCAAGTCACCGAGACCAGAAGTTACATGTCATCCGAGACAAGCTCAAATCTAGTCGTCTCGTAGGAGAAAATAATGAAGAGCTCAGCACAAGGTCTAGACAACCGAGTAGAATAAGAAAGACAAGTCTTCACCAAGTCACCGCAGACGAGTAGAAGAAAATAGCCTGAGGTCAAGAGCAGCTTCTCAAGATTAAGTTTGTTGAGCGGCTTTTCGATTTGTTAGAACTGACTAACAAACTAACTGTCTTTTGAGACTTATAAATAGGCCTAGTTTTTATTTTTCAATACACTTATGCAAATCTGATTTTTCACATTATTCACTATTCGCAGTTCAATCTCGATTCACAAAGTTTTTAAGAGTTTTCAAAAATTCCAAGTGTTTATAGAACACTTCTCTTGTAATCTTCAAAAGCCTTTATTCACTGTAATTCTTAGATTCATCGGAAGGAGTTAGGAGTACTTTGAAGAGTTGAAGATCAAGTTGTAAGTTGTAAGATTGTAAAGTAAGTAAGCAAGCGGTTAGTGGATTCACTGACTCGGCTCAGTCTTTGGTTTCTCCATGATAGAATTTTATAGGTCCCTCTTCAAGAACCTCTTCCATCCTATCATGAATGGCTTTTAGGTGATTCTCCATCCTAAATTTCCAAGAAACATAATCTTCAATAGAGAATTCAGAAGATTCCTAGACTTCTTGTTTTTCCCGATGACATGATTAAACAAAGAAACAAAATACTCCACAAACTAATTAGTAGCACCGTTAGTAGTAAAGAAGAAAATGAAGAAATTCAAGATAATTTCAGAATCTTATTCAAGACCTAAAATCAATATCGCATGCTTTAACACCGCTCTCGATACCACTTGTTGGTCCCCTGAATGTTGAGTTGATTTAAAACCTTGAGATAACCTTCTAGAACAAAATCTAGAAAGGGGGTTTGAATAGATTTTGTAGATTTTTTTAAATCTTTTCAAAATCAATTCAAAGAATCGATTAAGCACACGGAAAACAATTTTTAAACTCAACTTTTAATAAGATCAAAAGCAAGGCTGATATTTAGATTTTAGTTAAGATCCTGAATTTTAATCTTGAATTAACAAAATTGTAACTTGAATGTAAATTTAAAGAAAGTCAGAATAACACTGTGATTTATAGTGGTTCGGATTGTAACAATCCTACATCCACTCTCCTTCTCCAAACCTTGAAGAAGGGTCTTCACAAGCTGCTCACTTACTTACAATCTTTACAACTTACAATTCAATCTTCAACTCTTCAACAATGCTAACCAAACTTCTAAAATCTAACTCTAGAATAAGAAGTGTTTTTGAAGATGTGAAGTGAAGTGTTCTATAAGCACTTAGAAAAATTTTGAAACCTCTTTTGAAAATATTTGGTGAAATCAATAGTGAATAGTGTGAAAAATCAGATTTGCATTAGTGTATTAAAAAAATAAAATCTAGTCCTATTTATAAGTCTCGAAAAGACAGTTAATTTGTTAGTTAGTTCTAACAAACCGAAACTCGCTCAACAAACTTAATCTTGAAAACTGCTCTTGACCTCAGCTGATTCTTCCTACTGCGTCTGCAATGACTTGGTGAAGACTCGCCTTTCTTATTCTACTCAGCTTGTCTTGACCTCGTCGGCTTTTCATGATCGTCTCCTCGCAGATGACTAGTCTTGAGCTTGTCTCAGGATGACTTGTAGACTTTGATCTCCAGTATAACTTAACCAGCTCTTGACCTAAACGATCGACTTAGCATCGAACTCGATCGAGCCGCTTATTAACGTTGTCTGCTCATCTGGATTGTTCCTTTTAACTCATCAAAACTCTACTTGGTCTAACAATTTCCCCCTTTTTGATGAAGTTAAAACTTACAAGAAAGAGACACACTCACAGAAGTTAGTTTTAGAGTTAATCAAGATTTATTAGATAGGTATATCGAGCACATTCTTCACATTACAACAGATTCATTCACATTCAAAGCACTAAAAATTTAAGTCTTTTAGACTCTTTTAGAGGTATTTGGAAAATTGAGTCTTAAGACTTAGATAAATTTTTAGGAAAAGTTTTTCAAGTCGAGAGATAAAATTCTCGGTATGACTTATACTTAAAATTTAAGTAAGTTTTTTTTTTTTTTAAACAAAAAATGACTTAAAAAAACTAAGACAAGTAAATCACAAACGATCGATATATTCATTCATACATTTACAAATTTACAATGATAAAAAAAAATAAAAAGGTAAGGAAAAGAGAAAAGATCCTTTATCGTATTCCCAACCGATTGGCTTCAGAATGGCCAACCGTAAAGACTCTCTTCCTTAGCTTTTTCAGCTCTTCCTCGTCTTTCAAGCCGGACTCAATCTCGGCTTTGGCAATGATGCCTTTGATCCAGCTTCATGTCAATCGAGCCGCCTGGATTGGTCTTGGGCCTTCCTTTCTCATAGGCCGGAGCACATAGATCGGCATTGAAGAATTTGTCTGCTTCCACCAAAGCCTCTCGATAGAGATCCTTGTCCTCCTTTTCTATCCACTCATGCCACTTCGGATCCTCGTCCGGCTCTCTGAATCGACCCCTTCAAGATGTACTGTTGGTCCTGGACGAGATGTGCAAGGAGGTGGAAAGTCTAGAAGGGGGTTGAATAGACTTTACCACACTCAAAACTTTTTACAACTTTTCGTGAGCTGAGTGTGAGGATAGAAGACTTTGAAGTCTTCTCGCAGCAAGGTACTCAGAGTGTGCTATGTGAAATCAGCAGACTTTGGAAACTCAAAGTCTTCGATGGTGCGGAAGCTAATCTCGTGTGTGTATTTGAAAAACCCTTTTAAAGAAAACCTTTTTGAGGTTAGAAGACTTTGAAGTCTTCTACAACAAGGTTGATGCAGGTTTATTAAAACGATGAATGAGCAGTTATAAGTATGAATGCGTAAAGCTTGTAAAGACACAGAGATTTTTATAGTGGTTCGGATATAACGATCCTACGTCCACTCTCCCCGATTCCACAGGGGCCTTACTAACGAAACGATCTTTTGTCCTCGTTCTCCTTGAGGATTTGACCACGGGAGGTTTTACAAGTTCCTGCCCTTGTTTGGTCTTCAATCCTCGTTCTCCTTGAGGATTCAACCACGAGAATGTTTTACAAGTTCCTGCCCTTGGTACAAAGTGGTGATCTTCGAGTTTTAACTCTAAGATCAAAAGCTAATCAACCTTTTCTCGCATGTAGATAATGAAAGGTGATTTTACAATTCCAACTAAGAAATAATCCTAATCTATTAGTTGCTCTAAGATAGCAATGAATTATTTCTCTAAGCTTGTGTTAATGCATTTAAAGCTCTTGGAATGATGACCGTTCTTGTTCGTTAGCTCGTCAGATTTTTGTGTCTCTTTTGAATATGCGTGTATTCCATGCGCGAGCTTGTAGTGATCACCAATATTCATAGAGATTGAAAAACTAGCCGTTGGAAAAGCTAGCAATCAGATTCTCTATCGTTTGGAAAGTATCAATTGTTGACTTGCTTGATTGTCTTGATTGATTCCCATCAATTGATTGACTTGCTTGATTGGCTTGATTGATTCCCATCAATCAAGTCTTGATTGATTTACTACCCGATTGATTCCCTTGATTGTTATTTGATTGGTCTTCCATATCTTCCTTGATTGCAATCTAATCTTTATGATTGAATCTTGATTTAATCATTGATTGCCAATCATAACTTCCTTGAATCTTGGAATCGATATCGGTCAACTCTTGAACTCACTTGTCTCAACTTTGCTGATTGGACTTTCCATAATTCAACCTTGCCGACGCCAAGTCTTCTTGTCTGTCGCCAGAGTCTTCTACCTCAAGTCTGCTCTCGCCAAGTCTTCTAGACGAACCCTTCTACTCTGTGCCAAGTCTTCTAGACGAACCCTTCTACTTCAAGCCTTCTATCTTCTTGGCACGAAGTCTTCTATCTCAGCTGGTCTTCAAGTCTTCTTGACTAGTCTAGAAAGGTTTCCCCTTAACAAAAGACTATCTAACTTGAACTAGACCATCACCGCTAACAAGTTCACTGGTCCTATTGCACTAAGGTTTTAAACACATCATCAAAACTATACAGATATATTTCTCAACAATTTCCCCCTTTTTGATGATGTTAAAACCTTCTAAGAATTGAAATAAAAAAGATAAGCAATACGGTAAAGGACCGGAGATCTTTAAATAGATCTCAATAGAAATCACGTCAACTAGAAGTTGTCTTGGAGAAGATTGCAATTCTTAGCTTATCTTCCCTTTTTGACATCATCAAGGAGAAGAATCACTTGGCTTCCATCTTTAGAGTCTTCTTGAAAATGTCACTATGTGTGTGTAATGATCAACTCTCCATATTTTGTAAGTCACCGGTATTCCCCTTAACAACCGAACTCTTCTTTTCATGTAAGCTCTTATATTTGTAATCAATAAAATATCATGAGATTCTTCTTTTGATTGTCTCAACCGATCCACCTTGAACTCTTCTTCCCTTAAGCGGTGAACTCTTCTAGTTAATTAAGTCGGCTTGGCTTGTAGTCTTCTACCCTAAGCCGCTTTTCTTGGATCTAGCAAACTTAATTCCACCGATAGTTCTCTTCAAAGAAAGTTGAAAGTTTTCTTCAGCAAGCTTTACACTCTCTTCAGCAAGTTTTAATAGTCTCTTCAAAGCAAGTTTTAATAGTCTCTTCAAAGAAGCTTTGTAGCCTTCTCCAAAGAAAGTGTTAACATGATTTTCCCGGATCCAGCAAGCCTGATTCCACCGATAGATCTCTAAACTTTGCTTTGAGTATCCCTTGTCGTAGAAATGGGACACAAACAACATATTATGTTATAGGCCTTCTATGTAGAGAACTTCCTCTACTCGTACATCTCCAATGTCTAAGGTTTCAACTCCTCTGGTTATACCATTGTTGTTGCCACCAATGACTACGCATGGGCCATCTTGAGGCTTGATGGAACTTAAGAAGTGTTTGTCACAAGTTATATGCTTCGAGCACCCACCGCCGATGTACAAGACAGTGTTATCCAAACTTCTTCTTCTATAGGGACCCATGCGACTCGCAAAATAATTAAACTTTTGGTACCCTTTGGGTGTTGGGTCCTTGAGGGTTAGCACAACTTTTAGGGATCCACAGGAATAAGGTGTTCTTATCAAGGTTAGAAGACCTCATCCTTCTCCCATACATATCAACATAGACAACTTCATCTTTTGGTGCCTTCTTGGATGCATGTCTATGAGTGTTAGTGTGTTCCTTCCAAGACTTCGACCCTTCCGAGGTCCTCTGGATGGAGTGATCAGCCGTTGTGCAATGGTCCGAGGGTTTTGATGATAAGGGTGCGTTCTACTTGAGCCATCAAAAGATTCATATCTCACAGGCATAGAAGGCTTAGTAGATCGTTTAGCAAGCTTTGAAGTTTGCTTAGGTTGTGTAGTCTTCATGAGACTGCCTCCTCGAGAGATGGTTTCGGCTGAAGTCTACTTTTCCGACCTTGCCGAGGTTTCTTAAGTTGGGATTCCCCCTTCTTTTGATACCTCATCGCTTGTTTAGGTTGTTGAGTATAACTACTCTTCTTCCCATTCAACCGATTTCTTTGGGTCAGCAACCTTTTACCCTTATCGTAGGTTTAGGTTTGGAACCCTCTCCTACCAAATCATTACCCTTAACATGTGTACGTTTCTTAAGTACACTTGTTTGAACCTCGTGAGGATTGGGCAATGGTAAAACCAATTCCCTTCTTTACGTTAGGTGTTTGAGACGAATCAACTATTGTTTGAACCGCATGAGAAGCTTTGTTCAGATTGATCCAACCTCAAACTTAAACGTTCCTCACTTGATTTTACACGTTCATGTTGATGGAAAAGTTCATCGAACTTTGCTTGTAGAATCTTTAATTGATCTGTCTTCTCAATATTCTCAGCAAACAACCTTTCTACCAGCTGACCTTGTTCGACACTTCAGCTTAAGAGTGTTTAACTCTTCTCGAAGTTGTCGATTAGAGTCTGCTAGTATTCCGAAGGCTTGCTAGTAGATTCTTGAGTAAGTAGTTCAATCTCAGCCTTTAAGCTAGTGTTCTCTTTTTCCACACAATTGTAAGCGTGTATAGCTTTTGAGATCACCCATTAACTTATCAACAAAGTTATGGCCAAACTCTTCTCGCTAGAGAGGTGCAAGAAGAAGAAGAAGAACAAGAGTCGAAGATACCTCTTCGTGTTTGTCATTAAACATAGATCATTATCGGAGAGAAATCGATGAGGTTGATGAACTAGATGTAGACTCTTCTTGGCCTCGCCATCAAAGCTTTCTTGTCAAAGCAAATCTTTTATCTCTCTTCAATCTCTCTTCTTCTCTTTGAAAAAATGGGGCATCGGGTTCTCTTCTAGTAGTCTCTACTGGATCCCAATTGAACTTCATTGGTCCATCATCCAAAATATCTAGCATACGGTCATGAAAGGTTACTGAGGTGGTTTTTATGCGCAATTTCCAGCTCATACTCTTCTATAGAGAACTTTGGTAGCTTTCTTGCTTTCTTTGCTCTTATGAGAACTCATTGTTAGTAATAAAAATAATTATGCACTGAATGCAATGAGTTTTATGAAAATGGTTTTTCAAAAAGATCTGCTCAGTGACCACAACAGTCTTTCCTCAAAGACTATTGGTAACCAAAGCCGGTGGTCGGTTGAACCACCGCTCCGATACCACTTGTTGGTCCCGGACGAGATGTGCAAGGAGGTGGAAAGTCTAGAAGGGGGTTGAATAGACTTTACCACACTCAAAACTTTTTACAACTTTTCGTGAGCTGAGTGTGAGGATAGAAGACTTTGAAGTCTTCTGCGGCAAAGGTACTCGAGTGTGCTATGTGAAATCAGCCGAGACTTTGGAAACTCAAAGTCTTCGATGGTGCGGAAGCTAATCTCGTGTGTGTATTTGAAAAACCCTTTTAAAGAAAACCTTTTTGAGGTTAGAAGACTTTGAAGTCTTCTACGGCAAGGTTGATGCGAGGTTTATTAAAACGATGAATGAGCGGTTATAAGTATGAATGCGAAAGCTTGTAAAGACACGAGATTTTTATAGTGGTTCGGATATAACGATCCTACGTCCACTCTCCCCGATTCCACAGGGGCCTTACTAACGAAACGATCTTTTGTCCTCGTTCTCCTTGAGGATTTGACCACGGGGAGGTTTTACAAGTTCCTGCCCTTGTTTGGTCTTCAATCCTCGTTCTCCTTGAGGATTCAACCACGAGAATGTTTTACAAGTTCCTGCCCTTGGTACAAAGTGGTGATCTTCGAGTTTTAACTCTAAGATCAAAAGCTAATCAACCTTTTCTCGTACGGAGATAATGAAAGGTGATTTTACAATTCCAACTAAGAAATAATCCTAATCTATTAGTTGCTCTAAGATAGCAATGAATTATTTCTCTAAGCTTGTGTTAATGCATTTAAAGCTCTTGGAATGATGACCGTTCTTGTTCGTTAGCTCGTCGTATTTTTGTGTCTCTTTTGAATATGCGTGTATTCCATGCGCGAGCTTGTAGTGATCACCAATATTCATAGAGATTGAAAAACTAGCCGTTGGAAAAGCTAGCAATCAGATTCTCTATCGTTTGGAAAGTATCAATTGTTGACTTGCTTGATTGTCTTGATTGATTCCCATCAATTGATTGACTTGCTTGATTGGCTTGATTGATTCCCATCAATCAAGTCTTGATTGATTTACTACCTGATTGATTCCCTTGATTGTTATTTGATTGGTCTTCCATATCTTCCTTGATTGCAATCTAATCTTTATGATTGAATCTTGATTTAATCATTGATTGCCAATCATAACTTCCTTGAATCTTGGAATCGAGATATCGGTCAACTCTTGAACTCAGCTTGTCTCAACTTTGCTGATTGGACTTTCCATAATTCAACCTTGCTGACGCCAAGTCTTCTTGTCTGTCAGCCAGAGTCTTCTACCTCAAGTCTGCCTGCCAAGTCTTCTAGACGAACCCTTCTACTCCAGGCCAAGTCTTCTAGACGAACCCTTCTACTTCAAGCCTTCTATCTTCTTGGCACGAAGTCTTCTATCTCAGCTGGTCTTCAAGTCTTCTTGACTAGTCTAGAAAGGTTTCCCCCTTAACAAAAGACTATCTAACTTGAACTAGACCATCACCGCTAACAAGTTCAGCTGGTCCTATTGCACTAAGGTTTTAAACACATCATCAAAACTATACAGATATATTTCTCAACATGTACCAACCCCTTCGTGATGTACCAATGATACATCCATCTCAAGCGTCCAAATTCTTTTCTTTATATTCTTTGAAGAGTTTGCCAGCCACGACCTTCGGTGGATTGAGTGTCCCGTGATAGGGCCTAAACTCAGCCTTCATTCGCCTCCTTCATCTCCCATTTCTCGACATCTCTGCTCCACCTCATCTCCAGTCCCTTGCTTCTTCTTTTCGCTTTCTTTCTTTCTCTTTCTCCATAGAAAGCTCTGCTCTCTCATGATCCTGCTGATCTGTTCCTCAGCAGTTAGAGTAGTCAGCTCCCTCTTACTTTTCTCGAGATAGTGAGCTTAGGACTTAAGACTTTGGCCGAGCAGATTCTACAATCATCTTCCCTTTCCCCTTCCCTTTCACCTCACTGCTTTCGTCTCGCATTCTTTTAACTTCACAAGAAAGAGCAATCCTTTTTCTTCTTCTTTCTTCCTCCTCTCTTCATCTTCCTTCATCGCCTCCTCAAGTTGGCTGACCCTCGGCTGAAGTGCAGCCGGCTCATCCGATTTAATGCGAGCTTCCTCTCTAGCTTGCTCCAACTCACTGGCTAGCCTTCGTCTCAACTTTGCTTTTAGTCTCATCTAACACAGCTGTGAGTGCCAACTCTCTTTCCTTCACCTCCTTTTCCCCCTTTTTGACTTCATCAGCCCAAGGTAGTCGCCTTCGTCTCCAGATCATTACATTTAACCCTCGAAGTCCGACTTGTCCAAGGCCAACGAGTCTACTATTATTGAGTTGTATTCGAGAGACTTGTGATTTCAGCCCTTTAACTTCTTCCTCCATAGCCGTCACCTTCTCAAAGAAGAACAGTTGAGTTATAGACGTAATCTTTTCGGTAAGATTTACCTCTACTTCCCGCATATTTGAGATCATTGCTTCGCGACCGCCTTCACCATCTTCTTTGTCCTCCTCTCGGAGCTTCTTCTCGAAAGCCTCGCTTCATCTTCCTCTCCATTTGGGCAATTATGGAAGTGATGGCTGATGTGGGACTTAAGTCACTTTCCTCCTCCTCGGATGAGGATTCGGAAGAAGAACGAGGTTGAAGGGTGAAGTTCGTAAATTTGGGGTTGAGGAACTGAGGAGCTCATCTGTATGTCTTCTAGAAAAGAATAGGAGGTGATGTCTATTTCTCGGTGGAGTGAAGTGTTGAGTTTCAGATGGGGTGGGGTGGATGTAGTGGGTGGTTCTATTTGTGGAGAGATGGTTGGAGGGAAAGTAGTTTCAGGTTGGGTGGTAGTGGGGATGATTTGATTGAGTGGTGGTGGGAATGGTTTGATTGAGTGGTGGTGGGAATGGTTTCAGATTGAGTGGTGGTGGGAATGGTTTCGGATGAGGTTTGGACTATATGGAGCAATCGTGGCCGTTTCAGAGGCTCGGAGGTGCCAGCCGGCACACCTCTTCATTGCCAAGTGGGGATTTGGAGGGAGAGAGAGATGAAGTAGTACCTTCTTCTTGAATAGGTGAAAGTACAACTTCCTTGGTTGAGAGATCGGGACATCCATTGCTCAACCTCGGCCGCGATTTCAAAGATCGTACTTCTTCCGGTAGGAGGGTAGAGACTTCCATCCGGCGACTGTAGCCGCCATAAGATTCAGACGTCTAGAGGACCTCCTTTGAAGAATAAATTGATTATCTTCATCGGAGTCCTCATCTCTGTCTGACTTGTAGATGGCTCAGCCACAGTACCCTATCTGCAGGCTCCGACCAACCTCCTCCTAGACCTCCTTCTTATTGGTGACCGTACAAGTTGCTGCCTCCTCACTGCTACATTCTACAACAGCTGGATCCTCGGCCGATTGAGCTTCGGCACTGATACGGCACCTTCGCTGGCTGGTTGAGGTTCACCGCCGCTGCCTCTCGTACCACCGCAGCCGCTAATCGCTCCTCGTTGGTCCCGGAAAGTTGAGTTGATTAAAACCTTGAGAAAGCTTCCTAGAACAAAATCTAGAAAGGGGGTTTGAGTAGATTTTGTAGATTTTTCAAATCTTTCAAAATCAATTCAAAATATCGATTAAGCACAATGGAATATGATTGAATTCTCAACTTTTATAAGATCAAAAGCAAGGTTGATATTCTGATTTTAGTTAAGATTCTGAACTTTAATCTTGAAGTAACACAATTGTAAATCAAACAGAAACTAAAGAAAGCAAGAAATAACACTGGATTTATAGTGGTTCGGATTTTAATAATCCTACATCCACTCTCCTTCTTCAATCGAAGAAGGGACTCTGCCATCGCTTACTTTCTCACTTCCACTTACAACTTACAACTTGTACAATTCTTCAAATCTTCAATCTACTAAACCCTTCTTCTAGAAGTCTAACTATTACAAAGTGTGTATTGGATTTTGAAGATTACAAGAAAAGTGTTCTAAAAACACTTAGAACTTTTTGAAAACTCACTAGAAATACTTGTGAAAAGATTGTGATTGAAATCCGAGTAGTGAATAGAGTGAAAATCTAATATGCATAAGTGTTCTATCTATGTATATTTTTAAAAATGAAAAACCTAGACCTATTTATAAGTCCTGAAAGACAGCTTAGTTTGTTAGTTAGTTCTAACAAACTTGAAACCGCTTAACAAACTTAAATCGCTCTAGACCTCGGTGATTCTTCATACTCATCCGCAATCGACTTGGTGAAAACTTCGCCTTTCTTATTCTACTCGGCTTATCTTGACCTCGTCTCGAGCTCTTCATATTTGTCTCCCGCAGATGACTAGACTTGAGCTTGTCTTCGGATGGCTAGCATGATGTCGACCTCGGCTCCGTCGATCGGCTTACATCCTCACTGTTCTTGAGTTGGTGATTAGTCTGATCTGCTCTTTAACTCATCAAAACCTTTTGATCCAACACTCCCTCTGCCTCTGAGCATCCTCGACTCATCATCCGAGTCGAGGCAACCCTCCAATCCTTTCATCCTTAGTAAGTAAGCCTTTACGCTTAGAATACTTCTTTAATCCTTCCCTTGTCTCAAACCTTTTATTCAACCCCTCCATTAACACGGTGATCTTATTGAATAGACTAATGATCGAGGTGATCCAGTCTCCATCGGTTGGGTTGAATAACGGCCTTAGTTTTTCCTCCTTCATCCTCCTAAATAACAGATCTACCCAATCTACTTGAACTCCAGGCAACAATGGCTCTCATGCAACACAATCGTGACTTAGTCACTCCATCATGGGAGCTTTGATCTCCTAGGATTGACTTAGTTACAATCGTCATGAGCAACCTAAATCTCCTCCTCAACATATGTTTCTTTAACTCTCTCCTTACACCCTTGTAGGTAACCCTTGCAAATAGATCAAACGATTCTTCCCAATCGTTCTCCTTATACACCAAAGGATTAACCCCTTCCATCGAAGTATCCAAAATCCTTGCAACGTTCTCCTTAGAAAACTCCAATTGAGTACCTTCGGCAGACGTTTTGAAGCCATTTTACGTAAATTCACTTCTTGCGAGAAACTCTGCTCCGATGAAATCAGCGGTTTTTGTTTAGTGGAGATTTGAAAGAACAAAAACCCCGTAATCTTGAAGCTTCCAATAGTCGATAATTTCTCTGGATTCTCTGTCATTTGTAGTCTCGAAATCTACAAACATCTCGGCCTTCAATTTGTTTTTGTGAGAATCGAAAAGCATTTTGAAATCAACACAAGCCGATATATATGAAGGAGGTTTTCGTGTTTGAGAAGAAGAGGATGCCATTGATAAGTTTTTAGAGTAAGAAATTTTTAGTAAATTTTGATAGCGAGAGAATAGTGAAAGTAAAATTTTTAAAAGCGATGAAGGTAAGTTTTTAAATGAAGGGGAGAGAGAGAGGGAAAGTTGGGAAATCGAAGCGTGGCACGATCTCGGGGTTTTGATTTTAAACCGTCGATTGAAAAGGCACGTGTAAAACATCAACGGTTTTACGAGAAAATCGTTTTGAATTCAGGCGCGTATCCTACACGCGTCTTGAATTGCGTAAAAAGTAACCGTTTATCCTATGGATTAGACGGCTAATAGACTTACTTTATCGGAAGTAATTAGTATACCCGACGTAAGCAATGAAATGTCTTACTTAGTACTCAGGTATTCTATTTCGTGAACTAGGTAAAATGTCGGACTTGGTCAAAGTGACCTTGTCTTATATTTTTAGAAATTTTTTTCTTAGTCTACGATTTTTGTAAACACCAAATGTTTAAGACAAAATACAGTATTTTCGGTTTAGTTACATAATACAAATTACTTGAGATCAACGAGACATAAGAGCTTAATTTGAAAACAACAATTTGAGGAAAAACAAAAATGAAGGTTTTACGAATGAAGAGATTTATGAGACTAATCGATATACTGTTCCTGCCAAACAAACTCATCAAAACTTATTAGTAGTGAGGTAGATCGGATAAGGTGCAAATAGTCATCTGCTTTTCGTAAAATCGGTGACTATTGTGCCCAAGTCTCGATTTACCATATGTCGAATAAGCAATTATCATGCGAGATAAGGTCAATATGACTAATCCTTGATTCTTGATTCCTAAACAGAAATCAATGATATCAGCTACCCGATTGTCCTTTGACTCGAGATCTAGTCGATAATTCTTTCTAGACATAATAAACTAAATTGAGAGAGACAGAATTAAAAAAACGAATTAGAGTTTTGCTAAAGAAGCATCTAATAAACCTAATTCTACGAGATAATTCTTTGAACCTCGTCTCTACCGGTGGTTTTGTCAAGATGTCTGCTCTTTGAAAATTGGTCAAGATCTTCTCAAGTCTGATATCTCCTTTTTCTACATGGTCTCGGATGAAGTGGTGTCGATATCTACATGCTTGCACCTTGTATGAAGAATCTGGGTTACGAGTAATAGCTATGACACTATTACTATCACGGAAGATAGGTACATCTTTAGTGATAATATTATAATCCCTTAGGCTGTTGACTTATCCGAGATCAATCGAGAACAACAACTTCCAGTGCCATATACTCGGCTTGATTGTGGAAGTAGCTACATAGGTTTGTTTCTTGGACAACCATGAAATCACTTACTTCCAAGAAATTGGCAAGTACCGGATGTAGATTTTCTATCTATCTTACACCCACCAAAATCCGAATCTGATTATCCGCACAACTCAAAGTTGTCATCACCCGATACCACAATCCAACATTTCTTGTTCCTTTCAAATACTTAAGGATTTTCTTTGCTTTGCTTCAAGATGGCTTTTCTTAGGATTAGCTTGAAATCGAGCACAAACTCCAATCGCAAATGAAATATCGTGTCTACTAGCGATTAAATATAATAAAGAACCAATAAGACCTTGATACTCGATCAGTCAGTATCTTCTCCCTTCTCATCTGGATCCATTGAAAAATTTGTCATCATAGGTATCTTAACTTCTCGGCTGGTACCTATTCCATATTTTTCAATAAGATCTTTGTATATTTGGCTTGGTTTACGAATATTCCCTTCTTTGTGCCTTGACTTGAAGTCCAACAAAATAAGTCATCTCACCCATCATGGACATTTCAAATCGCTTTTCATAAGACTACTAAATTCTTCACACAAAGATAAGTTAGTTGATCCAAATATTATATCATCAACATAAATTTGAACTAACAAAAGATCACAACCAAATTCTTTTCTAAAGAGAGTTCTATCAATTCTACATTTAACAAAACCATTTTGAATTAAATATTCGGACAAGGTGTCATACCAAGCTCTTGGTGCTTGTTTAAGTCCATATAGAGCTTTCCTTAGTTTATAAACCTTGTCTCCTTTGACAAAGCCAGGGGTTGCTCTACATAAACTTCCTCGGCTAAGATTCCATTTAAGAAAGCTGACTTAACATCCATTTCAAAAACTATGAATCTTTTAAAAGCAGCATAGGCTAAAAACAATCTTATGGCTTCCAGAGGCAGAGCTCTTTGGTGCAAAGGTCTCATCATAATCAATACCCTCGATTGTAAATAACCTTGAGCAACTAGTCTGGCCTTATTTCTAACCACAATATTGTTTTCATCCCTTTTGTTTTTAAAGACCCATTTAGTTCCAATGACTTTTTGATGATGAGGTCTTTCAACAAGCTCCCATACATCTTGTCTTTGAAATCGATTTAGTTCTTCTTGCATGACATTAATCCGGTTGGAATCGATTAGAGCTTACGTAATTGATTTAGGTTCAAGTAATGACACATAGCAACCGAACATACAATCTTGATTTAGTTGAGTCCTCGTCTGGACACGCAGTCTAAATCTCCAATTATCTCGCTCAATTTGGGTGATATGACATTACTTTCTTACCTTTATCTTTCACAAGATGATGTCTTATCTGAATTATTTATTTCGAGATGATTCTATGTTACCTTGATAACTCTACCGATCACCGATGTGTTGTTGGTCGTCCGATCACCGATATGTTGTTGGTCGCCCGATCGGTTGGTAGATCACCGTTGAGGAAGTTCTTTCAGTTCCTTTCCTTTGTCGATTCTTCCTCTTCATCCGAATCGATTCTTGATCAGAATTTTATGGTTGATCCTTTGATAGTCATCTCGATCCGGATCATCCGATATCTTTGTGATGTCCCCTGCCTTATCAAACTCAAGAGAAGATTCATCAAATACCACATGGGGTGTTTTTCTACACACAAGGTTGTCTTATTAAAAACTCTATATGCCTTTGATATAGATGAGTATCCTAAGAATATCCCATCTGCTATCTTGGCATCAAAGGTTTTTAATTGAGATTTCCCATTATTGTGTATGAAACATTTACAACCAAATATATGAAAATATGAAATTTTGGGAGATCTTCCCTTCCAAATTTCATAGGGAGTTTTACACTTATCCTTGACAATCGGACTCTATTTTGAACATAGCAGTCATATTCACCGCCGCCCAAAACCTATGAGGAGTTTTGAATTCGAGATAACATTGTTCTAGCCGCCTCTTTCAAGGTCCCGTTTCTTCTTTCAACAAATCCATTTTGCCGTGGAGTCCTTGCTGCAGATGTTTCGAGCTATGCCATACTCAATACAAGAGTTAGAAATCAATATATTTAGAAATTCAAGACCTTTATCACTTCTAATTTTAACAATATTTAATCCCTTTTCATTTTGAATCTTCTTAAGGAATTTTGGAATCTTAGTCATAGTCTCATTCTTTTTGTACAAGAAAATAACCCAAGTAAATCTTGAAAAATCATCAACAATTACTAAGGTGTATTTTCTTCCACTAAAGCCGAGAGGAGTCACTTGGACCAAACAGATCCATATGAAGAAGTTCCAAAATTCTTTACGAAGAAGGATTACTTATTGTTTTAAAAGAAGCTTTGGTCTGTTTTCCTTTTTGACAAGAAACACATACATGATTCTTTGAAAATATTTTATCGTGGAGTCCTTTAACTAAAGATTTCCTTGCTATTTTGTTAAGAGTTTTGAAGTTTAAGTGACTAAGTCGTAAATGCATGCCACGGCTTAAGTCATCCGAACTCTTAGCAACAAGACAAGTATCTTTAGGACAACTTTTGAAGTTGGCAACATAAATGTTACCTTGTCTTACCCCAGCCAATAGAATATTTTCATTGATACCATCTAAAACATAGCATGCGTTATGAGTAAATTTGACACAAAACCCTTTATCACAAAATTGTGAAACGGATAGTAGGTTGTGCTTCAATCCTTCCACGTAGTAAACTTCTTGAACTTGAACATCTCCAATCATTAGTGTTCCTACACCTTTAGTCAGTCCATAGTTGTTGTCTCCAAACATCACTCTTAGTCGTCTTTCATAGGTCATGTGCTTGGAACAACCACTATCAATGTACAAGATGACCTCAAGAATGTCTCCTCTGTCAACTATCTTCTTATCTTCCTGCAATCACAAATTTATTGCTTAGGTACCCTTTGTATTTTGGGTCCTTTCATGTTAAGTTGACTCTTAGGAATCCGTATAAAAATATCAATGTTCCTTAAAACCATAGATTGAAGCTTGCATCCATATCTATCTACTAAGATAAGACTTTCACGATCAATCTAATTCGTTGATCTTTTGAAATTGTCTTGAATCTTGGTAAAAATAGATAAGATCTCGCTTCTTCCATCAAAGCTATTATACCTAGGATAGATCTTTGATTTAGTCTTAGGTTTAGCCTTAGGAGTTACTTTCCTCGTCCGATTTTTCTTTCTAAGTATCGGATGAGGTAATTAATTCCTTTGGTTTCCATGGACCGAATAAGGTTTCTACCTTAGGTTTAGTTGCTTTGACAAAGACTCTAGGTTTTATAGGATCATTCTTCTTACTCCTATCAAAACCTAATCCAGCTTTTATCACTAGACTTTTGAGATGAATTGAAGATTTTATCTATTGTGGTTTGAGAATTATTCATAAGTCCTAACTTGAGATTTAATTCTCTGTTAGTTCTTTTATAATTCTCATTCTCGAATAGATATTTGAAAATTTTAATTATAAAGAACTTCAATTCTTGTTCTAACTTATCTGTCTTATCGACAAGGTATCGGTGATCATCTCGACCGACATTCCCCTTGAATGTACAAATGATTTCTCACTTTTCTTAGTCCGATTGACCTTAGTTAGATCGTAAATTTGATCTTTTAAATTAAGATTTTCAGTCTCTAATTGTTTGTAAGCGAGATAGAGCAGCCTCCAAGTCTTTCAAAAGTTTATCAATAAGGTGAGATCGACTGGGCCAGATAAGGTGTCACAGTCATTATCTCGATGATGAATAGTAATGTACCTCTTTAGTCATTAGACATATGTCATCATCCGACCCAAAATCGGATGAGGATGAGGATGATAATGTCTCATGAGCTTCTTCTTTCTCGCCTAGGAGAGCTCTGTCAAAGCATACCTTCTATCTCTTTTCTTCCTCTTTTCTTCTCTCTCTCTCTGGGAGTGAGTTGAGGACAATCATAACCGTAGTGACCAGGTTTGCTGCATGTATAGCATATATCTCCTCTGTCTGCTTTTGGACTACTTTCTCCTCGTCTCGATAGGTGACTTATGACTTCTTGACCGATCCTTCTTTTTATCATTATCTCGAACTCTTTTCATCCCCTCGTCTCGATCTATAGTTCCTTCGACATAATCTGTCTCTTTTTGTTTCTTTTGTACTTCATCTTCAATCTTTCATACCTTTTCAACAAAAGAACCATTTCTTCTTTTATGGACAAATCGGATGCTTTAGAGATCTTTTCGCATTCATCTTGATGAACAAATGCTACTGCTTTTCCGGATGTAGATGACTCTACCTCATCTTCTTCATCTTTAATATGAATGTCATATTCTAGTGCTTTAAGATGAGAGAAGAGAGTGTGATGTGATATTGATGACAAATTCTGTGTTGCCTTGAGAATATTAGCTTTCTCTCTCCATCTTTTGCTCAAAGATCTCGAGTACTTTGTTGTTAATTTCTTTCTCGGTGAAAGTCTTACCCAAATCGGCCGCTTTGTTTACAAGATTAGTCGGCCTCACGTCCAGTTGATCTACGATTTCACCATCCTTCATTTTGAATGTGTCAAATGCATGTAGAACAGTGAAGCTTATTTTCTTTGATTTGTTCGCATCCTTCACAAATTCCAGCAAGAGTCTCCCACATTTCTTTGGTAGTCTTGCATCTTTTAACCTTTTCAATCCAATCCTTACTTAGAGTCTCAATGATCTCAGTTCGAAGCTACTTGATCAAGATTATGGACCTTTCTTTCATCATTTGTTAACTCGTAGCTCTTCTTTTCTTGTCTCGGTCCTGGATTCACTCGGCTCACCAAATTGGTTCCTCCATGATAGAATTTTATAGGTCCCTCTTCAAGAACCTCTTCCATCCTATCATGAATGGCTTTTAGGTGATTCTCCGTCCTAAATTTCCAAGTAATCATAATCTTCAATAGAGAATTCAGAAGATTCCTAGACTTCTTGTTTTTCCCGATGACATGATGAAACAAAGAAACAAAATACTCCACAAACTAATTAGTAGCACCGTTAGTAGTAAAGAAGAAAATGAAGAAATTCAAGATAATTTGAGAATCTTATTCAAGACCTAAAATCAATATCGTAATGACTTAACACCGCTCCGATACCACTTATTGGTCCCCGAATGTTGAGTTGATTTAAAACCTTGAGATAACCTTCTAGAACAAAATCTAGAAAGGGGGTTAGAATAGATTTTGTAGATTTTTTTTTTTAAATATTTTCAAAATCAATTCAAAGAATCGATTAAGCACAATGAAAACAATTTTTAAACTCAACTTTTAACAAGATCAAAAGCAAGGCTGATATTTAGATTTTAGTTAAGATCCTTAATTTTAACTCATCAAAACTCTACTTGGTCTAACAATAAAATCTGGTGTTCTTTATCGCTTTCATTTACTTTTCTCGTTCAATTTACTTTTTCTCATTCAAAGATTAATTTAATCAAAGTTAAAATCTGAATATTAGTGTTGCTTTTGATCTTATTAAAGTTGAGATTAATATTAAATTTATTTGTGTCACTTTGGTACTTTGAATAAATTTTGAAAGATTTGAAAAATCAAAATCTATTCAACCCCCCATCTAGATTTTTCCTAGAAGGCCGATACTTGTTTTACCTAATCTCGCTCAACTAATCGGGACCAACAAGTGGTATCGTAGCAGTTGTTAAGTCAGTTTCCGATATTGATTTTAGGTCTTAACTCGGATTCTCAATTTTTCTTGATTTTCTTCATTTTTTTATTATTACTAACAGTTGCTACTAATAAGTTTTTGTGGAGTATTTTGTTTCTTTATCTCATCATGTCATCGGGAAAAAGCAAGAAGTCCAGAACTTACCCGAATTCTCTATTCAAGATTATGATTTCTCGAAATTCAGGATGGAGAATCATCTTAAGGCCATTCATGATAGGATGGAAGAGGTTCTTGAAGAGGACCTATAAAATTTTATCATGGTGGCACTAAGATCGAGCCGAGTCACCAATCTGCAACTGCACAAGAGAAAAAGAGTTATGAATTGACAAATGATGAAAGGAAGATCCACAATCTTGATCATGTAGCTCAATCAAATCATTGAGACTCTAAGCAAAGATTGGATAGAGAAGGTTAAGAGATGCAAAATCGCTAAATAAATGTGACAGACTCTAGCAAATGTCTGTGAAGGATTCGAACAAGTAAAAGAGAATAAGCTGCGATGGGCCTTGCATGCATTTGATACATTCAAAATGAAGGAGAATGAGTCTCGTGGATCGCTTAGATGTAAGGTTGACTAATCTCCTCAACAAAGCAAATGACCTTGGAAAGAATTATACGAGAGAAGGAGATTAATAATAAGATTCTGAGATCATTAACCAAGAGATGGAGGGAGAAATCCAATATCCTTAAAGCTACTCAAGATTTATCTTCTATTACTCACCATACTTTGTTCTCTCATCTTAAAGCTCTAGAATATGATATTCAAATAGAAGATGAGGAGGATGAGATGGAGTCAAGCACCTCATCCAAGTCTCGTTGCCTTTCTCAAAGAAAGAAGACAAGATGTCAACAGAGTCTCAGAGGGAGCCGACCTATCTTTGAAGGAGCAGATGGCTCTGCTCACCAAAAGGTATGATAGATTAAGAATGAAGTATAAAAGAAATAAATTGAGATTTGCAGGTAAGGATAGATCAAGATCCAGATCGGGAAGAAAGGAAGATGAGTCTACAGATGATGACAAAAGCAAGGAGCAGACAAGAAGATACAAATCACCTGTCGAAGAAATCCTTCAAGCCCTAGATCGAGGCAGGAGTGATACTTGCTATACATGCAACAAGCCAGACACTTCACTATGATTGTCCTCAATTGACTCCTAAAGAAAGGGAAGGGAAAAGGAAAAAGAGAGGCAGGAGATTTGCAGATCAAAGGGCTCATTGGTCAAGAAAAGGAGCCAAAGAAATCATCATCATCATCATCCTCATCTCGATTTCGGATCGAGTATGATGAAATCTGCCTCATGGCTAAAGAGGTAATCTATTATTCATCTTGATAATGATTCCTCGCTACCGCATCCGATCATGATCAAACTGTTATTCATGAATTATTGAGAGATTTAAAGACATCTCTCGGCTGCTTATAAATAGCTAGAAACATAAAATTTGGCTTTAAAGGATCAAATTCAAGTTCTAATTAAAGGAAAGCGGTGATGAACTATTCGTAAACCGAGAAAACATTCAAGGGGGAATGTTTTCCCAGCCGAGGCTAGTACATCGCCACCTTACCCTGAAAGATTAGAAAATGAATTGAAAACTTTAAAAGACAAATTTGAAGTAATCTGTCTGAAAATGAATTAATTAAGAAAGACAATGAGAAGCTAGTCTTCAAAATTAGTCAACTTAATAATTCACAACAAGAATAGACCAAATCTTTAATACATCTCAAAAATCCCATGACAAAACAGGTCTTGGTTATGATAGAAATAATAAGTCGGATGTACGAAACCTAGGAAATTTGTGAAAGCATCCGATCAATCAAAAGAGGTTAAAATTGGTCCTTGGAAACCAATTAGTCAAGTAAGGATCGCATCTCCCACCAAAACAAAAATTCAATGAGGACTCCTTATCGAGACTAAGAGAAATTCAAGAACCAAAATAAGAAGAAACTCTTATTATAATATTTTTGATGGAAGAAGCAGATGTTATTCCATATTTCCTAAGTTTAAGAAAATTACTAAATCTAAATACAACAAGTTATCATTCAAAAGTGATACAATTGTAGACAGATTTGGTAGAAAGACCAAGTCTGATTTATTGTTTGGAGATGAGATTTTTATTTGGTTACCTAAAGTGATACTTGACCTTCAAGGACCCAAGATCACTAGGGTACCTTATAACCGATCTGCTTTTTCAGGATTCACAGGATCATCACTCAAGGAAGAGATCTTAGCTTCCATATGATACATTGATAGTGGTTGTTCACAACACATGACCCATAACAAGAGGCTGTTATCAAATTTCCAAAGCATTGATGGTCCAAGAGTATTATTTGGAGACAATAATTGTGGTCGACTAAAGGTGTAGGTACACCGATTATCAAGGATATTCAGGTATCCGAGGTATATTTTGTTGAAGGTTTGAAACATAATCTGCTATCTGCTTCTCACTTTGTGATAAAGGTTTTCTTGTCAAATTTTCTAAGGATAAATGTGATATCCTAGATAATTCCTCGTATAAGGTACTTTTAATCGGCTTTAGACATGGTAATGTCTATGTAGCCAACTTTAATAGTTGTCCCAAAGATACTGTCTGATAGCTAAGGGTGGAGAAGACCTCACTGGCTATGGCACAAGAGGCTTAGTCATCCGAATTTCAAGACCCTTAGTAAGTCAAGCTAAAAAGAACCTTGTCAAGGGATTACCCGAGAAACTTTTATCCACCGATCTTAAATGTGATGCTTGTCGTAAAGGTAAACAGCCTAGACACTCATTTAAGAATATTAACTCCTCTTCATCCGAAAGAGTGTTACAACTACTTCATCCGGATCTGTTTGGATCTGCTTTCTCCTCTCGATTTCGGTGGAAGGAAATATACTCTTGTTGTAGTAGATGACTTTTCTAGATACACTTGGGTTATAATTCTTTTCAAGAAAAATGAGACTATAAACAAGATCCCTTATCTGCTCATACAGATTCTTAATGAAAAGGGTGTTAATATTATTAAAATAAGGAGTGATAACGACACAAAATTTTTGAATTCTTGTTTATCTAACTTTTTCAATGAGTGTGGAATTATTCATGAGACATCTTCAGAAGAACTCCTCAACAAAATGGATTGGTTGAAAGAAGGAATAGAACCTTGAACGAAGTAACCAGAGCATGTTAGTTGAGTATGATACCCACCTTTACAAAGTGAAAGCCATCAACACACTTGCTACACCCAATCGTGCTTAGTTGTTAAAGACAAGGGTAAGACTCCATATGAGATTTGGAAGGGTAAGATTCCAAGAATCTCATATTTCGTGAGCTTTTGGTTGTAAGTGTTTTATCCATAACAATGGGAAATCTAAATTAAGAACTTTTGATGCTAAGGCGGTGATGGAATATTCTTGGGATATTCTAACACTTTCAAGGCATTTAGAGTTTTTAACAAGACAACCCTTTGTGTGGAGGAAACCCTCATGTTGTTTTTGATGAGTTGTATTCCATTTCGTATAAAGTGAATCAAATTTCGAAAGTCTAGATAAAATTGAATCGACCAAGACTAAACATAGAACCGTCTATCTACCTAGTCCTCGATTCAGAATCGATGAAGAAGAATCCCCATCCGATAATCGAAGACAACTTCCGATCGGACTCCATCGCATCGTACACCCTTGATGTCACCGATCAATGGGGTCACCGATGAACGGAACGCCACCGAGGTAGAGTCGGAGGAGTTGCCTACCGAGACTCAAGATGAGGATCCTTCTCCTCACATAAGCAAAAGGATGAGAAGCTACCATCCATCCGATCGGTTTATAGGAGACCCATCTAGTAGTGTGCGTACACGAATGATGTTGGACTCGAAAGTCTTTTCACCGTTATGTGTCGTTTCTTGAACCCAAGTCTATTGAGGAAGCTCTATCGAATCCAAATCGATAAGCGCCATGCGCAGAAGAAGCTGCATCGATTTGAAAGGCAAAATGTATGGGAACTAGTGGAAAGACCACTTACATAGAAAGATTATAGGCACCAAATGGGTGTTTAAAAACAAAACAGATGATAACAACATTATTGTTCGAAATAAGGCAAGATTGGTTGCACAAGGTTACTCATACCGAGGGGATAGACTATGATGAAACCTATGCTCCAAATGCGATTAGAAGTAATAAGGTTATTCTTGGCATTTGCCGCATATAAATCTTTCAAAGTCTTTCAAATGGATGTTAAGTCTGCCTTTCTTAATGGTGTGTTGCTTGAGGAAGTCTATGTGGAGCAACCTCCTGGGTTTATGATCAATAACAAGGTCTATAAACTCAACAAAGCTCTATATGGACTGAAACAAGCTCCCAGGCTTGGTATGATACCTTATCTCGATTTCTTGACATCAAATGGTTTTTCAAAAGGCAAGATTGATAGAACTTTGTTTAGAAAGGAAGTAGATGGTAACATCTTATTAGTTCAAATTTATGTAGATGACATAATCTTTGGTTCAACTAATCTGAAATTATGTGAAGAGTTTAGCATTCTCATGAAAAACAAGTTTGAAATGTCAATGATGGGCGAATTAACATACTTTCTAGTCTTACAGTTAAACAGATGAGTAAGGGTATATTTATACATCAGCCTAAATATGCTAAGGATCTGATTGAGAAATTTGGAATGACTACTAGCAGAGAAGTTAAAATACCTATGGCAACTAACTTCTCTATGGATTCGGAATGAGCGGGGATACCCACGATGCAACGGAGTATCGTGGGTGATTGGATCTCTTCTCTATCTCACCGCAAGTAGACCAGACATAGCCTTTGCAGTTGGGGTATGTGCAAGATTCCAGCCTAACCCCAAGAAAACTCATCCTGAGACGGCTAAGAAAATTCTAAAATATCTCAAAGGAACCTTGCAAGTAGGGTTATGGTACCCACTGATGACAACCTTGAGCCGACGGGTTATTGATTCAGACTTTGGAGGATGTAAGATTGATAGAAAATCCACTTCTCGAACTTGTCAATTCTTAGGCAACAAATTAATTTCTTGGTTATCTAAGAAACAGACATCATTGCCACCTCCACAACCGAAGTCAATACATGGCACCGGAAGTTGTTGCTCTCAACTCCTCCGGATTAGTCAACCTTAGAGACTATAATATTCAAACATTAGTTGTTCCTATTTACTGTGATAGTAATAATGCAATAACAATGACTTACAATCCTGTTTTGCATTCTAGATGTAAGCATATAGACATTAGGCATCATTTCATTAAAGATCATGTTGAGAAGAAAGACATTAGAATTGAGAAGATAGCCACCGAGTCACAAAGAATGATATTCTTACAAAACCATTAGGAGTCTAGGTTTAAAGAATTATGCTTAGAATTAAGGTTACTTGATGCATCATTAGCTGGTTTCTAAATTGTTTGCATTTGATAATTGTATTCCCTATTTATGATCTTTTCATTTCTTTAAATCAATGTCTAGAAAAATTATCGACTAGATATGAGTCAACGGACAATCGTGTAGCCGATATCATTGATTTCCTTTTAGGAATCAAGAATCAAGGATTAGTCATATTGACCTTACTCGACTTGATGATTACTTATCTCGATATTCCGTAAATCGATTAGGGCACAATAGTCACCGATTTCTAGAAAACAGATGACTATCTGCACCCTATCTGATCTACCCATTACTAATAGTTTTGATGAGTTTGTTTTCATAGGAACAGGTATACTGGATCTGTCTCTTAAATCTCTTCAATTAGAAAATCTTCACCTTTGTCTCACCTCAAAACCTTTGTTTTCAAATAATGTTCTTAAGTCAGTGTATTTCAAAGTAATCAGACTTTGTAACTAAACTGGAAATCCTTCGTTAAGTTTTGATTAAAATTTTTTTTTTTTTGTGTTTTTCAAAATCAGACTAGGAGAGAGTTTTGAAAAATATAAGACAAGGTCATTTTGACCAAGTCCGACTTTTACCAAGTCTCGAAATAGAATACCCGATTTGCTAAGAAAGGCACCTCATTGCTTACGTCATGTATACTAATTACTTCGATAAAGCAAGTCTATTAGCCGTCTAATCAGCAGGGATAAACGCTTACTTTTTACACAATTCAAGACGCGTAAAGGCCACGCGCCTGAATTCGAAGCGATTTTCTCGCTAAACCGTCGATGTTTTACACGCGCCTTTTTAAATTAATGGCTTAAAATTAAAACTGCGAGATCGTGCACGTATCGCCTTCCCAACTTTCCTCTCTCTCCTCCGAGTTTAAAATATTACCTTCTTCATTTAAAATTTTCACTTTCACATTTCACTTATCAAAATCCTCTGTAAAAATAACCTTTCTTACAAAAGTTATTCAAATGGCTTCTTCTTCTTCCCAACCCCCTAGAGCTCCCACCTATATAATCGCATCCATTTGCATTTTAAGATGAACACAGAGGCGATTAGAAACAAACTCAAAGCCAAAATGTATGTCGACTTTGAAACCACCCAAGATAGAGAATCCAATGAGATTCTAGGCTTATTTGAAGCATCGAGACTGCGAGGATATTGTGCAATGAAATCGGCAGAAATGTGACTATGGATTTTATAGGTGCAGAGTTTACGCGAATAGCGAGTTTCTCGATAATGGGTTCAGATTATTGTAGAAGGTACTCGATTGGAGTTTACCAAGGAGAATGTGGCTCGGATTCTGGATACAACAATGACGGAGTAAATCCTTTGATTTACAAAGAGGAGGAATGGGAACACTTTTGACATGTTTGCGAGGGTTATGTATAGAGGGACAAGGAGAGACTTAAAGAAGTATATGCCGAGAAGAAAGTATAGATTATTGATGACTATTGTGACCAAGTCCATTCTCGGGGTGATCAAAGTTCACATGATGGTGTGACGAAATCCAGATTGTCTTTGTATGCGCGCCATCTATGACGGAGTCGTGGTAGATTTAGTTGAGGCTGCTGTTCGGGGAGATTGAAGGAGGAAAAGACAAGACCGGTGTTTAACCCTATTGATGCCGATTGGGTTCCTCAATCTGTGAGTCTGCTCAATAAGATCACAATACAGATGGATGGATCGAACAAAAGGGTCCAGACGAGAGAAGGGAAGAAAATACTCCAAGCGTAAGGGCCGCCGACAAAAATGAGAGATCGGGGGATTGCAGATTCAGATGATGAATCGATGAGGCGAGGGCCCGTGAGAAATGAAGCAGCAAGCACTGGGTACAGAGACAGGCAGCCGAGGTACCGTGCCGAGGTACCCGAGGCCGAGATACCCGCACTGAAGTGGATGTACCAAGAAGACACCACCGAGGAAGCAAATGGAGTGGAACTAGAGGTCACCCAACTCAAGAATCCAGACTGACGCTCCACTCCAAAGGAGGTCCGTAGAAGGAGGCTGGTCAAAGCCTGCGGATGTACTTATCGGAGGAGAGTCTTCTCGCAACTCCCTCAAGTTTCTTGTAAGAAGCTGCAACACTACAAATAGCAGAACAAAGAGAGGCGAATCAAGTGCTTGAGGATCGGCTCGGGAGCGAACCGCATCTGCCGAGAGGCAGCCTCTCCAGTACATCATCAAACATCTCTTCATCCGATAAATCCCCACCCACCTTCGCGATGAAGAAGTATCAGTGGTACTTGAGCCTCTTAAATGCCTACTCCCGACATAATCCAAATCCAAACCACTCCACCTCCCACCTCATCTCCCATACCTCGAAATCCCTCCCACCTCCACTCAACCATTCAATTTTCTCGACTTCCTCTTCACTAAATATCCCACTCCCTCACCCCAAATAAGTCCAATACACACTCCTGCACTGATGGATCTCGTAGGAAGCTTTGAGCTCTCCCTACGATCGACGCTCGAAGGAGGCCGGCAGAGCCGATTCCCGAACTTCGCTTTAACCTCAAGTGATGAAGGAATTTATTGAAGTATGGCTGGTCCATCATTTATGGATCGGAGATTTGGAGGAGATGAGCTTGTTCACGAGATGAAGTAGCTGGGAAAATTTCATCTCCCGGGAGAAAGTCATTCTAGAGTCTGCAGGAATCACTTCGATCTCAACCATCCCGTCGAGGAGCAGCTCCCGAACTCCCGAGAAGTCGCCTAGGCTTGCCCGAGATCTCCCCGCCGCCCCTCCCGGCGGCCCAGGATCCACCTTCTCTTCTATACTAAATCACTGGAGAAGAGAGTAGAAGATAAATTCACCCGGATGCTCATGATGAAAACCGCAGACATTGTAGATTCTCACAAGCAGTGTGACAATGGAGGATATGCTAAAAGAATCGAGGTAAATCTCTTATCTTCTATTTCTAATTCTATTAAAATGACTCACAAAGAAGAGTTGGCTGAAGTTAAGAAGGAAGTTGGAGAGTCAAGAGCCAAACCTAAGCCGACAATCAGATCCTGGCCGATGAGATCCTACTCAATCAATCCTCGCCTTCCACCTATTTTACCATTATCAAGGAGCAGCTTGCTATGCTACTTGATGATGTTAAAAAGGGGGAAGATGTGGAGATCGTTAAGGCCGAGCTCAACCAGATTAAACTTTCAGCAGCCTAATCGGATGAGCTCACCGCCCTAAAGATAAGAATTGAGCAGATTGAGGAGGCAATTAGGGCGAGATGAGCTGGCCGTAAAGAAGGAAGCCGAGCTCAAGTCTGAAAGATTTATGGCCAAGATCGAGAGAGAAAGGAGGAAGCCAAAGCCAAAGCCGAGGCCGAGCAGGCAAAGGGTAAGAGCCGATGATAGCGGAGAAAGGGAAAGAGAAGGAGATGGAGAAAGTCGTGTCACCTATCGACAGAGCCTCGATGTCCAAAGTCAGCTGGAAAGAGACCACTTGAGAAATCAGTGAGCGGCTTAGGATAGAGGCAGTAAAGGGACCGACGGATTAAGGCGAGAGAAGGTCTATTATGGCCGAAGGGAAGCCGAAGAAAGATTAAATCTGCAAAAGGAAGCTGGCGAGAATCTTTGTGCAGTTCCGAGAGAAGAAGTGGGTGGTCCCATCGGTTGGAGGAGGAGCAGATCTGACATGGATCGACTGAAGAAAGAACTGATGCTCCTCCAAAGATGATTGCGCATCCAGCATGGGCAGCTGAGTACATGAAGTACGAAGCTAAATGGACCTTCTTCTCGTACATCTCAGAAGGAGTTGGAGCATCATCGACAATGAGACTATAGCTTGGCATGACCGGATGGAGAAGGAAAATCCAAGCTTGTACCGTAAACTTCTGGATGAAGGAGATGAATGGTACAACGTGGATTTGGTTGCTCCGCATTACTCATCCATTCCAATTAAGCTCAATGATGATGGCTCAATTGACAAAGAGTGGATCGTGTCAACTATCAACTATGGGATAAATCAAATGAAGTTGACTCGTCCAAAGGAGATTGTCGAGCTGAGGACGAGGATATTTGATTGGATGCGGCTTAGGAGAAAGATAGATGGGCCAGATTAGATAAGCCAAAATCTTCTTATTTGTTCCATATGTAAAAATGTAAATGTGTTGTATATGAATGAGATGACTGGTTCTTATCGATTTACTTGTTTGTTTTAAAAGTTTTCTTTATTGCTTTAAGAAACTTTAAAATTTTTCTAAGTATATATCATCTCGACAAATTTATCATCTCGTGACTTAAATTTTTTCAAAATTTTTTTAAGTCTAAAATTTTTCTAAGTCCTAAGACTTAATTTTTTTTTTTAATCTTTTGAAAAGTCTTAAGACTTAAGAATTTTTACTTCAAAATTTTCTAAGTGTGAATTAAAGTGCTCCAATTTGAAATAAATCGAATTGATAGTGTGAATGTGTTATGATATGTCTATCCGACTATCTTAAATAACTTTGACTAACATCACCGTGAGTATGTTTCTTTTATAGTTTTAACATCATCAAAAAGGGGAAATTGTTAGATCAAGTAAAGTGTTGATGAGTTAAAAGAACAATCCAGATGAGCGGACAACGTTAAAGAACAATAAGATCGAGTTCAAGATTAAGCCGATCGGGACTAGGTCAGGACCGATCAAGTCACCGGAGACCGGGTTACAAGTCATCCGGAGACAAGCTCAAATCTAGTCATCTGTAGGAGAAAATAATGAAGAGCTCGAGACAAAGGTCTAGACAAGCCGAGTAGAATAAGAAAGGCAAGTCTTCACTAAGTCACTGAGGACGAGTAGAAGAAAACAAATGAGGTCAAGAGCAGCTTCTCAAGATTAAGTTTGTTCAAGATTTTGATTTGTTAGAACCGACTAACAAACTAACTGTCTTTTCGACTTATAAATATGTCTAGTTTTTATTTTTCAATACACTTATGCAAATCTGATTTTTCACATTATTCACTATTCGAGTTCAATCTCGATTCACAAAGTTTTTAAGAGTTTTCAAAAATTCCAAGTGTTTATAGAACACTTCTCTTGTAATCTTCAAAAGCCTTTATTTTTAGGAAAAGAAAAATTGTATTTAGTTTTGATGTGTTAAAAGTGTAAAATAGGATGACCATTTGAGCATCTTGTATAGGCAGTGAAGTATATCCGTAAATAAAACTAAGTATAAATAGTCGACTAGCTCAAGACATCGACAAGGACAAATATCGATGAGGAGAGGAAATCGTATGAGGTCAAGATATCGAACAAGGACAACACAGAGAAGACAATAAATGCGTTACTATAGACAAACACCTAGACAAGAAATGAAGATGAGGACAAGGTGAAGTAAGTATCGAGACGATGAGGTGTTAGAGAAATATTACACAAAGATTCAAGAAGTCGCTTTCAACTAATCAAGAGGAAGTTACAGGACTCGATTATATTGTTATAACCGATCAAAACCGAAATCAAGGAAGTTATAACTACCAAGTGAAGATCTCTATAAATAGGGATAGAAATTAGTTTAGAATTAACTTTTGATACTTTGCACCCATCAATGTACATTTTGTATTCACAAATATTGTTCACATTCACAAACGTTTTTATACGTTTTCGGTTCTTAGTGTTTATAGAACACTTTTCTCATTAAATCTTCAAGCCATAGATATTCGTAAATTAGGAAGAATTCATTGTAAGGCTAAAGATTCAATATTGTAAGTAAGTCAGCGAGAAGGAAGAAAGTGAGTAAGTGAAGGCCCTTCTACAAGATTGAAGAAGGAGAGTGGATGTAGGATTGTTATAATCCGAACCACTATAAATCCTGTGTTCTTTATCGCTTTGATTTACTTGTTTGTTTCTTTTCAATTCTTAGCTTATCATTTACAGATTAATCACAGGATTAAAGTCTAACCTATCTTGTCAAATTGCTTTTGATCTTGTTAATAGTTGAGTTTAGAATTGTTTTCCGCTGTGTTCATCTCGGTACTTTGAATTGATTTTGAAGAGATTCGAAAAATCTACAAAATCTATGCAAACCCCTCTTTCTAGATTTTGTTCTAGAAGGTTAACTCAAGATTTTAATCAACTCAACTTTCTCGGGACCAACAAGTGGTATCGGAGCGGTGTTAAGGTTTCGATATTAATTTTAGGTCTTAACTAAGATCCTGAATTTTATTCTTGATAATCTTTAGTTTCTTTGTTTCACTAATGCTCTACTAACAAAATCTTGCAAGTATTGTGGTTTTTCTCGTTTTATCATGTCTTCTCAGAAAAGCAAGAAATCCAGGAGTTTGCCTGATTTTTCTATAGAAGAATATGATTACTTGGAAGTTTAGAATGGAGAACCATCTTAAAGCGATTCATGACAGAATGGAGGAGGTTCTTGAGGAAGGACCCATCAAGTTTTATCATGGTGGCACAAGTGATGGTACTACTTCACCAAAACAAGAGTTAGGCAGAAAAGAAGAGTTGAGAACTCACTAATGATGAAAGGAAAATTCACAATTTAGATCAAGTTGCAAGAACTGAAATTATTGAAACATTGAGCAAGGATTGGATTGAAAAGGTTAAAAGATGCAAGACTCGCCAAAGAAATGGGAGACTCTTTGCTGGAATTTGTGAAGGATCTCAACAAAGTCAAAGAAAATAAGTTGCGGTCTCTACATGCATTTGACACGTTCAAAATGAAGGATGGTGAAAGCGTGGATCAATTGGACGTAAGACTCGACTAATCTTGTGAACAAAGCGTGAGATTTGGGTAAGACTTACACCGAGAAAGAAATTAACAACAAGGTACTCAGATCATTGAGCAAAAGATGGAGAGAGAAAGCTAATATTCTCAAGGCAACACAAAATTTGTCATCAATATCACATCACACTCTTTTCTCTCATCTTAAAGCAACTGGAATATGACATTCACATTGAAGATGAAGAAGATGAGGCCGAGTCATCTACATCCGGAAAAAGCAGTAGCTTTTGTTCATCAAGATGAATCGAAAAGATCTCTAAAGCATCGATTTGTCCATAAAAGAAGAAATGACTCTTTTGTTGAGAAGGTATGAAAGACTAAAGATGAAGTACAAAAGAAACAAAAGAGACAGATTAGGTCATAGGAACTATAGATCGAGACGAGGATGAAAAGAGTTCGAGATAATGATAAAAGAAGGATCAGTCAAGAAGTCATAAGTCACCTATCGGACGAGGAGATAGTAGTCCAAAAACAGACGAGAGGAGATATATGCTATACATGCAAAGCAAACCTGGTCACTACAGTATGATTGTCCTCAACTCACTCCCGGAGAGAGAAGAAAAGAGGAAGAAAAGAGATAGAAGGTATGCGACCAGAGAGCTCTCCTAGGCGAGAAAGAAGAAGCTCGTGAGACATCATCATCCTCATCCTCATCTGATTTTGGCTCGAGATGATGACATATGTCTAATGGCTAAAGAGGTACATTACTATTCATCATCGAGATAATGACCGTGACACCTTATCTGAAACTGATCCCAGCCTTATTGATAAACTTTTGAAAGATTTGGATATTGCTTTATCCGCTTATAAGCAGATAGAGACTGAAAATCTTAATTTAAAGGATCAAATTTCTGATCTAACAAAAGTCAATCAAACTAAGGAAAGTGAGAAATCGACTGCGTATATTCAAGGGGGAATGTCGATCGAGATGATCACCGATACCTTGTGATAAGACAGATAAGTTAGAACAGAACTGAGTTCTTTAAAAATAAAATTTTCAAAAATCTATTCTGAGAATGAGAATTATAAAAGGACTAACAGAGAATTAAATCTCAAGTTAGGACTCATGAATAATTCTCAAACCACAATAGATAAAATTTTCAAATCTTCACAAAAGTCTAGTGATAAAAGCTGGATTAAGGCTTAGATAGGAGTAAGAAGAATGATCCAATAAAACTTAGGCTCCATTTGGATGGAGTGGATTTGAAATCAATGGATTTGAGGATTATATACCATGCATTCACACAAACTAAAATAAAGAAAAACTAAATGAATGGATTTGATTCACTCAAATATTAAGCATAAGTGGGAGAAGTGGGAGGATTTCAAATGACTAGATTTTGTTGGGTATTTGAAATCCTCCCAATACAAGTAATATTTGTGTGAACCAAATCCATTTGTTTGTTTTTTCTTCATTTTGATTTGTAAATGTATGGTGTATTATCTTCAAATCCCTTGATTTCAAATGACTCCATCCAAATGGAGCCTTAGAGTTTTGTTAAAGCAACTAAACCTAAGGTAGAAACTTTATTAAGTCCCTGGAAACCAAAGGAATTAATTACCTCATCCGATACTTCAAAAGAAAACCAGACGAGGAAAGTAACTCCTAAGGCTAAACCTAAGACTAAATTAAGGATCTATCCTAGGTATAATAGCTTTGATGGAAGAAGCAAATCTTACCCATTCTTACCTAGATTTAAGACAATTTCAAAAGATCAATTAAATAAGATTGATCTTGAAAGTCTTATCTTAGTAGATAGATATGGATGTAAACTTCAATCTATGGTTTTAAGGAACATTGATATATTTGTCTGGATTCCTAAAAATCAACTTAACATGAAAGGACCCAAAGTACAAAGGGTACCTAAGCAATAAATTTGTGATTGCGGGAAGACAAGAAGATAATTGATAGAGGAGACATTCTTGAGGTCATCTCGGTATATCGATGATGGTTGTTCCAAGCACATGACCTATGAAAGAAGACTTCTTTCTAACTATCAAACCATTGATGGACCAAGAGTGATGTTTGGAGATAAAAACTATGGACTTACTAAAGGTGTAGGAACACTAATAATTGGAGATGTTCAAGTTCATGAAGTTTACTACGTGGAAGGATTGAAGCACAACCTACTATCCTGTTTCACAATTTTGTGATAAAGGGTTTTGTGTCAAATTTACTCATAATGCATGCTATGTATTAGATGGTTTAAATGCAAATATCCTATTGGCTGGAGTAAGACAAGGTAACATTTATGTTGCCAACTTCAAAAGCTGTCCTAAGGATACTTGTCTTGTTGCTAAGAGTTGAGATGACTTAAGTTGGCAAAGTGGCAATGCATAACTTGCTCACTTAAACTTCAAAACTCTTAACAAAATAGCAAGGAAATCTTTAGTTAAAGGACTCCATGATAAAATATTTTCAAAGAACCATATATGTGTTTCTTGTCAAAAAGGAAAACAGACCAAAGCTTCTTTTAAAACAATAAGTAGTCCTTCTTCAAAAAGGATTACGGAACTTCTTCATATGGATCTGTTTGGTCCAAGAACTCCTCTCGGCTTTAGTGGAAGAAAATACACCTTAGTAATTGTTGATGATTTTTCAAGATTTACTTGGGTTATTTTCTTGTACAAAAAGAATGAGACTATGTCTAAGATTCCAGGAATTTCTTAAAAAGATTCAAAATGAAAAAGGATTAAATGTTGTTAAAATTAGAAGTGATAAAGGTACGGAATTCCTAAATAAATTGATTTCTAACTACCGCATTGAGAATGGTATAGCTCAGGAAACATCTCAGTAGCAAGGACTCCATAGCAAAATGGAGTTGTTGAGAGAAGAAACAGGACTTTGAAAGAGGCAACTAGAACAATGTTGTCCGAATTCAACACTCCTCATAGGTTTTGGGCGAAGTAGTGAATACAAATTTTGCTATGTTCAAAATAGAAGTCTAATTGTCAAGGATAAGTGTAAAACTCCCTATGAAATTTGGAAGGGAAGATCTCCCAAAATTTCATATTTTCATATATTTGGTTGTAAATGTTTCATACACAACAATGGAAAATCTCAATTAAAAACCTTTGATGCCAAGATAGCGGATGGGATATTCTTAGGATACTCATCTATATCAAAGGCATATAGAGTTTTTAATAAAACAACCTTGTGTGTAGAAAAACACCCCATGTGGTATTTGATGAATCTTCTCTTGAGTTTGATAAGACAGGGAAATCACAAAGATATCGATGATCTGAATCAAATGACTATCAAAAGATCAACCATAAAATTCTACAATCAAGAATCAGATTCAGATGAAGAGGAAGAATCAGACAAAGGAAAAGAACCTGAATGAACTTCCTCAACAATGATCTACCAACCGATCGATTTACCAACGACACATCACCGATCGTGACGAACAACAACATATCACCGGTCAAAGTTGAGTTATCGAATGTAACATAGAATCATCTGAAATAAATAATTCAGACAAGACACCATCCACTATAAAGGATAAAGGTAAGAAAGTAATGTCATATCACCCAGTGAGCGAGATAATTGGAGATTTAGACTCGTGTCCGCACGAGGACCCAACTAAATCAAGATTGTATGTTCAGTTGTTATGTGTCATTAATTGAACCCAAATCAATTACGTAAGCTCTAATCGATTCCAACTAGATTAATGCCATGCAAGAATAACTAAATCGATTTCAAAGACAAGATGTATGGGAGCTTGTTGAAAGACCTCATCATCAAAAAGTCATTGGAACTAAATGGGTTTTTAAAAACAAAAGGGATGAAAACAATATTGTGGTTAGAAATAAGGCCAGACTAGTTGCTTAAGGTTATTCACAATCAAGGTATTGATTATGATGAAACCTTTGCACCCGAGCTTCGTCTGGAAGCCATAAGGTTGTTTTTAGCCTATGCAGCCTTTTAAAAGATTCATAGTTTTTCAAATGGACGTTAAGTCACTTTCTTAAATGGAATCTTAGCTGAGGAAGTTTATGTAGAGCAACTCCCTTGCTTTGTCAAAGGAGACTAGGTCTATAAACTAAGGAAAACTCTATATGGACTTAAACAAGCACCAAGAGCTTGGTATGATACCTTGTCGATTATTTAATTCAAAATGGTTTTGCTAAAGGTAGGATTAATAGAACTCTCTTTAGAAAAGAATTTGGTTGTGATCTTTTGTTAGTTCAAATTTATGTTGATGATATAATTTTTGGATCAACTAACATATCCTTGTGTGAAGAATTTAGTTCTCTTATGAAAAGCAGATTTGAAATGTCCATGATGGGAGAAATGACATATTTTCTTGGACTTCAAGTCAAGCAGACAAAGAAGGGAATATTCATCAACCAAGCCAAATATACAAAGATCTTATTGAAAAATATGGAATAGGTACCGGTGAGAAGCTAAGATACCTATGATGACAAATTTTTCAATGGATCCGAATGAGAAGGAGAAGACACCGATCAAACTAAGTATCGAGGTCTTATTGGTTCTTTATTATATTTAAGCGCTAGTAGACTCTCGATATTTCTTTTGCGGTTGGAGTTTGTGCTCGTTTTCAAGCTAATCCTAAGAAAAGTCATCTTGAAGCGGCAAAGAAAATTCTCAAGTATTTGAAAAGAACATAAATGTTGGATTATGGTATCCGGTGATGACAACTTTGAAGTCTGGATACTCGGTCGGATTTTGATGGGTGTAAGATAGATAGAAAATCTACATCTGGTACTTGCCAATTCCTTGGAAGTAAGCTGATTTCATGGTTGTCTAAGAAACAAACCTCCGTAGCTACTTCCACAATCAAGCTCAAGATATGGCACTGGAAGTTGTTGTTCACAATGATCTGGATAAGCCAACGGCTAAGGGACTATAATATTATCACCAAAGATGTACCTATCTTTTGTGATAGTAATAGTGCCATAGATATTACCCAGAACCCGATTCTACATACAAGATGCAAGCATGTAGATATAAGACACCATTTCATCCGAGACCATGTAGAAAAAGGAGATATCGAGACTTGAGAAGATTCTTACTAATTTTCAAAGAGCGAGACATCTTGACAAAACCACTTTGTGAGACGAGGTTTAAAGAATTATCTGTAGAATTAGGTTTATTAGATGCTTATTCAGTAAATCTCTAATTCTTTGTTTTTTTAATTCTTGTCTCTCTCAACTCTAGTTTATTATGTCTAGAAAGAATTATCGAGACAAGATATGAGTCAAAGGACAATCGGGTAGTGATAACATTTGATCTCCTATCATTGGAATCAAGAATCAAGGATTAGTCATATTGACCATATCCGACTTGATAATTACTTATCGACATAGGTAAATCGAGATAAGGACATAATAGTCAATCGACTTCTAAAGATTCGGATGGCTATTATACCTTATCGACTTACTCTTGTTACTAACGATTTGTCTAAGTGTCTATGATTTCAGCAAGAACAAAGTTTACACATCTCTAAATACAAGACAAGGTCAAGATTATCCAAGTGTTTAAGAAAACAGACGGTGATGCTATCAATCCGCATTTAGGTGAAAGACCGGGAAGTTTCTCCTAAATACTCTTAATTATGAATATTGAATTCATATGATTAATATATGAATTTAATATCATAATTCTCTTTTCATTCATTTAAAATTGAAGTTACTCAGTGTAATAAAATATTTTGTTTTCTAAAAACAATAATATTTTATTTTATCTCTCCAATTAATCAAAAGTAATTTCTCAAATAAGTAACTATGTCAGGAGAGAAGTTACTACGGACAGAAATTTTATCAAATTCATTTTGAAATACGCTGAGTATACTCCACGCGCCGAGAAATGGAGGCGGTTTTACGAAATATGAACCGTCTCAATCTCACGCGCTACATATTAAATAATATTCTATGCACTTTTCAAAATAAATGCCATAATTGCATTAATGGCGATCGAAAGCCTATATTTACACTTTTGCAGGCAATTATTATTCTAATAATTGTTTAGTATTATATTTTCCATATAAATAGACATTCATGTGCATAATTTTCATTTACGCACACATAAAACTCTTCATATTTATTCTCAAAACCTCTCTTTTCCCTCCTAAAAACCTTCAATATTCATCAATGGCGGAATCCAAAAAGAATATCAAGTTTGAATATGACTTGACTTCAATTAGAGATAAAATAAAATCAGAAATGTACGTTGATTGGGATACTACCACCGATGCTGAAACGAGAGAATATAAAACTTGCTTTGGAATCAAGGGGTTTAAAGAAGATCGTACGATGAAACCTGACGAAGAATTTGACGGTGGATGATCTATGTGCCGAAGTTCTGACTGGGGCAAAAGCAACAAATACAGGATTAAAATCTCGAATTAGAACTAAGGAGAAGAAACGAAGAATCGCTTTATCGATTTACGAGATTGGTGCGATTTTAATTTGAGCACCACCGCGACAACCCATTCACTTATAAATCATCGGAATATTTGGAGAGTTTCCGACTAATGGCGAAAAAACTTATTAGAATACAACGGCGAATGCAAGAGGCCAATGTTGAAGAGAAAATACAGATTACTCATGCCGATTCGACAAAGTGTATTACGGGTGAACAACAGAGTCACGATGGGCTAACGAAGCCGAGGATATGCTTTGTCTAAGAGCTATTCTAGATGGGGCTGAAATCAAGCCAGGCAGGCTGGTGTATTCAAGGATAATGGAGGAGAGAAAGAAGTTCATTAAGACTCCAGCCATTCTGCATTTGAAGCTAATGAGATGGTCTCTGACCAAAATTGCAAGTATGATGGCAAGGATCACCATCATACTTGAGCATAAAGTAGGTACGAGATAACCTTGGTGGAGTGTTGGAGTCAAAAAGTACACCAGACAAAAGGAACTTCTAATAAAAGACGAGAAGTCAGTATGGGCGACTCGAAGGAGATGGAGATGCTCTGCACCACCTCCGGCTTCTAAGAAAAAGGCTTCAAAAGCCAAAGAAAGGAGACCAAGATGGTCTTGGTGGATGAATCCTCGTCTGCGAGACGGAGGAAGATGAGGAAGAAGAGGAGAGGGACAGCTTCCCAAGGGGAAGTGTCCCACCCGAGGTAAGTAGGGAGTATCCAGGCGAGACGGAGACTGTGGAAGTCTCATCCGAGGATGAATCAGGAGAAGGGGAAGAAGTTAAATCACCTTCATCATCTTCATCCTCATCCGAGGTTGGAGTATCTAAACCCACCTCTTCCCAACCTGGCGATGAAGGGGCAGATGAGACCGCGCCTCGAGCCTCTAAAACGGTCCACTCCCATAAGTCCACAAACCCAACCCTCATTCGACCCATTCTCTTTCTTACCCTCAACCTCATCCGAACCTGATCTTTACCAAAATTTACCCAACCCATCCTGGGGATATGGGACCAATCGAGACCTCACCGCGGATTCTTGGGAAGAAAATTCTCCTAAGACAAGAATCCACTCTTAAGGACGAGCTTTGAGCTATTGAAGGAGCTTATTGATGTCTATCTGTTAAGAAGACTCAGTGGGATCCTTTGAAGAGACAAATTATTACGATATTTGAAGCAAGGTGAGGGCAACAACCTAGCCTATCCGGGAGAAAGAGGTTCTCAAGAAGGCAAAACTCAAGTCATTCCAAGATATACTAGCTGAAAATACTTTTGTTGATTATATCCTACAAAGAGTATATCTTGGAGATGAGACCCCAGAGGAGGTGGAGAAAGCGGTTGAGAAGGGGAAGAACGAGAAGAAGAATGAAGAGGCTGTTGTTGAGGAGGAAAGGATGGAGAAAGAGTTAAGCTGGTGGAGCTGCCGATGAGCTAGGTGAGATGGATACTGAGGAGGCACAAACGGAGCAAATTGTGGAGGTGCAAACCGAAGCTGAAATCGAGGAAATAGATCCGACTCCATCTCGAAGAACAGATCTTGCCCTCCACATCTGCGTCGTATCCGAAGTGGAAGCTCTCAAAGCGAAGTACAAAATCTCAAGAATGCCTGTCTAAATGCCTTTCAATTGGTTCCTAATGTCATCACATCATCAATCAAGGAGAATATAGAAGCTGCAATTCATGAGAAAACCAAGATTAATCTATATTTCTCTAGGATCGTGCATGCGGAACAAATGGTGAAGTGAAAAAGAAAGTTGCTACGGAGATGAACTCACAAGATGAGTGGGTTAAACGATGCGTTCGATCTGCATATACCGAAATCGGGGATTACATTGAGGATTAAGTGAAAAGAATCTGAAAGCTAAGGAGGCCTCATTTCATCAAGTGCTGAAAATGCACTGGCAATGGAAAAAGATAGACAGACAACCATCTTAAAGCGGTTCATGGATGATGAATTCGAGACGAGCCGAGGTCGGTCAAAAGAAGAGATATGACCAGCTTGATCGTAAGATGGGGTTCGTACGAGAAGAACTCATAGGGCATATAGATCAAGTAGCCACTATTTGCAATACCCGATTTGATGTCAAAAGGGGAAGATAGTGAGCTCAAGAAAAGAGTTGAGTTACAAGAGGATCAGGTGATGGCACTAAATCGAGGATAGATGAGCTTTACAAGAAGCTGTTAAGAGCCGAGGAAGAAAAGAAAAGGCAGCTGAGGAAAAGTCCCAAAGAGCACTAAGGAGACCGAAAAGGAGAATAAATTTGAGTCAACCGAGTCTCGATCTCGAGCCTCGATCTTCCACCTACCGCTGATCCTGCTCCCATTTTATCAATCAAATCCCCTCCATCCTCATCCAAAGCTGGGAAAGCCAAGGCTTCGAGCCAAGTTCAAGACCCGGCCTGAGATGTAAGAAGAGGCAAGAGTGCTTAAGAGGAGAAGGGAAGAAAAAGAAAAGTATAAAAGAAGAGAAGCTAAGAGGAGGAGGGAGCAAGAAAAGGCAGTGGAAAGATGTATGATAGGAAGACGAGGAAGTGGGTTCGAGATCGAAGAACAAAGAAGGAGAAGAAGTCTTTCGCCCATTCCACCGAACAGAAGCCGTGCCCAAGGAAATCCTTCCCATGGATCAACAAGCTAAATGGAGAGCTTATGAAGGGAATGGATCTTCCTGTTTCATGTTTGCAAGAAGATCTCTTGGGGCACGAGATGAGAATATTGCATTTCACGAATGGTTGGAGGCGAAAGATCCAAACTTCTATCATTATTTGATCGACCTCGGAGACTCGAGAATTCAATGTTGACATAGTCGCACCGCCCTATGCAACCATGTCCGCTCCACTCGACGCAAGATGGCCAGTTAGACAGAGAAAAGGTGAAGCGAGATGCTAATCCAAGCCGAGGCTGTGGCTGATCTAGCCAAGGTGGGAAACATTGAGCTTGAAGAATCGTATCTTGATGGATGACAATTTCGAGAAGAAGATAGGTGGTACGATTAAGTCTCTCTCTTTCTCCTCTGAATGTTTGTTGTGAAGATGAAAAATGGAAAATGTGCAAGTCTTGTGAATATTTGTGAAATACATCTTTTTGAACTACTTCCATAAAATTTGAGTGTTTAACTAACTTGTTTTCATAATTTTTTTTTAACTAACTCTTGGTTTAAGTAATCGTCTCATAAATTTATAACACTAAATCATCGAAATCTTCAAATCTTAGTTTATATGTTGTCTTCAAAGTATTTGACCTTAACATTGATCATCTGATTATTAACTACATTACTCGATTATCGTGTATTAAGTACATTGCTCGATTATTAAACTATTGTTCGATTATCCGACTAAGTGACTTAGTTGTATACTTTGTATCATTCTTATATTTTAAAGAGTACTAACAATTTTCTTTTCTTGAGCTGTGTTTTAACATCATCAAAAAGGGGGAAAGTGTTAGGAAAAAAAAAAATTGTATTTAGTTTTGTTGTGTTAAAAGTGTAAAATAGTATGACCAAGCGAGCATCTTGTATAGGCAAGTGAAGTATATACGTGTAAATAAAACTAAGTATAAATAGTCGAGACTAGCTCAAGACATCGACAAGGACAAATATCATGAGGAGAGGAAATCGAGATGAGGTCAAGATATCGAACAAGGACAACACAGAGAAGACAGTCGAAATGCGTTACTATAGACAAACACCTAGACAAGAAATGAAGATGGGGACAAGGTGAAGTAAGTATCGAGACGATGAGGTGTTAGAGAAATATTACACAAAGATTCAAGAAGTCTGTTTGAACTAATCAAGAGGAAGTTACAGACTCGGTTATATTGTTATAAGCGATCAAAATCGAAATCAAGGAAGTTATAACTACCAAGTGAAGATCTCTATAAATAGGGATAGAAATTAGTTTAGAATTAACTTTTGATACTTTGCACCCATCAATGTACATTTTGTATTCACAAATATTGTTCACATTCACAAAGCGTTTTTATACGTTTTCGATTCTTAGTGTTTATAGAACACTTTTCTCATTAAATCTTCAAGCCATAGATATTCGTAAATTAGGAAGAATTCATTGTAAGGTGAAGATTCAATATTGTAAGTAAGTCGGCAAAGGAAGAAAGTAAGTAAGTGAAGGCCCTTCTTCAAGATTGAAGAAGGAGAGTGGATGTAGGATTGTTATAATCCGAACCACTATAAATCCTGTGTTCTTTATCGCTTTGATTTACTTGTTTGTTTCTTTTCAATTCTTAGCTTATCATTTACAGATTAATCACGGGATTAAAGTCTAACCTATCTTGTCGATTGCTTTTGATCTTGTTAATAGTTGAGTTTAAAATTGTTTTCCGCTGTTTTCATCTGGTACTTTGAATTGATTTTGAAGAGATTCGAAAAATCTACAAAATCTATTCAAACCCCCTTTCTAGATTTTGTTCTAGAAGGTTAACTCAAGATTTTAATCAACTCAACTTTCTGGGACCAACATTTATTCACCGTAATTCTTAGATTCATCGGAAGGAGTTAGGAGTACTTTGAAGAGTTGAAGATCAAGTTGTAAGTTGTAAGATTGTAAAGTAAGTAAGCAAGCAGCTAGTGGAGACCCTTCTTCAAAGTTTGGAGAAGGAGAGTGGATGTAAGATTGTTATAATCCGAACCACTATAAAATGCAGTGTTCTTTCGCTTTCATTTACTTTTCTGTTCAATTTACTTTTTCTCATTCAAAGATTAATTTAATCAAAGTTAAAATCAATATCGGTGTTGCTTTTGATCTTATTAAAGTTGAGATTAATATTAAATTCCATTGTGTCACTTTGGTATTTTGAATAAATTTTGAAAGATTTGAAAAATGCGAAAAATCTATTCAACCCCCTTCTAGATTTTTCTTAGAAGACTGATACTTGTTTTACCTAATCAAGCTCAACTAATCGGGACCAACATTTAGTTTATAGAATTTCAAAAAAAAAAGTTAGGTTGTTGATTTTTTTTTTTATGAGATTATAAGTTGGGAAAAATTAGATTAGATCATAATATCGGTCCCAAGAGAATGGGTAACTTGCAAAATAGTTATTTTTAATATTTTTAGTCCCATAATTTTTTTTATATATTTTTGTCCGAGTTTTTGCACTTTTGGTCCCAAAGGACATGTGATATTTTGGAAACAGTCCCAATATTTTTAAATATGACCCCAAAGAAATTTTCTTCCATGTTTGATCCCAAACTTTAATTCAATGGCACTTTCACGGATGCTAACGGCAACATCCATGTACGAGCCACGTGGCCGTTAAATGATTTATAGCTTTAAAAAATGGCTAATTCATTCTTAATTATAGTTTTAAAAAAAGACTTTTTTTTTTTTTGGTCCCACAGACATCTAATGCTTTGAATACGCTCCAAATACTTTTAAATTTGATTCCATATGAAATTTTATTTGCATAATTGGAAAAATTTATCCTAATGCTTTGTTTAATTATATATAAAACATTTATAAAATTTAATAACAAACTCAATAATTTACTCTACATCTTTTATTTAATTAATTTAAAAAAATAAGCAAATTTTTAAAATTAAAATAATTTAATCTAAAAGAATATTTTACAAATATGATATTTAGATCATTCTTCTGCTAGGCAGTATCGTGTCAAAATTACAAAACATAATTTTGTTGGTAAATGAATTTGAAAAAGACTTTGGGACTGAATAACACAATTAGGTAAAGGGTTTTAAGGATAATATAATACTTAAATTAATTTAAATAATAAAAATATTTATAATTCTTAAAAGATTAGTAATAATTATAATTTCTTAGAAGCAATATAAAATAGTTTAAAATCAGATTAATTTTTTTATATAGTATGGTATAAATCGTAATACCAGAATATTAAAGTACAAAATGACATCATTCAATTTTTTTATAAATTTAATATTTATTGACATTGCAAGTGTGATATATAAATATTTAGTAACTAAAATTGATTAAATTGTTTATAAACCTTTTTTTTTTTTTAATAATATACTCCACCATTACAATTTAAATTGCTCAAAATCAAATGATACAAGTTTTAATAAGAGTGTTATTTATTAACATTAGAAGATATAAGGTGAAGGTTAAATGCGTCTTTTCAACTTTATTGAAATGAGTAATTGAGTGGGGAAATTTAATTATAGTAAGAAATTGAGTGTCATGAGGTGTCAATAGAGATGTTTGTATGAGTTTAGTTTGAGAGAATATAGTTGTTTATTATTTTATTTTTTTGCTATTTTGAGTATTATTAAAAAATAAAATTGTAACGTCCATTTTTAGATTTTAAGCAATTTAAACTGTAATGGAGGGAATATTTTTTTATAATATCTTAATAATTTATATAAAGTTAAAAAAAAAAACATAAACGTTATTTTTATTTATTTAGTTACTACTATAATTTTAAGTATTTTTTTAATCTTTTTATTTCTGGTTTTAAAAGATTAAAATTACTTTGATTTTTTCAGAAACAATATTATAGTTTTTTTCACAAAAACTGATAAAAATAATTTCAAAAACATGAAAATTTGTTTATATAATAAAATTAATTATAATTTTAAAATAATAAACACATATTAATTGAAACTCTAAAAATACATATTTTGTTTAGGTAGTGGTGGTTCAACAATTGATCAAGATGGTGGAAAAAATAGATTGAAATAGGTGAAAAAATTAATTTTTTCCATCAAAATGATTCCAATGGGATCCCATATATGCTAGTAGTTTCCTGCCATAACTGTTTAGTTGAAGTTTACAAACCTATGGGACCAAATTTGAAAATCTGTTTAATTTGTTAATTTTTTTTTATTAACTGGTGTAATGTTTGGCACCAAATATGCAAGTGTATTTAATGTCTTTATTAACAACGGGACTAAATGTGGGAGCAAAAATTTCTTTGGGACCATATTTAAAAATATTGGGACCGTTTTCAATATATATATCGAGATGTCCTATGAGACCAAAAGTGCGAAAAGCTCTTTTGATCCTAAAAGAATGATAAAATTAGAGTTTTGATCACACGAGAACATGAAAAATTACGAAGTAGTCTCATGAGAATAGACCCTCATGAAAATGGTCCCCTTTTTTTTTAACAATTATAGTCATTTTTGTATAAAAAGTGTAAAAATTATTCTTGTGGCCGGTTTGTAATTAAAATACACAAAAATTGTTCATTTTCGAGCATGTATGTATGGTACCAAAAGTTTATATAATGAAAAAAATTCTCTTGGGACCAAAGCTGCAATATATACCCCATGAGTCCATTTGGATAAGAGTCATTTCAAATCAAGGGATTTGATAATAATCCACCATACATTCACAAATCAAAATGGAGAAAAGCTAAATGAATGTATTTGGTTCACACAAGTATTTGAAATCCTTCCTTTGTAAGTAATATTTGTGTGAACCAAATTCATTCATTTAGTTTTTCTCCATTTTGATTTGTGAATGTATGATGTATCATTCTAAAATCCCTCGATTTCAAATGACTCCATCCAAATAGAGCCTAAGAGAATGAGGTAATATTACAATTTTAGTCATAAACATTAACGGATTGAACCAAAAGCAATATACCAAATTTTATTTTAAGGTTTTATAAATTATTAAAAATCTCATAAATTTTTCAAAACATCTTATAAGATCAGTGAAACACCCTTTAAGCGAGATGGTTGGTTAATTAGAGCTTAGAGTAGCCTTTAGTAACCAAAATAGCATTAACAATAATTTGATATGGTCGAGGTTGATGTATACGAGAGAGATTGTTTTTAAGCTAAAACTCTCACTTATACCATTTGAAATAGCTTTGATTGAAGATAAATATAAGCTATGAATAAACATAATGAATGAACGACTTAAAATGTAAAAAACACCAAGAATTAGAGTGAAGTAAATTAATAATTAGGGACTATTACACTGTGGTACATGGTATTTCAATGCAGTGCAAAAAAAAAAAAAAAAAAAAAAAAAACCGGAGGCCCCATATATTACACTGATTTTCCATTTCGCCCTCATTTTCCTTCTCGCTTCTTTGGTTTCTCTCTCTCTCTAACAACTCCCTTTTCTCTCTCCACCGGGAAATTAAATGCGTCCAAAATCTCCATGTCATCAAATCAGTCTCCTCTCTCTCTCTCTCTCTCTCTCTCTCTCTCTCTCTCTCTCTCTCTCTCTCTCTCTCTTTTTATTCAAAATTTTCCTTCTTTTGTATAATATTTTTGACTCAATAAGCATTTTTCCTTCTTTCGTTCTCGGCAATGCTTTCCAGAAAATTTTAGAAGAATTAATCTCCTCTGTTTTGTTTTTATGTAGTATTCGATTGTTGGTTTTCTCTTTTTTTTTTTTTTTTTTTTTTTAACAAATTTGAATCCCTTGTTATGCTCCTTATTATGAGTGATCCATCCATCATAATTTTTGCAGTCAAATTCAATGGTAGAATGAACTTGATATCTCGTTGGTAATACTCTAACCTTCTTCCATCCGACTTCCAAGATTATGAATTAGTGGCCGTGAGTCAAGCAAGGTGAGTTTTCTCTCTCATGCTCAATAGGGTGTTTGAATAATTGTTTATTGGAGTCGGATAAGGATATTGTTAACGTACATTATATGTGCAAGGCGCTCTTCTAATGTACGTGGTTGATGTTGAGATATCTGTTAACCTTGTTAAAGTACGTGATCGACCATTTTGGAGAATAATGATACTTGGTTGTTGCTTGTCCGATAAAGAAGATGGTGTGTGCGATGTATCTATTGTTGTTTCTAAGCCGAGATAATGTTTCTAGTGCTCCCTTTAGTAAAACTAGCCATCTATTTGATGGTTGGGTTGATCTAAGAAAGGGTGGGGTGGGAACGGTTTTTTACGGTGGTGCGGTAGAATTTAGGGAGTCCTTGATTAAGTATGCAACACGTTTGAGGTTCTTGTATAAGTATGTTAGAAATACCGATAAGTATATATACGTGGTGTGAAACCCATATATACGTGGTTTGCAACCCATCATACAATCTCCTTCGCCTATCACGTTGATTAGTGTGAAAATTACTTGAAATTCATGTGATTTATTTGCTTAATTTAATAGAATTTCTTGCATTTATTTACACTAAATTGACTAATTACACTTGAAATGAGAAAGGTTGTGTTTTATTATTTTTGTAGGTAAATTGAGCATTTTTAGAACTTAATACAAGCCCATTATTTTTGTGAAGTCAATTAAAGAAGAATTTAAGAGACAAGACAAAATACGAGAAACAGAAGAAAAATGATTTGAGGCCCAAATTACTAACCAAAAGTTGAAAGCCCATTTACATTTGATTAATTGGGCCCATTTGCAATTGTCATGGCAATTAGAAGAAGGCCCAGGTTATTTCCACACACCAAATTTTGAGTACACGCACTTATCCAAGTAGACACACAAAATTTACAAGTACACACCCACGAAATTTCACAACTACCCTCCCACTAACCACGATCTCGTATACGTAGTTAATTAATAAAAATAGTGTTGGAAATTGGTTGGAATTTGGGTGTTGACCCAAGTTTGACAAAATTTATTGTGATAATCCATTTGTGGAAAATGAAAATAAATTGCAAATTGTGAATCTACATTCGGATTAGATGAATTTAATATATTGATTTGCTCAAAATCAATTTCGGGTGAATGAGATATTAATACTTGAAGTTAGCAATTTATTACATAATTTAATTGGAATTGAAGAGTTGAAATGTGGGGAAGAAGGAAATAAGTTTCCTTGTCCCACATAGGAAAATTAGAAAAGTTTTTCCTTCCATATAAGTAGACTTGTGAGTATTATATTAAATTAACTAAAGTCAATATGATGGTGGTGCTATGGTTAGCCCAAAGGGCTAACCCAAAAGTCCATTGACCGCACGCGCACGGCGCGGGCACGTGCACGCGCACGTCGCACTTAGTCGCATTGGGCGCTTTAGAGGCGCACTTTGCACTTTGCACTTCACACGTACGCATCGTCACGAGGAGCCTTCTTAATTTTGGCCAAAATTGGCTCGATCATGGCTTATGCTCTTGGACCGATGGCGGTTCGGGCCAAGCCGAACCGATGCGGCGTTTGGACCCAACCTGGTCCACGCGGCCGACGGGTGCAATGGTTCGGGTTCGAACCATGGGACGCGATCAGGACCGTGCGATGCGATCGAACGAACCAGATTTAATTATGGCCAACCGAAGGGGTGCATAGACTAAAGCGAATGGGTGCATCCAAAGAGCCACCACAACTCTTCAAAATCTATAAATACATCCCCATAGATGCCTTCATTTTTCACTTCAATTTCAAGAGTATTCTTAAAGCATACTAGCAAAAGCATTTATGACTTTCATTAGAGTCAATTCCAGAAAGTTCCGATACCCGAGTCCGTTCGCCGATAACTTCCGGATCGTAGTGCAATGGCCGCGAAGTTCTAAAGTCGTTGTATCTTGGGGACGATTGCCTTGGTTCCGTATTGCACCTAGTACGGGCAATTTCGTCTTATGGAAAGAGAGTCAAACTCTTGCCTCGACTTTCTAGTTCGTGTCTTTTCGTATTCGTATATACTCCTCATTTCCAACAATCGTAAGACAAGATTTTGTGTATTCGAAGATGTCTACTTCTTCTACTCCTACCATTCCTGCCGCCCACTCTGAAAAACCGCAAAATTTGTCGGTACTAATTTCAAGAGATGGCAGCAGAAATGCTATTCTACTTGACCACCCTCAATCTTTCTCGATTCTTGAGGGAAGATCCTCCTACTGAGGAGGGAAGCAACGACCAACAGCGGTTGAATACTATCGACGCATGGAATCACGGTGACTTCCTGTGTCGTAACTACATCCCGAATGGGCTAGACGACTCAATGTATAGCGCCTATGCCACCGAGGAACACCGCCGAGGACTTATGGCGGTCTTTGGACAAGAAGTACAAAAGCGGAGGATGCCGGAATGAAGAAGTTCATTGTTGGACGATTCCTCGACTTCAAAATGACTCGATTCAAAACGGTCATGGAACAAGTCCGAGAGTTGCAGCTGATTCTTCATGAGATTCATGCCGAAGGTATGCAACTATCTGAATTTTTCCAAGTAGCCGCCCTAATAGAGAAGCTACCACCTCTATGGAAGGAGTTCAAAACTACCTCAAGCATAAACGCAAGGAAATGGGGCTTGAGGACTTGATCGTGAGACTAAGGATCGAGGAAGATAACCGAAAATCCAAGTCAAGAGCAACAAGAAAAATGAAGAGGCACGAGTAAATTTGGCCGAGTCCGGGAAGGGCAAGAAGAGGAAACGTGTTGGCAAACAATAGAAACCTCGAGAAAAAAGTTTAAGGGCAATCATTACAAGCGTGATAAGCCCAAACACAAAGCAAATGAGTGCCGATGACCAAAGAAGGCCGAGCAAAATCAGACCAACCTTGCCGAGCACAAGACCCCGAACGAAGATGTATTTGAAATGGACCTATCTGCCGTCGTGTTCAAGGCAAATTTAGTGGATAATTGATTGGAGTGAATTGATACATGTTTATATGGCCAATTTTAGTGCAAAAAGTGAGCTAAAGTGTGATTTTTGTGCCTAAATGTGAAGAGTATCACTCTTTTGCCTAAAAAGTATTACTTTGTGTGGTTTTGATGTATTTCGCCCGTTTTGCGAGTAAATCGGTGGAATTTTGCCAAACCGAGAGTACCGGTATTCTTAGAATGAAAAGACGAACATACGGGATGAAAACGGGGGTCGGGCCCTGAGCCCTTCTCAATAAAAATGCCCTGGTCTCGGGTTGGAGTCGAGGGTGCACAGACTTCGACTCGAGGTTCATGCCGGAGGGAAACAATTTCAAAAAGACAGGATCCTCGACTCGAGGGAGGAGCCTCGAGTCGAGGGATAGGAAAATGCAGTGAGGCTCGACTGAGGGCGAAGCCTCGACTCGAGGCAGAGAGATTTTTAAAGAAACGTGTTAGCGACTTTTAGGCCTCGACTCGAGGGCCTGAAGCTCGACTCGAGGAGTGCCCAAAACCGAAAAATTCAGTTTTAAGCCATTGGAAGCCAAAACAGAGGGAGATTGATTCTAGCAATTGAGAGCTTTCTAGGAGTTTCTTTGAGCGAATTTTACATTTTGTAGCTTGAATTTACTTGTAATTGCATTAGATTGTTAGAATTGAGATAGATTCCACATTTAGTTCATTAGATTAGTAGATTGGTTGATTGTAATTGAAGTTTGCAGCTGAGAATTGGGAAGAATTGAAGTTGTATTGGAGCATTGTACAAGATTAATCATTCTTATTTTTGCCTATTGAAGCTTAATTGGTGATGTTCTTACCCTTTGATCTCTTTAATTCATTGCTTGTAGTGATTAGATTGTTTATTGCTTTCTTAGATTTTCTAGTCATGGCTTTTGCTTGTAGCACCATGGGCTAATAGCTTTGTGCTTGGGATAATTGAAATTAGGGATGAAGTGATTGCCTCATGTTATGATTGTTGATAATTGTGATCAATTGAATTAGATTGCTCCCTAATTGTGATTCTTAATTGTGCTTCATGAAAAATTGACTCTTTTTATTAATGGTTGATCACCCTAGCAATAGGCGAGAGTTGAGCTAACGTGATTAGGTGTTAATCGGGTTTCAATTTTGCATGATTGTATGAATTGGGGACTTCTACATTGAGAGATGGGAAGAACTAAGGATACTCACATTAGGCATTGTGATATTAATGGAGTGATTAATTTCATGATGGTTTATGCTTTCTAATTTGATTGATTTGCATTTGGATACAATCATAGCTTGTTAATCATGGATTCCTTGATGGAGATTATCCCTTGCACCCAATTCACCCATTGATTTTAGTCTATTTGATCTTGCATTCTAAGTGTTTAATAAATTATTTGCATAAACTTGCCATTTAATTTCTTGCAATTTGTAGTGATTTAGTTCAAGAGCTTGTTGCAACTTTAGCCATTTAGAACTCTTATCCTTAAATTTCGTTTGCATACTTTCTCCCTTGGGTTCGATATTTTTGTTGATTGGTCTTAATAACTCTTACCCTATACACTCCAATCAATAATCCGAGGGAGTGGTGGGTCGACACTGGAGCTACCCGTCATATTTGTTCGTACAAGGAATTGTTCTCCACTTACCAATCGATCAATGGGAGACAAATTGACTCTTCATGGGCAACTCTGCAACATCAAAAGTGGTCGGATTGGGAAAAGTGGTGCGAAGATGACCTCGGGCAAAGAACTAATTCTCAAGGATGTGCTGCATGTCCTAGACATTCGTAAGAACTTAGTCTCCAGCTCGCTATTGAGCAAAGCCGAATTTAGGCTTGTGTTTGAAGTCGATAAAGTTGTAATGACCAAATGTGGTCAATTCATAGGAAAATGGTACCTCGAGAAGGGCCTTTTCAAATTGAATGTACTCACCGTAAAACGTGATTTCAAAAGTAATGAAAGTAATGTTAACTACTTGCTTGAGTGTTCTAATTTATGGCATGGTAGATTAGGACATGTAAATCTAAATAAACTAAAACAATTAGTAAGTTTAGATTTACTCCTGCAATGGAATTTGAATCTCAAAGGTGTGAGATATGTGTTGAGGCAAAATTGGCCAAAGCTCCTTTTCATTCAAAGTGGTGTTGAATCAAGAAGTTTTGATGAGTTAAAAGAAGCGGCTCGGTGATCGGGCGACCGAAGAACAACTAAGTTTAAGCTAGGGTGATCGAGACGGAGTCGAGAACAAATCTAATCAGCTGAGATCTAGTCATCTGTAGGAGACAAACATGAAGAGCTCGAGACAAGGTTGAGATAAGTGAGTAGAATAAGAAAGACGAATCTTCACTAAGTCGGCTACGAGATGAGGAGAGCAAGGACAATCGAGGACTCGGCGGTTTTCAAGTTTAAGTTTGTAAAAGAAATTTTAGTTTGTTAGAACTAACTAACAAACTAACTGTCTTTTCGAACTTATAAATAGGTCTAGGCACTTCATTTTTTTATAGATACATAGAACATTTTACTGAATACAATATACACAGATTTCACAAGTTATTTTCTAAGATCACAAGTTTTCAAATCACAAGATTTCTTCATAGAATTATTAGTGTTAATAGAACACTTCACTTCACATCTTCAAAAAAAAAAAAAAAACACATCTTATTCTTAGAGTTAGATTTCAAAGTTGATTAGATTTTTGAAGAGTTGAAGATCAAGTTGTAATTTGTAAAGTTTGTTATAATCCGAACCACTATAAAATCTGGTGTTCTTTACTTCTTTCTTTTAATTTCGCTCAAGTTACAATTTGTTAATTCAAGATTAAATTTCAGAATCTTAGCTAAAATCAATATCAACATTGCTTTTGATCTTGTTAAAAGTTGAGTTTAAATTTATTTTCCATTGTGATTAATACGATACTTTGAATTGATTTTGAAAAGATAAAAAAATCTACAAAATCTATTCAAACCCCCTTTCTAGATTTTGTTCTAGAAGGTTATCTCAAGGTTTTAATCAACTCAACATTCGAGGACCAACAAGTGGTATCGGAGCGGTGTTAAGGCATTACGATATTGATTTTAGGTCTTGAATAAGATTCTGAAATTATCTTGATTTTCTTCATTTTCTTCTTTACTACTAACAATGCTACTAATTAGTTTGTGGAGTATTTTGTTCCTTTGTTTCATCATGTCATCGGGAAAAACAAGAAGTCAAGGAATCTTCCTGAATTCTCTATTGAAGATTACGATTCGGAAATTTAGGATGAAGAATCACCTAAAAGCCATTCATGATAGGATGGAAGAGGTTCTTGAAGAGGGACCTATAAAATTTTATCATGGAGGAACTAGACTGGGTAGTCGAGTGAATCCAGGACCAAACAAGAAAAGAAGAGCTCGAGTTAACAAATGATGAAAGAAAGGTCCATAATCTTGATCAAGTAGCTCGAACTGAGATCATTGAGACTCTAAGTAAGGATTGGATTGAAAAGGTTAAAAGATGCAAGACTCGCCAAAGAAATGTGGGAGACTCTTGTCGGAATTTGTGAAGGATCTGAACAGTCAAAGAAAATAAGCTTTAGTCTGTTCTACATACATTTGACACATTCAAAATGAAGGATGGTGAGACCGTAGATCAATTGGACTTGAGACTCGACTAATCTTGTGAACAAAGCGGCCGATTTGGGTAAGACTTACACCGAGAAAGAAATTAACAACAAGATACTCGAGATCTTTGAACAAAGATGGAGAGAGAAAGCTAATATTCTCAAGGCAACACAGAATTTGTCATCAATATCACATTACACTCTTTTCTCTCATCTTAAAGCAACTGGAATATGACATTCACATTGAAGATGAAGAAGATGAGGCAGAGTAATCTACATCCGGAAAAACAAGAGCATTTGTTCATAAAGATGAATCAAAATATCTCTAAAGCATCCGATTTGTCCATTAAAGAGGAAATGACTCTTTTGTTGAAAAGGTATGAAAGACTCAAGATGAAGTACAAAAGAAACAAAAGAGACAGATTAGGTAGGACTTATAGATCAGACAGGATGAAAAGAGTTCGAGATAATGATAAAAAGAAGGATCACCAAGAAGTTATAAGTCACCTATCGACGAGGAGAGAGTAGTCCAAAACAGACAGAGGAGATATATGTTATACATGCAGCAAACATGGTCACTACAGCCTATAATTGTCCTCAACTCACTCCCAGAGAGAGAGAAGAAAAGAGGAAGAAAAGAGATAGAAGGTATCTTTGACCAGAGAGCTCTCCTAGCTGAAAAGAAGAAGCTCATGAGACATCATCATCCTCATCCTCATCTGATTTTGGGTCGATGATGACATATGTCTAATGGCTAAAGAGGAAGATAAGAAGATAGTTGATAGAGGAGACAATCTTGAGGTCATCTCGTACATTGATAGTGGTCGTTCCAAGCACGTGACCTATGAAAGAAGACTTCTCTCTAACTATCAAACCATTGATGGACCGAGAGTGATGTTTGGTGATAACAACTATGGACTTACTAAAGGTGTAGGAACACTAATGATTGAAGATGTTCAAGTTCATGAAGTTTACTACGTGGAAGGATTGAAGCACAACCTACTATCTGCTTCACAATTTTGTGATAAAGGGTTTTGTGTTAAATTTACTCATAATGCATGCTATGTATTAGATGGTTTAAATGAAAATATTCTATTGGCTGGAGTAAGACAAGGTAACATTTATGTTGCTAATTTCAAAAGTCGGTCCTAAAGATACTTGTCTTGTTGCTAAGAGTTCGAGATGACTTAAGTTGGTGGGCACGGATGACTTGGTCACTTAAACTTCAAAACTCTTTACAAAATTGCAAGAAAATCTTTAGTTAAAGGAATCCTCGATAAAATATTTTCAAAGAACCATGTATGTGTTTCTTGTCAAAAAGGAAAACAGACCAAAGCTTCTTTTAAAACAATAAGTAGTCCTTCTTCGTAAAGGATTCTCGAACATCTTCATATGGATCTGTTTGGTCCAAAGAACTCCTCTCAACTTTAGTGGGAGAAAATATACCTTAGTAATTGTTGATGACTTTTCAAGATTTACTTGGGTCATTTTCTTGTACAAAAAGAATGAGACTATGACTAAGATTCCAGAATTTCTTAAAAAGATTCAAAATGAAAAGGTATTAAATATTGTTAAAATTAGAAGTGATAAAGGTACTGAATTTCTAAATAAATTGATTTCTAACTATTGCATTGAGAATGACATAGCTCAGAAACATCTCAGCAAGGACTCCACAAAGCAAAATGGAGTTGTTGAGAGAAGAAACAGACCTTGAAAGAGGCAGCTAGAACAATGTTATCTCGAATTCAACACTCCTCATAGGTTTTGGGCGTATGTGAATACAAATGCTATGTTCGTAATAGTCCGATTGTCAAGGATAAGTGTAAAACTCCCTATGAAATTTGGAAGGGAAGATCTCCCAAAATTTCATATTTTCATATATTTGGTTGTAAATGTTTCATACACAACAATGGGAAATCTCAATTAAAAACCTTTGATGCCAAGATAGCAGATGGGATATTCTTAGGATACTCATCTATATCAAAGGCATATAGAGTTTTTAATAAGACAACCTTGTGTGTAGAAGAAACACCTCATGTGGTATTTGATGAATCTTCTTTTGAGATTGATAAGACAGGACATCACAAAAATATCGGATGATCCGGATCGATGACTATCAAAGGATCAACCATAAAATTCTACAATCAAGAATCAGATTCGGATGAAGAGGAAGAATCGAGACAAAGGAAAGGAACCTGAAAGAACTTCCTCAACAAATGATCTACCAACCGATCAGCGACCAATGACACATCACCGATCGTACGACCAAAACCACATCACCGATCGGGTAGAGTTATCAAGGTAACATAGAATCATCCGAAATAAATAATTTAGACAAGACACCATCTACCGTAAAAGATAAAGGTAAGAAAGTAATGTCATATCACCCAATTGAAAGCAGATAATTGGAGATTTAGACTCTTGTGTCCAGATGAGGACCCAACTAAATCAAGATTGTATGTTCGGTTGCTATGTGTCATTACTTGAACCTAAATCAATTACGTAAGCTCTAATCGATTCCAACCGGATTAATGCCATGCAAGAAGAACTAAATCGGGCCAAAGACAAGATGTGTGGGAGCTTGTTGAAAGACCTCATCATCAAAAGTCATTGGAACTAAATGGGTCTTTAAAAATAAAAGGGATGAAAACAATATTGTGGTTAGAAATAAGGCCGACTAGTTGCTCAAGGTTATTCACAATCGAGAGGTTATTGATTATGATGAAACCTTTGCACCGTATGCTCGTCTGGAAGCCATAAGATTGTTTTTAGCCTATGCTACTTTTAAAAGATTCATAGTTTTTCAAATGGATATTAAGTCAGCTTTCTTAAATGGAATCCTAGCCGAGGATGTTTATGTAGAGCAACCCCGGCTTTGTCAAAGGAGACAAGGTTTATAAACTAAGGAAAGCTCTATATGGACATAAACAAGCACCAAGAGCTTGGTATGACACCTTGTCTGATTATTTAATTCAAAATGGTTTTTTTAAAGGTAGAATTGATAGAACTCTCTTTAGAAAAGAATTTGGTTGTGATCTTTTGTTAGTTCAAATTTATGTTGATGATATAATTTTTGGATCAACTAACATATCTTTATGTGAAGAATTTAGTAGTCTTATGAAAAGCAGATTTGAAATGTCCATGATGGGAGAAATGACATATTTTCTTGGACTTCATGTCAAACAGACAAAGAAGGGAATATTCATCAACCAAGCCAAATATACAAAGAATTTATTGAAAAATATGGAATAGGTACCGGTAGAAGCTAAGATACCTATGATGACAAATTTTTCAATGGATCCGTATGAGAAGGAGAAGACACTAATCAAACCGAGTATCGAGGTCTTATTGGTTCTTTATTATATTTAACTGCTAGTAGACCTGATATTTCATTTGCGGTTGGAGTCTCGTGCTCGATTTCAAGCTAATCCTAAGAAAAGCCATCTTGAAGCAAAGAAAGAAAATCCTCAAGTATTTGAAAGGAACAAGAATGTTGGATTGTGGTATCCAAATGATGACAACTTTGAGCCGTCTGGATACTCGTATTCGGATTTTCAAAGCGGGTGTAAGATAGATAGAAAGTCTACATCCGGTACTTGCCAATTTCTTGGAAGTAAGCTGATTTCATGGTTGTCTAAGAAACAAACCTCTGTAGCTACTTCCACAACCGAAGCCGAGTATATGGCGGTACGGAAGTTGTTGTTCACAAATGATCTGGATAAGTCAACAACTAAGGGACTATAATATTATCACCAAAGATGTACCTATCTTTTGTGATAGTAATAGTGCCATAGCTATTACTTAGAACCCATTCCTTCATACAAGATGCAAGCATGTAGATATCGACACCCGCTCATCCGAGACCATGTAGAAAAAGGAGATATCAGACTTGAGAAGATCTTGACCGACTTTCAAAGAGCAGACATCTTGACAAAACCACCGGCAGAGACGAGGTTTAAAGATTATCTCAGAGAATTAGGTTTATTAGATGCTTCTTTAGTAAATCTCTAATTCGCTTTTTTAATTCTTGTCTCTCTCAATTTAGTTTTATTATGTCTAGAAAGAATTATCGACTAGATCTCGAGTCAAAGGACAATCGGTGATATCATTGATTTCTTTTAGGAATCAAGAATCAAGGATTAGTCATATTGACCTTATCGACATGATAATTGCTTATCTCGACATATGGTAAATCGCATAAGGGCACAATAGTCAACTGATTTTCCGAAAAACAGATGACTATCTCGCACCCTATCCGATCTACCTCAAGCTACTAATGGTTTTCCTTGAGTCTATATCTTTGCAGGAATAGGTCACGCATCATACTGCTTCACCTCATTTGTTCTCAAATCCTTTATTCGCACACTTTAGTCTTCTAAAATAAACTCCATTTTTTTAAAAAAAAAAATCTTTTTGGAATGATTGATTGGAAATCCCATCTTTAGAAAATCAAGTCTAAGTCTGCTTTATTTAAAATTGTCTTTAAGATTGCTAAAAAGTTGAACTTAAGTTGTTTTTTTAAAATCGACAGTTACTTTATCGATGACTTTTTCAACTCATCTGCTTCTAAACTCATCTCGATTTGCAAACCCTTAGTCGAAGTAAGGTAACCCTAGGCCGACGTCGGTATACATACTTCCCCGCATAAAGTAACCTACATCTCACAAATCAACAGTCTATAAAGTAACTATTTACGCATTCCAAAGGCAATTAACATCCACGCGCTGAATCCTAATCGCTTATCTTAATTTTTAACCGTTGATTTATGCGCAGTAAAAACTTTTGAATAAATGGCTCGAGATTAATTCAAATTTTCTAAAATGGCGGTTTCTCTTTCCAATCTTCCCCTATAAATACATCGTCTTCCTTAAACAAACTTTTTCACTTTCGTAAATCCTTACAAACTCTCTCGCAAAATTTTCAAAATTCTTATTTGATCATTTCATGAGCACTTTTCAAAAACAAATAGGAGTTACAACGAGATGTATAATAAGAAGATCAAATCGGAAGATGTATGTGGATTTCAAACAACTTCCGATGGTGAATCAAGGGAGATATTGGAGTTATTGGAGAGGGTCGGATTGAGGACATTCTGCTCCAAGAAATCCTCCAATAAAACACCGGATATATGGGGAATCGAGTTCTACGTTAATGGAACGTTCGAGAATGGAGTCTTTAAAACCAGAGTATATGGAGAGGTTTTAATCACATTACTCGGTGGAGGTGGCTAGGATTTTTGATACAAGTAGTGAAGGGGTGAACCCCTCACCTATAAGTCTGATGAATGGGTAGAATCATTCGAGATGATTGCCCTAATTCCATGAGGGACCGCGATCGGAGCTGAAGAAGATGATGCTCCGACGGAGGTATCGACTTCCGATGACCATCGTAACAAAGGTCATCTTGGGAGAACAAAGTTCTCATAATGGGCCGACCACTGCACTATGTGTCATGAGGACGATACTAGATGGGGTCCAAGCTAATCGGGCTGGGATGCTCTTGGAGAAGCTAGAGACAGAAAGGAAAAGGTTGGAGGTAGTTGGAGGAAAGTGGTAGGCGAGGTCGATCACCAGCCTATTCAATAAGGTGACCGTGATCATGGAGGACCCGCTGTCACCGAGATCAATCGGGTCGATGGAGTTAGGCCCTATACAAAACAAAAGGGGATTCTGATGAAGGATGAACCTCTTGGGGCTCCACCGATTCAGACGAAGGTGGAGCCGAGGTAGGAGCTCGGGCACCACCGCCAAGAAGGCCGAGGAGGAGGAAGAAGAGGAGAGAGAGGAAGAGCCGCCGACAGTGAGCTCGAGCCAGCCGATGAAGTAAGGAGAAGGCGCCAAGGAGGAGGAGGTTGGTTAAAACCTCCGAGGCTGGGCGGGACGTCTCGCCGACCAGCCAAGTCTCCTACCCGAAGAGGTAACCACGCCGAAGATTGCAGCACAGGTGGTTCAACCGGAGGAGGTCCAGGACATAAGCTCGGAGGACCCCTTCCCCACCCACAGACAGTACAATTTTCCCCCTCCCCTCTCCGTGCCACTGCAATGAAGAGGTGTCCCAGGCCGGCACCTCGCAGCCTCTAAAATAGCCTACTCCCAAAATAGTCCAAGTCCCAACCTCATCTACCCTACCCCAAACCCAAACTTCATCCCCCCACCATCTCCATCTCGTATGCCGTCCTTCCTAACAGATCGATTCGCCCCAACTCCCATATCCATCTCCCCACCAAATTTACCCATATCCTCCCAAACTCAACCCATATTACCCCAAACAACCCCATCTCCCCCACCCACTACTTCACATATTCCACCCCCACCATCTTCCCTCCATCGAAGAATCCATGCTGAGAAGGAAAAGTATGAGAAGCAGGAGAAGAAAAGGCTGAAGCCGGGGAAAGCCGAGTGAAGTGGGACAGGATTCCCGTAAGTGGGTATCCAAAGCACTGATGAAGCGGACTTCCGCCCCGTCCACCGCACTTCACCTCCAAAGATGGTATTAGGGAAATACACAAGCGAATACAAGAAGCTAGCCCTGGATGCCGAGATGGATGTACTACCGGTACATCTTGAAGGCATCGCCATCCGGAGCAAACGATGAAGACATGAGCCGGCACGAGTGGATGGAAAAGGAGGATGCCGATTGTATGGGAAGTCTGCTTGATGAGGCGCACAATGTGTTCAATCGTGACTTAGTTGCACCACCTATGAGCAAGTGACCCCCAAGCCGAAAGAAGACGGCTCTCCCGATCTGGAATGGGTCAAGACGGTTATAGCCAAAGCAAAAAGAGAAACCGAGCTCACATATGAAGAAGAGCTTAAATAGCTAAGAGCAAGGATTTTCAACTGGCCGAACATTCCGAGAGGCCACCGATGGGGAATCGATAGAACAGGATTTTCTATTCCTTATCTTTTTATTTTCTATCAATCTTCTAATTGTAAATCAGAAATTTGTGAATGAATATATTTGGACTTATGTGAATCACGTGTATCAGCTTTCTTAAAGTTTTTTTGGTTTTAAGAAAAAAACTTAAAATTTTTCTAAGTATAAATCATCCGAGAATTTTATATCTCGTCATTTAAAAATTTTTTTCTCTAAAATTTATCTAAGTCTTAAGACTCAAAATTTTTAAGTATTTCTAAAAGAGTCTAAAAGGACTTAATTTTTTTAAAGTGTTTGAATGAGAATAAATCTGTTGTGATAAGATTAAGTGCTCCGATATACCTATTTGATTATTTTAACTAATTCTAGTACTAACTTCAAATTGTGAGTGTGTTTCTTCCTTATAGGTTTTAACTTCATCAAAAAGGGGGAAATTGTTGAATCAAGAAGTTTTGATGAGTTAAAAGAAGCATTTCAAATTGATCGACGACGAAAATAGCTAAGTTTAAGCTAGGTTGATCGACGGAGTCGAGAACAAATCTAATCAGTTGAGATCTAGTCATCTCAGAGGAGACAAACATGAAGAGCCTCAGACGAGGTTGAGATAAGCCGAGTAGAATAAGAAAGGCGAATCTTCACTAAGTCACCAGATGAGGGGAGCAAGGACAATGAGGACCGACAATTTTTCAAGTTTAAGTTTGTTAAAGCAGCTTTTAGTTTGTTAGAACTAACTAACAAACTAATCGTCTTTTCAGACTTATAAATAAGTCTAGGCACTTCATTTTTTTATAGATACATAGAACATTTTACCGAATATAATATACATGATTTCACAAGTCATTTTCTAAGATCACAAGTTTTCAAATCACAAGATTTCTTCATAGAATTATTAGTGTTAATAGAACACTTCACTTCACATCTTAAAAAAAAAAACACATCTTATTCTTAGAGTTAGATTTCAGAAAGTTGATTAGATTTTTGAAGAGTTGAAGATCAAGTTGTAATTTGTAAAGTTTGTACAAGAAGCAAGTAAGCAAATAGTGAAGACCCTTCTTCAAAGTTTGAAGAAGGAGAGTGGATGTAGGATTGTTATAATCCGAACCACTATAAAATCTGGTGTTCTTTACCGCTTTCTTTTAAGTTATGTTCAAGTTACAATTTGTTAATTCAAGATTAAATTTCAATCTTAGCTAAAATCAATATCAACATTGCTTTTGATCTTGTTAAAAGTTGAGTTTAAAATTGTTTTCCGCTGTGATTAATCTGATACTTTGAATTGATTTTGAAAAGATAAAAAAATCTACAAAATCTATTCAAACCCCCTTTCTAGATTTTGTTCTAGAAGGTTATCTCAAGATTTTAATCAACTCAACATTCAGGGACCAACAAGTGGAACGAAGTACCATACCTCTAGAACTTATTCATACCGATTTGTGTGATTTGAAGTTTGTGCAAACTAGAGGTGGAAAGAATTACTTCATAACATTTATCGATGATTGCACAAGATATTGTTATGTATATCTTTTGAAGAGCAAAGATGAAGCTATTAATGCCTTCAAAAACTATAAGAATGAAGTTGAGAATCAACTAAGCAAACGAATCAAAATGATTCAAGCGATAGTGGTGGAGAATATGTTGCACCGTTTGAAGAATTTTGCTTACAAAATGGCATTATTCATCAAACCACCGCTTCATACTCACCTCAATGAAATGGTGTTGCCGAATGCAAAAATAGAACTCGAGAAAGAGATGATGAATGCGTTGTTGATTAGCTCGGGCTTGCCCTGCAACATGTGGGGAAGCCGTGTTGTCTCGCTAATCACATTCTTAATAAATTACCACACAAGAAAAAGAACAAGACTCCTTACGAGTCGTGGAAAGGAAGAAAACCTTCCTACAATTACCTCAAAGTGTGGGGGTGCCTAGCTAAGGTTGAAGTACCTAAGCCAAAACAATTGAAAATAGGACCCAAAATGGTAGATTGCATCTTTATAGGGTATGCACACAACAAGAGTGCATATCGATTTTTGGTGCACAAATCGGACATTCCCGAAATGAACATCGGTATGACTATAGAGTCTAGAAATGTTGTGTTCTTCGAGAACATTTTTCTAAAAAGGAAAGGGAAGAAGTAAGTTCGCGGAAAAGAACTTATGAGACCGCAAATGGTTCGCCCGAGGTAAATGATGAGGGACCTAAGGGTAATGAGGAACCTAGGCGCAGCAAACGGGCTAGAAAAGAGAAGTCTTTTGGGCCAGATTTTCTATCATACGTAATGGAAAATGAACCCGGACAATTCAAGAGGTATTATCTAGTCCAGATGCTCCTCTCTCGAAAGAAGCTATAAACAATAAATTGAATCCATCATGCATAACCACACCGGGAGTTAGTTGATCTCCCACCAGTGCTGTAAAACTTTGGGATGTAAATGGATTCAAAAGAGGAAATATAAAGCTGATGGATCAATTGACAAGTATAAGGCTCATTTTGTAGCTAAAGGGTTCGCACAAAAGGAGGGATACGATTTCTTCGATACGTATTCTCCTCGTTACAAGAATAACATCCATCGAGTACTCATCGCCATTGCGGCATTGCATAACCTTGAGATACATCAAATGGATGTTAAAACGACATTCCTAAATGGGGAATTAGATGAAGAGATATACATGGAACAACCTGAAGGATTTGTTGTGCCTCGGCCAAGAAAAGAAGGTGTGCAAACTTGTTAGATCCTTGTATGGACTAAAACAAGCACCTCTTAAATGGCATGAAAAATTTGACACCGTGATGCTGTTAAATGGTTTCAAAACTCACGAATGTGACAAGTGTGTTTACATTAAAGGCACAATAGAAATATATGTGATAGTGTGTATACGTAGATGACATGCTTATAATGGGGAATGATCATGACTTGATCATAAATACTAAAAATATGTTAAAAAGAAACTTTGACATGAAGGATATGGATCTAGCTAACGTCATACCGGGATTAAGATCTCTAGAACTCCCTGACGGAATTGTCTTAACACAATCTCATTATGTTGAAAATGTGCTTAAGAAATTCGATGTAATGGACGCCCCCTGTTAATACACCTCGTAGATTTAAGTCTACACTTAGCCAAAAATAGAGGTGACCCGGTATCTCAACCGAAGTATGCAAGGATTATCGGAAGTTTGATGTACTTAACAAATTGTATACGTCCGGATATAGCATATTCGGGCTAGTAAATTGAGTAGATTCACGAGCAATCCTAGCGAGGATCACTAGAAAGCTCTAATGAGAGTACTTAGGTATTTGAAACATACCTCAAATTATGGAATCTTATTTACGAGATATCCAAATTGTGTTAGAAGGTTATACGATGCTAATTGGATATCTCGATACAAAGGACTCCAAGTCCACTAGTGGTTATGTATTCACCATAGATGGAGGAGCGGTGTCATGGAAATCCTCTAAGCAAACATGCATAGCTCGATCCACGATGGAATCGAGTTTATTGCCTTAGACAAAGCCGGTGAAGAAGCGTAATGACTTCAAATTTCTTAGAGGATATTCCTGGTTGGACTAAACTAGTGCCTCCCATGATGATACATTGTGATAGTATGTCACCATTGGGAGGGCACAAAGTCACTTGTATAATGGCAAGTCTCGACATATACGAAGGAGACATAATATCGTTAGACATTTGATCTCAAGTGGAGTGATCTCCATTGACTACGTAAAGTTAAAAGAGAATATTGCGGATCCGTTGACAAAAGGCATTAACAGAGATCTAATGTATAGTGCGGTAAGGGAATGGGGCTAAAACCCACACATTAAAGGGTGTTCATAGCGGAAACTTCGTCCATGATGACTGGAGGATCCCAAGAACTTGGTTCAACGAGACAACTAAGTTATGAAGCACTCATAAATGCACTTGAAAAATACTATCAGCCCATTCTCGAATCCCTCAAGTGCAACCCTACACCATTAGGTGCAGAAAAACCTGCCGACGTGTGGTGAGGATAAGCTTAACCGCTTTTAATGATTCTTATACCATTTAATGGTGAGGTATTGTGGGGTACCTTTGATAAGAGATCACCTTTATAAGCATTGAAGACAGCCGCTTCAAACCGAATAATCGCACACGCTTATGAATCCAAGATATGGTCCACGGCCAAAATGGACAACAACGTGAGAACCAAAAAGGTATTAGAGTCATTTATTGTGTGAAAGTCATTGTCTTGATTTACACTAAAAAGTGACCTTTAAGACATCGCGTTCACCGAGCAGCAAGTAACTGAGGGCATCTCACTAGGGAAGGTTCAAAGCCTGAAGCTACCTATCCCGATGCAATAATGTTTAGTCGGAACTTTCTTTGGTGGTCACATGCATTAATATCATTCATGTGGGGGATTGTTGGAAATTGGTTGGAATTCGGGTGTTGACCCAAGTTTGACCAAATTTATTGTGATAATCCATTTGTGGAAAATGGAAATAAATTGCAAATTCATAATCTACGTTCGGAGTAGATGAATTTAATATATTAATTTGCTCAAAACTAATTTCGGGTGAATGAGATATTAATACTTGAAGTTAGCAATTTATTACTTAATTTAATTGGAATTGAAGAGTTGAAATGTAGGGAAGAAGGAAATAAGTTTCCTTGTCCCACATAGAAAAATTAGGAAAGTTTTACCTTCCATATAAGTAGACTTGTGAGTCTTATATTAAATTGACTAAAGTCAATATGATGGTGGTGTTATGGTTAGCCCGAAGGGCTAACCCAAAAGTCCATTGACCGCACTCCGCACCCGCACGGGCGGGCACGGCACGCGCACATCGCACTTAGTCGCATTGGGCGCTTAAGAGGCGCACTTTGCACGTACGCATGAGGAGCCTTCTTAATTTTGGCAAAAATTGGCTTGATCATGGCTCATGCTCTTGGACCGATGGCTCGGAGGCTAGCGGGTTCGAACCCACGATGCAGCCGACACCGGTCGGGTCGAGCCACGCGACAACGCACGCGGGCTAGGCGAACAGTGCGATAGCGGTTTGGGCCAAGCCGAACCGATGCGGTGTTTCGACCTGCTGGTCCACGCGCGCGCGAAGTCGCCGACGGGTGCGATGGTTCGGGTTCGAACCATGGGACACGATCAGACCGCATTTACGCGATCGAACGGACCAGATTTAATTATGGCCAACCGAAGGGGTGCATAGACCAAACGAATGGGTTCATCCAAAGAGCCACCACAACTCTTCATAATCTATAAATACACCCCCATAGATGCCTTCATTTTTCACTTCAATTTCAAGAGTATTCTTAAAGCATACTAGCAAAAGCATTTAAGTCTTTCATTAGAGTCGAGTCCAGAAAGTTCCGGATACCCGAGTCCGTTCATCGATAACTTCCGGATCGTTGTGCAACGGCCGCGAAGTTCTAAAGTCGTTGTATCTTGGGGACGATTGCCTTGGTTCCGTATTGCACCTAGTACGGGCAATTTCGCCTTACGGAAAGAGAGTCAAACTCTTGCCTCGACTTTCTAGTTCGTGTCTTTTCATCTTCGTATACACTCTTTATTTCCAACAAATGCTACACACCGATTGGAGTAGTTTTCCGGGTAAGTGTTATTAAGACCAATCAACAAAATATCGAACCCATGGGAAAAAGTATGCACATGAGGCCCTAAAAATACGAGTTCTTAGTGACTATTGATGCAACAAGGGATGGCACTAACACTACCAAGCACTTGCAAAACACAAACTAAAACAAGCAAACAAATGATCGAACACTAAGAATGCGATAACAAAAACAACAATAAATGGTGGGATAGAGGTGCTAGGATTAACATCCATCAATGAATCATCAATCAACAAGCTACAATTGAATCAAATTGCAAATTAACTAAGATAGAAAGCATAAACCATCATGAAATTAATCACTCCATTAAAATCACAATGCCTAATGTGAGTATCCTTAGTCTTTCCCATCTCTCAATGTAGAAATCCCCAATTCATACAATCATGCAAAATTGAAACTCGATCAACACCTAATCACGTTAGCTCAACTCTCGCCTATTGCTAGGGTGATTAACCATTAATCTAAAGAGACAATTTTACACAAAGCACAATTAAGAATCACAATTAGAAAACAAACTAATGTGAGTATTCTTAGTGCAACTAATCTCTCGATTACGAAACACCCAATCCACGCATTCATACACAATTATAATCCGATTAATCCCAGATCACGTTAGCGCAACTCTCGCCTATAGCTAGGGTGATCGAACACTAATCTAAAGAGATAATTATGCATGAAGCACGATTGAGAATCACAATTAGTAAGCAATCTACTCAATTGATCTCCAATCATCAACAATTATAGCATCATCAATCAAATCATCATCAATTTCAATTAACCTAAGCACAAGAGATTTAGCCCATGGTGAAATCCATGGGAAGAAGATAGAATTGAACAAACATTAAGCAAATCACAACAATTAAGAAATTAAAGAGACAAAAGAGGAAAAACATCACCAAATGATCTTCAATCAACAAAAAGAGGAATGCTTGAGTCTTCAACACCAATCTCCAAATGAAATACAAGCTTGAATTGAAAGAATTACAAGATCAAAAGCTAATCTATGACTAATCTACCAACAATCAATGGAAATCTAAGTCTAATTCTACCAATCTACTCTAACTAAGGAAGAAATTGGCTTGGGGCCTGAGAAATCGCCCCAAAACCGCTACTAACTGCTATTATGAATTGTCTTAAGTTCTCCCGAATTGCTCGCTTCTCCCCTTTAAATACGAAAATTCTCAAAATCGCCCCTCGAGTCGAGGGTCAGGCCTCGACTCGAGGCATCCTCATTTTCTCCTCCCTCGACTCGAGGGTCAGGCCTCGAGTTGAGGCTCCTGCTTTTATGTTTTTAATCCTTTTCTCGCACATCCCTCGACTCTAGGCTCATGGTCCTCGACCGCAGCTCGAGTCCATGGCACTTTTTCTCGCACGGGGCTTCGGCCCCGACCCACGTTTCGTCCGATATGACCGTCTCTTCATTCTAAGTCCAATGGTACTCTCGGATTGGCAAAATTCCACCGAATTACCTGCAAAATGGACGAAAAACATCAAAATCTCACAAATAATACTTTTCAAGCAAAAGAGTGATACTTTTCACATTTAGGCACAAAAATAACACTTTAGCTCACTTTTTGCACTAAAATAGGCTCTAAAACATGCATCAATTCACTCCAATCATACCCCCAAACTTGAATTGTTGCTCGTCCTCGAGCAACGTAGAAACTAAGAACAAAGGAGTGAATTGATTGCAATTATGTCACACGGCACTATAGACGAAAAATAAGACAATCGAACTCATCAATGAACATAAGTATCAATGCAAACTATCCACTAGCAATCAAGATAAATCATGCTCCAACAAATGCTCAATCAAACACTTAACACATTGCTCCTTCCATGGAGTGTTTCACTCTTCTCTCAAGTGTATCAAGGTATATTGCACTCATTCATCAAATTCACAAATAAGTACATCATATGCTTGCCAAAAGACTTAATCTCAATCAAGATAAATTGTGATCAATCAAGAATCAAAGAGGTCTTTCTCTTAGGTTGTAATGTAGGCTCTTTGTAAAGGTGGGATGTATATGTATAAGAGTGACTAAGTAGTAGAGACTTGAATGTAAGCTAATCAATACAAAACATATATCTCTTCTCTTTTCATCAAGCACACTCTTCCTTTTGAACTTCAATAATCAATCCACCATTCAATTGAGCTTTCTTTTTTAAGCTCACAAATTGAATTTTTCTTTTCATTCACTTCACACATTTTTTCTTCACAATTCAATTTTTCTTCTCAACCCTTTTCTTCTTCTTTTCAAGCATTATCACTTAGCAACTCATTTTCCACCACACTTAGCAATCAAATCACCATCATTAGCCAACAATCAAGCTCTACTAAATATAGGATAAGAAAGACTCATAAAAATAGGCTAATGGTTTCCATTTCACTTGGCTTGCCAAAGAATTTGGAAAATAAGGCTTAAAATTGCTCACTAAGGAAATCAAATGTATTTGGTGGGGAAAATTTGGCAAAGTGACTAATCATATCAAATATGGCCTCTTATCACTTTCAAGACATCATACAAAGATCAATATCAACAAGTCTAGTGACAAGTTCTAGCATACAAATCCATGAATGATGCACTCACAAAGAAATCATGTCAACCGTATAAGATGTACGATTATTAAGGCGCAAAAGCTCACGGGCTTAAATTGAGCAATGAATCAAGCATTATCAATCACATTCATCTTTACACAATAAATCAAGAATGCTAGCTTCAAGCCACAAATCTACTCATGATCAAATCAAAATCCAATATGTCTTGCAAATCAAGCACAAGTGCTCATTTACATAAATCCAAGCATAATCACTACCACATGAATGTTACTCAAAGGTATGACAATAAATCCACAATAAAGCTCAAAACAAATTAATCTCAAAAGCCTAAGAATAAGGAATCCAAAGAAATCATCAAGGTATAATCATCAATAGACCATTAAGCTCAATAAGATCAAAATAATCATGCATCATCAATAAAATCAACCAACAATCCAAAACATCACATCATCAAGAGTACAATCACCATCAAGAGTACAAATCATCAAGAAGATAGGAATCTAAAACTAAGGAGAGGGAATGAGGAATAGGGGATAACCCTAATAGTCCGACGGTGGCGGCGGAGGAGGGTAGTGTCCCGGCCCAAAATTCCACGAGCTCATCTCGCCGTAGGAGGGCGTACATGTCATTTTGAGTCTTCAGAGACTCTTCTTGCATCCTCCTAGTCTCTTCGTTGAATCTACGGGACTCCTCAATCATCCGATACATCTCATCTTGGCGAGTCGACTCTCAATATGCATCCTCCGACTATCCGCCCACATCTGCTCGGCCAATACCCACGGCCTCCGAGATGAGCTCCCGGCCTCATACTCCCGACTCCTCATCTCGTCCCGCCAGTACATATTAATCTCTGGCTGGTAATCCTCGCCCATCTCGTACCGGCGGCTCCTCCCGCTCCGGCTCCTCGTCATCCTCGTCCTCCTCATCGCTCATCTCTTACCTCTGCCTCTGCTCCCTCTCGCATCACCCTCACCCCGATCCTCATCTCGAACCCGACTGCTGGCCATCATCACCATCATCATCCTCATCTCGGAGAACATCCCCGTGCTCTTTCGTATAGGCATCTATCGCCTCAAGATGACGATGTGACCACATGCGGAGATTGATGGTCATGAAAGCAGAGAGAACCAAACACCGTAGTCAACCTCTTATTCGGAAGAGGGAATCGACCACCGTGATGCCGCCAAGACACCACATCCTACCAATGCGGTCGAAGGCCCCTCATGCGCCGCATGGTATCGGTAGTAAGATCGGGCCCGCTAAAGCTCGGAGGTTGTGAGTGGGGATCCCGAGGTGCTCGGTGATTGGAGTGTATAGGGTAAGAGTTATTAAGACCAATCAACAAAATATCGAACCCAAGGGAAAAAGTATGCACATGAGGTCCTAGAAATACAAGTTATTAGTGACTAGAGTTACAACAATGGTTTGGTACAAAAACAACAAAACACTTGCAAAATACAAATAAAAATAAGCAAACAAATGATCGAACACTTAAGATGCGAGAACAAAAACAACAATAAATGGTGAGATAGAGGTGCTAGGATTAACATCCGTCAATGAATCATCAATCAACAAGCTACAATTGAATCAAATTGCAAATCAACTAAGATAGAAAGCATAAACCATCATGAAATTAATCACTCCATTAAAATCACAATGCCTAATGTGAGTATCCTTAGTCTTTCCCATCTCTCAATGTAGAAATCCCCAATTCATACAATCATGCAAAATTGAAACCCGATCAACACCTAATCACGTTAGCTCAACTCTCGCCTATTGCTAGGGTGATTAAACATTAATCTAAAGAGACAATTTTACACAAAGCACAATTAAGAATCACAATTAGGAAACAAACTAATGTGAGTATCCTTAGTGCAACTAATCTCTCGATTCCGAAGCACCCAATCCACACATTCATACATAATTATCACCCGATTAATCCCGGATCACGTTAGCGCAACTCTCGCCTATAGCTAGGGTGATGAAACACTAATCTAAAGAGATAATTATGCATGAAGCACAAATGAGAATCACAATTAGTAAGCAATCTACTCAATTGATCTCCAATCATCAACAATTATAGCATCATCAATCAATTCATCATCAATTTCAATTAACCCAAGCACAAAGAGTTAGCCCATGGTGAAATCCATGGGAAGAAGAAGATAGAATTTATCAAACACAAAAAAATCACAACACTTAAGAAATTAAAGAGACAAAAGAGGAAAAACATCACCAATTGATCTTCAATTAACAAAAAGAGGAATGTTTGAGTCTTCAACAACAATCTCCAAAGGAATTACAAGCTTGAATTGAATGAATTACAAGATTAAATGCTAATCTATGGCTAATCTACCAACAATGAATGGAAATCTAATCCTAAATCTAACTTCTACTCTAATCTAATGAAGAAATTGGCTTGGGGCTTGAGAAATCGCCCCAAAACCGCTACTAATCAAGCTACTATGAACTCTTTTTTTGCTCTCTCTGAACCGCCCGCTTAAATACTAAATTTTGGAAAAACCTTCCCCTCGAGTCGAGGGTCAGGCCTCGACTCCAGTGTCCCTGCAAAAATCCTCGCCCTCGACTCGAGGGTCATGTCTCGAGTCGAGGCTCATGCCATTTTCTGAATTTGGTCCTTTCTACACATCCTCGACTCGAGGCTCTTGTCCCTCGACTGCAGCTCGAGTCCAGGCACTTTTCTCACACGGGGCTTCGGCCCCGACTCCTGTTTTTGTCCCGGATGTCCGTCTCTTCATTCTAAGCCTAATAGTACTCTCGGTTTGGCAGTAAATCCACCGAATTACCTGCAAAATGGACGAAAACATCAAAATCTCACAAATAATACTTTTAGGCAAAAGAGTGATACTTTTCACATTTAGGCACAAAAACTAACACTTTAGCTCACTTTTGCACTAAAAATAGCCCTCAAAACATGTATCCATTCACTCCAATCATACCCCCAAACTTGAATTGTTGCTCGTCCTCGAGCAACGTAGAAACTAAGAACAAAGGAGTGAATTGATTGCAATTATGTCACATGGCACCATGTATTTAAAAATAAGACAATCGAACTCATCAATATCACATGTATCAATGCAACTATCCACTAGCCATCAAGATGAATCATGCTCAAACAAATGCTCAATCAAATACTTAACACATTGCTCCTTCCATGGAGTGTTTCACTCTTCACTCAAGTGTATCAAGGTTTAAAGCACTCAATCATCAATTGCATGAACAAGTACACCATATGCTTGCCACAAGACTTAATCTCAATCAAAATCATTTATGATCAATCAAGAATCAAAGAGGTCTTTCTTCTAGGTTGTAATGTAGGCTCTTTGGAAAGGTGGGACATTTTTGGATAAGAGTGACTAAGTAGTAGAGACTTGAATGTAAGCTAATCATTTCAATACACATCTCTTCTCTTTTCATCAAGCAACACTCTTCCTTTTGAACTTCAATGATCAATCCACCATTCACTTGAGCTTTCTTTTTCTCTTAAGCTCACAAATTGAATTTTTCTTTCACTTCATGTTCACATTTTTTTCACAATTCAACTTTTCACAACCTTTTTTCTTCTTTCAATATTCATCACTTAGCTCATCATCTTCCCACACTTAGCAATCAAATCACCATCATTAGCCAACATTCAAGCTCAACTAAATATAGGACAAGAAAGGCTCATAGAAATAGGCTAAAATGGTTTCAATCTCACTTGGCTTGCCAAAGAATAAGGATAATAGGCTCAACATGGCTCACTAAGGAAATCAAATGTATTTGGTAGGAAAATATTTGGCAAAATAACTCATCATATCAAACATGGCCTCTTATCACTTTCAAGACATCACACAAAGATCAATATCAACAAGTCTAGTGGCAAGTTCTAGTATACAAATCATGAATGATGCACTCACAAAGGATTATCACAACCGTATAAGATGTACGATTATTAAGGCACAAAAACTCACGGCTTAAGTTGAGCAATGAATCAAGTATCATCAGTCACATTCATCCTTACACAATAAATCAAGAAACTAGCATCAAGCTACAAATCTACTGATGATCATATCAAAATCCAACTAGTCTTGCAATTCAACTCAAATGCTCATGTACATAACCCCAAACATACTCACTACCACATGAATGATACTCAAAAATATGTCAATGAATCCACTATTAAGCTCAAAATCAATAAATCTCAAAAGCCTAGGAATAAGGAATCCAAAGAAATCATCAAGGAATAATCATCAATAGACCATCAAACTCAATAAGATCAAGATAATAACCACCATCAATAAAATCATAAAAATCCAAAACCAATCATCACAAATATCAAGTCAAGAGTACAAGCACCATCCAAAGTACAAAGGAAAACAAGAATATAAGAATCTAAAGATCAACAAGAGAGAATAAGGAATAGGGGATAGCCCTAGTAGTCGGACGGCGGCGGTGGAGGAGGGTAGTGTCCCCGCCCGAAGTTCCACGAGCTCATCTCGCTAAAGGAGTGCATACATGTCATGCCGAGTCTTCGAGAGACTCCTCCCGCATCCTCCGAGTCTCTTCATTAAATCTGCAGGGACTCCTCAAGCATCCGATACATCTCATCCTCGCCGGGTCGACTCTCTATATGCATCCTCCGACTGCCTCGCCCACATCTCCTCGGTCAAAACCCACGGCCTCTGAGATGAACTCCCGCCTCGTACTCTCTACTCCTCATCTCGTCCTGCCCGGTACATGTTAATCTCTGGGCTGGTAATCCTCGTCCATCTGTCGGCGGCTCCTCTTGCTCCGGCTCCTCATCATCCTCGCCTTCGTAATCATAATCTCCGATCTCTACCTCTTCTCCCTCTGCAGCCTCCATCACCCCGATCATCATCGTAACCCGACCGCCGACCCCCATCGTCATTATCAACCTCTCTAAGCACATCCCCATGCTCTCTAGTGTAGGCGTCTATCGCCTCGGTATGACGCTCGTGACCACATGCGCAAGTTGATAGTCACAAAGGCCTCGAGATCCGAAACTGCCGCCAACCTCTTATTAGGAAGAGGGAATCGCCACCATGATGCCGCTGTAGGCACCACGTCCTACCGATGCGGTCTAGCGTCCTCATACGCCGCATGGTATCAAGAGTAAGGTCAGGGCCCTCCACCGCTCCGAGGTTATGCGTCGGGATCCCAATATGCTCCGCGATCAATGTAATCATGCCACCGAAATTAATCTTCTTGAACTTCGTGCTAGTGGCTCTCTCAAATAAGTAGCAAAGGTAGGCAGCCGCATTGAATCGAACTCCATGGAGAAAGCACCAAATAACGTATAGCTCCTCGGATACCACGGCTCCTCCCTCCGATCTCGCGAATATGGTGCTCGCGAGAATCTTCTCAAGATATCGGATGACCGGGTTCCGGATATGTGTGCTCTTAGACTTCCCGGAACAAAATCGGGCTGATTAGGAGCCCCTAATCTGAAATCCTCCTCCAAAATTGCTTAGCATTATACTCCTTCCCGATGTTCAACAGGTGATCGGTCTGGGTCTGTAGGTGCTCCAATAATCTCGTTGACCTCGTCCGCAGTCAACGAGTACTCATACCCCATGAGCTCAAATGTAATACTCCTCGGGAATTTGGCCCTCCCGGCCTTATCAACTCTCACCGTGCAAAGAAACTCGAGAGTGAGTCCTATATATGTCCGAGGCCTCTTCATCAAGAAACCCCCATCCCAACTTGCTCAAATAAGCGAGGAATATCCTCCTCGATCCCCATCGATATCATGCAATCTTGGTCAACTAATCTCATCTTGACTACCCGGTTATAGAGCTCGGAATATAACTCAATATGTGTCCTCCACTTGTGATCATCCCACCGAATTCCGAGCTCGGCCGGGTGTCCTCGTGGTGCACGTCGGATGGCAGCCTTCTTTCTCGCGAATCACCGCCTCGTAGAGGTTATGTCTGCCGGCCCTCTAGACATTGTTCCTGCAAATCATTCCCAAGAGCAAAAATCAATACCAACAAATACAATACGAGCTCAAAAATATCAAGCATACCATGAACGAGTCAACGATCAATAATCATCTCAAATGAACAAAATCCCTAGTAACTAGCAACAAAGCCTCAACAATGGTCAATGAGTCAACTAAACAAATATATCCAATAGAAGTGCTCAAAATAATCCTCAAACATGTATACTTACTAGAATGGCCCCACAATTAGCACACAAACAAGCTCAAAAATCATCATGCAATTAAGCTCAATAAAATCCCAAAAATCATAGGCCAATTAGCAAGTATTTAAACAAATATGCATCAACAATTCATACTCTTCTATCAACACCATAATTCAACTTGACCAAATGATCCCAACAATTATACTAGAAATTCCTACAAATGCCATAATTCACAATTCCAATCCAAATTCACAAATAAACGAGCACAATATCACATTCAATCCTAACATGCTCCTATTCTCATCAAACAATCCAAATATACTCATACAAGGCTCCAAATCATCCATAATAATCATGCATCTCAAGTGTCTATCAAAATGCCCAAAAGCAATGTTCCAAATTCAAGAATTTAATCACAAATCATAACACCCATGCAATAATCATAATATAACAACGAAATTGAAGCCAAGAAGAGTAGAATTTATGTACCTTGTTTGAAAATTTGGCCAAAAACGGATTTGGACAACACCCACTTATTTTCAACCAAAAATCCCCAAATTTTCTTCCAAAAACCCTCAAGATCCTATCTTTATGCAATGCAAATGTTAAAATGATGAAAGGATGATAATTTTACGGTGGAAATAACACAAAACCGTCGGAAATGGGGCTGGGAACGGAGGAACGGGCGCTGCTGAAACAAACCCTCGAGTCGGGTCTGCAATCGATCCTGCGTATTTTTAAAAAAAAAAACCCGCGCCTCGAGTCGAGGGTCAGCCTCGACTCGAGGGATCCAAAAATTTCGACTATCTCGACTCGAGGTCTCACGCACGACTCGAGGGAAATGCAAAATCCAGCTCCTCGACTCGAGGTGGAACCCTCGACTCGAGGGATGTATCAAATTATGAAATTTTGCTTAAGTATACAATCCCTCGACCCGGGGCCATGCACTCTCGACCCCGGGTCGAGTCCAGGGAATTTTTGATTTCCGATTCCCGGCCCGACCCGACCCCGAAACTACCAAAATCGATCTCTACGCCTCTAACGAACCCAAATATGCAAGAAATTACCATTTTGGTCCCTCGATTTAAGCCCGGTCGCTCATTCGATCGAGGAGACCGGGTTCTCTTCCTTTTGCTCATTTTCACCAACTTTTAAGCTCTCCTTTCTTTCTCGATTCCTCGATTCCTTTGCAAATTCGATCCTTTCCAATCCTCGTAGTGAGTATACCTACACACGGACAAAACAATTCATCAAAATCATCACTAAGAGATGCATTTCTACCCTAAATGACACACACCCCCAAACTTGAATGAAGTCATGCATTCAAGTTTGGCTCAAAATATATGCAACTCATAATGATGTCAACACGTAAGCTCAACAAAATATGAATCTCAAAGCATAGAGCATCATGTACTAAGTATAAGCAATTAAGTAGCAACAAGCCAAATCTCCTAAGAAAAAAAAAAAAAAAATGTAAACACTAATCTACCAAAAACACAAGAAAGAAAATAATATGGATGGGTTGCCTCCCATCAAGCGCTATTTTTAATGTCCTATGCCGGACTTATTCTTCACATCCAAAATCCTTCATCGGAATGGCCAAGGGTAGCGATCCTCCTTCCCATTGTATCTAGATCGTTGAGCTTCATAATCTAGGAGGTTCACCGAAAAGATAGGACAACCACCGATAGATATGCAAAGTGTCCATGGTTGTGCCCCTTTTTCTCTTGCCATCCTTCTCGCTTTCTTCTTTCCTTTCAAGGATGCCCAAGCGTTTTTTAATTCTTCCCTATAGTCAAAATTCACAAGAGGCATAATCAAATCATAAGAAGCATCATTATCAATTAAATCAAAATTTGAAGAGTTAGAGGGTATAGAAATGCTCATTTCGATCTTCAAAGCTTCATTTGATGCTCTTTGATTTTCTTCCTCATTAAAGCTCATGTCCATCAATGGACACTCTTCTTCCTCTTTTTGACAAGGAAGCCTTCTACTTTTACCTCTTCGCTTGGACCCTTTTCTACATCTCTTCTTTCACTTTCTTCCTCCCCTTCTTTTTCTTGATTCTCCATGATAGTCATGTTCTTTACTTGGCGTAGGAAATCTTTGAGTTGACTCTTGATAAACATGAAATGCACTCCGGTGATCTCCATTGTTAGGATTTGAATTTGTATGTTTTGATGATGTTCCCAAAACCTAAGTGTAATAGGACCGTTGAATCATTAGTCACCGTTGATCTAGAATGGGTTTGTGTCTTTGTATAGTTAATCTTGCTAGGCCTAACCTCGAAGCTTCATATTGTTTGAGAACCGAAGGTCACCGATAAGAAGACTTAAAGATCTAAGAGAAATCTCGATCGAAGTCAATTGGAAGGGCGTCACGAAGATCAAGAAGAGATGATAAGAGTTATGCAAAAGAAGTTCTCACAAGAAAGGTTCAAGTAAAGATAGCAAGGTTGATATCCATGCTACAAAGAAACTTTAAGATGTGCTTTGGAGCAAGGTGTAAGGTTGCTAGAGTTGACTTCAAGAAGTTCATCAGTGGTTAACTAAAGAAAGAAAGATATTTCAAAAGATATCCGAAGTAAGTCAAGTGAAGATTTGATTATCAATCAAGATCAATCACGGCATAATTGATTGGTATCGCATAATCAATTATCCAAAGTCAAACAAATCTTCCAACGATCACTTACCATTTCTTTGAAGACTGATTGACAAATTAGCCTAACGGCTAGTCAAATTCAGAATCATAAAAATCAAGTGAAGGATTTTTGAATATACGCGCACGAGAAACATCAAGAATATCTCCTTCACTAATTGCAATACACGCTGAATTCTTCATACCGTAAATCAATCTATCACGTTGAATTTCCTAAGAGATTTATTTTTGGTCAAGGAAGTGTAAATCACCTTTCATTATCTCTGCATTTGAGAAAAGGTTGATTGTTTTGATCTAAGAGCTAACACTCGAGGATCATCTTGATTGTACCAAGGGCAGTGAACTTGTTAAACTTCCGTGGTCGAATCCTCAAGGAGATTAGAGGAGACAAGACCAGTTTCGGTGGATAGTAAGACCCCCGTGGGATCAGGGGAGAGTGGATGTAGGATCGTTATATCCGAACCACTATAAAAATCTCTCGTGTCTTTACTAGCTTTCGCATTCAATACTTATATCTCGCTCATTCATCGCTTTAATAAACCTCGCATCAATTCTCGCCGTAGAAGACTTCAAAGTTTTCTAATCTCAAGAAGGTTTATTTTAAAAGGGTTTTTCAAATACACACGAGATTAGCTTCCGCACCATCGAAGACTTCGAAGTTTCCGAAGTCTGCTGATCTCACTTAGCACACTCGAGTACCTTGCCGCAGAAGACTTCAAAGTCTTCTAACCTCACACTCACTCACGAAAAGTTGTAAAAATTTTGAGTGTGGGAAAGTCTATTCAACCCCCTTCTAGACTTTCCACCTCATTGCACATCTCGTCCGGGACCAACATCCATGTTCCCCTCTATCCATGAATTGACCTTTTCTTTGGTCTCATACATTTCTTCATACAAGGGAAGCATTTCATCGCACCTAGCATCATCTTCCTCAAGTTTTTCCAACACAAATCCAAGCATCTCTTGCAATATAGCTCTCATATCATGGAGTCCCCATTCTTCAATTTGAGGAGAAGCTTGTGCCATTGGATAATCATTCTCATAACTCCTTCTTTCATCATAGTAAGCTTCCTCTTCCGATGCCCCTTGAAATTCGAATCCACAATATTGATTGCATGCTTGATCATAAGGCTCATAGTATGGGAACATCTCTTGAGGTGGGGGAGAAATTTCTTCACTTATCCAATCTTCATAATTGGATGGAACTTGCTGCCATTGAGAATTATCTTCATAGTTCCTCCAATCATTGTAGCTCAATTATTCAAAATGTGGAGAATACACCCTACTATCTTGATAATATTCTTGATTCCACAAGTATGAGTTGTATCCTTCCATCTAGACAAGATTTCAAAGTATCAAATTCAAACAAAAATAACAAAACAAACACAAAGGCAACAAGTAGTCACTTCAAACAATTCCTAGGTCTCACTTAAGGCGCAAAACAAATTCCCAAACGGTGCCATTTGATTGGAGTGTATAGGGTAAGAGTTATTAAGACCAATCAACAAAATAACGAACCCAAGGGAAAAAGTATGCACATGAGGTCCTAGAAATACAAGTTATTAGTGACTAGAGTTACAACAATGGTTTGGTACAAAAACAACAAAACACTTGCAAAATACAAACAAAAACAAGCAAACAAATGATCGAACACTTAAGATGCGAGAACAAAAACAACAATAAATGGTGAGATAGAGGTGCTAGGATTAACATCCGTCAATGAATCATCAATCAACAAGCTACAATTGAATCAAATTGCAAATCAACTAAGATAGAAAGCATAAACCATCATGAAATTAATCACTCCATTAAAATCACAATGCCTAATGTGAGTATCATTAGTCTTTCCCATCTCTCAATGTAGAAATCCCCAATTCATACAATCATGCAAAATTGAAACCCGATCAACACCTAATCACGTTAGCTCAACTCTCGCCTATTGCTAGGGTGATTAACCATTAATCTAAAGAGACAATTTTACACAAAACACAATAAAGAATCACAATTAGGAAACAAACTAATGTGAGTATCCTTAGTGCAACTAATCTCTCGATTCCGAAGCACCCAATCCACACATTCATACACAATTATCACCCGATTAATCCCGGATCACGTTAGCGCAACTCTCGTCTATAGCTAGGGTGATCAAACACTAATCTAAAGAGATAATTATGCATGAAGCACAAATGAGAATCACAATTAGTAAGCAATCTACTCAATTGATCTCCAATCATCAACAATTATAGCATCATCAATCAATTCATCATCAATTTCAATTAACCCAAGCACAAAGAGTTAGCCCATGGTGAAATCCATGGGAAGAAGAAGATAGAATTGATCAAACACAAAAAAATCACAACACTTAAGAAATTAAAGAGACAAAAGAGGAAAAACATCACCAATTGATCTTCAATTAACAAAAAGAGGAATGCTTCGAGTCTTCAACAACAATCTCCAAAGGAATTACAAGCTTGAATTGAATGAATTACAAGATTAAATGCTAATCTATGGCTAATCTACCAACAATGAATGGAAATCTAATCCTAAATCTAACTTCTACTCTAATCTAATGAAGAAATTGGCTTGGGGCTTGAGAAATCGCCCCAAAACCGCTACTAACTCGCTACTATGAACTCTTTTTGCTCTCTCTGAATCGCCCGCTAAATACTAAATTTTGGAAAAACCTTCCCCTCGAGTCGAGGGTCGTGCCTCGACTCGAGGTCCCCGCAAAAATCCTCGCCCTCGACTCGAGGGTCATGTCTCGAGTCGAGGCTCATGCCATTTTCTCGAATTTGGTCCTTTCTACACATCCCTCGACTCGAGGCTCTTGTCCCTCGACCCAGCTCGAGTCCAGTGGCACTTTTTCTCACACGGGGCTTCGGCCCCGACTCCTGTTCGTCCCGAATGTCCGTCTCTTCATTCTAAGCCTAATAGTACTCTCGGTTTGGCGTAAATCCACCGAATTACCTCGCAAAATGGACGAAAAACATCAAAATCTCACAAATAATACTTTTAGGCAAAAGAGTGACACTTTTCACATTTAGGCACAAAAACTAACACTTTAGCTCACTTTTTGCACTAAAAATTTCCCTCAAAACATGTATCAATTCACTCCAATCACTCGTCAATCAAAGTAATCATCCCTCCAAAATTGATCTTCTTAAACTTTGTGCTAATGGCTCTCTCAAATAGGTAGCAGCAGGTACGCGGCCGCGTTGAATCGAACTCCATGGAGAAAACACCACAAGACGTATAACTCCTCGGAAACCACGGCTCCTCCCGATCTCGCGAATATAGTGCTCGCGAGAATCTTCTCCAAGTATCGGACTACCGGGTTTCGGATGTGGGTGCTCTTCGACTTCCCTGAATGAACTCAGCCGACTCGGTGCCCCTAATCAAATACACCTCCAAAACTTCTTGGCATTGTACTCTTTCCTCATGTTAAGCAATGATCGATCTGGATCGGTGGGTGCTCCAATAATCTCGTTGATCTCGCCCACCGTCAATCGAATACTCTCGCCCCATCAACTCAAAGGTGATACTCCTGGGAAATTTGGCCCTCCCGGCCTTATCAATCTTGACGGTGCAGAGGAACTCTAGGGTGAGTCCGAGATAAGTCTCGAGGCCTCTACATCAGAAGCCTCCCATGTCGATCTGCTTCAAATAACCGAGGAATATCCTCCTCGATACCCATCGACTCCATAAAATCCTCGGGTCCACCAAACGGGTCTTGACCACCCTGTTATATAGCTTGGAGTAGAGACCAATGTGCGTCCTCCACCGATGGTCATCCCACCTGAATCCCAAGTTCGGCGGGCATACGGTGAGCGAATCTTATGGCCTCTTCTCTCTCACGGATTTCTCGCATCCGAGAGGTTGTGTCCATCTCGGATTTCGCATCCGAGAGGTTGTGTCCATCTCTTCCCTAAACATTGTGCCTGCAAAAATAATCCCAAGAGCAAAATCAATCTCCCACATAGAATACAAGCTCGTAAAAATATCAAGCATACCATGAACGAGTCAACAAGCCATAATATCTCCAATCACAACAATAACCCCTAGTGGCTAGCAACTAATCCTCAACAATGGTCAATGAGTCAACAAAGCAAGTATGGTCAATAGAAATGCTCAAATAATCCTCAAACATGTGTATACTTACTAGAACGGCCCCACAATTAATTAACATCAAATAAGCTCATCAAAAATCATGCAATTAAGCTCAATAAAATCCCAAAAATCATAGGCCAACTAGAAGTAATTAAACAAATATACATCATCAATTAATTCACTTCTATCAACAACATGACTCAACCTTGACCAAATTCACCAACAATTACACTAGGAATTTTCAATCATGCCAAAAATCCAATTCCAAGCCAAAATTAATCCTAAGTCAAAATATCCTCAAACATATAGGCAACTCATCACAATTATTCTTAGGCATACTTCTAAACTCACCAAACAACCCAAATGATCTCAACAAGACTCCAAATTCATCACAATAATCGTGCTCATAAGGTGCTCGAATAAATGCCCAAATGAAATTCAAATTCAATAATAATTCTCACATATTCCAAACACCCATTCACTCAATCAACCAAAATAACGAATTTAAGAGTCCATAGAGGAAAAATTACGTACCTTGTTTGATGAATTCGGCCTAGAAAGATGCAATTGGAATCCCACGCTTTTCACGCACAAAAGCCTCAAATTCTCTCAACAAAACCCTCAAAATCCTATCTTGATTCAATGTGATGATAATGATTATGAAAATATGATGAAAACGACGGGACACACCGGAAAAAGAAGTGGGGTCGACGGAAATCGAATCGCCGAGAAACCCTCGAGTCGGGGTTCGAAATCGACATCTGCGTATTTATAAAACACCAGCCTCGAGTCGAGGGTCAGGCCTCGACTAGAGGGATTCGAAATTTTAAAAGCCTCGACTCGAGGTCTCAAGCACGACTCGAGGAACGCGAAAAACTGACCCTCTCGACTCGAGGTACCACCTCGTCTCGAGGAATATGCAAAAATCAGAATTTTGGCTAAGTGTAAATCCTCGACCGGGGCTGTGCAATCTCGACCTTGGGTCGAGTCCAGTGGAATTTTTGACGATTCCGGGTCCGACCCGACCCCGAAACTCCTAAAAATGACCTCTATGCCCCTAACGAACTCAAATATACAAGAAATTACCGTTTTGGTCCCTCGATTTAAGCCCGGTCGCTCATTCGATCGAGGAGACCGGGTTCTCTTCCTTTATGCTCATTTTCACCAACTTTTAAGCTCTCCTTTCCTTCTCGATTCCTTGATTCATTTGCCAATTCGATCCTTTTTCAATCCATGTAGTGAGTATACCTACAAACAGGCAAAAATAGTCATCAAATAATCATCACTAAGAGATGCAATTCTACCCTAAATGACACACACCCCCAAACTTGAATGATGACATGAATTCAAGTTTGGCTCAATATACCGCAACTCATAATGATATCGACAAGTAAGCTCATCACCGTCATCTATACCCAAAGCAAAAAGCATAATTTCCTAAGAACTAGCAATTAAGTAGCAAACCAAATCTCCCAAAAATGAAACAAAACACTAATCTACCAAAAGAACACAAGAAAATAAATAAAAAGGATGGGTTGCCTCCCATCGAGCGCTATTTTTATTGTCCTTTGCCGGACTTATTTCTTCCACTTCCAGACGTCCTTCATCGGAATGGCCAAGGGTAGCGATCCTCCTTCCCATTGTATCTCGATCTTTGGGCTTCAAGGTCTAGGAGGTTCACCGAATAGATAGGACAACCACATATAGTTATGCAAAGTGTCCATGGTTGTCCCCCTTTTTCTCTTGCCATCCTTCTCAATTCTTCCTTCCTTTCAAGGATGCCCAAGCGTTTCATCTACTCTTCCCTATAGTCAAAATTCACAAGAGGCAAAATTAAATCATTAGAAGCATCATTTTCAATTAAATCACAAATTGAAGAGTTAGAGGGTATAGAAATGCTCATTTCAATCTTCAATGCCTCCTTAGGTGCTTCTAGATTTTCTTTTTCATTATAACTCATGTCCATTAATTGACACTCCTCTTCCTCATTTTTTACAAGGAAATTCTTCCTTTCATCCTCATTGCTTGGACCATTTTCTACATCTTCTTCTCTTGTATTTGCTTCCTCCCCTTCTTCTTCTTGATTCTCCATGATAGTCATGCTCTTTACTTGGCGTAGGAAATCTTTGAGTTGACTCTTGATAGACATGAAATTAACTTCGTGATTTCCATGTTCCCATCTATCCATGAATTAACCTTTTCTTTGGTCTCATACATTTCTTCATACAAAGGAAGCATTTGATCACATCTTGCATCATCTTCCTCAAATTTTTCCAACAAAAATCCAAGCATCTCTTGCAATATGACTCTCATATCATGGAGTCCCCATTCTTCAAATTGAGGAGAAGTTGTGGCATTGGAAAATCGAACTCATGGCTTCTCCTATCATCATAGCAATCACCTCCCGATGCTCCTTGACAATCAAATCCAAGATATGGATCAAATGTTTGATCATAAGGCTCATAGTATGGGAACATCTCTTGAGGTTGGGGAGAACTTTCTTCATATCTCAAATCTTCATAATTGGATGGAACTTGTTGCAATTGAGAATTATCTTCATAGTTCCTCCAATCCTCATAGCCAACTCCATCAAAGTGTGGAGAATAAACCCTACTATCTTGATAATACTCTTGATTCCACATTTATGAGTTGTATCCCTCCATCTAGACAAGATAAGCAAGTATCAAATTCCAACAAAAATAACAAAACAAACAAAAATACAAAGGCAACAAGTAGCCACTTCAAACGATTCCTAAGTCTCACATAAGGCGCAAAACTAATTCCCCTGCAACGGCGCCATTTGATTGGAGTAGTTTTTCGGTAAGTGTTATTAAGACCAATCAACAAAATATCGAACCCATGGGAAAAAGTATGCACATGAGGCCTTAGAAATACGAAGTTCTTAGTGACTATTGATGCAACAAGGGATGACACTTACACTACCAAGCACTTGCAAAACACAAACTAAAACAAGCAAACAAATGATCGAACACTAAGAATGCGATAACAAAAACAACAATAAATGGTGGGATAGAGGTGCTAGGATTAACATCCATCAATGAATCATCAATCCACAAGCTACAATTGAATCAAATTGCAAATCAACTAAGATAGAAATCATAAACCATCATGAAATTAATCACTCCATTAAAATCACAATGCCTAATGTGAGTATCCTTAGTCTTTCTCATCTCTCAATGTAGAAATCCCCAATTCATACAATCATGCAAAATTGAAACTCGATCAACACCTAATCACGTTAGCTCAACTCTCGCCTATTGCTAGGGTGATTAACCATTAATCTAAAGAGACAATTTTACACAAAGCACAATTAAGAATCACAATTAGGAAACAAACTAATGTGAGTATTCTTAGTGCAACTAATCTCTCAATTACGAAACACCCAATCCACGCATTCATACACAATTATAACCCGATTAATCCCGGATCACGTTAGCGCAACTCTCGCCTATAGCTAGGTGATCAAACACTAATCTAAAGAGATAATTATGCATGAAGCACAATTGAGAATCACAATTAGTAAGCAATCTACTCAATTGATCTCCAATCATCAACAATTATAGCATCATCAATCAAATCATCATCAATTTTAATTAACCCAAGCATAAGAGATTTAGCCCATGGTGAAATCCATGGGAAGAAGATAGAATTGAACAAACATTAAGCAAATCACAACAATTAAGAAATTTAAGAGACAAAAGAGGAAAAATATCACCAAATGATCTTCAATCAACAAAAAGAGGAATGCTTGAGTCTTCAACACCAATCTCCAAATGAAATACAAGCTTGAATTGAAAGAATTACAAGATCAAAAGCTAATCTATGGCTAATCTACCAACAATCAATGGAAATCTAAGTTTAATTCTACCAATCTACTCTAACTAAGGAAGATATTGGCTTGGAGCCTGAGAAATCGCCCCAAAACCGCTACTAACTGCTATTATGAATTGTCTTAAGTTCTCATGAATTGCTCTGCTTCTCCCCTTTAAATACGAAAATTCTGAAAAGCGCCCCCTCGAGTCGAGGGTCAGGCCTCGACTCGAGGCATCCTCATTTTCTCCTCCCTTGACTCGAGGGTCAGGCCTCGAGTCGAGGCTCCTGCTTTTTTCCATTTTTGATCCTTTTCGCACATCCTCGGACTCGAGGCTCATGGTCCTCGACTGCAGCTCGAGTCCAGTGGCACTTTTCTCGTGCGGGGCTTCGGCCCCGACCCCCGCTGGGTCCGATATGACCGTCTCTTCATTCTAAGTCCAATGGTACTCTCGGATTGATAAAATTCCACCGAATTACCTGCAAAATGGACAAAAACATCAAAATCTCACAAATAATACTTTTCAAGCAAAAGAGTGATACTTTTCACATTTAGGCACAAAAACTAACACTTTAGCTCACTTTTGCACTAAAATAGGCCCTAAAAACATGCATCAATTCACTCCAATCACACACACTAAAAGAAGGCTTTTGCAACTCCCTCCTCTCCCGCTCGTTCCCCCGCCGCCGCTGCCCTGGTTGCCTTGCTCCCGCCGCCGCACCGCCGTCGTTGTCCGGAGGAGTTCATGTTTAAATGGCTATAGGTGTGTTTGTTGTTTTTGTTTTTTGAAATATTTATTTTTTGCTATGATATGTTAATTTTTCATTAAATTTGTTGCCTAAATTTGATAAGGTTGTAATGTATTGATCGAATTATGGGTTGAGGTGCATGAAATTTTAATGAAATGGTGAATACCGTGTTTGAATCGATTTATCGCACATTATGCTATTGTGCGAATAAATTCTTTGCACATTTATGTGTTGTTCGGAAAAATGTGTCGCACATGTGTATATCCAAGTACACACACCGTTAGTATGCAAAAAAAAAGTACACACACCATTGTGCGAAACATAGGGTCACACATATACCCTATGCGCGAGAGAAATACTCGCACAAGTGTGTTTCCAAGTACACACACCTAGTGTGCGAAAAAAATCCGCACTGCGAAGAACCAGGTTCGAACAATTCAAACCCGTCACCTTCACACGTAAACGACGCCAACGTTCAAATACACATAATATGATAATGTAAATGCATATTTTGACTATAAACTACTCAAAAAATCATTCTAGTGTAACAAAAATACAAACAATGCAACAAAACCCTAGGTATAAACTAAACAATAATTCTAACGAAAAAACACTTACAACAAGATATTTTTCCTCACTTGAAGTCCCTATTGATGTAATATCCAACGTTTTGAGGTCAGTGGTAAGCATTTCACGGATTCAAAGTAAAAAAACTTCCATCTATGAACCAAAAGAAAAAATCGTAAGGTCAAGTACACCGATCGCGAGTTGGGTATGTTTGTATGGGTGTGTGTACTTGAAAAATATCGATTATACCAAATTCACAGTAAGGTTAGGTTAGTCATTTTTGTTGTGGTTTAGTTAATTTTATTTTTCAAATATGTGTACTCGAAACTTTAGTGTGTGGAAATAACGTGGGCCTTAGAAGAAAAAGAAAGGAAGGCATCAGTAAACGAGAACAAAAGGGAAGCAGCCGGAAATGAAAAGAAAAAAAGAAGACACTCTTTTTGTAAGTAAGGTAACATAAAATAGAAAAAGAAAAAAGCGTGAGCAATTTGGAAGGAAGCGTGAAGTAGTTTAGAAAAAGTGGACTTTTGAGAGAAAGTAGCAACTTTTGGAAGCAGAAGAAGAAAGCAGTAGGCAGCATAGGGCATAATGCCGTGAGAAAAGGAAGCAGTAGTGCGTGGGAGGATAGTAATAGATTTTTAGAATTTTTTTAGGGCTTCTTCCCCATTTCTCTACACACTCACACACATAGTATTAGGTGTTCTTCAATTTCTTGTAAATTAGTTATAGCTTTCCATTCAATCAAGTGTTATCAATACATTCAAGGTGATACTCATCTACCCATCCTCATTATCTCATTCTATTGTTTTATTTCTTTATTAGCATGTTTTCTTCTCCTTTAATTTACTTAATTTTTATGGGTTTGTTTCATTTTATCATGATTGGCTAAATTCCTCTTGTGCTTGGGTATGATGACCCTTGGATGAATTATTTATGATGATCATGTGGTTGAGTGTTTCATTTATTGAGGTGAGTAATTATTCTAATGTGATTTGCATGATTTAATTGCTAGATTAAGTTTTGATCCTTTGTTAATTGATTTAATTTGCTCAAAGAGATTTGGTTTATTAAATTGATGCTTAGGTGTTAGTCTTGATTTTGTTATTGATTTCAATATTGGATTAACTCAAGAAGACTTAGTTAATTTTCATTAGAACCTACATTAGGATACGTTAATTGCCTCGATTTTACGTCTAGTGATTAAGTGAGGAGACTTAGGGTGTCGTCTCTAAACTATCTTATCTACTTATTTGATATATTAAACCTAGGTTTATCAAGTATGACTGATATGTGATTTTTTGTTAGATAGCTCATATTATCCCTCGTTAATTGGAACCCCGATCATGTGTGATTCGTAATTAATGATTCTTTGATAATTTGCACTTGAACATATTTTTCTCATCTTGTTATCTCTTGGTTATTTCATTTTGCAAAACTAATCCCAACTCTATAATACCATGACAACTCTTAGCTTTAGGGATCCTTGCTCTATTAGTTCCTTTGGGTTCGATAATTTGGTTGTGTCTTAAAAATACTTGCTACAAAAAGCCTGCAATCACACGTCCCATATTTCAAATGAATAAACCTTCAAAAGAAAACAGAAATAAGCAACCCGATAATGGAAGAGGATAATTGTTGGTCCTAGGATTGAGTGATTGAGTAAAACTCACGTAAATAATTTAGAAGGGGGTTGAATAGTTTATCTAAATTTCTTTTGAAATTCAGACTAGCTAATCAAACTCAACTTCCAAATTATTCAAAGTACCCAACGAAAGCAAATTATACTCAATCCTTAAATTGAATAAAAAAGCAACTTAATTGAATTATGAGCACAAATTATAATCGACTCGAAATTAAAGACGGAAAGTAAAGAACACAAGGTTTATAGTGGTTCGGATTTGAAAATCCTACATCTATTCTCCTTCTTCAACGTTGAAGAAGAATGCTCTTACTTTCTTACTTACTCACTTCCTTCGATTACAGATTACAAAGATGACGATCTACGTCTTCGCATCTTCTTCTATCTACAAATCTATCTTCGATTCTACAATTACAAGTGCGGATGTGTATAGAAGAATTTACAAAAAGTGTTCTACAAACACTTAGAAAATATCACAAATTGGTTTTGAATGTTATGAATGCTCTATGAATGTGTGTTTTAATGTGTACAAAGTCCTTTTAAGGACTGTGCTTAGTCCTATTTATAAACCCTTAAGACAGCTTAGATTGTTGTAACAAACTCTTAACCGCTTAACAAACTAATCTTGAAAACTAACTTTATTTCACCGACCTTCTTGAGTAAGTCGTCTGACCGACTTAGTTGAAATCTTTCTTTCTAATTTCTTCTTCGTCTTGAGCTCTTCATTGTTCTCTCTATTAGGTGAACTTTTCAAGATTGTCTTGAGATGACCTTCGCTGACTACCCCAAATTGACTAGCCTAAATCACTTATTCGATAATCTAACTAGTGAAACAAATACATCAAATTTGTTCTAAATATTTTCAGCTGGTCATCCTACTTTACATAAGTTCATCTAATCTATACATTTTTAACTCATCAAAACTAAATTCGATCTAACAATAATAGAAATAATTTTGTATTACATGTTTTCGATTCTTCAATTGAAGAGAAAAATTGCAGAGAAAAATCACTTCTACAGTGGCTAGTTTTAAATTATGTTCTGAAATGGTGAAATGAATTTCTCAGCTTCATTTTCCCCTTTTTTGAGCTAAAAAGTCAGCACAAATATTCCATCAGTCCGTCAGAGCATTTAATGTGTTCTAATTTTGCATAAAGAAAGACATACAAACAAGAAGAGGTATTAGCGTCAATTTGACACTTTTTTTGCGCCAATTTGTAACAAATCACAGTTCAACAACTTGGTTGTAATATCTACTAATACTTAGCACCTATATGTAATGAGCCCAAATAATTAATACTATTGTTTATAAACATTAATCACCCATAAAATAGATAAATGTGAGGGAAGTTATTTAGATAATTTTCAAATTTGAAAATAGAAACGGGTTTTTGGTAAGATAAATTCTATATCTGTCTCCTACATCTCTCACAAGAAATAAGATACGTGAAACAATTGTAGAACTTATAGGGTGATTTCGTATTCGTATCATATGGATATACTCAAACATTAAGACACTTAAATTGTGAACATTGGAGAAGCAATTCGTGAGAATTAACATTACTATATCACAGTTTGTATGTGGAGTTCAAGATTTGTAAGTTCTAATCCTTTATTTCTAACTTTGGTATCGAGCCAATGCGTTGGATTCTTTTATCGATATTATTATTCTCGTACGTATGTACGATGTATGATTTCATGATTAAATGTATTTTACATTTCTATATAAAAGCATGTGAATTTGTATTGTTTAGAATTTTAATTTTTTTGAAATGGTTAAATTAGGGCCTGAAAGATTTACTCTACATGACTTGTATAGTGTTTACATGATCTGAAAAATTTTGTATATTTTGGACTTACCGTTTGGGAAATAAAAATTGGTGTTCGAAAAGTATATAATGAATCGTGATGAGTTCTTGTTACTAGAATAAAGTAAAATGAATGGAGATTCTATTAATATAGTTTGTTAATTTTGATCAAGAAACAACTAAGATACGAAATTTTTAATTTATTTTGTTCGTTCTAAAAAGTTTCGAGTAAAGTACGAGGGTCGGTGTTCGAGAATTTGAGTTAAAATCTTATTGGTCCCATAACAATCTAACAAAATAGATTTAGTCCAAAAATTAATTTTTTTATCGATTTCATCCCAATTTCTTTGACAATGTCCATCTTTGGTCCCAAATTGGTTAGAAAAAGCAAAATAATGTTATTTTTACCCACGTGATTGTCACGTGATTCCGACAACACATCCGATGTGGCGAAATTTAAATCATATTTGGTCCCGTAACTATCCGATAAAATAGATTTAATCCCAAAAAATCAATTTCATCAATTTCATCTAAATTTTCTTTGACAATATCCAATGTTATTTGCTAGAAAAACAAAACAACATCGTGTTAACTCACGTGATTGTCACATGACGCCTACTATTGGTGTTTCCGGCAACGCCGCTAACATGGTGCCCGCCAATTAATTAGATCTAATATTTTTTTCTTTTACAATTTTAATTATAACACATTATTAATTAAATTAAAAAAACGTTATTACATTTACAAATTTCCTAAAAAAGGTGTACTATGATTTATAATACAAGTTTGAGAGAAATAATCCCCATCTCTAATCACGAAATGGAGTTTAGTGTTTTGTTATAAAGATTGAGTCCATCCGCGATTAAACATATTTTAGAAGATTGAGATATTGGTTGATTGAATGACCGACCAAATAATAGTTTTATGGGGCACTCTTGTGTGAGACCGTCTCATGCATGAGACGGAAATGAGACAAAATCACTTTTTAATAAATTATTATCACTTTTTCATAATTTGTTATCACTTTTTCATAAATTGTTATCACTTTTCATAAATTGTTATCACTTTTTAATTTGTTATCACTTTTATACTAATTTGTATCACTTTTTAAAAAAGTGATAACAATTTATTAAAAAGTGATTCGGTCTCATGCATGAGACGGTCTCATACAAGTTTTTGCCTAGTTTTATATATAGATGACATAAACTATGCCGAAATGAAAGAATCTTGTTTTGAGCTTGACATTGGTGATTCTGGCCTGAAAATTATTGTTCGAAAACCAAGAAAGCGACGACGGCTGAGTTGTCGACAAATTAGAAATATGTAGTTGTGAAGTGTAATGAGGATTGAAGAAATTGTAAATGGAGTAAGAAATAAGGAGTTGTAACAATTGTACTTTTAGCAACGTTTCTTTTATTTGATTAATAACGAGTTGTATTGAAGTGTAAAAAAATATATCTAATACAAAGATGGATGTGTTAGGAAAAGAAAATTGTATTTAGTTTTGATGTGTTAAAAGTGTAAAATAGGATGACCAAATTGAGCATCTTGTATAGACAAACAAGTATTTCTTTATAAATAAAACTAAGTATAGAATATCGACAAGGACAAGATGTCGACAAGGACGATTTCCGAGATAATGAGAGAATATCGCAGACAAGGTCAAGGTATCGACAAGGACAACACGTAAGATTGTTGAAATACAAGACTAAACACCTAGACAGAAAGAAGATGAGGACGAGGAGAAGTAAACATCGGACGATGAGGTGTTAGAGAAATATTATGAAAAGATTAAAGAAGCAGCTTTCAACAACTCAAGAAGAAGTTACGTAATTCAGCTTATATTGTTATAACCGATCAAAACCGAATTCAAGGAAGTTACAATCACAAGAGAAGATCTCTATAAATAGGGATAGAAATTAATTTAGAATTAACTTTTGACACTTTGCACTCATCATTATACTTTGTATTCACGAGCAACATAAAATATACACTTTCATAAACGCTTTATACGTTTTCCAGCTTCTTAGTGTTTATAGAACACTTTTTCAATAGATCTTCAAGCCATAGATATTCGTAAATTAGGAAGATTCATTGTAAGACCGAAGATTCATCATTGTAAGTAAGTCGGTAGAAGAAGAAAGTAAGTGAAAGCCCTTCTTCAAGTTTGAAGAAGGAGAGTGGACGTAGGATCGCTTGATCCGAACCACTATAAATCTGGTGTTATTTCTTCTTATTGCTTATTACTTGTTTTCACCGATTATTTCTTGATCACAAATTCGATATCCGACAAAGCTTTAGATCCTATTTAAATTGAGTATAAACAAAATCAAGCTTTCATTGTAAATCGATTTTGGAGTTGATAGATCATCCGAGCTTGCAAAAGTTTTTGATAATCTATTCATCCCCCTTCTAGATTATCACTAGAGGGTATCTTGATTTTGTGTTTAAACTCGCTCTAAAGGGACCCAATAAGTGATATCGGAGCGATGTTAAGTCATTTCGATAGAGATTTGTGGTCTTGAAATTTTTGAGTTCGTTGAAATCGATTTCTTATCATTGAGTCACTAACATTTCGATAAGTTGTGTTTTAACATCTTGAATTACAATGTCTTCTCGTTAAAAGTAAGAAATCCAGGAGTTTGCTGATTTTTCTATCGAAGAATATGATTATTGGAAATTCAGAATGGAGAATCATTTGAAGGCCATTCATGACCGTATGGAAGAGGTTCTTGAGGAAGGTCCAATAAAATTCTATCATGGAGTTGTTAGCACTGAGCGAGTAATCTTCTCGTTACAAGAAGTCAACAAGAAAAGAAGAGGCCGAGTTAACTACCGATGAAAGGAAAATTCACAATTTGGATCGTAGCAAGGACGTAAATTATAGAGACATTGAGCAAAGACTGGATAGAAAAGGTAAAGAGATGTAAAATCGCTAAGGATATGTGGAAAACTCTTGCAAATGTTTGTGAAGGGTCGAACAAAGTTAAAGAAAACAAGTTGCAATCAGTTTTACATGCATTTGATACATTCAAGATGAAAGATGGAGAAACTGTGGATCAATTGGATGTGAGATCGACCAACTGGGTGAACAAAGTCACGATTTGGGTAAAACCTATACCGAGAAAGAAATTAATAATAAGGTACTCGATCATTAAGCAAAAGATGGAGGGAAAAAGCAAATATTCTCAAAGCAACACGTAACCTCGTCATCTATATCACATCATACTCTATTTTCTCATCTCGAAAGCATTGGAATATGATATACACATTGAAGATGAAGAAGATGAGGCAGAGTCATCTACTTCCTCGGGAAAGATCGGTGGCATTTCTTCATCAAGAAGATTCTCGACAAGATTTCTAAGGCGCGATTTGTCAAGAAAGGAGGAAATGACATTATTAATTAGACGTTATGAGAGACTCAAGATGAAGTATAAAAGGAATAAGAGAGATAGGTTTAATCGTCAAAATTATAAATCGACAAGGAAGAGAAGTATTTAGACAATGACAAAAAGAAGGATCCAAAGGAAAAGGTATAAATCACCAATCGACGAGGTGAGAATAGTCCAAAATCAGATAGAGGAGATATCTCATATACCTCGCAATAAACCTGGCCATTTTAGCTATGATTGTCCTCAACTCACTCCTAGAGAGAGAGAAGAAAAGAGGAAGAAACGGGATAGGAGATATGCAGATCAACGAGCTCTTTTAGCGTAAAAGGAGGAAACACATGAGACATCCTCATCCTCATCCTCATCTAGTTTCGGGACAGATAATGACATTTGCCTAATGGCTAAGGAGGTAAACTATTACTCATCCTCGCACAATGATAATGATAACTTGTCCGAATCGATTCATGTCTTATTAACAAGCTTCTAAAAGATCTCAAAACAGCTTTATCTCGCTTATAAACAGAGATAGAGACCGAAAATTTAAGTTTAAAGGATCAAATTCTTTGTCTAACAAAGGAACATCGACGAGGACAAGGAAGAATCTAGATTGTACATTCAAGGAGGAATGTCAATCAAAGACTTCTACTAGTTCCTCGTCTCGAGAAAACCAATGAGTTGGAAAAAGAATTGAGTACTTTAAAAATTAAATTTTCAAATATCAATATGGAGAATGAGAATTTTAAAAGACTAACAGAGAATTGAATCTCAAGTTAGGACATCTTAATAATTCTCACTACAATTGATAACATCTTCAAGATTTCCTAAGCCTAGTGATAAAATCGATTGGGTTTTGATAGGAACACAAAAAATGATCCTATCAAACCAAGAGTTTTTGTCAAAGCCACTAAGACTATGGAAAAGACAGAACTTAGTCCAAAGAAATCTAAGGAGCAAATCACCTCATCCGATATATCTAAAAAGAAAATACGAGATAAGGAGAAATGTTTCTAAAAGAAATCTAAAGACTAAATTAAAGTCATTTCCAAAGTATAATGGTTTTGATGGAAGAAGCAAGTCGTATCCATTCTTTCCAAGATATAAGACAATCACTAGAGATCAATTAAATAAAATTGATCTAGATAGTCTAATATTAGTAGACAGATATGGTTGCAAAATTCAATCATTGGTTCTCAAAACTTGGATGTGTTTATCTCGGATACCTAAGTATCAACTTGACGAAAAAGGACCCAATACACAAAGAGTACCTAAGAATTAATTTGTGATTACAGGAAATAAGGAGATAGTTGAACGAGAAGATGTTCTTGAAGTCATCCGGTATATAGACAAAGTGGATGTTCTAAGCATATGACTTATGAGAAAAGACTTCTTTCTAACTATCGACGATAGATAGACCTCGGATAATGTTCGGTGACAACAATTTTGGTCTAACTAAAGGAGTTGGAACCCTAATGATAGGAGATGCCTGTGTTAATGAAGTTTATTTTGTGGAAGGATTGAAACATAATCTATTATCCGTCTCACGCTTTGTGACAAAGGATATTGTGTAAAATTCACTCATGATGAATGTTATATTTTGGATGGTTTAAACGAAAATATTTTACTTGCTGGAGTCGACAAGGTAATATCTATGTTGCAAATTTCAAGAGTTGCCCTAAGGATACTTGTCTTATCAAGCTAAGAGTTCAGAGGATTTAAGTTGGCTATGGCATAAACGTCTTAGTCATTTAAATTTCAAAACTCTTAACAAAATAGCAAGAAAATCTTTAGTCAAAGGACTTCCAGATAAAATATTTTCGAAAAATCATATTTGTGATGCTTGTCAAAAAGGAAAACAGACCAAAACTTCTTTCAAAACAATAAATGGTCCTGCTTTCGAAAGGATTTTGGAACTTTTGCACATGGATCTTTTTGGTCCAGCTTACACCTCCGAGTTTTAGTGGAAGAAAGTATACTTTAGTGATTGTAGATGATTTTTCTAGATTCACTTGGGTTATTTTCTTGTACAAAAAGAATGAGATCAGCAATAAATATTCCGTAATTCCTTAAAAGAATTCAAAATGAAAAAGGACTAAATATTGTCAAGATTAGAAGTGATAAAGGTACTGAGTTTCTAAACTCGCTTGTTACTAACTATTGTATCGAGAATGGTATAGCACATGAAACATCATCTCGCAACAACACCCCAAAGAAATGGAGTTGTAGAAAGGAGAAACAGAACCTTGAAGGAAGCCGCAAGGACTATGTTATCTCGAGTATGACACTCCACACGAGGTTTTGGGCGTAAGCCATTAATACCGCATGTTTTGTTCAAAATAGGTGTTTAATTGTGAAAGACAAATGCAAAACTCCTTATGAAATATGGAAGGGTAGAATACCAAAAATTTCATATTTTCATATATTTGGTTGTAAGTGTTTCATCCATAATAATGGAAAATCTAAATTAAGAACTTTTGATGCTAAGATTGCGTAAGGGATATTCTTAGGATACTCATCCGTATCCAAAGCATATAGAGTTTTTAATAAGATTACATTATGTGTGGAAGAAACACCACATGTTGTTTTTGACGAAATTTCTAAGTCTCGAAAGCACGAGATGATGTCACCAAGATAGTCAAGATATTAACAGATTAAATATCAAGAAATCAGTCAAGTTCTTCTTACCGTAGTCACAATCGGATGAGGAGGACACATCGACAGAATAAAGATAAGGAAGCCGAGAGTTCTTCCATATCATCCGATCGCATTTCGACTACAATACCAGATGGACTAGAAGATACTCCGAAGGTAATACGTAATCAATTGATGAAAATATCTCGTATAAGACTTCATACCCAAAAAAGATAAAGGTAAACGAGTATTGACTTATCATCCAAATGAACAGGATAATCGGGAGTTTAGATTCTCGAGTCCGCATAAGGACACAGATAAACCAAGACTGTCTGCTTAGTTGTTATGTATCATTACTCGAACCTAAAACTATTATCAAGCTCTAACGGACTCCAATTGGATAAATGCAATGCAAGATGAATTAAATCAATTTCAAAGACAAGATGTATGGGAGCTTGTTGAAAGACCTTATCATCAAAAAGTTATTGGAACAAAATGGGTTTTTAAGAATAAAAGAGATGAGAACAATATTGTGATAAGAAATAAGGCTAGATTGGTTGCACAAGGTTATTCACAACTGAGGGAATTGATTATGATGAAACCTTTACACCAGCTTGCTCGCCTTGAAGCCATAAGATTGTTCTTAATTTATGCCGCTTATAAAAGATTTACCGTGGTTCCAAATGGATGTGAAATCTGCATTTCTAAATGGAGTCATAGCCGAAGAGGTCTATGTAGAACAACCTCCGTGCTTTGTCAAAGGAGACAAGGTCTACAAGCTGAGGAAAGCTCTATATGGACTTAAACAGCCCCTAGAGCATGGTATGATACATTATCCGAGTATTTAATTCAAAATGGTTTTGTAAAAGGTAAGATAGATAGAACCTTATTTAGGAAAGAATCTGATAAAGGTCTTTTGTTAGTTCAAATATATGTTGATGATATTATTTTTGGATCAACTAATCTAATCTTGTGTGAAGAATTTAGTCATCTTATGAAGAAATGATTTGAAATGTCCATGATGGGAGAGATGACATACTTTCTTGGACTACAAATTAAGCAGACAAAGAAAGGAATTTTCATAAGTCAAGCAAAATACACCAAAGATCTTATTGAGAAATTTGGAATAGGTACCAGCCTAGAAGCCAAAATACCTATGATGATAAATTTTTCAATGGATCTGGATGAGAAAGGAGAAGACACCGATCGACGCAGATAGAGGTTTAATTGGCTCTCTTTTATACTTAATCGCCAAGAGACCTCGACATTTCTTTTGCGGTGGGTGTATGTGCACGTTTTCAAGCTAAACCTAAAAAGAGTCATCTTAAAGCCGCAAAGAAGATTCTAAAATATTTGAAAGGTACAATCTATGTAGGGCTGTGGTATCCAAATAACGATAACTTTAAGTTGTCGTGATACTCGTATTCGCATTTTAGTGGGTGTAAGATAGATAGGAAATCTACATCCGGAACTTGCCAATTTCTCGGGAAGTAAGCCGATTTCATGGTTTTCTAAGAAACAAACCTCTCGTAGCTACTTCTACTATCAAGCCGAGTACATGGCACCGGAAGTTGTTGTTCACGATTAACTGGATCGACCAATGCCTAAGGGACTATAACATTATAACCAAAGATGTACCAATCTTTTGTGATAGTAATAGTGCCATAGCTATTACCCGTAACCCGCCTTACATACCGGTGCAAACATGTTGACATTCGTCATCATTTCATTCGAGATCATGTGGAAAAAGGCAATATCAGACTTGAGAAAATCCTCGACCGATTTTCAAAAAGCGTATATTAACAAAGCCTCTTGCAGAGACAAGGTTTAAAGAACTTTAAGTAGAATTAGGATTATTAGATGCTTCTTTAGTCATCTTTTGATCAAAATTCTTGAATTTACCTTGTTTTTCTCATTTTGGTATATTATGTCTAGAAAGAATTATCGCACAAGATTGAGTCAAAGGACAATCGTGTAGCTGATATCATTGATCTCCTTTCATTGGAATCAAGAATCAAGGATTAGTCATATTGACCATATCCGACTTGATAATTACTTGTCGACATAAGTAAATCAGATAAGGATGTAATAGTCAAACGCTCTTCTACATAATCGATGACTATTGAACCTTATCCGACTTACTCTTGTTAATAACAATTTGTCTAAGTGTCTGTGATTTTAGCAAAAACAAAGTTTACATGACTCGAAATGCAAGACAAGGTCAATTTGTCCAAGGATTTCAAGTAAATGCATGATGCTATCAATCCAGACGAGGAGAAAAATCAGGAAGTTCTCTTAAATACTTTCAATCATGAATATTGGGTTCATATAATTAATATATGAATTTAATATCATAATTCACTCTATCATTCATTAAAATTGAAGTTACTCAAGAAATAAAATATTTTGTTTTACAAAATAAAAGGATAAGGGTTCGAATTTATTTTCTCAAAACAATAATATTTTATTTTATCTCTCCAATTAATCGAAAAGTAATTTCTCAAATAAGTAATCGTGTCGAGGAGAAGTTACTATGGACCAAATTTTATCAAATTCAATTTTGAAACACACCGAGTATACTTCACGCGCCGAAGTGGAGGCGGTTTCGAAATATGAACCGTATCAACCTCACGCGCGACATATTAAATATTATTCTATGCACTTTTCAAAATAAATGCCATAATTGCATTAATGGCGATTCGAAAGGCTATATTTACACTTTTGCAGGCAATTATTATTCTAATAATTGTTTATTATTATATTTTCCATATAAATAGACATTCGTGTGCATTATTTTCATTTACGCACACATAAATTCCTTCATATTCTTAAAATTTCTCTTTTCCCTCCTAAAACCTTCAATATTCATCAATGGCGGAATCCAAAAAGAAGATCAAGTTCGAATACGATTTGACTTCCATCGTAGATAAAATAAAGTCCGAAATGTGTGTTGATTGGGATACTACCACCGATGCCGAAACCAGAGAAATTTTAAACCTACTGGAATCAAGGGGATTAAAGCGGTATCGCACGATGAAACCGACGAAGAACTTGACGGTGGATGATCTCTCGTACGAAGTTTCGACTAGAGCAAAAGCAATGCATTAATCGGATTAGAATCTCGAGTCGTAACATTGGGGAAGAAACGACTTGACGTTGTTATCTATTTCGAGATTGGTGCAATTTTCAATTTAAGCACCACCATGACAATCCATTTACGTATAAATCATCGGAATATTTAGAGAGTTTCCGATTGATGGCCGTGAGGACCTACCAAAATACAACGGCAAATTTAAAAAGGCCAATGTCAAGAGGAAGTATAGATTATTGATGCCGATTCTCGACCAAGTGCATCTTGGGGGAGCAACAGAGCCATGATGGACTAACGAAGCCGAGGATATGCTGTCTCGAGAGCTATTCTAGATGGGGCTGAAATCAATCGGGCCAGACCGGTGTATTCAAGGATAATGGAGGAGAAAAGAAGTTCACCAAGACTCCACTACGCATTTAATCGATGAGATGGTCTTTGACCAAGATTGCAAGTATGATGGCAAGGATCACCATCATACTTGAACATAAGGTGGGTACGCATAACCTTGACCGGAGTGTTGGAGTTAAAAATACACCGCATGTATGGTCTCGTTGATAAAAGATGAGAAGCTCTATGGACCAACCGACTTCGAAGGAGATGGAGACATTCCAGCTCCACCTCCAGCCTTCTAAGAAAAAGGCTTCAAAGCTAAGAAGGAGACAAAGACTCGTATTGATGGAAGAATCCTCGTCTACGAGACGGAGGAAGATGTAGAGGAGAGGACAGCTTCCCAAGGGGAAGTGTCCCACCGAGGAGGTTGGTGTATCAAAGCCGACGGAGACGGAGACAATAGAAGTCTCGTCGAAGATGAATCGAAAAGGAAGAAATTAAATCCCCTTCATCATCTTCATCCTCATCCGAGGATGGAGTACCTAAATCCATCTCTTCTCAACTCGGCAATGAAGAGGCAGACAAGGCCGCCGCCTCCGAGCCTCTAAAACGGTCTACTCCCATAAGTCCAACACAAACACAATCCTCATACGACTCCATTCTCTTTTCTACCTTCAACCTCATCCGAACCTTATCTCTACCTACACTTACCCAATCCATCCGGGGAAATGGGACCTACCGAGACCTCTCTTCGAATTCTTGGGAAGAAGTTCCTTCGAGACAAGAATCTACTCTCAAGGACGAGCCTCGAGCTTTTGAAGGAGCTTATCGATGTCTATCTCGCTAAGAAGACTCGTGCTAGGATCTTTTGAAGAAACAAACTATTCTAATAAATGAGGCGGGGAAGGCAACAATCTTGCCATCCGGGAGAAGGAGGTTCTCAAGAGAGCAAAATCAAGTCATTCAAAGATATACTTACTGAAAATACCTTTGTTGACTACATTCTACAAAGAGTATATCTTGGAGATGAGACACCGAGGAGGTGGAGAAAGCAATGAGAAGGGGGAAGAGCAGAAGAAAGATGAAGATGTTATTGAGGAGGAAAGGGTGGAGGAAATAATTGGTGGAGTCTGCCGATGAGCCACCGAGATGGATACAAATTGAGGAGGCACAAACAGAGCAGATTGAGGAAAGGCAAATCGTAGCAAGTTGAAGAAGTAGATCTAACTCCATCTCGATGAATGATCTTGCCCTCCACATCTCGCGCCTATATCCAAAGTGGAAGCCCCGAAAGTCAAGTTCAAAATCTAAAGACCGCTTGTCTAAATGCTTTCCAACCGGTTCCTAATGTCATCACATCTTCGATCAAGGAGAATGTAGAAGCTGCAGCTTCTTGAAAAAACTAAGATTGATCTATACTTCTCCTGATTAAGACATGAGGAACAGATGACGTAAGTCAAGAAGAAAGTTGCCTCGTAGATGAACTCTCAAGATGAGTGGGTTAAACAATATGTTCGGTCTCGCTTATACCGAAATAAGAGACTCTGTTGAGGATCAAGTGAGAGAGTCATGGAAAGCAAAGGAAGCCTCATTTCTTCAAATTCTATCAATGCAAATGGCCATGGAAAAAGACAGACAGACAAACATCTTAAAGAAATTCATGGATGATGAATTCGCATTTAGCCGAGGTCGGTCAAAAGAAGAGATATGACCAGCTTGATCGTAAGATGTGGCTTGTCGAGAAGAGCTCATTGGCCAAATAAATCAAGTAGCCACTATCTCGCAATACCCGATTTGCCGATGTCAAAAAGGGGGAAGATAGTGAGCTCAAGAAAAGTGGTTGAGTGCAGGATGATCACCATGGCACCGAATATAAGAATAGATGAGTTGTCGAGGAGTTGTTAAAGGTCAAGAAGATAAGAAAAAGGCAGTCAAGAGAAGTCCCAGAGAGCTTTAAGGAGATTAAAAAGGAGAACAAATTGAGTCAACCGAGTCCGATCTCGAGCTCGATCTTCCACCTATCGCTGATCCCGCTCCCATCTTATCAATCAAATCACCTTCATCCTCATCCAAAGCGATCGGGAAAGCTAAGGCTTGAGCCAAATTCGTAAAACCCATCAAACCGAAGAAGAAGCAAGGGTGCTTAAGAGGAGAAGGGAGGAGAAGGAGAAGTATAAGAGAAGGGATGCTAAGAAAAGAAGAGAACAGGAGAAAGCAAAGCAGGGAAGTTTTATGACGCATCATTAAGAAGATGGGTTCGTAAAGAACAAGATGAACAAGGCAGTGGACATCTTCGCACTCAAGACATAGAGGTGAAGTGGTTCCCAAAGAAATCCTACCGATGGCGATCGTGTGAAATGGAGACCATTTGAAGTAGATTGGGTTTTCCAGCTTCACGTATGCAAGAATATCAAATGGGGTTTGGATGAGAACGCCGCATTTCATAATCGGTTGGAAGAAAGAGATCCTCGATGTACCAAGATGTAATCGACCTAGCTCATGTGGAATTCAATTCAGACGTTGTTGCACCTTCCTACTCTCAATGGAACCTCCTCTAACAAATGATGGCCGACCAGATCGTGAAAAGATCAAGCACTGTTAATCAAGGCCGAATCCATAGCTGATCTTGCTCAAGGTGGAGAGACCATATCATTAAAAAATAGGGTCTTTGATCGGGTCAAGATTCCCGAGGAGGATAGGTGGTATGACTAGTCTATATATATTTTTTTGCTCCTTATCTCGATTCTACATGAAATTTGGACTACTCTGTGAATATACCCGATTACCAAATTTGACTTCTCTCATAAACATTGGTACTTTAATCGACTTAATTTGGTTTAGTAACTTGTTAATATTTTCGTAACACTAAATCTTCCGAACTTTTCAAAACCTAGTTTATATGTTATTCTCAAAGTATTTGACCTTAACTTTGATTATCTGTTTATTAACTACATTACTCGATCGTCCGATTGTTGAACTATTACTCGCTCCGATTATCCGACTATGTGGCTTAGTTGTATATTTTGTTTCATTTTTTTAGTACTAACAGCTTTTTCTTTTCTTGAGCCGAGTTTTAACATCATCAAAAAGGGGGAAATTGTTAGGAAAAGAAAATTGTATTTAGTTTTGATGTGTTAAAAGTGTAAAATAGGATGACCAAATTGAGCATCTTGTATAGACAAACAAGTATTTCTTTATAAATAAAACTAAGTATAGAATATCGACAAGGACAAGATGTCGACAAGGATGATTTCCCGATAATGAGAGAATATCGCACAAGGTCAAGGTATCGCATAAGGACAACATGTAAGATTGTTGAAATACAAGACTAAACACCTAGACAGAAACAAGATGAGGACGAGGAGAAGTAAACATCGACGATGAGGTGTTAGAGAAATATTATGAAAAGATTAAAGAAGTAGTTTCAACAACTCAAGAAGAAGTTACGTAATTGCTTATATTGTTATAACCGATCAAAACCGAATTCAAGGAAGTTACAACTCACAAGAGAAGATCTCTATAAATAGGGATAGAAATTAATTTAGAATTAACTTTTGACACTTTGCACTCATCATTATACTTTGTATTCATGAGCAAATGAAAATATACACTTTCATAAACGTTTTATACGTTTTCCCGCTTCTTAGTGTTTATAGAACACTTTTTCAATGGATCTTCAAGCCATAGATATTCAGAAATTAGGAAGATTCGTTGAAAGGCTGAAGATTCATCATTGTAAGTAAGTCGCAGAAGAAGAAAGTAAGTAAGTGAAGGCCCTTCTTCAAGTTTGAAGAAGGAGAGTGGACGTAGGATCGCTTGATCCGAACCACTATAAACCGTGTTATTTCTTCTTATTGCTTATTACTTGTTTTCACCGATTATTTCTTGATCACAAATTCGATATCCGACAAAGCTTTAGATCCTATTTAAATTGAGTATAAACAAAATCAAGCTCACTGTAAAATTGATTTTGGAGTTGATAGATCATCTAAGCTTGCAAAAGTTTTTGATAATCTATTCATCCCCCTTCTAGATTATCACTAGAGGGTATCTTGATTTTGTGTTTAAACTCGTTCTAAAGGGACCCAACAGATGTCATAACGTCAATCGCGCTAAAAACCCCCAATTTTAGACATCACATGACAATCAAATAGGAAAATATTACGTCTTTTTATTTTTCCCGGTCAATTTGGGACCAACATTAGAATATTGTTAGGGATTTTGGGATGAAATGGATAAAAAATATAATTTTTCGACTAAATTTATTTTAGTAGATAATTATGGGACCAAATATGATTTAAACTTCTGTCACGTTAGCAATGTTGCCGAATTCGACATCACATGACAATCAAATGAGTAAATACGACGCCATTTTGCCTTTTTCGGACCGATTTGGGACTAAATTGGAACATTATTAGAAAAATTGAGACAAAATTCGCGTAAAAGTTAATTTTGAAACTAAATCTATTTTGTCGAAAGTTATGGGACCTAATATATATTGAAGGTGTGTGTTTACGAAAATCGAGATTCACAGAATATCTGTCGCTATAATAACGAAAGACTAAGTCAAATCTTTGAAAAATTGGATAAATATTTTTCATAGACTATATTAAATAATTGTCTATGAGAAAACGATTCATTATGATAATGGTGAATACAAACCAAGTAGAGAAATATCCACATTGACTTCAAGAGTTCGGAGAGTTCTTCGGAAGGTCTTTGACTTATAGGCTCAACGGCTAGTGGTTCCTCAAGAATTGCTAACTATTGCTGTCATGTCTCACCTTCTTTCTTCTTTCTTTTGAACTCCTTTTCTTTGCTCATCTTTTTTTCTCTTCCCTTCTCTTCTCTTGCCTTTCTTTCTTGATGTTCTTTCTTCCTCAAATCTCTTGCTCTATTTGAGATCATCACACCTGTCCATTCCTTCACCCACTCAAATTCAAAGAATTCCCTTGCTTGCGCTTGTTCAATTAACTCCCTTAATTGAATCCGGATAATGAATCTTTGAGCAGATTCGGATAATTCTTCTCGTAGACAGTGTAAGGTGGCGCTTGTAGATGGTTTCTCTACAGGATTCTCCGTTGTAGATGTCTTGAGAACTACAGAAAGAGATAGTTCATCATCTGTGCTTCTTCTTTCTTCTCCAGTGGGATTGGATGGACTTTCCATCCTAGTAGTAGACTCTGCTTGTTTGATGGAAGTCTCCCTTTCTCTCTAAACTTTAATCTCTACTGGCCCGATCACCGTAGGATTTTCCGGGTCAACAAGCGATTCTTTCTCTCGCATTTTTTCCTCTTCATCTTCATCTCTATGAAGAGTCTTCTTAGATTCTTCTTGGCTTTCTTTTCTAGCATCTTCTTCTTTAATTATAGAGGAACCTCTTCCTCTTCATCGATATCAAAACAAGTTTTCAGTTCACCTTTTGCTTCTTAGATTTTTTTAGGACAAGATAATTTTCCTTTCTTTTCTTGGGTACATTACTCCACATCAATCACCCTGGGAGGAACCCCTTTGAATATTGGCAATCTCAATAATCTTATTTTTCAAGATAGGCTTATAATTTATTGAACTACTTCAGTGGTTTCCTACTTGAGTTAGTATCTTCAAGCAAATATCCATAAACAATCTTTGAGCGCATTTTTTTATATCCTTCGCCAAGTTCTTCCATATAAACCTAGCCCAGCTTAATTTTTACTCCTATTTCTACAACTATCATCAAATCCTGCATTAACTTAGCTCCTTTAATAAGGCCATCAGTTCTACATATCATCCCCTTATCTAGAATTTCATACAGTACATGTAATTAATCTATAGGTAAATTATTCTTCATGCAATATCTATTCCAAGATGAAGGAAAAGGCTTTCCTTCAGGGAATACTTCACTTGTGGTAAACATATTCCAATATCGTTGATCATATTCTCGCGAAGTCCAAGTTCTCGATTCGTTCTCTGCTATTCTTGAAATGTAGAACATCAACAATATCTGGACGTGAGATAGAGGCATCGATTCCCCTCATTGAGACCTCTACTGTTCTCTTCTCCAATCGGTCTTGCTCGAGCTTTTGCGTAAAACACACAAACTAGGTCTTCATCGTAAATAGGAGGGACATATGAGATATTCATCGTAAACCTGTTTTTCCCTCTCTGTCTCTCTCCACCACCCATTTAAATAGTTACCTTCTTCCTCATTCCAAATTTTTACATTTACTCTAAGCCCTAAAATTTACCGCAAACAATTCCTCTCGCAAATTCCTCTCTCAAATTATCGAAATGGCTTATTTTTCTTCAAAATCCATTTTCAAAATTTATAAAGATACTTTCAAAAACAAGTTGAAGTCGAAATGTATGTTGATTTTGAATCTACCGAGATAGAGAATCAAGGGAAATTCTTCGATTGTTCAAAGCTTCAAAATTAAAGATGTTTTGTTCGAAGAAATCAAATTAAAACAAGACTTTGGATACCTTAGGTGTTGAGTTCTTGGTAAACAACAAGTTTTCTCAAGACTCCACCGAAATAGAGGTAGATGGAACTCAAATTTCCATTTCAAAGGCAGCCATCGCGTAATGTTCAACACTACCTTTGAAGGTGTCAATCCATTGGTTTACAAGGATGACAAATGGGTGGAGTCTTTCGATATGGTTGCAAGAGTATCATGCAGAGGGGTCGAAAAAAATTGAAAAGAATCTCTTAAAGAGGAAATATCGACTCCTCATGACAATTCTTACCAAGAGTATTCTAGGAGAACAGAGCTCGCATGATGGGTTATCGAAAAACAAGGTTATGCTACTTAAGAGCCATACTTGATGGAGTTCAAGTAAATTGAGTTTAGTTATTGGTAACCAGCCGAGGAAGAAAAGAATAGGTTTACATACAATCTAGTTTCTAGAGAATAGTCTTCTCTCATTGCAAGTCTCTTAAACAAGATTACGGTGATTATTGAAGAGATGAACAAGAAAGTGGATTGGAATATTGAGATCAAGAAATATTCAAAGCAAAAGGGTCTCCTTGTGAAAGATGAGAAGATTGGGGGTTTGCCAGATTCGGATGACGATTCTGATGAAGCAAGGGAACAAAAAGGACAGATTGAGGAGGAAGTAGCCGGGAGACCAGTTGTGGAATCCAAGTCGCTCCAGCAGCCGGTGAGGCTAATGAGTGGTTATAAGTGTATGAATGATGTGGCATTTATTTGCAAAAAGTGATGAAAAGTATTATTTTTTGAGCTTAAAGGTGTAAGGTATCACTTCTTTGTATGAAAAGTATCACAAGTATGGAATTAATGAATTTTTGATGCGTTTTGTCTCGTTTTTAGGTATTTCGGTGGAATCGACCAAATCGAGCACATGGATATTCACACGGGAATGAGACTTAGAAATTAGTTGGAAGTGGCTACTTGTTGCTTTTATGTTTTTGTTTGATTTTGATACTTTGATTGGTGGTGTGTAGGTGCATTATCACGAGATCTCATGGTATACCACCCGAGCCACTCAATCCGAAAATAGAAGCTACACTTCGTAGAAACCGTGGAAGAAGAAGAAGAGAAAAGATGGAAGGTGAAGATTTGGTGAATGAAGAAAGAATTGGTGAACCTCATGTAGAGGAGGTAAATGGAAATGACAATGGTCATGGGGGAGTGCAAGACAATAGAGGAGGTAATGGGAACAATCCACCCTACAATGCTCAAGTTGGTCTTTTCCCTCAAGGGATGCCACCAAATCAATTCCCATACCAAAATCCATACCCATATCATCCACAAGCTCACCAATATCCATACTATCCACCTCATCCACAACAATTCCCACCATATTATCCACAAATGTCATACCCACAAGAGCCTAGATATCAAGAGCCACCACATATACCACAAGCCCAACCCCTCCTATGCAAGATCCTCCACCTCAAGGTAAGCCACTAAGGAAATTCTTTGAGCCTCAACTTCGTGAGTATTATGATTATATTGCAAGGCCAAGGATCGAGGCTAATAACTTTGAGATAAGTTCGGCACCGTTGAGGATGTTGAGGGAGAAGCAATTTGAAGGAAAAGATGGAAAAGAGTGCCATCATCAACACATGGCACAATTTTTGGAGATTTTCGATACCACCCATTACAATGGAGTGTTTGAGGATGCGAAAAAGCTAAGGTTATTTGCCTTCGCCTTAAGGGAAGAGCTAAAGCTTGGCTCAATTCCATCCCTCCCGAACCGTTTGTACTTGGGAGGACCTTAGCAAGAGATTTCTTATGAAGTTCTATCCGCCATCTAAGACAATTTAAGCCAAAGAAGCTATCTCTCACTTTCATTAAAAGAGTGGAGAAACGATACCGAAGCATGGGAAAGATATGAAACATTGCTTATTGCTTGCCCCCAACATGGCTTTTCGGAGGAGCAAACTATCATGTACTTTTGTAATGGCTTAACGGATGTTGATAGATCCTTCCTCAATGCTTGTGCTAATGGTTTGATTTGGTCAAAGATGGTGGGTCAAATGAACGAGATCATGAAGAATATTGCCCAAGATTCTTTACAAGTGACGGTAAATCGAGGAGCTCATCATAGAGTGTCCCATGTGGAAGAGATTGAATCGATGAAGATGATGATTATGACGATGATGGATCGATTAGGGGCTCTTACAACCTCTCAAGCTCAACAAGGTGTAAATCGACCCATTCCTCAAGTTGATTTGTGTCAAGGCCAAGTGCCTATTGAAGGGGAGGCCTCCATACCAAGGAGGATACCAAAGCAATTGTCAAGGGAATTTCCAAAATGCAACATCATATCAAGTTCCTTATCAAAATAGGCCTCAAGTTAATTTTTCACCTCAACCTCAAGCTTCATACAATGCAAACAATTGGAGAAGACATGAAAATTTCTCCTATGCTAATCCAAGAGCCGCCATTCAATTTCCCCTAGTTTTGATCCGGGAGCAAAAGCTCCTAATAATGAGGGGGAAAGCAACCACGGAGGAGCTACTTGGTATGATTGTGAAGAGGCTAGAGTCCAATGATTCTAGATTGGATGATATTGGAAAGCAAATGGACTCGAGATTCAAGACTATTGAGCACCAAGTGGGGCAATTGGCTTTAACGGTTGGAAAGTTATCAACTATGGTGGATCATTTGCAAAATAAGGGAAAATATCCATCTACCATCGAGCCTAATCCAAGAGAGTTTTGTTGTGCTATACAATTAAGGAGTGGTGCTAGATATGAAGGCCCTAAAAAGCCCAAGGAAGTTGAAGGTGAGAAAGAAGTTGAGAAAGAGGTTGAGAAAGAAGAGATGATTGAAGAAAGTGTGGAGGTTGAGAAAGAGAGAGATGACAAGATCAAAGCAAAGGAAGAGAAAAAGAAAGAAGAGTTCTCCAAGGATTCGTGGGTAGTACCAATGACTCCCATTCTGGTTCCCTATCCTCAAAGACTTGTGAAGAAGAAGCTAGATGAGGAATTTGGTAAGTTTTTGGATGTGTTTAAAAGCTTGCATGTTGATATTCCACTTCTAGATGCCCTTGAGCAAATTCCCCATTACAAGAAACTTTTGAAGGAGATAATGTCAAAGAAGAGAAAATGAGATGAGAAAGGAGCAATCAAATTGGTGGAAGAATGCAAGGAGATTCTTGAGAGACACCTTCCTCAAAAGCTTAAGGATTCGGGGAGTTTTGTGATCCCTTGTAAAATTGGTGAGAATGGGAAAGTGCAAGGCTTATGCTATTTGGGAGCTAGTATCAATGTTATGTCTTTATCCATATTTAAAAAGTTGGAGTTAGGAGAGGTGATTCCCACCACTATTAATCTTTAATTGGCGGATCAATCGTTTGCTCATCCTTATGGAATTATTGAAGATGTGTTGGTGGGAGTTGGCAAGTTTATCGTCCGGTGGATTTTGTAGTGCTAGATATGTAGGAAGAGCTTGAGGCACCTATCATTCTTGGTAGACCTTTCCTTGCTACCGGAAGAGCCATGATTAATGTGGAAAAAGGAGAGCTCAAATTGAGCTTTAATGGAGAAGAGGTGATATTTTCTAGAGCTCCATTAGAAGAAGATGCTCCAAGTGCTTTGGAGAAAAAGGAATGTGGTTATATAGAGATCATTGATTTGTGCCCTTCAAAGGATAGGGAGGATTCTAACTCTTCTAATTCTTTAATTAATGATCATCTTATTCCCTCTTGTAATATGATTTTTAATAAGTCTTGTGTTTCTCTTGATGATCTTAGGAAGGAAAAGGCTCTTATTGCACCTTTGCTTGATCCGGAGATGGAAAGAATGAAGAAGGAGTGAAGAAGTTGACCAAACTTGAGTTGGAAGAAAGAAAGGTGTCACTTGAGAAGAAAGAGGAAAGCTTTGTGGTTGGGGATCAAGTGGTATGGAGTGAATCCAATTGGAGTAGGTTGCTTGGAGTAGAAAGACTTAAAAAGTTTTGATTGTGAAAGAAATTAAAGAAGGAGGGAAGCTTCTTTTGGAAGACAAATGAGGATGTTGCCTATTCGCAAAGGAAACTCTAGTGAGGCACAAGGAGGTGCCTAACGTCCTAATTGAAAGGGAAGTATGAACTCCTCGAGTTCCGTCCAGTATAGGACGTTAAACCTAGCACTTGATGGGAAGCAACCTATTCTTTATTGCTTTTATGTGTTTGTATGTGCTTTTTGTTGTTTGTTTTGTTAGTGTTGGAGAATTTGCTTGGAGTTTAATTTATGATGCTTAGGTGATTGTGATGTATATTGCTATTGGATGATTGGAAGGATTGAGTTTATTTGATACCTTTTGGAGTTGCATGTGTTGGTCCCTTAGGACGAGATGTGCAAGGAGGTGAAAAGTCTAGAAGGGGGTTGAATAGACTTTCCCACATTCAAAACTTTTTCGACTTTTTGTGAGCTGAGTGTGAGGTTAGAAGGCTTTGAAGTCTTCTACAAAGCAAGGTACTCAGAGTGTGCTAGGTGTGATCAGCGGACTTGAAACTCGAAGTCTTCGATGGTGCGGAAGTTAATCTCGTGTGTGTATTTGAAAAACCCTTTGAAATGAAAACCTTCTTGAAAGATATTTAGCAAGTTTGATGCGGAGTTTATTAAAACGATGATGAATTAGCAGATATAAGTATGTATGCAGTAAACCTTGTAAAGACACAAGGATTTTTATAGTGGTTCGGATATAATGATCCTACGTCCACTCTCCCCGATTCCACATGGGCCTTACTATCCACCAAAACTGGTCTTGTCTCCTCTAATCTCCTCGAGGATTCGACCACGGGAAGTTTAACAAGTTCCCGCCCTTGGTACAATCAATGTGATCTTCGAGTGTTATCTCTTAGATCTAAGACAATCAACCTTTTCTTGTACAGAGATAATGAAAGGTGATTTACACTTCCTTGACCAAAAATAAATCTATTTAAGAATATCAACGTATTGAATCGATTTAAGTACGAAGAATTATGCGTGTACCGCAATGAGTGAAAATGGTTTTTCTTGATGTTTCTCGCGTGTATATTTTCAAAATCCTTCACTTCAGTTTATATGATCCTCGAATTTGACTAGCCGTTAGGCTAATTTGTCAATCGTGTCTTCGAGAAATGGTAAGTGATCGTTGGAAGATTTGTTTGACTTTGGATAATTGATTGTCCGACATCAATCAATTATATCTTGATTGATCTTGATTGATAATCCAATCTTCTCTAGATTGATTTCAGATATCTCTGAATTATCCTTTTGACTTTTGTTAACCCCGATGAATTTTCAAGTCAACTCTAGCAACCTTACACCTTGCTCCAAAGACAGTTCCAAAGCTTGCCGTAGCACGGATTCTAACCTTGCTATCTTCACTTGAACCTTTCTTGACAACACTCTTTTTGCATATGTCTTATCATCTCTTCTTTATCTTCACGACGCCCTTCTTGATAACTTCGAATGAGATCTCTCTTAGATCTTTAAGTCTTCTTATCGGTAGCCTTCGCTTCTCAAACAATACGGATCTTCGTGTCGAGCCTAGCAAGATTAACTATACTAAGACATAAACCCTATCTAGATCATCACCGACTAACAGTGTCCAAATTTGGTCCTATTACACTTAGGTTTTAGGAACATCAACAAAACATACAAATTCTAATCCTAACAATTTCCCCTTTTGATGATGTTAAAACCTTCTTGAGAACCGCACAAAAACAAAGATATGTGAAAAGAAGACAAAAAGAGATCTTTAAAAGGATCTCAAACGAAACCAGATGACAATGAGGAGTTGTCTTAGCGCAAAACATTCACTTCTATTAATATAGCAATATCAAGCACATCTTACGTAAGTGAAATGCAAAAAGAGCAAAAGATAAAGATAACAAGGAAATGCATAAAAGATAAACAATGCAGACTTCATCACTCTCCAACCAAAGAATCTAGCTTCCCAACCAAAGAACCTTCATATCTTCCTCGGTCATACCTTCTAAACCCCCGTTGGAAAATTCAGCCACTCGTACACTCTATCATAGAGTTCCCTGTTATCCTGCTCCAATAGGTGGGCTGACCTCAGCCAAGCGATTTTGAGCGTCCTGCGAACACTCACCGGGTCAAACTTCCCATCTCGCTGTGATTGGAGTAGGAATCTTTTCAAACTCTGCGCTTGAAGGTTTAGGTTGAACTCAATAAGCTTTCAAAATCTCTCGCCCAAAGATCACCGTGCCTTTCCTCCATCCAAGCAAAGAATGTTTCATTTGTTGTGGCCCCGATGTCGATACTTTTGCACACATAGTAAGAGCAAATGAAATCTCTCTTTCTGCTTTCCGGTCCTCAATACTCTCGGGAGGGCAAAGCAATCATCCACATATCCATCGTGTTGTGGGGAGGATAAAGTCTTCCTCACCTCTCGCCTCCAGCATCTTTCCTTTCTGCTTTGCTTCTTCTTTGACACAAAGAGCTTTGCAGCAACCTCCTTGTGTTTACCGGCCAAAACATCCACCTTTTTCCTTGCTTTCCAAGGAGTTTGATCATCTTGTGACTGTCCTTTTCCTCCATCCTTCTAGTTTCTAAATCGGCAAGAAAAGCTTCCTCATGCAAAGCTTCCAACTCTTCTTCGGCAGACTTCATGTTATCAACTTTTTCAGATATCTTAACCAACCTTCTCCTTTTCAAAGGTTGGGAACTTTGACCTTCGCCCACTCCAGCAGACTCTCGCAAAGCTCTCTTCAAATCTGCCTTCTCTTTCCGTTCCAAAGAAAAATTTTCAACGGCCTCCACCTATCTTTCACCTCCTTCAATTCTTTATCCTTCGCCTCATCTCTCTCAACCATCTCGCTTATCAATGGCCTTCCCCTTTTTAACATCACTCAAAAGAGGGTCCAAATGAGCTTCCATTTCCAGCATCTTGGAAAGAATATCCCGTCTATACGCAGTAAACTTTTCTCAGAACTTCTTGATTCAAAGCAAACTCACCGCTATTGGAGAAGCAATCTTCTCATCAATTGTTAGCATATGCTTAACAGCGGCAAAGATGTCACCGCAGAGCCGTAGCCGTCTCCGTCAATGGGGCATTCGCCTCTTGCACAAGAGCGATCTATTTTCCCATCTCCAGCAGTGGAAGATTGGATGGCCGCATTCCGATCAATTCCTTCGCGTAATCGCGCATCCATGCCACCGAAGTTTAGCTAATTGGTCCTCCATCTTTGTCCGAAATCTGTCCTCAATCAACTCTCTTCAAAGAAACACTTTCCCGAGATTAGCTTCAGCCTTCTCTCCTTCAAATTTTTACACTCTCAACATGCTTCCTAACCTCATTTATGTTATTCAACATCATGCCGTAAAGAGTATCGATAATGGTCTCCTGTTGCTCGTAAAACATACCGAAAGCGGCTGACGTATCAAGGAGGGGGCTCGAATGGCACTTCGATGTAGGACTTTGAGGACTCAATAGACTCAGCAAGAGGGGTATACTTAGTAGCCAATACGAGAAAACATTGTAGCATACTTGTTGTGTTAACTCAAAGAAACTTTATAGAGTAAGAGTTATACAAATTCTCATGAACAACAACAGCATAAAATTTGGCAAGCGTACGATGTAAAATCGGGAAGAGGAGGAGGGATAGAAGAGACACCTTTCCCGATCTCTTCGGACATTGTAAAGGGAGGAACTGAACCATCCTCTCGCAGCTCTGGTTCATCCAACAATGAGCAACTAGGCAAGCAATCGATGATCCGAGGTTAAGTCAAATGCTCGCTACTCCACCTTGGTCTCGTAGCTTAAATTCCCACGGTGAGAACTCATTGTGACCAATCTCATTTGCGGAAGAATGAGATCATCAATAGCTCCAAGCCTTGCATTCTTCCCTACAAGGATATCTCAGCAGACTACGCTCTTCCGAAAATCCTGCAATCTAGGAAACTTGCTGTCCACCTGTGTAGAAGCCTCGGCCATTAAACACTTCTCAAACGGTCCACGTATTCTACCGGTAAGGTTTACCATTTGTACAGACTCCATCGAATCTGCTCCAACCACATCTTCACCGAGAACACCCTTAGCAACTCCGGGTGATAGTCTCGGCGGCACCCATGCCCGCAACATCATCGCCAACTTCCATCGGTGCAAATTGACTTTGAAGAAGAAGGAATCTCGTAAAGAGAAGGAAATGGAATTGGTACCTAGTCCTTCTCACCAGCAGCTACATGAGACACCATCTCTTCATCGTCCGATATTGGAGAATCATCAACCTCCATTGCATCCTCTGCAGACGAACCTTTCTTGCCGGGAGATACCTTAGGAGGCACTGTGCTCCTCTCGTGCGACCGCTCACCGAATCTTTCTCGAGTTATCATAGTTAGCCTCTTTGCCTTCCTCTCGAGGTAACCGTGAAACCGAATCGACCTTCACTTCCGTAAGACTTCGCAGTCTTCTCCCCGAACTAGCAGCCTTGGAGCTTGCCGGGTGCTCGTTCACCGACACTCTTAGATGGGTTGTCAATCCTTCACCATCTCATCTTTCCCGATATCATCGGCCTCGGGAGCAACTTCGTAATTGGCAACACATCGCCAGGTTCTTCCTCAACTTCAGCTTGATCTTCTTCATCATCAAAATCGGGAGGACCACCGAGCTCCTCATCCTTATTCAGCATAAACTTTGCCTTAGTATATGGTTTCGTCCACTTCGGGTCCCACGCCGTGTTAGGCATCACCTTCTCCAAAGAACACTGTAATCTTGTTTGACATAGAAACATACTGCTCCATATCCCACACCTTAACCTCTGGATGTCCGTCCACCTCAGTCCGAAAGAACCGATTCTTTTCCTTCGCAAAATCTCAAAGAACTTACTCGACCCAATCACACTCCACTTCATCCACAATCGCTTTCAAAGCACAAAGACGCCTCGACTCACTAAGTCCATACTCTGCCTCCCCAAACATAACCTTTACCATGATATCAAACAACGTCTATATTTTTGCTTAAGATATGCTTTCTTCAAGTCCGACACATGATGACGACATGAAGTTTTCTCTAGAGAGCGAAAGGCTTCGAGATGGTTTTCCGACATATATGATTCTGGGGTCAATGCCTTGAAGAGACAAACCCAAGTGTTCATGAACATCCTGCCATTTGATGGTCAAACTTTGACCGAACACTGTCATTTTGATGTTATTCCTTCCAAACTCGCCACAAACCAGAAACCGAACGACCTAGGCATCAAGAGTTCGTCATTCTCAAGAATAAGCCGAGCAATACCGAAACAAACCCCGATCAGATAAGAGATTTAGAATCTCCATTGCTTCCCGCTGTCCAGATTGTTCAAAAATCCACCGATAATTCACTCCGCACTTTCTCGAGATAAGACCAAAGGATCTAGAGTCTTGTATTTCCCGCGATCTTTTTCAAGAAGAAGATTATTTTAGAGCCATTGATATTAGAGCGTAAATTGATCAAATTTCAGAAGAAGGAAAACAGAGAACGAAGATAAGGAGTAATGAAAGAGAAAGAGATGAGAAAATCAATTTATAAGAGAGAAGAAGGAAACCGCTAAATTTTAAATTACAAAATAAGATTTGAACGTTGATTTGCATATTGCACGATAGATCGAACGGTTATGAATTAAACAGTTCGAATTACGAAAAGTGCGTGTCCTCACTCTGGATTTGAAAAAGGTATTTTCCAAAATTAAAAGATTTTGGTCCGCAGAAGCGAGGATGTAAAAATAATATTTTAAGGAAAAATTACCCCATAATTTGTGGTTGAAAAGATTTGATTTGACAATATAGAATTACTTCCCAATGCCGAGGATAAACGAAGGAAAAATATTCCGAAAATTATTTTAACCACATAGAATAAGGAATATTTTATATCAAAATATTTTTAAACGAATAGACAAAAGCAAGTCGAGAGAGAGAGAGAGAGAGAGAGAGAGAGAGAGAGAGAGAGTAACATATCTCGCTGTTGATATCGTAATCAACTAATACCACCGAGTCATCAGAAAGCAAGGTCTTAGAACTTTCTACGAGGGTTTTGAAGTTCTCTTCAAAGAAGCTTTATACTCTCTTCAAAGAAGCTTTATACTCTCTTCAAGAAGTTTAATGCTTTCTTCAGAAGTTTTATACTCTCTTCGGCAAGCTTAATACTTAGTAACCTTCTTCAACAATGTCTTAATATGATTTTCCTGGATCTAGTACACCTAATTCTACAGATAGATCTCTAAACCGTACTTCGCCAACGGTTTCGTGAGAATGTCTACTCTCTGTCGATCTGTATGAATCTTTTCCATTCGAATGTTTTTCTTTTCAACATGATCTCTAATAAAGTGATGACGTATATCCACATGCTTACATCTTGTGTGGAGTAATCGGATTCTCGAGTAATAGCAATGGCACTGTTGCTATCACAAAAGATAGGAATTTCTTTAGTGACAATGTGATAGTCTTGCAATTGTTGACTTATCCAAAGTAATTGTGAGCAACAGCTCAGCCTATATATTCTCGCTGTAGTTGACGTAGCCACCGAAGTTTGCTTCTTAGAAAACCAAGAAACCAGCTTACTTCCAAGAAATTGACATGTGCCCATGGTTGATTTTCTATCAATTCTACAACCACCATAATCGATTAGAATATCCACCGAGTTCCAGATTGTCATCGAGGTACCACGTAACTAAGTTTCTTTGTACCCTTGAGATACTTTAAAATCTTCTTTGCTGCATCCAAATGACTTTTCTTTGGATTGGCTTGAAATCTAGCGCATACTCCAACCGCGAAGTAAATGTCAGTCCGCTGGCCGTTAGATACAGCAAGGAACCTATTAATCCTCTCGTACATGGTCCGATCAACACTTTCACCATCCTCATCCTGGATCCATCTTGTAGTTTGTTACCATTGGAATTTTTGCATTTTTGCTTGTTAACATTCCAAACTTTTCTAGCATGTTTTTGGTATACTTTGCTTGGTTTATGAATATTCCTTTAGAAGTTTGCTTAACTTGAAGACCTAAGAAATAATTCATTTCTCCCATCATAGACATTTCAAACTTACTTTGCATCAATTCACCGAATTTTTCACAAAGCTTCTTGTTTGGAGATCCAAAGATTATGTCGTCCACATAGATCTGTACTAATAGAATATCTTGTTCTTCTTCTATTCTCGAACAAGGTTCGATCAATCTTTCCTTTACTGAATTCATGATCAAGTAAAATCACGATAGTGTGTCATACCAAGCTCGAGGAGCTTGCTTTAGTCCATATAGAGCTTTTTTCGATTTCAGAAACTTGATTTCCTTGAACGAAACTCGGGGTTGTTCAACGTATACTTCTTCAAAGAAGAACTCCATTTAGAAACGCAGATTTTACGTCCATTTGATATACTCGAATTTCATATATACTGCGTGACGCGAGGAATAACCTTATAGCTTCTAATTTGGCTACGAGTGCAACGTCTCGTCATAGTCAATTCCTTCCGACTATGAGTAACCTTGCTTAGCGACAAGCCTTGCTTTATTTCTAGTGACTTCATCTTTCTCATTTTTCTTATTCTTGAAAACCCACTTCGCTCCAATCACTTTTTGGTGTTTTGGTCTATCAACAAGTACCCAAACATCTTGTCGTGTGAATTGATTCGGTTCATCTTGCATAGCTCCTATCCAGTTTGTGTCCAACGGTGCTTCTTCAATATTCTTAGGTTCTTGTAGAGAGACATAGCAACTAAATAAACCATCTAGGTTTATTTTCCTTCTTGTTTTGACCCCATCTTGAGGATTACCTAAGATTAAGTCACTAGGATGATCACCATCCAATTCCTTCTATTAGATACATTTAACTCTTCTAAAGGTATTGTTGGAACATCATCTTGCGTCATTCCCCTTGATTTGATAAATTCACATCTGGTGTTAGGGTGACTCATCGGCGGCCTTAGGAGTTTCTTAAGACTTTGTTTTGCTTGAGTCTGTGACTTTGAGATTTGTTGATCATCTTCGAATCTGAGTCTAAAATGGGTAAGTGAACCTTGACATATTTTGTCTTATCCTTGAGTTCTAGATTCCCAAATCCTTTTGCGGAGACTCTTCTCGTCCTTTGTCCTTAGACTCAACAATAGACTCATTAAAAACCACATGAGGTGTTTCTTCCATAACAAGGATTTTCCTGTTAAAAACCCGATATGTCTTGCTTGTGCTAAAATATCCTAAAAATATTCCATCGCGCAACCTTGGCATCAAAGGTTTTTAACTTGGATTTGCCATTGTCATGAATGAAACACCTACCCAAAAACACGAAAGAAAGAGACATGAGGTATTCTACCTTTCCATAACTCATATGGTGTCTTTCCATGTTCTTTGGTCAGCAAGCTTCGATTTTGAGTATAGCATGCTATATTCACAGCCTACTCTGCCCAAAACCTCGAGGAACATTATACTCGGCTAGCATTGTTACGGCGGCTTCTTTGAGTGTTCTATTTCTCCTTTCAAAGCAACACCATTTCTTTGTGGAGTGCGAGCCGCAGACGTTTCATCTTTGAATCCCAGCCTCTTTGCAATACGATTCTATGTGAGAGTTTAGAAATTCTGTTCCTTTGTCACTTCGATCCTTACAACATTTTCTCCTTTCTCGCTTTTGTAATCTCTTCAATAATTCGTAACTTTGTGATAGTTTCATTCTTTTTGAACATAAATATCACCCATGTGAATCTTGAATAGTCATCTACCACCACCAAGTGTATTTTCTACCACTGAAGCTTAACGGAGATACGGACCAAATTGATCTATATGAAGTAATTGTAGTACCCTACTTGAAGTTGGTACGAAACTTCCTTGAAAGAAGCTCTAGTTTGCTTTCCTTTTTGGCAAGAGTCGCAGATCGATCTTTTGAGAAAACTTCATTTGGCAAACCTTCTACAAGAGACTTCCTGGCTATCTTGTTTAGCGTTTTGAAATTTATATGACTCGATCTCTTGTGCCATAACCAGTGGCTTCGGAAGTACTTTTGCTACAAGGCATGTATTACTTGAACATTTACGAAATTCTCGCAACATAAATATTGCCCTTTCTCAAGCCGATTAAGAGCACCTGATTGTTTAAACCACTCAAAACAACACACAGAGAACTAGAAAACTTAACTAAGTATCCCTTATCGCAGAATTGTGAAACCGAAAGCAAGTTATGCTTTAATCCTTCCACGTAGAAAACTTCCTCTACACATACATCTCCAATGTATAGAGTCCCAACACCTTTGGTAATCCCAAAGTTATTGTCTCCAAATACCACCCGTGGGCCATTTTGTGATTTTATTGAGCTCAAGAGTTGCTTGTTTCCGGATCATATGCATCGAACACCCACCGTCGATGTACCGGGCATATTTCCGGCAACCTCTGTTTCATGTCCCACGGCGTCTGCCGCACGTTTAGTTAAGTTTTAGGTACCCTTTAGATTTGGGTCCTTGAGAGTTAGCACAATCTTTAGGAATCCATAGGAATAGACTCTTCTTATCATATTCAAAAGATCTTACCCTTCTTCCATACATATCAACATAGACAATCTCATCCTTTGGTGCCTTCTTGAATGTATGTCTATGGGTGTCAGTGTATTCCTTCCGAGAAGACTTGACCCTTCTAAGGTCTTCGTATGGAGTGATTAGCCCGTGCAATGGTCCGAGGGTTTTGATGATAAAGGGTACGTTCTACTTGAGCTATCAAAAGATTCATATCTCACGAGCACGAAGGCTTAGTAGACTATTCAACAAGCTTTGAAGTTTGCTTAGGTTGTGTAGTCTTTAGTGAGACTGTCTCCTCGAGAGATGGTTTCGGTGATGTCTCCTTTTCCGACCTTGCTTTGAGGTTTCTTAAGTTGGGATTCCCTCTTCTTTTGATACCACATCGGTTGTTTAGGTTGTTGAGTATAACTACTCTTCTTCCCATTCAACCGATTTCTTTGGGTCGACAACCTTTTTACCCTTATCGGTAGGTTTAGGTTTGGAACCCTCTCCTACCAAATCATTACCCTTAACATGTGTACTCTTCTTAAGTACACTTGTTTGAACTCGTGAGGATTGGACAATGGTAAAACCAATTCCCTTCTTTACGTTAGGTGTTTGAGATGATTCAACTATTGTTTGAACTGCATGAGAAGCTTTGTTCGGTTGATCCAACCTCAAACTTAAACGTTCCTCACTTGATTTTATACGCTCATGCTGATGGAAAAGTTCATCAAACTTTGCTTGTAGAATTTTCAAGCGATCGGTTTTCTCAAGATTCTCGGCAAGCAACCTTTCTACCCAATGAGACCTGTTCGATGTACTTCACTTTAAGAGTGTTTAACTCTTAGAAGTTATCTCGATTAAGATACGGTAGTGTCTTAGATGTCTTGCTAATAGATCCTTGTGTAAATAGATCAATTTTTCTTTCAAGCTCACATTCTCCTTTTCCACACACGGTTGTAAGCGTTTATAGCAATTTTGAGATCTTCCATTAACTTATCAACAAAGTCATGGTCAAACTCTTACGCAAAAGAAACACGAGAAGCGGACGAAGAACAGGAATCGAAAATACCTCATCTTTATTTGCCACTAAAGCACGCTTGTCACTTGAAATCATTGTCAGAAGAGAAGTCGAGGATGATGTTGAATCACTTGAAAGAGTATCCTTCTCTTCAACCACTAAAGCACGCTTGTCAAAGAAACTTTCTGTTCCTCATTAATCTCTTTTCTTCTCTTTCTCTAGGAGTTAATTACGGACAATCATAGCTGAAATGTCCAGATTTATGACAAGTATAACAAGCATCGCTTCTTGAAGATGTTCTTGGGCTAGAATCCCTTTTAGGAGATAAATCTCTTCTTCTTGGACTATCTTCTCTTCTTCTTTCTGAGTCTTGAACCTTCTATCCTCTTTTGAATCTTCGATCTCTTATCGAAGATTTGTTTCGAATCTGAAACCAGCTTTCTTTGTATTCTTCCAATGTCTTCTATATTTCCAAAATTTTGAATTCATTTTATCAAACTTTAAGTCAAAGCCATCTGTTCTTTCAAGCTTAAATCCTCTCCAATAGGTTCATTAGATGACTGATTTGAAGTGACTTTGAAAGCAACTTCCTTTCCCGTGGAATTTGAATTTCCTTCATCCTCATCTTCTTCTTGTTTGAGATCATATTCATGAGCTTTCAAATGCAAAAATAACTCATGATGACTGATTTTGCTTAGTTCTTTTGTATCTTTAATTACCGTAATCTTGACTCTCCATTTGCTAGTTAGAGATCTCAATATTTTGTTGTTGATCTCCTTCTCGGTGTAAGATTTACCCAAAGAACTTGCTTTATTGATGATATTTGTCAGTCTTAGGTCCAATTGATCTATTGTCTCATCGGGCTTCATCTTGAAGGTGTCAAATGAATGTAGAATGGACAGCAACTTGTTCTCTTTAATTTGCTCCGATCCTTCACACATGAGTGCTAGAGTTTCCCACATTTCTTTGGCAGTCTTACATGTCTTGACTTTCTCTATAAGCTCTGGTTAGTGTCTCTATGATCTCGGTCCGAGCAACTTGGTCAAGATTAAATAGTTTTGTTTCATCATTTGACATCTCACTTCTTTTCTTTTCAATCTTGTCGAGTAGATGCTTCGCTCCACCGCTTCGAACTTCTTTGGTTCAAAGTAAAACTTTATCGGTCCATCTTCAAGAGTTTCAAGCATTCTATCATGAATTGCACCAAGATGATTTTCCATGCGAAATTTCCAGTAGTCATAATCTTCAATAGAGAACTCGTAGCTTTCTTTTCTTGCTCTTAAGAGAACTCATTGTTAGTAATAAAAGCGATATGCACAGAATGCAATGAGTTTTATGAAAACGGTTTTTCAAAAAGATATGTTCAGAGACCACAACAGCCTTTCCTCAAAGACTATTGGTAACCAAAGCCGGTGCTCGGTTGAACCACCGCTCTGATACCACTTGTTGGTCCCGGACGAGATGTGCAAGGAGGTGGAAAGTCTAGAAGGGGGTTGAATAGACTTTCCCAAACTCAAAAATTTTTCGACTTTTTGTGGTGAGTGTGAGGTTAGAAGGCTCAAGTCTTCTACAAAGAAGGTACTCAGAGTGTGCTAGGTGTGATCACAGACTTGAAACTCGAAGTCTTCGATGGTGCGGAAGCTAATCTCGTGTGTGTATTTGTTGAAAAACCCTTTGAAATGAAAACCTTCTTGAAAGATATTTAGCAAGTTTGATGCGGAGTTTATTAAAACGATAATGAATGAGCAGATATAAGTATATATGCAGAAAGCTTGTAAAGACACAAGGATTTTTATAGTGGTTCGAATATAATGATCCTACATCCACTCTCCCCGATTCCATAGGGGCCTTACTATCCACCAAAACTAGTCTTGTCTCCTCTAATCTCCTCGAGGATTCGACCACGGGAAGTTTAACAAGTTTATGCCCTTGGTACAATCAATGTGATCTTCGAGTGTTAACTCTTAGATCTAAGACAGTCAACCTTTTCTCGTACAGAGATAATGAAAGGTGATTTACACTTCCTTGACCAAAAATAAACCTCTTTGAGAATATCAACGTATTGAATCGATTTTAAGTACGAAGAATTATGCGTGTCTTGCAATGAGTGAAAATGGATTTTTCTTGATGTTTCTCGCGCGTGTATATTTTCAAAAATCCTTCACTTCAGTTTATATGATCCTGAATTTGACTAGCCGTTAGACTAATTTGTCAATCAGTCTTCGAGAAATGGTAAGTGATCGTTGGAAGATTTGTTTGACTTTGGATAATTGATTGTCCGACATCAATCAATTATATCTTGATTGATCTTGATTGATAATCCAATCTTCTCTAGATTGATCTCGAATATCTCTGAATTATCCTTCGACTTTTGTTAACCCCGATGAATCTTTCGAAGTCAACTCTAGCAACCTTACACCTTGCTCTTGCACGCTTCCAAAGCTTGTCAGTAGCACGGATTCCAACCTTGCTATCTTCACTTGAACCTTTCTTGACAACACTCTTTTTGCATATGTCTTATCATCTCTTCTTTATCTTCACGACGCCCTTCTTGATAACTTCGAATGAGATCTCTCTTAGATCTTTAAGTCTTCTTATCGGCCGGCCTTCGCTTCTCAAACAATACGGATCTTCGTGTCAAGCCTAGCAAGATTAACTATACTAAGACATAAACCCTATCTAGATCATCACCGACTAACAGTCCAAATTGGTCCTATTACACTTAGGTTTTAGGAACATCATCAAAACATACAAATTCTAATCCTAACAAACATGTCATTGAATCACTCTTTTGCCAAACTTAGAATTTTATGCTAAAATTTAAGTTTGGGGGTGATGATTGTTCTTAAATGTTTACTTGCATCTCGTCTTGGTATATTGTCTAGGCAAGAATTTAATGGTGTCTTGTGCTCAATTGTAGGTACACTTGCTAGATTGGATTGTGGAGTGCTAGAATTGCAAGAAAATGTAAAAGCAAGAAAGAAAAGTGCATAAAAGTTGGTGAATTTAGGAAAAAGGAAGAGACGCGGTTTCCTCGATCGAATGAGCGACCGGGCTTAAATCGAGGGACCAAAGAGGTTAGTATGTTCATATTGGGGTTCGTTGGGGTCGTTGGGGTTGATTTTGGGTTCGGAATTTTGTAAAATAGCCTGGACTCGACCATAGGTCTAGGTGCATGGACCTCAACCCGAGGGATTTTGACTTGAGTGAAATTTTCGAAAAAGTCATCGAGCTCGACTCGAGCTCTGGAACCTCAAGTCGAGGCGAGATTTAAATCGGGGAGCTCGACTCGAGGGCTGGACCTCGAGTCGAGGCTCACTTTACAGACAACCTCGAATCGAGGGCGTGAAGCACGACTCGAGGCCGAGTCCTTATTTTAAAATCACATCAGTCTCCCGAGTCTTCCATACTTTGAGTTCAGCTCTAAGCCCTTCTCTCTTGTGCGATTTTCTCTGCATCTCACCAATTGTGCATAGATTTCACCATCACTCTCATAATTAATCCATATCTCATACAAATCATTCATAAAAATTCAGTCTTTAGGGGTTTTTGAGAATAATATTGGGAATTTTTTAGTAGATGTGAGTGGGTGCCCTAAACTACTTCCAAGTCCAAATCTTTTGAAGAAAGGTACGAATTTTCCATCCTTGGCCTTTAAATTTTCGTCCTTGTGTTGATTGATGCATGGGTTTTGATAGTTTTGTCTAATTTTGTGATTTGAATTTGGAATTTCATTGTGGCATTTTATCAAACACCTTGTGTGCATAATATTTAGGACGAATTTGAGGGTTTTGTTGGATATATTGGATTAATTATGGAACTATAGGGCATATTTGTGATGAATTGAGCTTATTGTATGAGACTTAGTTGATTCCTAGTCTTGTGAATGAGTTTGAATGATTTAGTTAGAATTCCTTGTGATTAATTAATGGATATTGGTCATGTTGCATTATTATGAGGATAGAGTTGCTTATTATGTGATTGAAATTGATGAATTACTTGATTGAGTGGCCAATTTTGGGATAAAATTTTTGTTGAGCATACCGCATATTATTGTGAGCTTAATTGTTGTTATTGAAGTTAGAGGCCATTTAATTAAGTATACATATTGTGTGAGAAATTGAGCACTCTTATTGCCTAATTGATTGAGTTGTGTGCTTGACCAAGTTGTTTGAGTTAGTTGATTGATTCACATAGGAATAATTGGGTGTTGAAGCTTTGTTAATGCATAATTAATTCATTCTCATTTACTAAGATGTGCTTTGCCTCTTGAGAAGATTTTGGTGCTAAATCTTGCCTTGATGATGTGTAGGAAAATGTTTCGAGGGCCGACGGACATGAGTATTCAGGCGTTGATTTCCGGAGGGTGGTAAACACGGTTAGATTCGCAAATAAGATGCCGGCCCAAGTGGGAATTACATGGAATGACTATGAATGGAGGAAGTACTCGATCCTATACGGGAATTACATGATAAGGTGGTCAAAACTCGTCTAGTAGACCACAACCGCATGGTGGCAATGGGGATCGAGGACGACATTCCACGGTTATTTGAGTAAGTAGGGATGGCAGAGTTCTTAGCAAAGAGGCCACACACGTATTTAGGCCTAACTTTGGAGTTCTTGTGTACGATCACTTTCGACAAGGTAAGGCGGGTGAAATACCCAAGGGCAATCACTTTTGAATTGATGGGAAACGAGTATACTTTAACGGTAGATGAGGTGAAAGAGATATTGGGGGCACCGACCGATCCGGACGGCACATTGTTGAAGCCAAGAAGGGAATACAATGCCAAGAAATTTTGGAGATGGATATCGGATTCGGGAGCACCGGAACAACCACTCTTCAAGCCCGGGAAGTCCAAGAGTACCCATATCCGGAACCCTGTCATGAGGTACTTGGAGAAGATCCTCTCGGGAACAATCTTTGCTCGATCCGAAGGAGTAGCCGTGGTTTCGAAAGAACTCTATGTTATGTGGTGTTTCCTCCATGGGGTGAGGTTCATTGCCGGAGCATACTTGTGCTACTTATTGGAGAGGGTGAAGAGCACACGATTCGCTAAAGTTCAGTTTGGGGGTCTCATCACCTTGATAGCCGAGCACTTTGGGATTCCGACCCATAACTTGAGAGCATTGGAGGGTCCCGACCTTACCACAAATACGATGAGGAGGATGAGGTCCTTGGACCTAATTGGGAGGACTTGATGTTTTCAACAACACCTAGGAGGCAGTTCCCTCTACCGAACAAGAGGCTCACTACTTGTCTTTGGTGCGGCGGGTCAAGTCACGATCAACCTCCGGATGTGGTCGCAGAGGCATACCGTGGCTATTGAGGCCTATACTAGAGAGCATAGAGTTAATCTCCAAGACGAAGACGAAAAGGAAAGGGGATCGGATGATGATGAAGAAGAGGATGAGGAAGAAGGGGAAGAGGCCGATGATGAGCCGGTGGAGGAGCAGGTAGGAATAGAGGAAGACAAAGAACTGGCACCCAAGATTAACTATCATTGGCAAGACAAGATGAGGAGCCGTGAATTTGAGGCAGGAAGCTCGGCGGGGAGGCCTTAGACGTTAACGGAAGAGATGTGGGCAGATAGTCAAAGGATGCAATTGGAGGCCTTACCCGCGAAGACGAGTGCTTCCGTGTGCTCAAAGAATCGAGAAAGTTCAATGAAGAGACACGAAGAATGCAAGAGGAGTATCTTGAAAACCACCAAGACATGTATGCTCTCCTCCAAAACATGAGCTCGTGGCATCTTGGACCGGGTTACTACCCGCCTCCTCGCCGCCTCCGATGAACGAAAAGGGAGTTTAACCCCTATCTCTTAATCCCTCCTCTATTAGTCTTATTTAGTTATCTCTCATTAATTCTCTTGGTGGATTGATGTTATGAATTGATTTTGATGATTGGGTTGTAATTAATTTCTTAACTCTTGGATATGAGTACTTGATGATGTTTATGGATGTTTTTATTTGACTTAGATGATTGCGGTAAAATCGGGTAAGTGATATTAAGACAACCAAGTTTATCGAACCCAAGGGAAAAGTATGGCCATGAGTCCCTAGAAATATGAGTTTTCAATGACTATTGGATGCAAATACAGTTTTGAGCTAGAAACACTACACAAATGCTAGACTTAAGATCAATCAACAACAACAAGCTATGAATAGAACAAGAGATAGGCTAGATCAATTAATAACTAAAAATTCTCAAAAATCAATCAATGGGGATAGGGGTGCAAGGGATATCTCCATCAAGGAATCAATGATCACAAGCTATGATTGAATCAAATTGCCATTCAACTAAGATAGAAAGCATAGAACCATCATGCAATTAAGTCTCCACTAATCACACAATACCTAATATGAGTATTCTTAGTGCAACTAATCTCTCAATTACAAAGCACATAATTCATACAATCATACATGATTATAACCCGATTAATCCCTAATCACGTTAGCTCAACTCTCGCATGTTGCTAAGGTGATCAAACACTAATCTAAAGAGATAAAAATGCATGAAGCACAATTAGAATCACAATTAGGGCACTAACTATCTCAATTGATCAACAATCATCATCAATAATAGCACAAGCAATCAAATCATCCTCAATTTCAATTATCCCAAGCACAAGTGAATTAGCCCATTGAGAAAATTGCAAAATCCATGGGTGAAAAATCTAATTGCATAATCAAAAGACTAATCACAACAATTAAGAAATTGAAATGAGTAGAGAGGAAAAACATCACCAATTAAGCCAAAATGATCAATATGTTGAATGCTTGAATCTTCAAATGGGATCTTCACTTCACTTGAGTTATAACTTGAATTGAGAAAACTAATGGATCAAAGTCTAATCTAATCAACAATTAATGGAAATCTATCTAAATCTAATCAATCTAATCAACCTAAAAGGAGAATTAAACAAAGAAACTCAGAAATCGCCTTAAAAATCGTAAGTAACTGCTAGGGGAAGGTTACGCTCTGTTTTACGCTCAAATGGATTAAAAAGGAACTTTTCGAAAATCTGCAACCTCGACTCGAGGTTGGGGCCATCGAGTTGAGCTTCCTTAAGTCGTGCCCACGCTTTTCCTAAAAAGGCCTGCCTCGACTTGAGCTTCTAGCCTCGAGTCAAGCTTGCCGGAATTTCGCCACCCTCGACTCAAGCATCAGCCCCTCGAGTCGAGTCTCCTTCAATTTTTGCAAATCTCTTCCTTTGGCTGCACCCTCGGGTGAAGCTCCTGGACCTCGACCAAAGGTCGAGTCCAGAAATTTTCTCAACCCGACTTCGACCTCCGACCCCCATTTTTACCCATCTCGTTCGTCTCTTCACCGTATGAATGCCGGTACTCTCGGTTTGGTCAAATTCCACCGATTTACCCGAAAATGGGATGAAAAACATCAAAAATCCCTTAATTCTACACAAGTGATGTTTTTCACGCAAAAGAGTGATACTCTACACTTTAAACTCAAAAACTAACACTTTTCACCATTTTTGCACAAAAATACCACATCAAATTATGCAGCAATTCACTCTCATCATTAGACTTCTTAATTTTCATTGCTTGTCCATTGATGTGATGATTATTTTGAGATTGAACTGAATGGGTTTTAATGAATGTGTGATTGTTTCTTAATAAGTTGTTAATGAATGAGATGATGTGTTGTAAATTAACTTGTGAAGAAGAGTAGGAAAATGGAGATAGTTTTTGAGCTAGGATCAAAATAACCGGAGAGATTTGAGCCTAACCGTGATATTAATACCGGTTGTTTTTATTGTTGTGTGTGGTTGATGCTTACATTGATTCCTAGAACTTGCCCCGATTTTTGCTTGAATGATTACTCTTGTGAATTGCTAGAAATAAGATTAGGCGATGTTTGTCAAATGAGCTAGAGCCAAAGAAGCCTTACCCTTGAGATGTTAATCCCTAGTTAACCAAGTTGAGCCTTAAGCCATGAATTTTTGCTAGCCTAATTACAAGCTCATAGACCACTTTTGAGCCTAAGAGTCCCACATAGTTGAGGATAGGATTAGTGCTAGGAACTTGGGTAACAAGTGAAAGGGAAAGAATAATTTGAGCAATTTAGAGTCAAAAGATGATGAAGAGATGAATGCAAGGGTGAAGTGCTGGAAAAAGAACAAAACAAAGGAAAAAGGGAATGTGAATGACTACAAAAGAGTCAACAAAAGAAAAATGCTAAGTGAAGCAAGTGAAGTGATGGAATTGAAGTGAAGTATAAGAAAGATGAGAACACTAGTTGTTAGCATTGATCTATATTCTCCACTATGTTTAGTCACTTACACAATTCCCAAAAGTTTCCTACCTTTCCAAAGAGCTTAACATTACATCTAAATGAAAGACCTTTTTGATCTAGCAAGACACTTGAGTGAGAGATGAGAGATGTAAATAGCGGTCAAGCCTATGGTGATTCATGTATGTATTCGACCTTTGAGGGATAAAATGACCTAAACACACTTGAGAGTGAGTGATACACGACCGTGAGGATTGTGGTGAATGAACTATCTCGATTCTTGATTGCTCTTGTAGGAAGTTGAGTCATAATGCATTGTCTTGTGAAATTGACACTTGTTGAGTTAATGATTGCATGTTTGTTGATTACTTATTTGATTAATTTTGATTTGATCATTTCTTGATGTAGATATTCTCGTTGCTCAAGACGAGCAACATTGTAAGTTTGGGGGTGTTTGATGAGTGGTTATAAGTGTATTTATAATGTGGTATTTATTTGCAAAAAGTGATGAAAAATATTAATTTTTGAGATTAATTGAGAAATGTGCTTATGTGCCTAATGTGATTAATTGTTTTATCTTGAATAACTTTGACTAACACCAATTTGTGAGTTCATTTCTTTCTTGTAGTTTTAACTTCATCAAAACGGGGGAAATTATTAGATCGGGTTTAGTTTTGTTGAATTAAAATGTATAGATTAGATGGACTTATGTAAAGTAGGATGACCAAGAAGAATGTATAGATCGGTGATGTATTTGTTTCTCTAGTTAGATTATCGACTAGGTGAGATAAGTTAGTCGAGTTGAGGTTAGTTGGATCGTCTAATAGAGTGAATAATGAAGAACTCAAGACGAGGTCGAAGTCACCGAGTAGAATAAGAAAGACAGATTCCCACTAAGTCGGTAACGACGTACTCAAGAAAGTCACTTAAGTTGAGGTAGCTTTCAAGATTAGTTAGTTAAGTGGTTATGTAATACCCTAAAATTCTCAACTTAGTTATTTTAAGATTTTAAAAATTAATAATATTATATATATATATATATGTATATATATATATTGTGTAGATAAGAATCAAACCACGTAGTTATCTATAACATGATTTTCACAATAAAGAAATCTCTCTCCTATACTAAAGTGCCGATTTTTCTTCTCCTTCTTAAAAAGATTTGAATTTAAGAAAATCTTGTCTTTTAAGTGTATTTAGTAGAGATTCCCTATTTTTCTCAACAAAAATATCTTTCTCACCACTACATAATTTTGGATTACAACCGATATATCTTTAATCACAAGAAAATATATTTTCTTCTATGTTTTAAATTATAATTGTTTTGAGATAAGGATTTAAAATTATTTATTTTTTAATATTTAAATTCTAGTACTTATCTCACTAAAACCTAGGCCCATGCCCATGCCTAAATACGCATGTGAATTTAATTGTTACTTGTTGCATCATACCGTTATGATTTTTATGATTTTCGTTAACGTATGTTATGACTTTTCTAGTCATTCATAAACGCATATATATTTGCGGGAAATCTGTGCACCGTTAGTTTAGCCAGCCGCATCCTTGGTATAGTCAAGGAACAAGTAGTGAGTATGAATGTTATGTAAGTAGATAGTTTTATTTTTGTGTGATATTTAATCGTGACAAAGGGACCTCACCGAGCTAGTGATTTTGCTCACCCAATTTCATTAACATTTTTTTTTCAAATTAAAAAGTAGTGCGGTGGAGGGCCGGTGGATGTGTCACAAGTATTCTAGTAATATTTTATATTTGAAATTAATTCTTGTTATTTTAAGTTCAAATTAAAAATGTTAGGAAAAGAAAAATTGTATTTAGTTTTGATGTGTTAAAAGTGTAAAATAGGATGACCAAATGAGCATCTTGTATAGGACAATCAAGTATTTCTTTATAAATAAAACTAAGTATAGAATATCGACGAGGTCAAGATATTAGACAAGGACAAATCCCGAGATAAGGAGAAAATGTCGACGAGGTCAAGATATCGACAAGGACAACGAGATAGAAGACAGCTTGAGATGAATTACTACAAACAAACACCTAGTCAAGGAATGAAGATGAGGACAAGGTGAAGTAAGTATCGACGATGAGGTGTTAGATAAATATGACACAAAGTTTCAAGAAGCGCTTTAACTAATCAAGAGGAAGTTACGTAATTCGCTTATATTGTTATAATCGATCAAAACCAAATTCAAGGAAGTTACAACTACCAAGTGAAGATCTCTATAAATAGGGATAGAAATTAATTTAGAATTAACTTTTGATACTTTGCATTCATCAATATACTTTGTATTCACAAGCTACGTAAATTATACACATTCACAAACGTTTTATACGTTTCGGTTCTTAGTCTTTATAGAACACTTTTCTCATTAGATCTTCAAGCCATAGATATTCGTAAATTAGAAAGAATTCATTGTAAGGTCAAGATTCATCATTGTAAGTAAGTCAGCAAGAAGAAGAAAGTAAGTAGTGAAAGCCCTTCTTCAAGTTTGAAGAAGGAGAGTGGATGTAGGATTATTATAATCCGAACCACTATAAATCCCGTGTTGGTTCTTCTTATTGTTTTTACTTGTTTACATTGATTATTTCTTGATCACAAAATTCAATATCTCGATAAGCTTTAGATCCTAATTAAATTGGGTTTAATCAAGAGTTGTTTCCGCTGTAAAATTATATTTGGAGTTGATAGATCATCAAAGCTTGAAAAAGTTTTTGATAATCTATTCATCCCCCCTTCTAGATTATCACACCACAAAAAAACCGAATTTGGCGAGGGGGTTAGCGAGGGAATTAACGAGGGGGAGGGAGTTGGCGAGGGCTTTACCAAGGAAAGGTAGCCCTCGGCAAAATGTCATCGGTAACCACTTCCTCGGCTCGGCCCTCTTTAATTAACGAGGCAGCTGCCCTCGCTAATTGCCGAGGGATTTGGCGAGGCGTGTTTAGCGAGGGATTTGGCGAGGCGGCTCGGTGAGGGATTTGGCGAGGGAATTAGCCGGGCCACTTCGCGAGGGAATTGGCGAGGCCTGATTAGCGAGGGCGGCCCCCTGCCTAGCCCCTCGCTAATATTCAACCTTATAAAAATAATTCGCGGCAAGGGGGTATCGAACTGCGACTCCGGCCGCGGTATTAATTGCGAATTTATTCGCGGCGCCAGTGGGTCGAACTCGCGACTTTGAGCATGGAGAGTGTATAGAGCCTAGACGCTTTACTGCTTGGGCAAAGCTAATCATTCGATATGATTTTGCTTTTAATTATATTAATATCATATTATGTTCAATATTTTATATATTTAATTTATAATTAAATTGTATACTATATATTTAATTAAATTGTATACTATATATTTAATTAAATTGTATATTATATATTTAATTAAATTATATCATTTTTAAATTTTTATTATTATAACATATATATCAATTAAATTATATATATATTTACTATATATATTATTGTTTTATAATATTTATTATTATCACATATAAATAACTATATTATCATGTTTATATACTATATTCAATTAAATTATATATATATTTACTATATTATTTTATAATATTTATTATTATCACATATAACTATATTATCATGTTTATATATTATATTATATTCAATTAAATTATATACTATATTTAGTATATATATTATTATTTTATAATTATTAATATTGTATATATTCAATTAAATTGTATCCTATAATTCACTATATACATTCTTTCAAAAAAAAAAAAAAAAATTCACTATATACATATTATCATTTATTATTGTTATTATTATATATATTATCATGTTTATTATTATTATTATTATCACATATATATTCAATTAAATTGTATTATATATTCACTATATATTATCATTTATAATTGTTATTATTATTATCACACATATATATATTCAATTAAGTTGTCAACTATATTATCATGTGTTTATATATGCACATTTCATGAATTAAAATTAATACTTTAAACAATTAAAATTCATCATCTTAATCAATCAACATTCAGAAAATTCATAGTTTTAAATGTATATAATAAACTCAGCGCCTTCGAGACCCACGAGATGAGTGATCGTAACCACTCGACCATTTGGTGGATTACCACCACCACCGAGGAACCCGGGTACCCTCGCATCCACTCTTGGAATTGACGCCGCATTTCGCTCTCAAAGCTGCGTCTCTTCGCTCCATCTCCGCCTCGCACCTCTGCCGCACATCTTGTATTTGTTTCGCGATCTCTCACGCTCCTCTTGGAGCATGCGGTCGATATCGGCTTGGCTGTAGGTGCCGCCAATAGGAGCTTCCGATGAGCAGAGCCGGAGGGGATGCGTCTGGACTTACCCGGTGACCAAGATCCCGAACCCTCCCGTGTTGTTTTCCAACCCTCTGGACATAGATCTTGGATAAGTCGGCATGGGGTTCGGAGCTCGACCCCTCGGAGGGCATCCGGGAGGCCACCTCTTGTACTTCATCTTTGTCACGAATATTTCGACAATTAAAATGGGAGGTTACAAAATAGACATATATATATATATAATATTTTATTATAAATTATTACATAATATAAAAATGAAAATACTTACAAGTGTGTCACTAATAGCCCCGTAGGTGTACTCCCCGTCATTATACTTGGTGGTAATGCCGCACTATGTCCCAGTCCGTGGGGGCCGTCCATGTCTCCTCTCCCGTATTTATTTAATTAGAACCACGTGTTTAATTAAAATATTGAACTAGCATTAAAAAAATACTTACATAGTCATATGCATAATCGGGTGATCCACGTGATCCGCCTTTATGACGGAGATGCCAGCACCCGTGCCTCCGTGCTCCGACATGCGATTGTTACGATATCTTGCCGGCTTTTTGCTCTCACGTCTTCTCTATCCCGATAGCGAGCAGTCCATTCCAGACGGCGTCATCCCATCCGTGCCTCTCGCTGCTTGGTGACCCACAACGTTCTCACGTTGTTCGGCATATCGTTGTATCTACTTGCTGCCCTACGAAGGAACAAATGATACACCTCCGTTGAGTTCGTGAACGGATGGGTCCCACCTAGTCTCTCTCTGCCAAACAAAATATTATTGTACTTAACACCGAGTTAAAGTTTATAAATTAATCAAAATTAAATAACGAATAACAAAATATAATGTACCTGAAATGTCTCCCAAGATAACCGGCAGCCTCTCGGGAGATATCATCCGAAAGTGAATGCACCGGCTCCATGTGTTGAGACATAATTTCCCGAATAGTCCGGATACCGCATTCGATGGCATCAACCTGCAAAAAGGGAATAAACACGCAAAATTAATAGACATATAAATATGACATAGTTTATTATTCACAAGTATTTAACTTACGTGCCCTGGTAGATCCATATATCCAGACCCTCCCCACCTGAGCTGGATGATGGTCCTCATAGGCCTCGGGGCCGATAGCCTCGTCGTCCCCCTCCTCTGAATAAAGGGTACCGGTGCGGTACCCTGCCATCTCGACCCTAGACCTAGACGGTCCGCTCGACTCCATCTCCTCTAGATCCGGATCGTCCCCTCAATCCAGACGGTCCGCTCATCCGTAACAATAATTAAATAAAACCTCATTATTACACAGTTCAATAATAAATAATTCATCATATATATAACATGCAAATGAAACACACATAATTATTATATTACACTATATATTCAATATTCGTCGAGTCTTCATCCTCCTCCTCGTCCTCCCCCTCCTCATCATCATCATCTTCTTCTTCTTCTTCTTCTTCTTCTTCTTCTTCTTCTTCTTCTTCTTCTTCTTCTTCTTCTTCTTCTTCTTCTTCTTCTTCTTCTCCATTATTTTCAATATCAATTAATGCACCATTGACATCTCACAATATAATTGATCATCATCCGCTTGCACACCATTAATTTGGGACTCAAGGTCGTCTTGAAAGGGGGAAGCTCTTGTTTATTCGTTGACACGGTTTCGACCAAGGATCTCGGTTTGATTTTGCAAACGGCCAACCATTCATTTCTACGCTTTCCGGTACTTGCAATAGTAAACTTGAGTGGCTTGACTTGCTAACACAAAAGGATCGTAGCGGCCGTATCTTCCCCTTTGATTAACGTCCACAAGTTTGTAATGAGGATGTACTCTTGTTCCATTTGGCACAGATGAATCAAACCACTCACACTTGAACAGAACAACATTTTTCTCAATACGTCCTGGGGTACTCCAATTGCACTACTTCCTCAAGGACCCATAGAAATCATTCTCATCAAAGCATCATAATTTTTACCCTTGATACAAACTCCACAATTTGAAGTAGATTTTGATGAGCCATAAGTGCGTGTGTGAAATTTGTAACCATTCACGTAATATCCAGGGTATGTGGTGACACAACTCGAAGGTCCGCTAGAAAGATCACGTATCCACCGATTTTGAATATTATTTATCTTTACAAGTTGTTCAAACCACGATGCAAACTCCTCTTGTAGTCTTTCATCCTGTTCAGCCCTCGAGAGTCCCGGTTGGAATTGTTGCGATTGCTCAAAAACATACTACAAGAGGGGATTTGATTATTTAATATACGATTTGACGTTGTAATTAACAAAAATTGAACATTATAAACTTACTCGATATACGGTTGCAACTCAGACAATTCAAGAACACGTACGTATGAGCCGTGTTTTTCTCCTCATCTACAATCCATCTTTTGTTTATCTTTCCAAGATGTCGACCGAGGTATAAATATGGACAAAGTACCTTTCGCTACCTGGGGTACCTTGCCACGACCATCGTAATTACGAGGTACATTGTGCCGCCTCGTCGAACGTGATCGCCGAAATAGAGGGAACAAAATATTGAGGCCTCTTTTCGTTAAATACGCATTTGCAATCGATGCTTCAACATGCGCCTTGTTCCCAACACTTAACTTTAAATTGTAAAGATACCTAATTAAATGAATCAATTGTTATATATATGTATAGTATAACCATTTTAGGTAATCAAATAATTTAGAGTTATAAATTACCTCTCAAATGGATACATCCATCTATACCGCACAGACCAGCTATCCTTGCTTCGTATGCAAGGTGCACGGACAGATGCTCCATCGAATTGAAGAAGGCTGGGCGGAAAGATACGTTCCAACTTACACAATATAACTGGAATATCTGCTTCCAATCGAGTCATGTTCTCAATCGTAATGGATGCGTGGTTAACTCCCTAAAGAACAAACTAAGTTCGGTGATTGCTTTCCACACATTCGGCGGCAGAGTTTCACGAAAAGTAATCGAGTAGTCTCTGCATAAACACATGACAATCATGACTCTTCATCCCAAACATCTTCAATTTGCTCCAGTCTACACATCGAGACAAAGTTAGACACATAGTCATCGGGAAACTTCAACTCGCTACCCATCTTCACAGATCATCCTTTTGACTCTTATCAAGTGAATAATAAGCTTTGGGATACTTTCCTGTGCGTTGACATTTCTCTAGAGAGGGACGACGACAATATTCATTAAGTTCATCCCTAGACTTATTTGTGTCTTTTGTTTTCCCTTCCACATTCGTCACCGGTGTAGAACAAATTATCAAACACATTTTTTTCAATGTGCATCACATCCAAATTATGCCGGATCAAGAGGGTACTCCAATATGGCAAATCCCAAAAATACTTTTTCTTCCTCCAGCCACCATCTAATCTTTTGTTGTGGGCCTCAGACCCTCTTCAATCACTTTCCGGTACCCCAACCAATCAATTTCTTGTAGAAGCATTTCACCTGTTCGGATGGGTGGTGGGTCATCTCAGTAACTACTATATTCTTGATGAATGCAGTCTTGTTCCTGCGATACGGATGTCCCCCGGGTAAGAACTTACGATGATTATCAAACCTCGACTGCTTACGAAGTTTTAAAGTGAAGGCATCGGAGTACTCAGCACAATATGGACAAGCAGCCCTTCCGGTGTCGTCAACTCTATATGAAGTCGACGCCGGCTGATCATAGTTTCGGTGTGGCATAGAATTCCAATTTTGCTCACCGTGCAAAATCCAATTGTGATAATTAGACATAAACCCATGTCTAAACAAATGTGATTTCACGTCAATGGGTTCTCTAAAACTCGATTCCTACATTTGAATTTCGAGCAAGGACACCTAATCTTTCCTCCACTCATCCATTCCGGTTACTAGTAGCGAATTCTATAAACGATTCGATTCCACTAAGAAATTCGGGAGATATCATGCCATTAATCGTTCTTGGACCATACATCCAACTACGGCTTGAATAATTCATAGCAATAGATCTGCTTTGATTAATGAAGATTCATAATTTAATTAAATCATAATTAATTCTTCCAGCTTAATATATTTTTTCCTAATATTAATATATATATTTTCTAAAAATTTCGGCGTAGTTTTGTCTTATTTTATTGTATTCCCGCTAATATATCAAGTTAATTCCTAGTGCATCCATTTCCGACTTAATTAAAATTAATCAAGCTCGGAACACACATTCTACAAAGAAACAATACCAAACAATTCATCAACCCTCAACTCCAACATCAACTTAAATCGAACATCGATTCAATTTTTAAAATTAATATAATTGAACTAACATGCAAAATTTGATCGAACATCGATCATCATATATATAAATTATTGTATCATGCATGCAAAATAATTTTAAATCAAATAATTATTACAATTAAATTAAAAGCATATCTTTAAATAATTAATTATACAAAAATACTTACGGTGATAGTGGTGGCTATGAAATTATACTCCCGGATCGAATCTTTTTCAATAAACATACACACCTACAAATATATAAATTATAGCAATTAAATTAAAATTATAATAATATTAATAATCAAAATTATATAATTGCATAATTACTAATTAATTAACACTAAATAATTATATAATAATCTTATACTACTAATTTTCCTAAATAATTACTAATAATCAAAATACACATAACAATTACAAAAATTAACACTAAATAATTAATAAATCACCAACTATAACAACAAAATTAATAATAAAATTACACAAATACATATAATAAAATACAAAATTTACTCACTAAAATAACAACAAAATTAACCGATTAAATCTAAAAAATTACCGTAGAAATATCCCCTGAACGAGTACTACAAAGCCCGACTAGTATTAGAGCCAATTTCCGGCGAGAAAGGCGCGGCGGCGGCTTGGACGGCGGCGGTGGTTTTGAAAGAGAGAGGGAGAGGCTGCTGTGTGTGTGGGGGAGAAGGGCAGGCCCGTTTATTAAGTGGGCTTAGCGAGGGCCCGGCGAGGGGCGCAAGCCCTCGGTAATTTTGAAGTTGGCGAGGGGGCCGTTGCCCTCGGTAAAATTGGGCCGCGAGGGCCCAAAGCCCTCGCTAATCGTATTGGGCTTCCCGAGGGCCTCGGCCTCGCACTGCCCAGGCCCACCTCGCTAAAACCCTCGGTAATTAACGAGGGGCCCAAATCCCTCGCTATAACCCTCGTTAAATTGGGCCCTCGTTAAGGCCCTCGGAATTAACGAGGGTTTTCTCCCTCGTTAATTCCCCTCGTTAATTCTGTGTTTTTGTAGTGTCACTAGGAGGCATCTTGATTACTTGATTAACTCTTTCTAAAGGGACCCAGCAAGTGGTATCGAGCAGTTGTTAAGGCAGTTTCGATAGAAGATTTGTGGTCTTGAAATTTCGAAGTTCTTGTTGAAATCTGATTTCTTATTATTGATTCACTAACATTTCGATAAGTTGTCTTTTAGTATCTTGAATTACGATGTCTTCTCGTTAAAAGTAAGAAAACCAGAGTTTGCCAGAGTTCTCTATCGAAGAATATGATTATTGGAAGTTCGGAATGGAGAATCATTTGAAGGCCATTCATGACCGCATGGAAGAGGTTCTTGAGGAAGGTCCAATAAAATTTTATCATGGAGTTGTTAGCATCGAGCCGAATCTTCTTACAAGAAGTCAACAAGAAAAGAAGAGTCTTGAATTGACAAACGTTGAAAGGAAGATTCACAATTTGGATCAAGTTGCAAGAACTGAAATCATTGAAACTTTAAGCAAGGATTAGATAGAAAAGGTTAAAAGATGTAAAACCTGCTAAGGATATGTGGGAGACTCTTGCAAGTGTCTGTGAAGGGTCATATCGAGTTAAAGAAAATAAACCGCAATTCCGTCTTACATGCATTTGACACGTTCAAAATGAAGGATGGAGAAACCGTGGATCAATTGGACGTGAGACCGACTAATCTTGTGAACAAAGCTGCTGATTTCGGTAAGACCTACACCGAGAAAGAAATTAACAACAAGGTACTCAGATCATTGATCAAAAGATGGAGGGAAAAAGCAAATATTCTCAAAGCAACACGTAATCTGCCTGTCTATATCACATCACACTCTATTTTCTCATCTTAAAGCAATCGGAATATGATATACACATTGAAAATGAAGAAGATGAGGCAGAGTCATCTACATCCGTAAAAAGCGTGGCATTCCTTTATCAAGAAGATTCTACGACAAGATTTCTAAGGCATCGATTTGTCGATTAAGGAGGAAATGACACTATTAATTAGACGATATGAGAGACTCAAGATGAAGTATAAAAGGAACAAGAGAGACAGGTTTAATCGTCGAAATTATAAATTAGACAAGGATGAGAAGTATTCGTGATAATGACAAAAAGAAGGATCCGGTGAAAAGGTATAAATCACCAATCGATGAGGTGAAAATAGTCCAAAATCGGATAGAGGAGATATCTGCTATACCTGCAATAAACTCGGTCACTTTAGCTATGATTGTCCTCAACTCACTCCTAGAGAGAGAGAAGAAAAGAGGATGAAAAGGGATAGGAGGTATGCAGATCAACGAGCTCTTTTAGCGAGAAAGGAGGAAACACATGAGACATCATCATCCTCATCCTCATCTAGTTTTGGGTCGACAATGACATTTGCCTAATGGCTAAAGAGGTAAACTATTACTCATCCTCGACAATGATAATGATAACTTGTCTCGAATCTGATCCATGTCTTATTAACAAGCTTATAATAGATCCGAAGACGGCTTTATCTCGCTTATAAACAGATAGAGATTGAAAATTTAAGTTTAAAGAATCAAATTCTTAATCTAACAAAGGAACATCGACAGGACAAGAAAAAACCTGGATTGTACATTCAACGGGAATGTCAATCTAAGACTACTACTAGTCCCTCATCCGAGAAAACCGATAAGTTGGAAAAAGAATTGAGTGCTTTAAAAATTAAATTTTCAGATATCAATATGGAGAATGAGAATTTTAAAAAGACTAACAGAGAATTGAATCTCAAGTTAGGATATCTTAATAATTCCCGCCTACAATTGATAACATCTTCAAGATTTCCTGTAAGCCTAATGATAAAATCGATTGGGTTTTGATAGGAACAAGAAGAATGATCCTATCAAACCAAGAGTTTTTGTCAAAGCCACTAAGACTATGGAAAAGACAGAACTTAGTTCAAAGAAATCTAAGGAGCAAATCACCTCATCTCGATATTTCTAAAGAGAAAACACGACGAGGAGAAATGTTTCCAAAAGAAATCTAAAGACTAAATCAAAGTCATTTCCAAAGTATAATGATTTTGATGGAAGAAGCAAGTCATATCCATTCTTTCCAAAATATAAGACAATCACTAGAGATCAATTAAATAAAATTGATCTAGACAAATTTAATATTAGTAGACAGATATGGTTGCAAGATTCAATCATTGGTTTTGAAAAACTTGGATGTGTTTATCTGGATACCTAAGTATCAACTTAACGAGAAAGGACCCAATACACAAAGGGTACCTAAGAATTAATTTTATGATTGCAGTGGAAATAAGGAGATAGTCGCATGCGAGAAGATGTTCTCGAAGTCATCCGGGTATATAGACAAAGTGGATGTTCTAAGCATATGACTTATGAGAAAAGACTTCTTTCAAACTATCGCACAATAGATGGACCGCGGGTAATGTTTGGTGACAACAACTTTGGTTTAACTAAAGGAGTTGGAACCTTAATGATTGGAGATGTCCGTGTTAATGAAGTTTATTCTCAGGAAGGATTGAAACATAATCTATTATCTGTCTCACAGCTTTGTGACAAAGGATATTGTGTAAAATTCACTCATGATGCATGTTATATTTTGGATGGTTTGAACGAAAATATTTTACTTGGCCGGAGTCGGACAAGGTAATATCTACGTTGCAAATTTCAAGAGTTGCCCTAAGGATACTTGTCTTATTGCTAAGAGTTCGTAAGATTTAAGTTGGCTATGGCATAAACGCCTTAGTCATTTAAATTTTAAAACTCTTAACAAAATAGCAAGAAAATCTTTAGTCAAAGGACTTCAAAAAATATTTTCAAAATCATATTTGTGATGCTTGTCAAAAAGGAAAATGCAGACCAAAACTTCTTTCAAAACAATAAATGGTCCCGCTTCGTAAAGGATTTTGGAACTTTTACACATGGATCTTTTTGGTCCAGCTTACACCTCTGAAGTTTTAGTTGAAGAAAGTATACTTTAGTGATTGTAGATGATTTTTCTAGATTCACTTGGGTTATTTTCTTGTACAAAAAGAATGAGATCAGAATAAAAATTCCAGTAATTCCTCAAAAGAATTCAAAATGAAAATGGACTAAATATTGTCAAGATTAGAAGTGATAAAGGTACTGAGTTTCTAAATTCGTTTGTTACTAACTATTGTACTGAGAATGGTATAGCACATGAAACATCATCTGCAAGAACACCCCAAAATGGAGTTGTAGAAAGGAGAAACAACCTTGAAGGAAGCCGCAAGGACGATGTTATCCGAGTATGACACTCCACACAAAGTTTTGGGCGGCTAAGCCATTAATACCGCATGTTTTGTTCAAAATAGGTGTTTAATTGTGAAAGATAAATGCAAAACTCCTTATGAAATATGGAAGGGTAGAATACCAAAAATTTCATATTTCCATATATTTATTGTAAGTGTTTCATCCATAATAATGGAAAATCTAAATTAAGAACTTTTGATGCTAAGATTGCAGAAGGGATATTCTTAGGATACTCATCCGTATCCAAAGCATATAGAGTTTTTAATAAGATTACATTATGTGTGGAAGAAACACCACATGTTGTTTTTGACGAAACTTCTTTCAAGTCTCGAAAGCACGTATGATGTCACCAAGATAGTCAAGACCTCAACAATAAATATCAAGAAATCAGTCAAGTTCTACTTACTGTAGTCGTAATCAGATGAGGAGGACACATCGTACTCAAATAAAGGTAAGGAGGCCGAGAGTTCTTCCATGTCATCCGATCGAGACGACTACACTACCAGTTGGACTAGAAGATATTCCCTGAAGGTAATACAGAACTAATTGATGAAAATATTTCAGATAAGACTTCATACTCAGTAAAAGATAAAGGTAAACGAGTATCGACTTATCATCCGTGATGAACAGATAATTGGAAGTTTAGATTCCTGGAGTCCGCATAGGACACGATAAACCAAGACCTGCCTCTGCTTAGTTGTTATGTATCATTGCTTGAACCTAAATCTATTACTAAAGCACTAACCGACTCCAATTGGATAAATGCAATGCAAGAAGAATTAAATCAATTTCAAAGACAAGATGTATGGGAGCTTGTTGAAATACCTCATCATCAAAAAGTTATTGGAACAAAATGGGTTTTTAAGAACAAAAGAGATGAGAACAACATTGTGGTAAGAAATAAGGCTAGATTGGTCGCACAAGGTTATTCACAATCATAGGGAATTGATTATGATGAAACCTTTGCACCAGCTTGCTCGCCTTGAAGCCATAAGATTGTTCTTAGCTTATGCCGCTTTTAAAAGATTTATCGTGTTCCAAATGGATGTGAAATCTGCTTTTCTAAATGGAGTCATTATCGAGGAAGTTTATGTAGAGCAACCCCGGCTTTGTCAACGGAGACAAGGTTTATAAACTAAGGAAAGCTCTATATGGACTTAAACAAGCACCTAGAGCTTGGTATGATACCTTATCTCGAATATTTAACTCAAAATGGTTTTGTAAAAGGTAAGATAGATAGAACATTATTTAGGAAAGAATCGATAAAGGTCTCTTATTAGTTCAAATCTATGTTGATGATATTATTTTTGGATCAACTAATCTAATCTTGTGTGAAGAATTTAGTCATCTTATGAAGAACAGATTTGAGATGTCCATGATGGGAGAGATGACATACTTTCTGACTTCAATTTAAACAGACAAAGAAAGGAATTTTCATAAGTCAAGCAAAATACAACCAAAGATCTTATTGAAAAATTTGGAATAGGTACCATGAGAAGCCAAAATACCTATGATGACAAATTTTTCAATGAATCTAGATGAGAAAGGGGAAGACACCGATCGACACGATAGAGGTTTAATCGCTCTCTTTTTATACTTAATCGCTAGTAGATCTCGACATTTTTTTGCAAAGGTGTATGTGCACGCTTTCAAGCTAAACCTAAAAAGAGTCATCTTGAAGTGCAAAGAAGATACTAAAGTATTTGAAAAGTACAATCTATGTAGGGTTGTGGTATCCAAATGACGATAACTTTGAGTTGTCGTGGTACTCGATTCAGATTTTGGTGGGTGTAAGATAGATAGGAAATCTACATCCTGGAACTTGCCAATTTCTCGGGAAGTAAGCTGATTTCATGGTTGTCTAAGAAACAAACTTCGTAGCTACTTCTACTACCGAAGCCGAGTACATGGCAACCGGGAGTTGTTGCTCACAGCCTAACTGATCACCAACCTAAGGGACTATAACATTATCACCAAAGATGTACCAATCTTTTGTGATAGCAATAGTGCCATAGCAATTACTCGTAACCCAGCTTCTTCATACAAGATGCAAGCATGTAGTTATTAGACACCATTTCATCCGAGACCATGTAGAAAAAGGAGATATCGACTTGAGAAGATTCTTACCGATTTTCAAAGAGCGTATATCTTGACGAAGCCTCTTGCAGAGACAAGGTTTAAAGAACTCTCAAGAAATTAGGATTATTAGATGCTTCTTTAGTTAATCTATAATCAAATTACTTGAGTTTTCTTTGTCTTTCTCATTTGGTTTATTATGTCTAGAAAGAATTATCGACAAGATATGAATCAAAGGACAATCAGTAGTGATATCATTGATTTCCTATCATTGGAATCAAGAATCAAGGATATGTCATATTGACCATATCTGACTTGATAATTACTTGTCTCGACATAGGTAAATCGTATAAGGATGTAATAGTCAATCGATTTCTACGTAATCGTATAACTATTGAACCTTATCTCGACTTACTCTTGTTACTAACAATTTGTCTAAGTGTCTCGTGGATTTCAAAGCAAGAACAAAATTTACATGTCTCTAAATACAAGACAAGGTCAATTTATCCAAGTGTTTAGGAAACAGATAAAGGATGCTATCAATTCGCATAAGAAGAAAATCCAGGAAGTTTCTCTTAAATACTCTTAATTATGAATATTGGGTTCATATAATTAATATATTAATTTAATATCATAATTCTCTTTATCATTCATTAAAAAAAAATTTGAGGTTACTTAGTATAATAAAATATTTTGTTTTACAAAATAAAAGGATAAGGGTTCGAAATTATTTTCTAAAAACAATAATATTTCATTTTATCTCTCCAATTAATCAAAAGTAATTTCTCAAATAAGTAACTATGTCAGAGAGAAGTTACTACGGACCCGAAATTTTATCAAATTCATTTTTTAAATACGCCGAGTATACTCCACGCGCCTTAAATGGAGGCGGTTTCGAAATATGAACCGTCTCAATCTCATGCGCGACATATTAAATATTATTCTATGCATTTTTCAAAATAAATGCCATAATTGCATTAATGGCGATTCGAAAGCCTATATTTACACTTTTGCAGCAATTATTATTCTAATAATTGTTTACTATTATATTTTCCATATAAATAGACATTCGTGTGCATTATTTTCATTTACGCACACATAAAATCCTTCAATATTCATCAATGGCGGAATCCAAAAAGAATATAAAGTTTGAATACGATTTGACTTCCATCGTAGATAAAACAAAATCAAATGTATGTTGATTGGGATACTACCACCGATGTCAAACAAGAGAAATTCTAAACCTTATGGAATCAAGGGGTTTAAAACGACATCGCATTTATGAAACCGACGAAGAACTTGACGGTGGATGATTTCGTGGCCGAAGTTTCGACTGTGGCAAAAGCAACAGATACCGGATTAGAATCACGAATCGTAACAATGGAGAAGAAACGAAGAATAGTTTTATCTATTTCAAATTGGTGCAATTTTTGGTTTGAGCACCACCTCAGACAACCCATTCACTTATAAATCATCTAATATTTAGAGAGTTTCCGATTGATGGCCGTGAGAACTTACTGTAATACGACGACAAATCAAGAGGCCAATGTTGAAGAGGAAATACAGATTACTTGTGTTGATTCCGACAAAGTGTATTCTCGGGGTGAGCAACAGAGCCAAGGATATGCTCGCCTAAGAGCTATTCTAGATGGGGCTGAAATTAATCGGGCCAGACTGGTATATTCAAGGATAATGGAGGAGAAAAAGAAGTTCACCAAGACTCCAAACATGTATTTAATTAATGAGATGATCTTTGACCAAGATTGCAAGTATGATGGCAATGATCACCATCATACTTGAACATAAGGTGGGTACAGATAACCTTGACCGAGTGTTGGAGTCAAAAAGTACACCAAATGTAAGGGACTTCTAACAAAAGACGAGAAGTCAGATGGGCCAACTCGACTCAAGGAGATGGAGATGCTCCGCACCTCCCCCTCCTAATAAAATGGTTTCAAAAGCCAAGAAGGAGACAAAAACAGTTTTGGTGGATGAATCCTCGTCTGCTGAGACGGAGGAAGACGAAGACGAAGAGGAGAGGACAGCTTCCCAAGGGGGAAGTGTTCCACCTGAGGAGGTAGGTGTATCAGGTCGACGGAGACAAGAGAAATCTCGTCTCAAGATGAATCGGAAAAAGGAGAAGAAATCAAATCACCTTCATCATCTTCATCCTCATCCGAGGATGGAGTACCTAAACCCACCTCTTCCCAACCTCGGCAATGAAGGGGCAGATAAGACCGCCGCCTCCGAGCCTCTAAAACGGTCCTATTCCATTAGTCCAAAACCCCAACCCTCATTCGACCCATTCTCTTTCTTACCCTCAACCTCATCTCGAACTCGATCTCGTACCTAAACTTACCCAACCCATCCGGGGAAATGGGACCAATCGAGACCTCACCGCGGATTCTTGGGAAGAAATTTCTCCTAAGACAAGAATCCACTCTTAAGGACGAGCCTCGAGCTATTCAAGGAGCTTATTGATGTCTATCTCATTAAGAAGACTCAGCCGGGATCCTTTGAAGAGACAACTATTTTGATAGCTGAAGCAGAGGCAACAACCTTGCCATCCGGGAAAAAGAGGTTCTCAAGAAAGCAAAATCAAGTCATTCCAAGATATACTTACTCAAAATACGTTTGTTGATTACATTCTACAAAGAGTATATCTTGGAGATGAGACTCGAGAGGAGGTGGAGAAAGCAATGAGAAGGGGGAAGAGCAAGAAAGATGAAGAAGTTTTTGTTGAAGAGGAAAGAGTGGAGGAAGTAGTTGGTGGAGCTGCCGATGAGCCACCGAGATGGATACAAATGAGGAGGCACAAACGGAGCAGATTGAGGAGGTGCAAATCAGAAAGCGTAAATTGAAGAAATAGATCTGACTCCATCTCAAGAATGATCTTGCCCTCCACATCTCGCGTCTGTATCCAAAGTGGAAGCTCGAAAGTCAAGTGCAAAATCTCAAGATCGCTTGTCCGAATGCCTTCCAACTGTTCCTAATGTCATCACATCATCAATCAAGGAGAATGTAGAAGCCGCAATTCTAGAGAAAACCAAGATTGATCTATACTTCTCTGGAATAAGACATGAGGAACAGATGGCCGAGATGAAAAGAAAGTTGCCTCGGAGATGAACTCACAAGATGAGTGGGTTAAACAAGATGTTCGCTCCGCTTATACGTAAATAAGAGATTCACGAGGATCAAGTGAAAGAATCCTGGAAAGCGAAAGAAGCCTCATTTCATCAAGTGTCAAGATGCACTGGCCTTGGAAAAAGATAGATGCATAACTATCTTAAAGCGGTTCATGGATGATGAATTCAGATTTAGCCGAGGTCGGTCAAAAGAAGAGATATGACCAGCTTGATCAAGACAGGCTCGTACGAGAAGAACTCATGGGGTACATAGATCAAGTAGCCACTATCTCGCAATACCCGATTTGCCGATGTCAAAAAGGGGAAGATAGTGAGCTCAAGAAAAGAGTTGAGTTACAAGATGATCACCGATGGCACTCAATCTGAGGATAGATGAGCTTTCTCAAGAGCCGTTAAAAGCCGAGGAGGAGAAGAAGAAGGCACTGAGGAGAAGTCTCGAGGGCGTTGAGAAGATTGAAAAGAAGGACGGCACCGAATCCATTGAGTCTCGAGCTCGAACCCGAACTTCCTTCCACTTTGCTGATCCTGCTCCACTCGACTATCAAATCTCCCCCATCCTCATCTAAATCTGCTTTGGAAAGCTAAGGCCTCAAGCTAAATTGAAGACCCAGTCTCAAAGTAAGAAGAGGCAAGAGTGCTTAAAAGGAGAAGGGAGGAAAAAGAAAGGTATAAAAAGAGAGAAGCTAAGAGGAGGAGGGAGCAAGAAAAGGCACTGGGAAGACGTATGATAGAAAGACGAGGAAGTGGGTACAAAGATCAAAGAATACGAAGGAGAAGAAGTCTTTCGCCCATTTCACGTAATGTAAGCCGTGCCCAAGGAAATCCTTCCCATGGATCAACAAGCTAAATGGAGAGCTTATGAAGGGGAATGGATCTTCCTGCTTCATGTCCTGCAAGAAGATCTCTTGGGGCAATGCACGAGAACATTGCTTTTCATGAATGGTTGGAGGCGAAAGACCCAAACTTCTATTAGTATTTAATCGACCTCGGAGACTCGAATTTAATGTGGACATAGTCGCACCACCTTATGCAACCATGTCCGCTCCACTCGACGCAAGATGGCCAGCTAGACGAGAGAAAGGGTGAAGTAGATGCTGATCCAAGCTAAAACCGTGGTTGATCTAGCTGAAGGTGGGGAGACATTGAGCCCGAAGAATCGTGTCTTCGATCGATGACAATTCCAAGAAGACAGTGGTACGATTAAGTCTCTTTTTACTCCTCCGAATATTTGCTGTGAAAGATGAAGTTATAAAAATGTGCAAACTCGTGAATAGTTGTGAAATACATCTTTTTGAACTACTCTCACGAAATTTGAAGTGTTTAACTAACTTGTTTTATAATTGCTCATTAACTAACTCTTGATCTAAGTAATCGCTTTATAAACTTATAACACTAAATCATCCGAAAACTTCAATTCCGTCTATGTTTTCTTCAAAGTACTTGACCTTGACTTTGGGCAACTACATTGCCTCGATCATCTGCTTATTGAACTATTGTTCCGATCATCCGCTTATTGAACTATTGCTCCGATTATCCGACTATGTGGCTTAGTTGTATACTTTGTTTCATTCTCATTTTTTTACTAACAATTTTTCTTTTCTTGAGCTGAGTTTTAACATCATCAAAAAGGGGAAAATTGTTAGGAAAAGAAAAATTGTATTTAGTTTTGATGTGTTAAAAGTGTAAAATAGGATGACCAAATGAGCATCTTGTATAGACAATTTGAAGTATTTCTTTATAAATAAAACTAAGTATAGAATATCGACGAGGTCAAGATATCGACAAGGACAAATCCCTATAAGGAGAAAATGTCGACGAGGTCAAGATATCGCACAAGGACAACAGATAGAAGACAGCTTGAGATGAATTACTACAAACAAACACCTAGTCAAGGAATGAAGATGAGGACAAGGTGAAGTAAGTATCGCATTTATGAGGTGTTAGATAAATATGACACAAAGTTTCAAGAAGCGATTTTAACTAATCAAGAGGAAGTTACGTAATTCGCTTATATTGTTATAACCGATCAAAACCAAATTCAAGGAAGTTACAACTACCAAGTGAAGATCTCTATAAATAGGGATAGAAATTAATTTAGAATTAACTTTTGATACTTTGCATTCATCAATATACTTTGTATTCACAAGCTACGTAAATTATACACATTCACAAACGTTTTATACGTTTTCGGTTCTTAGTGTTTATAGAACACTTTTCTCATTAGATCTTCAAGCCATAGATATTCGTAAATTAGGAAGAATTCATTGTAAGGTGAAGATTCATCATTGTAAGTAAGTCACAAGAAGAAGAAAGTAATTAAGTGAAGGCCCTTCTTCAAGTTTGAAGAAGGAGAGTGGATGTAGGATTATTATAATCCGAACCACTATAAATCCGTGTTGGTTCTTCTTATTGTTTTTACTTGTTTACATTGATTATTTCTTGATCACAAAATTCAATATCCGATAAGCTTTAGATCCTAATGAAATTGGGTTTAATCAAGAGTTGTTTCACTGTAAAATTGTTTTTGGAGTTGATAGATCATCAAAGCTTGAAAAAGTTTTTTGATAATCTATTCATCCCCCTTCTAGATTATCACTAGGAGGCATCTTGATTACTTGATTAACTCTTTCTAAAGGGACCCAACAAAAAATTTAGGATTATTGTTTTAAATACATATTTCTTAAGAGTCACATCTTATTTGTTTTATTAAACCATGTTTACATTTAAAAATAAATTATATTACTTTTAGATCGATTATACTTTTTTTTTTAAAAAAAAAAATATTAGTATTTTTACTATTTACTTCACTGTAAGTTTTTACAAAATTAATTGTCTATTAAACATATTTTCAAATGTTCTTATATTTTTTTGAGAAATTAAAATTTTTGAATAATTTTAAGATTATATGCTTTTTCAAAAGCCTTCGAAAATCGGGATGTGACAGAGTGGTATTAGAGCAGGTCTACGTTCTTGTAGACTCGTAAAAAAAAACTTTTTAGAATCTTGTTTTTGAATAAAAATAAAATCATGCATTTTATAATTTATAGTCGTGGTCATGACATCCACCACCTTCCACCGCTTCAACTCCAATAAAGTATGACATAAATATTTATACGCTATACTACTTTTCGATCATGGAAAATATGATCACATGATATATGGTATCTGTTAGATAACCAGACAACCCCGATGAACAAATTGAGATCGTGTGCTTATACTAAGCCGATCAGTACTAGGTCAAGGACCGATTAAGTCACCGAGATCCGGGTTACAAGTCGTCCGGAGACAAGCTCAAGTCTAGTCAGCCTCAGAGGAGACAATTATGAAGAGCTTAGACGAGGTCAAGACAAGCCGAGTAGAATAAGAAAAGCAAGTCTTCACCAAGTCACCATAGACGAGTAGAAGAAATTAGCCGAGGTCAAGAGTAGTTTTCAAGATTAAGTTTGTTGATTTCAGGTTTGTAAGAACCGACAAACAAACTAACCTGCCTTTTCAGACTTATAAATAGGTCTAGTTTTATTTTTCAATACACTTATGCAAATTTGATTTTACACACCATTCACTATTCGATTTCAATCTCAATTCAAGAGTGTTTTCAAAAGAGTTTTCAAAAGTTTCAAGTGTTTATAAGAACACTACTCCCGTAATCTTCAAAAATCATTATTCACTGTAGTTTTTAGATTCTCTAGAAGGAGTTAGGAGTACTTTGAAGATTTGAAGAAAGTTGTAAGTTGTAAGTCGTAAGTTGTGAGTAAGAAAGTAGTAAGCTGATCCCTTCTTCAAGTTGGAGAAGGAGAGTGGATGTAGGATTTTATAATCCAAACCACTATAAATCCGGTGTTCTTTATTGCTTTTATTTACTTATTTGTTCAATTTCCAAATTATCAATTCAAGGTTAATTTTAATCAAAGTTAAAATCTGAATATCATTGCTTTTGATCTTAATAAAGTTGAGGTTAAATTGAAATTCCACTGTGTCACTTTGGTGCTTTGAATAAATTTTGTAAGATTTGTAAAAATCTGAAAATCTATTCAACCCCCTTCTAGATTTTTCCTAGAAGGTCGATACAAGTTTGATCCAATCTGCTCAACTAATCGGGACTAACAAGTGGTATCGAGCGTTGTTGAGTCAGATCGATATTGATTTTAGGTCTTAACTAAGATTCTTAAATTTTCTTGATTTTCTTCATCTTCTTTATTCTTACTAACTGTGCTACTAACAAGTTTGTGGAGTATTTTGTTTTTTCTGTCTCATCATGTCTTTAGGCAAGAGCAAGAAATCCAGGAATCTACCCGAATTCTCAATTGAAGAGTATGATTATTGGAAATTCGTAATGGAAAATCATCTCAAGGCTATCCATGATAGGATGGAGGATGTTCTTGAAGAAGGACCTATAAAATTTTATCATGGAGGCACTAGCAATGGTACTGAATCACCAATCGAGGGTCGACAAAGAGAAAAAGAGTTCAATCGACAAATGATGAAAGGAAAATCCACAACCTAGATCAAGTAGCTCGAACCGAAATCATTGAGACTCGAGTAAAGACTCGGATTGAGAAGGTCAAAAGATGCAAAACATCTAAAGAAATGTGGCAAACTACGCAAATGTCTCGTGAAGGATCGCATCAAGTAAAAGAGAATAAACTACGCTTGTTTTACACGCCTTTGATACATTCAAGATGAAGGAAAATGAATCTGTGGATCACCTAGATGTAAGGTTGACGAATCTCCTCAACAAAGCAAATGATCCGGGGAAAGAACTATACAGAGAAGGAGATTAATAACAAGATACCGAGATCATTAACCAAGAGATGGAGAGAAAAATCCAATATCCTTAAAGCAACTCAAAATTTATCTTCTATTACTCACCATACCTTATTCTCTCACCTTAAAGCTTTAGAGCATAACATTCAAATAGAAGATGAGGAGGATGAGATGGAGTCGAGCACCTCATCCAAGTCTGTTGCCTTTGTCAAAGAAGAAGACAAGATGTCGACCGACCAGAGGAGCCGACCTATCTTTGAAGGAGCAGATGGCTCTGCTCACCAAAAGGTAATGACAGATTAAGAATGAAGTATAAACGAAATAAATTGAGATTTGCAGTGTAAGGACAGATCGAGATCCAAATCAAGAAGAAAGGAAGATGTGTCTACAGATGATGACAAGAATAGGAGCGACGAGAAGATTCAGATCCTCACAAAAGAAATCCATCCAGCCCTAAATCAGCTAGGAGTGACACTTGCTACACATGCAATAAGCCAGACACTTCGCTTATGATTGTCCTCAACTAACTCCTAAAGAAAGGGAAGAGAAAAGGAAAAAGAGAGACAGGAGATTTGCGTACCAAAGGGCTTTACCGGGTCAAGAAAAGGAGTCAAGAAAATCATCATCATCATCGCCCCTCATCTGATTTCGGATCGGATGATGAAGTCTGTCTCATGGCTAAAGAGGTAGTCTATTATTCATCTTCTCGATAATGATTCCTGTAAATCTGCATCTGATAATGATCAAACCGTTATTCATGAATTATTGAGAGACTTAAAGACATCTCTAGTTGCTTATAAACAACTAGAGATAGAGAATTTGACTTTAAAGGATCAAAATCAAATTCTAATTAAAGGAAAGCGTGTGATGAACTATCCGAACCGAGGAAACATTCAAGTGGGAATGTTTTCCCGTGTTGAGGCTAGTACATCACCACCTTACTTGAAAGATTAGAAAGTGAATTGAAAACTTTAAAAGACAAATTTGAAACAATATGTGCTGAAAATGAATTAATTAAGAAAGACAATGAGAAGCTAGTCTTCAAAATTAGTCAACTTAATAATTCACAATCAACAATAGATTACATCTTTAATACATCTAAAAATCTCATGACAAAACAGGTCTTGGTTATGATAGAAATAGTAAATCGATGATCAAAAACCTAGGAAATTTGTAAAAGCATCCGATCACTCAAAAGAGGTTAGAATTGGTCCTTGGAAACCAATTAGTCAAATAAGGATCGCATCTCCCACCTTGAAAACAAAAATTCAGCCGAGGACTCCTTATCGTACTAAGAGAAATCCAAGAACCAAAATAAGAAGAAATTCTTATTATAATCCTTTTGATGGGAGAAGCAGATGTTATCACACATTTCCTAAGTTCAGAAAATTACTAAATCGAATACAACAAATTATCATTTAAAAATGATTCAATTGTAGACAAATTTGGTAGAGAGACCATGTCCGATTTATTATTTGGAGATGAGATTTTGTCTCAAGTTACCTAAAGTGATGCTTGACCATCAAGGACCCAAGCTCACTAGGGTACCTTATAACTAATCTGCTTTTTCAGGATTCACAGGATCATCACTCAAGGAAGAGATCTTAGCTTCTATATGGTACATTGATAGTGGTTGTTCTCAACACATGACTTATAATAAGAGGCTACTATCAAATTTCCAAAGCATTGATGGTCCAAGAGTATTATTTGGAGACAATAATTGTGGACAGACTAAAGGAGTAGGTACTCTGATTATCAAGGATATTCAGTATCTCGAGGTATATTTTGTTGAACGCTTGAAACATAACTGCTATCTGCTTCCCAGCTTTGTGATAAAGGTTTTCTTGTCAAATTTTCTAAGGATAAATGTGATATCTTAGATAGTTCCTCGATAAGGTACTTTTAATCGGCTTCGCACATGGTAATATCTATGTGGCCAACTTTAATAGTTGTCCTAAAGATACATGTCCGATAGTTAAGGAGTGGAGATGACCTCACTGGCTATGGCATAAAAGGCTTAGTCATCTAAATTTCAAGACCCTTAGTAAGCTAGCTAAAAGAACCTTGTTAAGGGATTACTGAGAAACTTTTATCTACCGATCTTAAATGTGATGCTTGTCAAAAAGGTAAAGACCTAGACACTCATTTAAGAGTAATAACACCTCTTCATCCGAAAGAGTTTTACAACTACTTCATCCGGATCTGCTTTGGACCTCGTTTCACCTCTCAGCCAAAGTGGAAGGAAATATACTCTTGTTGTAGTAGATGATTTTTCTAGATACACTTGGGTTATATTTCTTTTCAAGAAAAATGAGACTATAAACAAGATCCCCGATCTGCTCGCATGCATTCGTAATGAAAAGGGTGTTAATATTATTAAAATAAGAAGTGATAACGACACATAATTTTTAATTCTTGTTTATATAACTTTTTCAATGAGTGTGGAATTATTCATGAGACATCATTAGCAAGATCTCCTCAACAAAATGGAGTGGTTGAAAGAAGGAATAGAACTTTGAAAGAGGCAGCCAGGAGCATGTTAGTCGAGTATGAAACCCCTCACAGTTCTCGGGTTGAAGCCAACAACACAGCTTGTTATACCTGCAGTGCTTGGTTGTTAAAGATAAGGGTAAGACTCCATATGAGATTTGGAAGGGTAAGATTCCAAGAATCTCATACTTGAGCTTTTGGTTGTAAGTGTTTCATCCATAACAATGGGAAATCTAAATTGAGAACCTTTGATGCTAAAGCACTGATGGAATATTTTGGGATATTCCAACACTTCCAAGGCATTTAGAGTTTTCAACAAGACAACCCTTTGTGTGGAGGAAACTCCTCATGTTGTTTTTGATGAGTTGTATTCCTTCACAGATAAAGTGAATCAAATTTCGAAAGTCTAGTGTTAGGAAAAGAAATTTGTATTTAGTTTTGATGTGTTAAAAGTGTAAAATAGGATGGCCAGAGCATCTTGTATAGGACAAATTGAAGTATTTCTTTGTAAATAAAACTAAGTATAGAAGATCGACAAGGTCAAGATATCGACGAGGAAGATTTCCAGATAGAAGAGATATCGACAAGGTCAAGATATCGACAAGGATAACACGATTGTTGAAGAGCAAGACAAACGCCTAGACGTAAAAAGAAGATGGAGACGAGGTGAAGTAAACATCGATGAAGAGGTGTTAGAAAAATATTATGCAAAGATTCAAGAAGCAGCTTCAACAACTCAGAAGAAGTTACAAAATTCAGATTATATTGTTATAACTCGATCAAAGAAGTTACAACCGCCAAGAGGAGTTCTCTATAAATAGGAATAGAAATCAATTTAGAAAAAACTTTGACACTCTGCACTCTTCATTATATTTTGTATACGCAGTTTACAAAGAATCATACACATTCAAGAACATTTTATACGTTCTTCATTCTTAGTGTTTATACACTTTTTCGTTAGATCTTCAAGCCATAGATATTCGTGAGTTAGGAAGATTCATTGTAAGGTGAAGATTCATCATTGTAAGTAAGATAGCAAGAAAGAAGGAAGTAAGTAAGTAAAGGCCCTTCTTCAAGTTCGAAGAAGGAGAGTGGACGTAGGATCGCTTGATCCGAACCACTATAAATCTGGTGTTATTTCTTCTTACCGCTTATTACTTGTTTTCATTAGTTGTTTCTTGACTGCAAAATTTGATATCTTGACTGCAAAATTTGATATCCGACAAAGCTTTAAAGAATAAGGGTTCAAATTTTGTTTTCTAAAAATAATAATATTTTATTGTATCTCTCCAATTAATCGAAAAGTAATTTCTTAAATTAGTAATCGTGTCGGGGAGAAGTTACTATGGACCCGAAATTTTATCAAACTCAATTTTGAAATACACCGAGTATACTTCACGCGCCGAGAAGTGGAGGCGGTTCGAAATATGAATCGCCTCAACCTCACGCGCGACATATTAAATATTATTCTGTACACTTTTCAAAATAAATGCCATAATTGCATTAATGGCGATTCGAAAGGCTATATTTACACTTTTACAGGCAATTATTATTCTAATAATTGTTTATTATTATATTTTCCATATAAATAGACATTCGTGTGCATTATTTGCATTTACGCACACATATATTCCTTCTTCTCTTAAAACTTCTTTTCCCTCCTAAAACCTTCAAACACTCATCAATGGCGGACACCGGAAAGAGCGAATCAAATATGAATATGATCTCAAATCCATTAGAGAACGTACAAAATCCGAAATGTACGTGGAATGGGACATTTCCACCGATCCGAATCCAGAGAAATTCTTCAACTTCTACAAGACAGAGGTTTGAAGAAATATTGCTCATTGAAACCATCAAAACCCAAAACCCTTGATGATCTTGCCGCCGAATTCTTAACCAAGAGCAAAATCAACAGATATCGGACTAGAAACTCGAATTCGGACTCTTGAAAAGTCTAGAAAAATTCATGTTTCAATTTCGGATATCGGTGAAATTTTTGGCTTAAACACCACCGGAGGCAACCCATTTTTGTACAAGTCAAGAGTATTTGGAGAGTTACAAAATGATGGCAAGGAAAACCCGGAAGAATAACACCGCAAATCGAAGAAGGGAATGTTACGGAGAAAGTATCGACTTCGATGCTCATTTTGACAAAGTGTATACCGGGAGAGCAGCAGAGTCACGACGGATTGACTAAGCCAAGGATATGTCTTTGTCGAGGGCCATCATAGATGGAGCTGATATTAATTGGGCTCTGCAGCTGTACTCGCCCGATGGAGGAAAGAAAGAAGTTCGTCAAGACAGAGGTGTCAGCAGAGCCGATAAGATGGTCGCCGACCAAGATAACAAGTATGATGGCAAGAATCACCATCATACTTGAACACAAGATTGGGACGGACAAGCTTGACAGCAGACGGGGTGAAAAAGTTCACAAAGCGAAGGGTTTGCTTATCAAGGATGAGAAACCCTTCGGCCCAACAGACTCGAAGGAGACACCCCATCTCCAATACGATAAAGAAGGCTTCTAAGGCCAAAGGTAAGAAGAAAGTGGAGACTGTGCTAGCCGATGAATCCTCATCCGAGGAGGAGGATATTGCGGTTGAGGAAGAGGAGGTAAGGGACAGCCTTCCCAAGGGGGAAGTGTCGGCCAAAAGACCGAGACAGAGACGGTGGAAGTCTCATCCGGAGATGAGCCAGAACAAGCAGAGCAAACCCAACCCTCTACATCATCTTCTTCCTCATCCAAGGCAAGACTCCCCACATCATCCCAACTTGGCGATGAAGAAGCGCATAAGGCCGCCGCTTCGAGCCTCTAAAACGGCCCACTCCCATAAGTCCAACACCCACCCAAACCTCATTTGATCCATTCTCCTTCCTACCCACAACCTCATCGAACCAAATCTTTTCTTAAACTTACCAAATCCATCCGGAGATATGGGACCTACCGAGACCTCACTCCGAATCCTTGGGAAAAAGTTCCTTCTCGCACAAGAGTCTACTCTCAAAGATGAGCTGAGCCGTTGAAAGAGCTTATCGATGTCTATCTCGTTAAGAAGACTCGTGCTTGGATCTTTTGAGAAGACAGCTATTCCGATAAATTGAGGCAGGAGGAAACAATTTAGCCATCTGGGAAAAGGAGGTGCTCAAGAAAGCAAAACTAAAGTCATTCCAAGATATACTCACCGAAAATAATTTTGTTGATTACATCCCGCAACGAGTATATCTTGGAGATGAGACTCCCGAGGAGGTGAAAACAGTGAGAAGGAGGAAGAGCAGAGGAAAGAAGAAGGCTGGTATGGAGGAGGAAAGGGTGGAGGAAGTGATAGGTGGAGTCGCCGATGAGCCACCGGGATGGATACAATGAGGAGGCACAAACAGAGCAGATCGTTGAGGTGCAAACGGAACTGAAGTTGAAGAAATAAATCTTTCTCGTGAACAGACCTTGCCCTCCACATCTCGTGTCTCGTATCCGAAGTGGACGCATTGAAAGCCAAATTCAAAACCTAAAGATCGCCTGTCTAAATGCTTTCCAACTAGTTCCAAATGTCATCTCATCATCAATCAAGGAGAATGTAGAAGCTGCAATTCACGAAAACCAAGATTGATCTATACTTCTCGGATTAAGACATGAGGAACAGATGGCTGCGATTAAGACGACGATTGCTAAGGAGATGAACTCTCGGGATGAATGGGTAAAACAATACGTTCGTTTTGCCTATATTGAAATCAAAGATTCAGTTGAGGAGCAAGTAAGAGAAGCATGGAAAGCCAAGGAGGCATCATTTCATCAAGTCCTCAAGATGCACTTGCTCGAGAAAGATAGGCGGGCAGCGAGAGCATTAAGCAGCTTCATGGATGATGAGTTTAGGCGAGCCGAGGTCGGACAAAAGAAGAGATATGACCAGCTTGATCATAAGACGGGGCATGTACGAGAAGAGCTTGTAAGTCAAATTGAACAAGTAGCCACTATCTGCAATACCCGGTTTGCGATGCTAAAAAGGAAGATAGTGTGCTCAAGAAAAGAGTAGACGAGCAAGAAGATAAGATCATGGCTTTGAGCATGAAAATTGAAGAATTATCTCAAGAATTGCTAAAAGCAGAGGAGAAGAAATCTGAGGAGAAGACAGAGAAAGTTGTAAGGAAGACAAGATCCGAACCCACAAAAGAAGCCCTCGTGCAAGAACTCTTTCAAATTACATCTCCTTCTCGGATCATCTAGAACGCTCAAGTTCCAAAGAAATCACAAGCTGAGATAGATGCGTAAGAAAAGATCGAGAAAAAGAAAAAGAGATGAGAAGGAGAAGTATAAGAGAAGGGAGGCTAAGAGGAGAAGAGAGCGAGAGAAGCGGCAGGAAAATATTATGATCGATCTCTTAGAAGATGGGTTCGAAGATAACAGATGAGCAAGGGGAAGAAGTCCTTAGGCCATATCATAGAAGCGAAGTAGTCCCCAAAGAAGTGTTATTAATGGCGAGATCGAGCAAGGTGGAGGCCATTCGAAGTGGACTGGATTTTCCAGTTTCATGTCTCGCAAAGTGATTAAGTGGGGACTCGATGAAGACGAAGCTTTCCATAATTGGCCGGAAGAGAAGGACCCCGCATGTATCAATATCTTGTCAACCTTGCAAATGAAGAATTCAACTCGTATGTAGTCACACCAGCTTATTCTCGGATGGAACCCCCTTTAACAATCGATGGTCATCCTGACCTTGAGAAGATTAAGCGGTGATAATCAAAGCAGTAAGCCATTGATCTTGCGAGAGGAGGTGAAACTATTTCACTTAAGAAGCGGGTCTTTGATCGGCTCAATGTTCCGAGAAGAAAATAGATGGTATGACTAGTTTTCTACTTCTCTCATCTTATCTGTTTTGTGTGACTTGCATGATTACCGATGTAAAGCTGTGAATAAATTTTTTTGAACTACTCTCAATCTTTGTTGTTTCTCTTAAAAACTAATCTGATTAACCTCTTGATTTCGAAATATATTGTTTCATTTTCTAACTCTTAAATATCTGATTATGTAATCAAATTGCTCGATTATCCGATTCATGATTTTCTCGATCATCTGCTAATAACACTAATTGTTCTAGTTATCCGACTATGTGATTTAATTGCTTATTTTACATTTTTAAGATTACTAACATTTCTTTTCTTGAGCTGAGTTTTAACATCATCAAAAAGGGGGAAATTGTTAGGAAAAGAAATTTGTATTTAGTTTTGATGTGTTAAAAGTGTAAAATAGGATGGCCATTGAGCATCTTGTATAGGCAATTTGAAGTATTTCTTTGTAAATAAAACTAAGTATAGAAGATCGACAAGGTCAAGATATCGAGCGAGGAAGATTTCCAGATAGAAGAGATATCGAGACAAGGTCAAGATATCGCATAAGGATAACCACGATTGTTGAAGAGCAAGACAAACGTCTAGGCGAAAAGAAGATGGAGACGAGGTGAAGTAAACATCAGATGAAGAGGTGTTAGAAAAATATTATGCAAAGATTCAAGAAGCGATTTCAACAACTCGGGAAGAAGTTACAAAATTCAGCTTATATTGTTATAACCGATCAAAGAAGTTACAATTGCCAAGAGGAGTTCTCTATAAATAGGAATAGAAATCAATTTAGAAAAAACTTTGACACTCTGCACTCTTCATTATATTTTGTATACGCAAGCGACAAAGAATCATACACATTCAAGAACATTTTATACGTTCTTCGATTCTTAGTGTTTATACACTTTTTCGTTAGATCTTCAAGCCATAGATATTCGAAGTTAGGAAGATTCATTGTAAGGTGAAGATTCATCATTGTAAGTAAGATAGCAAGAAAGAAGGAAGTAAGTAAGTAAAGGCCCTTCTTCAAGTTCGAAGAAGGAGAGTGGACGTAGGATCGTTTGATCCGAACCACTATAAATACTGGTGTTATTTCTTCTTACCGCTTATTACTTGTTTTCATTAGTTGTTTCTTACTGCAAAATTTGATATCCGACAAAGCTTTAGATCCTATTAGAATTGAGTATAAACGAAATTTGTTTCATTTGTAAATCTATTTTGGAGTTGATTGATCATCTAAACTTGCAAAAGTTTTTGATAATCTATTCATCCCCCTTCTAGATTATCACTAGAGGGTATCTTGTTTTTGCTTTTAAAACTTCGTTCTAAAGGGACCCAACATCTAGATAAGATTGAACTAACCAAGACTAAACATAGAACCGTCTATCTACCTAGTCTTGATTCGAATCGAGATGAAGAAGAATCCCCATCTGATAATCGGAAGACAACTTACGATCGAGACTCCATCGAAACGGACACCCTTGACATTGCGATCAGTGCGGGGTCGGTGATGAAGGGGGAACGTCGGCTCGAGGTAGAGTCGAGGAGTTGTCTGAGTCGAAGATGAGGATCCTTCTACTCATATAGGCAAAAGGATGAGAAGCTACCATCCATCCGATCGATTATAGGAGACCCATCTAGTAGTGTGCAAACACGAATGATCTTTGGACTTTGAAAGTCCTGTCACTGTTATGTGTTGCTTCTTGAACCCAAGTCTATTGAGGAAGCTCTATCTCGATCCAAACTGATAACAAATGACCATGCAGAGGAACTCGCATCACTTGAAAGGCAAAATGTTTGGGAATTAGTGGAAAGACCACTTACATAGAAAGATTATAGGCACCAAATGGGTGTTTAAAAACAAAGCAGAGATGAGAACAACATTATTGTTCGTAATAAGGCAAGATTGGTAGCTCAAGGTTACTCACACCGAGGGGATAGACTATGATGAAACCTATGCTCCAGTTGCCGAATTAGAAGCAATAAGGTCGTTTCTTGGCATTTCTTGCTTATAAATCTTTCAAAGTCTTTCAAATGGATGTTAAGTCTGTCTTCCTTAATGGTGTGCTGCTTGAGGAAGTCTATGTGGAGCAGCCTCTCCGGGTTTAAGATCAATAACAAGGTCTATAAACTCAACAAAGCTCTATATGGACTGAAACAAGCTCCCAGGCTTGGTATGATACCTTATCGATTTCTTGACATCAAATGGTTTTTCAAAAGGTAAGATTGATAGAACTTTGTTTAGAAAGGAAGTAGATGGTAACATCTTATTAGTTTAAATCTATGTAGATGACATAATCTTTGGTTCACCTAATCGAAATTATGTGAAGAGTTTAGTATTCTCATGAAAAACAGGTTTGAAATGTTAATGATGGGTGAATTAACATACTTTCTAGGCTTACAGATTAAAACAGATGAGTAAGGGTATTTTTATACATCAATCTAAATATGCTAAGGATCTGATTGAGAAATTTGGGATGACTACTAGCGAGAGAAGTTAAAATACCTATGGCAACTAAGTTCACTATGGATTCGAGATGAGCGGGGATACCCACAGATGCAACGGAGTATCGTGGGCGATTGGATCTCTTCTCTATCTCACTTTGCAAGTAGGCGAGACATAGCCTTTGCGGTTGGGGTATGTGCAAGATTTCGATCTAATCCCAAGAAAACTCATCTCGGAGACTGCTAAGAAAATTCTTAAATATCTCAAAGGAACTTTTCAAGTAGGGTTATGGTACCCAACTGATGACAACTTTTGAGTCGGGCCGGGTTATTCGATTCGACTTTGGGGGATGTAAGATTGATAGGAAATCCACTTCAGAATATGTCAATTCTTAGGCAACAAATTAATTTCTTGGTTATCTAAGAAAGCAGGACATCATTGCTACCTCCACAACCGAGGTGAATACATGGCGGTGGAAGTTGTTGCTCTCTACTCCTCTGGATTAGTCAACAACTTAGAGATTATAATGTTCTAACATCATCTGTTCCTATTTCTTGTGATAGTAATAGTGCAATAGCTATGACTTACAATCATTACTGCATTCTAGGTGTAAGCATATAGACATTAGGTATCATTTCATTAGAGATCCTGGAGAAAAATGACATTAGAATTGAAAAGATAGCTCTTGAATCACAAAGAGCGGACATTCTTACAAAACCATTATTTGAATCTAGATTTAAAGAATTGTACTTAGAATTAGGATTACTTGATGCATCATTAGCTGATTTTTAATTGCTTGCATACATTAAATGTTGTCCTTATCTGTTTATTTCTTTTCTTTAAATTAATGTCTAGAAAAATTGTCGAGACTAGATATGAGTCAAAGGACAATCAGTAGGTGATATCATTGATTTCCTTCTTAGGAATCAAGAATCAAGGATTAGTCATATTGACCTTATCCGACATGATAATTTCTTATTCGACATACGGTAAATCGAGACTAGGGCACAATAGTCACCCGATTTCTTGAAAAGCAGAGATGACTATCTCGCACCCTATCGATCTACCTCACTACTAATAGTTTTGATAAGTTTGCTTGCGAGAGCAGTGTAGCAACTTTATCTCTAAATCTCTTCAATCAGAAAACCTCACCTTTGTTTTTCCTCAAAACTTTTGTTTTCAAATAACTTTCTTAAATCTGTTTATTTCAAAATAGTACGTATAAGTGGAAATCTTGTGTTAAGTGTTGTTTTAAAATTTTGTTTTTCAAAATCGACTAGGAGAATTTTTCAAAAATACAAGACAAGGTCATTTTGACCAAGTCCGATATTAATCTAGTCTGAAATAGAAAACTTCGTTTGCAAAGAAAGGCATCTTATTGCTTACGTCGGGTATACTAATTACTTCTAATAAAGCAAGTCTATTAGCCGTCTAATCCGTAGGTTAAAGCGGTTACTTTACGCAATTCAAGACACGTTCATGACACGCGCTGAATTCGAAGGCGATTTTCTCGCTAAACCGTTGATGTTTTACACGCGCCGATTTTAATCAACGAATAAAATTAAAACTACGAGATCGTGCCACGTATCGTCTTCCCAACTTTCCCTCTCTCTCCCAAGGGTTTAAAAACTTACCTTCATCATTTTTAAAAATTCACTTTCACATTCCCCTGTTGAGAATTACCGCAATATTTTCAAACTCTAAAAAAATTTTCAATGGCTTCTTCTTCTTCTCAAACACCAAAACCCCTACTTATATAACCTCCGCAAAATCTGATTTCAAAATGATTTAAAGCTATTAAAAACAAACTCAAAGCCGAGTGTTTGTAGATTTTGACACTACAAATGACAGAGAATCGGGGAGATCATTGAGTTATTAGAAGCTTCAAGACTCGAGAGGGTTACATTCGTTCAAATCCCGATAAACAAAAGCAGCAGATTTTCTTGGAGTGGAATTCCTTGCCAAAAGTGTATTTCTGAGAGAATGGCTTCAAAATTTCTGTAGAGGGTACTCAACTGGAGTATTCGAAGGAGAATGTTGCAAGGATTTTAGATACTTCAATAGAAGGGGTAAACCCTCGGCGTATAAGGAGGATGAATGGGAGGAGTCGTTGGACATGTTCGCGAGGATTACCTACGAGAGGGACAAGGAGAGATTTGAAGAAACACTGCGAGGAGGAAATTCAGAATATTGATGACAATTGTGACAAAGTCAATCTTGGGAGATCAAAGCTCCCATGATGGAGTGACTAAGTCACGTTTGTGCTTGTATGAGGGCAATTGTTGATGGAGTTAGGGTGGATTGGGTTGATCTATTGTTTAGAAGGTGAAGGAGGAGAAGGCCGAGGCTACTATACAACCACGATGGAGGAGACCGGACAGCTTCTTCAAGCTGTGAGCTTGTTTAACAAGATCACGGTGTTGATGGAAGGTCTGAACAAGAGGTTTGAGACAAGGGAAGGGCTGAAAAAGTACTCTAAACAGAAGGGTTTATTAAAAAAATGAGAGGATCGGTGGAGTACCGGACTCGGATGATGAGTCGGAAGAAGCGAGAGACAGAGAGAGCGAGGCGGCGGCCGTGGTGGCTCGAAGGCAAGCGGCTGAACCTCAACTTCCAGCTGAGGCTGCCGAGCGGTGGCGAAGCTCTACCAGCCGAGGATCCAGTGTAGTTAAAGTGACAAGTGAGGAGGCGGCAAGCTGCGATAAGGTCTCCGAGGAGGAGGTCTCGAGGAGGCTTGTCAAAGCCTCGAAAAGAAGCCATCTGCTGAGCCATCTGAAACTACTTCGGCCAAAAATCAGACGAGGATTCGAGATGAAGACAATCAGTTCATCCTTGAGAGGAGACCCTCTAGGACATCTCGGGCGTCACGAATCCTCGGGCGGCTCTGGCCGTCGAGATGGAAGCTTCTACCCTCTTGCTGAAGAAGTACCGGTCTTGGAGATTGCAGCTGAGGTTGCAAAGCTGGGCGTTCCTTCTTCCCAGACCAAGGAAGTGCACTCTCTCCCATTCGGGAGGAAGGTACCAACTCATCTCTCTCTCTAACTTAATCTCCACAGCAATGAAGAGGTGTGCCCGGCCGGCACCTCGAGCCTCTTCATGACCCACGGTTGCCCCATATCATCAGTCCAACTCCCACAATCCAAACACAAGCTGAAACCACCACAACCCCATCTGAAACCACCCCTCCTCCCACCCAACCTGAAACCAGCCCCATTCCCACCATCATCCCACAATCTGAACAACCAACCTCATCTACCATACTCCCACGAAACTCAACTTCCCACCTCTCCACTTACACAAACCACACCTCCACCGAAATAGACATAACTTCCTACTAATTCCTTGAAGATATCCGGATGAGCTCGCGATTCCTCTCCCCCAAATTTGAACCCCATACTCCCACTTCCTCCTCATCCGAATCCTCTTACGAGGATGAGGATAGTGATCTAAGCCCCACTTTAGCCATCTCTTCTATCATAGCTCAAATGGAAAAGAAAATAAAGCAAGCTTTTGAGAAAAGATGAAAAAGAAGGCGAAGAAGATGGTAAAGGCGATCACCGAAATGATGATCTCAAACATGAGGGATGTAGAGGTAAATCTCACTCAAAAATTACCTCTATTACTAACTCTGTTCTTCTTTGAGAAGGTGAAAGCCTTGGAGGAGGAGGTACAAGGGCTGAAGAGTCGAGTCACGATTATAATGCCATAGTGGTGGACTCATTGGCTTTGGATAAATCAGACTTGAGTCAAATGCAAGGATCTTGAGACGAAGCTAATTATCCTAGCTGATGAAGTAAAAAGGTGGAAGAGGAGGTGAAAGAAAGAGAGCAGGCCCTCACAATTTATTGTGAATGAGACGAGGAAAGAAGTTGATACAAAAGCCGGCCTGGTAGGAGGCAGCGAGGAGGAAGCTCGTATCAAATCCGATGAGCTGGCTGTACTTGGTGAGGGTCAGCCAACTGGAGGAAGCCTTGAGGGAGGATGAGGCGAGGAGGAAAAAGGAAGAGGAAGGCAGTGCCTAGGCCTTGCGAAAATTAAAGAATCAAAAATCAGCGAGTGAGGTAAAAGGAAAGGGCAAGGGAAACTTGTTGAGGAGCCAGCTCGGCCCAAAGTACTAAGTCCCAAGCCCACCTTGGTGAGAAAAGAAAGAGGAGCCCGACTATTCAAATGCACTGAGGAACGAGATCGAGCGGGGATCATGAGAGAGCGGGCGTTCTATGGAGAAAGGGAGAGGAAGAAGCTGAAAAAGAAAAATAAAGGGCTTGAGATGAGGTGGAGTAAGGAGGTAAGAAAATGGGAAATGAAAGTGGCGACGAAGCCGAATTCAGACCTTATCATAGGACACTCAATCCGCCGAAGGTCGTCATTTGAAAACTTTTTAAAGAGTACAAGGAAAAGAATCTGGATGCCGGATGGATGTATCAGTACATGTTGAAGTGTCGATTCAGGCTCAAGACGAGGACCCGAGGTGGCACGAGTGGATCGAAAAAGAAGACAAAGATCTTTACGAGAGGCTGATTGTGAAGTAGATAAATTCTTCAATGCCGATCTTTGTGCCCCGGCTATGAGACAGGCGAGACCCAAGACCAACCCCGATGGCTCAATTGACATGAATTGGATTAAAGGCATCATTGCCCAAGTGAAGTAGAGTCGGGGTTGAAGGATGAAGAAGAGCTCAAGAAGCTAAGGAAAAGGGTCTTCACCTGGTTGGCCATTCCCTGAAGCTAATCGGTGGGAGTCGATCACGGGATCATTTTCTTTTCTTTATCTTCTTATGTTTGATCTGTTTGTATCTTGTAAATTTGATGTGAATAAATCTATGTTTGGTGATGAGTTTTACTTGTCTTATTTTCTTAAAGTTTTTCCTTGCTTTAAGAAAACTTAAATTTTTTTATTAGTATAAATCATCTCGAGAAATTTATCATCTCAGATGAAAATTTTCAAAATTTTTCTAAGTCTAAAATTTTCTAAGTCCTAAGACTTAAAAGTTTTTAAAATTCTAAAAGACTTAAAAAATTTTCTAAGTACTTTATGATTGGATGAATCGATTAAAGTGAAAATGTGTTACGATATACCTATTTGTAAAATCTTGATTAACTCTAAACTAACTTCATTTGTGAGTGTGTCTCTTTCTTGTAGGTTTTAACTTCATTAAAAAGGAGGAAATTGTTAGATCAAGTAAAGTTTTGATGAGGTAAAAGAAGCTACGATTCGAGATAAAGCAGAACAACCACTGAAGAACAGTGAGATCAGTACTTATACTAAGTGATCAGACTAGGTCAAGGACCGATTAAGTCGGTGGAGATCAGAAGTTACAAGTTGTCCGGAGACAAGCTCAAGTCTAGTCGTCTGTAGGAGACAATTATGAAGAGCTCGAGGCGAGGTCAAGATAAGTGAGTAGAATAAGAAAAGTAAGTCTTCACCAAGTCACCGCAGACGAGTAGAAGAAATCAGAGGTCAAGAGCAATTTTCAAGATTAAATTTGTTGAGCGATTTCGATTTGTTAGAACCGACTAACAAACTAAGCTGTCTTTTCGAGACTTATAAATAGGTCTAGTTTTATTTTTCAATACACTTATGCAAATTTGATTTTACACACCATTCACTATTGATTTCAATCTCAATTCACGAGTGTTTTCAAAAGTTTCAAGTGTTTATAAGAACACTACTCCTGTAATCTTCAAAAATCATTATTCACCGTAATTGTTAGATTCTCTAGAAGGAGTTAGGAGTACTTTGAAGATTTGAAGAAAATTGTAAGTTGTAAGTGTAAGTTGTGAGTAAGAAAGTAGTAAGTGATCCCTTCTTCAAGTTGGAGAAGGAGAGTGGATGTAGGATTTTATAATCCGAACCACTATAAATACAGTGTTCTTTATTGCTTTTATTTACTTATATGTTCAATTTCCAGTTTATCAATTGAAGGTTAATTTGAGAATCAAAGTTAAAATCTGAATATCGATTTGCTTTTGATCTTAATAAAGTTGAGGTTAAATTGAAATTCCATTTTGTGTCACTTTGGTGCTTTGAATAAATTTTGTAAGATTTGTAAAAATCGAAAAATCTATTCAACCCCCTTCTAGATTTTTCCTAGAAGGTGATACAAGTTTGATCCAATCTGCTCAACTAATCGGGACCAACGGTACATGCATTATAATACATATTAAGTTTCATTCAAAGTTATTATATGTTATAAGATCATCCAAATAAGTATGTTCACTACGTGACTTTTTTATTAAAAACAATCAGCATATGCATGCATCGTTTTAGTAATGATTTTCGAGGACAAAATTTTTCTAAGGGGGTAGCATGTAATACCCTAAAATTCTCAATTTAGTTATTTTAAGATTTAAAAATTAATAATATTATATATATATATATATATATATATTGTGTAGATAAGAATCAACACATGTAGTTATCTATAGCATGATTTTCTCAATAAAGAAATCTCTCTCCTATTCAAGTGCCGATTTTTTCCTCTCCTTCTTAAAAAAAAGATTTGAATTTAAGAAAATCTTATCTTTTAAGTGTATTTAGTAGAGATTCCCTATTTTTCTCAACACAAATATCTTTCTCACCTCTACATAATTTTTGGATTACACGATTAAATCTTTAAACACAAGAAAATATATTTTCTTCTATATTTTAAATATTAAATGTTTTGAGATAAGAATTTAAAAGTTATTAATTTTTTAATATTTAAATTCTAGTACTTATCTCACTAAAACCTAAGCCCAAGCCCATGTGCCTAATATATCTATTTATACGAGACCTAGCCCCTAAAAAAATTTCATACTCACAAATAATTCTTTTAATTTTCATCTCTTTTGTCATGTAGAAAAATGTATTTAGTTTTGTGAGTTAAATGTAAAATAGAATGACCAATTTGAAACCTTTGTATAGCCGGTGATGTAGTAAAAGCGTGTAATAGACTAAGTATAAGAAGACGGTTGAAGAGAAGTACAAGAGATCGAGACGAAGACAAGTACAAGGAGTCGGTGAAGATGAATACAGACGAGAGGAAGATGAGGTCAAGATCAAAGACAAGGCAACAGGCGACAAACACCAAGGCGAAAAGCAAGACACGAGGCAGGTAAACCGCGTCTGAAGATGAGTAAAGAAGGCGATGAACAAGTGTTAGAATAATCAAGTAGTTTCAAGAAGCAGTTATAACTAACCAAGAAGAAGTTACAAGATTGAGTTAGTTGGTTATAATTAACAAGAGAAGAATCGGCAAGGAAGTTACAACTACCAACAACGATTCTCTATAAATAGATCTAGTAATTAGAATAGAATAACTTTTGCACTTCTTAGAAACTCAAGCAATTTTGTAACACACTCAAAGCACTCAAAGCAGTTTCACATACACACAAGAACGCACTTGGCGTTCATAATTTTCAATAGTGTTTGTAGAACACTATCATTCATATCTTCAAGCCATATTTTGAGAATTCGAGAAGGAAACTTGTAAGAGTGAAGGTAGTCACTATGTCTGTAAGTAAGTAAGGAAGGAAGAAAGTAAGTAAGTCAAGTCCCTTCTTCAAGTTGAAGAAGGAGAGTGGGCAACGTAAGATCTTTGATCCGAACCACTATAAATTTGATGTTCTTTCTTTTATTTTTCAATTTTTGTTCTTACTTACAATTTGATCAAATAATATTTCGTATCGCTTTAGATCCTTTAAAAGATTGAGTATAAATTCATTTACGCTAAATACTTTGATTTGTGGGTTTGCAAGTTGATTGATAATCTAAATTTGAAAAGTTTAGATAATCTATTCAACCCCCTCCCTTCTAGATTATCTCTAGAAGGACATTCAAACTCTTAAAACCATTCAATCTAGGGACTAACAGGTGGTATCGGAGCGGTGTTAAGTTGTTTCTAATATATTTGTGGTCTTGAAGTTTCTTAAATTGTGTTTAGATCATTTTCTCTATTTTTTATTCACTAACGTCACTAACAAGTCTCTGTTGAGTTTCTTGATTCACTATGTCTATGATCTCTTGTGAGAAAATTAGGAGTCTACCAGAATTCTAAATTGAGGATTATGACTACTGAAAATTTAGGATGGAAAATCATCTATAAGCGATTCATGACCGAATGGAAGAAGTTTTAGAAGAAGGTCCTATAAAGTTTTATCATGGAATTGTAAGTGATGGAACTGGAACTTCGAAACAAGAGTTAGATGAGAAAAGAAAGGTCTTGATTTGACAAACGATGAATTAAAGATTCACAACCTAGATCAAGTGGCAAGAACTAAAATAATTGCGACGCTTAGTAAAGATTAGATCGAAAAGGTTAAAAGGTCCAAAACTGCAAAGGAAATGTGGGAAACTTTGGCTAATGTGTGTGAAGGGTCGAGATCAAGTGAAAGAAAACAAGCTACAATCAGTGTTGCACACATTTGATACTTTGAAGGTGAGGCTGTTGATCAATTGGATGTCGATTGACAAATCTTCTCAACAAGGCCGCAGACTTGGGAAAGACTTACACGAGAAAAAGAGATCAATAACAAGATTCTCGAGATCCTTGAGTAAAAGATGGAGAGAAAAAGCCAATATTCTTAAAGCAACTCAGAATTTATCTTCAATATCTCATCATACTCTATTCTCACATCTTAAGGCACTGGAGTATGATATTCAAATTGAAGGTGAAGAAGACGAAGTTGAGTCGTCAACTTACGGAAAGACGCTTATATTTCTTCATCAAGAGGAGTCTGAAAAAGTATCCAAGGCATCGATCTATCAATCAAGGAAGAAATAGCTCTTCTAATGAAAAGGTATGAAAGGCTAAAGATGAAATACGAGAGGAATAAAAGGGATAGATCAAGTCGACGAAACTACAAGTCGACAGAGAGGAGAAGAATTCGAGATAATGATTAGAAAAAGATCAATCAAGAAGGTTCAAATCACCTCACAGAGAAGATAATAGTCCTAAATTGGATAGAGGAGATATTTGCTATACTTGGAACAAACCTGGTCATTATAGTTCACGATTGTCCTCAACTTACTTTAAGGGAGCGAGAAGAAAAGAGGAAGAAATGAGATAGAAGATATGCAGACAGAGAGGTCTCCTAGCCGAGAAAGAAGAAGCTCATGAGACATCATAATCCTCATCTTCATCTAGATTTGGATCAGACGATGATATATGTCTAATGGCTAAAGAGGTAAACTATTACTCTTCTTGAGATAACGATTGTGAGAACCTATCTGAATCAGATCCAAATCTTATAAATAAACTTGAAGGATTTGGAGACCGCTCTATCTGCATATAAACAGATAGAGATTGAAAATTTAAGTTTAAAGGATCGAATTCTTAATCTAACCAAGGTTAGTCGTACTAGGATTAGTGAAGAATTAGACTGTTCATTCAAGGGGGAATGTCACCTAAGACTATCACTAATTCCTCATCCGAAAAGGTGATGAGTTGGAAAAAGAATTAAATGCTTTAAAAATTAAATTCTCAAGTATCCATTGATGAGAGTGAATTGATGCATGATTTTATGTGGTATTTATTTGCAAAAGTGAAGAAAAGTGTTAGTTTTTAGTTTTAAGGTGTAAGGTATCACTTCATTATAAATAAAGTATCACTTGTATAAAATTGATGGATTTTTTATTTGTTCTGTCTCGTTTTGAGGTATTTCGGTGGAATTTGATCAAACCGAGTGCATGGATATTCATACGGGAGCGAGGCGAATGAGATGAGAGAAAGCGGGGGTCGGAGGCGAACATCGGGCCGAGAAAATTCCTTGGACTCGACCTTGGGTTGAGCTCCAGGGCCCTCAACTCGAGGTTGTTGCCTTTCGAAGATTAGGCCGAAAAGGGAAGACCTCAACTCGAGGACTGAAGCTCGAGTCGAGGATGTGGATTATATAACAAGCTCGACTCGAGGCTGGGAGCTCGGTCGAGGCTGGAGACATTTTACAAAAGCGTGGCCACGACTACTCCAAGCTTGACTCGAGGACCTCAAGCTCGAGTCGAGGCTTCCAATTTTAAGAAATTCCCATTTTTAATCCCATTGCACGAAAAACAGAGCATACCATTCTCCATAGCAGTTACTTACGCTTTTTTTGGGAGTTTCCTAGCCAAATTCTCCTTGTAGGTTGATTAGATTGATAGGTTTAGATAGATTTCATTAATTATTGATTAGATTAGACTTTGATCCATTAGTTTTGTCAATTCAAGTTGTAATTCAAGTGAAGTGAAGATACTTTTGAAGATTCAAGTATTCAATACATTGATCATTTGGTTCAATTGGTGATGTTCTTCCTCTCTACTCATTTCTTTTGTTTAATTGTTGTAATTAGCATTGTGATCAAGTAATTAGATTTTTCACCCATGGATTTTGCAATTTGCTCCTGGGCTAATTCACTTCTGCTTGGGACAATTGAAATTGAGGATGAATTAATTGCTTATTCTATGATTGTTGATGATTGTTGATTAATTGAGATAGTTAGTGCCCTAATTGTGATTCTAATTGTGCTTCATGCATTTTTATCTCTTTAGATTAGTGTTTGATCACCCTAGCGACATACGAGAGTTGAGCTAACGTGATTAGAGATTAATCGGGTTATAATTGTGTATGATTGTATGAATTAGGTGCTTCTTAATTGAGAGCTTAGTTGCACTAAGAATACTCACTTTAGGCATTGTGTGATTAATGGAGACTTAATTGCATGATGGTTTATTGCTTTCTATCTTAGTTGAATATCAATTTGATACAAACATCATTTGTGATCATTGATTCCTTGATGAATATTATCCCTTGCACCCCTATCCCCATTGATTTTTGAGAATTTCTAGTTTGACATTTGTTTTAGCCTATCTCTTGCTTAATTCATACCTTTGTTGTTGTTGTTTGATTTTTATTCTATCATTGAGTAGTGTATTTGGTTCAAACCGTATTTGCAACAATAGTCATTGAAAACTCACATTTCTAGGCACTCATTGCAATACTTTTCCCTTGGGTTCGATAACTTTGTTGTCTTAATATCACTTGCCGATTTTACCTCAATTAAAATGGCGCCGTTGCGAGGATTAGTTTTTGCACTTAAGTGAGACTTAGGAATTTGTTGGAAGTGGCTACTTGTTGCTTTTGTATTTTTGTTTTGTTCTTTGTTTTTGTGTGATTTTGATACTTGGATTGGTGGTGTGTAGGTGCATGATTACAAGGTCTCGTAGTATACCACACGAACAACTTAATCCGAGAAATTGAAGTTACCATTCGTAGAAATCATGGGAGAAGAAGAAGAGAAATGATGGAAGATGAAGATTTGTTGAATAAAGAAAGAATTGGTTAACCTCATGTGGAGGAGGTCAATGGAAATGGTAATGGTGAAGGGAGTGCAAGACAATAGAGGAGGTAATGGGCACAATCCTTTTAATGCTCAAGTTGGCCCTTTCCCTCAACGGATGCCACCAAATCAATTTCCCTACCAAAATCCATATCCATATCATCCACAAGCTCACCAATATCCATATTATCAACCTCATTCACAACAATTCCCACCATATTATCCACAAATGTCATATCCCCTTGAGCACCTAGATATCAAGAGCCACCACATATACCACAAGCCCAACCACAACCAATGCAAGATCCTCCACCTCAAGGTAGGCCATTAAGGGAGTTCTTTGAGCCTCAACTTCGTGAGCATTATGATGGCATTGGAAGGCCAAGGATTGAAGCTAATAATTTTGAAATAAGTGCGGCACTTGTAAAAATGTTAAGGGAGAAGCAATTTGAAGGGAAAGAAGAAGAAGAGTGCCCTCATCAACACATGGCAAAATTTTTGGAGATTTCGACACCACAAAGTACAATGGAGTGTCCGAGGATGCAAAGAAGCTAAAGGTTATTTGCCTTCACTCTTAAAGGGAGAGCCAAGGCTTGGCTCAATTCTATCCCTCCCGAAACCGTTCGTACTTGGGAGGACCTTAGCAAGAGATTTTTGATGAAATTCTATGTTGGTCCCGATTAGTTGAGCGAGATCGGATAAAACTTATATCACCTTCTAGGAAAAATCTAGAAGGGGGTTGAATAGATTTTTCAGATTTTCCAAATCTTTCAAAATTTATTCAAAGCACCAAAGTAACACAACGAAAATTTAGTTTTAATCTCAACTTTATTAAGACCAAAAGCAAACCGATATTACGGTTTTAACTTTGATTCTCAAATCAATCTTCAATTGATAAACCGGAAGTTAAGAGAAATAAGCAAGTAAATAAAAGCAATAAAGAACACGTATTTATAGTGGTTCGGATTATAACAATCCTACATCCACGCTCCTTCTTCAAACTTTGAAGAATGGTCTCTTCTATCTGCTTACTTACTTACTTTACAATCGTACAACTTACAAATTACAACTTGATCTTCAAATCTTCAAAATCCTAAACAAATCTTTGAAATCTAACTCTAAAATAATAGAAGTGTATTTGAAGATGTGCAAGGAAGTGTTCTATAAACACTTAGAAAAATCTATGAAGAAATCTTTGAAAACAATTTTATGCTTTTTCGAAATCTTGTGAATTGTGAGAATCTATTACTAAAAATGAATAACTTGTGTGATCTCTCTATCTTTAATTAGTTTTAACAAACTAGAAAGCGCTTAACAAACTTATTCTTGGAATCCGCTCTAGACCTCGGCTGATTTTATTCTACTCGTCTGCAGTGACTTGGTGAAGACTCGCCTTTCTTATTCTACTCGGCTTGTCTTGACCTCGTACGAGCTCTTTATACTTGTCTCCTGCAGATGACTAGACTTGAGCTCGTCTTGAGATGACTTGTAATCTTCCGGACCTCACCGACTAGTTTGGTTCTCGACCTCGTCGATCGGCTTAGTCATAAGGACTTGATCTCACTGTTCTTCGGGTCGTCTAATCATCTTAATCGCTTCTTTTAACTCATCAAAACTTCTTGATCGACAATTTCCCCCTTTTTGATGAAGTTAAAACCTACAAGGAAGAAACACACTCACAGTGAAGTTAGTTCTAGAGTCGAGTTAAAATAATCGGATAGGTATATCGGGCACATTTTCACATTACAACAGATTCATTCAAATTAAAGCACATAAAAAAATCAAGACCTTTAGACTCTTGAAATATTTTAAGAAAGGAAAAAATTTGAGTCTTTAACATAGAAAAATTTTTAGAAAATTTTAAGTCTCGAGAGATAAATTTCTCGGATGATTTATACTTAGAAAATTTTAAGTTTTCTTAAAGCGAGAAAAAAACTTTAAGAAATAAGACAAGTATTTCACATAAGTCCAAGTATATTAATTCACATATTTACAATTTACGTATAGGTGAAGTGATAGAAATAAAAGATAAGGAAAACAAAATCCTCTCTATCAAATTCCCCATCGGCTTGTTTTGGAATGTTCACCGATTGAAAATCCTCGCTCTGGTTTTAGTTCATTCTCGTCTGTGAGCTCGGATTCTCATCTTTGAAAACAATTTTGTGCTTTTTCGAAATCTTGTGAATTGTGAGAATCTATTACTAAAAATGAATAACTTGTGTGATCTCTCTATCTTTAATTAGTTTTAACAAACTAGAAACCGCTCAACAAACTTATTCTTGGAAACCGCTCTAGACCTCGGTGATTTTATTCTACTCGTGCAGGTGACTTGGTGAAGACTCGCCTTTCTTATTCTACTCAACTTGTCTTGACCTCGTCCCGAGCTCTTCATACTTGTCTCCTGCAGATGACTAGACTTGAGCTCGTCTTGGATGACTTGTAATTCCGGACCTCGGTGACTAGTTTGGTTCTCGACCTCGTCCCGATCGGCTTAGTTATAAGGACTTGATCTCACTGTTCTTCAGTCGTCGATCATCTCAATCTGCTTCTTTTAACTCATCAAGACTTCTTAATCTAACATTCTATCCGCCATCCAAGACGGTTAAAGCCAAAGAAGCTATCTCTCATTTTAAATCGAAAAGAATGGAGAGACGATACCGGAAGCATGGGAGAGATATGAGATGTTGCTTATTAATTGCCCACAACATGGCTTTCCGTAGGAGCAAACTATCATGTACTTTTGTAATGGCTTAACGAGATAGTGATAGATCCTTCCTCAATGCTTGTGCTAATGGTTCGATTTGGTCAATGACGATGGGGCAAATGATGAGATAATGGAGAATATTGCCCAAGACTCTTTCCAAGTGATGGTAAATCGAGGAGCTCATCTTAGAGTGTCCCATGTGGAGGAGATTGAATCGATGAAGACAATGATGATGATGGTGATGATGGATCGATTAGGGGCTCTTACTACTTCTCAAGCTCAACAAAGTGTGAATCCACCCATTCCTCAAGTTGATTTGTGCCGAAGCCCAATGCCTATTGAAGAAGTGAATTATATGGGGAGGCCTCCATATCAAAGAGGCTATCAAAGCAATTATCAAGGCAATTATCAAGGCAATTATCAAGGTGCAAGGCCATATCAAGTGCCTTATCAAAATAGGCCTCAAGGTAATTTTCCACCTCAACCTCAAGTTCAATACAATGCCAACAATTGGAGGAGACATGAAAATTTTTCATAAGCTAATCCAAGAGTCGTCGTGCAATTCCTCCCGATTTTGATCCAGGCAAAAGCTCCTAATAATGAAGGGAAAGCAACCACGGAAGAGCTACTTGGGATGATTTTGAGGAGGTTAGAGGCCAATGATTCAAGATTATATGATATTGGGAAGCAAATGGACACAAGATTCAAGACTATTGAGCACCAAGTGGGGCGATTGGCCACAACGATTGTAAAACTCTCATCTACGGTGGATCATTTGCAAAATAAGGGAAGTATCCGTCTACCACCGAGCCTAATCCAAAGGAATTTTGTAGTGTTATACAATTAAGGAGTGGTGCTAGATATGAAGGTCCTAAAATGCCCAAGGAAGTTGAAGGTGACAAAGAAGTTGAGAAAGAAGAGATGATTGAAGGAAGTGTGGTGGTTGAGAAAGAGAGTGATGAAGTGATCAAAGCAAAGGAAGAATCAAAGAAATAAGAGAAGTCCAATGATACATGGGAGTGCCAATGAAACCCATTTCGGTTCCATATCCACAAAGACTTTTGAAGAAAAAGCTAGATGAGGAGTTTGGTAAGTTCTTGGAGATGTTTAAAAGCTTGCATGTTGATATTCCACTTCTAGATGCCCTTGAGCAAATTTCCCATTACAAGAAATTTTTGAAAGAGACTATGTCAAAGAAAAGAAGATGGGATGAGAAAGGAGTAGTCAAATTGGTGGAAAAATGCAAGGAGATTCTTGAGAGATACCTTCCTCAAAAGCTTAAGGATCCAGGAAGTTTTATTATCCCTTGTGAAATTGGTGAGAATGAGAAAGTGCAAGGTTTATGTGATTCGGGAGCTAGTATCAATGTTATGTCTTTAGCCATATTCCGGAAGTTGGAGTTAGGAGAGGTGACTCCCACCACTATTAATCTTCAATTGGCGTATCAATCTTTTGCTATTCTTTTTGGGATTATTGAAGATGTGTTAGTGGGAGTTGGCAAGTTCATCTTCCCGTGGATTTTATAGTGCTTGATATAAAGGAAGAACTTCAAGGCACCTATCATTCTTGGTAGACCTTTCCTTGCTACCGGGAGAGCTATGATTAATGTGGAAAAAGGAGAGCTCAAATTGAGTTTTAATGGAGAAGAGGTGACGTTTTGTAGAGCTTCATTTAAAGAAGATGCTCCAAGCACTTTGGAGAAGAAGAAATGTGGATACATAGAGATCAACGACTTACGCCTTCGAAGGATAGGGATGATTCTAACACTTCTAATTCTTTAATTAATAATCATTTTATTCTTTCTTCAAATGTGATTTCTAATAAGTCTTGTGTTTCTCTTGATGATCTTAGGAAGGAAACGACGCTCATTACACCTTTGTTTGATCCGGGAGATGGAAGGAATGAAGGAGTGAGGAAAGTGACCAAACTTGAGCAAGGCTCAAGTTTGGGGGTGTTAGAAGAAAGAAAGATGCCACTTGAGAAGAAAGTTTTGTGGTAAGTGATCAAGTGGTGTGGAGTGAGTCCAATTGGAGTAGATTGTTTGGAGTGGAAAGACTCGAAAAAGAAGTCTTGATGGTGAAAGAAATTAGAGAAGGAGGAAGCTCCTATTGGAAGACAAATGGGGATGTTGCCTTTTTGCAAAGGAAACTCTAGTGAGGCATAAGGATGAGCCTAACGTCCTCGTTGAAAGGGAAGTATGAACTCCTCGAGTTCCGTCTAACATAGGACATGAAAAATAGCGCTAGATGGGAGGCAACCCATCCTCTTTTTGTTGTCTTTGTGTGTTTATGTGCTTTTTGTTGTTTTTGCTTTTGTTTTGTTGGAGAATTTGCTTGGAATTGAATTGATGATGCTTAGGAGATTGAGATATATATTGCTATGGGATTATTGGAATGATTTGAGTGACTTGATACCATTGGGATTGCATATCATTTAATCACTCTTTTGCCAAACATTGCAAAAGTACATAATGGTTTGCTCCTCCGGAAAACCGTGTTGAGGACAATTGATAAGTAGCATTCCATACCTCTCCCACGCCTCCGGTATCGTCTCCCCATTCTTTTGTCGGAAGTGAGAAATAGCCTCCTTAGCTTGCACGGTCTTCGACGGTGGGTAAAACTTCATCAAAAATTTCTTCGACAACTCTTCCCATGTACGTACGGTCCCGGGCGGTAATGAATTAAGCCATGCTTTTGCTCTTCCTTTCAATGTAAAGGCAAAGAGCCTCAACTTCTTCGCATCTTCGGGTACCCCATGGTATTTTGTAGTATCGGCAATCTCAAGAAATTGTGCCATATGTTGATGTGGGCACTCATTTTCATCTCTTCCTTCAAATTGCTTCTCCCTAAGCATTCTCACCAAAGCGGGACTTATCTCAAAGTTATTAGCATCTATCCTCGGCCTTGCTATCCCATCATAGTGCTCTCTAAGTTGTGGTTCAAAGAATTCTCTCAACGGCCTTCCTTGAGGTGGTGGCTCATTTACGGGTTGTTGTGGGGATAGTATGGTGGAAATTGTTGTGGATGAGGTGGATAGTAGGGATATTGATGAGCTTGTGGAGGATAAGGATATGGATTTTGGTAGGGGTAATTTTGTGGTGGCATCCCTTGAGGGAAAGGGCCAACTTGAGCATGGAAATGATTCCCATTACCTCCATGTTCTACTCCTCCTTCTCCTTGTCCATGTACCTCCTCAACTTGAGGTTCACCCACTAGTCTCTCCTCATGCCTTTGATCTTCACCTTCCATAGCTTCCCTTCTTCTTCTCACCACGATTCCTTCTCAATGTAGCCTCAATTTCCGGATTTAGTGGCAAGGGTGGAACACCACTCGATCTTGTTAGCATACACCTACAATGCCACAAATCCAAGTATCAAATTCAAACCAACAAAATCAACAAAAACAAAAACAAAAACAACAACTAGCCACTTCAAACAATCCTCAAATCTCACTTATAGGCGCAAAAACTAACTCCCGTCAACGGCGCCATTTGATTGGAGTGTATAGGGTAAGATTTATTAAGACCAATCAACAAAATATCGAACCCAAGGGAGAAAGTATGCAAACGAAATTCAAGGATAAGAGTTCTAAATGGCTAAAGTTGCAACAAGTTTTTGGACTAAAATCTCTACAAAATGCAAGAAATTAAATGGCAAGATTATGCAAACAATCTATCAAACACCTAGAATGCAAGATCAAATATACTAAAATCAATGGGGGATTTGGGTGCAAGGGATAATCTCCATCAAGGAATCCATGATTAACAAGCTATGATTGTATTCAAGTGCAAATCAATCAAATTAGAAAGCATAAACCATCATGAAATTAATCACTCCATTAATATCACAATGCCTAATGTGAGTATCTTTAGTTCTTCCCATCTCTCAATGTAGAAGTCCCCAATTCATACAATCATGCAAAATTGAAACCCGATCAACACCTAATCACGTTAGCTCAACTCTCGCCTATTGCTAGGGTGATCAACCATTAATCAAAAGAGACAATTTTTCATGAAGCACAATTAAGAATCACGGTTAGGAAGCAAGCTAATTCAATTGATCACAATTATCAACAATCATAGCATGAGGCAATCACTTCATCCCTAATTTCAATTATCCCAAGCACAAAGCTATTAGCCCATGATGCTACAAGCAAAAGCCATGGGTAGAAAATCTAAGAAAACAATTAACAATCTAATCAATACAAGCAATGAGTTAAAGAGAACAAAGGGTAAGAACATCACCAATTGAACTTCAATAGAAAAAATAGGAATGATTAATCTTCTACAATGCTTCAATTCCACTCTTCTTCTCCCAAATCACAGCTGAAATCCTCAATTACAATCAATCAAAACACTAATCTAGTGGACTAAATGTAGAATCTAATCTAATTATAACAATCTATGGCAATTACAATGGAAATCAAGCTACAAAATGCAAAATTTGCCTAAGGAACCTCCTAGAAACTGCTCTAAATTGCTAGAATCAAGTTATGCTCTGTTTTGGCTTCAAATGGCTTTAAAACTGAATTTTTCGGTTTTGGGCACTCCTCGAGTTGAGCTTCGTGCCCTCGAGTCGAGGCCTCGAGAGTCGCTAACACGTTTCTTCAAAATATCACCTGCCTCGAGTCGAGGCTCAGCCCTCGAGTCGAGGATCTTGTCAATTTCCCATCCCTCGACTCGAGGCTCCTCCCTCGAGTCGAGCTTCCTGCAATTTTGAAAATATTTCCTTCAGGCTGAACCTCGAGTCAAGGCTTGAGCTCCCTCGACCTGTGCTCGAGACCAGGGATTTTATCGAGAAGGGCTTCGGGCCCGACCCCGCTCGTCTCGTATGTTCGTCTTTTCATTATAAGAATACCGGTACTCTCGGTTTGGCAAAATTCCACCGATTTACCTGCAAAACGGACGAAAAACCTCAAAATCTCACAAAGTAATACTTTTTAGGCAAAAGAGTGATACTTTTCACATTTAGGCACAAAAATTACACTTTAGATCACTTTTTGCACTAAAATAAGCCCTAAAAACACATATCAATTCACTCCAATCATACCCCCAAACTTGAATTGTTGCTCGTCCTCGAACAACGTAGAAACAAAGAACAAACGAGTGAATTGATTGCAATTATGTCACATGGCACCATAGACGAAATAAAAGACAATCGAACTCATCAATGAACACTTGTATCAATGCAAATATCCACTAGCCATCAAGATGAATCATGCTCAAACAAATGCTCAATCAAATACTCAACACATTGCTCCTTCCATGGAGTGTTTCACTCTTCACTCAAGTGTATCAAGGCATAAAGCACTCAATCATCTAATTCATGAACTTGCACACCATATGCTTGCCACAAGACTTAATCTCAATCAAAATCACTTGTGATCAATCAAGAATCAAAGAGGTCTTTCTCTAGGTTGTAATGTAGGCTATTTGGAAATGTGGGATGTTTATGGATAAGAGTGACTAAGTAATAGAGACTTGAATGTAAGCTTATCAATACAAATGCACATCTCTTCACTTTTCATCAAGTAACTCTTCCTTTTGAACTTCAATGATCAATCCACCATTCACTTGAGCTTCTCTTTTTAAGCTCACAAATTGAATTTTTCTTTCACTTCATTTTCACAATTCAATCTTTCTTCTTTTAACAACCTTTCTTCTTTTATCACTTCATTCATCACTTAGCTCATCATCTTCCCACACTTAGCAATCAAATCACCATCATTAGCCAACATTCAAGCTCAACTAAATATAGGACAAAAAAGGCTCATCAAAATAGGCTAATGGTTTCAATTTCACGTGGCTTGCCAAAGAATAAGGATCATAAGGCTCAACATGGCTTACTAAGGAAATCAAATGTATTTGGTAGGGAAATAATTGACAAAGTGACTAATCATGTAAAACATGGCCTCTTATCATTTTCTAGACATCACACAAAGATCAATATTAACAAGTCTAGTGGCAAGTTCTAGCATACAACTCATGAATGATGCACTCACAAAGGAATCATATCAACCGTATAAGATGTCACGATTATTAAGGCACAAAAGCTCACGGGCTTAAATTGAGCAATGAATTAAGCATTATCAATCACATTCATCCTTACACAATTAATCAAGAATGCTAGCATCAAGCTACACATCTACTCATGATCATATCAAAATCCAATATGTCTTGCAAATCAAACACAAGTGCTCATGTACATAATCTCAAGCATACTCACTACCATATGAATGATACTCAAAGATATGTCAATGAATCCACAATTAAGCTCAAATCAAAGAATATGGAATCATAGGAATAAGGCATCCAAAAGATCATCAAATCACAATCATCAATAGACACTAAGCTCAAAAAGATAAAGAGAGTCATAGCATCCATAAAATCATCCATCAATCCAAAACATCAAAATCATCACATCACACCAACAAGTCAATCAAGAAGTACAATCACCACAATAAAGAGTACAATCCACCAAGAGATAAGCATCTAAAAACTAAGGAGATGGAATGAGGGATAGGGGATAGCCCTAGTAGTCGGACGGTGGCGGTGGAGGAGGGTAGCTCGGCCCGAAGTTCCACGAGCTCATCTGCTGTAGGAGGGCATACATGTCGTTTTGAGTCTTCATTGATTCCTCCCGCATCCTCCTAGTCTCTTCATTGAATCTACGAGACTCCTCCATCATCCGGTACATCTCATCCCGACGGTCGACTCTCAATGTCCATCCTCCGACTATCTCGCCCACATATGCTCTGTCAAAACCCACGGTCTCCGAGATGAACTCCCCGCCTCGTACTCTCTACTCCTCATCTCGTCTGCCGGTACATATTGATCTCTCGGCTGATAATCCTCCTCCATCCGGACAGACGGCTCTTCTTGCTCCGGCTCCTCGTCATCCTCATCCTCGAGACTCAACCTCCTCCTCAACCTCTGCTCTCACCGCATCTCCCTCATCATCAAGAATCGAATCGTAACACGATTGCTGGCCTGCATTATCATCATCATTCCCTCATCTCTAAGCACATCCCCATGCTCCCTCGTGTAGGCATCTATGGCATCGGTGTGACGCTGCGACCACATGCGCAGGTTGATGGTCACAAAAGCGGTGGATCCAAAAACCGTCGTCAACCTCTTATTAGGAAGAGGGAATTGGCCACCATGGTGCCGTTGGAAACATCACGCCCTATCGATGCGATCCGGTGTCCTCATGCGTCGCATCGTATCTCGTAGTAAGATCTGGACCATCTAATGCCGCGAGGTTATGAGTCGTGATCCCAAGATGCTCAGCTATCGGTGGTAATCATTCCACCAAAGTTGATCTTCTTAAATTTTGTGCTCGCCGCTCTCTCAAACAAATAGCAAAGGTATGCAAGCTGCATTAAATAGACTTTACACCTCCTCACAAATCTTGTCCGGGACCAACAAGTGGTATCAGAGCGGTGGTTCGACCGACCACTAGCTTTGGTTACCAATAGTTTTTAGGAAAGATTGTTGTGGTCACCTGAACAAATCTTTGTTCAAAAACCATTTTCATAAAACTCATTGGATTCATTGCATAATCTTTTTACTGCTAACAAGAGTTCTCATAAGAGCCGCAAAGCTAGAAAGCTACTAGAGTTATCCATAGAAGACTTTGACTACTGGAAGATCCGCATGGAAAATCACCTTGGTGAAATACATGATAGGATGGTTGAAATTCTTGAAGATGGACCCATGAAATTCTCACGGGAACCAGTAAGTTTTGGAAGTGGTGAAGCGAAACATCCACACGGCGTAAAGTTGAGAAGAAAATAAGCGAGTTATCAAATGAAGAAAGAAAGTTGTTTAATCTCGATCAAGTTGATCGTCAGAGATCATAGAAACCTTGACCAGAGCTTACGAGAAAAGTCAAAACCTGTAAGTCTGCAAAGCAAATGTGAGAAACATAGACACTTATGTGTGAAGGATAAGAAAAGATCAAAGAAAACAAATTACATTCGATTCTTCATTCATTTGATACTTTTAAAATGAAGCCGGATGAGACAATAGATCGATTGGATCTAAGGTTGACCAATATAAGCAACAAGGCAAGTTCTCTAGGCAAATCATACGCTGAAAAAGAGATCAATAATAAAATACTTAGATCTCTAACTAACAAATGGAGATTAAAGATTATTGTGATCAAGGATACCAAAGATCTCAACAAGATAAGTCATCATGAAACAAGAAGAAGATGAAGATGAAGGAAATTCAAACTCTTTGGGAAAAGAGGTTGCCTTCAAGGTTGCTCCACCATTACGCAAAAGAACCTCTTGGAGAAGACTTAAGTATGAAAGAACAAATGGCACTCTTAACCAGGAAGTTCGACAAAATGAATTCAAAATTCGAGAAGTATAGAGGACACTAAAAAGAATTCCAAGAAAAAGGTTTCAAACCTGAGAACAAGTCTTCTACCAGCTCGGACGAGAAGATCGAGACGATTCCAAAGAGGATAGAAGGTCAAAACCCCTAAAAAGAAGAAGAGAAGGAAATCCTAGAAGAAGAGACTTTTCTCCTAGAAGAGATTCCAAGTCCTAGAAGATACTCAAGAGATGATGATTACTATACATGTCATAAACTTGGACATTTCAGCTATGACAGTCGATTAACTCCCAAAGAAAGAGAAGAGAAGAGACATTAGAGAAATAGAATGTATGCCGACAAGAGAACTTTCTTGCCGAAGAAGAAGATTCTACATCAAGTAATTCAATATCTTCATCGATTTCTCATCGACAATGACTTGTGTCTTATGGCCAATGATGATGAGGAACTTTCGACTCTTGTTCCTCTTACGCTTCTTGCACCTCTCTAGCGAGATGAGTTTGACCATGACTTTGTTGTTAAGTTAATGGGTGATCACAAAACTGCTATACACGTTTACAATTGTGTGGAAAAAGAGAACACTAGTTTAAATACCGAGATTGACCTACTTACTTAAGAGACTACTAGCAAACCTTCCGGAACACTAGCAAACTTTGATCGCAGACTTGAGAAGAGTTGAAAAATCTTAAGATGAAATGTCTTGAACAAGATCAATTGGTAGAAAGGTTGCTTGTTGAGAATCTTGAGAAGTCTCTGTTCAATTAAAGATCCTACAAGCAAAGTTTGATGAGCTTTTCCATCAACATGAGCGCATAAAATCAAGTGAGGAACGTTTAGGTTTGAGGTTGGATCAGGTGAACAAGACTTCACATGTTATTCAAACTATAGTTGATTCATCTCAAACACCTAATGTAAAGAAGGGAATTGGTTTTACCTTTTCCAATCCATACAGCTTTCAAACAAGTGTACACGGGAAGAGTACACATATTAAGGGTAATGATTCGGTAAGATAGGTTCCAGATCTAAACCTACCGATAAGCGTAAAAGGTTACGGTCCCAACAAATCGGTTGAATAGGAAGAAGAGTAGTCATACTCAACAACCTAAACAATTGATAAGGTATCGAAACAGGGAATCCCAGCCTAAGAAACCTCGTAAAGGTCAAGAGAGTAGACATAAGCCAAAACCATCTCTCAAGAGACAGTCTCACCAAGATTACTCAACCTAAGCAAACTTCAAAGTTTGCTAAGCAATCTACTAACCCTTATGTGCCAGTGAGATATGAATCTTTTGATGGCTTAAGTAGAACGTATCCTTATTGTTAGAACCCTAGAACCATTGCACAATGGCTAATCACTCCATCTAGAGGACCTCGGAAGGGTTATTAGTCTTCCGAAAGGAACACGGTGACACCCATAGACATACATTCAAGAAGGTACCAAAGAATGAACTTTCTATGTTGATAATTATGGAAGAAGGATAAGATCTTCTCGATCTTGATAAGAAAGATTTATTCCTATGGATTCCTAAAGACTGCTTTAACTCGCAAGGACCCAAATCTAAAGGGTACCTAAAAATTAACTAAACTTGTAGGATGCCATTGGTCAAGGAAGAAGAGTTGCTAGAAATACTGTCTCGGTACATCGACGGTGGGTGTTCAAAGCATATGACCGGATATAAGCAACTTTTGAGCTAGATGAAAACACAAGCTGGCCCACGGTAGTGTTTGGTGACAACAACTTTTGTGTTACCAGAGGAGTTGGAACTTTACACATTAGAGATGTAAGTGTAGAGGAAGTTCTCTATGTAGAAGGTTTAAAGCATAACTTGCTCTCTGTATCCCAATTCTATGACAAAGGATATTCAGTTAAGTTTTTAGTTCCTCTTGTGTTGTCTCTCATGGTTTAGATGATCAAATGTTTTTAATCGGCCCGAGAAAGGGCAATGTCTATATTGTAGAATTTCAAGATTTTCCAAGCAACACTTATCTCATGGCAAAAGCACTCAAGAAGCTAGTTGGTTATGGCACAAGAGACTAGGTAATTTAAATTTCAAGACACTAAACAAGATAGCATGAATGTGTCTTGTAGAAGGTTTGCCGAATGAAGTTTTCTCAAAGGATCAAACTTGCGATTCATGCCAAAAAGGGAAGCAAACTAGAGCATCTTTCAAAGAAGTGTCAACACCAACTTCAAGCAGAGTACTGCAATTACTTCACATGGATCTATTTGGACCGGATTACTCCCTTAAGCTTCAGCGGAAGAAAATACATGCTAGTTGTGGTGGACGACTACTCAAGATTTACATGGTGACATTTCTATTCAAAAGATCGAAGCCATCACAAAGTTACCTGAGTTATTGAAGAGACTTCAAAATGAAGAGGGAGAAAGTATTGTGAGAATCGGAAGTGATAAAGGAATAGAATTTCTAAACACGCATATAGCAAACTATTGAAAGGAACTTGGAATTCAAAGATAAGGACGTCTCACTCGTACTCCACAAAGAAATGAAGTTGCTGAAAGAAGGAACAAAACACATAAAGAAGCTGCCACGACAATGCTAGCAGAGTTCAATGTTCCTCAGAGATTTTGGGCGAAGCTATCAACATAGCTTGCTATACTTCGGTAATGGAAGTTAGCTAACCAAAGATCATGTTGGTCCCTAGATTGAGAGGTTTTGAGAGTTCGAATGACTTTCCAGAGATAATCTAGAAGGGGGTTGAATAGATTATCTAAACTTTTCAAAATTCAGATTATCAACCAACTTGCAAACCCACAAATCAAAGTGTTCAGCGGAAATTATTTTATACTCAATCTATATAGGATCTAAAGCGATCTGAAATATTGGTTGATCAATTTGTAAGTAATAACGAAATTGAAAATAGAAAGAAAGAACACCAAATTTATAGTGGTTCGAATCGAAAGATCCTACGTCCACTCTCCTCCTTCAACTTGAAGAAGGGCCTCGACTCACTTACTTTCTTCCTTTCTTACTTACTTACAGATTACAACAACTACCTACAGCCTTACAGGTTTCCTTCTTGAATTCTTGAAATTATGGCTTGAAGATATGAATAATAGTGTTTTACAAACACTATGGAAAACTATGAATGCAAAGTGTGTTCTTGTGTGTATGTGAAACTTTTTGAGTGCTTCGAATGTGTTACAAAAATGCTTGTGATTTTAAGAAGTGCAAAAGTTATTCTATTCTAATTACTCGATTTATTTATAGAGAATGTTGTTGGTAGTTGTAACTTCCTTGTTGATTCTTCTCTTATTAGTTAAAACCAACTAACTCGAATCTTGTAACTTCTTCTTGGTTAGTTGTAATGCTTGTTCTTGAAAGCTGCTTTCGATTTTCTAACACTTGTTCATTGTCTTCTTTACTCATCTTCGACGCGGTCCACCTCATCTCGTGTCTCGGTTTTTAGTTTTGGTGTTGTCGCCTATTACCTTGTCTTTGATCTTGACCTCCTCTCGACTTCTTGCACTTTTTCGTACTTTTCTGATGAAGGAATGCAACCTGTCTTTCCAAAAGTAGACGACTCGGCTTTCTTCCTCATCTTCAATTTGAATATCATACTCCAATGCCTTAAGATGTGAGAATAATGTATGATGAGAAATTGAAGATAAATTCGAGTTGCTTTAAGGATATTGGGCTTCTCCCTCCATCTCTTGGTCAAGGATTTGAGAATTTTATTATTGATCTCCTTCTATGTGTATGTCTTTCCCAAGTATGCAGCCTTGTTGAGATGATTCGTCAATCTAACATCGAATTGATCAACAGCCTCGCCTTCTTTCATTTTGAAAGTATCAAATGTGTGCAATACATTGTAGCTTATTTTCCTTGATTTGGTCTGATCCTTCACACATGTTAGCCAAGGTTTCCCACATTTCTTTTGCAGCTTTACACCTTTTAACCTTTTCGATCCAGTCTTTACTAAGTGTCTCTATTATTTCAGTTCTTGCTACATGATCTAAGTTGTGAATCTTTCTTTCATCATTGGTCGATCGGCTTCTTTCTTTTCTTGTCTAACTCTTGTTTCAAGATCCGTGCACCATCACTCACAACTCCATGATAAAATTTTATAGGTCCTTCTTCTAAAACCTCTTACATTCGATCATGAATAGCTTTTAGATGGTTTTCCATCCTAAACTTCCAAGAATCATAATCTTCAATGAAAAATTCGTAGGCTCCTAGTCTTTTTACTTTTGATAGAAGACATGATAAACAAGAAACTTAATAGAAAAATATTAGTAAAGTTAGTGAATAAAAGATAAAGAAGATGATCTTAATACAGCTTTAAGCTACAAGACAACAAAAATATCAAAAATAACTTAACACTGCTCTGATACCACTTGTTGGTCCCGAGATTGAGTAATTAATAGCGGCTAAGTATACCTTCCAGAGATAATCTAGAAGGGGGTTGAATAGATTATCTAAATTTTTCCCAAAATTCAGATTATCAATTCAAGAATCCAGAGATGATCACGGAAACAGCTTTTAGACTCAACCTTTGAATTAGGATCTAAAGCGATGCGAAATTAGTTTTGTTTGAACAATTTATGATCAACATAAAGATAAATTCAGAAAGTAATAGACACAGATTTATAGTGGTTCGTATCAAATGATCCTACATCCACTCTCCTTCTTCAACTTGAAGAAGGGCCTCAACTACTTACTCACTTACTTACTTACCGGAGATTACAATTACAATAACTTAATGATCTTCTTCTTGACTATCTTCAAACTATCAATCTATCTAGAAAATCGAAAGATACGGTGCGAGAATGTGTTTGAAGATATACAGGAAGTGTTCTTTAAACACTTAGAAAATTATGAAAAAAACTTTTTGTAAACTCGTGAGTGCTTTTAAAATGTGAATATCAGAATTATGAATGCTAAGAGTTCTTTTTAGAACTGTGGTTACTGTTATTTATAAGCCGGTAGTAGGACAGCTTAGTTTGTTGTAACAAACTAAAACCGCTTAACAAACTTATCTTAAAAACCGTCTTGACTTGGTGATCTTGAGTTAGTCGTGCTGCCGACTTGGTGAAGACTTGCTTTTCTTATTCTACTCAGCTGGTCTTGACCTCGTCTTGAGCTCTTCATTATTCTCTCCAATAGATGACTTCTTCAAGATTGTCTACAGATGACCTTCTCTTTCTTGACCTCACCTGACTTCATTAGCTTTACCTAGTCCTGATCAGCCTAGTTACAATTCTAAAGCCTTAAATGCAATTTTTGTCTCGATTGATATGACTATGTTCAAGATCATATCTAATCGTGTCGATGGAAAAGAGGCTTGGGATCGTCGCAAGAGCATTGTGAAGGGTCGATAGTGTTCATAGAATAAAACTACGAATGCTAGGCACGAAGTTCGAGAACACGAGAATGAAGGAAGATGAAACCATTTCATCTTACAATGAACGTGTCACGGAGATTGCCAATGAAGCTCAACCGCTTGGAGATCCTATCTCTAATATCAGTGTTAGTGCATAAGATTTTACGTTTTGTTCCTAAAAGATTTGATGCAAAAATTTGTGCTATAGAAGAAACGAAGGATATAGATACGTTGAGTCATAATGAGCTTATAAACATTCTTATGACCTATGAGATCAATTTCATCTAACCAGAGGACAATGATGGTAAGATGGTTGTTGTTTACCAAGGAGAAGCATCCACAAGTGATGAACATCAATCTTATGTTACCGAGATTGATTACGATGAGGATGTGATGGACCTATGTTGTAACAATCCACGATAACATCGCCCTGTCGACAAAAAAGTTTAACTCCTACCCGAGGAAAATGATGAGCGAGATCCAAGGGGAATATCCAACCAAAGATCCAAATCAACACAATACCAACCCCGAAAAGAAGGAGAGGTCAGAGTCAAACAAGGCAGATTGAAAGAGGTAGTAAACCAAGGTATGATCCTGAATATAGAAAATCATTAAGTGTGATGCATGCACTAGATTTGGACACTATGAAAATAAGTGTGCAAATACCGGACTTAGGAGAAAACTGAATTTTAATGCTACCTTAAGTAATGACTCGAGATGATGAAAATGATGATTCAAAAATGAGGAACTTGCTTTTATTCTAAAATTGATTATGATGACTCTCTGATGATGATCTGGATGACTCGACTCGACTCGGATGTTGCATCGAGATGTTACAACATCGAAGCAACATCGAGATCGTACTTCTCCGGATTTGAAAAGTTTTGTTAGGTATGTTGATGAAGCAGTAACACTTACGAAGAAACAAGAATTGATGAATCGACTATAAAAATTTATTAGATAAATGTCTTTGAACAAGATCAATCTCTAAAGTCTTTAACTAAAGAGAATGATGATATGAAAGAAAGCGATAACTAAACTAGAAATCATACTTACCGAGAAGAGACTTGGAAATTTCTAAGCTAAAAGAGGAACTGAAAGGAACTTCTTTAAGTTTTAAGAAATATAACAAAAGTTCATCCGATATGAATGATGCTCTAGTAGTTGGTCGACTAATAAATTTGGTTTAGGATATAAAAATGAAACATCTTCTGTGTTTGAGAATCCTGTGAAATTTGTGAAAGCTAAAGCGATACCAAGGTAAAAGTTGAGGCTCAAACAAAGACTAACAAGAAGAAACAAGCAGAAAAGAAGTATGTGTGTCATTATTGTGATGAAACTGGTCATATTCGTCCTTCTTGTTTAAAAAGACCGAAAGATCTGAAATATGTTAAAATGTTGTCTAAAATGCTATCACATTCTAAGCAACATGTGTCAAAGACAGTCTCTAAAAAGAAGGTTAAAGTTATGCAGTAACATGGTTTACTCTTCTCTAAAAGCATGTGTACCAGGTTTATGGTATTTTGATAGTGGTTGTTTAAGACATACAACTGGTCAAATCAACTTCTTATCTGAATATGAATCTTTTAATAGTGGATCCGTAACATATGGTGGTGGTACTAAAGGAAAAATTATTGGAAAAGGAACATTAAATGTTGAAGGTTTTCCTAAGCTAAAGAATGTTTTGCATGTTGATGGCTTACTTGCTAATATGATTAGTATAAGTCAATTATGTGATGATGATTTGTATGTAAAATTTGGCAAAAACTCATGTTATGTTCTTGACAAAAAATAACGAATGTTTGATGACAGTAATAGGTCAAAAGACAATTGTTATTTAATTGGAAACAAAAACGTGTGTAATTTGGCAAAACATGATGAAAATGTCTTATGGCATCAAAGATTACGACATACAAATTATAGGAACATAAGAAAAGCTGGTTAAAAGCAGTGTGCTAGGATTGCCTAAAGCGAAGTTTGACAATCTTTGCGTATGTGGTCCATGCCAAAAAGGTAAGCGAGGTTAGAATGTCGCACAAAATGTTGTCACATTGTTCGACACATCATTTTAAATTACTTGTATATGGATCTAATGGGTCCAATGGAAACCGAAAGCAATGTTGGTAAGAAATACTCACTTGTTGTGATTGATGATTACTCACGGTATACATGGATTGCATTTTTGAGAGAAAAGTCGGGGAAGCTTTTAATGCTTTTAAAATTCTTTACAAAAGATTTAAAAGCTGTTTACAACTTAAAAGTTAGCGAGGATTAGATCCGATCATGGTAGAAAATTTAAAAATAGCATGTTTACTAATTTTTGTGAAAGAAAAGGTATATTGCATGAGTTTTCTTCACCTAAAACTCGACAACAAAATGGGATTCTTTGAAAGAAAAATAAAACTTTACAAGAAATGACATGCTTACATCTAAGAATCTTGCTAAGAGATTTTGGGCTAAAGCATTAAATACGAGCATGTCATATTTCTAATAGAGTTTTTTCGATATCCGGTTCTAATCAAACTTCATATGAGATTCGAACAATAGAAAACCAAATGTGAAATATTTTCATGAGTTTGGTTGTGTGTGTAATATTCTTAATGATAGGGATCGGCTTGAAGTTTGATTCAAAAAGTGATAAAGGTTTTTCTTAGGTTATTCTAGAAATAGTAAAGCCTATAGAATTTTTAACCTTAGAACTAACACTGTTCAAGAATCTGTTAATGTTGTGTTTAATGATGATAAAAAGCTTACAGATGACAATGATGATGAAAATGTGTTTGATGTTACTTAAGTTCAAGATAATCAGTGAAATCGAGAGAATGTGTCACCAAATGTTACATCCGGTACAACATCCCCTGAAACTTTAGCAGATTCATCTCGTAACAATCAAGATACACCAAAGTTAAATCCATCTAGTCGTATAACCAAAAATCATCCAAAGAGACAGATCATTGGTGATGCTTCGGTTGGTGTACAAACCGAGAAGGAAAGTAAATTCAAAAGAGCATGCAGATTTGGTAAGATCAATATGTATGTCTTCTCTTTGTAATATTGTTAATGCAGAGTGCTACTATTCTGAAATTGAACCTAAAAATGTTCTTGAAGCATTAAAAGATGAAAATTGGATTAATGCTATGCATGAAGAACTTAATCAGTTTGAAAAAATGATGTTTGGACACTAGTTCCAAGGCACGATGATGTTAATGTCATTGGAACTAACTGGATTTTTAGAAGTAAAAGCAGATGAGTGCAGTAACATTGTTAGAAACAAAGCTAGATTAGTTGCACAAGGGTATACACAAGTTGAAGGTATTGATTTTGATGAAATATTTCACCTGTTGCTAGGATAGAATCTATTAGATTATTGCTAGCAATTGCATGTTTGATTGACATTAAACTTCACCAAGTGGATGTTAAAGCTGCATTTTTAAATGGCATTTTGTTAGAAGAAGCATATGCTGAACAACCTAAGGGATTTGAAAACCCACAATATCCCGATCATGTTTACAAACTAAAGAATGCATTGTATGGCATAAAACAAGCTCCTAGAGCATGGTATGGTAAACTTACTTGACTTTCTTTTGCAATTTGGTTTTATTAGAGGAATTCTTGATAATACCTTATTCATCAAACAAAGGAGAAGATTTACTAATTGCTCAAATGTTGATGATATAGTTATTGGTTCAACTTGTGATAAAATGTTAAACAATTTTGTTGAAACAATGGCTGCAATATTTGAGATGAGTATGGTTGGGGATCCGAATTACTTTTTAGGTCTTCAAATCAAACAAGAAAAAGATGGTATTTTCTTCTCACAAAGCAAATATGCTAAAAACTTGGTGAAAAGCTGTTGGTCCCGATTGGTTGAGTTGATTAAGAAAACTTGGGTTAACCTTCTATGATAAAATCTAGAAGGGGGTTGAATAGATTTTATAGATTTTTAACAAATCTTTAGAAACTTATTCAAAGTACCAAAGTGACACAATGGAAAACAATTTTCAAACTCAACTTTAACAAGATCAAAAGCAAACTGATATTTTAGTTCTAACTTTGATTCTGAAATCTATCTTTGATTAATGATCCGGAAATTGAAAAGAAAGCAGTAAGTAAATCAAAGCGGTTGTTAGGATTTAAATTTGTAGGTTTTGATGATGTTCCTAAAACCTAAGTGTAATAGGACCAGCTGAATCATTAATCGGTGATGATCTAGATAGGGTTTATGTCTTAGTATGGTTAAACTTGCTAGGCTTAACTGAAGCTTCTTATTGATTGAGAAGCGAAAGGTCTTTGATAAGAAGACTTAAAGATCTAAGAGAGATCTCATTCAAGTCATATAGAAGGGCGTCGTGAAGATCAAGAAGAGATGATAAGAGTTATGCAAAAAGAAGTATTGTCAAGGAAGGTTCAAGTGAAGATAGCAAGGTTGGAATCCATGCTACAACAAGCTTTAAGATGTCTTTGGAGCAAGGTGTAAGGTTGCTAGAGTTGACTTCAAGAAATTCATCGGGGTTAACAAAAGACAGAAGATATTTCAAAGATATCCGAAGTCAATCAAGTGAAGATTTTATTATCAATCAAGATCAATCACGGCATAATTGATTGGTATCGAGACAATCAATTATCCAAAGTCAAACAAATCTTCCAACGATCACTTACCATTTCTTTGAAGACACGATTGACAAATTAGCCTAACGGCTAGTCAAATTGAGAATCATAAAAGCGAAGTGAAGGATTTTTGAATATATATGCGCGAAAAACATCAAGAAAAATTCCTTCACTCATTGCAAAACACGCTTAATTCTTCATACCAGAAATCAATCTAACACGTTGAATTTCCTAAGAGATTTATTTTTGGTCAAGGAAGTGTAAATCACCTTTCATTATCTCTGCGAGAAAAGGTTGATTGTTTTGATCTAAGAGTTAACACTCGAGGATCATCTTGATTGTACCAAGGGCGGGAACTTGTTAAACTTCCTGTGGTCGAATCCTCAAGGAGATTAGAGGAGACAAGACCGATTTCGGTGGATAGTAAGGCCCCTGTGGGATCGGGGAGAGTGGACGTAGGATCGTTATATCCGAACCACTATAAAAATCTCCGTGTCTTTACGAGCTTTCTGCATACATACATATAAGCTGCTCATTCATCATCATTTCAATAAACCTGCACCGAAACTTGCTTAGTATTCATCACCAAGGTTTTCATTAAAAAGGGTTTTTCAAATACACACGAGATTAGCTTCCGCACTATCGTAAGTCTTCGAGTTTTCAAAGTTTGCTGATCTCACATTGCACACTCGAGTACCTTGCTTTGCAGAAGACCTCAAAGTCTTCTAACCTCACACTCACTCACGAAAAGTTGAAAAAGTTTTGAGTGTGGTAAAGTCTATTCACCCCCTTCTAGGCTTTCCACCTCCTTGCACATCTCGTCCGGGACCAACAAGTGGTATCGTAGCGGTGGTTCAACCGACCACCGGCTTTGGTTACCAATAGTCTTTGAGGAAAGATTGTTGTGGTCATCCGAATGCAGATCTTTTTGAAAAACAGGTTTCATAAAAATCATTGCATTCATTGCATAATTATTTTTACTACTAACAATGAGTTCCCTTAAGAGCAAGAAAAGAAAGTTACCGAGTTCTCTATTGAAGACTATGACTACCGGAATTTTCGCATGGAAAATCATCTTGGTGCAATCCATGATAGGATGCTCAAGACACTAGAAGATGGACCGATAAAGTTTTACTTTGAACCGGTAAGTTACGGGAGCGGTGGAGCGAAGCATGCGCTCGGCGAGAAGATTGAAAAGAAAAGGAGTGAAATGTCAAATGATGAAAGGAAACTATTTAATCTTGACCAAGTTGCTCGGACAGAGATCATAGAGACATTAACTAGAGAACTTACATAGAAAGTCAAGACGTGTAAGACTGCTAAAGAAATGTGGGAAACTTTAGCACTCATGTGTGAAGGATCGGAGCGAGATTAAAGAGAACAAGTTGCGATCTATTCTACATTCATTTGACACCTTCAAGATGAAGCCTGATGAGACGATAGATCAATTGGACTTAAGACTGACAAATATCATCAATAAAGCAAGCTCTTTGGGAAAATCATACACTGAGAAGGAGATCAACAACAAAATATTGAGATCTCTAACTAGCAAATGGAGAGTCAAGATTACGGTGATTAAGGATACAAAAGAATCGAGCAAGATTAGTCATCATGAGCTATTTTCGCATTTGAAAGCTCATGAATATGATCTGAAACAAGAAGAAGACGAGGATGAAGGAAATTCAAATTCCATGGAAAAGGAAGTTGCTTTCAAGGTCACTTCAAATCAGTCATCTAAAGAGCCTATTGGAGAGGATTTAAGCTGAAAAAAGCAGATGGCTTTCTTTGACGAGAAAGTTTGATAAAATGAACTCAAAATTTGGGAAATATAGAAGACATTGGAAGAATACAAAGAAAGCTGGTTTCGTATCCGAAACAAATCTTCGAGATAAGAGATCGAAGACTCCAAAGAAGACAAGGTTCAAGACTCGAGAAAGAAGAAGAGAAGATAGTCCAAAAAGAAGAGATTTTTCTCCTAAAAGGGATTCTAGTCCAAGAAAATCTTCAAGAAGTGATGCTTGCTATAATTGTCATAATTCGGGACATTTCGGTTATGATTGTCCAGATTTAACTCCAAGAGAAAGAGAAGAAAAGAGATTGATGAGGAACAGAAAGTTTCTTTGACAAGCGTGCATTAGTGGCTGAAGAGGAGGATACTCTTTCAAGTGATTTAACATCATCTTGAGACTTCTCTTGACAATGATTTGTGTCTTATGGCAAAAGGAGATGAGGTACTTTCTGATTCCTGCTCTTAAATGCGCTTCTCGTGTTTCTTTTGCGGAAGAGTTTGACCATAACTTTGTTGATAAGTTAATGGAAGATCTCAAAGCTGCTATAAATGCTTACAAGCTGTGTGGAAAAGGAGAATGTGAGCTTGAAAGAAAAAATTGATCCATTTACACAAGAATCTATTAGCAAGACATCCGAGACACTAACGAGATCTTAATCGAGATAACTTCGAAGAGTTAAACACTCTTAAAGTGAATTATCTTGAGCAGTCTGCTGGTAGAAAGGTTGCTTCTTTGAGAATCTTGAGAAAACTGATCGATTGAAAATTCTACAAGCAAAATTCGATGAACTCTTCCATCAGCATGAGCGTATAAAATCGAGTGAGGAACGTTTAAGTTTGAGGTTGGATCAACTGAACAAAGCTTCTCATGCGGTTCAAATAATAGTTGAATCGTCTCAAACACCTAACGTAAAGAAGGGAATTGGTTTTACCATTGCCCAATCCTCACGAGGTTCAAACAAGTGTACTTAAGAAGAGTACACATGTTAAGGGTAATGATTTGGTAGGAGAGGGTTCCAAACCTAAACCTACCGATAAGGGTGAAAAGGTTGCTGACCCAACAAATCGAGTTGAAAGGGAAGAAGAGTAGATATACTCAACAACCTAAACAACCGATGGGGTATCAAAAGAAGGGGAATCCCAACTTAAGAAACCTCGGCAAGGTCGGAAAAGTAGACATCACCGAAACCATCTCTGTGGAGACAGTCTCGGTGAAGACTACACAATCTAAGCAAATTTCAAAGCTTGCTAAACGGTCTACTAAGTCTTACGTACTGTGAGATATGAATCTTTTGATGGCTCAAGTAGAACGTACCCTTATCATCAAAACCCTCGGACCATTGCACAGCGGCTGATCACTCCATACGTAAGACCTCGGAAGGGTCGAAGTCTTCTGGAAGGAACACAGTCGACACCCATAGGCATACATTCAAGAAGGCACCAAAGGATGAGATTGTCTATGTTGATATGTATGGAAGAAGGATAAGATCTTCTGAATATGATAAGAAGAGTCTATTCCTATGGATTCCTAAAGACTGTGCTAACTCTCAAGGACCAAAATCTAAAGGGTACCTAAAACTTAACTAAACGTGCAGACGCCGTGGGACATGAAAGAGAGATTGCTGGAAATATCTGCAGTACATCGACGGTGGGTGTTCAAGCATATGACTGAAACAAGCAACTCTTGAGCTCAATAAAGTCACAAAATGGCCCACGGGTGGTATTTGGAGACAATAACTTTGGGATTACCAAAGGTGTTGGGACTCTATACATTGGAGATGTACGTGTTGAGGAAGTTTTCTACGTGGAAGGATTAAAACATAACTTGCTCTCGGTTTCGCAGTGCAGTGATAAGGGATACTCTGTTAAGTTTTCTAGTTCTCTGTGTGTTGTTCTAAGTGGTTTAAGCGATCGGGTGCTCTTAAGCGGCCTGAGAAAGGGCAATGTCTATGTTGCGAGAATTTCGAAATGTTCTAGTAATACATGCCTTGTAGCAAAGAGTACTTCGTGAGGCCACCTGGTTATGGCACAAGAGACTTCGAGTCATATAAATTTCAAAACGCTAAACAAGATAGCCGAAGTCTCTTGTAGAAGGCTTGCCAAATGAAGTTTTCTCAAAAGATCGAGATATGTGACTCATGTCAAAAAGGAAAGCAAACTAGAGAGATCAATATGTGACTCCATATGGATTTTTTGGTCCCGTATCTCCGTTAAGCTTCGGTGGTAGAAAATATACTCTAGTGGTGGTGGATGACTATTCAAGATTCACATGGGTGATATTTATGTTCAAGAAAAATGAAACCATCACAAGGTTACCGGAATTCTTGAAGAGATTACAAAAGCGAGAAAGGAGAAAGTGTTGTAAGGATTAGAAGTGACAAAGGCAAGAATTCTTAAACTCTCACATAGCGGCGTATTGCAAAGAAGCTGGAATTCAACATGAAACGTCTGCGGCTCGCACTCCACAGCAAAATGGTGTTCTTGAGAGGAGAAATAGAACACTCAAGGAAGCTGCCCGAACAATGCTAGCAGTATGATGTTCCTCAAAGGTTTTGGGCGAAAGCTGTGAATACGGTATCTTGCACTCGTGAATCGAAGCTTCTGACCAAAGAACATGGAAAGACACCATATGAGTTATGGAAAGGTAGAATTCCTCGTGTTTATTTCTTTCGTGTTTTTGGGCTGAGGTGTTTCATTCATGACAATGGCAAATCCAAGTTAAAAACCTTTGATGTCAAGGTTGCCTTGATGGAATATTTTAGGATATTCCAAAGACAAGCAAAGCCTATCGGGTTTTTAACAGAAAACTCTTATTGTGGAAGAAACACCCCATGTGGTTTTTAATGAATCTATTGTTGAGTTTAAGGACAAAGGACAAGAAGAGTCTCTAGCTGAAGGATTTGGGAAACTAGAACTCAAGGATAAGACAAAATATGTCAAGGTTCAAGTGTCTATTTTAGACTCGGATTACGAAGATGATCAGCAAATTTCTACGTCGGAGACTCAAACAAGACAAAGTCTTCAAGAAACCTCTAAGGCTGCTGATGACTCACCCGAACACCGAGATGTGAATGTGTCAACTCAAGGGGGAATGACGCAAGATGATGTTCCAACAATATCTTCGTAAGAATTACACGTATCTAATAGAAGGAATTGGATGACTGATCATCCTAGTGACTTAATCTTAGGGAATCCTCAAGATGGAGTAAAGACAAGAAGGAAAATAAACCTAGATGGTTTATTTAGCTGCTATGTCTCTCTACAAGAACCTAAGAATATTGAAGAAGCTTCTTTGTTGGACACAAATCGATAGAAGCTACGCAAGATGAACTCAATCAATTCACACGACAAGATGTTTGGGTACTCGTTGATAGACCAAAACATCAAAAAGTGATTGGCACGAAGTGGGTTTTCAAGAACAAGAAAAATGAGAAAGATGAAGTCACCAAAAATAAAGCAAGGCTTGTTGTACAAGGTTACTCACGGTCGGAAGGAATTGACTATGACGAGACATTCGCAATCAGAGCTTGATTGGAAGCTATAAGATTATTCTTTGCGTACGCAGCATACATGAAATTCGAGTATATCAAATGGATGTAAAGTCTGCGTTTCTAAATGGAGTTCTTGCTGAAGAAGTATACGTTGAACAACCCCGGGTTTTGTTCAAGGAAATCAAGTCTACCTTCTAAAGAAAGCTCTATATGGACTAAAGCAAGCTCCTCGAGCTTGGTATGACACACTATCGCAATTTTTGCTTGATCATGGATTCAAGAAAGGAAAGATAGATAGAACCTTGTTCAAAATTGAAGAAGAACAAGATATTCTATTAGTACAGATATATGTGGATGACATCATTTTTGGATCTCCAAACAAGAAGCTTTGTGAAAAATTTAGTAAATTGATGTAAAGTAAGTTCGAAATGTCTATGATGGGAGAAATGAATTATTTCTTAGGTCTTCAAGTCAAGCAAACTTCTAAAGGAATATTCATAAACCAAGCAAAGTATACCAAAAATATGCTAGAAAAGTTTGGAATGTTAACAAGCAAGGATGCAAAGATTCCAATGGTAACAAACTACAAGATGGATCCAGATGAGGATGGTGAAAGCATTGATCTACCATGTACGAGAGGTTTAATAGGTTCCTTCTTTGTATCTAACAGCAAGCGGACTGACATTTCTTTCAGCTTGGAGTATGCGCTAGATTTCAAGCCAATCCAAAGAAAAGTCATTTGGATGCAGCAAAGAAAATTCTCAAGTATCTCAAGGGTACAGCAAATGTAGGTCTTTGGTACCTTGCTGATGACAATCTGGAACTCGGTGGATATTCTCGATTCGCATTATGGTGGTTGTAGAATTGAAAGAAAATCAACCACGGGCACATGTCAATTTCTTGGAAGTAAGCTGGTTTCTTGGTTTTCTAAGAAGCAAACTTCAGTGGCTACGCTAACTACGTAAGCGTAATATATGGTCACGTGAGTTGTTGCTCACAATTACTTTGGATATGTCAACAATTACAAGACTATCACATTGTCGCTAAACAAATTCCTATATTTTGTGATAGCAACAAAGTGCCATTGCTATTACTCGAATCTAGTACTTCACACAAGATGCAAGCATGTGGATATACGTCATCATTTTATTAGAGATCACGTCGAAAGAAAAACATTCGAATGGAAAAGATTCATACAGATCGACAGAGAGCGTACATTCTCCGACGAAACTATCGCGTAAGCACGGTTTAGAGATCTATCTCGTAGAATTAGGTCTACCGGATCCAGGAAAATCGTGCTAACATATTGCTGAAAAAGGCTACAAAGTATAAAACCCGCTGAAGAGAATATTTAAGCTCTTGAAGAAAGCATTAAACTTGCTAAAGAGAAGATAAAGCTTGTCAAGAGAACTTCAAAAACTTGCTGCAGAAAGTTCTAAAGCTTGCTACTACAAGATTCGGTGGTATCGATTGATTACAATATCAACCGACGTATATGTTTCTCTCTCTTTCGTTTTGCCCTTGTTTATTTGTTTGTCAAATATTTTGGTCTAAAATATTCCTTAGTCTATATGGTTAAATTAATTTTGAATATTTTATTCCTGAGTTTATCCTCGGCATTGGGAAGTAATTCCGTGAATTGTCAAATCAAATCTTTTCAACCACAAATTATGGGGTAATTTTTTTCCTTAAAAATATTATTTTACATCCTATTTCTCATGGACCCGAAAATCTTTTAATTTTGGAAAATATCTTTTTCAAATCCAGAGCCGAGGACACGCACTTTTCAAATTCGAACCGTTGAATCCGTAACCGTTCGATCTGATCGTGCAATATGCAAATCAACGTTCAAATTTTATTTTGTAATTTAAAATTTAGCGGTTTCTGCTTTCTCTCTTATAAATTGTTTTTCTCTCTCTCTCTCTCTCATTTTTCCTCGATCTTCATTCTCTGTTTTTCCTTCTTGAAACTCGTTCTCTCTCTCGCTTTATTTTCAATGGCTCCAAAACAATCTTCATCTTCGAAAAGGTTGCAGGGAAACACAAGACTCTAGACCCTTTGGCCCTTTCGGAGAAAGTGAGAAGTGAATTATCGGTGGATTTTCGAACTACCGGACAGCGGAAGCAGTGGAGATTCTAAATCTCTTATCTTATAGGGTTTGTTTCAGTATTGTTCGGCTCATTCTTCGAACGACGGACTCTTGATGCCTATGTTGTTGATTTTTTGGTTCGTGGCGAATTTGGGCGGAACAAAGATAAAAACGAGCTTGATGTTTGGTCAAAGTTTGACCATCGACGGCGAATATTCATGAACACTTGGGCTTGTCTCTTCAAGGCATTGATCCGTAATCATATATGGCGAAAATCATCTCGAAGCTTTTCGTTCTCTAGCGAAAACTTCATGTCGTCATCATGTGTCGGATTTGAAGAAAGCTTATCTCAAGCGGAAATATAGATTGTTATTTGACATCATGGTGAAGGTGATGTTTGGTGAACGCCGCAGTATGGACTCGATTAGTCGAGGCGTCTTTGTGCTTTAAAGGCGATTGTGGATGGAGTAGAGTGTGATTTGTCAAGTAAATTCTTTGAGATTCTGCAGAAGGAAAATAATAGGTTCTTTCGGACAAAGGTGGACGGACATCCAGAGGTTAAGGTATGTGTTGTGGAACAAGATGTTTCTATGTCGAATAAGATTACAAAGGTCTTCTTGGAGAGGATGATGCCTAACACAACGTGGGATCCTAAGTGGACGAAACCATACACTAAGGCAAAGTTTATGCTTTGAATAAGGATGAGGAGCTCGGTGGTCCTCCCGATTCTCGATGATGATGAGGATCGAGGCTGAATTGAGGAAGAGCACGCCGATGTGTTACCGATTTTGGCGATTGCCCTGCTATTGATATTGGGAAAGATGAGATGGTGAAGGATTCGGATAACCCAGCCAAGTTCCAAGGCTGCTAGTTCGGGAGAAGACTTTGAAGTCTTCTCGTAGCGAAGATCGTATTCCGATCTCTCAATTACCACAGAGAAAGGCGAAGAGGTTCACCGTGGCAACTCGAAAAGATTCTCGTGAGCAATGCACTGCAGGAGCACGAGATGCCTCCTAAGGTATCTCCCGGTAAGAAAGGATCGTCGGTGGTGGATGCAATGGAGGTTGATGATTCTCCGATTTCGGATGTCAAGAGATGGTCTCTCATGAATCTGTTAGTGAGGAGGAACAGTACCAATTCCGTTTCCTTCTCTTTCTGAGATTCCTTCTTCTTCGAAGCTCGCCGCACCGATGGAAGTTGGCGATGAGGTTGCGGGTATGGGTGCCACTGGAGCCTAGCACCCAGGTTGCCGAGGGTGATCACAGAGAGAATTTGATCGGAACAGATCCGATGGATTCACCCAAATGATAGACCTTGCGGTAGGTCACGTGGATCGTTTGAGAAATGTTTGATGGCCGAGGCTTCTACTTGGGTGGACAAAGCAAGTTTCCCAGTTGCGTAATTTCCCGGAGGAGCGTAGCTTGCTAGTAGATATCCTGGTATGGAAAAATGCAAGGCTTAGAGCAATAGATGATCTCATTCTTCTAGTAAATGAGATTGGACACAATGAAGTTTTCTCTGTGGGAGTTTGAGCTACGCACCAAGGCCGGAGTAGCCGAGCATTTGACCTAACCACGGATCATCGATTGCTTGCCTAGTTGCTCGACCGTTAGATGAACCGGAGCCTGTAGAGGATGGTTCTGTTCCTCCCTTTACGATGATCGAAGAAATCGGGGAAAGGTGTATCTTCTATCCCTCCTCCTCTTCCCGATTTTACATCTGTACGTTTGCCCAACTTTATGCCTGTTGTTGTTCATGAAGACTTGTATAACTCTTACTCTTCAAAGTTTGTTGAGTTAACACAACAAGATGCTTCAATGTTTTCTGTATTGGCTGCTAAATACACTCCTCTTGCTGAGTCCATTGAGTCGTCAAAGTCCTACATCGAGGCCGCCATTCGCACGGCCCTCTTTGATCCGTCAAACCGCCGCCGATATGTTTTCTCGAGCAATCGGAGACTATCATCGAAACTCTTCTCGCATGATGTTGAACAACATAAATGAGGTTAGAAAGCACGTTGAAAGTGTAAAGGCTAAAGGTGAGAAAGTGAAGCTACTCTCAGAAGGTGTTTGTTGAAAGAGAGACGATTGAGGATGATTTCGGACAAAGATGGAGGATCGATTAACTAAACTTCAGTGCCATGGAAGCACGATTACGAGACGGCATTGATCGTAATGCGGCCATCCAATCCTCTATGCTGGAAATGGGAAAGCAAATTGCTACTGTACAAGAGGCGAATGCTAAATTGACGGAGACGGCTACAACTATCGCGGCCGACACTGCTGCCATCGCTCAACATATGCTAAAAATCGATGAGAAGATTGCTTCTCCAATAGCGGTGAGTATCTTTGAATCAAGAAGTTTACGGAAAAGTTTACCGCATATAGACGGGATATTCTTGCCAAGATGACGGATATGGAAGGTCGCTGGACCCCTCTTTTGAATGATGTTAAAAAGGGGAAAGCCGATTGAGAACCGAGATGGTTGTGAGAGATGAGGCTAAGGATAAAGAATTGAAGGATTTGAAAGATATCTTTGGAGAATTTCATTGAAAGTTTTGTTGGAGCGGAAAGAAAAACAGAGCTGAAAAGAGCGTTGCGAGAGTCTTTGGAATGGATGAAGGTCAAAGTTCCCAACCATTGAAAAGGAGAAGGTTGGTTAAGATGTCCGAAAAGTTGAAGGAAAAGGGAAGTCTCATGAATAAGAGTTGGAGGCTTTGCATGAGGAAGCTTTTCTTGCCGACTTAGAAACTAGAAGGATGGAGGAGAAGGATAGTCACAAGATGATCAAACTCCTCGGGAAGCAAGGAAAAGAAGTGGATGTGTTGGACAAGAAATGTAAAAGATGTTCATACCGAAGAAAGCTGCTGCAAAGCCTCGCCGTGTCAAGGAAGAAGCGAGTAAGAAAGGAAAGAAGCTCTGGAGCAGAGGCCGAGGAAGACTTTATCCTCCCCCATAATACTGATGGATTTGTGGATGATTGCTGTCCTCCTGAGAGGATTGAGGACTGAAAGCAGAAAGAGAGATTTCATCTGCTCATAATATGTCTCGTAAAAGTATCGGCGTCGGGGCCACAAATAATGAAACATTCTTTGCTTGGATGGAGGAAAAGCACACAGTGATCTTTGGGCATATATTCTGAGAGCTTCATGGAATTCAACCTAAACCTTCAAGCGCTAGATTTTGAAAAGATTCCTACTCCGGTCACAAAGCAGATGGGAAGTTTGACCACCTGAGTGTTCGCAGGACGCTCAAAATCTGCTTGGCCGAGGTCAGCCCACCTATTGGAACAGATAACAAGGAACTCTATGATAGAGTGTATGGTGGCTAAACGCCCGGCTGTGGTTTGAAGGTATGACCGAGGAAGATATGAAGGTTGCTGGTTGGGAAGCTAGGTTGCTTTGGATGAAAAATTTGTTGATGTCGAGTGTTTATTTTTATGCATTTCTTTGTTATCTCTTGTTCTTTTTGCATTTCACTTCGTAATTTGTGATCTCTATATATAAATAGAAGTGAATGTTTTGCGCCAAGACAACTTCTTGTTGTCACTGGTTTTGTTTGAGATCTTTCTAAAGGTCTCTCTTTGTCTTTCTTTCGCTTATCTTTGCTTATGTGCAGTTCTCAAAAAGGTTTTAACATCATCAAAAGGGGAATTTGTTAGGATTTGAATTTGTAGGTTTTGATGATGTTCCTAAAACCTAATTGTAATAGGACCAGCTGAATCATTAGTCGGTGATGATCTAGATAGGGTTTATGTCTTAGTATAGTTAAACTTGCTAGGCTTAACCTGAAGCTTCTTATTGATTGAGAACCGAAGGCTGCTGATAAGAAGACTTAAAGATCTAAGAGAGATCTCATTCGAAGTCATATAGAAGGGCGTCGTGAAGATCAAGAAGAGATGATAAGAGTTATGCAAAAAGAAGTATTGTCAAGGAAGGTTCAAGTGAAGATAGCAAGGTTGGAATCCATGTTACAACAAGCTTTAAGATGTCTTTGGAGCAAGGTGTAAGGTTGCTAGAGTTGACTTCAAAAAAATTCATCGGGGTTAACAAAAGACGGAAAGATATTTCAAAGATATCCGAAGTCAATCAAGTGAAGATTTGATTATCAATCAAGATCAATCACGGCATAATTGATTGGTATCGCACAATCAATTATCCAAAGTCAAACAAATCTTCCAACGATCACTTACCATTTCTTTGAAGACACGATTGACAAATTAGCCTAACGGCTAGTCAAATTGAGAATCATAAAAGCTGAAGTGAAGGATTTTTGAATATATATGCGCGAGAAACATCAAGAACAATTCCTTCACTCATTGCAAAACACGCTTAATTCTTCATACTTAAATCAATCTAACATGTTGAATTTCCTAAGAGATTTATTTTTGGTCAAGGAAGTGTAAATCACCTTTCATTATCTCTCGTACGAGAAAAGGTTGATTGTTTTTGATCTAAGAGTTAACACTCGAGGATCATCTTGATTGTACCAAGGGCGTGAACTTGTTAAACTTCCTGTGGTCGAATCCTCAAGGAGATTAGAGGAGACAAGACCAGTTTCGGTGGATATTAAGGCCCCTGTGGGATCGGGGAGAGTGGACGTAGGATCGTTATATCCGAACCACTATAAAAATCTCTGTGTCTTTACGAGCTTTCTGCATACATACATATAAATGCTCATTCATCATCATTTCAATAAACCTGCACTTTGAAACTTGCTTAGTATTCATCACCAAGGTTTTCATTGAAAAGGGTTTTTTAAATACACACGAGATTAGCTTCCGCACTATCGGAAGACTTCGAGTTTTGAAGTTTGCCGATCTCACATTACACACTCGAGTACCTTGCTGCGAGAAGACCTCAAAGTCTTCTAACCTCACACTCACTCACGAAAAGTTGAAAAAGTTTTGAGTGTGGTAAAGTCTATTCAACCCCCTTCTAGACTTTCCACCTCCTTGCACATCTCGTCGGACCAACAGCGGTAAAGAACACGGTTTATAGTGGTTCGGATTATAAAAATCCTACGTCCACTCTCCTTCTTCAAACTTTGAAGAAGGGTCTTCACTTACTATCTTGCTTCCTTCTTGCTTACTTACTTACAAGTGTGAATCTTCAGCCTTACAACAATTTCTTCCTAATTTACGAATATCTATGGCATGAAGATGTTCTATGAAAAGTTTTCTACAAACACTAAAACCGAAAAACGTATAGAACGTTTGTGTGTGTTTACAACTTTTATGATTTGTGTATATAGAATGTGTGAATAGTTGTGAATGCAAAGTATCAAAAGTAATTCTAATCTAATTTCTATCCCTATTTATAGAGATCTTCATTTGGTAGTTGTAACTTCCTTGAATTCTATTTTGGTTAGTTATAACAGGTATAAGCGAAACTTGTATATTCCTCTTGGTTAGTTGAAACTACTTCTTGAAACTTGTGTAAAATTTTCTAACACTTCCGTCTGCTATTTGTCTCACCCTGTCTGCGTCTTCCTTCTATGATCGAGACATTGTATATTATGTTAGACTTTATATGTCTAACTTGCGTTGTCCTCGTCGACTTTTGTCCTCATCTCCTGATTTCTTGTCCTCATCCGAGGTTTTGTCCTAGTCGATTTCTTAACCTAGTCGACTTCTTGTTCTCAACTTATACTTAGCTTTTTGTCCTCATCCGAGGCTTTATACTTAGCTTTGGTTTGGAGAATTCTAAGGTAATGAAAACACCTATGGGATCTACACGAAATTGTGTAAAGACAATGCTTTGGATAAAAATTGATCCAACACTTGTATAGATCCATGATAGGTTGTCTTCTTTACTTAACTTCTAGTAGACTAGATATTATGTATAGTTTTTGTGTTTGTGCAGTGTACCAAGCATGTCCAAAGGAATCACACCTGAATGCTTTGTTAAAAGAATCACAAGATATGTTGCGGTACAAGTGATCTAGGCATTTGGTATACAAAGGACACAAATAACACACTTGTGGGATATAGTGATCTTGTTTGGAGACATAGATGACGTAAAAATTACGAGTGGTGGCTGTTTCTACATGGGAAATAGCTTAATTTCATGTACAGTAGAAAGCGGAATTGTGTTTCACAATCCACTGCGAGAATCGAGAATACATCGTGGCAAGAAGTTGTTGTACATAACTTCTATGGTTGAGTAAGATGTTTCATGATTATGGTATTAAAAGTGATATTTTAAGCGTGTATTGTGATAACATAAGTGCTATTAATATTTTGAAAAATCTAGTACAACATTCACTTACTAAGCACATTAGTATAAGAAAAATATTTTTAAGTTAAAGTATGTACCCACCGAAAATCAATTTGCTGATATTTTTACTAAAGCTCTTGACCATGAGAGATTCTCATTTCGAGAAAATCTCTTGGTATGTGCACTATCTAAATAAAGTTAGATAGATGTTGTTACAAATGTTGTAACATATGTGACAATATCACGAGTGCAGTTGTATAATTTTGTTATTTTTGGACTTATCTCGATTAATTAATTACTCGAAAAATGAATTTGAATCATATTTGATGTTGTATAGATATAAAGAGGTCTCACACTTCTCAAATGCAATTGAAAAGAAAATTAGAAAGAAAAAGCACTAAAGATGTACTAATTCACCGAGTAACTATGGAGCACGGAGTTCGCTACTACGATGTCTTCTATTTCAAAAGGTGATTAGTAATACATCAATACGCTCACAAATTCATTGAGTAACTATGGACCATGGAGTTCACGACTACGATGCACTCTTTTGAAAAGATGGATCAATGTGATTAAAAGTGCTAAAAAAATTGAAAATGATTTATTTGCAACATTAGAAAATTTTTCTAAGGAAAAACCAGTGTTGAAGTGTGTGTTCCAATTTTGAGTACAACATCGGGAAGTTTGAATTTATTTTAATTTGTAAAATTAATTAATTATGTTTAAGTTCTTAATTTGACTAGGTCATACACCAAACCCACTACTACCTTAATTTAAATAATGTCGTGTAGTGTTTAATTAATTAGATTAATTAATTTGATTTTTTTTTTACGGAAGCTTTTTTAACCCATGATTTTATCCCTTATTTTTAGGAGATCATGGATTTAATGTTTTAAACCACCTAAGTTCTAATTTATTCCAGAATTTTCTTTGTGGATCTATACTAATAAGCTGTAACTTTATTTTCTCTATATAATTCTCGAATTTGATGTTGCTCTGAATACTAAAGGCATAGAAGTGATCATTGTTCATTTTTTGAAGTTTTGCATAAGTGTTCGGCTATTGTCTTCATTTGTCAACTTAAATTGAATATTTTAATACTCTATTTAAGTGAAAATGGCAGAAACCCAAAGGACTCACACATTCAAACTTCTTCCTCAAACGAAACCTCACCAATCTCTCAATCCAACCTCAATCTGCTCACCGAAATGGCCACAAACCCTAATGTTGCATTATTGCTTTGAATCATCCACTACCACATCACCTCATATACCTATGATCGATGCTTACCCTCTGAACATTCACATACCCGATGAAGCTTCTAGCGCACAAGCGAGATCAATCGCCCAAAACCGAAAGGGGCACCAAGTGTTCCTGAGCTCACAATCGGCTCTCTTACAATTGATGTGTCTCAATACCTCACCACTCAAACTAACCCTACTCCAACACCTACTCCCATTCCTAAAAACCCTCAATCTACCACCGTAGAAGTCGATGTTCTTGCAATTCTGCAGAATATCTTTGAAAGCGGTGACACCGCTATGGAGGATGCACCCATGTTGAAACCAGCAAAGGGAAGAGTCCACTTGCCGAGGAGGAGAACATTACCTGAGCACACCGACTCATCAATGTCGAGGACTCGTAACCGATGGAACTAGCTGTTATTGCTAAGGCCGCGAAGGGGAAAAGGAAGAGAAGCCCTCCATTGGTTGCTCCTAAACCAAGAATGCGATCGAGACGTGTGTTTACAAGGGTTGATTACTCAGAATCATCAAGGAAAAAGAAGCCTACTATGGGTTCGATTGCAAATGAACCGATTAAGGTATTCTTTGACTCGGATTACGAAAATTCTAATATGCAACGTGGTGAACGGGTTGTTGACAGCGATGATGGTAACTCGATGAGAATATACCACCGGTGGAACCGAAAATGAGGCATGAAAGGCGATCCAAGAAGAAATAGGGCAGTGTTGTACGATCTTTGGAACAAGTGCGGCGGCACCTAATCCAGATGACGGCGGTGATGACTCGAGGAGAAATCAAGCGAAAAATCTGATCATTACGAGAAAGAAGGTGCGATCTTGAACCCCCTGTTGGTGATGAAAGTGATAGTGTATTTGAGGAGTTTAGTGATGATTCGGATGCTGAAACTTTTGATCAAAAAGTTACTAAGTTGAGTAATAGAAAATTGTTGATTGAAAAAAAGATTGATGTTCTTTGAGTTTGAGTCTAAGGGTTGGTAAGATACTTAGAAGAAAGAAGTTTGATGCATCTTTGTTACTTTTGCCGATTCGTTTGTGACTAATTAGGTTTATAAGTTCTATGCAAGTTTGTAAAAGGGACATGGTTAAAGAAATTCTCATTGAGTACGAGTGCAGTATAATTTAAGGAGAGATGTTCCATTCACACACTGGCTAATCAATTCATTCCTCCATATTGATCACATAGATGAAGAGGATGTACCTCCTATGGATGAGGTAATTCAAACTTTGGTGGTGGTAGAATTATTAGGTGATAGAGATATATGCTTGCTGCTCACTTGACATCTCTATATTACGTTATTCATAAGTTGATTGTGTATAATTGGATCCCTTCTACAAATTTGACCAAAGTGACTAAGGACCAGGCTATATTGATGTTTAGAATTGGTGTTATGAGGAGATTTAATTTGGGATTTGGTAATTTTTCATCACTTGATGAAGTTTGCTAGGAGTCATGGTTTTGACCTAGCGAAATGAGTTGTTGAGGGGGATGGTTACTTTGATGAATATCTCACCTGTTTTGCTAAGTGGAAACAGGGTAATTGATTTACCAATATCGAGATCCCGATGCTTTGAAGAGAATGTTGCTCACGATGCTACACATAATGTTGTTCCCGATCCTATTCTGATGTTGTCCCAGAATCTTTGATCCACATCTGCTCCACAAAATCCTAATTATCCTGCTGGTTTTATGAACTTTAACGAAAATTTTATTCGCGAGGCAATTGGAAGTTTCTACAGAATCCATCAATGAACTTCAATTCTTGAAGGATTATTGGTTGCGGTTACTTTACTGCTACCACAAGAGGAGTACCGATTCTTTGCTCGTTCTCGTGGTGTTGTAATTGAAGAAATTCTTGTTCTTTGGTGCAAATCTGGTGGAGATGGTGATGCAGTGGACACGATATTGATCTTTGCTGCTGCCGATGTTGTGGCAAACTTTGCAACGGTAGAACTTCTTTGAAGAAGATGAAGATGTTGCTGACCTTTATGGTGACTTACCGAGATCGGATGACACGATGATGAGTTGTTTCATAGGGGAGATTTGTGATAGGGGAGTTGTGTGCAAGTCCTTGAAGCCGCAACGATAAAATGTTTTACACAATATTCGGCCTTTCCTTACACTTAATCACCTTCCTTTGTAAATCGATTGAATGCATTTCCTTAGTAGGCTCTAATACTCTTATATCTACTTAAGCTCGATACTAGTTTCATGCTTTTTAAAGTATTGCTCGATAGTGATTTCATGTTCTAGTTAATGCTCTGCATCGATTCTATGTTTTGATTAGATGTTGATACTAATCATTATGTTTTGAACCTTAATGGTTTATTGTGTTTGAGTAAGTTAACTTTGAGTTACTTATTCTATTTTTAATAGTTTGACTAGTTTGCTACGACAGTTTAGGCTTGCTTTGAGTGTATGCTATAGATGAGATTCTCTGTCATACATACATTCGACTTATATATAGTTTTCTACGAGTAATGATGTTATACTTGAATATTATGGCATGCACTACAACATCTAAATATCAGAATTTATATTAGCGAGAAGACTAACACTACAATGCAAAGGAGTAACTTTTTCATAAACTTGTTAATTAAAGTCTATGATGCTGTCGGCGAAATGTTTCACTAAATCGAGAGTGAATACAAAAGTTTGTGTAAAAAGTTTCCAAGACAGAACCTTTACACCGGAAATAAAAACTCAATATCACCTATTGACTCTTAAACGGCTAAGTGTAGTATTACAAAATATTTCACCGTCAAAGTAAATCAAAGTATCAAAGACATCTACGCTAATGACACTTCAAGATACTTATGTTGTTAAAAAAGGTAACATGCGCAAGTAGCAACGTAAAGGGAGAATAATGGTCCTATCGCTTGGATGCACTAACGCACTCAACAATTGATATTTGGATATTCCTTACCATTCTTTGAAGTCCTCGGGATTCTATTTATAGATGTCCTCATCTTCAACCATAGATCCTTGTAGATGGATCTAGAAAAACTCAAAATAACTTCCCCTTAATTCTCTCACTTAACCGTCCATGTAGATAGTTGATTTCGTGGCTTTACTCCCCCGCAACCGCATGATCTAGGTCCTTCTAAATGTCTTTGGAATTAGTCTTGAATTTAGATCCTTGTAGAAGATTCTGGAATCCGTCCTCAATGTTGCACTTGGTGTTACAAAGCATCTACGGTAACATTTGACTAAGTCTTCATTCCATCCTTGTTGAATAGCCTAGATATTCAACTTGCAATGTCACAACATCTACTAAAACATTGAATGTTAGAGAATAAAAGTTAGTTATATGAAGAAAGAAAGAGTCAAATTCGATGTAGCAAAATATGTGATAACATCACATGCGACATCAACAATCTCCCCAATTTGACCTTTCTGCTACAACACACCCGATGTATATATGTCAAAGTATATATAAGTCAAGAATGTATGTATGACAAAGATTCTCATCTCAGCATACACTCAAAGCAAGCTAAAACTGTCGTAGCAAACTAGTCAAACTAGTAAAAATAGAATAAGTAACTAAAAGTTAACTTACTCAAACACAATAAACCATCAAGGTTAAAAACATAACAGATTAGTATCGTAACACGATCAAAATGTAAAATCGATATCGAGCATTAACTAGAACATGAAATCGATATCGGAGCAATAAAAAGCATGAAACTAGTATCGGAATCTAAGTAGATAAAAACAAGATCAAAGCCTACTAAGGAAATGTATTAAACTTATTTACAAAGGAAAAGCGATTAAGTGTAAGGGATTGACGTGCACACAGCTCCCCTATCCCAAATCTCCCCCTGTGAATCGCCTTATCATCGGGTCATCGATCTAGTAAATCATCATAAAGGTCAAGAACATCTTCATCTTCATCAAGAAGTTCCACTATTGCAAAGTTTGCAACAACATCGGCCAGCATCAACATCGTGTCCAATCGCATCACCATCTCCACTAGGATTTGTACCATCTCCACCGGATTTGCATCAAAGAATAGGAATTTCTTCGATTGCAACACCACGAGCACGAGCGGTGGTACTCCCCCGTGGTAGCAGAAAGTAACCTTAACCAATAATCCTTCAAGAATTGAAGTTCATTGATTGATTCTGCAAAACCTCCAATTGCCTGCGAATAAATTTTTCATTAAAGATCATAAAATCAGCGGATAATTAAGATTTTGTGGAGCGGCATGTGGAACATCATGTGGAGCAAAGCATTCAGGACAACATCGGGAGCGAGGATCGGGAACGACATTATGTGCGGCATCGGGAGTAACATTCTCCTCGGCATCGGGATCTGGTATTGGTAAATCAATTACCCTGTTTCCACTTAGCAAAAGCAGTGAGATATTCATCAAAGTAACCCTCCCCCTCAACAACTCATTTTCGCTAGGTTGAAAACCATGACTCCTCAAGTAGCCATAAATCAAATTTGGGAAAGGAAGGTTCTCTTTTTCGTAAATATTCCCAGCAAACTTCATCAAGTGATGGAAAATTACCACCCTATTAGGATGTATACTATAGGCCTAGCTTTTGTATGAACATCTTTTTGATATGAGATTCGTTATGATCAAAACATTTGCTTTTTATGATTGTTACATTTGTTTTTGTCCAGATTAGTCTATACGGTAGATAGTATAGTGTGTGGTGTTACACGAGAAGATCATGCTATCGATTACTTATAAATAATAAATAATAGCTCATAACCAAGATGGATTTGGACAAACCATTGGAGCAGGTTGTGGTGTAATTTGGTATTAGTCTATCTTGACTATAAAATTACACTAGTACATTTTGTATGTATTGAGCAGACCTTATGAGGTTGTTCAATTTGTACCGACTATATAAAAGAACAAGACCTCTCGTTATTATGGATGTACGTCTTCTTAATCCCTATATAATAACCGGCATGTGTACTCGGTGTTTGTTTCTTTAATTTGCCAATGGGTGAGATTTATTGAATCAATAGGATCGGTGAATTGGGAGATAGCAATCGCTTTTTATGGTGTCTTGTTGATTATAGAAGGAATCCATGTCCTAATGATAGGAGTGTATAGGGCAAGAACTTTTAAGACCAATCGCAAAATATCGAACCCAAGGGAGAAAGTATGCAAACGAGGCCCTAAGGATATGAGTTCTAGGTGACTAGAGTTGCAATCACGGTTTTGGACTAAAATCAATACAAAATTAGCAAGAATTTAAAAAGACTAAACTATGCAAGCAATATATCAAACACCTAATATGTAAGATCAAACAAGCTAAAATCAATGGGAGATTGGGTGCAAGGGATAATCTCCATCAAGGAATCCATGATTAACAAGCTATGATTGTATCCAAATGCAAATCAATCAAATTAGAAAGCATAAACCATCATGAAATTAATCACTACATTAATACCACAATGCCTAATGTGAGTATCCTTAGCTCTTCCCATCTCTCAATGTAGAAGTCCCCATTTCATACAATCATGCAAAATTGAAACTCGATTAACACCTAATCACGTTAGCTCAACTCTCGCCTATTGCTAGGGTGATCAACCATTAATAAAAAAATAATTTTTCATGAAGCACAATTAAGAATCACAATTAGGAAGCAAGCTAATTCAATTGATCACAATTGTCAACAATCATAGCATGAGGCAATCACTTCATCCCTAATTTCAATTATCCCAAGCACAAAGCTATTAGCCCATGGTGCTACAAGCAAAAGTCATGGGTAAAAATCTAAGAAAGCAATTAACAATCTAATTAACACAAGCAATGAATTAAAGAGAGAAAAGGGTAAGAACATCACCAATTGATCTTCAATATACAAAAATAGGAATGATTAGTCTTCTACAATGCTTGAATTCAACTTATCTACTCCCAAATCACAACTTGAATCTTCAATTACAATGAATCAAAATGCTAATCTAATGGACTAAAAGGAGAATCTAATCTAATTCTAACAATCTATTGCAATTACAATGGAAATCAAGCTACAAAGTGAAAAATTCGCCTATGGAACCTCCCGAAAGCTGCTCAATCGCTAGAATCAAGTCATCTCTGTTTTGGCTTCAATTGGCTTAAAAACTGAAATTTTTGGTTTTGGGGTCCTCGACTCGAGCTTGAGGCCCTCGAGTCGAGGCCTAAGAGTCGCATCCACGCTTTCTCAATTTCTCTCTGCCTCGAGTCGAGACTCAGCCCTCGACTCGAGGATCTCGCCAAAATCCTCCCTCGACTCGAGGCTCCTCCCTCGAGTCGAGGCATCTGCGTTTTCAAAATTCTTTCCCTCCATCCTATCCCTCGAGTCGAGGCTCATGCCTCCTCGAATTTTGCTCGAGTCCAGTGGATATTTTCTCGAGATTGGCTTCGGGCCCGACCCCCGTTTTTCGTCCGATATGTTCGTCTCTTCATTCTAAGAATAACGGTACTCTCGGTTCGGCGAGAATTCCACCGATTTACCCGCAAAATGGACAAAAACATCAAAACTCACAAAATAATACTTTTTAGGCAAATAAGTGATATTCTACATATTTATGCACAAAAATCACACTTTAGCTCACTTTTGCACTAAAATAAGCCCTAAAAACATGTATCAATTCACTCCAATCATACCCCCAAACTTGAAGTGTTGCTCGTCCTCGAGCACGTAGAAACTAAGCACAAAGGAGTGCATTGATTGCAATTATATCACATGGCCCCTCGCACGAAATGTAAGACAATCGAACTCATTAATGATCATTAATATCAATGCACCTATCCACTAGCAAACAAGATGAATCATGCTCAAACGAATGCTCAATCAAATACTCAACACATTGCTCCTTCCATGGAGTGTTTCTCTCATCACTCAAGTGTATCAAGGTATAAGGCACTCAATCATCAAATTCTCAAACTTGCACACCATATGCTTGCCAAAAGACTTAATCTCAATTAAGATCAATTGTGATCAATCAAGAATCAAGAAGGTCTTTCCTCTAGGTTGTAATGTAAGCTCTTTGGAAAGGTAGAATATATATGGATAAGAGTGACTAAGTAGTAGAGACTTGAATGTAAGCTCATCAATACAAAAACATCTCTTCTCTGTTCATCAAGTAACACTCTTTCTTTTGAACTTCAATGATCAATCCACCATTCACTTGAGCTTCTTTTTTCACTTAAGCCCACAAATGAATTTTTCTTCTTTTCATTCACTTCATATTTTTCTTCACAATTCAATTTCTTTCATTTCACAACCTTTCTTTCTTTCAAGCATCATCACTTAGCTCATCATTTTTCACCACACTTAGCAATCAAATCACCATCATTAGCCAACAATCAAGCTCTACTAAATATAGGACAATAAGGCTCATAAAAATAGGCAAATGGTTTCAATTTCACTTGGCTTGCCAAAGAATTTGGAAAATAAGGCTCGACATAGCTTACTAAGGAAATCAAATGTATTTGGTGGGGAAAAATTTGGCAAAGTGACTAATCATATCAAACATGGCCTCTTATCACTTTAATGACATCATACATAGATCAATATCAGCAAGTCTAGTGGCAAGTTCTAGTATACAAATCATGAATGATGCACTCACAAGGAATATCAAATAAACTGTATAAGATGTACGATTATTAAGGCACAAGAGCTCACGGGCTTAAATTAAGCAATGAATCAAGCATCATCAATCACATCCATCTTCACACAATTAATCAAGAATGCTAGCTTCAAGCTATCAATCAACTCATGATCAAATCAAAAATCAATATATCTTATAAATCAAGCACAAGTGCTCATGTACATAAATCCAAGCATACTCACTACATCATGAATGATACTAAAAATATGACACTAAATCCACAATTAAGCTCGAAATCATAGAATAAGGAATCAAAAGAATAAGGAATCCAAAGGATCATCAAATCACAATCATCAATAGACAATAAGCTCAAATAGAATCAAGAGATTCATAGCATCAATAAAATCATCAAACCATCAAAATCCAAATCATCACATCATCAAGTTAATCAAGAAGAAGTGCAAACATCATCATCAAGAGTACATATCATAAAGGAGACAAGAATCTAAAACTAAGGAGAGGGAATAAGGAATAGGGGATAGCCCTAAGAGTCGACGGCGGCGGTGGAGGAGGGTAGTGGCCCGACACGAAGTTCCATGAATCGAATCGCCGCAAGAGGGCATACATGTCTAGCTATGTCTCGACGCGTCTCCACTATCATCCTATACATCTCGTCCTTGCGGAGTCGCTCTCAATATGCATCCTCTCGGTTATCCGTCCACATCTCCTCGGCCAACACCCACGGCCTCTCGCAATGAACTCCCGGCCTCATAATCTCGACTCCTCATCTCGTCCCCGCCAATACATATTAATCTCTCGGCTGGTAATCTTCGTCCATCTGTACCGGGCAGCTCTTCCTCGCTCGGCTCCTCGTCCTCCTCGTCCTCAAGCATCATCTCCTTCCTCGGCCTCTCGCTCCCTCTGCAGCACCCTCACCCTCATCGTCATCATCGAGATCCCATTGCTGGCCATCATTATCATCGTCGTCACCCTCATCTCGTAGAACATCTCCGTGCTCTCTCGTATAAGCATCTATAGCATCGGTGTGACGCTGTGACCACATGTGGAGGTTGATGGTCACAAAGGCAGCAGATCCAAATACCGTCGTCAACCTCTTATTTGGAAGAGGAAATCGGCCACCGTGATGCTTTCTTTGGAGACACCACGTCCTACCGATGCGGTCAAGTGTCCTTATGTGCTGCATGGTATCGGTGGTGAGGTCGGGCCTCTACACTATGAGGTTGTGAGTGGGGATGCCGAGATGCTCGGCTATCAAGGTGATCATGCCTCTAAAGTTAATCTTCTTGAACTTCGTGCTAGTAGCTCTCTCAAACAAGTAATGAGGTATGCGGCCGCGTTGAATCGAATCCCATGTAGGAAACACCAAATGACATACAATTCTTCGTATACCACGGCTCCTCCCTCCGATCTTGCGAATATCGTGCTTGCGAGAATCTTCTCCAAATAACGGACTACCGGGTTCCGAATGTGAGTACTCTTTGACTTTCCGGAATGAACTCAGGTGATTCGGAGCCCCCAGATCTGAAATACGCCTCCAAAACCTCTTAGCATTATACTCTTTCCTCATGTTAAGCGGTGATCTGTCGGGGTCGTAGGTGTGCCAAGGATCTCGTTGACCTCGTCCACGGTCAACTCATACTCATTTCCCATGAGCTCGAAAGTAATAATCCTAGCGAACTTGGCCCTCCCGGCCTTATGGACCTTAAGCGTGCACTGAAACTCTAGGGTGAGTCCGAGATAAGTCCGAGGCCTCTTGGCTAAGAGGCCTCCCATGCCGACTTGCTCAAATAGGCGAGGAATATCCTCCTCAATCCCCATGGATAACATGCAGCTATGATCTACTAATCGGGTCTCGACTACTTTCTTGTAAAGCTCGGCATAAAGGATAATATGCTTCCTCCACTTGTAGTTGTCCCACCGAATCCCAATGTCAGCGGGCATCCGGTGAGCAAATCTAATAGCTTCCTCTCGATCACGGACCTCTGCATCGAAAAATTATGCCCATCTACTACTCCTAAACATGGTTCCCGCTAATTAATTCCAAGAGCAAAAATTAATCTCCACGAATACAAATACAAGCTCAAATAATATCATCTAGCCATGAACGAGTCAAGCAAGCAATCATCTATCCAATCTCAACCAAAATCCCTAGTGACTCGATAACTACTCCTCAACAAACGGTCAAAGAGTCAATCAAAGCAAACAAATCCAATAGAAGTACCAAAATAATCCCAAAAATGCATACTCACTACAATGGCTTAGACAATTAATACACAAGTAAGCTCAAAAAAAATCATGCAATTAAGCTTAATGAAATTCCGATAATATCCATTGTCATCTAGCAAGTAATTAGACAAATAAGCATCAACAACACCGCACTCCTATCATCACCATCACTCAATTTGACCAATTATTCCAACAATATTGCACTAGGAATTCCTAAAAATGCCATAAATCACAATTCCAAGCCAAAATTAATCCTAAGTCAAAATATCCACAAACATATAGGCAACTCATCACAATTATTCTTAGGCATACTTCTAAACTCATCAAACAACCCAAATAATCTCAACAAGACTCCCAATTCATCACAATAATCATGCTCATAAGGTGCTAGAATAAATGCCCAAATGAAATTCAAATTCAATAATAATTCTTGCATATTCCAAACACCCATTCAATCAATCAACCAAAATAACAAATTTAAGAGTCCATAGAGGAGAAATTACGTACCTTGTTTGATGAATTCGGCCTAGAAAGGTGCAATTGGAATCCCACGCTATTCACGCTCAAAAGCCCCAAATTGGAATTCAAAACCCTCAAAATCTATTCTTGATGGAATGTATGATGAATGATTATGAAAATATGATGAAATGATCGGTCAATGAGAGCATGGTGGTCGGATTTTTACGTCGGGAACGAAGGGTATGAAAATTGCGAAACCCTCGACTCGTCTTTGCGTTGAAACCGAATCTGCGCTATTTATAAAGACACCGGCCTCGAGTCGAGGGTCAGGCCTCAACTCGAGGAAACCCGCAAATTCAAAATCCTCGACTCAAGGTTCCTCCCTTGAATCAAGGGATGTGCCAAATTCAGAATTTTTCTAAGTGTTAATGCCTCAACTCGGGGCTATGCAACCTCGACACTGGGTCGAGTCCAGGAATTTTTATGATTCCCGGGCCCGACCCGACCCCAAAACTCCTTAAAATGACTCTACGCCCTACCGAACCCAAATATGCAAGAAATTACCATTTTGGTCCCTCGATTTAAGCCCGGTCGCTTATTCGATCGAGGAGACCAGGTTCTCTTTCTTTTTGCTCATTTTCAACAATTTTTAAGCTTTCCTTTCTTCTCGATTCCTTGATTCCTTTGCAAGTTCGATCCTTTTTCAATCCATGTAGTGAGTATCCTACAACGACAAACAACTTCATCAACCATAATCATAACTAAGAGATGCATTTCTACCCTAAATAACAACACCCCCAAACTTGAATGAAGATATGCATTCAAAGTTTAGAATGGGAGTGATACAAGTATGCAACTCCTAAATGATTTGAACAATTAAGCTCAATATCCCAAATATACTTCATCCATCAACTAACATATTCTCCTAAGCATGAGCAATTCCCAAAAATCCAAAGCAAAAAATCCACAAAAAGGACAAAACACAAAAACACAAAGCAAACACACCAAAGCAATAACAAGATGGGTTGCCTCCCATCTAGCGCTAGGTTTAACATCCTTTGTCGGACGGAACTCAAAGAGTTCATACTTCCCTTTTTTGATCACATGGGGATCGACCTTGTGCCTCACTAGATGTTCCTTTGCAAAAAGCAACATCCCCACTTGTCCACTAGGAGTAGCTTTCCTCCTTCTTTGATTTCTTTGACCGTAAGCACCTCCTTGGTTCTTTCGATTCCAAGTAGCCGGCTCCAATTTGATTCGCTCCATACCACTTGATCTTCTACTTCAAAGCTTTCTTCCTTTTTCACACGTTGCGACATCTTCTCCCTTAACACCCCCAAACTTGAACCAAGTTCAAGTTTGGTCAAATCTTTCTCACATTCTTCCTTCTCTTTTTCACCGGGTCAAGCAAAGGATCCTTTGTAGCTTTCTCCTTCCTACAATCATCAAGGGAAACACAAGACTTGTTAGAAATGATCTTACAAGAGGGAAGGAAATGCTCATTAACTAAAGGATTAGTAGAAATAATAGGTGTAGAAACTTCCCTTTCAATGGAAGGGCATACATCAACAATCTCTATGTATCCACACGTCTTCTTCTCTACCTTGCTTTGAGCGACCTCTTCCTCATGAACTCTTGTGAATGTCACTTCATCACCATTGGAGCTTAACTTAAGCTCTCCTTTCTCCACATTAATCATCGCTTTGCCCGTTGCAAGGAAAGGTCGACCAAGGATGATCGGTGCCTCAAGCTCCTCCTTCATATCTAATACAATGAAATCCACCGGGAATATGAGTTTGCCAACCCCTACTAACACATCTTCAATAATCCCAAATGGTTGAGCATATGATTGATCCGCTAATTGAAGATTGATGTTTGTAGGAATCACCTCCCCTAGATCCAATTTCTTGAACACGGACAATGGCATCACATTCATACTTGCTCCTAAGTCACACAAACCTTGAATGTTCACCTTTTCTCCAATCTCACATGGGATAATGAAGCTTCCGGGATCCTTTTTCTTTTGTGGCAAGTGTCTCTCCAAGATTTCTTTGCATTCTTCCACTAGCTTGAGCATCCCCTTCTCATCCCAACTCCTTTTCTTGGACATAATCTCTCTCAAGAACTTCTTATAGTGTGGAACTTGTTCAAGGGCCTCCAAGAGTGGAATATCGACATGCAAATTCTTGAAAATTTCTAAAAACTTACCAAACTCTTCAACAAGTTTCTTCCTCTCTAGTCTCTTAGGAAACGGAACTGGATTTGCCTTCATTGAAACTCCCATTCATTCTTTGACTTTTCTTCCTTCTTTGCATCTCCCTTCGCTTTCACCTCTTCTTCACTTTTCTTCTCTTCCACAACCACTCGTTCTTGACTCACTTCTTCCTCATTCACCACCTCTTCTTCAAACTTCCCTTCTTTGGGCATTTTAGGGCCTTCATAGCTAGTGCCACTCCTTAGCTTGATTGCACTACAAAACTCTTTAGGGTTCGGCTCGGTAGTGGATGGGTATTTACCTTTGTTTTGTAGATGGTCCACCGTGGACGAGAGCTTCCCAACCGTAGTAGCAAGTTTCCCCACTTGGTGCTCGATCGTCTTGAAACGAGTGTCCATTTGCTTCCTTATATCATCAAGCCTTGAGTCATTAACTTCCAATTTCTTCACAATCCACCCCAAAATCTCCTCCGTGGTAGCCTTTCCTTCATTGTTAGGAGCCTTTGCACCCGGATCAAATCCGGGAGAAAATTGAACGGCGGCTCTCGGATTGGCATATGAAAAATTCTCGTGTCTCCTCCATGTGTTCCCATTGAATTGAGCTTGTGGTTGAGGTTGATAGCTTCCTTGTGGCCTATTTTGGTAAGGCATTTGGTAAGGCCTTCCTCCTTGATAATTCCCTTGAAAATTTCCTCCTTGATAGCCTCCTTGGAATGGAGGCCTACCCATGTAGCTAACTTCTTCAACCGGCAAGGGACTTGGATATCGTTGCTCAAAGGTCTTCCTTGAGGTGGTGGCTCATTTATGGGTTGTGGTTGGGCATTTGGCACGTGAGGCGGCTCATGATATCGTTGCTCTTAGTTATACGGCATATGGGGATATTATGGTGGAAATTGTTGTGGATGAGGTGGATAGTAGGGATATTGATGAGCTTGTGGAGGATAAGGATATGGATTTTGGTAGGGATAATTTTGTGGTGGCATCCCTTGAGGGAAAGGGCCAACTTGAGCATGGAAATGGTTCCAATTACCTCCATGTTCTACTCCTCCTTCTCCATGTCCATGTACATCCGCAACTTGAGGTTCACCCACTATTCTCTCTTCATTTCTTTGATCTTCCCCTTCCATAACTTCCATTCTTCTTCTAACACAATTCCTTCTCAAAGTAGCCTCAATCTCCGAATTTAGCGGCAAAGGTGGAACACCACTTGACCTTGTTAGCATGCACCTACAATGCCCCAAATCCAAGTATCAAATTCAAACAAAATATGCTCAACAAAAATAAAAACAAAAGCAACAAATAGTCACTTCAAACAATCCTTAAGTCTCACTTATAGACGCAAAACTAACTCCCGGCAACGGCGCCATTTGATTGAAGTGTATAGGGCAAGAGCTTTTAAGACCAATCGCAAAATATCGAACCCAAGGAGAAAGTATGCAAATGAGGCCCTAAGGATATGAGTTCTAGGTGACTAGAGTTGCAATCATGGTTTTGGACTAAAATCAATACAAAATTAGCAAGAATTTAAAAGACTAAACTATGCAATCAAACAAGTTAAAATCAATGGGAGAATGGATGCAAGGGATAATCTCCATCAAGGAATCCATGATTAACAAGCTATGATTGTATCCAAATGCAAATCAATCAAATTAGAAAGCATAAAACCATCATGAAATTAATCACTCCATTAATATAACAATGCCTAATGTGAGTATCCTTAGTTCTTCCCATCTCTCAATGTAGAAGTCCCCAATTCATACAATCATGCAAAATTGAAACTCGATTAACACCTAATCATGTTAGCTCAACTCTCGCATATTGCTAGGGTGATCAACCATTAATAAAAAAACAATTTTTCATGAAGCACAATTAAGAATCACAATTAGGAAGCAAGCTAATTCAATTGATCACAATTGTCAACAATCATAGCATGAGGCAATCTCTTCATCCCTAATTTCAATTATCCCAAGCACAAAGCTATTAGCCCATGGTGCTACAAGCAAAAGCCATGGGTAAAATCTAAGAAAGCAATTAACAATCTAATTAACACAAGCAATGAATTAAAGAGAGAAATGGGTAAAAACATCACCAATTGATCTTCAATATACAAAAATAGGAATGATTAGTCTTCTACAATGTTTGAATTCAACTTATCTTCTCCCAAATCACAACTTAAATCTTCAATTACAATGAATCAAAATGCTAATCTAATGGACTAAAAGGAGAATCTAATCTAATTCTAACAATCTATTGCAATTACAATGGAAATCAAGCTACAAAGTGAAAAATTCGCCTATGGAACCTCCCCGAAACCGCTTCCGAATCAAGCTAGAATCAAGTCATCTCTGTTTTGGCTTCAATTGGCTTAAAAACTAAAATTTTCTGTTTTTGGGGTCCCTCGGCTCGAGGTTGAGGCCCTCGAGTCGAGGCCTAAGAGTCGCATCCACGCTTTCTCAATTTCTCTCCGCCTCGACTCGAGGATCTCGCCAAAATCCCTCCCTCGAGTCGAGGCATCTGTGTTTTCAAAAATTCCTTCCCTCCATCCTGTCCCTCGAGTCGAGGCTCATGCCTCCTCGACTTTTGGTCGAGTCCAGAGATATTTTCTCGAGATTGGCTTGGGCCCGACCCCGTTTTCATCCGATATGTTCGTCTCTTCATTCTAAGAATAAAGGTACTCTAGGTTCGGCGAGAATTCCACCGATTTACCTGCAAAACGGACGAAAAACATCAAAAACTCACAAAATAATACTTTTAGGCAAATAAGTGATACTCTACACATTTATGCACAAAAATCACACTTTAGCTCACTTTTTGCACTAAAATAAGCCCTAAAAACATGTATCAATTCACTCCAATCACCTTATTATTTAGTATGATGATGTCCCCTTGAGGAGCTTATAAAGATTATCATGTAAACCCTGCAGTGGATTTAATCCGATATGATAATAAAGATGAGTGGTACCACTCTTGGAATTAGATGTAAATTAATTAAGTTGTCAAGAACTTATTTAATTTATGGACATTCAATATCTTAAACACGGGAAATAAACGTACACATAATAAAGGAGCCCATATTGTAATATGGAATTAGGACGGTAGTTCAATTATAATTCTTTAGTGGACCGAGTTATAATTGATGGGCTTAAGTGGAGTGTTCGGAGTGAACACAAAACGCTTAGGCCCATCAGAGGCCCAACCCTAATTCCTCCTTAGGGTCCCGATTGTAGCCTATAAATAAACCCTACGTCGAGCCTCATAGACGTGTGAAAAAAAAATGTAATAAAATAGGAGGCGGGTTCGACTCCCTTGGAAGATCTTCGCCCACACGACGTCAAAGGGAAAGGGATATGAATACGGCGTAAGACCATGAGGTTCGTGGGTTCATCCTTGATCGGCAGCTTTAACCTTAGAACTGGTTCGTTTTCAACTTTCAAGGTGAATAGGTATGATTTCTTTTCCGCTACGTGTTTCATACATGTGATCCCGAATTTGATAATCACATAGAGTCGGTGATCTGGTGGTTTCAACGATCCCCAAATTAAATCTCCTCATAACACCAATTCTAAACATCAACATAGTCTAGTCCTTAGTCACGTTGGTCGAATTGTAGAAGGGATCCAATTATACACAATCAACTTATGAATAACGAGAATATAGAGATGTCAAATGAGCAGCAAGCATATGTCTCGCCATCTAATTATTCTACCACCAATCAAAGTTTGAATTACATCATCCATAGGAGGTACATCCTCTTCATCCATGTGATCAATATGGAGGAAGGAATTGATCACTTCAGTGTGAATGGAACATCTCTCCCCCTAAATTGTACGAGACCCGTACTCAATAAGAATTTCTTCTCCCACGTCCCTTTTTCAAACTTGCATAGAACTCATAAACCCAATTAGTCACAAAAGAATCAGCAAATGTAACAACATGCATCAAACTTCTTTCTTCTAAGTATCTTACTAATCCCATTGACTCAAATTCAGCAACATCAATCTTTCTTTCAATCAATAATTTCCTATTACTCAACTTAGTAACTTTTTGATCAAAAGTTTCAGCATCCGAATCATCACAAGACTCCTCAAATACACTATCACTTTCATCACCAACAGGAGTTCGATATCGGTACCTTCTTTCTCGTAATCATCGGATTCTTCATTTGATTTCTCCTCGCAGTCATCACTGCTGTCATCTGGATTAGGTCTTTGCGCACTTGTTCCAAAAGATCGGGTACAACACCTGTCCTATTTCTTCTTGGATCTCCTTTCATGCCTCATTTTCAGTTCCACCAGTGGTACATTCTCATCGAGTCACCATCATCAGCTGTCATCATCCTATTCACCATGTTGCATATCGTAATTTTCGAATCCGAGTCGAGAATACCTTAATCGGTTCATTTGCAACTGAACCCATAGTGGGCTTCTTTTTCCTTGATGATTACTGAGTAATAAACCCTTGTAAACACTCGTCCCGATCTCCTTCTTGGTTTAGGAGCAACCAATGGAGGGCTTCTCTTCTTTTTCCCCTTTGCGGCTTTAACAATAGCAGCAAGCTCCATCGATTACGAGTCCTTTGACATTGATGAGTCGGTGTGCTCGAAATGTTCTCCTACTCGGCAAGTGGACTCTTCCCTTTCTTTGGTTTCAAACATCCCCGATGTTGTACTCAAAATTGGAACACACACTTCAACACTGGTTTTTCCTTAGAAAAAAATTTCCAATGTTGCAAATAAATCATTTTCAGTTTTTCTAGCACTTTTAATCACATGTTGATCCATCTTTTCAAAAAGAGTGCATCGTAGTCGCAAACTCGTGCCCCATAGTTACTCAATTGATTTGTGAGCATATTGATGTATCACTAATCACCTTTTGAAAAGAAGACATTGTAGTAGCGAACTCCATGCTCCATAGTTACTCGGTGAATTAGTACATCTTGAGTGCTTTTTCTTTCTAATTTTTTTCAATTGCATTTGAGAAGTGTGAGACCTCTTTATATCTATACAACATCAATTATGATTCAAATTTATTTTTCAGAGGAATTAATTAATCAAGAAAAGTTCAAAATTAACCAAATCACACACTATATCTATGATGTTGTCATATATGTTACAACATTTGTAACAACATCTATCTAACTTTATTTAGATAGTGCACATACCAAGAGATTTCCTAAGGAATGAGAATCTCTCATGGTCAAGAGCTTTAGTGAAAATATCGGCAAATTGATTTTCGGTGGATACATACTCTAACTTAAAAATATTTTTCTCTACTAAATTCCTTATAAAATGATGTCTTATACTAATGTGCTTAGTGAGTGAATGTTGTACTTTGGATTTTTCGAAATATTAATAGCACTTGTGTTATCACAATACACATTTAAAATATCACTTTTAATACCATAATCATGAAACATCTTACTCAACCATAGAAGTTGTGTACGACAACTTCATACCGCGATGTTTTCAGATTCTCGCAGTGGATTGTGAAACATAATTTTGCTTTCTTGTGCCATGAAATCAGATTGTTTCCCAAGTAGAAACAGCCACCACTCGTACTTTTCTCGTCATCTATGTCTCCAACTAAGTCAAGCATCACTATATCCCACAAGTGTGCTATTTGTGTCCTTTGTATACCAAATGTCTAGATCACTTATACCTACAACAAATCTTATAATTCTCTTAACAACATTCAGGTGTGATTTCTTTGGACATGCTTGGTACTGGCACAAACACAAACACTATACATGGATCTATACGGTGTTGGATCAATTTCTTGTCCGGCATTGTTTTTACACAATTTTTGTGTTGATCCTATAGGTGTTTTCATTACCATAGAATTTTCCAAACCAAACATTTTCACCAAGTTTTTAACATATTTGCTTTGTGAGAAGAAAATACCATCTTTTTCTTGTTTGATTTAAATACCTAAAAAGTAATTCAGATCTCCAACCATACTCATTTCAAATGTTGCAGTCATTGCTTCAACAAAATTGTTTAACATTTTATCACAAGTTGAACCAAAAACTATATCATCAACATATATTTGAGCAATTAGTAAATCTTCTCCAGTTTGTTTGATGAATAAGGTATTATTAGCAATTCCTCTAATAAAACCAAATTGCAAAAGAAAGTCAGTAAGTATACCATACCATGCTCTAGGAGCTTGTTTTAGGCCATACAACTCTTTCTTTAGCTTGTAAACATGATCGGGATATTGTGGGTTTTCAAATCCCCTTAGGTTGTTCAACATATACTTCTTCTAACAAAATGTCATTTAAAAATGCAACTTTAACATCCATTTGGTGAAGTTTAATATTAATAAAACATGCAATTGCTAGCAATAATCTAATAGATTCTATCCTAGCAATAGGTGCAAATGTTTCATCAAAATCAATACCTTCAACTTGTGTATACCCTTGTGCAAATAACCTAGCTTTGTTTCTAATAATGTTACTGCACTCATCGATTTTATTTCTAAAAATCCACTTAGTTCCAATGACATTAACATCATCAGCCTTTGAACTAGTGTCCAAATATAATTCTTTTCAATCGATTAAGTTCCTCATGCATAACATTAATCCAATTTTCATCTTTTAATGCTTCAGTAATATTTTTAGGTTCAATTTCGTAATAGTAGCACTCTGCATTAACAACATTGTTAGACCAAGTAGAGTTTTGATGAGTAAAAGATCAATCTAGTCAAGCGAGACAACGTCGAGTGAACAACTCAGTCAAAGTTCGGGTACTAAGCCGATCAGATCGGGTCTAGAGCCGATTAGGTGATCTAGAAATCTAAAGTTACAAGTCATCTCGTAGACAAGCTCAAAACTAGTCATCTGCAGTGAGACGATCATAAAGAGCTCGACGAGGTCAAAACAAGCCGAGTAGAATAAGAAAGGCAAGTCTTCACCAAGTCATTTAGACGAGTAGGAAAAATCAGGTGAGGTCAAGAGCGGTTTTCAAGAATAAGTTTGTTGAGCGGTTTCGGTTTGTTAGAACCGACTAACAAACTAACTATCTTCTGAGACTTATAAATATGTCTAGATTTTATTTTCAATACACTTATGCCAATCTGCTCTTTTCACACTATTCACTATTGAATTCACAAAATATTTTCAAAAGAGGTTTCAAATATTTTCTAAGTGTTTATAGAACACTTCACTTCACATCTTCAAAAACACTTCGTATTCTAGAGTTAGATATTAGAAGTTTAGTTAGTATTCTTGAAGAATTGAAGATCAAGTTGTAAAGTGTAAAGGCTGTAAGTAAGTAAGCGGCTAGTGAAGACCCTTCTTCAAATTTTGGAGAATGAGAGTGGATGTAGGATTGTTATAATCCGAACCACTATAAAACACAGTGTTATTTCTTGCTTTCTTTTAATTTCGCTCAAGTTACAATTTGTTAATTCAAGATTAAATTTCAGAATATTAGCTAAAATCTAAATATCGGCTTTGCTTTTGATCTTGTTAAAAGTTGAGTTTAAAAATTGTTTTCCGTTGTGCTTAATCGATACTTTGAATTGATTTTGAAAAGATATTAAAAAGTCTACAAAATCTATTCAAACCCCCTTTCTAGATTTTGTTCTAGAAGGCTATCTCAAGGTTTTAATCAACTCAACATTCAAGGACCAACAAGTGGTATCAGAGCGGTGTTAAGTTGTTCGATATTGATTTTAGGACTTGAATAAGATTCTGAATTATCTTGATTTTCTTCATTTTCTCCTTTACTACTAACAGGCTACTAATTAGTTTGTGGAGTATTTTGTTCCTTTGTTTCATCATGTCATCGGGGAAAAACAAGAAGTCAAGGAATCATCCCGAATTCTCTATTGAAGATTATGATTACCTTGGAAATTTAGGATGGAGAATCACCTAAAAGCCATTCATGATAGGATGCAAGAGGTTCTTGAGGAAGGACCCATCAAGTTTTATCATGGTGGCAAAAGTGATGGTACTACATTAGTCAAGCAAGAGTTAGGCAGAAAAGAAGAGTTCAAAACTCACTAATGATGAAAGGAAGATTCACAATTTTTATCAAGTTGCAAGAACTGAAATTATTGAAACATTGAGCAAGGATTGGATTGAAAAGGTTAAAAGATGCAAGGCGCCAAAGAAATGTGGGAGACTCTTTGCTGGAATTTGTGAAGGATGCGAGCAGTCAAAGAAAATAAGCTTCACTGTTCTACATACATTTGACACGTTCAAAATGAAGGATGGTGAAACTATAGATCAATTGGACGTGAGACCGACTAATATTGTGAACAAAGCAGCCGATTTGGGTAAGACTTACACCGAGAAATAAATTAACAACAAGGTACTCAGATCCTTGAGCAAAAGATGGAGAGAGAAAGCTAATATTCTCAAGGCAACACAGTAATTTGTCATCAATATCACATCACACTCTTTTCTCTCATCTTAAAGCACTCGGAATATGACATTCACATTAAAGATGAAGAAGATGAGGCAGAGTCATCTACATCCGGAAAAACAGTAGCATTTATTCATCAAGATGAATCTGAAAAAGATCTCTAAAGCATCTGATTTGTCCATAAAAGAAGAAATGGCTCTTTTGTTGAAAAGGTATGAAAGATCAAGATGAAGTACAAAAGAAACAAAAGAGACAGATTAGGTCGAAGGAACTATAGATTAGACAGGATGAAAAGAGCTCGAGATAATGATAAAAAGAAAGATCAGTCAAGAAGTCATAAGTCACCTATCGACGAGGAGATAATAGTCCAAAAACAGACAGAGGAGATATATGCTATACATGCGGCAAACCTGGTCACTAAAGCTATGATTGTCCTCAACTCACTCCCAGAGAGAGAAGAAAAGAGGAAGAAAAGAGATAGAAGGTATGCTGACCGAGAGAGCTCTCCTAGCCGAGAAAGAAGAAGCTCGTGAGACATCATCATCCTCATCTGATTTTGGGTCGATGATGACATATGTCTAATGGCTAAAGAGGTACATTACTATTCATCATCGAGATAATGACTGTGATACCTTATCAAAGCTGATCCCGATCTTATTGATAAACTTTTGAAAGATTTGGAGACTGCTCTATCTCGCTTATAAACAGATAGAGACTGAAAATCTTAATTTAAAGGATCAAATTTCTGATTTAACTAAAGTCAATCAGACTAAGGAAAGTGAGAAACTATACTGTACATTCAAGGGGGAATGTCGATCGAGATGATCACCGGTACCTTGTATGATAAGACAGATAAGTTAGAACAGAATTGAATTCTTTAAAAGTAAAATTTTCAAATATCTATTCTGAGAATGAGAATTATAAGAGGACTAACAGAGAATTAAATCTCAAGTTAGGACTTATGAATAATTCTCAAACCACAATAGATAAAATTTTCAATTCTTCACAAAAGTCTAGTGATAAAAGCTAGATTAGGCTTTGATAGGAGTAAGAAGAATGATCCAATAAAACCTAGAGTTTTTGTTAAAGCAACTAAACCTAAGGTAGAAACTTTATTCAGTCCCTGGAAACCAAAGGAATTAATTACCTCATCCGATACTTCAAAAGAAAAACCGAGACGAGGAAAGTAACTCCTAAGGCTAAACCTAAGACTAAATCAAAGATCTATCCTAGGTATAATAGCTTTGATGGAAGAAGCAAATCTTATCCATTCTTACCAAGATTCAAGGCAATTTCAAAAGATCAATTAAATAAGATTGATCTTGAAAGTCTTATCTTAGTAGATAGATATGGATGCAAGCTTCAATCTATGGTTTTAAGAAATATTGATATTTTTATCCTGGATTCCTAGAAGCCAACTTAACATGAAAGGACCCAAAGTACAAAGGGTACCTAAGCAATAAATTTGTGATTGCAGGAAGACAAGAATATAGTTGATAGAGGAGACATTCTTGAGGTCATCTCGTACATTGATAGTGGTCGCTCCAAGCACATGACCTATGAAAGACGACTTCTCTCTAACTATCAAACCATTGATGGACCTAGAGTGATGTTTGGTGATAACAACTATGGACTTACTAAAGGTGTAGAAACACTAATGATTGGAGATGTTCAAGTACAAGAAGTTTACTATGTGGAAGGATTGAAGCACAACCTACTATCTGCTTCACAATTTTGTGATAAAGGGTTTTGTGTCAAATTTACTCATAATGCATGCTATATTCTAGATGGTATCAATGAAAATATTCTATTAGCCGGAGTTAGACAAGGTAACATTTATGTTGCTAATTTCAAAAGTCATCCTAAAGATACTTGTCTTGTTGCTAAGAGTTCGGATGATTTAAGTTGGGCATGACGCATTTACTTGGTCACTTAAACTTCAAAACTCTTAACAAAATAGCAAGGAAATCTTTAGTTAAAGGACTCCCTGATAAAGTATTTTCAAAGAACCATGTATGTGTTTCTTGTCAAAAAGGAAAACAGACCAAAGCTTCTTTTAAAACAATAAGTAGTACTTCTTCGTAAAGGATTAGGAACTTCTTCATATGGATCTGTTTGGTCCAAGAACTCCTCTCGGCTTTAGTGGAAGAAAATACACCTTAGTAATTGTTGATGACTTTTCAAGATTTACTTGGGTTATTTTCTTGTACAAAAAGAATGTGACTATGACTAAGATTCCGAATTCCTTAAAAAGATTCAAAATGAAAAGGGATTAAATATTGTTAAAATTAGAAGTGATAAAGGTACTTGAATTTCTAAATAAATTGATTTCTAACTACTGCATTAAGAATGACATAGCTCAGAAACATCTGCAGAAGGACTCCACAACAAAATGGAGTTGTTGAGAGAAGAAACGAGACCTTGAAAGAGGCGGCTAGAACAATGTTATCGAATTCAACACTCCTCATAGGTTTTGGGCGTAAGCGGTGAATGCAGCTTGCTATGTTCAATATAGAAGTCTCGATTGTCAAGGATAAGTGTAAAATTCCCTATGAAATTTGGAAGGGAAGATCTCCCAAAATTTCATATTTTCATATATTTGGTTGTAAATGTTTCATACACAATAATGGGAAATTTCAATTAAAAACCTTTGATGCCAAGATAGCAGATGGGATATTCTTGGGATACTAATCTATATCAAAGGCATAGAGAGTTTTTAATAAGACAACCTTGTGTGTAGAAGAAACACCCCATGTGGTATTTGATGAATCTTCTTTTGAGTTTGATAAGACAGGGGACATCACAAAGATATCGATGATCCGGATCGATGACTATCAAAGGATCAACCATAAAATTCTACAATCAAGAATCGATTCGGATGAAGAGGAAGAATCGGACAAAGGAAAGGAACCTGAAAGAACTTCCTCAGCGGTGATCTACCAACCGATCGCACGACCAACGACACATCGGTGATCGGACATCACCGATCGTAGAGTTATCGTAAGGTAATATAGAATCATCTGAAATAAATAATTCAGACAAGACACCATCTACCGTAAAAGATAAAGGTAAGAAAGTAATGTCATATCACTCACTGAGATAATTGAAGATTTAGACTCTGGTGTCCAGACGAGGACCCAACTAAATCAAGATTGTATGTTCATTGCTATGTGTCATTACTTGAACCTAAATCAATTACGTAAGCTCTAATCGATTCCAATCGGATTAATGCCATGCAAGAAGAACTAAATCGGTTTCAAAGACAAGATGTGTGGGAGCTTGTTGAAAGACCTCATCATCAAAAAGTCAATGGAACTAAATGGGTCTTTAAAAACAAGAGGGATGAAAACAATATTGTGGTTAGGAATAAGGCCGACTAGTTGCTCAAGGTTATTCACAATCGAGGGTATTGATTATGATGAAACCTTTGCACCGGTAGCTCGTCTGGAAGCCATAAGATCTTTTTAGCCTATGCTGTTTTTAAAAGATTCAAAGTTTTTCAAATGGATGTTAAGTCAGCTTTCTTAAATGGAATCCTAGCCGAGGAAGTTTATGTAGAGCAACCCCTGGCTTTGTCAAAGGAGACAAGGTTTATAAACTAAGGAAAGCTCTATATGGACTTAAACAAGCACCAAGAGCTTGGTATGACACCTTGTCCGATTATTTAATTCAAAATGGTTTTGTTAAAGGTAGAATTGATAGAACTCTCTTTAGAAAAGAGTTTGGTTGTGATCTTTTGTTAGTTAAAATTTATGTTGATGATATAATTTTTGGATCAACTAACATATCTTTATGTGAAGAATTTAGTAGTCTTATGAAAAGCGATTTGAAATGTCCATGATGGGAGAAATGACATATTTTCTTGGACTTCAAGTCAAGCAGACAAAGAAGGGAATATTCATCAACCAAGCCAAATATACAAAGATCTTATTGAAAAATATGGAATAGGTACCAGCTTGAGAAGCTAAGATACCTATGATGACAAATTTTTCAATGGATCCGCATTTAAAAGGAGAAGACACCGATCAAACCGAGTATCGAGGTCTTATTGGTTCTTTATTATACTTAACTGCTAGTAGACCTGATATTTCATTTGCGGTTGGAGTCTCGTGCTCGATTTCAAGCTAATCCTAAGAAAAGTCATCTTGAACCAAAGAAAGAAAATCCTCAAGTATTTGAAAGGAACAAGAATGTTGGATTGTGGTATCCGGTGATGACAACTTTGGTATCTGGATACTCGATTCGGATTTTGGTGGGTGTAAGATAGATAGAAAATCTACATCCGGTACTTGCCAATTTCTTGGAAGTAAGCTGATTTCATGGTTGTCTAAGAAACAAACCTCTGTAGCTACTTCCCACAATCGAGCCGAGTATACGGCAAATGGAAGTTGTTGTTCACTGATCTGGATAAGTCAACGGCTAAGGGACTATAATATTATCACCAAAGATGTACCTATCTTTTGTGATAGTAATAGTGTCATAGCTATTACTCGTAACCAGTCCTTCATACAAGATGCAAGCATGTAGATATCGAGACACCACTTCATCCGAGACCATGTAGAAAAAGGAGATATCGACTTGAGAAGATCTTGACCGACTTTCAAAGAGCAGACATCTTGACAAAACCACCGCAGAGACGGGAAATAAATTGAAGGCTGAAATGTTTGTAGATTTTGAGACTACAAATGACAGAGAATCTAGAGAAATTATCAATCGTTGGAAGCTTCAAGGTTATGGGGATTTTGTTCGTTCAAATCTCCACCGAACAAAGCTGCTGATTTCATCGGAGCAGAATTCCTCGCAAGAAGTGAGTTTACGGAAAATGGCTTCAAAACAACTGTCGAAGGTACTCAATTGGAGTATTCAAAGGAGAACGTTGCAAGGATTCTCGGATACTTCCATGGAAGGGGTTAATCCTCTGTTATATAAGGAAAAGCGATTGGGAAGAATCGTTTGATTTGTTTGCTAAGGTTACATACAGGGGAGTGAGGAGAGAATTGAAGAAACATATGTTGAGGAGAAGGTTTAGGCTTCTAATAACGATTGTAACTAAGTCAATCCTAGGAGATCAAAGCTCCCATGATGGAGTGACGAAGTCACGATTGTGTTGCATGAGAGCCATTGTTGATGGAGTTCGGGTAGATTGGGTAGACTTGTTGTTTAGGAGGATGAAGGAGGAGAAGCTGAGATTGTTATTCAACCCAACTCGATGGAGATTGGACAGTTACCTCGACTGTAAGTCTATTCAATAAAATCACCGTGTTAATGGCAGGGTTGAATAAAAGGTATGAGATAAGGGAAGGCTTAAAGAAATATTCTAAGCAAAAAGGCTTGCTAACTAAGGATGAAAGGATTGGAGGGTTGCACGACTCGGATGATGAGTCGAGAGGATGCTCAGAGGCAGAGGGAGCGGCTAGCGATTGCGGTGGTACAAAGGCCAAGGCAGTGAACCTCAACCAAGCAGCAGAAGTTGCCGTACCAGGCTGAAGCTCAACCAACCGAGGTTCCTACTGTTGTGGAAGTAATGTACATGAGGAGGCAAGAACTTCGTGAGGTCCCCAACAAGGAGGAGGTCAAGGAGGAGGCTGGTCGGGGCCGCAGATAGGGTACCGATGGCTGAGCCATCTACCGGCCAGCCAGGATGAGGATTACGATGAAGATAATCAATTTATTCTTTAGAGGAGGTCCTCCAGGGACGTCTGAATCATCGCGGCTCTGGTCATCGGATGGAAGTCTCTACCCTCTGCCGGAAGAAATGCAGGTCTTTGGAAATCCCGGCCGAGGTTGCACACTGGATGTTCCAGCCTCTCCAGCCAAGGAAGTCTGTACTTTCACCCATCCAAGAGGAAGGTACTACTCCATCTCTCTCTCCCTCCAAATCTCCACCTGCAATGAAGAGGTGTGCCGGGCAGCACCTCCGAGCCTCAAAAGCCACCACGGTTGTCCCATATAGTCCAAACCTCATCCGAAACCATACCCATCACCACTCAATCTGAAATCACCCCCACTACCACCCAACCTCGAAACTACCCTCATCCCCACCATCTCTCCACAAATAGAGCCACCCACTACATCCACCCCCACCCCATCTCGAAACTCAACACTTCACACCACCAGAAATAGACATCACCTCATATCCCTTTTTAGAAGACATTCGGATGAGCTCCCGTTCCTCAACCACAAATTTCGAACTTCACACTCCTACCTCTTCTTCTTCCGAGTCCTCATCTCGAGGATGAGGAAAGTGACTTAAGCCCCACATCAGCCATCACTTCCATAATTGCCCAAATGGAGAGGAAGATGAAGCGAGGCCTTTGAGAAGAAGCTCCAGAGAAGGACAAAGAAGATGGTGAAAGTAGTCACCGAAGCAATGATCATGAACATGCGGGAAGTAGAGGTAAATCTTACCGAAAAGATTACTTCTATAACTAAATATGTTCTTCTTGAGAAGGTGACAATGCATGGAGGAGGAAGTTAAAGGGCTGAAATCGCAAGTGTCTGAATACAACTCCATAGTGGTGGACTCATTGGCCTTGGACAAGTCGACTTCAAGGCTAAATGCAATGATCTGGAGATGAAGATGACTACCTTGGCTGATGAAGTCAAAAAGGGGGAAAAGGAGGTGAAGGAAAGAGAGTTGGCACTCACAATGTGTTAGATGAGACTAAGAGCAAGGTCGACGTAAAGGCTAGCACAGTGAGTTGGAGGCAACAGAGAGGAAGCTCGCATTAAATCGGATGAGTTGGCTGCACTTCACCGAGGGTCAGCCAACTTGAGGAGGCGCCAAGGAAGATGAGGAGAGGAGGCGGAAAGAAGAATAAGAAAGGATCGCTCAGTCGACGAAATTAAAAGAATCTCGAGACGAAAGCAAATTGAGGTGAAAGGGAAGGGAAAGGGAAGATGATTGAGAAATCTGCTCCAGCCCAAAGTTCTAAGTCCTAAGCTCACAATTTCGAGAAAAGGAAGAGGGAGTCTCGACTACTCTAACTTGCCTCAAGAACAGATCACCGGATCATGAGAGAGCAGACTTTCTATGGAGAAAGAGAAAGGAAAAAGCTCAAGAAGAAGAGCAAAGGACTGGAGATGAGGTGGAGCAGAGACGTAAGGAAATGGGAGATGAAGGAGGCGGATGAAGCCGAGTTTAGGCCCTATCACAGGACACTCAATACGCCAAAGGTCGTTGCCGGGCAAACTCTTCAAGGAATATAAAGAAAAGAATTTGGACGCCGATGGATGTATCATTGGTACATCCTGAAGGGTCTGATTCACAGAGTCGGACGAGGACCTGAAGTGGCATGAGTGGATAGAGAAGGAGGACAAAGATCTATATTAGAGGCTGCTGGTGGAAGCGCATGTTCTTCAATGCAGATCTTTGTACTCCGGCCTATGAGAAAGGAAGGCCCAAGACCAATCCAGACGGCTCGATTGACATGAACTGGATCAAAGGCATCATAGCCAAAGCCGAGGTTGAGTCTCGGGTTGAAAGACGAAGAGGAGCTTAAGAAGCCGAGGAAGAGAGTCTTTACAGTTGGCCATTCCTGAAGCCAATCGGTGGGGAATCCGATAAAGGATCTTTTCTCTTTTCCTTATCTTTTTATTTTTTGATCATTGTAAATCAGCAAATATATGAATGAATATATCTGAACATTTGTGATTTACTTGTCTTATTTTCTTAAAGTTTTTTTCTCGCTTTAAGAAAAAGCTTAAAATTTTTCTAAGTACAAGTCATCTCGAGAAATTTATCTTCTCGGAATAAAAAAAAATTCAAAATTTTTTTCTAAGTTTAAAATGGTTTTAAAATCTAAGACTCAAAAGTTTTTAAGTCTAAATTTTTTTAAGTACTTTGTGATAATTGAATCGATTAAAAGTTTAAATGTGTGCCTTTGATATATCTATTTGATTAATCTTGATTAACTCTAAAACTAACTTCACTGTGAGTGTGTCTCTTTCTTGTAGGTTTTAACTTCATCAAAAAGGGGGAAATTGTTAGACCAAGTAGAGTTTTGATGAGTTAAAAGATCAATCTAGTCAAGCAGACAACGTCCGAATGTACTTTCAGTCAAAGTTCGGTACTAAGCGGATCGACTGGATCTAGAGCCGATTAGGTGATCTCGAAATCTAAAGTTACAAGTCATCTGTAGACAAGCTCAAAACTAGTCATCTGCAGGAGACGATCATAAAGAGCTCGACGAGGTCAAGACAAGCTAAGTAGAATAAGAAAGACAAGTCTTCACCAAGTCACCGCAGACGAGTAGGAAAAATCACCCGAGGTCAAGAGCAGCTAAGAATAAGTTTGTTGAGTTCAGCTTGTTAGAACCGACTAACAAACTAAGCTGTCTTTCGTACTTATAAATATGTCTAGATTTTATTTTCAATACACTTATGCCAATCTGTTCTTTTCACACTATTCACTATTGAATTCACAAAATATTTTCAAAAGAGGTTTCAAATATTTTCTAAGTGTTTATAGAACACTTCACTTCACATCTTCAAAAACACTTCGTAGTCTAGAGTTAGATATTAGAAGTTTAGTTAGTATTCTTGAAGAATTGAAGATCAAGTTGTAAAGTGTAAAGACTCTAAGTAAGTAAGCAATAGTGAAGACCCTTCTTCAAAGTTTGGAGAAGGAGAGTGGATGTAGGATTGTTATAATCCGAACCACTATAAAACCCGGTGTTATTTATCGCTTTCTTTTAATTTCTCGTTCAAGTTTCAATTTGTTAATTCAAGATTAAATTTCAGAATCTTAGCTAAAATCTAAATATCACTTTGCTTTTGATCTTGTTAAAAGTTGAGTTTAAAAATTATTTTCCATTGTGCTTAATCGATACTTTGAACCGATTTTGAAAAGATATTAAAAATCTACAAAATCTATTCAAACCCCCTTTCTAGATTTTGTTCTAGAAAGCTATCTCAAGGTTTTAATCAACTCAACATTTAGGGACCAACAAACATTACAAAGAGAAGACATACATTTTGATCTTACCAAATCTGCATGCTCTTTTGAACTTACTTTCCTTCCGGTTTGCACACCAACCGAAGCATCACCAATGATCTGTCTTTGTGGATGATTTTTGGTTATACGACTAAATGGATTTAGCTTTAGTGTATACCGATTGTTCTCGAGATGAATCTCGAAGTTTCAGGGATGTTGTACCAGATGTTGTAACATTTGGTGACACATTCTCTCGATTTCAAATGATTATCTTGAACTTCGTAACATTAGACACATCTTCATCATCATTGTCATCCTGTAAGCTTTTTATCATCATTAAACACAACATTAATGATTCTTGAACAGTGTTAGTTTTAAGGTTAAAAATTCTATAGGCTTTACTATTTCTAGAATAACCTAAGAAAAAACATTTATCACTTTTGAATCAAACTTGTGAAGTTGATCCCTATAATTAAGAAAATAACACACACAACCAAACACATGAAAATATTTCACATTTGGTTTTCTATTGTTCGTAATCTCATACGAAGTTTGATTAGAACCAGATCTCAGAAAGACTCTATTAGAAATATGACATGATGTATTCAATGCTTCACCCAAAATCTCTTAGCAAGATTTTTAGATGTAAGCATGACTCTAGCCATTTCTTGTAAAGTTCTATTTTTCCTTTCGCAATCCCATTTCGTTGTGGGGATTTAGGTAAAGAAAACTCATGCAATATACCTTTTCTTTCACAAAAATCAGTAAACATGCTATTTTCAAACTCCCTACCATGATCGATCTAATCCTCGTTAACTTTTAAGTTGTAAACAGCTTTTAAATCTTTTGTAAAGAATTTTAAAAGCATTAAAAGCTTCCGACTTTTCTCTCAAAAATTCAATCAATGTATACCGTGAGTAGTCATCAACCACAACAAGTGAGTATTTCTTACCACCAATGCTTTCGGGCCATTGGACCCCTCGTATCCATATGTCGTAATTCAAAACAGCGATGTGTCGAACAATTTGATAATATTTTGTGCGACATTCTTACATGCTTACCTTTTTGGCATGGACCACATACAATAGTATTTTCAAACTTCGCTTTAGGCAATCCTAGCACACTTCTGTTTTAATCGAGCTTTCTTATGTTCCTATAATTTGTATGTTCCAATCTTTGATGCCATAAGACATTTTCATCATGTTTTGCCAAATTACACACGTTTTTGTTCCCAATTAAATAACAATTGTCTGTTGACCTATTACTACCATCAAACATTCATTATTTTTGTCAAGAACATAACATGAGTTTTTGTCAAATTTTACATACAAATCATCATCACATAATTAACTTATACTAATCAAATTAGCAAAGAAGCCATCAACATGCAAAACATTTTTCACCTTAGGAAAACCTTCAACATTTAAAGTTCATTTTCCAATGATTTTCCCTTTAGTACCACCACCATATGTTACGGTTCCAACATTAAAAGATTCATATTCAGATAAGAAGTTGATTTGACCGGTCGTATGTCTAGGACAACCACTATCAAAATACCATAAACCTCGGTACACGTGCTTTCAGAGAAGAGTAAACCATGTTACGCATAACTTTATCCTTCTTTTTAGAGACTGTCTTTGACACATGTTGCTTAGAATGTGATGGCATTTTAGACTATATTTTAGCATCTTTCGTATCTTTCACTCTTTTCAAACAAAGAAGGGACGAATATGACCAATTTCATCACAATAATGACACACATACTTCTTTTCGCTTGTTTCTTCTTGTTAGTCTTTGTTTGAGCCTCAACTTTTACCTTGGTATCAGCTTTGGCTTTCACAAATTTCACAGACTCTCAAACATAGAAGATGTTTCATTTTTAAATCCTAAACCAAATTTATTAAATCGGTCAATTACTAGAGCATCATTCATATCGTATGAACTTTTGGTATATTTCTTAAACTTAAAGATGTTCCTTTCAGCTTCCTCTTTTAGTTTAGAAATTTCCAAGTCTCTTCTCGTAAGTTCGATTTCTAGTTTAGTTAATGCTTTCTTTCAAATCATCATTCTCTTTAGTTAAAGACTTTAGAGATTGATCTTGTTCAAGACATTTGTCTACTAAATTTTTATAGTGATTCATCAATTCTTATTTCTTCTAAGTGTTATCTCGCTTCATCAACACACCCAACAAAACTATTCAAATCTGGAGAATTTGATCTGATGTTGCTTCGGATGTTGCAACATCTCGATGCAACATCTGAGCCGAGTCATCCAGATCATCATCTAGAGAGTCATCATAATTAATTTTAGCATAAAAAGCAAGTTCCTCGCTTTTTGAATCATCATTTTCATCATCCGAGTCATCACTTAAGGTAGCATTAAAATTCAATTTTCTCCTAAGTCCGGTATTTGCACACTCATTTGCATAGTGTCCAAATCCAGTGCATGCATCACACTTAATGATTTTATGTATTCAGATCATGCCTTGGTTTACTACCTCTTTCAATTTGTCTTGATTGACTCGATCTCTCCTTCTTTCGAGGGTAGGTATTGTGTTGATTTGGTTCTTTGGTTGGATATTCCCTCGATCTGTAGGAGTTAAACTTCTTTGTCGGCGGGCGATGTTGTGGATTGTTACAACATAGGTCCGTCACATCCTCACTGAATCAATCTCAATAACAAAAGATTGATTTTCATCATTTGTGGATGTTTATCCTTTGTAAACAACAACCTTCTTACCATCATTCTCTTCTCGGTTGGATGAAGTTGATCTCATAGGTCTTAAGAATGCTTATTAGCTCATTATGACTTAACGTATCTCTCGTCCTTCGCTTCTTCAAGAGCACAAATTTTTGCATCAAATCTTTTAGGAACACAACGTAAAATATTATGCACTAACTTGGTATTAGAGATAGGATCTCCAAGCGGTTGAGCTTCATTGGCAATCTCCGTGACACGTTCATTGTAAGATGAAATGGTTTCATCTTCCTTCATTCTCGTGTTCTCGAACTTCGTGCCTAGCATTCATAGTTTGGATCTACGAATACTATCAAACCCTTCACAATGCTCTTGTAAATGATCCCAAACCTCTTTTAGATCACGCTTAGATATGATCTTGAACATAATCATATCAATCGAGACAAAAATTGCATTTAAGGCTTTAGAATTGTAACTAGCAATTGTGCTTTCATCATTTGTCCAATCTAGCTTCTTGTTTGACTTGAGTTTCTCCTTCATTATCAGGCTGAATTCTAGGGGCTGTCCATCCGTAAAGAACACTCCTCCAAGCACGTTCATCAATGGATTATATACATCCACATCCTTGGCTTCCAATAGGCATAGTTTGTTCCATCAAGAACAGGAGGTCTAATAGATCGACAGAGTGGATACTCCATTGCAAAATAAAAAGACACACTAAAATACAGGATCTAAACTTAGTACCATCAAGTTTTAGGCTCGTGCCAACCGAAAGTGTGCGTCTAGTGTAAAACAAAATGATGTTGTACCGAATGTTATGGCATGCACTACAACATCTAAATATCATAATGTAAAACAGAGGAAGACTAACACTACAATGCAAACGAGTAACATTTTCATAGACTTGTTAATTAAAGTCTATAATGCCTTCGCGAAACGCTTCACTAAATCGAGAAGGTATACAAAAGTTTGCGTAAAGAGTTTCCAAGACAGTAACCTTTACAACGGAAATAAAGACTCAATATCACCTATTGACTCTTAAAAGGCTAAGTGTAGTATTACAAAATATTACACCGTCGAAAGTAAATCAAAGTATCAAAGGCATCTACGCTAATGACACTTCAAGATACCTATGTTGCTAAACGAGGTAACATGCGCAAGTAGCAACGTAAAGGGAGAATAACGGTCCTATCTCTTGGATGCACTAACGCACTCAACAATTGATATTTGGATATTCTTTACCATTGTTGAAGTCCTCGATCTTCTATTTATAGTTGTCCTCGGCTTCAACCATAGATCTTTGTAGATGGATCTAAAAAACTCCAAAATAACTTCCCTTAATTCTCTCACTTAACCGTCCATGTAGATAGTTGATTTCGTGGCTTTACTCCCGCAACCGCATGATTTAGGTCCTTCTAAATCTCTCTGGAATTAGTCTTGAATCTAGATCCTTGTAGTAGATTCTCGAATCATCCTCAATGTTGCACTTGATGTTACGGATCCACGGTAATATTTGACTAAGTCTTCATTCCAAATCCTTGTAGAATGTTCTAGTGATTGTAGGATTCCTGCAAGCGGTATTAAGATCAATCAAGTATATTAAACCCAAGGGAATTAGTATGATCGTGAGGCCCTAAGAATACAAGTTATTGGCGACTATTGTAGCAAGATGAGTTTTGGCACTAAACACTACATGACACGACCACCTTTTGACAACCTGCACATAAACACTAATTTAACAAGAAAAGTGAGTTGTGAATAATTTTACGAGGAAATGACTCGTGCGCACGTGCGACTTTTTTTTCCTTTTTAAAATCCTTAACAGAAAGACAATTGAACACTTCTTAACGTGACAAGAAGGACTCTTAACATCATATACAAAACTTTATAAAATACACGCCTACGGTTTGACCCAACAGTCGTCATCTATGTACACACCACTCAAACCCCGCAGAGCCGCATGCCTTGTCCAAAGAGGAACCACAACGTCACAAATCATCAATTTAAGCGTAAATTATGCATGATGCGATGTTTAGTTCGAAAACCTCCCAATGCACAAAGCATTCTCATTAAAATCATCAATTTATTTATTTATTAAAACACTCGATAGTGATACCGACTCACTACTATGCTCAATATTAACATATCATATGAGACGGTGGCCCACTCTAGCTAGCATACGCCAGTTCTCCCTGGTCGCCTTAGCTCCTAGGTCGCCCTTCCACCGACGGTGGCCCACACTAGGTAGCATACGCCGGTTCCTCTGGTCGCCCGAACTCCTAGGTCGACCCTTCCGTTGTCACACATTATCATACCACGACGGTGGCATACTCTAGGTAGCATACGCCTGTTCTCCCCGATCCCCTTAACTCCTAGGTCGCCCTTCCGCCGACGGTGGCCCACACTAGGTAGCATACGCCGCTTTTCTCTCGGTCACCCGAACTCCTAGGTCGCCCTTCCGCCGACGGTGGCCCACTCTAGGTAGCATACGCCGATATTCTCTCGGTCGCCTTAACTCCTAGGTCGCCCTTCGTTTTCACACATCATCATACGAGACGGTGGCCTACTCTAGGTAGCATACGTCAGTTCTCCCCGGTCGCCTTAACTCCTAGGTCGCCCTTCCGCTCTCGATGTATAACTAGTGATCAAATGCTTCAAATATAATTTCATGTTAATGCATGATATGCATGATGCAATTCAAAGATATACACACAGTAGAATCACATGCTCGTAACACCATTTCTATTTCGTAATAATCATATAAATTCACAAATTTATTTAACGATTATCATTGAACTCACAGTTCATTCGCAACAATTGAATTCGGTGGCCTACTGCAGGTAGCATACGCCGATTCCCTCTGGTCGCCTTAACTCCTAGGTCGCCTATTCTGTTTTCACTTTGAAATCCCCTAATTCATTTTTAATCACTCGCCTAATTCATTTCTACTCACAACTCACCAATTCAACCACCCTATCCATTTCTATAATAATCACGTAACTCAAAAGTTCATTTCATAATAATCATGGAACTCATAGGTTCATTCAAAGAATATTTGAACTCACAAGTTCAATCCAACAACAACCGAACTCATAGGTTCAATTCAACAATAATTGAACTCACGGTTCATTTCAACAATAACTCGAACTCACAGTTCAATCCATAAAAATCACCGAACTCACCGATTCACCACATCAATTATTGAGCTCACGTGATCTTTTCACGATAAATAACAATATCAAATATCAAAATTTGTATATTCACATATCATTAATTAAACGTAATTGAATTCACAAATTACTCTATTTATACATTGTAGTCACAAATAAATTTCTACTTACCTCAAGTCCACAAATCGTTGCTAAATCAAACTCTTAAACCCTCCTATCACCTTTCACTATCAAATAAAAATAATTATTAATGATTTGAAAATAGAGTTTTATTCTACTCATCACGAGCTTCAAAACGGTATAAAATTTGTCGATTGACGAAATCGAAAACTTCTCTAAACGCTTCAGGATCTCGCACGATAAGGTCCTCTCTCTCTCTCTCTCTCTCTCTCTCTCTCTCTCTCTCTCTCTCTCTCTCTCTCTCTCTCTCTCTCTCTCTCTCTCTCTCTCTCTCTCTCTCTCTCTCTCTCTCTCTCTCTCTCTCTCTCTCTCTCTCTCTCTCTCTCTCTCTCTCTCTCTCTCTCTCTCTCTCTCTCTCTCTCTCTCTCTCTCTCTCTCTCTCTCTCTCTCTCTCTCTCTCTCTCTCTCTCTCTCTCTCTCTCTCTCTCTCTCTCTCTCTCTCTCTCTCTCTCTCTCTCTCTCTCTCAATATGTTTCCAGGCATGAAAGTTGATATTGGGAGTATATCACTCCCACCGCCTCAATTTGCTTCTTAGCGAAGCTTTCTATTTTTTTATTTATTTATTTTTATAATTATTTAATTTTTTTCTTTCCTTTATCTACTTATAAGTGTACTAGCTTAAGTTATACATATATATGTACGTACCATACACATACTACACATATATCATTAATAAAACAATTAATATTATAATTAATTTAATTAAAGCCACTAATAATTATATAATTTGTATTACTACTCAAACACCATGAAAATCTCAATCACTTATAAATAAATTTTCTCACCACTAGACATATAAAGGCATATATAATTAATTCAATATCTCAAAGCACAATAAAATAATGCAAGATAAAATAATTCAAAATCACAAGTAGCACATAATTAATTAAAAATGCACTCAATGCATAAAATATATTGATCAATTAGTAATGAGAAACTCGGGTATCACAATTATAATTAATTTTCACGTTAACACTAGAGGTAGTAACAATTGAGTAGTACAAAAAGAATTAAATAAAATCTTATAATAAAGTTAATTATTGTCTCACCACTATGTAGGTAAAATATATATTTAATACAATATTTAAAACAAGATAAAATAGTATGAGATTACAAGTAGCACACAAATAAAGAATTTCATGAAGTATATTGACTTATGAGTAGTTGACACTTAATTTATTTATATTACTTTAAATTTAACAATTTAGTAGAAGTTTATGACTACTAATTCAATAAAATATCATATATTTAAAACTTAAGGAGTAAAATGAAAGGAATTATAAATAAATAACGTGTCACTCATATAAGTTAATAAAAATGAGTAAATTTTATTGGTAAATAACTAAAGAGAGTAGGATATCACACTACAATATAATTGCAATAATTAAAATTCTAATACTATACAAGCAAATGATCAAACACCTAATATGCAAACACAATTAACTTGGTTTCAATGGGGGATTGGGGTGCTCGGATAATATCCATCAAGGAATCAATGATCAACAAGCTATGATTGTATCAAATTGCAAATCAATCAAGATAGTATGATTGTATCAAATTGCAAATCGATCAAGATAGGAAGCATAAACCATCATGCAATTAATCACTCCATTAACTACACAACGCCTAATGTGAGTATTCTAAGTACTTCTAATCACAATTAAGAAGAATCCAATTCATACATTCATACACAATTATAACCCGATTAATCACAGATCACGTTAGCTCAACTCTCGCCTATTGCTAGGATGATCAAATATTAATCTAAAGAGATAATTTTGCATGTAGCACAATGAGAATCACAATTAGGAAGCAATCTACTCAATTTATCAACAATTCTCAACAATCATAGCATAAGGCAATCACATCATCCCCAATTTCAATTATTCCTAGCACAAGATGATTAGCCCATGGTGCTAAGAGCAAAAGCCATGGGTAGAAAATCTAAGAAAGCAATTAAGAAACTAATCAACACAAACAAGGAATTAAGTAGAAGAATATCACCAATTGGCTTCAATGATAAAAAATAAAAATGTGTGAGTCTTCACAATATCTTGAATTACAACTTGAAAATGTAAAACTAATGGATCAAATCAATAATCTAAGGTACAAATGCTTGAAATCAATTTAAATCTAAGAATCTAATTGATTAGGGTGAATTATTACATGAGTTTTGAGGGATTTAAATGCATAATTTGATGAAAAGTATTACCGTTTAAGCTTAAAAGTATAGAGTATCACTTCTTGTGATTAAAAGTATTAATAATGCATTTCGTGTGGTTTTTATCTCGTTTTCAGTAGTTTCAAGTGGAATTTGACGAAACAGATAGTACCGGGATTCATATGGCGACGAGACGAACGTGTAGGGCGAAAATGGGGGTCGGAGGTGCGTATCGGACCTAAAAATTCCCGGGCTCGACCTTGGTCGAGCTTGGGAAGCCTCGAGTTGAGGGATTGGCCAGATTTAAAAACCTGATTTTGAACCATCCTCAAGTCGAGGCCCGGCCCTCGAGCCGAGGGAGGAGCCAAGCCTCGAGTCGAGGTTCAACCCTCGAGTCGAGGCGTATTTTTCAGAATTGTGTTATTTTTCATCCAATTGGAGCACGACACGTGGCAAGGTGGTTATATACATATATATACATGAAGATACACGATTTTCATAGCAATTTTGGGGTTTTGATCAAGAGGGAGAGAAGAAGATCAAGAACACACACTTTCACACACACATAGCTAGGGTTTCGATTTATTCTTTAATTTAGACGATCGTCGGATGTTTTCTTTATGCTTGGACGCCAATTAGGTGATATTCATCCTTTAATTTCAGTTCTCTTGATTCAATTTCTTGTTATGACATTCAGTTATTCAATTAATTTCATGGATTCAATTTCTTTAATTATGATCAACAAAAATCCTAGTGCTAGGATGCATATGGGTGATTGATCTTGTGAGAAATTCTTATGGGTGATTTTGATTGTTGATTAATTGATTGGATTGATGAGGTTTGATTGATTTATTTATTTAATTAATTTCTAATTCCATGCATAGTTGTTTAATTATTGCAAGGAGACTGGTATTTAAATAACTCATTTGGGTGAGGGAATTAATTGGGTAATTAGAGTTAATATTGGGTTAACGCAAGGAGACTTGATTAATTCCATTAGAAATACATCAACTCCACATTAATTGCTAGGATTAGTAGTTGAGTGATTAGTAGTATCGAAGGAGACACGCTAGAGGAACCTATTGACTCGTGCTTTAGCCCGGGAGGAAAGGGTGACTTAGTCCTCTCAAACTTTTGAGCTTAAATCGTAGCGTAATCCCTAGGCTTACCAAGTACGGAATTATTGTTTGATTAAAAGTTTGTTCTTATTAATTAATTAACATGATAAATGCTCATTTGCATTCGTCGCATGATTGATTTCCATTTGTTAATAAGCACCCGAGCACGCCTTTATTATTGATTGAATTTCGTTGTTAGTAGAATTTAGTTATTTGATTAGTTAATTATTTGCATAAAACCAATTGATCTTATTATAACACTTGTGCTATAATTGCGAATAAATTAGTAAATTTAGGGCTATCTCACACTTGATTTCCGTGGATCGATAATTTAATCGGGTAACTTACTATCTACACGATCCCTTTACACTTGAAGGGTGAGTGTTGGCTTTTAAGCCTATCAAGTTTTTGGCACCGTTGCCGGTGAATCGATGTTTGAGATAACTTAGATTGAAAGTTGAATGTAGTTGATATCGCCTTTTATTTTAGTTTTATCTTGTTCTTGCTTGCCTAGTGAGAATTTGATACTTGGTTGTTTTCTAGGTGTGTATGAACACAAGATCACGTGGAATTGAACCAATTCCCTTGAACTTGGAGATCGAAGGCACCGCAAGGAGAAACCGAAATCGTCAAAGGGCTCAAGCTCGAGCAAGAGAAAGAGAACGTAAAATGGAGAACAACGACAAAGATGCGGTCGAAAGGAGAGAGAATGGAAGAGCAAATCAAAGAGAGCCTCCTAGAGAGAATCCAAGGGAAAGACCAATCCGGGAGTATTTTGAGCCTCCAGTCCAAATCCACTATGATAGGATAGCTCATCCACCATTGACGGCTAACAATTTCGAGATCAAGCTAGCATTGCTGCACATTTTCCAAAGCAAGCAATTCGGTGGAAATCCCAAGGAGGACCCGAATCGTCATATTGCTCAATTCCTTGAGTATGCCGATACGGTGAAGATGAATGGAGTGACCAAGGATGCATGGAGAGCTCGTCTCTTCACATTTACTTTGAGAGACCGAGCCAATGATCGGATTGCCTCTTTACCACGAGATAGCTTGGGTTCTTGGGAAGAATTGAGTAAGAAATTTCTCTTGAAATTTTTCCCACCTTCCATGACTCTCCAATGTAAGACGTTGATTGCTCAATTCCATCAAATGGAGGAGAATATACATGAAGCTTGGGAGAGATTTAATAGCTTATTTCGGAAGTGCCCTCAACATGGTTTTGTAGATGAGCAAATTGTAAGTTTCTTTTATTATGGTCTTGATCCTCCATCTCGAAGAATTCTTGATTCGAGTGCGGGTGGATCACTCTTTGACAAGTCCGGAAGAGAAGCTAAGGAGTTGATAGAGAACATAGCTTGCAATACCGCAAGTTGGCTAACCGAGAGAAGGGGTCACTTCAAGATTGCTCAAGTAGAAGAGAATGAGACGTTGAAGGTGCTAGCCGATGCGGTTCAAAAGTTGGCTACAAAAGTGGATGGGATACTAGAAAGTGGCATGAGAAGTGGAATGGGGGGTGGTAATGAAGCTCATCAAGTGGTTAATCATGTGGAAGAGGTATGCTATATGGGAAGACCATCATATCCTCAAGGAAACTTTCAAGGTAATCACTTCCCCTAACCAAGTCCCTTCCCAAAATTACCAAAATTGATATCCCAACAATCCTCCACCAAATTTCCAAAACCAAGCCTCTCAACCACATCCATATCCTTCAAACAACCCTCTATATAATGCCAACTTTAGAAGGCATGAGAACTTATCATACTCAAACCCAAAAGCCGCCCTTACATTGCCTCCGGAATTGATTCGGGTGCTCGTGCTCCCAACAATGAGGGAAGCCAAGCCTTGAGGATTTGCTCACAAGTTTCATGGGATCTCAAAATTAAAAGATGGAGAAGATGAAGAACATTGTGAGTTCTTAGGCCAATCAAGTCAAGAACCTAGAGTTCCAAATTGGGCAAGTAGCATCTTCAATTGGAGGAAATCAAAAGGAAAACTTCCCTTTACTACGGAAGTGAACCCGAAAGAGCATTGTATGGCAATTAAACTCTGGAGTGGTACTCATTATGAAGGTCCAAACATACCGATGGAGGAAGATGGGGAGAAAGTTGAGAAGGAAGTTGGTGTTGAAGAAGAGAAAGAAGAGTTGAAAGAAGAGAAGAAGGTAGAGAGAATTCCCAAGTGGAAGAAGGCAAAAGAGTTGAGAAAAGAGAAAAGAGGAAAGAGCTTGAAGGTGCTAACATTGAATGTGATGCATGGGGGTACCAAAGACTTATGTCCCACCACCATATCCACAAAGGTTCATGAAGCAAAAGCTCGATGAGAAATTCTCAAAGTTCTTGGAAATCTTCAAGAACGTGAATGTCAATGTACCTTTGATGGATGCTCTTGAGGAGATGCCTACTTATGCTAAATTCTTCAAAGAGTTGATCACCAAGAAGAGAAAATTTGATGAAGTGGAGATGGTGAGCTTATCCATGGAATGTAGTGCTCTTATTCAAAAGAGTCTACCTCAAAAATTGAAGGATCTCGGGAAGCTTCACGTTGATTTGTGAGTTGGGTAATGGTGAGAAGAAGAAGGCTCTTTGTGACCTTGGAGCCCGCATTAATTTGATGCCATTATCTATCTATGACCATTTGAAGCTCGGTGATCTCAAACCAACCCACATGGCCCTACAACTTGTTGGATCAAGAAGTTTTGATGAGTTAAAGAGCAGATCGATCACCCAACCTCAAAAACAGCAGAGAATAAGTTGTATAAGATAAGCCGATCGGACGGGGTCGACACCGACCTAGTCACCGAGGTCCGAGTGCATGCTAGTCATCCGAAGACAAGCTCGAACCTAGTCATCTGCAGAGACAAACATGAAGAGCTCGTACGAGGTCAAAATAAGCCGAGTAGAATAAGAAAGGCGAATTTTCACCAAGTCACCGCAGACGAGTAGGAAGAATCAGCTAAGGTCAAGAACAAGCTTTACAAGATTAAGTTTGTTAAGCGGTTTCAAGTTTGTTAGAACTAACTAACAAACTAACTGTCTTCTCGAGACTTATAAATAGGACTAGATTTTATTTTTCAAGACACTTATGCATATTTGATTTTACACACTATTCACTACTCGTATTTCAATCACAATCTTTTCACAAGTATTTCAAGAGAGTTCTCAAAAGTTCTAAGTGTTTTTAGAACACTTTTCTTGTAATCTTCAAAATCCGATATTCACCGTAATAGTTAGATTTTAGAGAAGGATTTAGGAGATTGAAGATTTGAAGATTTGTACAAGTTGTAAGTCGTAAGTTGAAAGTAAGAAAGTAAGCGATGGCAGAGTCCCTTCTTGATTGAAGAAGGAGAGTGGATGTAGGATTATTAAAATCAACCACTATAAATCCTGGTGTTATTTCTTACTTTCTTTAATTTCGTTCAAATTACAATATTGTTAATTCAAGATTAAAGTTCGAATCTTAACTAAAATCAATATCAACCTTGCTTTTGATCTTGTTAAAAGTTGAGTTATCAATTGTATTCCGCTGTGTTTAATCGATATTTTAAATTGATTTTGAAATATTTGAAAAATCTACAAAATCTATTCAAACCCCCCTTTCTAGATTTTGTTCTAGGAAGCTAACTCAAGGTTTTAATCAACTCAACATTCCGGGACCAACACAACTAGCTGATCAATCATTTGTTCATCCTAAAGGAGTTGTAGAAGATGTGGTGGTGAAGGTGGATAAATTTAGCTTCCATGCGGACTTCGTGGTGATGGAGATGGAGGAGGACCCCAATATTCCGTTGATCCTTGGGAGACCATTCTTGGCTACTAGTGGAGCTACTATTGATGTTAAGGAGGAAGACCAAACTCAAAGTGGATGATGAAGAAATTTCATTCTCCATGAACATGAAGGATTCTCCAAAAACTAGCTCAATTCATTCTATATATCTCTCATTTTATTGATGATTTCCATGATTTAAGTAAATTTGATGTTGCTAATGATATCTGTCTTTGTGTGCTAGGAAAGAAAGTGGAGAAGGAGAAGAATTCGTTTAACAAGAAGAAGAGAAGAAACAAAGGAAGGAATATCATCAAGCTTCATCCTCCATGGAAGTGGATGGAGTGAAGATGAAATGGATTGCAAAAAGTTGAGCAACTCAAGCTCCGTCCGACATAGGACGTTATCACTAGCGCTAGACGGGAGGCAACCCATCATTTTTCTTGCTTTCATTTTTTAGTTATTTATTTATTGCTTTCAATAAGTGTGTGTGATTTATTTTTGTGTTTCTTGTAGGAGATCGGGAGTGCAAGTGATGCTTGGTGTGCTACTAGTTTGACGATGAAAGAAATTTTGAAGCCTTACGGTACCACACCTTCTCTAGACTTAGACTTGTCTAAGTTTGGTGGAGGTGCGCCTCGTTTCTTCCTTTCTTTTCCTTATGTGCTCATTTGGATTTCATAGTGGGTAGTTGTGTGCAACTTCACCTAGCTAACTACCTTTGCCAAACTTTTAATTGCTTTACAATGAAATGTTTGGGGGTGTGTTAGTTAGCAATGTTTGTTGTACCAATTTGCCTCTCATTTCTAATGAGAAAATTGTGTGAAAATTTTCGTGAATGTTGAGCTTAAATGTGGATTTCATTCTTATCTTTGAGTTTATTTTATGAGAATTTGATGAGGTGTTATGCTTGGAGGTATGTACGTGACATATTTGTTTTGATTGATGGACATGATAAACTTGTGATGTGTTGATGAGTTGATTTGTTGCTTGATGCTAGCATGAGAAGTTGTCTTGTGATGATGAGTGTGATAAAGAATACTTTCTCTTTGCTAATTTTAAGCCCGTGAGCTTTTGAGCCTTTTAAATCGTGCATGAAAAATGGTTTGATTCCTTGATGAGTGCATCAATTGCAATCTTGCATGCTATAACTTGCCCATAGACTTGTTGAAGTCGAGTTTTGTGTGGATCTATGAAGATGATTTGAGGTCATGTTTGATTTGTTAAGCCACTTAGCCAAATTTTACCCCACCAATGCCATTGATTTCCCTAGTAAGCCAATTTGTGCTTTAAAGCCTTATTCTTTGGTAAGCTTGTGAAATTAAGTTGTTTCGCTTTTCCTTTATGAGCCTTTGTTCCCATATGTTGAGTAGAGCATGATTGTTGGCAAATGAATGGTGAAGTGAAGTTGAAAAATTGTGGTGGTATGATTGGATAAGTATGTTGATTTAAAAAAGAGGAAAAGAAAAATTGAATTGAAAAAAATGAAAAATCATGAGAAGAAAAAAATTCAATTTGAGTTTGAATGTAAAAGAAAGACTCAAAAGGAGTTTGATGGTAAATGTTATGTGAAAAGGAAGAAAATGAAAGAAGGAGATGAGTTTGTTGAGATGATGTGTAAATTGCATTTGCATTATTTGATCAACATTCATTGCTTTACTAACATTGAGTCACTATTTCCCAAAATTCACCTACCTTATCCAAAGAGCCTTCATTACAACCTTATGAAAATACCTCTTTGATTCATAGTTGATAGACAAAATGACGATTGAGATTGAGTCTTGTGGCAAGCCTATGGTGTGTATGGTTGTGATTTGATAAATGAGTGCTTTATTGTCCTTATACACTTGAGTGATGAGAGATACACTCCTTGGAAGGAGCATTGAGAAAGTATTTGAATTTGCATCTTATCAAAGCATGACATTTTTAGTGTTTGTTGAAAGTGACATTGAAAATTTGTGTTCACTAATGAGTTTGATTGTCCAAATTTCATTCTTTGTGCCATGAGATATAATTGCAATCAATTCACCCTTTGTGCTTATTCGTTACTGTTGCTCGGGACGAGCAACACTTTAAGTTTGGGGGAGTTGATTAGGGTGAATTATTGCATGAGTTTTGAGGGATTTAAATGGATAATTTGATGAAAAGTATTACTGTTTAAGCTTAAAAGTATAGAGTATCACTTCTTGTGCTTAAAAGTATTACTAATGCATTTCGTGGGGTTTTTGTCTCGTTTTCGAGTTTCCGGTGGAATTTGTGAAACGGAAAGTACGGGATTCCTATGGCGATGAGATGAACGTGTAGGGCAAAAATGGGGGTCGGAGGTGCGTATCGGGCCTAGAAAATTCCACAGGCTCGACTTTGGGTCGAGCTTGGGAAACCTCGAGTCGAGGGATTGGCCAGATTTAAAAACCTGATTTTGAACCAGCCTCGAGTCGAGGCCTGGACCTCGAGTCAAGGGAGGAGCTAAGCCTCGAGTCGAGGTTCAGCCCTCGAGTCGAGGGGCGCATTTTTGAAATTTTATTATTTTTTCGTCCAATTGGAGCACGACACATGGCAAGGCGGTTATATACATATATATACATGAAGATACACGATTTTTAGAGCGATTTTGGGGTTTTGATCAAGAGGGAGATAAGAAGATCAAGAACACACACTTTCACACACACGTAGCTAGGGTTTCGATTTATTCTTTAATTTAGACGATCGTCGGATGTTTTCTTTATGATTGGACGCCAATTAGGTGATATTCTTCCTTTAATTTCAGTTCTCTTGATTCAATTTCTTGTTATGACATTCGGTTATTCAATTAATTTCATGGATTCAATTTCTTTAATTATGATCAACTAAACTCCTAGTGCTAGGGTGTTAGGATGCATATGGGTGATTGATCTTGTGAGGAATTCTTATGGGTGATTTTGATTGTTGATTAATTGATTGGATTGATGAGGTTTGATTGATTTATTTATTTAATAAATTTCTAATTCCATGCACAGTTGTTTAATTATCGCAAGGAGACTTGGGTATTTAAATAACTCATTTGGGTGAGGGAATTAATTGGGTAATTAGATTTAATATTGGGTTAACGCAAGGAGACTTAGTTAATTCCATTAGAATTACATCAACTCCACATTAATTGCTAGGATTAGTAGTCGGGTGATTAGTGAAGAGATCATAGGTAAGGTGCCTTAGTATCGAAGGGGAGACACGCTAGAGGAACCTATTGACTCGTGCTCTAGCCCGGGAGGAAAGGGTGACTTAGTCCTCTCAAACTTTCGAGCTTAAATCGTAGCATAATTTCTAGGATTACCAAGTACGGAATTATTGTTTGATTAAAAGTTTGCTCTTATTAATTGATTAACATGATAAATGCTCATTTGCATTCGTCGCATGATTGATTCCCATTTGTTGATAAACATCCGAGCACGTCTTTATTATTGATTGAATTTCTTTGTTAGTAGAATTTAGTTATTTGATTAGTTAATTATTTGCATAAAACTAATTGATCCTATTATAAGACTTGTGCTACAATTGCGAATAAATTAGTAAATTTTGGGCTATCTCACACTTGATTTCCGTGGATCGATAATTTAACCGGGTAACTTACTAGCTACACGATCCCTTTACAGTTAAAGGGTGAGTGTTGGCCTTTAAGCCTATAACTAATCCAATTACAAAGAGAATTAAGCTATGGAATGAGATTTTCGCCCAAGAAAGCGTCTAATAACTGCTCTAATCTGAACTAGGAAGAATATGCTCTGTTTTAAGCTCAAAATGGCTTAAATGCAAAAATTCGGTTTTGGGCATCCCTCGACTCGAGGTTGGGGTCCTCGAGTCGAGGCCTTTGAGTCGCTAATACGCTTTTGCAAATTTGCCGCCAGCCTCGAGTCGAGCTTCAGCCCTCGACTCGAGGATCTCTCTTCACCCTATCCCTCGACTCGAGGCTCGGCCCTCGAGTCGAGCCTACTCCCGATTTTTGAAATTCCAACCTATTGCCTTCACCCTCGGGTTGAGGCCCCGGACCTCGACCGGTGGTCGAGTCCAGGAATTTTCTCGACCGGGCTCTGCCTCGACCCCGTTTTCGCCCGTCTCGATCGTCTCTTCATCCTAAGAATGCCGGTACTCTCGGTTTGGTCAAATTCCACCGATTTACCTGTAAAACGGATGAAAAACATAAAAAACACATCAAGTAATATTTTTAGGCAAAGTAGTGATACTCTACACATATAGGCACAAAATCTAACACTTTTGATCACTTTTTGCACTAAAATACACCCCAAAAATATGCATCAATTCACTCCAATCATAATACCCCCAAACTTGAAGTGTTGCTCGTCCTCGAGCAACGTAGCAAATAAGCACAAAGGAGTGAATTGATTGCAATTATGTCACATGGCACCATAGAAGAAATAGAAGTCAATCGAACTCATCAATGAACATAAGTATCAATGAAAACTATCCACTAGCAATCAAGATGAATCATGCTCAAATAAATGCAACATCAAACACTCAAGACATTGCTCCTTCCATGGAGTGTTTCACTCTTCACTCAATAATCAAATTCACAAACTATGCACAACATATGCTTGCCAAAGGACTCAATCTCAATCAAAATCATTTGTGTTCAATCAAGAAGCAAAGAGGTCTTTCTTCTAAGTTGTAATGTAGGCTCTTTGGAATAGGTAGGATGTTTTTGGGTAAGAGTGACTAACATAGTAGAGACGTGAATGATAGCTAAGCAATACAATACACATCTCTTCACTCTTCATCAAGCATTATTCTTTGTCTTGCACTTCAAAGTTCAATCACCACTATTCACTTGAGCTTTCTTTCACATCTAAGCTCTCAAATTGAATTTTTCTTCTTTTCATTTTTATCATTTTTTTAACAATTCAATTTTTTCACAAACTTTATTTTCTCAAGCATTATCACTTAGCTAATCATCTTTTCACCATACTTTGCATGCAATTCACCATCTATTAGCCCACAATCAAGCTCTACTAAGCATAGGACAATAAGGCTCATAAAAATAGGAAAATGGCTTCAATTTTACTTGGCTTGCCAAAGAATATGGAAATAAGGCTCAACATGGCTCACTAAGGAAATCAAATTTTTTGGTGAGGAAAAATTTGGCTAAGTGACTCATCATATCAAACATGGCCTCTTATCACTTTCATGACATCCCACAAAGATCAATCTCAACAAGTCCAAGGGCAAGTTCTAGCATACAAATCCATGAATGATGCACTCACAAAGAAATTATATCAACCGTATAATATGTACGATTATAAAGGCACAAAAGTTCACGGGCTTAAATTGAGCAATGAATCAAGCATCATCAATCACATTCATCTTTGCATAAACATTAATCATGCTAGCTTCAAGCCACATATCATCTCATGATCAAATCAAAATTCAATTAATCTTGCAAATCAAGCACAAGTGCAATGTACATAATCTCAAGCACACTCACTAAGTCAACCATGATAACTCAAAGATATGCAATAAATCCATAATTAAAGCTCAAGACAAATTAAGCCCAAAAATATATAAGGAATCAAAGAGATCAATAGAGTATAATCATCAAAAGACAATAAGCTCAATAAGATCAAAACACATCATAATCATCATCATACAAATCATCATAAAATCCATCAAATGCTCAAATCCATCCACATCAAGTCATCAAGTACAATCCGAACAATCATAATCAATCCATATAAATCACTCAAGAAGAATGAAAAGCTAAACTAAGGATAGGGATGAGGAAGTAGGGGAGTAGCCCTAATAAACGGACGGTGACGGTGGGGAGGGTAGTGGCCCGACCCGAAATTCCACGAGCTCATCTGTGAAGGAGTGCATACATATCATCTTGAGTCTTAAGAGTCTCTTCCTGCATCCTCCTCATCTCCTCGTTGAACCTACGAGACTCCTCCATCATGCGGTAGCACTCATCCTGCCTAGTCGGTGCACTCGAGCCGCATCCTCCGACCGCCCACATCTCCTCGCAAGGGTCCACTATCTCTGTGATAAGCTCCCGGCCTTGTACGCATCTCGTCTTGCCGGTAATAGTTGATCTCGGCATCAAATCCTCGTCCATCTGCACCGGCACCTCAGCCTGTTCCTCTTCGACTTCCTCTTCTTCATCATCTCCTTCATCTGCACCCTCGGCCTCGTCCTCAAATCCCGAACTTGATCCCGCCTGTTGTCCTCCCTCCTCATCATCATCCTCACGGAGGACATCTCTGTGCTCTCGGGTGTAGGCATCAATCGCCTCGGTATGTCTTTGTAACCACATCCGGATGTTGATGGTCACAAATCCTGGAGCACCAAATACCGTAGTCAACCTCTTGTTGGGAGGAGGGAATCGCCACAAAGGTGTCACTGAAAACACCAAGTCCTACCAATGAGGTCGAGAGTCTTCATACGCCTCATGGTATCGTGAGTCAAGTCCGGGCCTCGAGTGCTCGCAAGTTATGTGAAGGAATGCCTAGGTGCTCGGAATCAATGTAATCATCCCTCCGAAGTGTATCTTCTTGAACTTCGTGCTCGTCACCCGCTCAAATAGGTAGCAGAGATATGCGCAGATTGAATCGACCCATGTAGAAAACACCATAGCACATACAACTCCTCGGATACCACAGCTCCTCCCTTTGATCGGGTAAATATAGTTCTAGAGAGGATCTTCTCAAGATACCTCATCACCGGGTTCCGAGATCCTCGTGCTCTTAGACTTTCCCGGCACAACCGAGGCCGCTCCGGTGCCCCCAAATCAAATCCTCCTCCAAAACCTTTTAACATTGTACTCTCTCCCGATGTTAAGTAGTGAGCCATCTGGATCTGTCGGTGCACCTATAATCTTATTGACCTCGTTCACGGTAAGGGTGTACTCGTTGCCGAGCAACTCAAATGTGATGGCCACTGGGAAACTTCGCCTTTACGGCCTTGTCGAACTTCACCGTGCAAAGGAACTCGAGAGTGAGCCCCAAGTAAGTCCGTGGCCTCTTAGCTAAGAAGCCGACCATGCCAATCTGCTCAAAAAGTCGTGGGATATCCTCCTCTATACCCATGGAGACCATGCGGTTGTGGTCAATAAGGCGGGTCTTGACAACCTTGTTGTAGATCTCCGCGTACAAGATAATGTGCTTCCGCCATTTATAATCATCCCACTGAATCCCTAGCGGTGCGGGCATCTTTTGTGCAAACCAAATGGCTTCGTCTCTCTTCCGGAATTCCTCATCGAAAAATTATGGCCATCTACCCCACGAAACATCTTTCCCGCAAAATATACCAAGGCAACAATCAACAACCAATAATAGCAATACGAGCAAAGAATGATAGCAATCAAGCACATGAACGAGTCAATAGTCACGACTCATATGACAAATCACAAACACCATCAATTCCTAGCGAATAAGCAATAAGCCTCAACAATTGGTCAAATATCCAACTAAGCACATATGATCAATAAAAGTTCTACACAATAAATCCCAACAAAATAGCATACTCAACAAGAATTGCCTTGACAATTACCAATAATAAGTAGGCTCACCAAAATTATGCCAATATGCTCCATAAAATATCCAACAATAACATGGCCATCTATAGAGTAATTAATCCAATTATGCTCACTATCATACACTTCTATCATCAATTATACAACACTTGACCAACTATCCAATATATACCTTCACTAGGAATTCCCCACAACAAGTAAGCACAATTCATTCCTAGGCCCAAAATTTCACTAAGGCAAAAACAAGATATCATAATCATTCCTACCATGCCTTTGAATTCAACAAATAAGCCAAATAATCTCACAAATACTCGAAATTCGTTCACATCAATCATGCATAATAGGTGTTCGAAGAAATGCCCAAATGAGAATCTACTTCAATGCAAAATTAGCATAATCAACAATACCCATGCAATAATCGACACACAAACGAAATTAGAGAGTCAAAATTACGTACCTTAATTGAAAATTTCGGACTAGGAACGAGAAAGACGAATACCCACACACTTCTTCAAAATCCCCAAATTTTCTCTCAAAAACCCTCAAAGTCATGATTTGATGCAATGAATGATGAATGTGATGTGAAAAATCGGTGATTGATTGGAAAACATGCGCAAAGTGGTCGGAATTATGGTGGAGATGAAAGGGGATCGAAAATGGTTAATTCCTCGAGTTGTGGCTGCCGGAATCAAGCTGAATCGCTACTTTTAAAAAGGCGCCAGCCTCGACTCGAGGATTCCGAAAAATCAAGTTCCTCGACTCCGGGGTTAGCGCTCAACTCGAGGGATAGGCTATTTTGCGAAAAATGACTAAGGCTAGACTCCTCGACCCGAGGGCTGGGTTACCTCGACCGGGGTCGAGTCCAGTGGAATTTTTACGGATTCCGGACCCGGTCCGACCCCAAAACTCCTAAAAATGACCTATTCGACCCCAACGAACCCAAACATACAAAAACTCACCGTTTTGGTCCCTTGATTTAAGCTCGGTCGCTCATTTGATCGAGGAGACCGGGTCTCTTCCTTTTTGCTCATTTTTCACCAGCTTTTAAGCTTTTCCTCCTTTTCGATCTTGAATTCCCTTGCAATTTCGATCTCTTTCCCATCAAATATAGTGAGTGTACCTACAATCGGGCATAACAATCATCAAATCATTACCACTAAGAGATGCATTTCAACAATAAACGATCAACACCCCCAAACTTGAATGATAACATGAATTCAAAGTTTGGAATGAGAGTGATACAAATATATGCAACTCCAAATGATATCAACAATAAGCTCAATACTCCAAATAAATCCCATAGCATATAACATAGCCTCCAAAGCATGAGCAATTAATATCTATAGCAATTCTCATAGAAATGGACCAAAAACAAAAAGCACAAAACACAAACACACCAAAGCAACAAAAAGGATGGGTTGCCTCCCATCTAGCGCTAGGTTTAACGTCCTTTGCCGGATGGAACTCAAGAAGTTCATACTTCCCTTTCATCGAAGACATGAGGATCCTCCTTGTGCCTTACTAGATTGTCTTTTGCAAACAGCAACATCCCCATTTGTCTTCTAAGAGTAGATTTCCTCCTTCTTTTATCTCTTTCACCGTTAACACCTCCTTGAGTCTCTCAACACCAAGTAGACGGCTCCAATTCGACTCACTCCACACCACTTGGTCTCCCACTTCAAAGCCCACTTCCTTCTTCTCAAGTGGTGTCCTTTTCTCCTCTAACACCCCCAAACTTGAGCCTTGCTCAAGCTTGGTCACTTTCTTCCTTCTTCTTATCACCGGGTCAAGCAAGGGTGCAATGAGAGCTTTCTCCTTCTTAGAATCATCCAAAGAAACACAAGACTTGTTAGCAATTATTTTACAAGAGGGAATAAAATGCTCATTAATTAAAGAATTAGAAGAAGTAGAAGGTGTAGAATCATCCCTATCAATGGAAGGGTATAAGTCGATGATCTCTATGTATCCACACATCTTCTTCTCCAAAGTGCTCGGAGCAACTTCTTCCGAATGAGCTCTAGTAAATGTCACTTCCTCTCCATTAGAGCTCAATTTGAGCTCCCTTTTCTCAACATTGATCATAGCTTTGCCGGTGGCAAGGAAAGGTCTACCAAGTATGATAGGTGCCTCAAGCTCTTCCTCATGTCAAGAACAATGAAATCAACCGGGAAGATGAACTTGTCAACTCCTACTAATACATCTTCAATGATCCCAAATGGATGAGCATATGATTGTTCCGCCAATTGAAGACTCGATATTTGTAGGAGTCACCTCTCCAAGCTCCAACTTCTTAATAACGGACAAAGGCATGACATTTATACTTGCTCCCAAGTCACACAAGCCTTGGATGTTCCCATTCTCACCTATCTTACATGGGATTATGAAGCTCCCGGATCCTTTCGCTTTTGAGGTAAGTGTCTCTCCAAAATCTCCTTGCACTCCTCCACTAACTTGATCATACCCTTTTCATCCCAACTTCGCTTCTTAGACATGATTTCTCTCATAAACTTTTTATAGTGGGGTATTTGCTCAAGGGAATCCAATAGTGGAATATCAACATTCAAGCTCTTGAAAACTTCTATAAACTTACCAAATTCCTCATCAAGCTTCTTCCTCCCTAGTCTTTGAGGAAATGGAACCGGAGTGGCTTTCATGGGCACTCCCATGCATCTCTCTTGAACTTCTCTTCATCTTTTTGGATTCTCCCTTTGCTTGAATCTCCTCTTCACTTGCCTTCTTGTCCACAACCACACTTTCTTCACTAGCTTCTTTCTCATTCTCCTCTTCTTCGGGCATCTTTGGGCCTTCATAACTCATACCACTCCTAAGTTGGATAGCACTACAAAATTCTTTAGGATTAGGCTCGATGATGGATGGATACTTCCCTTTGTTTTGCAAGTGGTCCACCGTAGAAGAAAGCTTCCCAACCGTAGTGGCTAATTGTCCCACTTGATGCTTTATTGTCTTGAACCGTGTATCCATTTGCTTACCATTGTCATCAAGTCTTGAGTTGTTTGCCTCCAACCTCTTCACTATCATCCCAAGAAGCTCCTCCATAGTGGTCTTCCCTTTATTATTCGGTGCTTTGGCACCCGGATCAAATCGGGAGGAAATTGGATGGCGGCTCTCGTGTTAGCATAAGAAAAATTTCTGTGTCTCCTCCAATTGTTGCCATTGAATTGAGCTTGAGGTTGAGGTTGATAACTCCCTTGAGGCCTACTTTGGTAAGGCACTTGATAAGGCCTTGCGCCTTGTAAGTTCCCTTGATAGCCTCCTTGAAAAGGAGGTCTTCCCATATAGCTCAATTCTTCAACCGGCATAGGACTTGCACACATCTCAACTTGATGGATGGATGGACTCACACTTTGTTGGCTTTGGGAAGTAGTAAGAGCTCCCAATCGGTCCATCATCGTCATCATCATACTCTTCATCGACTCAATCTCCTCAACATGTGACACCCTATGATGTGCTCCACGATTAACCGACAATTGAAATGAATCTTGGGCAATGTTCTCCATTATCTCATTCATTTGCCACACCGTCTTCGACCAAATAGAACCATTAGCACAAGCATTCAAAAATGATCGATCCCCATCCGTCAAGCCATTACAAAAATACATAATGGTTTGTTCCTCCGGAAAGCCATGTTAGGGACAATTAATAAGCAACATGCCATACCTCTCCCAAGCCTTCGGTATAGTCTCTCCATTCTTTTGGCGGAAATGAGAAATCGCCTCCTTAGCTTGCACGGTTTTGGATGGTGGATAGAACTTCATCAAGAATCATTTGGAAAGGTCCTCCATGTACGTACGGTCCCGGGAGGGAGTGAATTGAGCCATGCTTTGGCTCTCCCTTGAGCGTAAAGGCAAAAGCCTTAACTTCTTAGCATCTTCGGGCACACCGTTGTACTTGGTGGTGTCGGAAATCTCTAGGAATTGTGCCATATATTGATGAGGGCACTCATCTTCATCCTTGCCTTCAAATTGCTTCTCTCTAAGCATCCTCACAAGAGCGGGACTTATCTCAAAATTATTGGCTTCTATTCTCGACCTTGTTATCCCATCGTAGTGTTCAAGGAGTTGTGGCTCAAAATACTCTCTCAATGGCCTCCCTTGAGGCGGTGGCTCATTCATGAGTTGTGGTTAGGCTTGTGGAATGTGCGGTGGTTCTTGATATCGTGGCTTATGATTGTATGTCATTTGAGGATAGTATGGTGGGAATTGTTGTGGATGAGGTGGATAGTATGGGTATTGGTGAGCTTGTGGAGGGTAGGGGTATGGATTTTGGTAGGGAAAGTGTTGTGGTGGCCTCCCTTGAGGGAAAGGGCCAATTTGAGCATTAAAGTTGTTCCCATGACCTCCATTGTCTACTCTTCCTTCTCCATTTCCATTCAATTCCTCAACATGAGGTTCACCAACAACTCTCTCCTCATTCCTTAGCTCTTCAACTTCCATTGCTTCCCTTCTTCTTCTATCACAATTTCATCTAAGTGTAGCTTCGAGTTCCGGATTGAGTGGCAAGGGTAGAATACCACTTGACCTTGTTATCGTACACCTACAATACCACCAATCCAAGTATCAATTCCAATAAAAACAAACAAAACAAAACAAAAAATACAAAACAAAAACAAGTAGCCACGTCAAATAATTCTTAAGTCTCACTTTAGGCGCAAAAACATAATTCCCGGCAACGGCGCCATTTTGATTGTAGGATTCCGGGTAAGCGGTATTAAGACCAATCAAGTATATCGAACCCAAGGGAATTAGTATGGCGTGAGGCCCTAAGAATACAAGTTATTGGTAACTATTGTTGCAAGATGGGTTTTGGCACTAAACACTACAATATAATTGCAAGAATTAAAATTCTAATACTATGCAAGCAAATGATCAAACATCTAATATGCAAAAAAATTAACTTGGTTTCAATGGGGATTGGGGTGCTCGGTATAATATCCATCAAGGAATCAATGATCAACAAGCTATGATTGTATCAAATTGCAAATCAATCAAGTTAGGAAGCATAAACCATCATGCAATTAATCACTCATTAACTACACAACGCCTAATGTGAGTATTCTTAGTACTTCTAATCTCTCAATTAAGAAGCACCAAATTCATACATTCATACACAATTATAACCCGATTAATCCCGGATCACGTTAGCTCAACTTTCGCCTATTGCTAGGGTGATCAAACATTAATCTAAAGAGATAATTTTGCATGTAGCACAATGAGAATCACAATTAGGAAGCAATCTACTCAATTGATCAACAATTCTCAACAATCATAGCATAAGACAATCACATCATCCCCAATTTCAATTATCCCAAGCACAAGATGATTAGCCCATGGTGCTAAGAGTAAAAGCCATGGGTAGAAAATCTAAGAAAGCAATTAAGAAACTAATCAACACAAACAAGGAATTAAAAGGAATTAAGTAGAAAAACATCACCAATTGGCTTCAATGATCAAAAATAAGATTGCTTGAGTCTTCACAATATCTTCAATTACAATCTCCTCCTCTTCAATTACAACTTGAAAATGTAAAAATAATGGATCAAATCACTAATCTAAGGTACAAATGCTTGAAATCAATCTAAATCTAAGAATCTAATCCAATTACAAAGAGAATTAAGTTATGGAATGAGATTTTCGCCCAAGAAACTGTCTAGTAACCGCTCTAATCTAAACTAGGACGAATATGCTATGTTTTACGCTCAAAATGGCTTAAATGCAAAAATTTGGTTTTGGGCATCCCTCTACTCGAGGTTGGGGCCCTCGAGTCGAGGCCTTTAAGTTACTAACACGCTTTTGCAAATTGCGCCACAGCCTCGAGTCGAGCTTCACCCTCGACTCGAGGGATCTCTCTTCGCCTCTATCCCTCGACTCCGAGGCTCAGCCCTCGAGTCGAGGCCGCCCGATTTTTGAAATTCCAGCCTATTGCCTTCACCCTCGGGTCGAGGCCTCTGGACCTCGACCAGAGGTCGAGTCTAGGGAATTTTCTCGAATCGAGCTCCGCCTCGACCCCGTTTTCGTCCATCTCGATCGTCTCTGCTCATACTAAAAATGCCGGTACTCTCGGTTTGGCCAAATTCCACCGATCTACCTGTAAAATAGACGAAAAACATCAAAAACACATCAAGTAATACTTTTTAGGAAAAGTAGTGATACTCTACACATTTAGGCATAAAATCTAACACTTTTGATCACTTTTTGCACTAAAATACACCCCAAAACATGCATCAATTCACTCCAATCATCTATATCTTCAACCTTGCAATGTCACAACATCTACTACAACATTGAACTGTTAGAGAATAAAAGTTATTTATATAAAGAAAGAAAGGGCCAAGTTCTCGATGTAGCAAAATATGTGAAACATCACATACGACATCAACACTAGCTTTGTTGTTTCTCTTTCTCACTTCCCAAGATGTTTTTTCTCACACATACCCTAATTTTCTTCCTTTTTATTCATTTTTCAGAAAATGACGTCTCGCCTTCATCAAGATTGGAAATACATTGGTTAGGAATCACTAACCTATAACGCAGCTAGAATAATCGAGCCGGTTGAATTCTACGTACACTTGTGATCCTCGAGTCCGAAATGCAATTACGTTATTATTCGGATTGCTTCCATAGTTCACAATTTAAGTGCCCTTTAGAGATTCATGCAATATGTGATATGTCAAGAGAATTGTGTATCGAGAGGGAGCAAGATCTAAGAGCCAAAGATTAGATTTTTTTCATTTTCAAGAGAGTTATCATCCTACGATGTTCTCACAAAAATCTGCATGCATGATGGAGAAGTTATACCAAAATAACTTCTTGATCTTATCCACTTCATGTGTGGATTTATTAAATAAATAATATTTAATATTATTTATTTACTTTCATCTCCCACTCACACATGAAGTTTGAGTCTTATACACATATACTTCACCTTTTTATATCATCACATAATACATTTTTCATACGGGCAAATAAATCATGTGACCCTCGAGAATATGAGTTTTGTGCTATACACTTGTTAAGGATATATAGCAACTCAACCAGTTTTATATGTAGAATCCAAAACTCGTAATACCCCGAACTCTTTTAATTAACACAAATTGACATATCTCTTTCAATCCCTTGAAATATTAGAGCATATTCAACTTTTCATCAAATCTATGTATTCATAATCAAGTTCTCAACTTGATTGACCGGTCAATGAATTACAATAGATTGTGTTAATAAAGACATCCTTCCTTTCACACGTAATATCTACGACTCCCACTATAGCCGCTTTCCTAGACATGTACCGCACCGCCGAATTATCTTAGCTATTGGTAGCATGCTAAAGTAGCAACACTAAAGTGGAGACTTAGAAATATAGTAGAAAGTCTTAAGGGTACTTTAAGAGGTTCTTTTAAACCTCAAGGCCTCATACAATGAGAAAATAGGGATATCTTTCTCATTTCCTTATGGTCAACTTAGCACATGTGGTATGAAACACATGTTACGATGTCTTGAACTTCCAGAATGGAAGTGTGTGTCTTTGAGTCATTTTCTTTCTCATCCGACATCGTATAAATCATAGTTCAAGTGTATTCTCGACACTTAACTTGAATTTCCTCCCACTATAGTCTAGGGAATCCATTGATTTAGCTTATGAACAAGTCATATAGATTTGTGGTAAAATCTATTGCTATTATTTTCAAATAACCTCATCTCTACACACACTCGATGTCGAGGTGATTGCTCGTATGAGTGAGCCAATCTATACTTGTCGACACACTATTATGTGAACCATCACATAAATTACAATACATAAATCTCTAGCAACATTAACATATACCCATACCATGTCCAAATCCATTTAAACTTTAATCTTAGATGTCCAAGACATCTATATGAGCAAGTTTGACGAGAGGATTTACTAACATTTATAAGTAAAATGTATTTTAAGAATCACTCTTTCAATCTTTGTAATATCTCTACAAAGAACCTTTTAGAGTATTTGGTTTTCTTGATACTTGGAATATCTAGTGTAAGCTTCAGTTGCTTTGACTATCACTAAATAGTAGCAACTCCTACTAAAGTATTCTATTCCACAACGAATTGTAGCAACATCTCTCACCAGATATTTGATTCCATAATGAGTGGCAACAACTCCCACCGGAGTGTTTAATTCCACAATGAATCGCTACATCTCCTATTGGAGTGTTTGATTCCATGGTAATCTCTACAGCTCTCACCGGAGTGTTTGATTACTTGGTAAATCGCTACAGCCTCCCATCGAGTCTCGTGATTCCACAATGAATCACTATAGCTCCTCTGAGTGTTTGATCGCAAAATGAATTGCTACAACTTCATTTAAAATGCTTACTATTCCCAAAAGTTTCAAGAAAATCTCTTAACCAAACTATCTCTTGTACTGCAGATGCACTTGCCACAAGTTTGACTTCTATAGTGGACAGTCTATACATATCTGTCACATACTATGTCATTAGATTGCTTCAATTTTCAAGCAAGATGACATAACCGGAATTTGATTTACGTTAGTCTAAATCACTATTCCAGATTGTATCTGTATAGTTTAAATATTTAAATTTTTAAATTATCTCCTTGAGATAATAATCTGCAATACCACTCGGATATCTCAAAAATCAAACACTTTCTTTTAGTGTTTTTCTCAGTTAATTGATATCTCGCTAACCAAAACTAATAGCTCAACTATTGTCTTAATGTGTGCACAACTTAGCATACATTAGACTTTCAATTGCATTTGTATATGATATTATTGACATCCCATCTTTGAGTTTCCAGACACTCATCACAAGACAATTACTCGTCTTTCACAACATGAGTATCAATAGGTTTTCATACACCTATTTTAAATTGTTTAAGAAGTCTCTTTGCGTAAGCCTCTTAAGACAACCTCAAGTAACTTCTTCGAACAATCTTTATGAATCTTTCCATAAAAAACATACTCACCGTTGTCATTCCAAATAATATAACAATAAAATAGTATTAGAATTACAAAACTATCTTGGACCGTTTAACTAAGCACAATGATCTTTGTCTTTCACAACAAAGTTATATGAGATAATCATTTAAATGAAATCTCAAGTTACATTGTCTTGAGGATTATTTAAGTTCGTAAATCAACTTTTCAATTTACAAACATTATCCTCTTAGAAGATTGAATCCTACATGTTACATGTAGATTTCTTCTTCCCATTTCCCATTGGAAAAACTAGTTTTTAACGTCCAATTTGATGTAATTCTAAATCCAAACTTGATATATTAGCTAGAATCGGTTGAGGTAAAAATTACAACAGATGAAAAAAAAATGTGATACACTCCTTTTAGAGTATAAATTTTCCATCGCGTAAACTTTACTACCTCACTATAGAGTCATCGATCTCAATTTAATTTTGAGAATTTCATTAATTCTCAATTACTAAGTGTCTTGACGAAAAAGTCTACAAGTTTCCAAACTTCGTTTGACCTTAACAACTCAAGTTTGTCTTACATTGCTTTCTTTCACTAGTCTTTTGTCACCTCGAGATGGAACCTTTCGAGCGTTTGTAGGTTCTTCCCCATTCACTAAAGACTTATCATATTTTTTTACGGATATCATAATGTCATTCAAGCATATATTCTCTAGACAATTACTCTCATCAAGATCCATCTGATCTCAAAAGGGTAAAAAATCTATCAAAGAACATTTTATCAAGAAATCACTCCCACTTGGATCGATAGAGAGTGATTACTACAATCCTAAAAAAATATGATTTAGATTTTATGTGATTCTATCTCAAGTATACTTCAACCTATTTGATCAACGATTAACACGTATCCCTTAGATTTTACAACATACCTAATGAAGGTACAATTAATCACATGGACCCAACTTTCATACCGACTCAAAGAATCATGTATGTGAGCTGATGATCCTTATATCTAAGGATACCGATTAGGTATTTCACCTATCTGGTAGATCAAAAATGTGTTTGAAGTAATCAACTATGAATAGTCATTACCAAACAACCATCAACAACTAATAACTACCCATCTCTCCTCGGTAGAGATGATAAAATTAGCTTATGTTTACATGGATCTCCTCACATCCAACAATGTTCAAATCTCTAGATTAGTACCACCATTATGTAATGGTGTACAATATTTTAATGATTGTTGGATTTTGTCTTTCTCATTACGCAGTCCATTGAACTGCTTTTGGATCTCGTACGCGCTCTAAAGGTTCTTAAAACCTTTTAAAGTCATGTCTTTTAATTCACAGACAATGTAGGAAACATCTAAAACCATCATAAGTCTTAGACATGTGTGAAATTAAACAGACACCCTTTATAGCATGAAAAATCCATTAACGTAAATATTGAAAAACAAGAAGTTCCGTGTTAGTTGTTTGACATTCATATAATCACATTTATAAAAAAACAAAATAATTGCAATGAAGAGTCAACTTAACAGTTTTATTAATGGTTTTCAAGTCACTTATTAGCAAGACTATGTTCACATTTGATAACTTCGACTTTAAAAATTGAACTTCAAAGTTCTTCTTTCACAAGTCAGTTCATCCAATCTTGCATAACATGACTTAAAACTAGTATGCCAGATGTCATTATTCACACAAGCATTACTAGTGGAACATACATATAATAAATATGAACTAACTTCATAAAAATTAATAGTAGTTCTCATACAATCCAAAACCACATAAAACATTTTAAAGGAAGTCAAATACCATAATACACATTGTAAACACTAATTTCAACCATGTTATATATGAAAACAAGAAATCATATTCCAATTATAGAAGAATCAATACAGAGGTGAGATCTCAAGCAATCTCTAGAGTAAACAAGAGACTATACACTATGAAACATTGACCATTGTCAATTTCAAGTTACAAGTCCCTAGACTTCAACTCGAGCTTAATTCTCCGCATAGTGCATCTTGTCCCCATGTTCATCTGTCTTTAGTCAACGATCTTGTAATCAATGAGTCTATAATCCACAAAGATAAGACTCATTTAAGAATACATTTCAAAAAAATTATGCTCAAAACAAAAAAATTGGAAAGAACTACCTAGTCCTCTTTTTGGACTCGGGACATTCATGAGTAAAATGTCCACACTTGTTACATCTGAAGCATGTCATTTCACTCTTATCTATTTTCGCCTAGCATATTTCCTCTTTTTATTCTTCCTATCATCGAATTGACTCCAAGATTCACCACATTGTATCCGGTTCGAGGCTGTTAGCCCTTTCTTTCATTCCAGATTTCGTTTACGTTTTGAGCTTGAAGCTTTTATAGAACTGGATTCAACAATGGGAACTCTTGATGAAGACTCAAGAACTCGTAGTTCATCATCTTTTATCTCATCAACACCGGTCATATGAGTGGAAACCTTAACACTTTCGTCAAGAGTCAAGTCGACTGCTAAGTGCTCCCACTTGCCAGAAGTGACTCGGATAATATCCCGAGATTGATGTACTTCGGAAAGTGAAGTGCTACCATACTTTCCTTTCAGATATTCCCGGATATCACAAAGCGGTAAGACAATGTGCATACTCGAGATCATGTCTTCAACGACCGAACTCATCAATATGTCACGAGCTATGATGTTTTTCATCTTCCAACTCTCATGAGCCTTTTCAATGCGAGTTTTTATCTTAATCCCGAGATCCACATTAACAAGATTGATAGTATCTAACACACCATGTTCTCTAAGAACATTCGAGAATATCATGACGCCATGTGTCATAATTATCGCCATTGAGTTTTTCTATTTGGTTTAACTCGCGATAATAGTTTTCAAGCCATTGTCTGGTTATAATAGAAGTGATTCAAGAATTAATATTCATTTATGTATCAATTTGTTCTATGTTAAGCTAATCGACGTCTGAATAATTCGATACGAAATTCAATATCGAAAAATGACTTAAAGCCATTAATCATCAATCTCATGAAGTATCCTCCTTAAACAGATTCAGTTCCAAAACATGAACAAAAAACAAGTTCTAGCATCATGATTAAAGTAAATAGCTAAAACTCCCACTCAACAACATGAAACGGATGCTTAAAAACATTCAATCAATATTAATGCAATAAAGCACAATCATGTCATAAAAATGCAACCAAAATAGTTACGGTAATCTCGGAAGACTATCAAGTCTTAAATACCAACTATTAAGGTCATTCAAAAATGATCTTGTTTCAAAGAACGCTCTTAGGTAAACTCCTTAAATTTTGGATAATCTATGATGTAATGTATACGCTCATGGAGTACTTCATTAGTACTTATTAAGAGAAATCATGATAAAAGGATCTACATGGTGATTCTTCATCATTATTCTGACTTTTCAAGTTAAAACCGTCGGATCGTCGAATCGTTTATTTGTGTAAACATGTTGCTCATTCAACTTGTCTACCGTATATCCAATACCCTATTATCACATATTTCTTTCATAGTAACACAATATTCATAAGATTCCAACACTAATTAAATTTTTGTTTATTTTATTAAAAAAACTCCAAAAAACTACTTAAAGTTTTCTTGGAAGTGCCTTAGCTCAAATCTCAACTCTTATTAAGTTTTGAGCTCTAAAATTGGAATTAACTTATGATATACTAAAACGAGCTATACATCTTCATCATAGAACTTTAATGTTCCAAAATAATTATGCGATAATTTTTTATCATGTAATTCTTAAAAAAAAATGCATAACACCAACTTCATTGTTTGAATTTCAAGAACCATAATTGTTCTTTTACTCTTCAAATCATACCCGTAAAATGAGCAACCATTAAACATATCAATGCTCAAAAACTTTTAACACATGAATTTCAAGCTCACTATTACACCAAACAAATTTTTATTTTCAAGTGTAATAGGCTAATTCACAAGTGAAATAAGTTACTATGGTTCTCTTATCAAATGGATAAATAAGTACTCAAACTTTAATAGTTCAAATACCTCATATTTATGCATATTAAGAATCTACACTGAAAAATATGAACACAGAATTTACGACACCAAAATTGAGTTAAAATGAGCTCAAACGAAGTGAAACAAGTTTTCATGCGCGCGTAGGCCGAAAACAGCTTCAGTGGCCGGAAACCACCGGATCCGCCGAAAACCGCCAAAAACAGGAAAACCACCCACACGCGCCCTGACACGCCAACACGCGCCTCCGCCGTTGCCGCCACTCCGGCGCGTGGAATACACGCGCCACCTCCACCACCGCTCGCCCATCGGGCGCGTGGGAGTCACGCGCCACCACTGTCGCCGCCACACACCGGCGCGTGGGCGTCACGCGCCACCACTGCCGCCGCCGTCCACCGGCGCGTGGCGTCACGCGCCGCCACTACTGTCGTCCTTCGGAGCGTGGGCATCACGCACCACCGCCGCCGCCGGCGACCCGTCGGCCGCCGACGTGGCTTGCCGGTTCGGTCCGGTTCGTGTCGTTTGGATCGGTTCGGTGCGGTTTGGACCCGGTTTGACCGAGCCAAACTGCCATTGACTTGGTCCTTATCCATATATTTTCGAAAAATACAAACAGGTCCTCAAAGATTGTCTAATTCTCATAAAAGCGACCCAAAATTTTCCTGAATCTTTTGATTCACCCCAAATTCGTCAAATTTTCAAAAATCATAACTCAGTCAATACTTGACCAAAATTAACAAACTTTATATCCACGGAATCCTCATTCAACGTACTACAATCTAGTAACAAGAACTCATCACGATTCATGATATAATGTTCGTAATTTCCAGTCAAAATTTCTGTGATTTTGCAAAGACCGATTTTATCTCACAAAGCGGTAAAGCTAAAAAATACGAAATTTTGCAGATTGAATCTACACTATATAAGGCATGTACAGTAAAATTTTCAGCCTCTAATTCAACCGTTTCATAAAATCGAAATTTTGAGAAAAGACAGATTCACATGAATTCCGTATAATCACATGCATAACATATACGAGAAAAAATCATACGTACGTATCTAACATATGAACATGCATAGAGAATCATAAATCACGTACGAGAATCCAACACATTGGCTCGATACCAATATTGGAAATACATTGGTTAGGAATCACTAACCTATAACGCAAATGGAATAATCGAGCCGGTTGAATTCTACGTACACTTGTGATCCTCGCAGTCCGAAATGCAATTACGTTATTATTCGGATTGCTTCCATAGTTCACAATTTAAGTGCCCTTTAGAGATTCATGCAATATGTGATATGTCAAGAGAATTGTGTATCGAGAGGGAGCAAGATCTAAGAGCCATTAGATTTTTTCATTTTCGAAGAGAGTTATCATCCTACGATGTTCTCACAAAAATCTGCATGCATGATGGAGAAGTTATACTAAAATAACTTCTTGATCTTATCCACTTCATGTGTGGATTTATTAAATAAATAATATTTAATATTATTTATTTACTTTCAATCAAAGTTAAGGGAGACTAAGGTTATGGGTTTTTCTTGACTTTTGTTTTGGGCCTGATCTTAGTTTGTGGTGAGTATGTGTTTCTACGTAAATTGCGAAGAATTTTGCTGAGAATTTGTGGATTAATGAAACCCAAAATGGGAGGTATTGGTTCTTGAAGAATGGATTAGAAGAGTTGATTGGAAACAAGGTTTCAAGTTGCAGATTTGATGATTCTTTATGAAAAGTAAATCAGGTTTGTTTATTGGATTTGAAGAATTAATCATTACGATCTTGGCTCTTATTGGCACATTTGTTTTTCTTGAGTTATATTTTGTGTGTGAAATAACTTAATCTTAGTAGCTCTTTTCTCTAATTTTATAAATTTTGACGTAAATAGGAGAAGTTTGGTTAATTTACTGAATTTGAAGAATTTATTGATATGAACTTGATTGAGTTTTGCTATGATTGTGGAGAATAGCCAGAGTAGATAACTTTCTGAAAGTTTTGAGTTGGATCACAAAATGATTTAGGTTGCAGATTACATTGTACCTCATTTTTTGACTCGTTTTCTAAATTATTAAGTAAATAGGATATGTTAGCTAATTATTACAGTCTGCTTTTGTTCTTATACATCATATTGACTTTGTCATTTATGTTGGATATTATGCATAGGGTACTGATGCTCGGAACTTCTTTCTTGGAAAAGTTGTTTCCCTCCGGCTTTGTTATGTAGGTGTAGTTAACCGCAGTCAAGAGGTAATATTTCTTTTTCACAATGCACTGTAAATGTTATCTTATAGCAGTGAATACCTGGACAAGTAGTAAGACTATAATAGAGCGTGACCAGTTCTTGGACCAGTATTTAAGGCTATAAAATCTTTTACATTAATTGCAGCCTAATTTTTGCAACTATTACATATTTATTAGTGTTTTCAGAATTTAGTTTATAAAATACATCATGATCTGTTTTTATTTAATTAGAATCCATTAGCCCTCTCTTTATATTTGGATGCCTTCTTTTTGTTGTTTTGCATCAATTTGATATCATAAACTGAAAAATCATACTGCTGATACTGCAACTATTTTGAGAAGTTAACATTGGTTGAAATAATAATGATAATAATGTTAGTAGTAAGACTGAACTTTTTCAGTGTTTCTTTTTTGTTAGATATCCTTCAGTGTCCGAAGAACCACTCTATATTTTATCTGATATTTTATAACATCGATTGAAAATTATCTAATAGTCATTTTGGTAGAATATGATATCCTCTCACAAAAAAGTTCTTTAAATTATTTAAACGTTAGAGTTTTGGAAGTATTTCTCTTGCATGTATGTTATATTTCAATTATTAGAAGGGTGAAAAAATTGTTGATTTATCCACTTGATCTTATGCAATCAATTGGTATCTTTTTTCTCTTAAGTCTTAATATTAGACGTGTGTAGTATACGTATTATGTGGTCTTTTGTTTATTCAATCTTTTTCTATCAATATTAGATGTGCCTCTTGATTTTTTTCTAAATAGTCATTTGTGTGCTTAAATATTATTTTAAGTCCATCTATTTTTAGTTGTACTTGTTGGTTGATATTGTTTCTTTTGTTTCTATCAAATATGCAGATTGTCTTGGACAAAGATGAAAATTGATGCAAGAATCTATTTGAACAAGAACAATCAACTCAAAGGATCCTTCACACTTTAGATGGTGCCATTTTGCATTTTGTATTATGTAGAAACAATGCTACTACTCTATTTTGGACATGAAGGATAAAACATGGATTTTATGCCTAGTTATCTTTTGGATTGTATGATTGTTGAGTTGTTAAAATAACATTCCAAATTTAATAATAAATTTGCATTTAATATAAAATTGTGACTATTTATGTGCATGGATATGGTTGTATTTGGTTTAATGCAGGTAATAAGTGTCTTAATATACAAATTTGGGGCACAATTTTTTTAAGGCACAAATAAGTGTTCTCAGTAACATTAATTTAAGGATATAAACAAAGTTTTGACGTTACACATTATGTGTCTCTATATTCATTTAAAGGGACAAATAAGTGTCTCAATATTTCATTTGAAAATACAAATAAGTGTCCCTGATATTTTATTTGAAGACACAAATAAGTGTCCTAATATTTCATTTGAAGACACAAATAATTGTCTTTATATACTTATCAACATAAATTTAAACCTTTTAGGGCATTTGTATGTGCCTCTAAAAATCAATCTTGGGGCATATGTAAATGTCTCAAAAACAATTGATGTAGAGACACTTAAAAATTGTCTCTAACTCTATTGGGACACGATACATGGAGGCACATGTGATAAGTGCCCCAAAAATCGTAAGTGCCCCGATAGAGTACCTATCGGGGCACTTTTCAATGTCTGTAAATTCCTTCTTTGTTGTAGTGGGAACAACAAACTTAGGCCTTTGGTACCTGCTGATGATAATTTAGAACTAAGTGGATATTCGGACTCAGATTATGGTGGTTGTAGAATTGATAGAAAATCAACTACGGGTACATGTCAATTTCTTGCAAGTAAATTGATTTATTGGTTTTCAAAGAAGCAAACTTCAGTTACAACCTCAACCACGAAGCAAAATTACATGGGCTGCTTTGGAAGCATTGTTCATAGTTACTTTGGATAAGTCAATAACTAAGAGATTATCACATAGTTCTTTGAGGAGATTCTAATCTTTTGTGATAGCAAAGGTGCAATTGCAATTACACATAATCCGAAGACATCATACCAGGTGTAAGCATATGAATATTAGACATCATTTTATTCGAGACCATGTAGAGAGAAAGAATATTCGAATGGAGAAGATTCATATTGATTGTCAAAGAGCAGACATTCTTACTAAACCATTGACAAGTAAGGTTCGGGAATTATCGGTGGATTTAGGCTTGTTGGACCCGTGGAGAAAGTTTGATAGAGAAGAAAGCGTTGAAGAAGGCTTCTAGAAGACTATATCCTAGTCTTCTTCTTATTTATTTAAGTCTTCTATTTGCATATATTTTACTGTCTAACTATTTCATAGGGTTAGAAAGCTTATTTAGAAGGGTTCATGTCATCTATAAAAATAATTCCATCATTCAAAGTGATGTTTTCAACTTGGAAAGGTTATAAACCTTGTTCGGAAGGGTTGCAAACCTTGCTTAGAAAGGTTGTCAACCTTGCTGCTACAATATCATTTTATTGATACACACTCCTTCGTGGTATCGGTGACTACAATGTTGGGTGATAGATACGTCTTCTATTCTCTCTCTCTTTCTATCTCTTGGGAAATATTTTGATCTAAAATGTTGCTAAGTCTTTCTTTGGTATTTATATCTCGGAATATTTTATTTCCAAAACTTATCCTCAGCAATTTGATTTATCTTTTCAAATGTCAAATTAAATCTTTTTACTACGAAAATTTAAGGTCCATAATTTTTCTATAATTTATATGGATCCGAAAATCTTTATTATTGGAAAATTCCATTTTTGCGTCAATTGCTGAAGTCACACACTTTTCGTAATTCAAATCGTTTCATCAATAACCGTTTGATCTCGATCGTGCAACATGCCATTCAACGGTTATCATTTATTTTGTGATTTAAAAATTAGCGGTTTCCATCTTGTTACTTATAAATACATCTTCTTCTTCTCTCTCGCACTCTGTGATCTTTTCTCTACTTTAAATCTTAAATGGCTCCCAAACAAACTTCATCTTCTAAGAAATCCGTAGGAAAGAGCAAGGCCATGGATGCTCTAGTCCTATCGAAATGATGAGGAGTGAGTTATCGGTGGGTTTTCACTCCAATAACCAGCGGTAGGCGGTGGAGGTACTTGAATCTATTCTCACGATCGTGTCCTTACCTAGTCTTTGTTCAACTCATTTCGGGGAGCGCAGAACCCTTGATGTTTATGTCATCTAGTTCTTGATTCGAGCAAAGTTTGGGGATGATGGTCTCATAATGAAGGTTCATGGGCACAGCTTGACTTTCATTCAAGAGGACATCAATGACGACTTCGGGCTTTCTCTTCAAGAAATTGACCTAGAAACATACATGTGGGAGAACAATCTTGAAGCATTTCGTTCTATGGCGAAGACCTTCTCGCCATCATATGTCGATTTGAAGAAAGCCTACCCAAGCGGAAATACAGGTTATTATTTGATATTGTTGTGAAAGACATTTTGGGTGAAAGATAAAGCATGGACTCTTTGAGTCGAGGCGTATTTTTGCGATGAAGGCGATTATAAATGGTGTTCGGTGTGATTAGGTGAGTAAGTTTTTGGACATTCCGAGGAAGGAGAAAAATTGATTCTTTTTAACTAATATTGCGGCGCATGCTAGAGTGAAGATTTGGGTGATTAAACAGTATGTGTCGATGTCAAACAAGATCACCGTGTTCTTGGAACGAATGTCGCCTGGTTTGGATTGGGATCCAAGATGGACGAAGTCCTACACTAGGGCTATGTTCATCTTTGAATAAGGATGGGGAATGTATTGGACCTCCCGATTCTCGATGCAGATAAGGATGAACCGATGGATTTGGCCGAGGGGAAACTCTGCTATTGTTGCCCCCATCGGAGAGGTTGCTTATGTAGAGGAGGAGAAAGCCAAGTCTGGTGGTGAGGATGGTTACGAGGAGGATGTTGGTAAGAATGCTAGTGGAGAAGAGGATGAGGAGGTGATGAAGAGCCTAAGCAAGAGAAGTCTCCTAAGACTGTGAGAAAAAGGAGGAAAGCAAGTTCCAAGGTTGCTAAGAAAGTCTAAAAGAATTTGCACTTTAACTCTTCTCGATAGTGAGGATCAAGTGCCCATTTCGAGCTTCTACGTAAGAAAGCTAGGAAATCTTGTGTAGTCCCAAGACAAGAATCGGTTAGTAGCCAAACCAGAGGCCCGGATGCCTGGACGAGTAGCCCCTGGTCGTAAAGGTTCTTCACCGATGATGCCTTGGAGATTGGGGATTCTCCATTAAGGGAAGCGGATGACATAATTTCCCTAGAGTCACCGGCTCGGAAGGAGTAGGTATCTCATCCTTCTTCTCCACCTTTCCATGATGCTCAACTGGATTCTAGAAAGGACACTCTTTTGAAGGAGTCGGCGATGAGGCCACAAGTATGGGTGCCACACCGGAACCTAACACCCAAGTTGGTGAGGGAAATCCGATTATGGAATTGCAAATTACGAACTACTAGGGTTCGTGTCACATCCCCATTTCATTAAATAATTTAGAAAGGTTTACAAGATAAAAATATTAGACTTTGTAAAATTTTACCCCCTTTTTTGAAAGATTTAGAAAGATGTAGAAAAATAAAAACATTTAGAACTTAAGGCGGAAAAATAGACACATCAAACCCATAGAATATTTGTTGGTCCCGAGATTGAGTGATTAAGAGAGATTAAGAAAACTTCCTAGAAATAATCTAGAAGGGGGTTGAATAGATTATCTAAATTTCTTTTGAAAATTCAGATTAACAATTCAAACTCAACTTCCAAATTAATCAAAGTACTAAGCGGAAATAATTTTATACTCAATCTTTAAATAAGATCTAAAAGCAATTTGATCGAAATTTAAGAAAAAAATTATAATCGACTGAAATTTAAAGACATAAAGTAATTAACACCATATTATAGTGGTTCGGATCTGAAGATCCTACATCCACTCTCCTTCTTCAACCTTGAAGAAGGGTCTCTTCATACTTATTGACTTACTTACTTTCTGCGATTACAAGTTACAATAATGAAGTTCTTCGTCTTCGAATCTCCTTCTAACTATCAATCTGCCTTCTAAATTTACAATTTACGGTGCGAAGTGTAGAAGGATTTACGGGAGTGTTCTATAAACACTTAGAAAATATTTCAAAAATGAATATGAATTCTAGTGAGTGCTCTGGATAAAGTGTGTTTCGTAGAAAAATGCAAAAGTCGTTCTAAGGAATTTGTGCTTAGGCCTATTTATAGACACTTAAGACGGTTAGTTTCTTGTAACAAACTCATAACACCTTAACAAACTTTTCTTGAGAACTACCTTGACTTGGTGACGTTCTTGAGTTAGTCGTCCTGATCGACTTAGTGAAAGTCCTGTCTTTCTTACCTTGACTTCAGGTGACTTCGACCTCGTCTTGAGCTCTTCATTAACCTCTCTTCGGATGTCTTCTTCAAGATTGTCTTTAGATGACCTCCAAATTTACTAACCTCAAATGACTAGCCTATCTCATCACATCCCCATTTTTCCTAAAATAATTTAGAAAGGTTTACAAGATAAAAATATTAACCTTTATAAAACTTCACCCTATCTTTTTCTATAGAAAGATATTTAGAAAGACAAAATTATTTAGAACTTAAGGCGGAAAAATAGACATATTAAACTCATAAAGTATTTTCTACAAAACTTAAAGGGAATGTGAAAAATTCATACGTTTATAAATTCACACTAACAATGAGATTATGGAAGAAAGAAAAAAGTAGTGACCGAATTAATAAAGTTGCGAAAAAAATGCATAAGTAATAAAACGAAGGCATAAAATAGAAATCATGGTCATGTGTCAAATAATCTATAGTCAAACATGCCTACATGAGACTCCTCAAAATAACTCAAAGTACGAATCTTTACGACAATCGCAAAAGAAAAAAAAAAATAATACTCATGCAATGAAAAACTTGTCCATCCGCCTTCCACCGAACACCATGCTTAATCAGAATAGTAATAAAATGATTGGGGTGAGCAACCAACTAGCTCGGTAGGATCCCTTTTTGTCACGGTTAAATATCAAGCATAATAAAAAATGTATTCACATACCACATAATCATAGTGTTTGTTGGCAAGCCAACCATAGTCATAGGTGCGTTAGTACGGCCCTTCCGCCGAAACACAATGCAAACATAATCATAGTAATTCGGTCTTTTCATCGAGACATAGTTCATAGTGATTGTTGGCAAAGCCACCATAGTCATAGGAATTTGTTAGCATAGCTAACCATAGTTTATAGTAACATAGTAGCAAATAACATAACCAATCATGCAAGACATTTTAAATGTGACAAATAATTACCAATCATGAAGAAAAACCCCACCTCAAAGTTCTTGGATTGGGAGTACGAGAGTACTAATAGGCCTAGCGAGTAGGAACCTCGTCACCTAAAATATTAAAAACATATCTTAAAATATTTATTTAATTTAATCATTACAACCTAATAACTTATAAATTTTATTAAGCCCTAAATTTATTAAGTTATAAATATTACATTATAAATGTCTCAAATTTATTGCGAGTGAGAGAAAAATTCATTTGAGTGAAAGAAAATTCCTTAAATCTCTTTGCGAGACTCAAAAAATTCCTTTGAGTGAGAGAAAATCCCTTAAATCTATTATGAGTGTAAATGGTGTAACTAATACATAAACATGTATATAAAAGGCGTTAAAAACAATTTGGAACTAGATTATAAGTCTAGAAAAATAAAATTATTATGTATACATATATATATTATCCTAATTAAGAAACATTCGGGAAAATGAATTCATACCAATTTTAATGAAAAGCTTTTCCACAGATCCGAAAGGCAGCGCTTATGTTTTCTTTCTTCTAGTTTTTCTTTTGTTTGTGCGTAAAGATAATTTTCTAAGAAAGACTTATATACGTGTATATATATATATATATATATATATATATATATATATATATATATATATAGGTCTTAGGTTTAGTTTTATTGGGCTTGGGCTCTCAAGAAAGGCCCCTTAATATATATATATATATATATATATATATATATATATATATATATATATATATAAACCTTTATAAATAAATAACCAGATTTATTATTATTAATAAAAAAATACAAACCTCAAATCTTTTATTATAAATTAATATTCTTACCATTATTATAACTAAGCCTTAAATTAAATATTTTTTTACACACTCTTAGCAACATGTGGTAATCGTAATTTTTCTTGGTGTTACATCCTCCCCACCTAATTAAAATTTTCGTTCTCGAAAATTAAAACGTACCACGAATAAACAACTCTGCATACTTGGCGCGAAACTCATCTTCCCGCTCCCAAGTTGCCTCATCCTCACCGTGATTTATTCCATTGAACTTTTAGCATTGCCACGTCTTTGTTCCTTAACCGATGTACCTTCCTATCCAAAATAGCAATCGGCTTCTCCTCATAAGCCACATCATTGTTTATCTCCAAAGTCGAATAATCGATCACATGGTAGGGTCTTGTACATACTTCCTCAACATGAAGACATGAAATACATTGTGGATGCTGAAAATTCCGGTGGCAAGGCTAGGTGATAAGCCAAGTCACCGACTCTCTCTAAAATCTCAAACGGACCCACGTATCTCGGTTTCAACTTTCCCTACTTACCAAAGCGCACCACTCCTTTAGTAGGGGAGACCTTCAAGAATACCTTCTCACCCTCTCTAAAGCGCAAATCCTTATGGTGTCTATCTCGCATAGGATTTACGTCTATCCCGAGCCCGCTTGATATTCTCTTTCACCTTCTTCACTACCTCTACCGTATCCTTTAACATCTCGGGACCCAATAATCTCCTCTCTCGAACCTCGTCCCAATACAAGGGCGATCGACACCTCCTACCATACAGTGCCTCGTAAGGTGCCATACCGATCGATGACCGAAAGCTATTGTTGTAAGAAAATTCTACTAACGACAAGTAATACTCCCAATCGAGGCTCATATCAAGCACACAAGCTCGCAACATATCTTCTAAAGTCTGGATAGTCCGCTCAGGCGCCCATCGGACTGCGGGTGATAAGCCGTCTTGAAACTCAACTTAGTGCCCAAGGCCAACTGTAAACTCTTCCAAAATTGTGACGTAAAACAAGTGTCTCGATCCGACACGATCGATACCGACACTCCATGTAAGCGAACTATTTCTCGGATGTAAATACGTGCATCTTGTTCCATCTTAAGAGTAGTCTTCACTGAAGAAAGTGAAGCGGGACTTAAATCGATCAATCCACAATAACCCATACTGAATTATTCCCTTTCACTGTTCTCGGCAATCCCGTAACAAAATCCATCGTGATGTGCTCCCATTTCCATTCGGGAATCTTAAGGGACCGGAGAAAACACGAGGGTCGTTGGTGTTCGGCCTTCACTTGCCGACACACCAAGCATTTCTCAACAAAGCTTACAACATTTTTTTATAATGGTTCCACCGTAACATCTTTCTTAAGTCTTGATACATCTTAATGCTACATGGATGAGCCGTGTACGGTGTATTATGTGCTTCCTCAAGTATAATTTTCTTAATAGTTGCCTCTTCGGGCACACAAATCCTTCCCTCATAGTACAGTACTCCATCATTAGCTACCGTAAATCCTTTACCCTCGCCTTTGAGCACTCGTTCTTCCGTCTTACACAGAAAGTCTTTGCCATATGAGCACTCTTAATCTGATCCTTCAAATCTGGGTGTACCACCGAAGGCTGCTAGAACCTCATCAACCCTTCTCGGTGGTGTCACCACTTCAATCCTCATACATGAAAACTCCCTAACCAATTGTTCTTGTTCGGTTAACATACATAATCCGCCTCTCGTCTTTTGACTTAAGGCATCAACTACTACATTCGCCTTGCACGGATGGTAGTGAATTGTGCAATCATAATCCTTCACGAGTTCTAACCATCTCCTTTGTCTCATATTCAGTTCTTTACGTGTGAAAATGTACTTGAGACTTTTGTGTTCCGAGTAGATCGCACACTTCCCTCCATACAAGTAGTGTCTCCAAATCTTCAATGCGTGAACAACATTGCTAACTCCAAATCATGTGTTGGGTAGTTCACTTCATGCGTCTTCAATTGCCTTGAGGCATAAGCAATTACCTTACCTTGTTGCATCAAAACACAACCAAGGCCTTGCTTCGATGCATCACCGTAGATCACAAACTCCTTGGTTGGATCCGGTATCGTCAACACCGGAGCTGAAGTGAGTCTCCTCTTGAGCTCTTGAAAACTCTCCTCGCACTTCTCACTCTATACAAAACCTCTCTCCTTTTCTTATCGAGACGCGTCAAAGATGCAGCAATCTTCGAAAATCCCTCAATGAATCTCCGATAGTATCCGCCAATCCCAAGAAATCAAGTAGGGATGTATACTATAAGCCTAGCTTTTGTATGAACATCTTTCTTGAGTATGAACATCTTTTTCATATGAGATTCATTATGATCAAAATACTTATTGTTTATGATTGTTATATATATCATTATTTTGTTCAGATTAATCTATCTTGTAGATAACATGGTGTGTGGTGTCACACGAGAAGATCATGTTATCGGTGCCTTATAGATTATAAATAATAGCTCACAACCAAAATGGATTTGGACAAATCATTGGAACGGTTGTAGTGTAATTTGGTATTAGTCTATCTTGACTATAAAGTTACACTAGTACATTTTGTATGTATTGAGCGAGGACCATATGAGGTTGTTCAATTTATACCGACTATATAAAAGAACAAGACCTCTTTGTTATGGATGTACGTCTTCTTAATCCCTATATAATAATGGGCACGTGTACTCAATGTATGTTTCTTTGATTTACCAATGGGTGAGATTTATTAAATCAATAGGCTCGGTGAATTGGGAGATAGCATTGTTTATATGGTGTCTGTTGATTATAGAAGGAATTCGTGTCCTAATTATTTAGGATGATGATGTCCCCTTGAGGAGCTCGAGAAAGATTATTATGTAAACCCTGCAGGTGGATTTAATCCGACATAATAATAAAGATGAGTGGTACTACTCTTGGAATTAGATATAAATTAATTAAGTTGTCATTAATTTAATTAATTTATGGACATTCGATATCTTAAACACGGGAAATAAACATACACATAATAAAGGAGCCCATATAATAATATGGGATTAGGACGGTAATTCAATTATAATTCTTTAGTGGACTGAGTTATAATTGATGGGCTTAAGTAAAGTGTCTCGAGACGAACACACGGGATATTTAGGCCCATCGGGAGGCCCAACCCTAATTCCTCCTTAGGGTCCCTGTTGTAGCCTATAAATAAACCCTAACATCGTAGTCTCCAGCGTGTGAAAAAAACGTGAGATCGAGAGGGAGGCGGATTCTGATTCCTTGGAGGATCGTCGACCACTCGGCGTCCAAGGGAAAGGGATAGGAATACGGCGAAGACCGTGAGGTTCGAGGCTCATCCTTCGATCGCAGCTTCGACCTTAGAATCTGGTTTGTCTTCACCTATTACGGTGAATAAAGGTACAATTCTTTCCGCTGCGTTTGTGTGATTATGATCCCGAGTCGATATTTTCGTAGAGTCGGCGATCGGTGGTTCCAACAATTGGTATCAAAGCCGTGTTTTCGACTCTATGCAATTGATTCGGTTTTCATAGATCTGATTTATTTGGATTGCATGATTATTGTAAATCTTTTATAATAGGGTTTCTTGATCTGTTATAATAGGGTTTCTTGATCCTGTTATAATAGGGTTTCTTGATCTGTTATAATAGGGTTTCTTAATCGATATTGAATAAGATTGCATGGTATTTGTAAATGTCATATTAGGGTTTGCATGCTTATCATAAATCTGTTATATTAGGGATTCGATGTTAATCGTAGTCTTTTTGGGTATGCGAATATTCTGATAATTTTTGCAGGAACCCTAAATCCAACTATTATGGTCGGTATGTATGTTTATGCATGTATTAAACCCTCGGACTGTCGAGGTTTTTGTTTTGGGTTGGTGAATGATTGTAATAGTAATTACCACGGCGATGCATCGTGTAGGTTTTATTTCGATCTAGATGATGTATAGGATCGTTGGATAAAAGCGTAATAGGAACAGGTTAGGATGGTCGTTGGAGGAACCAGTTCGATAGCAAAGAATCGACGGATTTTTTTCGATCCCGTATTGCAGGCGCTGCCCGCACCCCATTTGACGGAGAACATTCAAGCACATGGGAGCATGAAAGAGGCCATAATAGTTGGAATTTTATTTTCCATGTTTATTCTTTCTCATATGTGTTATTGTGTTTAGCATGCTTTATGTGTTTCATATTTCGTGCATATTAATATCCCTCATGTTAAATAACTAAGTGGGAGAGGGGTTATTTTTCAACAAATCCCATAGCCTCCATTTCTGGTTTGTAAGTGATGCATTCAAACATGAGCGTTGGTTTTAAGTGCCTTCTTCCATATCGGATGTGTTTGTTTTGCGGACCACTAGATCAAACTTCCTTATGGATAATTATAAGTAAGTTATTTAGGAGCGTGTTATCTTCTCCATCTGAAGAGGCACAAACCTAGGTAATTGACTTGGTATTAAGAAATGGTATACACTTAGATGCATATAACAAAGATCCTCCCCATCGGAGTAAGTGTTGTTATTTGTATGGCTAAAGACAAACCAACTATTAATTTTTATTTTGTTTGACAAAATGATGAAATTAATGGTTAAAACCTCCTCTTGCAAATGATTGAATTAGTATACGTCCACACTATCGTGGCATACAAACTTCACGGTGTTTTGAGGTGTTGGTGAATTTAATTGTATTGTTTGAGGGAAACAATATTGATTTAAATTCTTAATTTTGATCATAATGAATTTACGTGTTTCTCGGGATTTATCATGGCTTTCAATCCACTTGCTGTTATTCTTAAAGAAAACAAACTTCTTGGTCCTAATTACATTGATTGGAAAAGAAACTTGGACATTGTCTTGATCTTTGAAGAGTACAAATTTGTACTCACCGAGGTTTGTCTGAAAAACCCGATGAAAACTCTAGTGAAGAGGAGAAAGAGGCTTATAAGAAGTGGGTCAAGGCGGATGAGATGGCGCGGTGTTACATTTTGGCTTCTATGTCAAATGTGCTTTGCAACATCGGCATCGAGCCATGACCTCTGCTTATGAGATGATGCTCAATCTCAAAGAACTCTTCGGACACGAGTCGGGCTGCCGAGGCAAGAAGCCATGAGAAACTTAATGACGACCACCATGGCGAGGGGACACAGTAAAGGATCATATCCTCAAGATGATGGCTCATTTGAATGAGATGGAAGTCCTTGGAGCTGAAATCGATGGGGAAACCCAGTCGATATCGTTTTCCGAGACAACTTTGCCTAAGAGTTTTGAGCAGTTTCGCTGAACTACAACATGAACAAAAGGTTGTATTCGATGGCGGAACTTAACGGCGAACTCTAAGCAGCGAAGGGTTATTTCGTCAAACTTCTCAAGCTTATATTGCTGAAAATGTTTCTACATCTAAGCCAAAAGGCAAAGTGATGAAGAAAAAGAAACAAGCTGGTTTGGCAAAGAAAGCGGGTGAACCAAAGAAAATTGGTCCACCAAATGGCGTGAAGAAGCCCAAGGGCAAATGCTTTTTGTGCAAGCGGCCAGACATTGGAAGGTAGATTGCCCCGTAAAAGGAAAAAGAAGGTATATCTTATTCACTAACTATTGAAATATGTTTAGCGGTGTTATCTACCACCTGGTGTGTAGATACGGGAGCCACCGATCATGTCTGCAATTCTTTGCGGGGGTTCCAGAAACCAGGCGGCTTAGTGAGGGTGAGATTACCATCTACATGGGCGACGCTACGAGAGTAGCAGGCTGTTGCGGTGGGAGATGTTTATTTATTTTTTAATAAGAATAAGACTTTGGTTTTGAGAAATTGTCTTTACGTACCTTGTTTTAGAAAGAACTTGATTTCAGTTTCTAAGTTATTTTTGGATGGATATTCTGTTTCTTTTGATAGCAAAGTGGTTGTCAAGAAAAATAGTGTTATTATATCTCATTACGAAATGCGTTGATTGGCAATTTATATACTCTTAATCCAATAACTCCCACAAAGCAACAAATGGAAATTAATAGTACATCTTCTAACTCAAATAAGCGAAAAAGAACCTTCAAAAATGAACCAAACATATCTTTGGCATCTAAGATTAGGTCACTTTAACTTGAGTAGGATTCAAAGGTTGATAGCCGAGTGGACCTTTGAGTTCATTGGAAGTGGAAAACTATCCGACTGCGAGTCACCGCTTGGAAGGAAAAATGACCAAAAGGCCTTTTAAAGCCAAGGGGTATAGAGCCAAAGAAGTGTTGGAATTGGTTCATTCGATTTATGTGGTCCTATGTCTACTCAAGCAAGGGTGGTTTCGAATATTTTGTCTCTTTTATAGATGATTATTCAAGATATGGATATATTTATTTGATGCGCCACAAGTCTGAGTGCTTTGATAAATTCAAAGAGTACAAGGCTGATGTGGAGAAGCGTCATGGTAAATATATCAAAACACTACGATCTGATCGTGGTGGCGAGTACCTCTTAGGAGAGTTTAGGAATTACTTATCGGAAAGGTGGGATTCAATCCCAATTGTTCGCACACTGGTACACCCCAACGTAATGGTGTGGCGGAGCGAAGGAATAGGACACTCTTGGAAATGGTTAGATCGATGATGAGCTATTCGGAATTGCCGAGTTCCTTTTGGGGGTATGCCACTGGAAACGGCAGCGTACATTTTGAACTTGGTTCCTTCTAAGACAGTATCTTCTACTCCCACGGAATTGTGGAATGGGCGTAAGCCTAGTCTCAAACATATTCGGATATGGGGTAGTCCAGCACATGTGCTTTGAAAGGAGATCTTGATAAGTTGGAATCTCGTGCAAGTTATTTGTTTGTGGGCTATCCTGAGGAACGAAAGGTGGTTTGTTTTATAGTCCTAAAGATCGTAGGGTAATTGTTAGCACAAATGCCTGATTTTTAGAAGAGGACTATGTAATGGACCACAAGCCCATGAGTAAAATTATTTTAGAAGAAATAAGGGAGAAACTTCTACCGTAGTACCAAGAGTACAAGATGAGATACCACATGTGTCGGCACCATCTGCTACTAATGATACACTATTACCACAAGTGTCTCGTCGTAGTGGGAGGGTTGTTAGACAACTTTGATAGATTCATGTTTTTGGGAGAGTCTTCGGACTTAGTACCTGGTGAACACGAATCGGATCCTTGGAGCTATGACGAAGCACTCCAAGATAAAGATGCGAGAATCTTGGGAAAAAACAATGAAATCTGAATTAGAATCTATGGCAAGTCTCTGGGAGCTAGTAGAACCACCAAATGGTGTAAAAGCCATTGGCTGTAAGTGGGTCTACAAAAGAAAAAGAGGATCGAGACGGGAAAGTAGAAACTTTCAAAGCAAGGCTTGTAGCGAAGGGGTACACTCAAAAAGAAGGAATCGATTATGAGGAAACCTTTTAGCGGTAGCCATGCTTAAGTCTATCCAGATTCTTTTGTCTATTGCTGCTCATATGAATTATGAGGTTTGGCAAATGGATGTCAAGACAGCCTTTCCTTAATGGAAGTCTTGAAGAAAACATCTATATGAAGCAACCGTAAGGATTCATCGCAAAGGGCAAAGAGCATCTTGTGTGTAAGCTTAATCGGTCCATTTATGGGTTGAAACAAGCTTCGAGATCTTGGAACATCCGTTTTGATGAGGTAATCCAGTCTTATGGATTTATTCAATGTCCGGATGAGTCATGTGTATACAAGAAGAGTGACGAAACGTGGTGGTATTTCTTGTACTATACGTAGATGACATCTTGCTCATTGGCAACAATGTCAAGGTGTTGTCGACGTAAAGGTATGGTTGTCCAAGCAGTTTGATATGAAGGACTTGGGACAAGTTGGACATATTCTTGGGATCAAAGTTATAAGGGATCGCAAGAAAAGAATGTTATGCTTATCTCAAGCTTCATACATTGATACTATCTTGGCTCGTTTTAGCATGCAAAACTCTAAGAAAGGTTTTCTACCTTTTCAACATGGAGTACCTTTATCTAAAGAAATGTGTCCTAAGACACCAAAGGAGATAGAGGACATGAAGGCGATTCCTTATGCTTGGTGTAGGAAGCCTAATGTATGCAATGCTATGTACGAGGCCGGATATTTGTTTTGCCGTGGGCATGGTTAGCAGATATCAAAGTAACCCGGAGACAAGGACATTGGATGCGGTAAAGCATATTTTAAAGTACTCGAAAAGGACTAGAAATTATATCTTTGGTTTACCAAGCGAGATACTTTACTTCTTGAGGGTTACACAGACTACGATTTCGATCGGATAGGGACAACGATAAATCTACCTCGGGTTATGTGTTTACCTTGGGAGGTGGAGCCATAGTATGGAGGAGTGTAAAGCGAAATGCGTTTCGGACTCCACCATGGAAGCCGAGTATGTAGCGGCCTCCGAGGCGGCAAAGAAGGCTGTATGGCTCGAAACTTCTTGATGGACTTAGAAGTGATTCCTAGTTTGCCTAAAGCTATCACAATTTATTGTGATAACTTGATGGTGCGATGGCAAACTCGAAGGAACCACGAGCCCACAAACATTATATATACATATATATATTATCCTAATTAAGAAACATTCGGAAAAATGAATTCATACCAATTTTAATGAAAAGCTTTTCCACAGATCCGAAAGGCAGCGCTATATTTTCTTTCTTCTAGTTTTTCTTTTGTTTGTGCGTAAAGATAATTTTCTAAGAAAGACTTATACACGTATATATATATTTAGGTCTTAGGTTTAGATTTATTGGGCTTGGGCTCTCAAGAAAGGCCCCTTAAATATATATATATATATATATATATATTTAAACCTTTATAAAATAAATAACTTGATTTGTTATTATTAATAAAAAAATACAAACCTCAAATCTTTTATTATAAAATTAATATTCTTATCATTATTATAATTAGGCATTAAATTTAATATTTTTTTACACACTCTTAGCAACATGTGGTAATCGTAATTTTTCTTGGTGTTACACTATCTCACCTAGTCGACATACATAACTAGTAACATAAACTACTTTAGCCGATCTAAATAGTTTCAACCGGTAAAATCAAAAAAAAATAGTTTCAACTGGTCATCCTAGTTTACATGAGCTCATCTAATCTATACACTTTAAATTCATCAGTACCAATTATGATCTAACAATTTCCCCCTTTTTGTGAAGTTAAAACTACAAGAAAGAAATGAACTCACCGCGATGTTAGAAAAATTTATTCAAGATACATAATTAATCATATTAGGCATATAAGCAATTTTTATTTTTTTAATCGATAAGTTCACACAAGAGCAACTATTTAAGTAAATTTATACTTAGAAAATTTTTAAGAAGATCTTCTAAAGCATGAAATTATATCAAATTATGAACACTTAGAAAAATTTCTTGAAAAATTTGTAGAAAATTTTATGAGTGAAAAATATTGAACTAAAAACATAAGGCAAAGTAATTCGTATAAGTTCAAATATCTTATTTATACATAGCAAAAATTACATTTACAAATTGAGCGAGATAAGATATATGATTGGAGTGAATTGATGTATGTTTTTAGGGCCTATTTTAGTGCAAAAAGTGAGCTAAAGTATGATTTTGTGCCTAAATGTGAAAAGTATCACTCTTTTGCCTAAAAAGTATTACTTTGAGAGGTTTTGATGTATTTCGCCCGTTTTGTAGGTAAATCGGTGGAATTTTGCCAAACCGAGAGTACCGGTATTCTTAGAATGAAAAGACGAACATACGGGACGAACGGGAGTCGGGACCGGAGCCCTTCTCGATAAAAATTCCACTGGTCTCGAGTTGGAGTCGAGGGTGCACAGACCTCGACTCGAGGTTCATGCTTTGGAGGGAAATCATTTCAAAAAGACGGGATCCTCGACTCGAGGAGGAGCCTCGAGTCGAGGGATATGAAAAATGCGGGAAGCTCGACTCGAGGGCGAGGCCTCGACTCGAGGAAGGAGAGATTTTTAAAGAAACGTGTTAGCAACTTTTAGGCCTCGACTCGAGGGCTTGAAGCTCGACTCGAGGAGTGCCCAAAACCGAAAAATTCAGTTTTTAAGCCAATGAAAGCCAAAACAGAGGGGAGTTGATTCTAGCGGTTGAGCGGTTTCTAGGAGTTTCTTTGAGCGAATTTTACATTTTGTAGCTTGAATTTACTTGTAATTGCATTAGATTGTTAGAATTGAGATAAATTCCACATTTAGTTCATTAGATTAGTAGATTGGTTGATTGTAATTGAAGTTTGCAGCTGAGAATTGGGAAGAATTGAAGTTGTATTGAAGCATTGTACAAGATTAATCATTCTTATTTTTGCCTATTGAAGCTTAATTGGTGATGTTCTTACCCTTTGATCTCTTTAATTCATTGCTTGTAGTAATTAGATTGTTAATTGCTTTCTTAGATTTTCTAGCCATGGTTTTTGCTTGTAGCACCATGGGCTAATAGCTTTGTGCTTGGGATAATTGAAATTAGGGATGAAGTGATTGCCTCATGCTATGATTGTTGACAATTGTGATCAATTGAATTAGATTGCTCCCTAATTGTGATTCTTAATTGTGCTTCATGAAAAATTGTCTCATTTGATTAATGGTTGATCACCCTAGCAATAGGCGAGAGTTGAGCTAACGTGATTAGGTGTTAATCGGGTTTCAATTTTGCATGATTGTATGAATTGGGGGCTTCTACATTGAGAGATGGGAAGAACTAAGGATACTCACATTAGGCATTGTGATATTAATGAAGTGATTAATGTCATGATGGTTTATGCTTTCTAATTTGATTGATTTGCATTTGGATACAATCATAGCTTGTTAATCATGGATTCCTTGATGGAGATTATCTCTTGCACCCAATCCCCCATTGATTTTAGTCTATTTGACCTTGCATTCTAAGTGTTTGATAGATTGTTTGAATAACTTGCCATTTAATTTCTTGCAATTTGTAGTGATTTAGTTAGAGCTTGTTGCAACTTTAGCCATTTAGAACTCTTATCCTTGAATTTCGTTTGCATACTTTCTCCCTTGGGTTCGATATTTTTGTTGATTGGTCTTAATAACTCTTACCCTATACACTCCAATCAATATAAAAAGATAAAGAAAAGTAAATCTTATCTAATGCCTAACGATCAGCTTAGGAACCACCGGCCAGTCAAAGACTCTTTTTCTCAGTGCTTCATCTCTTCTTCGTCTTTGATCCACGACTCAATCTCAGCCTTCTTCACAATCTCTCCGACCCGGCCTAGTTCGTTGGTTCCATCTCGAGTTCCTCTTGGGGTTGGCATATTCATAGGCAAGAGCTACCAAATCATCATTGAACTCCTTATCTGCTTCAATGATCGGCCGATGGTAGAGATCTCGCATCTTCTTTCTCTATCCATTCATGCCATGCCAAGTCTAATCCTAAGTTGAAGCACACTGAGCCTTCGAATGTACTAGAAGTATATCCATTTAGCATCCAAGTTCTTCTCTTTGTACTCCCTCGTATCTTGCCAATTTGTGATCTTTGGAGGGGCAACCGATCTGTGGTAAGGCACGATATGTACATTCCCTTGAATGTCCTTTGATTCCATTATCCATTTTCTCTCGGTCTTACTCCACTTGAAATTCAAATCTTTGTTCAACTTCTTTAGTTTCCTCCTTTCCCTTTCCCCATACATGACCTTTTTATCTCTTGATTCTTTTAATCGCTTCTCGAGATAAATTCGAGTAGTTAGGCTCCCTTTTTCCTTTACCTTAGGTAGCCTTTGGAATCACCTCGGTTGAAGCCGGTTCCTCAGCTACCTTTCCCTTGCCTTTGCCTGCTGGCCTCAAACTTCTCTTTCTCAACAAAGCATCCTTCGGCCTTTGGCCGAGGAAGCCATTCAGACTTTTCTTCCTCCTCCTTCTTCCTCTTCTCCTCATCTTCCATTAGAGCCTCTTCAACTGGCTCACCCTCACCGGAGTACAACAAGCTCATCCGCCTTGACACTCATCTCTTTCCTTGCTGCCTCTGGCTCAAATTGCATCTACTTTGATGTCTATCTTTTCTTTTGCGATTTTAGATCACCGTGAGGGTGGCCCTCATTTCTTTCTTCTCGAATCTTCTCTCTCTTTGTCTTCATCTATCAACTCTCTCAACCGAGCCTCCAGAGTAGTACATCGACTCGGTAGTCTAATTTGTCCAAAGTAATTTCATTCGGGACTACGTCATTGTCCTCTGCAACTTTCTCCTTCACTCCGGAACCTCCTTCTCCAAGACACTCACCCTTCTAGCCAACGAGGTGTTAGAGATATTAGAAATACTTCAAACAATATTTACCTCGGCTATCTTCATATTTGTGATCATTGTGTTCTATGACAGCTTTGATAATTTTCTTCGTTCTTTTCTTCAAAGCGGCTTCTCGAACTTTCCTTCTAGTTTGGTTTGAAGATTCTTGAAAATAGATGAGAAGGTTATTGATGAGGTACATTACTATCTTCATCCTTTTGAGAGGATTCGGATGAGGAGGATGTTTGTTCGTGAGGGAGTCCGGGGTGAAGGGGAATTTATTTGTATGTCCTCTAGAAGAGAGTATGAAGGTTGATGAATTTGGATAGATGAGACTTTTGGGAGGATACTGAAGTTGGGTAGGAGTAGTTGTGTTAGATCGAAGAAGTTTTGATGAGTTAAAAGTGGTCGACTAGAGTCAACTCATGTAAAGTAAGACGACCAACTAATTGGATAGGACAATTTGAGATGAAGAAGTCTACTACTAAGTGACTAGACTAGGTATGGCCGAAAAAGTCAGGCGAGGTCGAAGAAGAGAAGGTCATCCGAAGACGAGCTTATGATAGTCATCTTTTGAAAACAAAAATGAAGAACTCAAGACTAGGTCAAAACATGCTGAGTAGAATAAGAAAGGCCAATCTTCACCAAGTCACCGCAAACGACTAGACCAAGATCGGTGAAGTCGAGGCGCTTTTCAAGAATAAGTTTGTTAAGCGGTTTTAGTTTGTTACAACAAACTAACCATTTCTCGAGCTTATAAATATGTTTAGGACAATTTCAAACATAACTTTCAGCGTATTCATTCACATTACTCACAAGTTTTCTAAAATCACACAAAAGTTGTTAAAGCCATATTCAAAAGTTCAAAGTGTTTGTAGAACACTTATTTGTATATCTTCAACACTCCCGCACTATAATCTACGGATTTCCGTAAAGATAGGCGGTCAAGATATGATCGAAGATAGAAATCTTCACAAGTTGTAATTGTAACATTGTAAGTGAGTAAGATAGTAAGTAGTCGAGGCCCTTCTTCAAGGTGAAGAAGGAGAGTGGATGTAGGATACTGTTTGATCCGAACCACTATAATTCTTGGTGTTCTTTATTGCTTATTTTACTTATCTTATTATTCTTCATACATTCAAAACAAATTCAATTTCAATCTTAATCAGTTGCTTTTGATCCTTAGAGGTTGAGTTAAAGTTTATTTTCCATTGTATAAGCTTTGATACTTTGAATTGATAATCTTGTTTTTGAAAAGGGATTTGAAAATCTATTCAAACCCCCCTTCTAGATTTTCGCTAGAAGATTGTCTAAGCTCTTTAAGATTCACTCAATCCGTGGGACCAATAAGTGGTATCGGAGCGGTGTTAAGTCGCTTCGATATTTATTGTCTTAATAGTTTCGAATTATTTTTTTCATCTTCTTTATTTTCTATTCACTAACCTTGTTAACAAGTTCTTGTTGAGTTTCTTGATTCACTATGTCATCTGTTAAGAGTAAGAAAACTAGGAGCTGATTGGAGTGTATAGGGCAAGAGCTTTTAAGACCAATCGCAAAATATCGAACCCAAGGGAGAAAGTATGCAAATGAAATTCAAGGATAAGAGTTCTAGATGGCTAAAGTTGCAACAAGTTTTAGGACTAAAATCTACTACAAAATGGCAAGAAACTAAATGGCAAGATTATGCAAACAAAATATCAAACACCTAGAATGCAATAACAAATTTACTAAAATCAATGGGGGATTTGGGTGCAAGGGATAATCTCCATCAAGGAATCCATGATTAACAAGCTATGATTGTATCCAAATGCAAATCAATCAAATTAGAAAGCATAAACCATTATAAAATTAATCACTCCATTAAGATCACAATGCCTAATGTGAGTATCCTTAGTTCTTCCCATCTCTCAATGTAGAAGTCCCCAATTCATACAATCATGCAAAATTGAAACCCGATTAACACCTAATCACGTTAGCTCAACTCTCGCCTATTGCTAGGGTGATCAAACATTAATCAAAAGAGACAATTTTTCATGAAGCACAATTAAGAATCACAATTAGGAAACAAGCTAATTCAATTGATCACAATTATCAACAATCATAGCATGAGACAATCACTTCATCCCTAATTTCAATCATCCCAAGCACAAAGCTATTAGCCCATGGTGCTACAAGCAAAAGCCATGGGTAGAAAATCTAAGAAAGCAATTAACAATCTAATCAACACAAGCAATGAATTAAAGAGAACAAAGGGTAAGAACATCACCAATTGAACTTCAATAGACAAAAATAGGAATAATTAATCTTCTACAATGCTTCAATTCCACTTCTCTACTCCCAAATCACAGCTGAAATCTTCAAATTCAATCAATCAAAATGTTAATCTAATGGACTAAAAGTAGAATCTAATCTAATTCCTAACAATCTATGGCAATTACAATGGAAATCAAGCTACAAAGTGCAAAATTCGTCTAAGGAACCTCCTGGAAACTGCTAGAATCAAGTTATGCTCTGTTTTGGCTTCAATGGGCTTTAAAAGCGCAAAATTCGGTTTTTGGCACTCCTCGACTTGAGCTTCGAGGCCCTCGAGTCGAGGCCTAAGAAATCGCATCCACGCTTTTTCAAAATTTTTTCTGCCTCGAGTCGAGGCTCGGCCTCCCGGCTTCGAGGATCTTGCCAATTTTCCATCCCTCGACTCGAGGCTCCTCCCTCAGTCGAGATTTCTGCCTTTTGAAAATCTTTTCCCTCCGGCTGACCCTCGAGTGAGGTCTATGTCCCCTCGACCTGTGCTCGAGACCAGGTAATTTTATCGAGAAGGGCTTGGGCCGGACCCCCATTTTCATCCGGTATGTTCGTCTCTTCATTCTAAGAATAACGGTACTCTCGATTTGGCAAAATTCCACCGATTTACACTGCAAAATGGATTTAAAAACATAAAAAACTCACAAAGTAATACTTTTTAGGCAAAAGAGTGATACTTTTCACATTTATGCACAAAAATCACACTTTAGCTCACTTTTTGCACTAAAATAAGCCCTAAAAATATGTATCAATTCACTCCAATCATACCCCAAACTTGAATTGTTGCTCGTCCTCGAGCAACGTAGAAACTAAGAACAAAGGAGTGAATTGATTGCAATTATGTCACATGGCACTATAGACAAAAAATAAGACAATCGAACTCATCGGTGAACATAAGTATCAATGCAACTATCCACTAACCATCAAGATAGATCATGCTCAAACAAATGCTCAATCAAATACTCAATACATTGCTCCTTCCATGGAGTGTTTCACTCTTCACTCAAGTGTATAAATGTATAAAGCACTCAATAATCAAATTCATGAACTTGCACACCATATGCTTGCCAAAAGACTTAATCTCAATCCAAATCACTTGTGATCATTCAAGAATCAAAGAGGTCTTTCTCTTAGGTTGTAATGTAGGCTCTTTGGAAAGGTTGGATGTTTTTGGGTAATAGTGACTAAGTAGTGGAGACTTGAATGTAAGCTAATCAATACAAATGCACAATCTCTTCACTTTTCATCTAATAACACTCTTTCTTTTTAACTTCAATGATCACTCCACCATTCACTTGAGCTTTCTCTTTTAAGCTCACAAATTGAATATCTCTTTCACTTCATGTTCACATTTTTTTCACAATTCCATTTTTCACAACCTTTCTTTTATGCTTCATTCATCACTTAGCTCATCATCTTCCCACACTTAGCAATCAAATCACCATCATTAGCCAACATTCAAGCTCAACTAAATAGAGGACAAGAAAGGCTCATAAAAATAGGCTAAAATGGTTTCAATTTCACTTGGCTTGCCAAAGAATAAGGATCATAAGGCTCAACATGGCTTACTAAGGAAATCAAATGTATTTGGTAGGAAAAATTTGGCAAAGTAACTCATCATATCAAACATGGCCTCTTATCACTTTCAAGACATCACACAAAAATCAATATCAACAAGTCTAGTGGCAAGTTCTAGCATACAAATCATGAATGATGCACTCACAAAGAAATCAATCAACCGTATAAGATGCCACGATTATTAAGGCACAAAAGCTCACGGGCTTAAATTGAGCAATGAATCAAGCATCATCAATCACATTCATCTTCACATCACTAATCAAGAATGTTAGTTTCAAGCTACAAATCTACTCATGATCAAATCAAAATCCAATTAATCTTGCAAATCAACACAAGTGCTCATGTACATAAATCCAAGCATACTCACTACCACATGAATGATACTCAAAGATATATCAATGAATCCACAATTAAGCTCAAATCAAATCAAAGAATAAGGAATCAAAAGATCATCAAATCACAATCACCAATAGACAATAAGCTCATATATAATCAAGAGAATCATAGCATCAATAAAATCATCAAACCATCAAAATCAAAATCATCACATCATCAAGTTCACCAAGAGTACAATCATCACAATAAAGAGTACAAATCAAGAAGAAACACCTCCCCAAACTTAGACAAGTCTAAGTTTGAAAGGAAGTGTTTTACCCATAAACCTTCAATCTTCATCTTCCCTTAAGCATCCTTGAGCTCCTCAATTCCCTAGCAATTCATCACACCTACAAGAACCACAAGACCCACATTATTCAAAACAACACACAAAACAACAAAACAACAAAGCAAAAGAATGGGTTGCCTCCCATCAACCGCTAGGTTTAACGTCCTTTGCCGGACGGAACTCTAAGAGTTCATACTTCCTTTCTTTGATCAAATGAGGGTCGAACTTATGCTTCACTAGATGTTCCTTTGCAAAAGGCAACATCCCCACTTATCCTCTAGGAGTAGCTTTCCTCCTTCTTTGATTTCTTTAACCGTAAGCACCTCCTTGGGTCTTTCGACTCCAAGTAGCCGACTCCAATTTGATTCACACCACACCACTTGATCTCCTATTTCAAAGCTTTCCTTCCTTTTCTCATGTGGTGCCTTTTTCTCAATCAAGACCCCCAAACTTGAGCCTTGCTCAAGTTTGGTCAAATCTTTCTCACCTTCTTCCTTCTTTTTTTCACCGGGTCAAGCAAAGGGTCCTTTGTTGCTTTCTCCTTCCTACAATCATCAAGGGAAACACAAGACTTGTTAGAAATGATTTTACAAAAGGGAAGGAAATGCTCATTAACTAAAGGATGAGTAGAAGTAATAGGTGTAGAAACTTCCCTTTCAATGTAAGGGAATTCATCAACAATCTCTATGTATCCACCACGTCTTCTTCTCTACCTTGCCTTGAGCAACCTCTTCCTCATAAACTCTTGTAAATGTAACTTCATCACCATTCGCACTCAACTTAAGCTCTTCTTTCTCCACATTAATCATAGCCTTGCCCGTTGCAAGGAAAGGTCGACCAAGGATGATCGGTGCCTCAAGTTCCTCCTTCATGTCTAATACAATGAAATCCACCGGAAATATAAGTTTACCAACCCTTACTAACACATCTTCAATAATCCCAAATGGTTGAGCATATGATTGATCCGCTAATTGAAGATTGATGTTTGTAGGAATCACCTCCCCTAGATCCAATTGCTTGAACACGGACAATGGCATCACATTAATACTTGCTCCTAGGTCACACAAGCCTTGAATGTTTACCTTCTCTCCAATCTCACATGGGATAATGAAGCTTCCGGATCCTTTTTCTTTTGTGGCAAGTGTCTCTCCAAGATTTCTTTGCATTCTTCCACTAGCTTGAGCATCCCCTTCTCATCCCAACTCCTTTTCTTGGACATAATTTCTCTCAAGAACTTCTTATAGTGTGGAACTTGTTCAAGGGCCTCCAAAAGTGGAATATCAACATGCAAATTCTTGAAAATCTCTAAAAACTTACCAAACTCTTCATCAAGTTTCTTCCTCTCTAATCTCTTTGGAAACGGAACCGGATTAGCCTTCATTGGAACTCCCCATTCATTCTTCGATTTTTCTTCCTTCTTTGCATTTCCCCTCACTTTCACCTCTTCTTCACTTTTCTTCTCCTTCACAACCACTCTTTCTTGTTTCTCTTCTTCTTCATTCACCACCTCTTCTTCAAACTTCCCTTCTTTGGACATTTTAGGACCTTCATAGCTAGTGCCACTCCTTAGCTTGATTGCACTACAAAACTCTTTAGGGTTCGGCTCGGTAGTGGATGGGTACTTTCCTTTGTTTTGTAGATGGTCCACCGTAGATGAGAGCTTCCCAACCGTAGTAGAAAGTTGCCCTACTTGATGCTCGATCGTCTTGAAACGAGTGTCCATTTGCTTCCCTATATCATCAAGCCTTGAGTCATTAGCTTCCAATTTCTTCACAATCAACCCCAAAATCTCCTCCGTGGTAGCCTTTCCTTCATTGTTTGGAGCCTTTGCACCCGGATCAAACCCGGAGGAAATTGAACGGCAGCTCTCGGATTGGCATATGAAAAATTTTTGTGTCTCCTCCATGTGTTCCCCTTAAATTGAGCTTGCGGTTGAGGTTGATAGCTTCCTTGTGGCCTATTTTTATAAGGCATTTGGTAAGGACTTCCTCATTGATAATTCCCTTGAAAATTTCCTCCTTGATAGTCTCCTTGGAATGGAGGCCTACCCATATAGCTAACTTCTTCAACCGACAATGGACTTGGACAAACATCAACATGAGGAACGGATGGACTCACACTTGCTTGGCCTTGTGAAGTAGTAAGAGCTCCCAATCGGTCCATCACAGTCATCATCATACTCTTCATCGACTCGATCTCATCCATTTGTGACACCCTATGATGTGCTCCCGATTAACCGACACTTGGAATGAATCTTAAGCTATGTTCTCCATTATTTCATTCATTTGCCCCACGCTTTTAGACCAAATTGATCCATTAGCACAAGCATTCAAAAGCGACCTATCCCCATCCGTCAAACCATTGCAAAAGTACATAATAGTTTGCTCCTCCGGAAAACCGTGTTGAGGACAATTGATAAGTAACATGCCATACCTCTCCCACGCCTCCGGTATCGTCTCCCCATTCTTTTGGCGGAAGTGAGAAATAGCCTCCTTAACTTGTACGGTCTTTTGACGGTGGGTAGAACTTCATCAAAAATTTCTTGGAAAACTCTTCCCATGTACGTACGGTCCCGGGCGGTAATGAATTAAGCCATGCTTTTGCTCTTCCTTTCAATGTAAAGGGAAAGAGCCTCAACTTCTTCGCATCTTCGGGTACCCCATGGTATTTTGTAGTGTCGGCAATCTCAAGAAATTATGCCATATGTTGATGTGGGCACTCATTTTCATCTCTTCCTTCAAATTGCTTCTCCCTAAGCATTCTCACTAAAACGGGACTTATCTCGAAGTTATTAGCATCTATCCTCGGCCTTGCTATCCCATCATAGTGCTCTCTAAGTTGTGGTTCAAAGAATTCTCTCAAAGGTCTTCCTTGAGGTGGTGGCTCATTTACGGGTTGTGGTTGGGCATTTGGTATGTGAGGTGACTCATGATATCGTGGCTCTTGGTTATATGGCATATGGGGATAGAACGGTGGAAATTGTTGTGGATGAGGTGGATAGTAGGGATATTGATAAGCTTGTGGAGGATAAGGATATGGATTTTGGTAGGGGTAATTTTGTGGTGGCATCCCTTGAGGGAAAGGGCCAACTTGAGCATAAAAATGATTCCCATTACCTCCATGTTCTACTCCTCCTTCTCCTTGACCATGTACCTCCTCAACTTAATGTTCAACCACTATTCTCTCCTCATTCCTTTGATCTTCACCATCCATAGCTTCCCTTCTTCTTCTCACACGATTCCTTCTCAAAGTAGCCTCAATTTCCGGATTTAGTTGCAAGGGTGGAACACCACTCGATCTTGTTAGCATACACCTACAATGCCACAAATCCAAGTATCAATTTCTAACCAACAAAATCAACAAAAACAAAAACAAAAACAACTAATAGCCACTTCAAACAATCCTCAAATCTCACTTATAGGCGCAAAACTAACTCCCAAAGAACGACGCCATTTGATTGGAGTGTATAGGGCAAGAGCTTTTAAGACCAATCGCAAAATATCGAATCCAAGGGAGAAAGTATGCAAACGAAATTCAAGGATAAGAGTTCTAGATGGCTAAAGTTGCAACAAGTTTTAGGACTAAAATCTCTATAAAATGGCAAGAAACTAAATTGCAAGATTATGCAAACAAAATATCAAACACCTAGAATGCAATAACAAATTTACTAAAATCAATGAGGGATTTGGGTGCAAGGGATAATCTCCATCAAGGAATCCATGATTAACAAGCTATGATTGTATCCAAATGCAAATCAATCAAATTAGAAAGCATAAACCATTATGAAATTAATCACTCCATTAAGATCACAATGCCTAATGTGAGTATCCTTAGTTCTTCCCATCTCTCAATGTAGAAGTCCCCTAATTCATACAATCATGCAAAATTGAAACCCGATTAACACCTAATCACGTTAGCTCAACTCTAGCCTATAGCTAGGGTGATCAACCATTAATCAAAAGAGACAATTTTTCATGAAGCACAATTAAGAATCACAATTAGGAAGCAAGCTAATTCAATTGATCACAATTATCAACAATCATAGCATGAGGCAATCACTTCATCCCTAATTTCAATTATCCCAAGCACAAAGCTATTAGCCCATGGTGCTACAAGCAAAAGTCATGGGTAGAAAATCTAAGAAAGCAATTAACAATCTAATCAACACAAACAATGAATTAAAGAAAACAAAGGGTAAGAACATCACCAATTGAACTTCAATAGACAAAAATAGGAATGATTAATCTTCTACAATGCTTCAATTCCACTTCTCTACTCCCAAATCACAGCTGAAATCTTCAAATTCAATCAATCAAAATGCTAATCTAATGGACTAAAAGTAGAATCTAATCTAATTCTAATAATCTATGGCAATTACAATGGAAATCAAGCTACAAAGTGCAAAATTCGCCTAAGGAACCTCCTAGAAACCGCTTTAAACTGCTAGAATCAAGTTATGCTCTGTTTTGGCTTCAATGGGCTTTAAAACTGCAAAATTCGGTTTTGGCACTCCTCGACTCGAGCTTCGGGCCCTCGAGTCAAGGCCTAAGAGTCGCATCCATGCTTTTTCAAAATTTCTCCTACCTCGAGTCGAGGCTCGGCCCTCGACTCGAGGATCTTGCCAATTTTCCATCCCTCGACTCGAGGCTTCTCCCTCGAGTCGAGATTTATGCCTTTTGAAAATCTTTTCCCTCCAGCCTGACCCTCGAGTCAAGGTCTGTGTCCCTCGACACGTGCTCGAGACCAGGCAATTTTATCGAGAAGGGCTTCGGCCCCCATTTTCGTCCGGTATGTTCGTCTCTTCATTCTAAGAATAACGGTACTCTCGGTTTGGCAAAATTCCACCGATTTACCTGCAAAACGGATGAAAAATATCAAAAACTCACAAAGTAATACTTTTTAGGCAAAAGAGTGATACTTTTCACATTTATGCACAAAAATCACACTTTAGCTCACTTTTTGCACTAAAATAAGCCCTAAAAACATGTATCAATTCACTCCAATCAGGTGCCTACCAGAGTTCTCTATTGAAGAGTATGATTATTGGAAATTTAGAATGAAAAATTATCTGAAGGCAATCCATGATCGTATGGAGGAAGTTCTAGAGGAAGGTCGATAAAATTCTATCATGGAGGAACAAGTGATGGAAGCGGAGCTGCAGAGATAAGGGTTAGGCAAGAGAGGAAAAGTCTTGAGCTAACAAATGATGAGAGGAAGATCCATAATCTATACCAAGTGGCTAGGACTGATATTATCGAGACACCGAGTTAAGATTGGATTGAAAAAGTTAAAAGATGCAAAGCTGCGAAGGAAATGTGGAAAACACTTGCTAATGTGTGCGAGGATCCGATCAAGTAAATGAGAATAAGGTACGATCAGTGTGCATGCATTTGATACATTCAAGATGAAAGAAAGTGAAAGCTGTTGACCAACTGGATGTCAGTTGACAAATCTTCTCAAACAGAGTAGATTTGGGAAAGACTTATACAAAAAGGAAGTCAATAACAAGATACTCGGATCTTTGAGTAAAAGAGGGAGAGAAAAGGCCAATATCCTTAAAGCAACTCGAATTTGTCCTCAATTTCTCATCATATATTATTTTCACATCTTAAAGCTCTAGAATATGATATTCAAATTGAAGATGAAGAAGATGAGATGGAGTCAAGCACCTCATCTAAAAGCTGTTTCCTTTGTCAACAAAGAAGACAAGATCAGTAGCCGAGCCTAAAGGAGCTGATCTATCTTTAAAAGAATAGATGGCATTGCTACCAAAAAGGTATGATCGATTAAGGATGAAATATAAAGCGTAATAAGTTGAAATTTGCGAGAGAAGAACAGATCCATATTCGGATCAAAGAGAAAAGATGATGAATCAACAGATGATGACAAAAGAAAGAACCGAGACAAGAAGATATAAATCTCCTGCAAGAAAGAATCCTATCAGTCCTAAATTAGGCGGGGAGATACTAGTTACACTGTAACTAGCCAGAGCACTTTATGTTTGTCCCAGTGACTCCTAAAGAAAGAGAAGAGAAAAGGAAGAAGAGAGATATGCGTTTTGCGAGATCGAGAGAGCTCTTCTTCTTTGAGGAGAAAGAGTCAAGAAAATCATCATCATCGTCATCATCATCTTCATCGATTTTGGATCAGACGATGAAGTCTGTCTGATGGCCAAAGAGGTAGACTACTATTCCTCAACCGATAATGAGTCTTACAAATCTGTCTCGAGATAATGACCAAAGCGTGATCAAGGGACTATTGAAAGATCTAAAGATGTCTCTAAGTGCTTATAAACAATTAGAGACTGAAAATTTAACTTTGTGGTCAGTTCGGACTACAATTAAAGGAAAACAAGTTGTAAACTATTCGAAGTTTGAGGAAACATTCAAGGAGAATGTTTACCCTGAAGCCGAGGCTAGTACTTGATTAGTCTTTGAAAGATTAGGAAATGAATTGAAGTCTTTAAAAGATAAATTTAAAATGGTACTGTAATAAAAATGAGTCAATTAGGAAGGCCAATGAGAAGTTTGTCTTCAAAATGAGCCCGACTTAATAACTCACAATCAGCCATAGACCATATCTTTAGAACTTCTCAAAAATCCCATGATAAAACAGGACTTGGCTATGATAGAAATAATAAATCGAAGTTCAAAAACCTAGGAAATTTGTGAAAGCTACGAAACATCAAAAGAAGATAAGATTGGGCCTTGGAAACCACGTGAGTCGATGAGGACCGCATCTCCAAATCTGAAAAATAAAAATCAGATGAGGAATCCAAATCGACAAAAAGGGTTCCAAGAACCAAGAATAAGAGGAATTCTTATTATAGCCCTTTTGATGGGAGAAGCATGATATCCCACATTCCCAAAGTTTAAAAAAATACTAAATCGACTACGGTAAATTCTCATTCAAATGTGATGTATTTATAGAAAGATTTGGTAGGCATACACAATCTGATTTATTATTAAAGAATGAGATATTTATCTGGATACCCAAAGTGATTATTGACCTCAAAGGACCCAAGATCACTAGGGTACTTCATACTTAATCTGTTTTGTAGGAATCCCAGGGGACTATCACTAAAAGAGGAGATTCTAGCTTCCATCCGGTACATAGACGGTGGTTGTTCATATCACATGACTTGTGATAAGAAGCTATTATCAAACTTTCAGAATATTGATGGTCCTAGAGTCTTGTTTGGAGATAATAAGCGTGGATGAGACTAAGGGAGTTGGTACATTAATTATAAGGGATGTCTAGGTACACGAGGTTTATTTTGTAGAAGGTTTAAAGCATAATTTGTTGTCTGTTTCTTAACTCTGTGATAGAGGCTTTCTTTTTAAATTTTCTAAAGATAAGTGTGAAATCTTAGATAGTTCCTCGAGACAAGGTACTCTTAATCGGCTTGAGACATGATAATGTCTATGTGGCTAATTTTAATAGTCGCCCAAGACACAAGTCTTGTAGCTAAAGGTGGAGATGATCTTATTTGGCTCTGCATAAAAGACTTAGTCATCTGAATTTCAAAACCCTTAGCAAGTCTGGCTAAAAAGAATTTTGTCAAAGGACTACCCGAGAAGCTTTGTTCAACTGATCTGAAATGTGATGCTTGTCAAAAGTTAAAAGCCCAGACACTCTTTTAAAAGTATTAACACATCCTCATCTGAAAGAGTTTTACAACTCCTTCATCTAGATTTGTTTGGACTGTTTCACCACTCGGCTTCAAAGTGGAAGGAAATATACCCTTGTAGTTGTTGATGATTTTTCTTGATACACTTGTGTAATATTTCTTTTCAAAAAGAATGAGACAGTTGAACAAGATCCCCGAATTGCCTGCACAAATTCAAAATGAGAAGGGTGTTAATATTATTAAAATTAGGAGTGATAAGGGAACCGAATTCTTGAATTCTTGTTTATCTAACTATCTCGAATGAGAATGGTATAGTTCATGAGACTTCTTCAGCTAGAACACCACGGTAGAATGGAGTTGTGGAGAGAAGAAATAGAACTCTAAAAAAGCAGCCGGAAGCATGCTAGTGAGTATGGAACACCTCATAGGTTATGGGCCGAGGCTATCAACATCGCTTGCTACACTCGTAATGTATGCTTACCAGTCAAGAGCAAGGGTAAGACACCTTATGAGCTTTGGAAAGGTAAGGTTCCAAGAATCTCATACTTTCGTGCTTTTGGGTGTAAATGCTTTATCCATAACAATGGGAAGTCTAAGTGAGGACTTTTGATGCTAAGGCGGTGATGGGATATTCTTGGAATATTTCAACACTTCTAAAGCCTTCGAGTCTTCAACAAGATAACTCTTTGTGTAGAGGAAACTCCTCATGTGGTATTTGATGAATCTCAAATAAGGTGAATCAAATTACCAATGATCTAGATAAAATTGAACTAACTAAAACTAAACATAGGACAATCTATCTGCCTAGTTTTGATTGATTCGGATAATGAAGAATCCCCATCCGAGAATTAGAAGACAACTCCTCTTCCAAGTTCCATCCGAGGAGACAACCTTGACATTATCCGATCAGCTAGGGTCGATAGATGAAGGGGGAACGTCTGCTCAGAAGAATCAGTTGAGTTACCTACCGAGTCTATAGATGAGGGTACTTCAAATCAAGCGAGGCAAGAGGATGAGAAGTTATCATCCAGCTGATCGAGATCATTGGGGATCCATCTAGTAGTGTTCGCAACCTAACAATGTTAGATTTCCAAAGTATGTTCAGCTGCTATGTGTCACTTCTCGAGCCTAAGTCTATTGAGGAGGCTCTATCTCGATCCAAACAGATAATAGTCATGCAAGAAGAACTGCATCAGTTTGAAAGGCAAATTGTTTGGGAACTGGTGATGGAGACCCTTACATAGAAAGATTATAGGCACCAAATGGGTGTTTAAGAATAAAATCGATGAAAACAACATTATTGTTCGTAATAAGGCAAGATTGGTAGCACAAGGTTACTCACACCGAGGGGATAGACTATGATGAAACCTATGCTCCAGCTTGCGATTAGAAGCAACAAGGTTGTTTCTAGCATTTCACGCCTTTAAATCTTTCAAGGTCTTTCAAATGGATGTCAAGTCTGCCTTTCGAATGGTGTGTTACTTGAAGCAAAGTCTATGTAGAACAACCCTCGTGGTTTAGGATCAATAATAAGGTCTATAAACTCCATAAGGCTCTATATGGATCAAGCAAGCACCTGTGGCTTGGTATGATCCCCTGTCTGAATTCTTTATATCAAGTGGTTTCTCAAAAGGTAAGATAGATAGAACTTTGTTTAGAAAAGAAATAGATGGCAACATCTTGTTAGTCCAAATTTATGTGGATGATATCATATTTGGTTCAACCTAATCTGGCCTTGTGTGAAGAGTTTAGTGTTCTCGGGAAAAACAGGTTTGAGATGTCTATGATGGGAGAATTAACATACTTTCTAGGCTTGCAAATTAAACAAACGAGTAAGGGCATATTCATACATCGACTAAGTATGGTAAGGACCTTATAGATAAATTTGGGATGACTACTAGTAGGGAAGTTAAAATACCTATGTCAACTAACTTCTCTATGGATTCGGATGAGCAAGGGATACCCACCAATGCAACGGAGTATCTTGACTCGATTGGATCCCTTCTATATCTCACCGCAAGTAGGCCGGACATAGCCTTTGCGGTTGGGGTATGTGCAAGATTCCAATCAAATCCCAAGAAAACTCATCCGGAGACGGCTAAGAAAATCCTTAAATATCTTAAAGGGACTTTGCGAGGTTGGGTTATGGTACCCATCCGATGACAACTTCGAGCTATCAAAGTTATTCAGACTCATTTTGGAGGCTGTAAAATTGATAGGAAATCCACCTCTGGAACTTGTAAATTTTTAGGCAACAAATTAATTTCTTGGTTATCTAAGAAGCAGGACATCTGTTGCAACCTCCACAATCAAGCCGAATACATGGCGGTGGTAGTTGTTGCTCTCGGGCTCCTCTGGATTAGTCGGCCACTTAGGGATTATAACATTCTAACATCATCTCGTCCCTATTTACCGTGATAGTAATAGTGCAATAGCTATGACATACAACCCTGTCTTGTATTCTAGGTGTAAGCATATAGATATAAGACATCACTTCATTACAGATCATGTTGAGAAGAATGACATTAGAATAGAATAGATAGCAACCGAGTCTCGTAGAGCAGATTTACTTACAAAACCCTTAGCTGAATCTAGATTTAAGGATTTGTGTTTAGAATTAGGATTACTTGATGCATCCTTAGCTGATTTTTAATTCCTATTGCTTGTATCTTGTATTTCCTTTCTTTCTTTTCTCCTTCTTTAAATCTTGTCTAGAAAGAATTGTCGGACTTGATATGTGTCAAAGGACAATCATAGAGCTGATATCATTGATCTCCTTTTAGGAATCAAGAATCAAGGATTAGTCATATTGACCATTACGACTTGACAATTGCTTATTCGACATCAAGTAAATCGCAAAGGACACAATAATCACCGATTTCTTCAAAACAGATGACTAGTTGCATCCTATCCGACTTACATTAGCTACTAATGGTTTCTTGAGTTTGTGTATCTGCCGAGGAATGGTAATAGATCAACTTTGTTAGATCAGCTTGGGTCTTCTAATCTGATAAAATCTTCTCATCCTGCTCACCCCCTTTCTTTGTTTTGTTTTCAAAATTATTCTCACACTCATCTATTTCAAAACATTTCAGATGAGTTGGCTTTTGAAAACCCAGTGAGTCGATATTCTTATATACTAGTTATATTTGAATATAAGATTTAGATTATTTAAAATAAAAGGTCTTGATTAACTCGTCTAAAATTTTGTTTCAAAAAGGGATGAAGCTAAATTTGTTTCTGAAAAACCCAGAACAAGGTCATTTCTCGACGAAGTCAAAACCCTTGTCTGCTTTAGAAAACCTTTGTGCAAAGAAAGGTAAACCTAGGCTTACGTCGGGTATACTTACTTCACCGCATAAAGTAACCCTACTAGCTGTCAAATCGGCTGACCTATCTGATTACTTTTTACGCATTTCAAAGTCGAGTTATTCTCACGCGCTGAATCCCAATCGTTTATCTCATTTTTAACCGTTGATCCAAAGACACGATAAATCATTTTGAATAAACGATTCAGATTTAAATCCACTTTCCACGTGGATTCTCTCTCCAAATTTTCCCTCCTATAAATTCACCTTCTTCCTCGATTAATTTTTTTCACTTTCGGAAAAGCAATTTATCCTCTGTAAAATTCCCAACTCTCAAAACCCTTTTAAACCTCTTATGAGCCATAGTCGCAAATATATTGGAATCACTTCAACAATGGTGGATTTCAACAAAGATGCGTACAACAAGAAGATCAAATCGAGAGATGTATGTCGATTTCGACACTACCTCGATGCGAGAATCCCCTTGAGATTCGGGATTATTGGAGAAGTTAAGGTGAGAACTTTCTACTCAAAGAAGTCGGAAAAACAAGACCCTCGATATGTGAGGGATCGAGTTTTATATAAATAGAGTTTTAGAAAATGGAGTGTTTAATTCGAAGGTTGTTGGTGATGAAGTTGTGGTGACGAAGGAGGAAGTGGCAAGGGTATTTGAAACAAATTCTGTAGGAGTGAATCCCCCGGTTTATAAAGATGAGGATTGGATGGAATCATTTGAGATGATTGCCCGATCTTCATTTAGTGATAGAAGGAAGGAGTTGAAGAAGAATATTCTTAGGAGGATGTATCGTCTGCATGATGACGATCTTGACTAAGTGTAATTCGGGGAGCGAGAACTCCCACGATGGGTTGACAAGGCCCAGATTAAACCGCATCGGGCAATTTTGGATGGGGTGCGAGGTTAACTAGGCTGAGTTGTTCATGGGGAGGTTGAAGACAGAGAAGGAGAGGCTCATCTTCAACAATGGTGAATGGACCGCTAAGTCCATTACTAGCTTGTTCAACAAGATAAGCTGTCCTCCTAGAGGATCTGGCGGCCGACGACCTAAAGCTGGATAGATAGGGTGAGGAGCTACACCAAGCGAAGGGGCTCCTCACCAAGAATCGATGATTGGAGGGCCAGCAGACTCGAGATGAGGAAGCGGCGAGGAGAAGGTAGGCGGAGTCCTCACCGAGAAGGATCAGCCTACGGAGCCGACCGTGAGCTCACTGAGGCTTCACACTAATGAAGCTGAAAGAGAAGGCACCTAAGCGGAGGAGGCTAGTCAAAGCCTCGAGAAAAAGAAGGGCTACGTTGATTGGAGGGTATAGGGCAAGAGCTTTTAAGACCAATCGCAAATTATCGAACCCAAGAGAGAAAGTATGCAAACGAGGCCCTAAGGATATGAGTTCTAGGTAACTAGAGTTGCAACAAGGTTTTGGACTAAAATCAATACAAAATTAGCAAGAATTTAAAAGGCTTAACTATGCAAGCAATATATCAAACACTTAATATGCAAGATCAAACAAGCTAAAATCAATGGGGGAATGGGGTGCAAGGATAATCTCGATCAAGGAATCCATGATTATCAAGCTATAATTGTATCCAAATGCAAATCAATCAAATTAGAAAGCATAAACCATCCTGAAATTAATCACTCCATTAAAATCACAATGCATAATGTGAGCATTCTTAGTCTTTCCCATCTCTCAATGTAGAAATCCCCAATTCATACAATCATGCAAAATTGCACCCGATAAACACCTAATCACGTTAGCTCAACTCTCGCCTATTGCTAGGGTGATCAACCATTAATCAAAAGATACAATTTTCCATGAAGCACAATCAAGAATTACAATTAGGAAGCAATCTAATTCAATTGATCACAATTATCAACAATTATAGCATGAGGCAATCACTTCATCCCTAATTTCAATTATCCCAAGCACAAAGCTATTAGCCCAAGGTGCTACAAGCAAAAGCCATGGGTAGAAAATCTAAGAAAGCAATTAAATCACAAATCAACACAAACAATGAATTAAAGAGAGAAAAAGGTAAGAACATCACCAATTGATCTTCAATATACAAAAATAGTAATGCTTGAGTCTTCTACAATACTTGAATTCTCCTTCTCCACTCTCAATTACAACTTGAATCTTCAATTTCAAATGATCAAAATGCTAATCTATGGATTACAAACTAGAATCTATGCTAATTCTACCAATCTAGGGCAATTACAATGGAAATCAAGCTACAAAATGAAAAATTCGCCTAAGGAACCACACAGCCGCTCTAAAGCTGCTAGGATGATGCTATGCTCTGTTTTGGCTTCAAATGGCTTTAAAAACTGAATTTTCGGATTTTGGCCCCCTCGACTCGAGCTTGAGGCCCTCGAGTCGAGCTTGAAGAGTCGCTGGCACGCTTTTACAAGTTTAACACGCCTCGAGTCGAGGCTCGGCCCTCAGTCGAGGCTCGGCCCTCGACTCGAGGATCCTGCCGAATCTCCATCCCTCGACTCGAGGCTCCTCCCTCGAGTCGAGGCAGCTGAATTTTTAAATATTTTCCCTCGGCCTCACCCTCGACTCGAGGCTTTTGGTCCTCGACCGCAGCTCGGGTCCAGGAATTTTTTCGGACGGGACTCGGCCCCGACCCCCGTTTTCACCCGTCTTGTCCGTCTCTTCATTCTAAGCATGCCGGTACTCTCGGTTTGGCAAAATTCCACCGATTTACCTGAAAAACGGGTGAAAAACATCACAATCTCATCAAGTAATAATTTTTAGGCAAATAAGTGATACTTTACACTTTTAGGCACAAAACTAACACTTGACTCACTTTTGCACTAAAATACCCCCTAAAAACATGCATCAATTCACTCCAATCATACCACCAAACTTGAAGTGTTGCTCATCCTCGAGCAACGTAGAAACTAAGCACAAAGGAGTGAATTGATTGCAATTATGTCACATGGCACCATAGAAGATAAATAAGACAATTGAACTCATCAATGAACATAAGCTTCAATGCAAACTATCCACTAGCAATCAAGATAGATCTTGCTCAATCAAATACTTAACACATTGCTCCTTCCATGGAGTGTTTCACTCTACTCTCAAGTGTATCAAGGTATATTGCACTCATTCATCAAATTCACAAACTTGCACACCATATGCTTGCCAAAAGACTTAATCTCAATCAAAATCACTTGTGATCAATCAAGAATCAAAGAGGTCTTTCTCTTAGGTTGTAATGTAGGCTCTTTGGAAAGGTGGGATGTTTTTGTATAAGAGTGACTAATTAGTAGAGACTTGAATGAAAGCTAATCAATACAATCCACATCTCTTCACTTTTCATCAAGTAACACTCTTTCTTTTGAACTTCAATGATCAATCCACCATTCACTTGAGCTTTCTTTTTCACTTAAGCTCACAAATTGAATATCTCTTTTCATTCACTTCACACATTTTTCTTCACAATTCAATTTTTCTTCTCAACCCTTTTCTTCTTCTTTCAAGCATCATTACTTAGCACATCATTTTCCACCACACTTAGCATGCAAATCATCATCATTAGCCAACAATCAAGCTCTACTAAACATAGGACAAGAAGGCTCATAAAAATAGGCAAATGGTTTCAATTTCACTTGGCTTGCCAAAGAATAAGGATAATAAGGCTCAACATGGCTCACTAAGGAAATCAAATGTATTTGGTGGGGAAAAATTTGGTTAAGTGACTCATTAATCCAAACATGACCTCTTATCACTTTAATGACATCACACAAAGATCAATATCAACAAGTCTAGTGGCAAGTTCTAGTATACAAATCATGAATGATGCACTCACAAAGAAATCATATCAACCATATAAGATGTACGATTATATGGCACAAAAACTCACGGGCTTAAATTGAGCTATGAATCAAGCATTATCAATCACATTCATCTTCACACAATTAATCAAGAATGCTAGCATCAAGCTACATATCAACTCATGATCAAATCAAAATCCAATATATCTTGCAAATCAAGCACAAGTGCTCATGTACATAATCTCAAACATACTCACTACATCAAGAATAATACTAAAAATATGCAATAAATTCACAATGAAGCTCAAAATCATAGATTAAGGAAATCCAAAAGAATCAACAAGATATAATCATCAATAAACAATAAAGCTCAACAAGATCAAGAGAAGTGAAAACATCATCATAAAACCATCAAACAATCCAAATTATCACATCATCGGGTTCAAATCAAGAGTACAATCACCACTAAGTCAATAAGTACACAACACCAAGGAGAATAGAATCTAAATAGCTAAGAAGAGGGATAAGGAATAGGGGATAGCCCTAAAAGTTAGATGGCGGCGGAAGAGGAGAGTGTCCCGGCCCGAAGTTCCACGAGCTCATCCGCGTAGGAGAGCATACATGTCATTCGAGTCTTCGCAGACTCTTCCCGCATCCTCCTAGTCTCTTCATTAAATCTACGGGATTCCTCCATCATCCTGTAGCACTCGTCTGGCGGGTCAAGCACTCAATCTGCATCCGCTGACTATCGGCCCACATATTCTCTGTCAAAGTCCATGGTCTCGTGATGAATCGCCCGCCTTATACTCTCTACTCCTCATCTCGTCCCGCCAATACATGCTAATCTCCGGCTGATAATCCTCATCCATCTCGTGCAACTCCTCCTGTGCCGGCTCCTCGTACTCCTCCTCCTCATCGTCATCTCCTTCATCTGCCTCGGCTCCCTCATCGTCACTATCATCATCCTCGGACCACATTGCTGACCCTCCTCATCGTCATCGTCATCCTCATCTCGGAGAACATCTCCGGGCTCTCTAGTGTAGGCATCGATCGCCTTAGTGTGACGCTGTGACCACATGCGGAGATTAATGGTCACGAAAGCAGCGGAACCAAACACTGTCGTAAACCTCTTATTCGGAAGAGGGAATCGCCACCGTGGTCTTCTTGGAAGCACCATGTCCTACCAATGCGGTCTAATGTCCTCATGCGCCGCAAAGTATCGATAGTGAGATCGGGGCCCTCTAATGCTCGAGGGTATGAGTAGGAATGCCGAGGTGCTCGGCTATCAACGTGATCATCCCTCCAAAATGAATCTTCTTGAATCTCGTGCTAGTCACCCGCTCAAACAAGTAACACAAATATGCCGTAGCATTAAACCGGATCCGTGCAAGAAGCACCATATGACGTACAATTCCTCCGACACCACGGCTCCGCCCTCGATCTTGCAAAGATAGTACTGCAACAATCTTCTCCAAGTACCTAATCACCAGATTCCAAATGTGAGTGCTCTTAGATTTTCCCGGAATAAACCGAGGTTGATTCGGGGCCCCGAGTCCGAGATTCTTCTCCGAATTTCTTTGCATTGTATTCCTTCTTGATGTTGAGGAGTGATCTATCGAGGTCGATAGGTACTCCAATGATCTGGTTAACCTCATCCACAGGTTAGTGAGTACTCTCGTCCCATAAGCTCAAAAGTGATCCCTCGAGGAAATTTTGCCTTCTTAGCCTTATCAAATCGGACGGTACATAAGAACTCCGCAGTTAAGCCCAAATAGGTCCTCGACTTCATCATCAAAAATCCTCCCATACCAATTTGTTCGAAAAGTCGAGGAATGTCCTCCTCAATCCCCATAGACAACATACAATTACGATCAACAAGGCGGGTCTTGACCACCTTGTTGTATAGCTCTGAATATAGCACAATATGCTTCCTTCATTTGAAATCGTCCCACGTAATCCCAAGATCAGCGAGGCATCTTTTGAGCAAATCGTATGGCTTCCTCTCTTTTCCTAATCTCCTCATTAGAAAAATTGTGACCGTCGAGTCCCCTAAACATTATCCTGCAAAATATTCCCCAAGGCAAAAATATCAATCTCCACAACTAGAAATACGAGCTCGAGAAAAATATCCATATAACCATGAATGAGTCAACAGGCCATAATATCTCCAATCACAACAAAATCCCTAATGATTAAGCAACTAATCCTCAACAAATGATCAAAGAGTCATCTAAGCAAATATGGTCAATAGAAGTGTTCAATTAATCCTCAAACATATGTATACTTACTAGAATGGCCCCACAATTAATCAACACATAATAAGCTCATAAAAAATCAAGCAATTTAACTCCAAAATCATCTCTAAAATCATGAACCAACTAGCAAGTATTTAGACAAATATCCATGAACAATATTACACTTCTATCAATTCAAGACTCAACTTAACCAATTATACCATCAATTTAACTAGGAATTCCTAAAAATATGCCCAAAAATCCAATTTCTAGCCAAATTTCACAAATCAACAAGCAAGATATAACATTCAATCCTACACATGCTCCTAAACTCCTCAAACATTTCAAAGATTCTCAACAAAGGCTTCAATTCATCCAAATCAATCATGCATAGAAGGTGTTTGTCAAAATGCCCAAAAGAAAATTCCAAATCAAAGAATTCTAGCACAAATCATAACACCCATGCAAATAATCATCACAACTATGAAATTGAAAACCTATGGAGTACGCATTACATATCTTGTGTGTGAATTTAGCGTAAAAACGTTCAAATGCAAGGACCCACTCACTACTCCTCAAAATCCCCAATTTGGATTCTTAAATCCCTCAAAATCCTAACTTTAATGTAATGAAATAACAATATGATGAAATTATGGTGATTGATCGGTGAAACCGACGTGAAATCGCCGGAAATATGATGAGAGGACGAAGGGTATTGGGAACTAGGTTAACCCTCGAGTCGTGATTTCAAACTCGAACTGCGCTTTTAAATAAAAACACAAGCCTCAAGTCGTGGGTCAGGCCTCGACTCGAGGAATGCCCAATTTTCAAAAGCCTCGACTCGAGGTTCCTCCCTCGAATCGAGGGATGTGCCAATTTCAGAATTTTTCTAAGTGTTGGAACCTCAACCCGGGTCAGGTGCAACCTCGACCACAGGTCGAGTCCAGGAATTTTTACGATTCCGGGACCGACCCGACCCCGAAACTCCTAAAAATGACCTCTACGCCTCTTCTTAATGAACCTAAATATGCAAGAAATTACCGTTTTGGTCCCTCGATTTAAGCCTAGTCGCTCATTCGATCGAGGAGACCGGGGTCTCTTCCTTTTGCTCATTTTCACCAACTTTTAAGCTCTCCATTCTTCTCAATTCTTGGATTCCTTTGCAAGTTCGATCCTTTTCCAATCCAAGTAGTGTGTATCCTACAACAACAAACAACTTCATCAATTGATCATCATTACGAGATGCCTTTCTACCCTAAATGAACAACACCCCCAAACTTGAATGAAAAATTGAATTCAAAGTTTAAATTAGGAGTGGTACCAATATGCAACTCATAATGAAATAACCATTAAGCTCACTATACAATTCATCCTTACCAACGAGCATCATTTCCAAAGCATGAGCAATTTCCAAATCTATAGCGAAATCCCACAAAAAGAACCAAAAACAAAAACAACAAGCAAACACACCAAAGCAATAAAAGGATGGGTTGCCTCCCATCTAGCGCTAGGTTTAACGTCCTTTACCGGACGGAACTCTAAGAGTTCATACTTCCCTTTCTTTGTCAATGTGGTGATTGTCCTTGTGCCTCACCAAATGTTCTTTTGCAAAGAGGCAACATCCCCACTTGTCCTCTAAGAGTAGCTTTTCTCCTTCTTTGATTTCTTTTACCGTAAGCACTTCCTTGGGCCTTTCGATTCCAAGTAGCGGCTCCAATTTGATTCGCTCCATACCACTTCATCTCCTACTTCAAAGCTTTCTTCCTTTTTCACAATTGGTGACATCTTCTCCATTAACACCCCAAAACTTGAGCCATGCTCAAATTTGGTCAAATCTTTCTCACATTCTTCATTCTCTTTTTCACCGGTGTCAAGCAAAGGCTCCATAATAGCTTTCTCTTTTCTAGAATCATCAAAAGAAACACAAGACTTTTTAGAAATGATTTTACAAGAGGGAAGGAAATGCTCATTAACTAAAGGAATAAAAGAAGTAATAGGTATAGAAACTTCCCTTTCAATGGAAGGGCATACATCAACAATCTCTATGTATCCACACGTCTTCTTCTCCACCTTGCTTTGAGCAACCTCTTCCCTCATGAACTTTTGTAAATGTCACTTCATCTCCATTTGAGGTTAACTTAAGCTCTCCTATCTCCACATTAATCATCGCTTCGCCCGTGGCAAGAAAAGGTCGACCAAGTATGATCGGCGCCTCAAGCTCCTCCTTCATGTCTAACACAATGAAATCCACCAGGAATATGAGCTTGCCAACCCCTACCAACACATATTCAATGATCCCAAATGGATGAGCGTATGATTGATCCGCTAGTTGAAGATTAATGTTTGTCGGAATCACCTCCCCTAGCTCTAACATCACATTTATACTTGCTCCGAGGTCACACAAGCCTTGAATTTTCTCATTTGCTCCAATCTCACATGGGATAATGAAGCTCACGGGATCCTTTCTCTTTGTGGCAAGTGTCTCTCCAAGATTTCCTTGCATTCCTCCACTAGCTTGATCACTCCCTTCTCATCCCAACTCCTCTTCTTGGACATAATCTCTCTCAAGCACTTCTTGTATTGTGGAATTTGTTCAAGGGCCTCCAAAAGTGGAATATCGAAATGCAAATTCTTGAAAATTTCTAGAAACTTACCAAACTCTTCATCAAGTTTCTTCCTCTCTAATCTCTTGGGAAACGGAACCGGATTAGCCTTCATTGGAATTCCCCATTCATTCTTGATCTCTTCCTTCTTCTTTGCATCTCTCTTTGCTTTCACATCTTCACTTGCCTTCCTTTCCTCACCCATTCTTTCATGACTCACTTCTTCCTCATTCACCACCTCTTCTTCATTCAGCACCTCTTTGAGCATTTTCGGCCCTTCATAGCTAGTACCACTTCTTAGCTTGATTGCACTACAAAATTCCTTAGGATTCGGCTCGGTAGTGGATGGGTATTTTCCTTTATTTTGGAGATGGTCCACCGTGGACAAGAGCTTTCCAACCGTAGTAGCAAGTTGCCCTACTTGATGCTCGATCGTCTTGAAACGAGTGTCCATTTGCTTGCCTATATCATCAAGCCTTGAGTCATTAGCTTCCAACTTTTTCACTATCAACCCCAAAATCTCATCCGTGGTAGTCTTTCCTTCATTGTTAGGAGCCTTGGCACCCGGATCAAATCCAGGAGGAAATTGAACGGCGGCTCTAGGATTGGCATAAGAAAAATTTTCGTGTCTCCTCCATGTATTCCCATTAAATTGAGCTTGAGGTTGAGGTTGATAGCTTCCTTGTGGCCTATTTTGGTAAGGCATTTGGTAGGGCCTTCCTCCTTGATAATTTTCTTGAAGATTTCCTCCTTGATAGCCTCCTTGGAATGGAGGACTACCCATGCACTAACTTCTTCCACCGGGCATCGGACTAGCACCCATATGTACATGAGAAACGGATGGACTAACACTTGCTTGGCTTTATGGAGTAGTAAGAGCTCCCAATCGGTCCATCATAGTCATCATCATGCTCTTCATGGACTCTATCTCCTCAACTTGTGACACCCTATGGTGTGCTCCCGATTTACCGACACTTTAAATGAATCTTGGGCTATGTCCTCCATTATTTCATTCATTTGCCCCACGGTTTTAGACCAAATCGATCCATTCGCACAAGCATTCAAGAACGACCTATCCCCATCCGTCAAACCATTGCAAAAGTACATAATAGTTTGTTCCTCCGGAAAACCGTGTTGAGGATAATTGATAAGTAACATGCCATACCTCTCCCACGCCTCCGGTATGGTCTCCCCATTCTTTTGGCGGAAGTGGAAGATTGCCTCCTTAGCTTGAACGGTCTTGGACGGTGGGTAGAGCTTCATTAAAAATCTCTTGGACAAAACCTCCCATGTACGGACGTCCCGGCGGTAATGAATTAAGCCATGCTTGAGCTCTCCCTTTTAATGTAAAGGCAAAGAGCCTCAACTTCTTCGCATCTTCGGGTATCCCATTGTACTTCGTAGTGTCGGCAATCTCAAGAAATTGTGCCATATGTTGATGTGGGCACTCATTTTCATCATTGCCTTCAAATTGCTTCTCCCTAAGCATTCTTACTAGAGCGGGACTTATCTCAAAGTTATTAGCGTCTATCCTCAGCCTTGCTATCCCGTCATAGTGCTCTCTAAGTTGTGGCTCAAAAAATTCTCTCAAAGGCCTCCCTTGAGGTGGTGGCTCATTCACGGGTTGTGGTTGAGGATTTGGTATATGAGGTGGCTCATAATATCGTGGCTCTTGATTATATGGCATATGGGGTAATATGGTAGAAATTGTTGTGGATGAGGTGGATAGTAGGGATAGTGGTGAGCTTGTGGAGGGTAAGGATATGGATTTTGGTAGGGATAATTTTGTGGTGGCATCCCTTGAGGGAAAGGGCCAACTTGAGCATGGAAATGGTTCCCATTACCTCCATATTCTATTCCTCCTTCTCCTTGTCCATGTACCTCCTCAACTCGAGGTTCCCCAACTACTCTCTCCTCATTGCTTTGATCATCTCCTTCCATAGCTTCCCTTCTTCTTCTCACACGATTTCTTCTCAAAGTAGCCTCAATCTCTGGATTTAGTGGCAAGGGTGGAATACCACTTGACCTTGTTAACATGCACCTATAATGCCACAAATCCAAGTATCAAATTCAAACAAAACAAAATCAACAAAAACAAAAACAAAAGAAACAAGTAGTCACTTTAAATAATCCTTAAGTCTCACTTATAGGCGCAAAAACTAACTCCCGGCAACGGTGCCATTTGATTGGAGGGCATAGGGCAAGAGCTTTTAAGACCAATCGCAAATTATTGAACCCAAGGGAGAAAGTATGCAAACGAGGCCCTAAGGATATGAATTCTAGGTAACTAGAGTTGCAACAAGGTTTTGGACTAAAATCAATACAAAATTAGCAAGAATTTAAAAGGCTTAACTATGCAAGAAATATATCAAACACTTAATATGCAAGATCAAACAAGCTAAAATCAATAGGGTGCAAGGGATAATCTCCATCAAGGAATCCATGATTAACAAGCTATAATTGTATCCAAATGCAAATCAATCAAATTGGAAAGCATAAACCATCATGAAATTAATCACTCCATTAAAATCACAATGCCTAATGTGAGCATTCTTAGTCTTTCCCATCTCTCAATGTAGAAATCCCCAATTCATACAATCATGCAAAATTGCAACCCAATTAACACCTAATCACGTTAGCTCAACTCTCACCTATTGCTAGGGTGATCAACCATTAATCAAAAGATACAATTTTCCATGAAGAACAATTAAGAATCACAATTAGGAAGCAATCTAATTCAATTGATCACAATTATCAATAATTATAGCATGAGGCAATCACTACATCCCTAATTTCAATTATCCTAAGCACAAAGCTATTAGCCAATGGTGCTACAAGCAAAAGCCATGGGTAGAAAATCTATGAAAGCAATTAAATCACAAATCAACACAAATAATGAATTAAAGAGAGAAAAAGTAAGAACATCACCAATTGATCTTCAATATACAAAAATAGGAATGCTTGAGTCTTCTACAATACTTGAATTCTCCTTCTCCACTCTCAATTACAACTTGAATCTTCAATTTCAAATGATCAAAATGCTAATCTATGGATTACAAACTAGAATCTATGCCAATTCTAACAATCTAGGGCAATTACAATGGAAATCAAGCTACAAAATGAAAAATTCGCCTAAGGAACCACTGAAACCGCTCTAAACTGCTAGGATGATGCTATGCTCTGTTTTGGCTTCAAATGGCTTTAAAAACTGAATTTTCGGATTTTAGGCCCTCGAGTCGAGCTTGAAGAGTCGCTGCACGCTTTTACAAGTTTAACACTGCCTCGAGTCGAGGCTCACCTCGACTCGAGGATCCCGCCAAATCTCCATCCCTCGACTCGAGGCTCCTCCCTCGAGTCGAGGCAGCTGCTTTTTCAAATATTTTCCCTCCAGCCTCACCCTCGACTCAAAGCTTTTGGTCCTCGACTGCAGCTCGCGTCCAGGAATTTTTTTGGATGGGACTCCGGCCCCGACCCCGTTTTCACCCGTCTTGTCCATCTCTTCATTCTAAGCATGCTGGTACTCTCGGTTTGGCAAAATTCCACCGATTTACCCGATAAACGGGTGAAAAACATCACAATCTCATCAAGTAATACTTTTAGGCAAATAAGTGATACTTTACACTTTTAGGCACAAAACTAACACTTTAGCTCACTTTTTGCACTAAAATACCCCCTAAAAACATGCATCAATTAACTCCAATCATACTTCGCCTGCATAGCCTACCATCGTCGAGGAAGCTCAAACATTAGAAGTAGTTATAGCAGTGGTGCAATCGCAGGAGATCCAGCGAGATAAGCTCCGAGAGGACCCTCCCCTCGCCAAAGAAGAAGGAAAAAGCTCGGAAGGTACTTTCCTTTGGCACATCCTCCAGCTTATCTTCTTCCAAATCCTCCCCACCCCCTCATCTGTCCACCCCGGCGATGAAGAGGTGTCCCAGTGCCGCACCTCCGAGCCTCTGCAATGACCTACCTCCCTAGAAGTCCAAACTGAACTCTCATCCATCCCCTTACCCCAAATTCAACCCACACTACCCCTACCCATCGGTCCTTGATTGGAGTGAATTGATATGCGTTTTTAGGGCTTATTTTAGTGCAAAAAGTGAGCTAAAGTGTGATTTTTGTGCCTAAATGTGAAAAGTATCACTCTTTTGCCTAAAAAGTATTACTTTGTGAGATTTTGAGGTTTTTCGTCTGCTTTGCAGGTAAATCGGTGGAATTTTGCCAAACCGAGAGTATAGGTATTCTTAGAATGAAAAGATGAACATACGGGATGAAAACGGGTCGGGCCCGAAGCCCTTCTCGATAAAAATTCCCGGTCTCGAATACAGTCGAGGGAGCTCAAGCCTCGACTCGAGGTTCAGGTTGGAGGGAAATATTTTCAAAATTACAGGAAGCTCGACTCGAGGAAGGAGCCTCGAGTCGAGGGATGGGAAATTGACTAGATCCTCGACTCGAGGGCCGAGCCTCGACTCGAGGCGGCGATATTTTGAAGAAACGTGTTAGCGACTCTCGGACCTCGACTCGAGGGCCCGAAGCTCGACTCGAGGAGTACCCAAAACCGAAAAATTCAATTTTAAAGCCATTTGAAGCCAAAACAGAGCATAACTTGATTCTAGCAGCTTAGAGCAGTTTCTAGGAGGTTCCTTGGGCGAATTTTGCATTTTGTAGCTTGAATTCCATTGTAATTGCCATATATTGTTAGAATTAGATTAGATTCTACATTTAGTCCACTAGATTAGTATTTTGATTGATTGTAATTGAAGATTTCAGCTGTGATTTGGGAGAAGAAGAGTGGAATTGAAGCATTGTAGAAGATTAATCATTCCTATTTTTGTCTATTGAAGTTCAATTGGTGATGTTCTTACCCTTTATTCTCTTTAATTCATTGCTTGTATTGATTAGATTGTTAATTGCTTCTTAGATTTTCAACCCATGGCTTTTGCTTGTAGCACCATGGGCTAATAGCTTTGTGCTTGGGATAATTGAAATTAGGGATGAAGTGATTGCCTCATGCTATGATTGTTGATAATTGTGATCAATTGAATTAGCTTGCTTCCTAATTGTAATTCTTAATTGTGCTTCATGAAGAATTGTCTCTTTTGATTAATGGTTGATCACCCTAGCAATAGGCGAGAGTTGAGCTAACGTGATTAGGTGTTGATCGGGTTTCAATTTTGCATGATTGTATGAATTGGGGACTTCTACATTGAGAGATGGGAAGAACTAAGGATATTCACATTAGGCATTGTGATATTAATGGGGTGATTAATTTCATGATGGTTTATGCTTTCTAATTTGATTGATTTACACTTGGATACAATCATAGCTTGTTAATCATGGATTCCTTGATGGAGATTATCCCTTGCACCCAAATCCCCCATTGATTTTAGTATATTTGATCTTGCATTCTAGGTGTTTGATAGATTGTTTGCATAATCTTGCCATTTAATTTCTTGCATTTTGTAGAGATTTTAGTCCAAAAACTTGTTGCAACTTTAGCCATTTAGAACTCTTATCCTTGAATTTTGTTTGCATACTTTCTCCCTTGGGTTCGATATTTTGTTGATTGGTCTTAATAACTCTTACCCTATACACTCCAATCAAATGGCGCCGTTGCCGGGAGTTAGTTTTGCGCCTATAAGTGAGATTTGAGGATTGTTTGAAGTGGCTAGTTGTTGTTTTTGTTTTTGTTTTTGTTGATTTTGTTGGTTTGAATTTGATACTTGGATTTGTGGCATTGTAGGTGTATGCTAACAAGATCGAGTGGTGTTCCACCCTTGCCACTAAATCCGAAATTGAGGCTACATTGAGAAGGAATCGTGTGAGAAGAAGAAGGAAGCTATGGAAGGTGAAGATCAAAGGCATGAGGAGAGACTAGTGGGTGAACCTCAAGTTGAGGAGGTACATGGACAAGGAGAATGAGGAGTAGAACATGGAGGTAATGGGAATCATTTCCATGCTCAAGTTGGCCCTTTTCCCTCAAGGGATGCCACCATAAAATTACCCCTACCAAAATCCATATCCTTATCCTCCACAAGCTCATCAATATCCCTACTATCCACCTCATCCACAACAATTTCCACCATACTATCCCCATATGTAGTATAATCAAGAGCCACGATATCATGAGCCACCTCACATACCAAATGCCCAACCACAACCCGTAAATGAGCCACCACCTCAAGGAAGGCCGTTGAGAGAATTCTTTGAACCAAAACTTAGAGAGCACTATGATGGGATAGCAAGGTCGAGGATAGATGTTAATAACTTTGAGATAAGTCCCGCTTTGGTGAGAATGCTTAGGGAGAAGCAATTTGAAGGAAGAGATAAAAATGAGTGCCCACATCAACATATGGCACAATTTCTTGAGATTGCCGATACTACAAAATACCATGGGGTACCCAAAGATGCGAAGAAGTTGAGGCTCTTTGCCTTTACATTGAAAGGAAGAGCAAAAGCATGGCTTAATTCATTACGCCCGGGACCGTACGTACATGGGAAGAGTTGTCGAAGAAATTTTTAATGAAGTTTTACCCACCGTCGAAGACCGTGCAAGCTAAGGACACTATTTCTCACTTCCGACAAAAGAATGGGGAGACCATACCAGAGGCGTGGGAGAGGTATGGCATGTTACTTATCAATTGTCCTCAACACGGTTTTCTGAGGAGCAAACCATTATGTACTTTTGCAATGGTTTGACGGATGGGGATAGGTCGCTTTTGAATGCTTGTGCTAATGGATCGATTTGGTCTAAAACCGTGGGGAAAATGAATGAAATAATGGAGAACATAGCTCAAGATTCATTCCAAGTGTCGGTTAATCGGGAGCACAACATAGGGTGTCACAAGTAGATGAGATCGAGAGTATGAAGAGTATGATGATGACTATGATGGACCGATTGGGAGCTCTTACTACTTCACAAGGCCAAGCAAGTGTGAGTCCATCCGTTCCTCATGGTGATGTTTGTCCAAGTCCATTGCCGGTTGAAGAAGTTAGTTATATGGGTAGGCCTCCATTCCAAGGAGGCTATCAAGGCGGAAACTTTCAAGGGAATTATCAAGGAGGAAGGCCTTACCAAATGCCTTACCAAAATAGGCCACAAGGAAGCTATCAACCTCAACCGCAAGCTCAATTTAATGAGAATACATGGAGGAGACACGAAAATTTTTCATATGCCAATCCGAGAGCCGCCGTTCAATTTCCTCCCGGATTTGATCCGGTGCAAAGGCTCCTAACAATGAAGGAAAGGCTACCACGGAGGAGATTTTGGGGTTGATTGTGAAGAAATTGGAAGCTAATGACTTAAGGCTTGATGATATAGGGAAGCAAATGGACACTCTTTTTAAGACAATCGAGCATCAAGTAGGGCAACTTGCTACTACGGTTGGGAAGCTCTCGTCTACGGTGGACCATCTCCAAAATAAAGGAAAGTATCCATCTACTACCGAGCCGAATCCTAAAGAGTTTTGTAGTGCAATCAAGCTAAGGAGTGGCACTAGCTATGAAGGTCCAAAAATGTCCAAAGAAGGGGAGTTTGAAGAAGAGGTGGTGAATGAAGAAGAAGAGAGAGAAGAAAGAGTGGTTGTGGAAGAGAAGAAAAGTGAAGAAGAGGTGAAAGTGCGGGAAAATGCAAAGAAGGAAGAAATATTGAAGAATGAATGGGGAGTTCCAATGAAGGCTAATCCGGTTCCGTTTCCAAAGAGGCTAGAGAGAAAGAAACTTGATGAAAAGTTTGGTAAGTTCTTAGAGATTTTCAAGAATTTGCATGTTGATATCCCACTTTTGGAGGCCCTTGAACAAGTTCCACACTATAAGAAGTTCTTGAGAGAAATTATGTCCAAGAAAAGGAGTTGGGATGAGAAGGGGATGCCCAAGCTAGTGGAAGAATGCAAAGACATCTTGGAGAGACACTTGCCACAAAAGAAAAAGGATCCCGGAAGCTTCATTATCCCATGTGAGATTAGAGAGAAGGTAAACATTCAAGGCTTGTGTGACTTAGGAGCAAGTATTAATGTGATGCCATTGTCCGTGTTCAAGCAATTGGATTTAGGGGAGGTGATTCCTACAAACATCAATCTTCAATTAGCGGATCAATCATATGCTCAACCATTTGGGATTATTGAAGATGTGTTAGTAGGGGTTGGTAAACTCATATTCCCGGTGGATTTTATTGTATTAGACATGAAGGAGGAACTTGAGGCACCGATCATCCTTGGTCGACCTTTTCTTGCAACGGGCAAGGCTATGATTAATGTGGAGAAAGGAGAGCTTAAGTTGAGCTCAAATGGTGATGAAGTTACATTTACAAGAGTTCATGAGGAAGAGGTTGCTCAAAGCAAGGTAGAGAAGAAAACGTGTGGATACATAGAGATTGTTGATGAATGCCCTTCCATTGAAAGGGAAGTTTCTACACCTATTAGTTCTACTCATCCTTTAGTTAATGAGCATTTCCTTCCCTCTTGTAAGATCATTTCTAACAAGTCTTGTGTTTTCCTTGATGATTGTAGGAAGGAGGAAGCGATAAAGGAACCTTTGCTTGACCCCGGTGAACAAGAGAAGGAAGAAGGTGAGAAAGAGTTGACCAAACTTGAGCATGGCTCAAGTTTGGGGGTATTGATTGAGAAAAAGGTACCACTTGAGAAAAGGGAGAAAAGTTCAAGTAGGAGATCAAGTGGTGTGGTGTGAATCAAATTGGAGTTGGCTACTTGGAGTCGAAAGACCCAAAGAGGTGCTTACGGTTAAAGAAGTCAAAGAAGGAGGAAAGCTACTGCTAGAGGATAAGTGGGGATGTTGCCTTTTTGCAAAGGAACATCTAGTGGAGCACAAGGCCGATCCCTACATTGACAAAGAAAGGGAAGTATGAACTCTTTGAGTTCCGTCCGGCAAAGGGACGTTAAACCTAGCGGTAGATGGGAGACAACCCAATGTTTTATTGCTTTGGTGTGTTTGTTTTGTGTTTGTGTTTTGTCCTTTTTGTGAAATTTTTGCCTTGGATTCTTGGGAATTGCTCATGCTTAGGAGAAGATGTTAATTGATGGAAAGTGTATTTGGAATATTGAGCTTAATTGTTTATATCATTTAAGGGTTGCATAATTGTATCATTTTCATACTTAATTTTGAATGCATATCTTCATTCAAGTTTGGGGGTGTGTGTCATTTAGGGTAGAAATGCATCCCTTAGTGATGATTATTTTGATGATTTGTTATGGCCGTTTGTAGGTATACTCACTACGAAGATTGAAAACGAGGGAATTGAAAAAGGAATCAAGGAATCGAGAAGGAAATGAGAGCTTAAAAGTTGGTGAAAATGAGCATAAAGGAAGAGAACCCGGTCTCCTCGATCGAATGAGCGACCGGGCTTAAATCGAGGACCAAAACGGTAATTTCTTGCATATTTGGGTTCGTTAGGGCGTAGAGGTCATTTTTAGGAGTTTCGTGGGTCGGGTCGGGCCCGAGAATCGTAAAATTTCCTGGTCTCGACTCCTAGGTCGAGCTTTCACACCCCTAGTCGAGGCATTTACACTTAGAAAATATTTCGAAAATGGCACATCCCTCAACTCGAGGGAGGAACCTTGAGTCGAGGCTTTTGAAAAATTGAGATTCCTCGAGTCGAGGCTTGACCCTCGACTCGAGGCTGGTGTCCGATATAAAAATGCAGGTTCGGTTTTCGAAGGCACGACTGAGGGTTTCTCGGCTTTAACGATCCCTTCGCCGTCTCTACCCTATTTTCGACACATTCATACCCATTTTCACCGTTTAATCATCATAATTTCACCACATTATCATCTTATTGCATTAAAGATTGGATTTTGAGGGTTTGTGAAACCAAATTTGGGGTTTTTGTGAAGAGTGCGTAGGTGTCAAATTCTTCTCATTTCAAGCCGAATTTCCTCAATAAGGTATGTAATTTCTTCTCTTTTGGCTTTAAATTTCATGATTGGTATATGATTATTGCTTGGGTGTTGATAAAATTGCATGAATTTATTTGAATTTGAATTTCATTTGGGCATTTTGTCAAACACTTGGTATGCATGATTGATGTTGATAAATTGAAGCCTTTATGGAGAATTTTGAGTTAATTGAGGATTGTATGAGCATGTTTAGGATTGTATATGTTGTGTTGCTCGTTTCTTTGGGAATTTGGCTTGAATTGGATTTTTGGGAATGATAGGATTTCCTAGTGCATTTGTCGGAAAGTTGGTCAATTTGAGGTGTTGATGATGATAGAAGTTGATTGTTGTTAATGAGGCTTGATTGTCTAAATGCTTACTAGTTGGTTCATGTTTTGTAGATATGATTTTTTTTTTTTGAGCTTAATTGCATGATAGTTGATGAGCTTAATTTCTTTGGTGCTTATTGTGAAGTCATCTAGTTAAGTATGCATGTTTTGAGGTATTATGGAGCACTTCTATTGACTATATGAGCTTTGATTGACTCATTGACCATTTGTTGAGGATTTATTGCCTAGTCACTAGGAATTTTGTTAAGCTTGGATATCTTATTGTTGACTCGTCCATGGTAGAGTGATATTTTGAGCTTGCATTTTAATTGTGGGATTAATTGGTGCTTTTTGGGATTATTTGTGCAGGAACCATATTTAGGGAGTGGATGGCCACAATTTTTCGGATGCTGAGATCCGAGAGAGAGAAGAGGCGATACGCTTTGCACACGGATGCCCGCTGAATTGGGAATTCAGTGGGATGATTATAAATAGAGAAAGCATATCATCCTTTATGCTGAGTTGTACAAGAAAGTGGTCAAAACTCGGTTAGTTGATCATAATTGCATGCTCTCTATGGGGATTGAGGATGATATCCCTCGACTCTTCGAGCAAGTAGGCATGGGAGGCTTTCTAGCTAAGAGGCCTAGGACCCATCTTGGACTCACTCTCGAGTTTCTATGCATAGTTAAAGTCCACAAGGCGAGGAGGAACAAGTTCGCAAGAAAAATCACTTTTGAGCTAATGGGGAATGAATATGAATTGACTTTGGACGAGATAAATGAGATCCTTGGAGCGCCATCGACCCCGATAGATCATTGCTCAACATTAGGGAGGAGTACAATGCCAAAAAGTTATGGAGTCATATTTCGATTCGGGGCTCCGAGTCAACCCGAGTTTGTGCCTGGGAAGTCTAAGACCATGCACATTAGGAATCTGGTGGTACGATACTTAGAGAAGATCCTCGCGAGTACCATATTCGCGAGATCGGAAGGAGGAGCCGTGGTTTCAAGAGTTATATGTTTTGTGGTGCTTCTTACATGGAGTGAGATTTAATGCAGTGCATACCTCTGCTATTTGTTTGAGAGAGCGACGAGCATAAAATTTAAGAAGATCAACTTTAGTGGAATGATTACCCCGATAGCCGAGCATCTTGGGATCCCGACTCATAACCTCGCGGCATTAGATGGTCCAGATCTTACTACGATACGATGCGATGCATGAGGACACCGGATCGCATCGGTAGGACGTGGTGTTTCCAAAGCAGCACCATGGTGGCCGATTCCCTCTTCCTAATAAGAGGTTGACGACGGTTTTTGGATCCACCGCTTTTGTGACCATCAACCTCGCGCATGTGGTCGCAGCTGGCCACACCGATGCCATAGATGCCTACACGAGGGAGCATGGGGATGTGCTTAGAGATGAGGGGGATGATGATGATAATGCGAGGCCAGCAATCGAGTTCTCGATTCGATTCTTCGATGATGAGGGAGATGCGGTGAGAGCAGAGGTTGAGGAGGAGGTTGGAGTCTCGAGGAAGAGGATGACGAGGAGCCGGAGCAAGAAGAGCCGCCTGTCCGAGATGGAGGAGGATTATCAGCCAGAGATCAATATGTACCGGGCAGACGAGATGAGGAGTAGAGAGTACGAGGCGGGAGTTCATCTCGTAGACCGTGGGTTTTGACGGAGCAGATGTGGGCGTATAGTCGCAGGATTCACATTGAGAGTCCGACCCATCGGGATGAGATGTACCGGATGATGGAGGAGTCTCGTAGATTCAATGAAGAGACTAGGAGGATGCAGGAGGAATTAATGAAGACTCAAAACGACATGTATGCCCTCCTACGGTAGATGAGCTCGTGGAACTTCGGGCCGAGCTACCCTCCTCCACCGCCACCGTCCGACTACTAGGGCTATCCCCTATCCCTCATTCCATCTCCTTAGTTTTTAGATGCTTATCTCTTGGTGGATTGTACTCTTTATTGTGGTGATTGTACTTCTTGATTGACTTGTTGGTCTGATGTGATGATTTTGATGTTTTGGATTGATGGATGATTTTATGGATGCTATGATTCTCTTTATCTTTTTGAGCTTAGTGTCTATTGATGATTGTGATATGATGATCTTTTGGATGCCTTATTCCTATGATTCCATATTCTTTGATTTGAGCTTAATTGTGGATTCATTGACATATCTTTGAGTATCATTCATATGGTAGTGAGTATGCTTGAGATTATGTACATGAGCACTTGTGTTTGATTTGCAAGACATATTGGATTTTGATATGATCATGAGTAGATGTGTAGCTTGATCTTTGTTAGGATGTATACTATAAGCACGGCTTTTGTATGAACATCTTTCTTGAGTATGAACATCTTTTTCATATGAGATTCATTATGATCAAAATACTTATTGTTTATGATTGTTATATATATCATTATTTTGTTCAGATTAATCTATACCGTAGATAACATGGTGTGTGGTGTCACACGTAAGATCATGTTATCGAGTGCCTTATAGATTATAAATAATAGCTCACAACCAAAATGGATTTGGACAAATCATTGGAACGGTTGTAGTGTAATTTGGTATTAGTCTATCTTGACTATAAAGTTACACTAGTACATTTTGTATGTATTGAGCGGTACCATATGAGGTTGTTCAATTTGTACCGACTATATAAAAGAACAAGACCTCTATTGTTATGGATGTACGTCTTCTTAATCCCTATATAATAATGGGCACGTGTACTCAATGTATGTTTCTTTGATTTACCAATGGGTGAGATTTATTAAATCAATAGGCTCGGTGAATTGGGAAATAGCATTGTTTATATGGTGTGCGGGTGATTATAGAAGGAATCCGTGTCCTAATTATTTAGGATGATGATGTCCCCTTGAGGAGCTCATAAAGATTATTATGTAAACCCCTGGCAGGTGGATTTAATCCGACATAATAATAAAGATGAGTGGTACTACTCTTGGAATTAGATATAAATTAATTAAGTTGTCAATAATTTAATTAATTTATGGACATTCGATATCTTAAACACGGGGAAATAAACGTACACATAATAAAGGAGCCCATATAATAATATGGGATTAGGACGGTAATTCAATTTTAATTCTTTAGTGGACTGAGTTATAATTGATGGGCTTAAGTAAAGTGTTCGGATGAACACGGGATATTTAGGCCCATCGGGAGGCCCAACCCTAATTCCTCCTTAGGGTCCCTGTTGTAGCCTATAAATAAACCCTAACATCGAGTCTCCAGCGTGTGAAAAAAAACGTGAGATCGAGAGGGAGGCGGATTCTGATTCCTTGGAGGATCGTCGACCACTCGGCGTCCAAGGGAAAGGGATAGGAATACGGCGAGAAGACCGTGAGGTTCGAGGCTCATCCTTTGATCGCAGTTCTGACCTTAGAACTGGTTTATCTTCACCTATTACGGTGAATAAAGGTACAATTCTTTCCGCTGCGTTTGTGTGATTATGATCCCGAGTCCGATATTTTCGTAGAGTCGGCGATCGGTGGTTCCAACAGATGCTAGCATTCCTTATTAATTGTGTAAGGATGAATGTGATTGATAATGCTTAATTCATTGCTCAATTTAAGCCCGTGAGCTTTTGTGCCTTAATAATCGTACATCTTATACGGTTGATATGATTCTTTTGTGAGTGCATCATTCATGATTTGTATGCTAGAACTTGCCACTAGACTTGTTGATATTGATCTTTGTGTGATGTCTTGAAAGTGATAAGAGGCCATGTTTGAGATGATTAGTCACTTTGCCAATTATTTCCCTACCAAATACATTTGATTTCCTTAGTAAGCCATGTTAAGCCTTATGATTCTTATTCTTTGGCAAGCCAAGTGAAATTGAAACCATTAAATTTATTTTGATGAGCCTTTTTTGTCCTATATTTAGTTGAGCTTGAATGTTGGCTAATGATGATGATTTGATTGCTAAGTGTGGGAAGATGATGAGCTAAGTGATGAATGAAGTGATAAAAGAAGAAAGGTTGTTAAAAGAAGAAAGATTGAATTGTGAAAATGAAGTGAAAGAAAGATTCAATTTGTGAGCTTAAAAAGAGAAGCTCAAGTGAATGGTGGATTGATCATTGAAGTTCAAAAGGAAGAGTTACTTGATGAAAAGTGAAGAGATGTGCATTTGTATTGATAAGCTTACATTCAAGTCTCTATTACTTAGTCACTCTTATCCATAAACATCCCACCTTTCCAAAGAGCCTACATTACAACCTAGAGAAAGACCTCTTTTATTCTTGATTGATCACAAGTGATTTTGATTGAGATTAAGTCTTGTGGCAAGCATATGGTGTGCAAGTTCATGAATTAGATGATTGAGTGCTTTATACCTTGATACACTTGAGTGAAGAGTGAAACACTCCATGGAAGGAGCAATGTGTTGAGTATTTGATTGAGCATTTGTTTGAGCATGATTCATTTTGATGGCTAGTGGATAGTTGCATTGATACAAGTGTTCATTGATGAGTTCGATTGTCTTTTATTTCGTCTATGGTGCCATGTGACATAATTGCAATCAATTCACTCCTTTGTTCTTAGTTTCTACGTTGCTCGAGGACGAGCAACAATTCAAGTTTGGGGGTATGATTGGAGTGAATTGATATGTGTTTTTAGGGCTTATTTTAGTGCAAAAAGTAAGCTAAAGTGTGATTTTTGTGCCTAAATGTGAAAAGTATCATTCTTTTGCCTAAAAGTATTACTTTGTGAGATTTTGAGGTTTTTCGTCCGTTTTGCAGGTAAATCGGTGGAATTTTACCAAACCGAGAGTAGCGATATTCTTAGAATGAAAAGACGAACATACGGGACGAAAATGGGGGTCGGCCCCGAAGCCCTTCTCGATAAAAATTCCCTGGTCTCGAGTACAGTCGAGGGAGCTCAAGCCTCGACTCGAGGTTCAGTGGAGGGAAATATTTTCAAAATTGCAGGAAGCTCGACTCGAGGGAGGAGCCTCAAGTCGAGGGATGGGAAATTGACAAGAACCTCGACTCGAGGGCTGAGCCTCGACTCGAGGCGGGCGATATTTTGAAGAAACGTGTTAGCGACTCTCGAGGCCTCGACTTGAGGGCCTGAAGCTCGACTCGAGGAGTGCCCAAAACCGAAAAATTCAGTTTTAAAGTCATTTGAAGCCAAAACAGAGCATAACTTGATTCTAGTAGTTTCTAGGAGGTTCCTTGGGCGAATTTTGCATTTTGTAGCTTGAATTCCATTGTAATCGCCATAGATTGTTAGAATTAGATTAGATTCTACATTTAGTCCACTAGATTAGTATTTTGATTGATTGTAATTGAAGATTTCAGCTGTGATTTGGGAGAAGAAGAGTGGAATTGAAGCATTGTAGAAGATTAATCATTCCTATTTTTGTCTATTGAAGTTCAATTGGTGATGTTCTTACCCTTTGTTCTCTTTAATTCATTGCTTGTATTGATTAGATTGTTAATTGCTTTCTTAGATTTTCTACCCATGGCTTTTGCTTGTAGCACAATGGGCTAATAGCTTTGTGCTTGGGATAATTGAAATTAGGGATGAAGAGATTGCCTCATGCTATGATTGTTGACAATTGTGATCAATTGAATTAGCTTGCTTCCTAATTGTGATTCTTAATTGTGCTTCATGAAAAATTGTCTCTTTTGATTAATCGTTGATCACCCTAGCAATAGGCGAGAGTTGAGCTAACGTGATTAGGTGTTGATCGGGTTTCAATTTTGCATGATTGTATGAATTGGGGACTTCTACATTGAGAGATGGGAAGAACTAAGGATACTCACATTAGGCATTGTGATATTAATGGAGTGATTAATTTAATGATGGTTTATGCTTTCTATTTTGATTGATTTGCACTTGGATACAATCATAGCTTGTTAATCATGGATTCCTTGATGGAGATTATCCCTTGCACCCAAATCCCCCATTGATTTTAGTATATTTGATCTTGCATTCTAGGTGTTTGATAGATTGTTTGCATAATCTTGCCATTTAATTTCTTGCATTTTGTAGAGATTTTAGTCCAAAAACTTGTTGCAACTTTAGCCATTTAGAACTCTTATCCTTGAATTTCGTTTGCATACTTTCTCCCTTGGGTTCGATATTTTGTTGATTGGTCTTAATAACTCTTACCCTATACACTCCAATCAGTCCTGTCTACACACCTACACCCATAACTACAATCTTACCTACCACCTCATCTTCTCCCTCACAGATAGCCGAATTCGCACCCTCCTCATACCAGCCACCATCCGAAATTCCACCACCCCCACCATCTTCTCCACCCCAACCAGCTGAAATACCTCCACCCCCACCATCTGATATCCCACCTTCACCTCAAACCGCTCCCAAAGTCTAAATTCCGAATATCTCTCATAACATCTTTGGGGATATCCGAAGAGCTCCCCATCTCCAAAAACCCCTATTCTCCCTCCTCGTCCCCCCTGTCTCGCCATCTCTTCTCGCCATCCAAAACCTTCAACAGAAAATTACTCGGATGGTGGAAAGAATGGTGGCCGAGAAAACAAAGCATATCATCGTGGCGGTGAGATACGATGCTTTGACAAACATGTGGATAGTCGAGGTCAATATATCAAGGAACCTATCGACAAGACCGGCTCTGCATTGGTCGGTTATGCAGCGATTTGGAGGAGGAGATAAAAGCTGCTGAAAGCCAAAGTGGAAGAGTACAACGCAATGCGTGGTGGACGACCGACCAACGACAAAAAAACTTTCGGGTGCGTTGGGCCTCTCGGAAGACTAGCTACGAGCCCTTACCGATGAAGTTAAAAAGGGGGAAGTAGGCTGGGTAAGCCAGTGGAGACCCTCACATGATGTCAAGGTCAATTCCGATAAGCTACAAATCAAGGCCGACACAATGAAATGGGAGGCGGCAAAGGCCGAGTTAAAGGAGAAAGCGGATGAACTCGCCGCTCTTCAGCTAAGGGTGGCTTAGATAGAAAGATGCCATCGGGGAAGACGAGGAGAGGAGGAAGAAAGATGAAGAGGAGAAATCGGAGAAGGCTGCTGGCCGAGACTTAAGAGTCGAGAAAGCATCCGAGGCCAAGGGAAAAGGAAAGGGGAAAGCGGCTAAGAAAGAGCCAGCCGGGACATTATTGTTCGTAATAAGGCCAGATTGGTAGCACGGGGATATTCTCTGTCTCGAGGGAATAGACTATAATGAAACCTATGCTCCAATTGCCGGATTAGAAGCAATAAGGCTATTTTTAGCATTTGTTGCCTATAAATGTTTCAAGGTCTTTTATATGGATGTCAAGTCTGCCTTCCTAAATAGTGTGTTACTTGAACTGGTCTATGTAGAACAACCCCGGGGTTTAGGACCAGTAATAAGGTCTATAAACTCCACAAGGCACTATATGGACTAAAACAAGCACCCAGAGCTTGGTATGATACCACTGTCTGATTTCTTGATATCAAGTGGATTCTCAAAAGGTAAGATAGATAGAACTTTGTTTAGAAAAGAAGTATTTGGTAACATCTTGCTAGTTCAAATTTATGTAGACGATATCATATTTGGGTCACATAATCGACTTTATGTGAAGATTCGGTGTTCTCATGAAAAACAGGATTGATATATCTATGATGGGAAAATTAACATACTTTCTAGGCTTACAAATTAAACAGACAAGTAGAGGTATTTTTATACATCGGACTAAGCATGCGAAGGACCTTATAGATAAATTTGGGATGACCACTAGTAGGGAAGTTAAGATACCTATGGCAACTAACTTCTCTATGGATTGAGATGAGAAGGGGATACCCACGGATGCAACGGAGTATCGTGGATTGATTGGATCCCTATTATATCTCACCGCAAGTAGGCTAGACATAGTCTTTGCGGTTGGGTGTGTGCAAGATTCCAATCAAATCCCAAGAAAACTCATGCTGAGACGGCTTAGAAAATCCTTAAATATCTTAAAGGAACTTTGCAGATTGGGTTGTGGTACCCATCGATGACAACTTCGAGCTTTCGGGTTATTCGTGACTGATTTTGGAGGTCAAAAATTGATAGGAAGTCCACGTCTGGAACTTGTCAATTTTTAGGCAACAAGTTAATTTCTTGGCTATCTAAGAAACAAACATTTGTTGCAACCTCCACAATCGAAGTTGAATACATGGCGGTGGTAGTTATTGCTCTCGGCTTCTCTGGATTAGTCGGTAGCTTAGGGATTATAACATTCTCACATCATACTGTGCCTATCTACCGTGATAGTAATAGTGCAATTGCTATGACATACAATCCTATCTTGCATTCTAGGTGTAAGCATATAGATATAAGGCATCATTTCATTAGAGATCATGTTGAGAAGAATGACATTAGGATAGAAAAGATAGCAACCGAGTCTCCGAGAGCGAGATATATTTACAAAACCCTTAGTGAATCTGGATTTAAGGAATTATGTTTAGAATTAGGATTACTTGATGCATCCTTGGCTGATTTATAATTTCAATTGTTTGTATCATGTATTTCCTTTCTTTCTTTTCCTTTCTTTGAATCTTGTCTAGAAAGAAGTGTCGGACTTGATATGTGTCAAAGGACAATCACGTAGTGATATCATTGATCTCCTTCTTAGGAATCAAGAATCAAGGATTAGTCATATTAACCTTATCGGACTTGACATTTTCTTATTACGACATCAAGTAAATCGAGATAAGGACACAATAGTCGATTGATTTCTTCAAAGCGATGACTTATTGCATCTTATCGACTTACTTTGGCAACTAATGATTTCTTGAGTTTGTGTATCCGCATGAACAGGTAATAAATCAACATTATTAGATCAATATAAATCTTCTAATCGATAAACCTCCTCTCATCCGTTCAAAACCCGTCTTTGTTTTCTTCAAAACTTGTTTTCAAAAATTATTTCTCACACTCATCTATTTCAAAACTTTCCGGATGAGTTGTGTCTTTGAATCCAACCGAGTTTAATATTCTTATATGCTGGTTATATTTGAATATAAAACTTGGTTTATTTAAAATAATGGCATAAAATTAACTCTATCTTAAAAATCTTTGTTTTCAAACAATCGAGACTTGGAATTTTTTTAAATATAAGACAAGGTCATTTTTTACCAAGTCTGATAAAACCCAATCGAAATAGGAAACCTTTATGCAAAGAAGAGTATATTTTGACTTACGTCGTATACTTACTACCTCTGCATAAAGCAACCCTATTAAGCTGTCTAATTCGTAGGCTAGACGGTTACTTTTACGCATTTCAAAGCGAGTTAATGCCATGCGCCGGAGGTGAAGCACCTATTTTATATAGCCGTTGATATACTCCACGCGCCACGCTCAATCTACGGTAAAAAATAATGCTGATTTTGCCACATATCAACTTCTCCAACTTTCCCTCTCTCTCTTCCCGATTTAAAAACTTACCCCTTCATTTTCAAATTCACTTTCACATATTCCTTTACCAAATTTACTGCAAAATTCTCTCCCAAGTTTTACAATATACCTTCTAAATGGCCTCTTCTTCTAAGACCACAAAAACCCATAAACCCACTTATATTACAACCCACGGTGTCCAAGTTCAAGATGAACGAGGAGATTTTCAAAAACAAATTGAGAGTAGAAATGTATGTTAATTTCGAGACAACACAAGACAGTGAATCTACTGAGATTCTTCGTTTGCCGGAGGGGATCGCGTTTGAGGGTTTTTGCTCGATGAAATCCACTCCAAGCAAAACTCTGGATCTTCCGGGGCAGAATTTCTCGGTGAATATGGCTGATACCCCGATGGGTTTGACACGAAAGTAGATGGAACTGATACTGTCATTTACCGGAGAGACAATTGCTCATATTTTTTATACTTCGATGGAAGGAGTAAATCCATCGACGTATAAGGAGGATTTATGGGAGGAGTCATTTGATATGGTGTCGAGGGTGATTTACAGAGAGGAACTCGGAGAGAGTTGAAGAAGAATCTATTGAGGAGAAAATACGGGCTTCTCATGACGATTGTCACTAAATCGATGCTAGGGGACCAGAGCTCCCACGATGGATTGTCGAAGCCCGCACTTCTGCTGTATGAGGGCAATCATCAACGGAGTTCGAGGTAAATTAGATGGATTTGCCGATTCGGAGGCTGAAAGAGGAGAAGGGAAGGCTGACTGTTAGGATGTATACTATAAGCCTAGCTTTTGTATGAACATCTTTTTGAGTATGAATATCTTTTTAATATAAGATTCATTATGATCAAAATACTTATTGTTTATGATTGTTATATATATCATTATTTTGTCCTGTTAATTTATACCGTAGATAACATGGTGTGTGGTGTGACACGAAGATTATGCTATCGAGTTCCTTATAGATTATAAATAATAGCTCACAACCAAGATGGATTTGGACAAACCATTGGAGCGGTTGTAGTGTAATTTGGTATTAGTCTATCTTGACTATAAAGTTACACTAGTACATTTTGTATGTATTGAGCAGGACCATATGAGGTTGTTTAATTTGTACTGACTATATAAAAGAACAAGATCTCTGTTTTTATGGATGTACGTCTTCTCAATCCCTATATAATAATGGGCACGTGTACTCGATGTATGTTTCTTTGATTTGCCAATGGGTGAGATTTATTAAATCAATAGGCTCGGTGAATTGGGAGATAGCATTGTTTATATGGTGTCTTTGTTGATTATAGAAGGAATCCGTGTCCTAATTATTTAGGATGATGATGTCCCCTTGAGGAGCTCATAAAGATTATTATGTAAATCCTGCAGTGGATTTAATCCGACATAATAATAAAGATGAGTGGTACTACTCTTGGAATTAGATATAAATTAATTAAGTTGTCGATAATTTAATTAATTTATGGACATTCGATATCTTAAACACGGGGAAATAAACGTACACATAATAAAGGAGCCCATATTATAATATGGGATTAGGACGGTAATTCAATTATAACTCTTTAGTGGACTGAGTTATAATTGATGGGCTTAAGTAAAGTGTTCGGATGAACATAGGATATTTAGGCCCATCGGGAGGCCCAACCCTAATTCCTCCTTAGGGTCCTTGTTGTAGCCTATAAATAAACCCTAACATCAGAGCCTCCAGGGTGTGAAAAAACGTGAGATCGAGAGAGGCGGATTCTGATTCCTTGGAGGATCGTCGACCACTCGGCGTCCAAGGGAAAGGGATAGGAATACGGCAGAAGGTGAGGTTCGAGGCTCATCCTTCGATCGCAGTTCCGACCTTAGAACTGGTTTGTCTTCACCTATTCCGGTGAATAAAGGTACAATTCTATCCGCTGCGTTTATGTGATTACGATCCCGAATCGATAATTTCGTAGAGTCGGCGATCGGTGGTTCCTACATGACCTTCAATCCGGTGATCGGTGAATGGACTTCAACCACCATAGTTAGTCTATTCAATAAGATAAGCTGTCTTTGATTGAAGGTCCGAACAAGTTGGCTGATTGGAGGTTGGAGCAAAAAATTCTCTAAACAAGGGAATTTTGACGAAGAATGAGAAGATTGGTTGGCCGCTAGATTCGGACGATGACTACGATGAGGCGAGAAATCGAGGGCTGCGGCGGTGAGGAGGTAGCTGTTACTCCTGTAGTCGAGGAGGTGGTTGCCAAACCAACAACGAGAGGAGGTAGTGGCAGCTGCTCCTTCAGCCGAGGAGACGGCTCCCGAAGAAGGCTGTTGTGGTTGAAAGACCACCTCGAGAGGAGGACAAGGAGAAGACCGATCAAAGCCTCGGACAAGAAGTCTGCTGAAGGATCATCTCGCTGCTCCTTCCAAAGAAAGCGTCTGGAGATGATGAAGAAGAAGTTGAAGTTCCTCGATAAGGATACCAAGGAAGAGATCACAAGGTTCTCAAACCTCCATGGAAGGCTTCTCAAGAATCGAAGGGTCGAGCAGCGGCGATTGAGACGGCAACGCTCTTGTCGGAGGAGGTGCGGTTCTTCGAGATAGCAGTTTAGGTTGTGCCAACTCGAAGTGCCACCCTCTCCAACCAAGGAAGTCTGCTCTCTCACCTATTCCGAAAAAGGTACAAGTCCATCCTCTTTTGTGTCTTTATCTCCCACCCTAGGCGATGAAGTAGTGTCCAAGGTGGCACCTCGAGCCTCTACAATAGCCTACCTCCCAAACAGTCAAGCCGAAACTTCAACCCACCCGGACGATGAAGAGGTATCTAAGGTTGGTACCTCGAGCCTCTTGAATAGCCTACTCCCACTTTTGTCCAAATCACCACTCAATCAAACCATTCCAACCACCACCCCAACCCCAGTGACCAACCCCCATCTACCACCCCACTCACAGATCAACCCACATCAACACCCACACCTCAACTTCCATCCTCATCGGCTCAAAACTTATCTCCCACTCTTATCCCCCAAACTCAAACTACCCCTCCCCCACAAACTGAACCAACACCTCTCCCTCAAGTCCAAACTTCACCCCTCCCTACTCTATCTTACTCTCTTCTCTCAACCATCCAAACTCACTCTCCTTCCCCTCTACCTACTCAAAAAGACATCTCGTCCTCTCCGTCCGTATCCTCTTACGAGGATGAGGACGATGACTTAAGCCAAGCGATGCCATCTCTTCGATCTTCTGCAAGATGGAGAAGAAGATGAAATCTGCATTCAAGAGAAAAATGAAGAAGAAGACAAAGAAGATGGTGAAAGCGATCCACAGAGACAATGATCACCAAGATGAGAGAAGTTGAGGTAACAATCTCAAATAAAATCACTTCTCGACTAACTCTGTCTTTGGTGAGAAAGTAAAGGCTCTGGAAGAGGAGATGAAGGGACCGAAAGAGGAGGTGAAAGGATATAATCAAATGGTGGTAAATGAAATGGCCTTTGGACCCGGCTGACTTCGAGTGAAGTATAATGATCTAAATACTAAGGTGACAGATCTGGCGGTGAAGTTAAAAAGGGGAAAAGGAGAAGCAAGAATAAAGACAAGCCCTCACACTGTGGTTGAGGAGACCGGGAATGAATTAGGCATGAAGGCCAACACGGTGACACGGGAGGCAGCCAAGGAGGACGTCGAGACTTAAATCTGTTAAGTTGGCTGCTCTCCAGTGAGGGTAAGTCAAATTGAAGAAGCCCTCAAGGAGGACGAGGAGAAGAGGAGGAAGGAGGAAGAAGAAAGATCGAGAAAGACTCTTGGCCAGCTGAGCGAAGGCTGAGCAGACGGAGGCCAAGAGCAAAGGCAAGAAGGTAGCAGTGATGAGCCCAAATCGGTGACATCTCACTCAGAGGCTGCTACCAAAGGAAAAGGAAAAAGAGAAGCCGACTACTCTAATATTTCCGAAGAAGCGGATCAAGAGGATCATACGAGAAAAGGAGTACTTCGGAAAGAAAGAGAAGAAAAGGCAGAAGTAAGAGAAGGGAGCCAACGTCTTACGGAGCGGCCAGAGCGTAAATCGCTGGTGAAGGACCAAGGCGACATGAATTTTAGGCCCTTTCACACCACGTTTACCCCTCCGAAGTTGGCTTGCGGAAAGTATGAAAAGGAGTACAGAGACAAGAACACGGACGCCATGTGGATGTACTTCTAGTACATTCTCAAGGCTCTAGGAACTACTCGGCAAGATCTGGACCTAGCACAGCACGAGTGGATGGAAAAGGTAGATATGGATCTCTATCATCAGCTGCTTGAAGAAGGCGATGTCGAGTTCAACGTCAACCTGATCTCCCGGCCTTGAGTCTGTACACTGCCAAGAAACTGATGGATCCACTGGACCTATCTTGGGTCAAGGGAATTGTTCGAAGGGCAGAGGCCTGAGTCCAGTTAGCTCGGGAGGAAGATCTCAAGCGGCTTCGGAGGAGAGTATTCAATTGGCTAATGGTACCCGATGAAGATCAATGGGGAGTCCGACAAGATAAATCTTTCTTTCCTTATTTTTTCTTATTTGCACCAACTTTGTAAATTTGTAATCATCTGGGAATATATTTGAACTTATCCAATTAACTTGTCTTATACTTTAAGTTTTATTTACTGACTTTCTAAGAAAACTAAAAATTTTTCTAAGTGTTAATCATCTGAGATAACTTCTATCTCAGTTAAAATTTTTCTAAAAATTTTCTAAGTCCTAAGACTCTAAAACTTTTCTACGTGCTAATAATCGATAAAGTCTTTAAGACTTAAACTTTTTTAAAAGTCTTAAAATTTATCTAAGTATGAACTAAGTGCTCTAATGTGAACATTTCTGAACTGAATGCTTATATGTTCTAATGTGCTCATCGATTATCTTGAATAATCTTGACTAACACCATTTGTGAGCTTGTTCCTTTCTTGTAGTTTTAACTTCATCAAAAAGGGGGAAATTGTTAGATCGAAGGAGTTTTGATGAGTTAAATTTTATAAATTAGGTTAAGCTCATGTAAGTAAGATGACCAGCTAAACATGTATAGAACAGTAGATGTAATGAATTCAAGTGCTAGGTGATCGGACTAGGTAGAGCTAGAATAGTCAGGTGAGGTTGTGAAAGAAGAGGTCATCTAAAGACAATCTTAATGAAGTCATCTGTTGGAGACAATAATGAAGAGCTCAAGAAGAGGTCAAGACAAGCCGAGTAGAATAAGAAAGGCAAGTCTTCACCAAGACAAGCAGCGACGACTAGCTTGAGATCGGTGAAGTCAAGGCAATTTTCAAGAATAAGTTGTTGAACGGTTTTTAGTTTGTTATAACAAACTAACCGTTTCTGAGCTTATAAATATGTTTGAGCACGATTCTGAATAGAAGAATCAACACTCTTATTTTCAATACTCACGAATTTTCAAAGAGCACTCACAAAGTTTTCAAAAGATTCTTCATAAGTTTCTAAGTGTTTGTAGAACACTCACTTGTACATCTTCAAATACTTTGCACGTAATTTTCACGTTTCTAGATAGTTAGGCATTAAAGATAGAATTGAAGAGAAGAATCTTTACATCTTTGTAATTGTAACTCTATAAGTAAGTAAGGTAGTAAGTCGGTCGAGGCCCTTCTTCATGTTGAAGAAGGAGAGTGGATGTTGGATCGGAGTTGATCGAACCACTATAATTCTTGGTGTTCTTTACTTCTTGGTTTACTTATTTGTTATTCATCAAATATTTAATCAAATTCATTTTGATTTAAATTCGAGACTACTTTTTTATCCTTAAAAGATTGAGTTAAAACTTGTTTTCGCTGCTTAGCTTTGATATCTTGAATAGATAATCGATCTTCAAAAAGGTTTGATAATCTGTTCAACCCCCACCTCCCCTTCTAGATTATCACTAGGAGGCGATCTTGTGCCATGAAATCAGGTTGTTTCCCATGTAGAAACTGCCACTACTCGTACATTTCTATCATCTATGTCTCCAGCCCAGTCAACATCACTATATCCCACAAGTGTGCTATTTGCGTCCTTTGTATACCAAATGCCTAGATCACTTGTACACTGCAACATATCTTATAATTCTCTTAGCGGGATTCATGTGTGATTCCTTTGGACATGCTTGGTACTGGCACAAACACAAACACTATACATGATATCCGGTCTACTAGAAGTTAAGTAAAGAAGACTACCTATCATGGATCTATACAAAGTGTTGGATCAATTTCTTGTCCAAAGATTATCTTTACACAATTTCTGTGTAGATCCCATATGTGTTTTCATTACTTTAGAATTTTCTAAACCAAACTTTTTCACTAAGTTTTTAGCATATTTGCTTTGTGAGAAGAAAATGTCATTTTTTCTTGTTTGATTTGAAGACCTAAAAAGTAATTCAGATCCCTAACCATACTCATCTCAAATGTTGCAGTCATTGCTTCAACAAAATTGTTTAACATTTTATCACAAGTTGAACCAAAAACTATATTATCAACATATATTTGAGCAATTAGTAAATCTTCTCCAGTTTGTTTGATGAGTAAGGTATTATCAAGCAATTCCTCTAATAAAATCAAATTGCAAAAGAAAGTCAGTAAGTCTACCATACCATGCTCTAGGATCTTGTTTTAGGCCATACAATACTTTTTTAGCTTGTACACATGATCGGCATATTATGGGTTTTCAAATCCTTTAGGTTGTTCAACATATGCTTCTTCTAACAAAATGTCATTTAAAAATGCAGCTTTTACATCCATTTGGTGAAGTTTAATGTCAATAGAACATGCAATTGCTAACAATAATCTAATAGATTCTATCCTAGCAACAGTGCAAATGTTTCATCGAAATCAATACCTTCAACTTGTGTATACCCCTGTGCAACTAACCTAGCTTTATTTCTAACAATATTACCGGACTCATCAGTTTTATTTCTAAAAATCCACTTGGTTCCAATGACATTGACATCATCGAGGCTTTGGAACTAGTGTCCAAACATCATTCTTTTCAAAGTCGATTAAGTTCCTCATGCATAACATTAATCCAATTTTCATCTTTTAATACTTGATAACATTTTTAGGATCAATTTTAGAATAGTAGCACTCTGCATTAACAACATTACAAAGAGAAGACATACATATTGATCTTACCAAATCTACATGCTCTTTTGAACTTACTTTCCTTGGTTTGTACACCAGTGAAGTATCACTAATGATCTGTCTCTGTGTATGATTTTTGGTTATACGACTAGATGGATTCAGCTTTGGTGTATCTTGATTGTTCTTAGATGAATCGATTGAAGTTTCGGGATGTTGTACCGGATGTTGTAACATTCGGTGACATATTCTCGATTTGGTGATTATCTTGAACTTGATAATATCGAGACACATCTTCATCATCATTGTCATCTGTAAGCTTTGTATCATCATCAAACAAAACATTAATGATTCTTGAGCAGTGTTAGTTCTAAGGTTAAAAATTCTATAGGCTTTACTATTTCTAGAATAACCGAAGAAAATTTTTTTATCACTTTTTGGATCAAACTTGTGAAGCTGGTCCTTATCATTCAGAATATAACACACACAACCAAACACATGAAAATATTTCACATTTGGTTTTCTATTGTTCGAATCTCATATGAAGTTTGATTAGAACCAGATCTCGAGAAAAACTCTATTAGAAATATGACATCTTTGTATTCAATGTTTTAGCCCAAAATCTCTTAGCAAGATTCTTAGATGTAAGCATGACTTTAGCCATTTCTTGTAAAGTTCTATTTTTTCTTTCAGCAATCTCATTTTGTTGTGGAGTTTTAGGTGAAGAAAACTCATGCAATATACCTTTTCTTTCACAAAAATCAGTAAGCATGCTATTTTCAAATTCCTACCATGATCGAGATCTAATCCTACTAACTTTTAAGTTGTAAACAGTTTTAAATCTTTTGTTAAGAATTTTATAAGCATTAAAAGGTACTGACTTTTCTCTCAAAAATTCAATCCATGTATACCGTGAATAATCATCATTCACAACAAGTGAGTATTTCTTACCAACATTGCTTTCGGTTTCCATTGGACCCATCAGATCCATATGAAGTAATTCAAAACAACGATGTGTCGAATAATGTGACAACATTTTGTGCGACATTCTTACACCTTACCTTTTTGGCATGGACCACATACAACAATATTGTCAAACTTTAGTTTAGACAATCCTAACACAACTCTGTTTTAACCGGTTTTCTTATGTTCCTATAATTTGTATGTCCCAATCTTTGATGCCATAAGATATTTTCATCTTGTTTTGCTAAATTGCACACGTTTTTGTTCCAAATTAAATAACAATTGTCTGTTGACCTATTACCAGTCATCAAACATTCATTATTTTTGTCGAGAACATAACATGAGTTTTTGTCAAATTTTACATACAAATCATCATCACAGAATTGACTTATACTAATCAAATTAGCAAGTAAGCCATCAACATGCAAAACATTTTTAGCTTAGGAAAACCTTCAACATTTAATGTTCATTTTCCAATGATTTTTCCTTTAGTACCACCACCATATGTTACGATTCCACCATTAAAAGATTCATATTCAGATAAGAAGTTGATTTAACAAGTCATATGTCTAGAACAACCACTATCAAAATACCATAAACCTGGTACACATGCTTTCGAGAGAAGAGTAAACCATGTTACTGACAACTTTAACCTTCTTTTTAGAGACTGCTTTGACACATGTTGCTTAGAATGTGACAATATTTTAGATAATATTTTAGCATCTTTCGAGATCTTTCAGTCTTTTCAAACAGTAAGGATGAATATGATCAATTTCATCACAATAATGACATACATACTTCTTTTCTACTTGTTTCTTCTTGTTAGTCTTTGTTTGAGCCTCAACTTTTACCTTGGTATCGGTTTTGGCTTTCACAAATTTCACGGGATTCTCAAACATAGAAGATGTTCATTTTTAAATCCTAAACCAAATTTATTAGGTGACTAATTACTAGAGCATCATTCATATCGGATGAACTTTTGGTATATTTCTTAAAACTTAAAGAAGTTCCTTACAGTTCCTCTTTTAGCTTAGAAATTTCCAAGTCTCTTACGGTAAAGTATGGTTTTTAGTTTGATTACTCTTTCTTTCAATTCATCATTCTCTTTAGTTAAAGACTTTAGAGATTGATCTTGTTCAACATATTTGTCTAGTAAATTTTTATAGTCGATTCATCAATTATTGTTTCTTCATAATTGTTACCTATTTCATCAACATACCCAACAAAAGCTGTTCAAATCTGGAGAAATTTGATCGATGTTGCTTCGGATGTTGTAACATTTGAATCGAGTCATCCAGATCATCATCTAGAGTGTCATCATAATCAATTTTAGCATAAAAAGCAAGTTCCTCATTTTTGAATAATCATTTTCATCATCTGAGTCATCACTTAAGGTAGCATTAAAATTCAGTTTTCTCCTAAGTCTGGTATTTGAAATTCATTTGCATAGTGTCCAAATCCAGTGCATGCATCACACTTAACTGATTTTTGTATTCGTGGATCATACCTTGGTTTACTACCTCTTTCAATTTATCTTGATTGACTCTGATCTCTCCTTCTTTCGGGGTAGGTATTATGTTGATTTGGATCTTTGGTTGGATATTGCCCTTATATATGCTCATCGTTTTCCTTAGGTAGGAGTTAAACTTCTTTGTCAACGGGCGATGTTATCGAGTTGTTACAACGTAGGTCTATCACATCCTCATCGTAATCAATCTCAGATAACATAAGATTGATGTTTATCACTTGTGGATGCTTCTCCTTTGTAACCAACAACCTTCTTACCATCATTCTCCTCTGGTTGGATACTATTGATCTCATAGGTCTTAAGAATGCTTATTAGCTCATTGTGACTCAATGTATCTGTATCCTTCGCTTCTTCTATAGCAAAAATTTTGCATCAAATCTTTTAGGACCAGAACGTAAAATTATATGCACTAACCTGGTATTAGAGATAGGATCTCCAAGCGGTTGAGTTTCATTGGCAATCTCCGTGACACGTTCATTTGTAAGATGAAATAGTTTCATCTTTCTTCATTCTCGGGTTCTCAAACTTCGTGCCTAGCATTCATAATTTTGTTCTCACGAACACTATCGGACCCTTCACAATGCTCTTGTAAACGATCCCAAGCCTCTTTTGCCGGACACGATTAGATATGATCTTGAACATAGTCATATCAATGAGACAAAAATTGTATTTAAGGCTTTAGAATTGTAACTAGCAATTGTGCTTTCATCATTTGTCGATCCGAGTTCTCGTTTGACTTGAGTTTCTCCTTCATTATCAGGCTGAGTTCTATGGGTTGTCCATCCGAGAAGAACACTCCTTCAAGGGCGTTCATCAATGGATTTGATATACATCCGCATCCTTGGCTTCCAATAGGCATAGTTTATTCCATCAAGAACAGGAGGCTTAATAGAGAGAGAGTGGATACTCCATTGCAAAATAAAATGACACACTAAAACAAAGGATCTAAACTGATTACCGTCAAGTTTTAGGCTCGTGCCAATGAAAATGTGTGTGTAGTGTAAAAGCAGAAGGATGTTGTACTTGAATATTATGGCATGCACTACAACATCTAAATATCGAGAATGTAAAATAGCGGAAGACTAACACTACAATGCAAAGGAGTAAATTTTTCATAGACTTGTTAATTAAAGTCTATGATGCTGTCGGTGAAACGTTTCACTAAATCGAGAATGAATACAAAAGTTTGTGTAAAGAGTTTCCAAGACAGAATATTTACAACGAAATAAGACTCAATATCACCTATTGACTCTTAAACGGCTAAGTGTAGTATTACAAAATATTACACCGTCAAAAGTAAATCAAAGTATCATAGACATCTACGCTAATGACACTTCAAGAGATACCTATGTTGCTAAATGAGGTAACATGTGCAAGTAGCAACGTAAAGGGGAATAACGGCCCTATCGCTTGGATGCACTAACACACTCAACAATTGATATTTTGATATTCTTTGCCATTGTTGAAGTCCTCGATCTTCTATTTATAGATGTCCTCGGCTTCAACCATAAATCCTTGTAGATGGATCTAGAAAAACTCCAAAATAACTTCCCCTTATTTCTCTCTCCTAACCGTCCATGTAGATAGTTGATTTCGTGACTTATTCCTGCAACCGCATGATCTAGGTCCTTCTAAATCTCTCTGGAATTAGTCTTGAATCTGGATCCTTGTAGAAGATTAGGAATCCGTCCTCAATGTTTCACTCGATGTTACGGCATCCTCTGCAATATTTAAGCGAGTCTTTATTCTACATCCTTGTAGAATGTTCTAGATCTTCAACCTGCAATGTCACAACATCTACTACAACATTGAAGCTGTTAGAGAATAAAAGTTAGTTATATGAAGAAAGAAAGGGTCAAATTCGATGTAGCGAGAATATGTGATAACATCACATGCGACATCAACGAGGGCTCTTCGGGAATCGGTTGGGATTGGAGTTGCTGCTCCTGAAGGCTGTCGAATGAGAAGGCTATCAACCAACCAAGAGAAGAAGGTTGGTAAACCTTCTTTGGGAAGCAAAAGTTTCTTTGAAGAAGAAGAGTTGGAAGCCTTTGCATGAGGAAGTGTTTATGGCGATTTGGAGGCCGAAGGATGTCGAGAGGACATAACCCATCTGGGTTACAAAGTGATTGGAGTGAATTGATGCATGTTTTTAGGGGGTATTTTAGTGCAAAAAGTGAGCTAAAGTGTTAGTTTTTGTGCCTAAATGTGAAATGTATCACTCTTTTGCTTAAAAAGTATTATTTGTGAGATTTTGATGTTTTTCGTCCATTTTGCAGGTAATTCGGTGGAATTTTGCCGATCCGAGAGTACCAATAGGCTTAGAATGAAGAGGCGATCATATCGGATGAAAATGGGGGTCGGGGCCGAAGCCCCGCGAGAAAAGTGCCACTGGACTCGAGCTCGATCGAGGACAAGAGCCTCGAGTCGAGGTTGTGCAGAAGACCAAAATTGAAGAAAAGGCAGGAGCCTCGACTCGAGGGATGACCCTCGAGTCGAGGGAGAGAAAAAGCGGCAGCCTCGAGTTGAGGCTTGACCCTCGACTCGAGGGGGAGGTTTTTCAGAATTTCGTATTTAAGAGAGCTAAAGCAGAGCATTCGGAGGCAACATTCGGAATAGCGATTAGTAAGCGGTTTTGGGGTGATTTCTCAGTGCCCCAAGCCATTTTTTTCCTTGTAGGTAGATTAGAGATAGAATTACATTTAGATTTCAATTGATGTTGGTAGATTACCCATAGATTAGCTTTTGTTCATTGCTATTCCATTCAATTCAAGCTTGTAATTCATTTGGAGATTGGTGTTGAATACTCAAGCATTCCTATTTTGGTTTATTGAAGATCATTTGGTGATGTTTTCCTCTCTTGTCTCTTTAAATTCTTAATTGTTGTGATTTGCTTTGTGATTGTTCAATTCTATCTTCTTCCCATGGGTATCGTTTGTGGTACCATGGGCTAACTATCTTGTGCTTGGGTTAATTGAAATTGATGATGATTTGATTGATTATGCTATGATTGTTGATGATTGGAGATCAATTGAGTAGATTGCTTACTAATTGTGATTCTCAATTGTGCTTCATGCATAATTATCTCTTTAGATTAGTGTTTGATCACCCTAGCTATAGGCGAGTTGCGCTAACGTGATCCGGGATTAATCGGGTTATAATTGTGTATGAATGTATGGATTGGGTGCTTGAGAATCGAGAGATTAGTTGCACTAAGGATACTCACATTAGTTTGTTTCCTAATTATGATTCTTAATTGTGCTTTGTGTAAAATTGTCTCTTTAGATTAATGGTTGATCACCCTAGCAATATGCGAGAGTTGAGCTAACGTGATTAGGTGTTGATCGAGTTTCAATTTTGCACGATTGTATGAATTGGGGATTTCAACATTGAGAAATGGGAAAGACTAAGAATACTCACATTAGGCATTGTGATTTTAATGGAGTGATTAATTTCATGATGGTTTTATGCTTTCTATCTTAGTTGATTTGCAATTTGATTGATTTGTAGCTTGTTGATTGATGATTCATTGATGGATGTTAATCTTAGCACCTCTATCCCACCATTTATTGTTGTTTTTGTTCTCTCATCTTAAGTGTTCGATCATTTGTTTGCTTATTTTTAGTTTATATTTTGCAAGTGTTTGGTAGTGTTAGTGCCATCCCTTGTTGCATCAATAGTCACTAAGAACTTCGTATTTCTAGGGCCTCATGTGCATACTTTTTCCCATGGGTTCGATATTTGTTGATTGGTCTTAATAACGCTTACCCGAAAAACTACTCCAATCACAAAGCTATTGCGAAGAAAGGTGTGACACTAATGTCCTGGAAAGCAAAAGGGAGAAGGTCTATGTCCCTAGGAAATCCATTGCTAAGCCTGCAAGATCAAGGAAGAAGAGGCTTGGTAAGAGGAAGAAGTGCTGCTTTTGCGAGAGGTTGCTGAGGATTTCATACTTCCTCACAACACGAGATGGATTTTTATGATTATTACCCGGAAGAAAGGGTTGCTGAGTGGAGGGCAGCAAAGAGGGATTTCATCTACTCTTTCTATGTTTGTAAAACCATTGGAGTTGGAGCTACCGCAGATGAAACCTTCTTCGCCTGGATGGAAGAGAAGCATGCTACTCTGCAGGCGAGATATTTTGAAGGCTTACTGTCAAATTTAATATGAACCTTCATGCGCCGAGTTTGAGAAGATTCCCATTCCAGTCACCACGAGATAGGAACTTGGATCGGTGAGTATTCGTAGGACGATCAAGATCTTCTTGGCTGAAGTTCGACCGCTTTGTTGGGGCGAGATAACCGTGAACTCTATGACAGAGTGTATGAATGGCTGAATCTGCCCGAAGGTTATCGGAGGTATGACTGAAGGGAAGGGTGTAATTGAAGGAAGTTGTTGGATGATGAAGGTTGTTTTAAGTTTTGAAGGTTGCTTGTTATTTTTTTTTTTTTGTTTTTATTCTTGCTTCGTTTGCTTCTACGTAGCTGATAGGCAACTCTGTAATCATGTACTTGAACATTTATCTTAATGGAAGTGCTTATTTTGCTAAAGAAAACTTCTCATTGTGAACTATTTACTATGGGATCTTATTTTAAGGTCTCTTGTTCTAGTTTCTGTTGTTATATGCTTTCGGTTCTCAAAAAGTTTTAACATCATCAAAAAGGGAATTTGTTTGGATTTGAATTTGTATGTTTTGATGATATTTTTAAAAGCTAAGTGTAATAGGACCGAGTTGAACCTATTAGGCAGTGATGATCTAGATAGGTTAGAATATTAGCTAAGGTAACCTTGCTAGGACACGACCAAAAGACTTGAAGTTGTTGAGAAGCTGAAGATAGAAGAGGCGAGGACAGAAGACATGAAGTCAAAAGATCCAGATATCAAACAACTAGAAGTACGAAGGTTGCTAATAACTAGGAAGTCTTCTTGTACTTGAGGAAGTTGTCGGAAGAAGCTTAGAAGACTTGAAGAATGCTCGAGAAGAAGAGATAAAATTAATCTATTAAAGGAAGGTAGTCAAGAAGGTTTTGCGGAAGAGATAGCAAGGTTGAGTACCCTACTAGAGTTTACGGAAGACTTATCCGGATCGAAGTATGTCGATTGTCAATTAAGAAATCAAGTGTCAATCAGATCCCTTGATGAGAAGATTGAATCTACAAGAAATCAATCAAAGATAATTGATTGGAGTCAATCAATCAATTATCTAAGTTAATAAATTAGAAGACTGATTGACAATTAGCCAACAACTAGTAAATTTCGAGTTCGGAGTGAAGGATTTGAATCGACTATGGTCTACGACGAGAAACATACTTTACAAGAAACCATAAATCCTATCATTCATTGTGATTACACGCTCATTCATTCAAACCAAGAATCAAACACGCGTTGTTATTAGAAACTGATTCTTGCTAAGGAATTGTAAATCACCTTCCATTTTCTTAGTACGAAAGAAGGTTGATTATTTTAATGAACTTTGAGTTAGTCAAGTACTCAAGGATCACCATTTGTACTAAGGGCGGGAACTTGTTGTTGGAACCACTTGATCACCGACTCTATGTGATTATCGATTCGGGATTACATGTATGAAAAATGCGGCGAGAAAAAGAATCATACCTATTCACCTTAATAGGTGAAGACGAACCAGTTCTAAGGTCAATTGCCGATCAAGGATGAACCACAAACCTCATGATCTTCTGCCGTATTCCTATCCCTTTCCCTTGGACGTCGTGTGGGCGACGATCTTCCGAGGAGTCAAAATCCGCCTCCTCTTTTCGTGCGTTTTTTCACTCATATGGGAGGCTCACGAAGTAGGAGTTTATTTATAGGCTACAACAGGGGACCCTAAGAAGGAATTAGGGTTGGGCCTCCTAATGGGCCTAGGCGTCTGTGTTCGGATCCGAACACTCCACTTAAGGCCATCAATTATAACTCGATCCACTAAAGAGTTATAATTGAACTACCGTCCTAATCCCATATTACAATATGAGCTCCTTTATTATGTGTATGTTTATTTTCCCGTGTTTAAGATATCGAATGTCCATAAATTAAATAAGTTCTGACAACTTAATTAATTTACATCTAATTCCAAGAGTAGTACCACTCATCTTTATTATCATGTCGGATTAAATCCACTGCAGGGTTTACATGATAATCTTTATGAAGCTCCTCAAGGGGACATCACCATCATAAATAATTAGGATACGATTACTGTAACAACACACAAGAATTTTATTTTTTAAATTATTTTATTATTATTATTAGCATTATTATTATTATTATATGTATACATAATTATGTGAAATATTAATAAGATGTGCAAATGCATGATATATAAAATTATCCTCATTGAATTATTTATTATGTAGTAAAACTCATAAGAGAATAACAAATATATCATGGGCTTGAGTTGGAAAAATAAGCTTTAAGTATGTAAGAGAGTGACCCAACCCAAAATGATAAGATAAGGGCCCTTTAAGGCCCATTTAGAGGAACCCTAGTTTTTGTAGGGGCGGTATATATAGGAGGTTGCGGCCTTTGTCCACATTTTTATCACTTCACTCTAAGAGTAAGCACAAGCCTTGCACACCTCTCACACACACACACCACTACAGCTTCTGCCCAGTTTCTGGCCGGCGACCTAACATCCGATGAACGATCGGCTGGCGCCATCTGAAAGCTGTTTTGAAGAGCTTTCCAGAACATTTTCCCGTTTTCAGATCGGAGTTTTGGATCTCCATCTATGCTCAGTCAAAGTTGGAGGGATGCCTTTATAGGCGGACCAATTTCTATAGTTCATATCTTGTTGCTCAAATGTCGAAATCTTTTTGATTCTTATCTTGTTAGAAAGCTGTTTTCAAGAGCTTTCCAGAACATTTTCCGTTTTCAGATCGTAGTTTTGAATCTCCATCTATGCTCAGTCAAAGTTGGAGGGATGCCTTTATAGGCGGACCAATTTCTATAGTTCATATCTTGTTGCTCAAATGTCGAAATCTTTTGATTCTTATCTTGTTAGAAAGCTGTTTTCAAGAGCTTTCCAGAATATTTTCGCGTTTTCAGATCGGAGTTTTGGATCTCCATCTATGCTCAGTCAAAGTTGGAGGGATGCCTTTATAGGCGGACCAACTTCCATAGTTCATATCTTGTTGCTCAAATGTCGAAATCTTTTGATTCTTATCTTGTTAGAAAGCTGTTTTCAAGAGCTTTCCAGAACATTTTCCTGATTTTAGATCGGAGTTTTGGATCTCCATCTATGCTCAGTCAAATTTGGAGGGATGTCTTTATAGGCGGACCAATTTCTATAGTTCATATCTTGTTGCTCAAATGTCGAAATCTTTTGATTCTTGTCTTTTTAGAAAGATGTTGTCAAGAGATTTCCAGAAAATTTTCCTGTTTTCAAATCGGAGTTTTGGAACTATAGCTATGCTCAGTCAAAGTTGGAAGGATGCCCTTATAGGTGGACCAACTTCTACAACTTATATCTTTTCACTTAAGTATTAAAATCTTTCGATTTGGTCTCATTGGAAAGCTGGTGGCGAGACCTTTCCAGAACAGTTTCCTTTTTTAAAATCGGACTTATAGAGCTCCAGTTATGCTTGGTCAAAATTTTAATAAGTTGCAACGGTGCTACTAGAATTTCAAATGGACGTAAAATATTCGTTTCTTATCCGTTTTTAGCGAAATCAGCGGCAAAATGCCAAGAATTTCAGAAATGATAGTTTTCATCAAACTAATCAAATATCCAGATTTTTTTGTGTTAGCCTTTAAACTCCTAAGAAAATACTTCTTTTTAATTGATTATAAGGTTTACTCTTGAGTCACTTATCCTCTTTCTTATAATGCATCTTTCAATCACACACATTGACCATCATTTAGATTAGATTATTAGTAAGAACTAAGAGGTAGAATTTTTGTTGTTATAGGACTAGAGGAAGGTGAAGTAGGAGAAGGCTTGGAACTAGGAGGAAACAATACCTCTTAATTCTTGTAAACTACTAAGTGGGGTAACTCTCGTTGAACTTTCTTGTTACCTACTTAAATCATATGATTTATTGTATGAATGATCCTACGTGAATTTGTGTATATGATATATATATATATATATATATATATATATATATATATATATATATATATATGCATGCTAAAATGTGAGATGCATGCTTTATGAATATGTGATGAGTTCGAAAATATGCATACTCTTTTAAATGTGAAAATGTATGAATATGGATACAAGTTTCTTTGCGTGTGTGCATGTTCCATTATAAGGAATATGATTATGCATACAAGAATATTGACATGTGTGCATGCTCAATTGTGAAGATGTATGATTTATGTGTACTTGAATGCTTGTATATATATATACACGTTCAAATTACAAGATGCATGATACATGGTTGAGACCATACAAGGTGTATTTTATGCGGATAATACCGTAATAGCTATGCTAAGATCACGGGTAAATCCGTACAAGATTTGATCGAAAGATCACTTTCGGGTAGCTCCCGAACAAGATGCTCGAGCGGGGTAAAGCGTGCCCCAACAAGATTGATGTGCTCTTATGTGTATTACCTACTATGTATACATTATCTATGTATTATCATTACATGATGTTGAGCATGTCCCTTGATTGTTAACGGATTGTTGAAACTTGAAGAATGCAATATGAGTTGTTATTATGAGATTTTTAAACGTTGTGCTTGAGATTAATATGCCTCTCATTTGTTATGCTCAAGGTGTACATTATTTCCAAGTAGTTGATCTTTAATACAATATTTTGTGTGATGTTTGGGTGGGTATTTGAGTGAACCCACGGAGTGTTTTCCGGCCTCACCCCCTTCCCTTTTCGTAATAACGTACAAGAGGAATGAAGATGGATGTGAGCCCTCGATCTCCGCGGTGCAATCATTTTTAAATATTGTGTTTTTGAACTTGAAGCATTTGTTACCTCTTTCAAATTGACCAGTCAATTGTAGGAAAAATTTTGTGAACCCTCCTTACTAATTTATTTTCATTTGTCACTAGTTTTCACTATTTGAGGTTTTGGTGATGACCACCTTAATTTTTGAATGTAAAAAAAAAAAATGTGGTCGTTCTGCATTCCTTCTATAATCAACAACACACCATATAAACGAGTGTTATCTCTCAATTCACCGAGCCTATTGATTTAATAAATCTCACCCATTCGCAAATTAAAGAAATAAACACCGAGTACATGTGCTGTTATTATATAGGGATTAAGAAAACGTACACCCATAATAACGAGAGGTCTTGTTCTTTTATATAGTTAGTACAATTTAAACAACCTCATATGGTCTTGCTTAATACATACAAAATGTACTAGTGTAACTTTATAGTCAAGATAGACTAATACCAAATTACAAAGACAACTGTTCCAATAGTTTGTCCAAATCCATCTTGGTCGTGAGCTATTATTTATAATTTATAAGGAACTGATAGCATGATCTTACTGTGACACCACACACCATATTATCTATAGTATAGACTAATCGGACAAAAATAATGATATATGTAACAATCATAAAAAGCAAGTATTTTGATCATAATGAATCTCATGTCAAAAAGATGTTCGTACAAAAATTAGGCTTATAGTATACATCCTAACACTTGTAAAACTTCGTGTAGTCAAATCCTCAAGGAAATCGAGGAGACAAGACCGGATTTTGGTGGATAGTAAGGCCACTTGCGGAATTAGGGAGAGTGGACGTAGGATCGTTATATCCGAACCACCATAAAAATCTCTCTGTGTCTTTTATTGCTTTTGGCATATTTACATTTATAATTGTTCACGCATAATAAACTCTCAATATCGGGTTTAACATCAAGTTATACGGTAATTTGATAATAAACTCTCTGTGTTTTACACACTCACGGGATAAGCTTCCGCACCATTAGAAGACTTCGAGCTTTTTGAAGTCCGTGATCATACTTAGCACACTCTGTGTACCTATCTGTGGAAGACTTGCCAAGTCATCTAACCTCACACTCAGCTCATGAAAAGTTGCAAATAGTTTTTGAGTGTGGTAAAGTTTATTCAACCCCCTTCTAGATTTTACACCTCCTTACACATCTCGTCCGGGACCAACAATAGCTATCACTCAAAATCCAGTTCTCCATACAAGATGCAAGCATGTTGATATCGGACATCATTTTATCATAGATCATGTGGTAAAGAAGGATATCAATGTGAAGAAGATACACACCGATAAGCAAAATACTGATATTGACTAAGCATCTAGCTGAAGCAAGGTTTCAAGAACTTTCAGTGGAGTTGGAACTTCTGGATCCAGGAGAGGAATCAATCGCCTGAATAAGTTTTAAATGAGGAAAATACACTCTAAGTATAATGTTGAGGAAGTTATTTTATCAAGCAACCTGAATTGTGATGATGTAACCTAAATCTCTTAAGTCGCCTGAATATTTATTTGATAAGTCACCTGAATCCTGTATAAGCTCAGTGGACACTTATACCAAGACTCAGGCGAGACAAGAAACATTTGTCCTTAATGACATTTAAGGAATTATCCATTTGAGGTGCATGCTTGACATAATTATGGATGTTCTAGTCAAATTTCGAGGTAAAAATTCCTTTTTAGCCATAATATGCATCAAAAGGCGGCATTTACAGATCTACATGATAGACGCATTTAATGCACCAACAATTACACCATACTCCTACCCTAAAAAGCTGGAAAGAGAAAGAGATGATTTGAATTTGCTATATTTAGTAACCGCAAATATCAACAATTCATGTATATTATTCATTCATCTTCATCGTCCATTTCTCTCTGTAACCCCCTACACTATATAAACCCTTCCCGATTATAGTTCACTTCTATTACATTCATAATTCCTCAAATTCTCTCAAGTTTTTTCTGTATCCTAAGTTATCCCCTCTCACTTAAAGCCTCACGCTAAAATGCCCATGGAACCATAGAAAGTAATGGCCAAGAAACCAGACACTATCATCGAAGAACTGGGAACCAAAATCTAGTTCTGGTATGAACCAATTGTTTGCTTCCCAAACAGTTTCCTTTGCCATGACCCAGAAAAGGTGCATATCACAAGAGCACTCAATATTCTGGGGAAGGCCAATCTATCTGCATTCCTAAAGAAGGAAACCAAGGAATGCCATGATTATGAGGTGGCAGAATTCTTCCTGAACCTGCAATGGGAGGAGCAGGGCAGTGGCATAACATCCAAGGTTACTCTGACCAAGGATAAAGAGGAGAAGATTGATGGCAGATTGTTGTCCATGAAGTGAGAGAGAAGCACACTCACACGTGGACAAAGGAGGAACTGCATGAAATTCTCAGACTCTCTTTCTATTGTAAAGATCCAGAGGCCTATGCTAAAGGTGCTGAGCAGAATTATCTGGATGGCATTCTCAGGGAACTAACCCCTTTGTATGCTGCCATGAACAAGAAGCTCCTCAAGCCTGTTTATGTGGAGTTGATCAACATAGTCAGCAAGTGCCTTCTTGGCAACTATGGAATCCTGGAGCAGATCAGCAATATCAAGCTAGGGCTGGTGGCTGCCATAGTAAATTTTGCGATTGATAAGAAGAGATTCAACTGCCCAGAGTACTTCATCTCCAAACTGATTGAGGAGAAAAGAAAGGTGAAGTTTTCAGGTAGGCTATTGTTTGCCCATAGGATGACTTTTGCCATAAAGGCATCAGTCTTGGTGGAAAGCCTGAAGTATACTGAGAACAAGTGGGTAAATCCCTATCCCTTGTCAAAGATCATATACAAGCCAGTTAGCAAGAAGGGCAAAAACGTTGATGTGGCTACTTGAACTGAGGTAGCTCCTGAAAAGAAGAAAGCTGAGAAGAGGGTTGTGGAGAAAAGAGGCAAAGAGCCTGAACAAATTCAGGCTAGAGAAGAGGAGCCTGAAATTCAAGCCACTAAGGGAGAGTACAAGCTGTGGAAGCTCAACAGCCTCGAGAAGAGAAAGAGGTTGGTGAAAACCTGCGAAAAGATGAAACAACTCGAAGAGTGATGACAGTGAATTGATGCATGATTTAATGTGGTATTTATGTGCAAAAAGTGGTGAAAAGTGTTAGTTTTGAGCTTTAAGGTGTAGATTATCACTATTTTGCATGAAAAGTATCACTTGTATAGAATTGATGGATGTTTTATGTTTTTCATCTCATTTTCGGAGTAAATCGATGGAATTTCACCAAACTGAGAGTATTGGCATTCATACGGTGAAGAGGCGAATGAGACGGGCGAAAATGGGGGTCGGAGGCGAGAGACGGGCCGAGAAAATTCCCTGGACTCGACCTTTGGTCGAGTCAGGCATGACCAGGGTGCCGTTGTTTTGAAGATATTGCAAAAATTAGAGGAGCCTCGACTCAAGGGGCTGAAGCTAGAGTCGAGGGTGATGATTTGCCAACAAGCTCGACTCGAGGGCCTCAAGCTCCGGTCGAGGGAGCCAATTTTCAGAATTTCCCTCTTGTAAGCCATTTGAGCGAAAAACAGAGCATACCATCATCCATAGCAATTATTAGAAAATTTTTGGGTAATTTCCTAGTCTCTGTTGGTCCCACTTAGTTGAGTAGATTAGTTACAACTTGATTTAGTCTTCTTGAAAATCTAGAAGGGGAGTTGAATAGATTTTCAGATTTTTGCAAATCTTACGAAATTATTCAAAACACACAAGTAGCACAATGAATTCAATTTTAAACTCAACTTTATTTAGATCAAAAGCCTACTGATTTTTAGTTCCAACTTCAATTAAGATTAATCTTTGATTGAGAAACGAAAATTGAAATTGACATAAAAGTAAAGTAAAGCAATAAAGAACACCGGGGTTTATAGTAGTTCGGATTATGAATAATCCTACATCCACTCTCCTTCTCCAACTTGAAGAAGGGACTTAGCATACTACTTACTTACTTTCAATCGACTTACAACTTACAACTTACAAATATCTTCGGATCTTCAAAACTCCTAAATTCTTCTCCTGGAATCTAACTATTACGGTGAGTAATGAACTTTGAAGATTACAAGTAAAGTGTTCTATAAACACTTAGAATTGTTTTGAAAACTCTTTGTGAAAAACTTGTGAATTGATTGTGAAATCTGAATAGTGAATAATGCGCAATTCATGATGTGTGTAAAAATTATTTGAAAAATGAAAATCTAGACCTATTTATAAGTCTCGAAAAGACGATCGGTTTGTTAGTCGGTTCTAACAAACTAAAAACCGCTCAACAAACTTAATCTTGAAAACTACTTTGCTTTCTCGGCTGATTTTATTCTACTCGTCTGCGGTGACTTGGTGAAGACTCGTCTTTCTTATTCTACTCGGCTTGTCTTGACCTCGTCCCGAGCTCTTCATAATTGTCTCCTGCAGATGACTAGATTTGAGCTTGACTTGAGATGACTTGCAACTTTCCAGTCTTGGTGACTTGCTCGATCGATGACCTAGTCCGATCGGCTTAGTACTCGGACTCGGTCTCATCTGTTTTTCAGGATTATCGATCATCTAAATCTTCTTTTAACTCATCAAAACTTTCGTGGTCTAACAATTTTCCCCTTTTTGATGAATTTAAAACCTACAAGGAAGAGACACACTCACAGTGAAGTTAGTTTAAAGTTAATCAAGATTATCGAGATAGATATGCTAGAGCACATTCTCACACTAAATCAGATTTGTTCAAGTTAGAGCACTTAATTCATACTCGAGAAAGATTTAAGAAAATATTCTTAAGTCTTAAGAATTTAGACTTAGTGAAAAGTTTTAAATCTTAAAGAACTTAGAAAAGTTTTAAGACTTAGAAAATTTTTAGAAAAAATTTTAAATCTGAGATGAAAAATTTTCTCGGATGATTAACACTTAGAAAATTTTTAAGTTTTCTTAAAAGCAGTAAAGAAAGTTTTAAGAGATAAAACAAGTAAATCACATAAGTCAAATTATATTCATTCACATATATACATTTTACGAGATAAGGAGAACTGATAGAAATGAAAGATAAGGAAAAGAAAATCCTACTCTATCGATTCCCCATTGACTTGCTTAGGAATTTTCAGCCGGTGAAGATCCTAGCTCTGAGCTGTTTGAGATCTTCTTCATACAGTGAGCTTGGATTCCACCTCGGCTTTAGTGATTCTTGTTTTGACCCATTCCATGTTTGGAGATCCATCTTCATTCAGCTTAGGAGAGACGTGCTCATAGGAGTGGTGCGGCGAGATCGCGATTGAAAACCTTACTCGCCTCATCAAGCAGTCTTCCATATAGATCATCATCCTCCTTTTCCATCCATTCATGTCACTTTGCATGTCTTCATCATTTGCACCAGATGGAGATGCCTTCAAGATGTACCAATAGTACATCCATCCTGCATCCAGGTTTCTTCTTGTATTATTTGGTGAACCGTCCCGAGACCATTTTTGGAGGAGGCGACGAGCGGTGGACAAGTCGGAAATCTGCTTCATCACCGCTTTAGATACCCATTTCCGAGTGTCCACTGTTCCACTTTAGCTATGCTTTTCCCAGCTTTCAGCCTCTTCTTTTCCGCTTCTCATACCTCTCCTTTTCGGCATGTATTCTTTCTCGATTTGCTCAGGTGAAAGGTTTGAGTAGTCAAGTTCTTTCCTCTTTCGCTCTGCTTGATGCAGGATCGGTCACTTTCGGTGATGATTCTTTCTCATTCTTGCTGCCTTTCCTTTGCCCTTGCCCTTGGCCTCGGGTTTCTCGGCTTCTTTCATTACGGCGGCGGCTTTTCGGTCTTCTCTTCCTCCTCCTTTCTCTTCTTTTCTTCATCCTCACGGATGACCTCCTGTCTGGGTCACCCTCGGTTGCAAAGCGGCTGGCTCATCGATTTGGATTTTGATCTCGGCCTTGGTTGCTTCCAACTCGGTGAGTGCGCCTTTGAATCGAGCTTTGTCCGTAATTGACATAACTCCAGTGTGAGGGTGTCCATTCTTCCTTCAGCTCCTTCCCCCTTTTTAACTTCATTCTTTAGGGTCTGAGCTCGATCTTCAAACGCAAAGACAACGAACCGGAAGTCGGATTTGTTTCTTTGTGAGGGCATCAACCAGGACTTCGTTATGCGCAGCCATTTTCTTCTTGAGCAATCTCACCTCATCCTCCGCATTACCCAAATGAGTACCAATAGCGATCGAGGTTAGCTAATAGGTTGCGAGATATGTTTACCTCGGCAATCTGAATATTAGCGAGCATAGTGTCGGTGGCTTGCTCGAATCACCTTCCTAGTTTTCCTCTCCATCATCTTGGACTTTATCAATAATCTGTTTGTGAAGGTCCGTGAAGGCGAAAGAGATAGCGAGGTGGGTGATATCCTCCTCCGGATGATTCGGGCGAGGAGGAGGAGGGAGGGTGAAGTTGGACTTGGGGAGTTCATACGGATGTCACCAAAGATGTTGGAGACATCCGTGGCTGGAAGGTCGAGTGGGTTGGGAAGAGGTGGGTGATTGGAGTGAATTGATACATGTTTTTAGGGCTATTTTTAGTGCGAAAAGTGAGCTAAAGTGTTAGTTTTGTGTCTAAATGTGAAAAGTATCACTCTTTTGCCTAAAAAGTATTATTTGTGAGGTTTTGATGTATTTCGCCCGTTTTGCAGGTAAATCGGTGGAATTTTGCCAAACCGAGAGTACCGGGATTCTTAGAATGAAAAAGGCGAACATACGGGGCCAGCGGGGGTCGGGCGGAGCCCTTCTCGATAAAAATTCCACTGAACTCGAGTTCGAGTCGAGGTGCACAGACCTCGACTCGAGGTTCATCTTTGGAGAAATCATTTTAAAAAATTGGCAAGCTCGACTCGAGGGAGGAGCCTCGAGTCGAGGGGGACGAAAGTGCGGAAGCTCGACTCGAGGGCGAGGCCTCGACTCGAGGCTGGAGAGAAATTTAAAGAAAGCGTGTTAGCGACTTTAGGCCTCGACTCGAGGGCTGAACCTCGACTCGAGGAGTGCCCAAAACCGAAAAATTCAGTTTTTAAGCCATGGAAAGCCAAAAGCAGAGGGGAGTGAATTCTAGCGATTCGGAGCGGTTTCTAGGAGTTCCTTTGAGCGAATTTTACATTTTGTAGCTTGAATTTACTTGTAATTGCACTAGATTGTTAGAATTTAGATAGATTCTACATTTAGATCATTAGATTAGTAGATTGGTGATTGTAATTGAAGTTTGCAGGTGAGAATTGAGAAGAAGTGAAGTTGAATTGAAGCATTGTACAAGATTAATCATTCTTACTTTTGCCTATTGAAGCTTAATTGGTGATGTTCTTAACCTTTGATCTCTTTAATTCATTGCTTGTAGTGATTAGATTTTCAATTGCTTTCTTAGATTTTCTAGCCATGGTTTTTGCTTGTAGCACCATGGGCTAATAGCAATGTGCTTGGGATAATTGAAATTAGGGATGAAGTGATTGCCTCATGCTATGATTGTTGACAATTGTGATCAATTGAATTAGATTGCTTCTAATTGTGATTCTTAATTGTGCTTCATGAAAAATTGTCTCTTTTGATTAATGGTTGATCACCCTAGCAATAGGCGAGTTGAGCTAACGTGATTAGGTGTTAATCGGGTTTCAATTTTGCATGATTGTATGAATTGGGGACTTCTACATTGAGAGATGGGAAGAACTAAGGATACTCACATTTGGCATTGTGATATTAATGGAGTGATTAATTTCATGATGGTTAATGCTTTCTAATTTGATTGATTTGCATTTGGATACAATCATAGCTTGTTAATCATGGATTCCTTGATGGAGATTATCCCTTGCACCCCATTCCCTAATTGATTTTAGACTATTTGATCTTGCATTCTAAGTGTTTGATAAATTGATTGCATAATCTTGCCATTTAAATTCTTGCAATTTGTAGTGATTTAGTCAAGAGCTTGTTGCAACTCTAGCCATTTAGAACTCTTATCCTTTAATTTCATTTGCATACTTTCTCCCTTGGGTTCGATATTTTTGTTGATTGGTCTTAATAACTCTTACACTATACACACCAATCAAATGGCGCCGTTGCCGGGAGTTAGTTTTTGCGCTAATAAGTGAGATTAGAGGATTGTTTGAAGTGGTATTTGTTGTTTTATTCTTGTTTTTGTTTTTTTATTTGGTGAGAATTTGATTCTTGGATTTGTGGCATTGTAGGTGTATGCTAACAAGATCTAGTGGTGTTCCACCCTTGCCACTTAATCCGGAGATTGAGGCTACATTGCGGAGAAATCGTGTGAGAAGAAGAAGGAAGCTATGGAAGGAGAAGAGCAAAGGCATGAGGAGAGATTAGTGGGTGATCCTCGAAGAGGAGGTACATGGACAAGGAGTAGGAGGAGGAGAAAATGGAGGTAATGGGAATCACTACCATGCTCAAGTTGGCCCCTTTCCTCGAGGATGCCACCACAAAATTATCCCTACCAAAATCCCTACCCTTATCCACCTCAAGCTCATCAATTTCCCTACTATCCACCTCATCCTCAACAATTTCCACCATATTATCCCAATATGCCGTATAATCAAAAGCCACGATACCATGAGCAACCACAACCACAACCACAACATGTAAATGAGCCACCACCTCATGGAAGGCCTTTGAGAGAGTTCTTTGAACCACAACTTAGGGAGTATTATGATGGGATAGCAAGGCCGAGGATAGATGCCAATAACTTCGAGATAAGTCCCGCTTTGGTGAGAATGCTTAGGGAGAAGCAATTTGAGGGTAGAGATGAAAATGAGTGTCCACATCAACATATGGCACAATTTCTTGAGATAGCCGATACTGAAAATATCATGGGGTGCCCGAAGATGCCAAGAAGTTGAGGCTATTTGCCTTTACATTGAAAGGAAGAGCAAAAGCATGGTTGAATTCATTACCGCCGGGACCGTCACGGACATGGGAGGAGTTGTCAAAGAAATTCTTGATGAAATTTTACCCACCATCAAAGACCGTGCAAGCAAAGGAAGCTATTTCCCATTTCCGACAAAGAATGGGGAGACTATACCGGAGGCATGGGAGAGGTATGGCATGTTACTTATTAATTGCCCTCAACATGGTTTCCGGAAGAGCAAACTATTATGTACTTTTGCAATGGGTTGTGGATGGGGATAGGTCATTTTGAATGCTTGTGCTAATGGATCGATTTGGTCAAAAACCGTGGGGCAAATGAATGAAATTATGGAGAACATAGCTCAAGACTCATTCCAAGTGTCGGTTAATAGAGGAGCACATCATAGAGTGTCACAAGTTGAGGAGCTAGAGAGTATGAAGAGTATGATGATGACTATGATGGACCGATTGGGAGCTCTTACGACTTCACAAAGCCAAGCGAAGTGTTAGTCCATCCATTCCTCATGTTGATGTTGGGCCAAGTTCATTGCCGGTGGAAGAGGTGAGTTATATGGGTAGGCCTCCATTCCAAGGAGGCTATCAAGGAGGAAATTATCAAGGGAACTATCAAGGAGGAAGGCCTTATCAAATGCCTTACCAAAATAGGCCACAAGGAAGTTATCAACCTCAACCACAAGCTCCATTCAATGGGAATACATGGAGGAGACACGAGAATTTTTCATATGCCAATCCTAGAGCCGCGTTCAATTTCCTCCCGGATTTGATCCGGTGCAAAGGCTCCAAACAATGAAGGAAAGCAACTACGGAGGAGATCTTGGGGTTGATTGTGAAGAAGTTGGAAGCAAATGATTCAAGGCTTGATGATTTAGGGAAACAAATGGATACTCGTTTCAAGGCGATCGAGGCATCAAGTAGGGCAACTTGCTACTACGGTTGGGAAGCTCTCGTCTACGGTGGACCACCTTCAAAACAAAGGAAAGTATCCATCTACTACCGAGCCTAATCCTAAAGAATTTTGTAGTGCCATCAAGCTAAGGAGTGGTATTAGCTATGAAGGTCCAAAGAGGCTTAGAGATGGGGATGTTGAAGAAGAAGTGGTGCAAGAAGAAGAAGTTATTGAAGAAAATGTGGTTGTGGAAAAGAAGAGTCAAGTGAAGAGCAAGCAAGAAGAGAGTCTAAGAAAGAAGGAGAGAAGTCCAAGAAAGATGCATGGGAGTGCCTATGAAAGCTAAGTCGGTTCCCTATCCTCAAAGAGTAGTGAAGAAAAAGCTAGAGGAGGAGTTTGGTAAGTTTTTGAAAGTCTTAAAGAGCTTGCATGTTGAAATTCCACTAATGGATGCCCTTGAACAAATACCCCACTATAATAAGTTTTTGAGAGATATTATGTCTAAGAGGAGGAGTTGGGATGAAAAGGGTATACTTAAGCTCGTGGAGGAGTGCAGGAGATATCGGGGAGAGATTTACCACAAAAAAGAAGGATGCGGGAGCTTCATTATACCATGCAAGATAGGTGAGAATGTGAACATTCAAGGTTTGTGTGACTTGGGAGCTAGTATAAATGTAATGCCTTTGGCAATTTTTGAGAAATTGAAGCTAGGAGAGGTGACTCCTACTAATATCAACCTGCAATTGGCGGATCAATCATTTGCTCGTCCATATGGGATCATTGAAGATGTATTGGTAGGAGTTGGCAAGTTCCTATTTCCGGTTGATTTCATTGTTCTTGATATGAAGGAGGAGCTTGAGGCACCGATCATACTTGGTCGACCTTTCCTTGCTACGGGAAAAGCAATTATCGATGTTGAGAGAGGAGCTCACATTGAGCTACAATGGAAAAGAGATGACATTTTCGAGAGCTTCGGTGGAAGAAGATGCCCAAAGCAAGATGGAGAAGAAGAAGTGTGGCTATATAGAGATTATCAATTCATGCTCTTTTATTGATAGGGATGATTCTTTATCTTTTTTCTTCTTCTAACTCTTTAATTAAGGAGCATTTTATTCCTTCTTGTAATGTGATGGCTAATAAGTCTTGTGTTTCTTTGGATGATTGTAGGAAGAAGGAAGCCGTCATTGATACTTTGCTTGATTTTGGTGATGAGAAGCTTGAAAAAGAAGGTAAAAGGAAGTGACCAAACTTGAGCAATGCTCAAGTTTGGGGGTGTTAGAAGAAAGGAATCAACCGATTGAAAAGAAGGTGGAAACCTTTGTAGTTGGAGACCAAGTAGTATGGAAGGAATCGGATTGGATGAGACTACTAGGAGTAAAAAGACTCAAAGAGGTGTTGAAAGTGAAAGAGATAAAGGAAGAAGGAAAACTCTTAGTGGAAGATGAAATGGGATGTTGTCTAATGACAAGGGAGATTTTGGTTAGGCACAAGGACTCTTCTACCCCAAAAGAAGTGCCTAACATTCTTGTAGATGAAAGGGAAGTATGAACTCTTAGAGTTCCGTCCGGCAAAGGACGTTAAACCTAGCGCTAGATGGGAGGCAACCCATCATTTTGTTGCTTTTGTGTGTTTTTGTTTTGCTCTTTTTGTGGTTTTTGCTTTGGAGTCTTAGGAATTGCTCATGCTAGGAGAAGGGTTAGTTGATGGAGAGCTTAATTGGTTTTGAGCTTTATTGTTATATCATTTAAGGGTTGCATAATTGTATCATTCCCATACTTAATTGTGAATGCATATCCTCATTCAAGTTTGGGGGTGTGTGTATCTAGTTTTGAAGTGCATTCCTTATTGATATTAAGTAGATGACTAATAATGCCCGTATGTAGGTATACTCACTACGAGGATTGGAAAGGATTAAATTTGCAAAGGAATCGAGAATCGAGAAAGGAAGGAGAGCTTAAAAGTTGGTGAAAATGAGCATTAAGGAAGAGAACCCGGTCTCCTCGATCGAATGAGCGACCGGGCTTAAATCGAGGGACCAAAACGGTAATTTCTTGCATATTTGGGTTCATTAGGCGTGTAGAGGTCTATTTTGGGAGTTTTCGGGGTTGGAGTCGGACTTGGGATTCGTAAAATGCTTGATCTCGACCCGAGGTCGAGCTTGCATAGACCTCGAGTCGAGGTACTTAGACTTAGAAAAATTTCTGGAAATGGCACATTCCTCGACTCGAGGGAGGAACCTCGAGTCGAGGCTTTGAAGTGGGATTCCTCGAGTCGAGACCTGACCCTCGACTCGAGGGCTGGTGTTATAAATACGCAGATGTATTTGAAGTCACGACTCGAGGAGTAGCCCTTGTTCACGATCCCTTTCTGCCTCTCTACCATTTTTCCGGCATTTTCACACCATTTTCACCAATCATTCATCATTGTTTCATCATATTGTCATCAAGAGTAGATTTTGAGGGTTTTGACATTCAAATTGGGGATTTTGAGGAGTAGTGAGTGGGTCTTCGTATTTGAGCGATTTTTGGCAAGTTTCTCAAATAAGGAGTCATGTTTAGAGGAGTGGATGGCCACAACTTTTTGAGATCAGAAAGAGAAGAGGCCATACATTTTGAATGCCTAATTGGGAATTCAGTGGGATGTATACAAGTGGAGAAAGCACATTATTTTGTATGCCGAGTTGTACAAGAAGGTGGTGAGAACTCGTCTCGTAGATCATAATGCATGCTTTCTATGGGGATTGAAGATGACATTCCAAGATTGTTCGAGCAAGTAGGCATGGGAGGTTTTCTAGCTAAGAGACCTAGGACCTATCTTGGACTCACTCTCGAGTTCTTATGCACCGTCAAAGTCCACAAGGCTAGGAGGAACAAGTTTGCACGGAAGATCACTTTTGAGCTCATGGGGAGCAGTATGAATTGACATTAGATGAGATTAATGAGCTACTAGGAGCACCTACCGACCCCGATAGATCACTTTTGAACATTAGAGGAGTACAATGCTAAGAGGTTACGGAGGCGTATTTTGATTAGGGGCTCAAGTCGGCTTTGAGTTTGTACCGGGAAGTCTAAGAGCACACACATTCGGAATCGGTGATCCGATACTTAGAGAAGATCCTCGCGAGTACCATATTCGCGAGATCGGAAGGGAGGAGGAGTGTGGTTTACGAAGAGCTATATGTGTTGTGGTGCTTCTTGCATGGAGTCAGTTTAATGCGGCGCCTACCTATCTTTACTTATTTGAGAGAGCCACGAGCACTAAGTTGAAGATAAATTTTGGTGGGATGATTACTACGATAGGTGAGCACCTTGGTATTCCTACTCATAACCTTGTGGCACTAGATGGTCAGTTTGACTACGGACACTATGAGACGCATGAGGACGCTAGATCGTATCGGGAGGACATGGTGCCTACAGCGGACATCATGGTGGCAGTTTCCTCTTCCTAATAAGAGGTTGACTCATCTTCGGATCTCGAGCCTTTGTGACTATCAATCTGCGTATGTGGTCGCGTCACACCGATGCCATCGATGCTTACACAAGGGAGCATGGAGGCGTGCTTAGAGATGAGGGGATGATGATGATCAGGCTGAGTCACAATCAAGGTCGGATTCCGATTCTTGATGAAGATGGAGATGCGATTAGAGCAGATGTTCTGAGGAGGTTGAGTCGGGGCGAGGATGAGGATGACGAGGCCGGAGCAAGAAGAAGCAGCCTGTCCGAGATGGAAGAGGAGTATCGGCCCGAGAGATTAATATGTATTGGCGGGATGAGATGAGGAGTAGAGAGTACGAGGCGGGAGGTTCGTCTCGAGAGGCCGTGGGTTACGGCGAGAGGAGATGTGGGCGAGATAGTCGAGAGGATGCACATAGAGAGTCGACCCGTCAAGATGAGATGTACCGAATGATGGAGGATTCACATAGGTTCAATGAAGAGACAAGGAGGATGCAAGAAGAATCAATGAAGACTCGGCATGACATGTATTCACTCCTTCAACAGATGAGCTCGTGGAACTTCGGGCCAGGACACTACCTCCTCCACCGCCACCGTCGACTATTAGGGCTATCCCCTATTCCTCATTCCCTCTTCTTGTTGTTCTTTAGATTCTGATATTCTGGTTTTCCGTTGTACTCTTGATGATGCTTATACTCTTGACTTGATGATGGTTATGATTGTTTTGGAGTTTTGGATGATTTTATTGATGGTGGTTATTATCTTGATCTTAGTGAGTTTGATGGTCTATTGATGATTATTCCTTGATGATTTCTTTGGATTCCTTATTCCTAGGATTTTGAGATCTATTGTCTTGAGCTTAGTAGTGGATTAATTGACATATTTTTGAGTATCATTTTGAGATAGTGAGTATGCTTGAGGTTATGTACATGAGCATTTGTGCTTGAGTTGTAAGATTATTGGATTTGGATATGATCATTAGTAGATGTGTAGCTTGATGCTAGTTGCTTGAATAATTATGTGAAGATGAATGTGATTGAAGATGCTTGATTCATTGCTCGAAGTTAAGCCCGTGAGTTTTGTGCCTAATAATCGTACATCTTATACGGTTGATTTTAATCCTTTGTGAGTGCATCATTCATGATTTGTATGCTAGAACTTGCCACTTGACTTGTGGATATTGATCTTTGTGTGATTTCATTAATATGATAAGAGGCCATGTTTGGGATGATGAGTTACTTTGCCAAATACTATCCTACCAAATACATTTGATTTCCTTAGTGAGCCATGTTGAGCCTATGATCTATATTCTTTGGCAAGCCAAGTGAAATTGAACCATTTAGCCTATTTTGATGAGCCTTTCTTGTCCTATGTTTAGTTGGGCTTGAATGTTGGCTAATGATGGTGATTTGAATGCTAAGTGTGGGAAGATGATGAGCAAAGTGATGAATGAAGCATAGAAGAAAAGAAAGGTTGTGAAGAAAAATTGAATTGTGAAGAAAATGAAAAAAGTGCAATGATTCAATTTGTGAGCTTAAAAGAGAAGCTCAAGTGAATGGTGGATTGATCATTGAAGTTCAAAAGAAAGAGTGTTGCTAGATGAAAGTGAAGTGATGTGTATTGTATTGATTAGCTTTCATTCAAGTCTCTACTAATTAGTCACTCTTATCCATAAATATCCCACCTTTCCAAAGAGCCAACATTACAACCTAGAAGAAAGACCTCTTTGATTCTTGATTGATCACAAATGATTTTGATTGAGATTAAGTCTTGTGGCAAGCATATAGTGTACTTATTTGTGAATTTGATGATTGAGTGCTTTAAACCTTGATACACTTGAGTGAAGAGTGAAACACTCCATGGAAGGAGCAATGTGTTGAGTATTTGATTGAGCATTTGTTTGAGCATGATTTGTCTTGATGGCTAGTGGATAGTTGCATTGATACTTGAGATCATTGATGAGTTCAATTGTCTTATTTTTCGTCTATAATGCCATGTGACATAATTGCAATCAATTCACTCCTTTGTTCTTAGTTTCTACGTTGCTCGAGGACGAGCAACAATTCAAGATTTGGGGTATGATTGGAGTGAATTGATACATGTTTTTAGGGCTATTTTTAGTGTAAAAAAGTGAGCTAAAGTGTTAGTTTTGTGTCTAAATGTGAAAAGTATCACTCTTTTGCCTAAAAGTATTATTTGTGAGGTTTTGATGTATTTCGCCCGTTTTGCAGGTAAATCGGTGGAATTTTGCCAAGCCGAGAGGGATTCTTAGAATGAAAAGAACGAACATACGGGGCCAGCGGGGTCGGGCAGAGCCGCTTCTCGATAAAAATTCCCCGAACTCGAGTTCGAGTCGAGGGTGCACAGACCTCGACTCGAGGTTCATCTTTGGAGGGAAATCATTTTAAAAAATTGGCAAGCTCGACTCGAGGGAGGAGCCTCGAGTCGAGGGACGGAAAGTGCGGAAGCTCGGCTCGAGGCGAGGCCTCGACTCGAGGCTGGAGAGAAATTTAAAGAAACGTGTTAGCGACTTTAGGCCTCGACTCGAGGGCACGAACCTCGACTCGAGGAGTGCCCAAAACCGAAAAATTCAGTTTTTAAGCCATGGAAAGCCAAAACAGAGGGGAGTGAATTCTAGCGGTTCAGAGCGGTTTCTAGGAGTTCCTTTGAGCGAATTTTACATTTTGTAGCTTGAATTTACTTGTAATTGCACTAGATTGTTAGAATTTAGATAGATTCTACATTTAGATCATTAGATTAGTAGATTGGTGATTGTAATTGAAGTTTGCAGCTGAGAATTGAGAAGAAGTGAAGTTGAATTGAAGCATTGTACAAGATTAATCATTCTTACTTTTGCCTATTGAAGCTTAATTGGTGATGTTCTTAACCTTTGATCTCTTTAATTCATTGCTTGTAGTGATTAGATTTTCAATTGCTTTCTTAGATTTTCTAGCCATGGTTTTGCTTGTAGCACCATGGGCCTAATAATTGCTTAGGATAATTGAAATTAGGGATGAAGTGATTGCCTCATGCTATGATTGTTGACAATTGTGATCAATTGAATTAGATTGCTTCCTAATTGTGATTCTTAATTGTGCTTCATGAAAAATTGTCTCTTTTGATTAATGGTTGATCACCCTAGCAATAGGCGAGAGTTGAGCTAACGTGATTAGGTGTTAATCGGGTTTCAATTTTGCATGATTGTATGAATTGGGGACTTCTACATTGAGAGATGGGAAGAACTAAGGATACTCACATTTGGCATTGTGATATTAATGGAGTGATTAATTTCATGATGGTTAATGCTTTCTAATTTGATTGATTTGCATTTGGATACAATCATAGCTTGTTAATCATGGATTCCTTGATGGAGATTATCCCTTGCACCCCATTCCCTAATTGATTTTAGACTATTTGATCTTGCATTCTAAGTGTTTGATAAATTGATTGCATAATCTTGCCATTTAAATTCTTGCAATTTGTAGTGATTTAGTCCAAGAGCTTGTTGCAACTCTAGCCATTTAGAACTCTTATCCTTTAATTTCATTTGCATACTTTCTCCCTTGGGTTCGATATTTTTGTTGATTGGTCTTAATAACTCTTACACTATACACACCAATCGGTGGAGTGCGTCGATGGTGGAGGAGGTGGGATTTCGTGGGGAAGAAGATGGAGGAGGTGGGATATCGGATGAAGTGGGTGGTGGAGAAAGGGTTGGGCTGTGGAATGGTGGGTTGGGGAGATGATATGGTTTCGGTTTGTATTTGAGAGGGAGTTGGGGATGATGGGAGTAAAGGCTGGAGGAGATGCTAGTTATGGGGGTGGGGGAGTAGACGGGTCCGGTCGAGAAAGGAAAGCATATCGAAGGAGATGGGGGAGGAGAAGTGGTTTGTGTTTGAGGAAGGGAGGATGAGGTTGTGGCTTAGACTAATGTGGGAGTAGAGGCTGTTTTAGAGGCTCGAGGTGCCGGCTGGGTCACCTCTTCATTATCGACCCAGGTTGGAGAGGGGAGGGGGAGAAGCTGTACCTTTACGGGAGAAGGAGAAGGGGTCCTTTCGCAGCCGATCTCCCGTACATCCTCTGTCTGGACCACCTTTGCTTTGCTATCTCCGGTGTGAGTGCCTCTTGACGGCGAGGCTAGGGTGATCGGCCAGTAGAGGTTCCTCCTATCTCCGAGGTTTTCACCAACCTCCTCCTCTTCTTGGCATTCTCCTTCAGCTACATTGGTGTGAAGCCTCGATTGAGCTCACAGTTGGCTCCTCTACCCTTTCCTCTTCTTCCTCTTCCTCGGTGATGGGTCCTGAACCACGACCTCATTGCTTCTCCGTCGAGTCACCGGTCCTCCCATTAGCTCATTCTTTGTCAACAACCCTTTTTGCTTAGTATAGGCTCGACTTGTCACCAGGTTGATCTCATTTGTCAACATATCCTCTAGTATTACCGTTACCTTGTTAAATAGGTGGTGATCGACTTTGCATGCCACTTCCCATTCACTACCTCTAGCCTCTTTCTCTCGGTTTCAAACCGGCTTAGCAACATTCCAGCCCGGTTGGCTTGCACCCCATCAATGATCGTCCTTAAAGCCACAGCCTAGGTCATGTCGGCCCATCATGGGAGTTCTGCTCCCCTAAAATGACCTTCGTTAATATCGTCATTAATAGACGATATCTCCGTCGAGCATTTTTTTCTTTAACTCAGACCTTCTATCCTTCATTGAGTTTCGGGCAATCATTTCGAATGATTCTACCTACGATCGTCTGATTTGTAGGTGAGGGGTTTATACCTTCATTCTTGAATTGAAAATTCGGGCCACCTCCGCCGTAGTCACCGTCAGATTCTTCGCCATAAACACGAAGTTACGAAAACTCCATTTCCATATGTCCCGTTGACATTGAACTCGAGTCCTCTCATGTCTAGTGGTCTTATTCGTTTGGATTTCTTGGAGCAAAAGTCCTCAATCCAGGACCTCTCTAGTAAAGGCGAGAATCGCCGTGATTCTTCATCGGTGGTGGTGTCAAAGTCGACGTACATATCCGACTTGATCTTCTTGTTATAAGTCTCGGTATTGATTTCCACCATTGTCGGGTTATTCCTAGACGTTTTGGGTATGGCTCATAGAAAAATTTTGGCTAAGGGTTTTTTTGAATTTTTTTTTTTTTTTGCAGCGTATAAGTATGGTTTTCAAAGTGAAAAAGTTTGATCGAAGAAGAAGATGTATTTATAGGAGGAAAATTGGAAAGAGAAACCGCTTTAGAAAATTGGATTTTAATCTAAGCCGTTTATTTGAAATGATTTCTTGTCTTTGAATCAACGGTTACAATTTTGGATAAACGATTGAGATTAGCGTGTAGTTCACTAATCTTTGAATTGCGTAAAAGTTACTTTGTAGACTGTTGATTTGACCAAGTAGGGTCACTTTATGCGAGGAAGTAAGTATACCAGACGTTAGCCTATGGTTACCTTACTTTGTATAAGGGTTTTCAAAAAGCAGATGGGTTTATGAATTTATACGATAAAGTACCTCGTCTGATTTTAAAAGCGACTAGTTTTATCTTTTGGCAAACTTAAAGACTAGTTAAGAAAACATTTTATTTTTAAATAAGCGGCTCGATTAGATTTTCCAAAGTTAGTTTTTCCAACCCATGAAAACAATCCGATAAGAGTTTTATAAGAAAACACAGTGTATGGAGAGTATTCGAAAGCGAAGGTGTCCAGGATGAGAAGGTTTATAACAGATGAGGTGAAACAATCGATTTATCAATCGATCTCGTGACCTATTCCCGCAAAGACATAAACTTGAAGTAACCATTAGTAGCTAGGGTAAGTTAGATAAGATACAATAGTCATCGATTCTATAGAAGTCGGTGACTATTGTGTCCTTGTCGATTTACCAAATGTCGAATAAGTAATCATCAAGTCGAGATATGGTCAATATGACTAATCCTTGATTATTGATTCCTTAGCGAGGAGATCAATGATATCAACTACCCTGATTGTCCTTTGACTCATATCTAGTACGATAATTCTTTCTAGACATAATAAACTAAATTGAGAGAGACAAAGAATGTAAAATATTGAAAAGATTATAGATTAACTAAAGAAGCATCTAATAATCCTAATTCTACGAGATAGTCCTTTAAACCTCGTCTCTGCCGGTGGCTTTTGTCAAGATGTCACCTTTCTCAACATGGTCTCGGATGAAGTGTTGTCTAATATCAACATGCTTGCATCTAGTATGTAAGACTAGGTTAAGGTAATAGCTATGGCACTATTACTATCACAAAAGATTGGTACATCTTTGGTGATAATGTTATAATCCCTTAGCTGTTGACTTATCCGGATCGGTGTGAACAATAACTTCCGGCTACCATGTACTCGGCTTGATTGTGGAAGTAGTTACTGAGAGGTTTGTTTCTTAGACAACCATAAAATCAGCTTACTACCAAGAAATTGACAAGTACCGATGTAGATTTTCTATCTATCTTACACCCACCAAAGTCTCAGTCGAGTATCCAGGACAACTCAAAGTTGTCATCGGTGAATACCACAATCCAACATTTCTTGTACCTTTCATATACTTAAGAATTTTCTTATTTGCTTCAAGATGGCTTTTCTTAGGATTAGCTAGAAATCAAGCGCAGACTCCAAGCGCAAATGAAATATCAGGTCTACTAGCGATTAAATATAATAATGAACCAATTAGACCTCGATACTCGGTTTGATCGAAGTGTCTTCTCCCTTCTCGTCTGGATCCATTGAAAAGTTTGTCATCATAGGTATCTTAGCTTCTCGGCTGGTACCTATTCCAAAATTTTCAATGAGATCTTTTGTATATTTGGCTTGATTGAAGAATATTCTCTTCTTTATGCATTTGACTTGGAGTCCAAGAAAATAAGTCATCTCTCCCATCATGGACATTTCAAATCTGCTTTTCATAAGATGACTAAATTCTTCACACTAAGATATGTTAGTTGATCCAAAAATAATATCATCAACATAAATCTGAACAAACAAAAGATCACAACCATATTCTTTTCTAAAGAGAGTTCTATCAATTCTACCTTTAACAAATCCATTTTGAATTAAATAATCGGACAAGTGTCATACCATACTCTAGGTGCTTGTTTAAGTCCATATAGAGCTTTCCTTAGTTTATAAACCTTGTCTCCTTTGACAAAACCAGGAGGTTGCTCTACATAAACTTCCTCGGCTAGGATTCCATTAAGAAATGCTGACTTAACATCCATTTGAAAAACTATGAATCTTTTAAAAGCAGCATAGGCTAAAAACAATCTTATGGCTTCCAGACGAGCTCTTTGGTGCAAAGGTTTCATCATAATCAATCCCCTCTAATTGTGAATAACCTTGAGCAACTAGTCGACTTTATTTCTAACCACAATATTGTTTTCATCCCTTTTGTTTTTAAAGACCCATTTAGTTCCAATGACTTTTTGATGATGAGGTCTTTCAACAAGCTCCCACACATCTTATCTTTGAAACTGATTTAGTTCTTCTTACATGGCATTAATCCAGATTGGAATCGATTAGAGCTTCATGTGATTTAGGTTCAAGTAATGACACATAGCAACCGAACATACAATCTTGATTTAGTTGTGTCCTAGTCTGGACCCAAAGTCTAAATCTCCAATTATCTGTTGGTGGGTGATATGACATTACTTTCTTGCCTTTATCTTTTACAATGGATAAGTTTTGTCTAAATTATTTATTTCGGATGATTCTATGTTACCTCGATGACTCAACCGATCATCCGAGTTGTTGGTCGTCTGATCAGGTGGTGAGGAACAACTTTCGTGTTCCTTTTCTTTGTTTGGATCTGATTCTTCCTCTTCATCCGGCTGACTCTTGATTGTAGAATTTTACGGTTGATCTTTTAATAGTCATCTGATCCGGATCATCCGATATCTTTGTGATGTCCCCTGTCTTACTATACTCAAAAGAAGATTCATCAAATACCACATGGGAGTTTCTTCTACACACAAGGTTGTCTTATTAAAAACTCTATATGTTTTTGATACGAGATGAGTATCCCAAGAATATCCCATCTGCTATCTTGGCATCAAAAGTTTTTAATTGAGATTTACCATTATTGTGTATGAAATATTTACAACCAAATATATGAAAGTATAAAATTTTGGGGGATCTTCCCTTCCAAATTTCATAGGAAGTTTTGCATTTATCTTCAACAATCAAACTTCTATTTTGAACAAAACAAGCCGTATTAACAGCTGCCCCTTTAAAACACAGTGTGGAGTGTTGTACTCGGATAACATTGTTCTAGCCGCCTCTTTCAAGGTTCTGTTTCTCCTTTCAACTACTCCATTTTGTTCTAGGCTGAGATGTTTCATGAGCTATTTCATTCTCAATGCGGTAGTTAGTAACAAGCTTATTAAGGAATTCAGTACCTTTATCACTTCTAATTTTAACAATAGTTAGTCCTTTTTCATTTTGAATCTTTTAAGAAATTCTAGAATCTTAATCATAGTCTCATTCTTTTTGTATAAGAAAATAACCAGGTAAATCTTGAAAAATCATCAACAATTACCAAAGTATATTTCCCTTCCACCGAAGTGAGAGGTGTTCTTGGACCAAAGAGATCCATGTGAAGAAGTTCAGAATTCTCTCAAGAAGGACTACTTATTGTTTTAAAAGAAGCTTTAGTCTGTTTTCCTTTTTGACAAGAATCACACACATGGTTCTTTGAAAATACTTTATCGGGAGTCCTTTAACTAAAGATTTCCTTGCTATTTTGTTAAAAGTTTTGAAGTTTAAGTGACCAAGACGCGTTTGTGCCACGGCCCAACTTAAATCATCGAACTCTTAGCAACAAGACAAGTATCTTTAGGACAACTTTTGAAATTAGCAACATAAATGTTACCATGACTGACTCCAGCTAATAAAATATTTTCATTAATACCATCTAACACAAAGCATGCATTATGAGTAAATTTGACACTTAACCCCTTATCATAAAATTGTGAAGCAGATAGTAAATTGTGCTTCAATCCTTCCACGTAGTAGACTTCATTTACTTGAATATCACCTATCATCGGTGTCCCTACACCTTTGGTAAGTCCATAATTGTTATCTCCAAACATTACTCTTGGTCCTTCTATGGTTTGATAGTTAGAAAGAAGACGTCTTTCATAGGTCATATGCTTGGAGCGACCCATGTCAATGTACCGAGATGACCTCAAGAATGTCTCCTCTTTCAACTATCTTCTTATCTTCCTACAATCACAAATTTAATGCTTAGGTACCCCTTGTACTTTGGGTCCTTTCATGTTAAGTTGACTTTTAGGTATCCAGGACAAAGATATCAATGTTCCTTAAAACCATAGATTGTAGTTTACACCCATATCTATCTACTAAGATAAGACTTTCAAGATCAATCTTGTTTAAGCGATCTTTTGAAATTGTCTTGTATCTTGGTAAAAATGGATATGTTTTACTTCTTCCATCAAAGCCATTATACTTAGGATAGGACTTTGACTTAGTCTTAGGTTTAACCTTAGGAGCTACTTTCCTCGTCTGTGATTTCTTTTCGTAAATATCGGATGAGGTAATTAATTGTTTAGGTTTCTAGGGACTAAATCTAGTTTCTATCTTTGGTTTAGTTGCTTTAACTAAAACTCTAGGTTTTATTGGATCATTTTTCTTACTCCTATCAAAACCTAATCCAGTCTTGTCATTAGACTTTTGTGAAGTATTGAAGATTTTGTCTATTGTGATACGAGAGTTATTTAAAAGTCCTAACTTGAGATTTAATTCTCTGTTAGTTCTTTTGTAAGTCTCATTTTCTAGATATAGATATTTGAAAATTTTATTTTTAAAGAATTCGATTCTGTTCTAACTTGTCTGCCTTATCGGACAAGGTACTAGTGATGGTCTCGATCGACATTCCCTCTTGAATGTACAGTTTGGTTTCTCACTATCCTTTGTTTGATTGACTTTAGTCGAGATCGGTAATTTGATTCTCTAAATTAAAATTTTCGGTCTCTATCTGTTTATAAGCGAGATAGAGCGGTCTCCAAATCTTTCAAAAAATTTTCAATAAGACTAGGATTAGTTTCAAATAAGGTATCATAGTCATTATCGAAGAAGAATAGTAGTGTACCTCTTTTGCCATTAAACGGATATCGTCATCCGACCCAAAATGAGATGAGGATGAGGAGGATGATGTTTCATGAACTTCTTCTTTTCGGATAGAAGAGCTCTCTGATCAAAGCATACCTTCTATCCCACTTTTTCCTCTTTTCTTCTCTTTCTCTGGGAGTGAGCCGAGGACAATCATAACTATAGTGACCAGGCTTGTTGCATGTATAACAAATATCTCCTCTGTCTGTCCTAGGACTACTATCTCCTCGTCGATTGGTGACTTGTGCTTCCTCGTCGATCCTTTTTCCTATCATTGTCTCGAACTCTTTTCTTCTTTATCCGATCTATAATTCCTTCGTCACATCTATCTTTCTTATTTCTTTTGTACTTCATTCTCGATCTTTCATATCTTTTTAACAAAAGAGTCATTTCTTCCTTAAGAGACAAATCGGATGCCTTGGAGATCTTCTCGGATTCATCTTGATGAACAAATGCTACTGATTTTCCAGATGTTGAAGATTACGCTTCATCTTCGTCGTCTTCAATTTGGATGTCATACTCTAATGCCTTGAGATGAGAAAATAAAGTGTGATGTGAAATTGAAGATAAATTCTCGAGTAGCTTTCAGAATATTAGCTTTCTCTCTCCATCTCTTGCTTAACGACCTCAACACCTTATTGTTGATTTCTTTCTCGTATAGGTTTTACCCAAATCAGCTGCCTTGTTCGGAAGATTAGTCAGTCTAATGTCTAGTTGGTCAATGGATTCTCCTTCTTTCATCTTGAAAGTGTCAAAAACATGTAATACTGATTGCAATTTGTTTTCCTTAACTCCGATCTCGATCCTTCACAGATTCCAACAAGAGTTTCCCACATTTCCTTGGCGGTCTTGCATCTTTTCACCTTTTCGATCCAGTCCTTACTCAATGTTTTAATGATCTCTGTTCTAGCAACCTGATCCAGATTATGAATCTTTCTTTCATAACTTGTGAGTTCGGAGCTCTTTTTCTCTTGTCTAACTCTTGTTTCAAAGAAATTTGATCGTCACTTGTACCTCCATGATTAAATTTGATAGGTCCTTCTTCAAGAACCTCCTCCATTCTATCATGAATTGCTTTGAGATGATTCTCCATTCTAAATTTCCGGTAGTCATATTCTTCGATTGAGAAATCGGGTAGACTCCTAGATTTCTTGCTCTTATGAGAAGATGATGATAATCAAGAACAAATTTCAGAATCTTGGTTAAGACCTAAAATCAATATCGAAAACTTAACACTACTCCGATACCACTTCTTGGTCCCACTTAGTTGAGTAGATTAGTTACAACTTGATTTAGCCTTCTAGTGAAAATCTAGAGGGGGTGAATAGATTTTCGGATATTTACAAATCTTACGAAATTATTCAAAACACACAAGTAGCACAATGAATTCAATTTTAAACTCAACTTTATTTAGATCAAAAACCTACGATTTTTAGTTCCAACTTCAATTACGAAATTAATCTTTGATCGAGAAACTCGAAAATTGAAATTGACAAAAAAGTAAAGTAAAGCAATAAAGAACACCATGGTTTATAGTGGTTCGGATTATGAATAATCCTACATCCACTCTCCTTCTCCAACTTGAAGAAGTGACTTAGCTTACTACTTACTTACTTTCAATCGACTTACAACTTACGACTTACAGATATCTTTAGATCTTCAAAACTCCTAAATTCTTCTCTGGAATCTAACTATTACGGTGAGTAATGAACTTTGAAGATTACAAGTAAAGTGTTCTATAAACACATAGAATTATTTTGAAAACTCTTTGTGAAAAACTTGTGAATTGATTGTGAAATCTGAATAGTGAATAATGCGCAATGCGTGACGTGTGTAAAAGTTATTTGAAAAATGAAAATCTAGACCTATTTATAAGTACGAAAAGACAGTTAGTTTGTTAGTCGGTTCTAGCAAACTAAAAACCGCTCAACAAACTAAATCTTGAAAACTACTTTGCTTCCTCATTGATTTTATTCTACTCAAATCTGCCGGTGACTTGGTGAAGACTCGTCTTTCTTATTCTACTTAGCTTGTCTTGACCTCGTCTGAGCTCTTCATAATCGTCTCCTGCAGATGACTAGATTTGAGCTTGTCTTTAGATGACTTGCAACTTTCCAGTCTTTAGGTGACTTGCTCGGTCGATGACCTAGTCTGATCGGCTTAGTACTGGGACTCGGTCTCAGCTGTTTTTCGGGGTTATCGATCATCTTAATCTTCTTTTAACTCATCAAAACTTTCTTGGTCTAACAGTCTCCTAGCCAAATTCTCCTTCTAGATTGATTAGTGTAATACCCGACCCAAATTGTGATTTATTTATTTACTTGCGTGATTGTTATGTTATGCTTGATTTTTCTTTCGAAAAGAGAAACTTCGTTGTTATTCAAAATCTTCGATTTTGGGTAACTGGCCAGCGTAACCGAACCGATGGTACTCTAGAAACCCTAATACCTGATCGAACCGGTACTCGATAGTCGGAATGTGATTGATATACAAATTCAAAATAAGTGAAGAAATTGTTCGCATTAATAACACAGAGTTTTCTTTTAGTCGCGAAAATTGAGCGAAAAACCCTAGAAATGCCAAATTTCGAATCTACCGAACAAAAATCGAACCAACCGAGAACCGAATTAATAAAATAAGTTAAAAGCCTCCTTAATTACAAACTTTTAAGGTTATAAAATTATTTAGCGATTAAACAAATGAAACGTAGTTTCCGGAGCCCCAAAATCCCAAATGGAGCCCTTTTTCGGTATCGAATCACGACACCACTGAACCGGAGGGCCACCACAAGCCAAAGGTTTGTGGGGCCCACATTTTGGACGTCCAAGGGGGAGGTTTGCAGCCACTTTCAAGGGCCAACACACCAAGACAAAGTGTGTTGACCCCAAGTACTTGTACCCCTCCTTTCCCAGTAATTTTTGTCCTTCCCTTCCATCCCACCATCCACTTGCTTTGATCTTGACCCTCCATCTTTCCCCACATGCTCTTTTAAGTTGTTTGGGCACCACTTCTCCCCCTTATTCAAGTCATCAAAAGAAAGGAAGCATTCCTCTTCCCCTTCACCCCCATTTTCGGCCATCTTCACAAGGGAGGAGGAAAACCTTCTTCTTCTCCCAACTTTTCCCACATACACACATCCAACCCTCACCTCAAGCCATTTCTTCTTCCTTCAAGGTGCAAAGGAGTAGAGCCATTCCTAGGAAGAGCTTGAAGGAGGCATTTGGCCCTAGCCTTTTTAAAGAAAGACTACAAAGGTGACCACACCTCAAACCTTAACTCTCTTCCTTAAAACTCTTAATGGAAAAAATGGCATGTGTTTTCTTGAGGTCTTATTTATTTCTTGGTAGCATGATATTTTCTTTATGAAAGAGTTGAAGGTTTCATGGTTTTGAAGGTGAGAATATGTTTTTAAGTGTCCATAGCATGTGAATAGATGAACTACCTGTTTTCCCGTCAGAAGTTTAAACTGATACGTTTTCGTAACTTACTACTTTGGCATGTTTGTCTGCATATTTAGAAAGTAGGACGAAATAGATTTTATTTGCCACTGGTCTCATGCATTTTGGAGTTATATTCAATAATCTATGAATTTTTGAAGTTAGTGTGACAATCTGTGACGTTTTTGTGACTCTTCGATTTTTCTGGCATTCCTCACTTCGGTTATTATTTTTATAAAAGTCAAAATAAAATACTAAATGATGTTAGCTTCGTTTCTGGATTTTTCCATGAATTTAGGAGTAGTCTAAATAGGTTTACAAAAATTATTTCTCTAGTTGGTACGTGACTGGGAAGGCAGAAATGTTTCTGTCCCTTATCCAAAAACGAGCCAAAAACACCTTTTTCCCTTTGTATCTTGTCTAAAGTCAAAACTAAGGAAATGTTGGTGACTTTATAAGGTATCTACTGTAAAAATTTCATAATTTTCAAAAGTGTTTTATATTATTAAGAAAATTATTTCGATGGTGTCTCAACACTGAAAACTTTCTGGAACACTGTTTCGACTTAGAAAATAAATTCAAAACCCAATTTTCGTATACCTTTTTAATAAGACCATGTTTTATGTGTGATATACACTTCAAGAGAGTGTCTACTGTGCTTTTGCCAAATTTTTTAGATGATTTATTTATATTTTAGAAAATGCCCCAAAGTCGGGAGTGGGTAGTCGGAAGTTGTCATAATGCTTGAATTACTACTTTTGAAAAGGTATTTTCCATTTTTACGTGTCATACTTAGGAGCATGTTAGTAAGAGTCTTATATATATACGTATATATTCTTTTGTCGAAAAATAGAGTTCCAATAATTTACGACTAAAAGACAAAAGACGTATAAGTAGTCAAAAGTCCTTCAGACCAACGCCCGTATTTATTCCTCGATAAGAAACTAAAACTCAAAAATTTCTTTAGGAACGAGTACGACCGGTCGGTGATTTGCTCGGACGTTTTCCCCTTTCAAGTCATACTTTTGAACTTCTTTTAAGGTGGGTGGCACTAAACCGTATTGCCTTTATTTATGTCATAATTGAAATATCATTGCTAAATCATGTTTGGTTTAAAAGCGATGTTGGTATCGTCTCGGTTGTTTTACGAGCGGAGGTGGTCCGTCTTGGTTTACGAGCGATGTTGGTATCGTTTCGGTTGTTTTACAAGTGGAGGTGGTCTGTCTCGGTTTACGAGCGATGTTGGTATGGTCTCGGTTGTTTTATGAGCGGAGTGGTCCATCTCGACGAGCGGAGGTGGTCCGTCTCGGTGTTTACTTTTCGTAAAAATATGATTGATGTGTATGATATTAAATCGTATGCATGATAGCGTGCGGGCTACCCACACCGAGAAATTCAAATTCTCATGCCCTTTTTAAATATTTTTCGGGTGAGCTGATGGAGTACCTGGGAGCAGCAGAGACTCGACCTTCCCCGCAATATTATATTTGAATGCTTAAACGCTTTTATTTTCCTATCTCTGCAAATTTTAGACCCTCTATCTCGCATTTGCTAAAACCTAGACTCACAATACTTTCTCCGCTGCTACGGTTTAATTATGCTCTGTTTTAATGATTAGGATTTTAGTTTGATGTCGAATACTTTAAGTTAAGAATCATTCAATTATTTTCTTTTATCTTTTCCCTTATCGATTTCCTTTCTTTAAAAAAAAAAATTATCTTACTTTTTTTCCCTTTCACTAAGTGACGACTCGAATCTGGATAAGTAAGTGGAACTATTCGGGTTCGGGCGTTACAATTAGATTGTTAGATTTAGATAGATTTACATTAATTGTTGATTAGATTAGACTTTGATCCATTAGTTTTCTTAATCAAGTTGTAATTCAAGTGAAGTGAAGATACATTTGAAGATTCAAGCATTCAATCTATTGATCATTTGGTTCAATTGGTGATGTTCTTTCTCTCTACTCATTTCTATTTCTTAATTGTTGTGATTAGCAATTAGATTTTTCACCCATGGATTTTGCAATTTGATCTTGATAAACTCTAAACTAACTTCAGTGTGAGTATGTCTATTCTTGTAGGTTTTAACTTCATCAAAAAGGGGGAAATTGTTAGACCAAGATTGTTTTGATGAGTTAAAAGACTGCTCCAGATGAGCAGACTATGATGTAGAACCGAAGACTAAGTTCTAGTACGAAGGTGATCGTGACTAGGTCAAGATTAGTTTAAGTCACCTGAGACGAGGAATGACAAGTCATCTGAGACAAGTTCAAGTCTAGTCATCTGCAGGAGACAAATATGAAGAGCTCGAGACGAGGTCAAGATAAGCCGAGTAGAATAAGAAAGGCTAATCTTCATCAAGTCAGTTTGACGAATTGGAAGAATCAGCCGAGGTTTTAAGCGGCTTTCAAGATTAAGTTTGTTAAGCGGTTTCAAGTTTGTTAGAACTAACTAACAAACTAACCGACTTTTCTTGCACTTATATATAGGTCTAGGTTTTCATTTCTCATATAGATAACACTTGTGCATATTTGATTTACACAATTCACTACTCGTATTTCACAATCTTTTCACAAGAATTTCTAGAGAAGTCTCAAAGAGTTCTAAGTGTTTTAGAACACTTTTTCGGTAATCTTCAAAGTTCAATATATACCTTATGTGATTAGATTTCTAGAAGAAGAGTCTAGGAGATTGAAAATTTGAAGAATTGTACAAGTTGTAAGTTGTAAGTGGAAGTGAGAAAGTAAGCGATGCAGAGTCCCTTCTTCAAATTGAAGAAGGAGAGTGGATGTAGGATTTTTAAAATCCGAACCACTATAAATTCTCGTGTTATTTCTTGCTTTCTTTAGTTTCGTTTTGATTTACAATTTGTGTTACATCAAGAGTTAAATTCAGAATCTTAACTAAAATCAGTATATCAACCTTGCTTTTGATCTTATAAGAAGTTGAGAATTTAATCCTAATCCGCTATGCTTAATCGACATTTTGAATTGGTTTTGAAAGATTTGTAAAATCTACAAAATCTATTCAAACCCCCTTTCTAGATTTTGTTCTAGAAAGCTTTCTTAAGATTTTATTCAACTCAACTTTCCGGGACCAACATTTTATGCTTTCTATCTTAGTTGATTGGCAATTTGGTACAATCATAGCTTGTGATCATTGATTCCTTGATGGAGATTATCCCTTGCACTACTATCACCGATTGATTTTTGAGAATTTCTAGTTGTTAATTGTTCTAGCCTACCTCTTGCTTAATTCATAGTTGTTGTTTGATTTTAATTCTAGCATTGAGTAGTGTATTTGGAGCCAAAACCGTATTTGCAACAATAGTCATTGAAAACTCATATTTCTAGGGACTCATGGCCATATTTTTCCCTTGGGTTCGATAAACTTGGTTGTCTTAATATCACTTACCTGATTTTACGGCAATCAAAATGGCGCCGTTGTCGGGGATTAGTTTTTGTGCCTAAAGTGAGACTTAGGAATTTGTTTGAAGTCATATCCAAGTTATCGAACCCAAGGGAAAAGTATGGCCATGAGTCCCTAGGAATGTGAGTTCTCAATGACTATTGTTGCAATCACGGTTTCGAACCAATTATACTAAAAAAATGCTAGAATTAAAATCAAACAACACAACAAGCAATTAATCAAACAAGTGGTAGGCTAGAACAAATAAAAAACTAGAAATTCTCAAAAATCAATCAATTGGGGAGAGGGGTGCAAGGGATAATATCCATCAAGGAATTAATGATCACAAGCTATGATTAAATCAAATTGCCAATCAACTAAGATAGAAAGCATAGAACCATTATGCAATTAAGCCCCCATTAATCACACAATGCCTAATGTGAGTATCCTTAGTGCAACTACTCTCTCAATTAAGAAGCACCCAATTCATACAATCATACAAAAATATAACCCGATTAATAATCCCTAATCACGTTAGCTCAACTCTCGCATGTTGCTGGGGTGATCAAACACTAATCTAAAGAGATAAAAATGCATGAAGCACAATTAGAATCACAATTAGGGCACTAACTATCTCAATTGATCAACAATCATCAACAACCAAGCATAAGCAATCAAATCATCCTCCATTTCAATTATCCCAAGCACAGTGAATTAGCCCATGGAGCAAAGTGCAAAATCCATGGGTACAAAATCTAATTGCATAATCAAATGGCTAATCACAACAATTAAGGAATTAAAATGAGTAGAGAGGAAGAACATCACCAATTAAGCCAAAATGAACAATATATTGAATGCTTGAATCTTCATTTGGAATCTTCACTTCACTTGATTTACAACTTGAATTGAGAAAACTAATGGATCAAAGTACAATCTAACCAACAATGAATGAAATTCGATCTAGATCTAACAATCTAATCAACCTAGAAGGAGAATTAAGTTAAGAAACTTAGAAATCGCCTCTAAAAATCGTAAGTAACTGCTATGGGGAAGGTTATGCTCTGTGTTTCCGCTCAAATGGATTAAAAAGGCATATTTTCAAAATTTACCTCGACTCGAGGTTGGGGCCCTCGAGTCGAGGTTCCTTAAATCGTGCCCACGCTTTTCCTGAAAATGCCCAGCCTCGACTCGAGCTTCCAGCCCTCGAGTCGAGCTTGCCGAAATTCCGCCATCCTCGACTCGAGCTTCCAGCCCTCGAGTCGAGGCTCCTTCAAATTTTGCAATAATGTTGCTTGGCTGCACCCTCGGGTCGAGCTTCCCGGACCTCGATCGGAGGTCGAGTCCAGGAATTTTATCGACCCAACTTCCGCCTCCGACCCCCATTTTTGCCCGTCTCGTTTGTCTCTTCGCCGTACGAATGTCGGTACTCTCGGTTGGTCAAATTCCACCGATTTACCTGAAACGGGATGAATAACATCAAAATCTACACAAGTGATACTTTTCATGCCAAAGAGTGATACTCTACACATTTAAGCTCAAAAACTAACACTTTTCACCACTTTTTGCACAAAAATACCCCATCAAATCATGCATCAATTCACTTTCATCAATGGAAGGTGAAGAGTTGATGAATGAAGAGAGAGTTAGTGAACCTCATGTTGAGGAGGTCAATGGCAATGGTAATGGAGAAGGAAGAATGCAAAATAATGGAGGAGGTAATGGGCACAATTTACCTTAAAATGCTCAAGTTGTCCATTTCCCTAAAGGGATGCCACCACATCAATTCCCTTACCAAAATCCAAATCCATATCCTCCACAAGCACAACAATATCCATATTATCCACCTCATCCACAACAATTCTCACCATATTATCCACAAATGTCATATCCCTATGAGCCTAGATATCAAGAGCCACCACATATACCACAAGCCCAACCACAACCTATGCAAGAGCCTCAACCTCAAGGTAGGCCATTAAGGGAGTTCTTTGAGCCTCAACTTCGTGAGCATTATGATGGTATTGCAAGGCCTAGGATTGAAGCGAATAATTTCAAGATAAGTCCGCGCTTGTGAGAATGTTAAGGGAGAAGCAATTTGAAGGAAAAGATGAAGAAGAGTGCCCTCATCAACACATGGCACAATTTTTGGAGATTTCCGACACAACAAAGTACAATGGAGTGTCGAGGATGCGAAGAAGCTAAGGCTTTTGCCTTCACTCTTAAGGGGAGAGCCGAGTTTGGCTCAATTCTATCCCTCCCGGAACCGTTTGTACTTGGGAGGACCTTAGCAAGAGATTTTTGATGAAATTCTATCCGCCATCTAAGACGGTGCAAGCCAAGGAAGCTATTTCTCATTTTGGTTAAAAGAATGGAGAGACGATACCGAAGCATGGGAGAGATATGGGATGTTGCTTATTAATTTCCCACAACATGGCTTTCCTGAGGAGCAAACTATCATGTATTTTTGTAATGGCTTGACGGATAGTGATAGATCCTTTCTTAATGCATGTGCTAATGGTTCGATTTGGTCAAAGACGGAGGGGCAAATGAATGAGATTATGGAGAATATTGGCCAAGATTCTTTTCAAGTGACGGTGAATCGAGGAGCTCATCATAGGGTGTCCCATGTGGAGGAGTTTGAATCTATGAAGACAATGATGGATCGTTTAGGGGCCCTTACTACTTCTCAAGCTCAAGAAAGTGTGAATCCTCCCATTCCTCAAGTTGATTTGTGTCAAAGCCTAATGCCTATTGAAGAAGTGAATTACATGGGAAGGCCTCCATACCAAGGGGGCTATCAAAGCAATTATCAAGGCAATTTTTCAAAGTGCAAGGCCCTATCAAGTGCCTTATAAAAATAGGCCTCAAGGTAATTTTCAACCTCAACCTTAGGCTTCATATAATGCCAACAATTGAAGGAGACATAAAAATTTATCATATGCTAATCCAAGTGTCGCCGTTCAATTCCCTCCCGGGTTTGATCCGGGTGCGAAACTCATAATAATGGAGGGAAGGAAACTACGGAGGAGCTACATGGGATGATTGTGAAGAGGTTATAGGTGAATGATTCAAGATTGGATGATATTAGGAAGCAAATAGACACAAGATTCAAGACCATTGAGCACCAAGTGGGGCAATTGGCCACAACGGTTGGAAAACTCTCATCTACAAAGTGGATCACTTGCAAAATAAAGGGAAATATCCGTCTACCACCGAGCCTAATCCAAAGGAGTTTTGTAGTTGTTGGTCCCTGAATGTTGAGTTGATTAAAACCTTGAGATAACCTTCTAGAACAAAATCTAATAAGGGGGTTTGAATAGATTTTGTAGATTTTTCGAATCTCCCAAAATCAATTCAAAGTATCGATTAAACACAGCGGAAAACAATTGTAAACTCAACTTTTAACAAGATCAAAAGCAAGGCTGATATTTAGATTCTAGTTAAGATTCTAAATTTTAATCTTGTATTAACAAAATTGTAACTTGAATGTAAATTAAAAGAAAGCAAGAAATAACACTGCATTTTATAGTGGTTCGGATTATAACAATCCTACATCCACTCTCCTTCTACAAACCTTGAAGAAGGGTCCTTACAAACTTTACAAATTACAACTTGATCTTCAACTCTTCAAAATCTAATCAACTTTCTGAAATCTAACTCTAAGAATAAGATGTGTTTTTGAAGATGTGAAGTGAAGTGTTCTATAAACACTTAGAAAATATTTGAAATCTCTCTTGACAATACTTTGTGAAATCAATAGTGAATAGTGTGAAAAATCAAATTTGCATAAGTATCTAGAAAAATAAAATCTAGTCCTATTTATAAGTCTGAAAAGACAGTTAGTTTGTTAGTTAGTTCTAACAAACTGAAACTACTCAACTAACTTAATCTTGGAAACCGCTTCTTGACCTTAGTGATACTTCCTACTCGTCTGCAGTGACTTGGTGAAGACTTGCCTTTCTTATTCTACTCAGCTTGTCTTGACCTTGTCTGAGCTCTTCATGATCGTCTCCTGCAGATGGTTAGATTTGAGCTTGTCTCACGATGACTGTAAACTTTGATCTCCGGCTAACTTAATCGGCTCTCGACCTAGTCGATCAGCTTAGCATCGAACTCGATCTGAAAGCCGTTTATCAACGTTGTCTGCTCCTCTGGATTGTTCCTTTTAACTCATCAAAACTCTACTTGAACTAACAATTTCCCCTTTTTGATGATGTTAAAACTATAAAAGAAACATGCTCACAAACATGTTAGTCAAAGTTATTCAAGTCAATCGGATAAGCAAGTTAGAATTCATTCACACTATCAATTCGATTAAAGCAATTTAATTCACACTTAGAAAGTTTTGAAATAAAAATTCTTTAGTCATAAGAATTTTCAAAAGAAAACAAATTTAAGTCTTAAGAAAAAAATTTTAGACTTTAAGAAAAATTTTGCAAATATTGAGTCTGAGATGATAAACTTTCTTAGATGTTTCATACTCAAAAAAATTTTATAGTTCCTTAAAACAAGAAAGAAAACTTTTAAAACATACAAGTAAAACAGATAAGAACCAGTTATCTCATTCATATTCAGCTCATTTACAAATATACATATGGAGCAGATAAGAAGATAAAGGATAAGAAAATTTAAGCTTATCTAATCTGTCCATCTGTCTTTTTTCGAAGCCGCATCCAATCAAATATTCGAGTTCTCACCGGCCAATTTCCTTTGGATCACCAACTTCATCCGATTTATACCATAGTTGATAGTTGACCTGATCCATTCCTTGTCTATCGAGCCATCATCTTTAAGCTTTATCGGAATGGATGAGTAGTCTGAGCGACCAAATCCACGCGTTGTACCATTCATCTTCTTCATCAAGAAGTTTCCTACAAACTCGGATTTTCCTTCTCCATCCAATCATGCCAAGCGATCGTCTCATTGTCTAATGACGCTCCAACTCCTTTGCAAATGTACCGGAAGAAGGTCCACTTGGCTTCGTACTTCATGTACTCACTGCCCACGACGGATGTGCAATCATTTTCGAGGGCATCGGTCCTTTCATCAGTCCGATCCAAGCCGCCTCTGCTCCTCCTCCAGCGAGATGGAACTACCCACTTCTTCGAATTTATCAAAAATGCGGCCAGCCTCCTTTGCCGACTTAATCTTCCTCCTGGCTTCCCTCCGGTCATAATACACCTTCTCGGCCTTGATCCGTCGGTCCCTTTACGCCTCTATCCTAAGCCGCTCACTGATTTTTCCAGTGACCTCTTTCCAACAGCTTTGGACATCGAGGCTCTGCTGATAGGCGACACGACCTTCTCTGCCTCCTTTTCCTTCTCTTTCTCCACCACCACCAGCTCTTTCCTTCCCCTTCTCGGCTTCGGCTTTGGCTCTAGCCTCCTCCTTCCCTCTCTCTAATCTTAGCCATATATCTTTGATTTCATTTCGGCTTCTTTCTTTCTCGCCAGCTCATCTTCCCGATTGCTTCCTCAATCGATCAATTCTAATTTTTAAGGCGGTGAGCTCATCCGATTGGCTAGTCTTTGAAAGTTTGATCTAGTTAAGCTCGGCTTTCACAATCTCCACATCTTCCCCCTTTTTAACATCATCAAGTAGCATAGCAAGCTGCTCCTTGATCACAGTAAAATAGGTGGAAGCCGAGGATTGATTAAGGAGGATCTCATCGGCCAGCGGTTGATTGTCGGCTTGGGTCTGGATTCTTAGCTCTCCAACCTCCTTCTTCACTTCTTCCACTCTTCTTTGTGACAGCCGGTTTAACAATATTTGAAATAGAAGATAGAAGATTTACCTCGGATGCTTTTAGCATGTCCTCCATGAATTACAGCGGCGTAATCTACGATGTCTGCAGTCTTCATTGTGAGCATCCGAGTGAACTTATCCTCTACCCTCTTCTCCACTGATTTAGAATTGAAGAAAAGGTGGATCCTGGCCGGGAGGGACGGCTGGTAGGGTTTCAAACAAGCCAAGGTGGCTTCGTAGGAAATTCAGGAGTCTGCTCCTCTGATAGGATGACCGATAAGGATGATATTCCAAAGAGACTCCGTAATAACCTTCTCCCGTGTGATGAAATTGTCCCGGCCAACTTCATCGGTAAACAAACTCATCTCTTCTAGATCACCGGTCCTCGGATGATGGACCAGCCAGATCTCAATGAATTCCTTCATTACTTCGAGGTTAAACCGAAGTTCGAGGAATTAACTCGGCTAATCTCCGTTTGGCATCGATCGTAAGGAAAGCTCGAAGCTTCCTACGAGATCCATCTCGGTCTGGGAGTGTGTATTGGAATGATTTGGGGTGAGGGAGTGGGATATTTGGTGGAGAGGAAGTCAAGAAAATCAAAAGGTTGAGTAGAGGTGGGAGGGATATCGTGTGTGGGAGATGAGGTGGGAGGTATTTCCGGTATGGGAGATGAGGTGGGAGGTGTTTGTATTTGGATAATATCGGGAGTAGGGTTTGAGAGGCTCGAAGTACCAGCCTTGGATACTTCTTCATCGCCTAGGTGGGTGGGGGATTTATCGAGATGATGAGATGTTGGAAGATGTACCGAGAGGCTTGCCTCTCGGCGGTCTGATTCGCTCAGTAGGCTGGGATCTTCCAAGACCTCCGTCTCGGCACTGCACCTGCCGCTATTTGAAGTGCCTTTGCAGCCTCCTCGTAGCAGAATTAGCGGAGTTGAGGAAGACTCCCAATCAGACGGCAGCCTTGACCGAGCTCCTTCTGGTCCTCCTTCAAGTGGTTGAGCCACTTCCGTTTCCACCCCATTGCTTCCTCGGCTAGCCGAGCTGGTGCCTCTTCCCTGGCTGGGATCTCGGCTTCTGGTACCTCTACTTACAGTACCTCGGTGGCTGTCTCTGCACCCAGTGCTGCCAATTCAAGTCTCTGGGCACATGCCTCGTCTAATTCATCGTTTGAATCCTGAGTCCACCCAATCTCTCATTTTTGTAAGCAAACCCTTTTGCTTAGAAAATTTCTTCTTTCCTTCCCTCGTCTGGACCCTCTTATTCGGTACATCCATCAAGATCGTGGTCTTATTAAAATGCACTCACAGACCGAGGAACCCAATCTCCAACGGTAGGGTTAAAAACCAACCTTGCCTCGCTCTTCCTTTAACCTCCTAAACAGCATTCTACCCAATCAACCCTTACACCATCAACTATAGCTCTCATACAACACAACCTAGACTTAGTAACTCCGTCATGTGAACTCGATCACCCCGAATTGACTTAGTTACTATAGTCATCAACAACCTATATTTCCTTCTCAACATGTGCTTTTTCAAATCCCTCCTTGTTTCCCTATATGTAACCCCGCGAACAAATCAAAAGATTGTTCCCATTCCTCTTCCTTATATACTAATGGATTCACACCTCACCCGATGTATCCAAAGTCCTAGCCACATTTTCTTTAGTATACTCCAACCTAGTCCCCTCTACGGTAGTACTAAACCCGTCATCGAAAACTCACCGCTCACTAGAAATTATGCGCCTATGAAGTCTATTGTTTTGTTTTTTGCGGATTTGAGTGAGCAGTAACCTCGTAGTCTTGATGCTTCTAATGACCTTAAAATTTCGCTCGGATTCCCCGTCTGAGTGGTTTCAAAGTCGACATACATCTCGGCTTTGAGTTTATTTTTAACTCGCTTCGATTCATTTTGAAATTTGAGGCGATGCGATTATATAAGTGGGAGGTCTAGAAGGTTGGGATGAAGAAGAAGCCATTTGAATAATTTTTGTAAGAAAGGGTTTTTACAGAGGTTTTTGATAAGTGAAATGTGAAAGTGAAAAATTTTAATGAAGAAGGTAAGATTTTAAACTTAGAGGAGAGAGAGGAAAAGTTTGGGAATGCAAAACGTGGCACGATCTCAAAGTTTTTAATTTAAACCATTGATTTTAGGAGGCGCGTGTAAAACATCGACGGTTTAGCGAGAAAACGATTAAAATTCAGGCGCGTGGTCTTCACGTGTCTTGAATTGTGTAAAAGTAACCGTTTATCCTACGGATTAGACGGCTAATAGACTTACTTTATCGAAGTAATTAGTATACCTAACGTAAGCAATGAGGTGCCTTACTTAATACTCGTGTATTCTATTTCGGACTTGGTAAAATCGGACTTGATCAAATTGATCTTATCGATATTTTTCATAAACTCTCTCCTAGTCTGATTTTTGAAAGCCACAAAAATTTAAAACTTACAAAGTATTTTCAGCTTGGTTACAAAGTTCAGATTACTTGAAATATACACACTTAAGGACTTTATTTGAAAACAAAGATTTTGAAGAGAACAAAGATGAAGGTTTTACGAATGAAGAGATTTATGAGACTTAATCGATATACATTCCTCGCAAACAAACTCATCAAAACTTATTAGTAGCCGAGGTAGATCAAATAGGGTGCGAGATAGTCATCATTTTTGAGAAAATCACCGACTATTGTGCCCTAGTCTGATTTACCATATGTCGTATAAGCAATTATCATGTCACATAAGGTCAATATGACTAATCCTTGATTCTTGATTCCTAAACAGAGATCAATGATATCAGCTACGATTGTCCTTTGACTCGAGATCTAGTCGATAATTCTTTCTAGACATAATAAACTAAATTGAGAGAGACAAGAATTAAAAAAAAGCAGTAGAGATTTACTAACGAAGCATCTAATAAACCTAATTCTACAGATAATTCTTTAAACCTCGTCTCTGCCAGTGGTTTTGTCAAGATGTCTGCTCTTTGAAAGTCGGTCAAGATCTTCTCAAGTCCGATATCTCCTTTTTCTACATGGTCTCGGATGAAGTCGTGTCTCGATATCTACATGCTTGCATCTTGTATGAAGAATCGGGTTCTGGTAATAGCTATGGCACTATTACTATCACAAAAGATTGGTACTTCTTTGGTGATAATGTTATAGTCCCTTAGCTGTTGACTTATCCAGATCACATGTGAACAACAACTTCCACCGCCATATACTCGGCTTCATTGTGGAAGTAGCTACAGAGGTTTGTTTCTTAGAAAACCATGAAATCAGCTTATTTCCAAGAAATTGGCAAGTACCAGATGTAGATTTTCTATCTATCTTACACCCACCAAAATCCGTATCCGAGTATCCGCATACCAAAGTTGTCATCACCGATACCACAATCCAACATTTACTTGTTCCTTTCAAATACTTGAGGATTTTCTTTGTCGCTTCAAGATGGCTTCTCTTAGGATTAGCTTGAAATCGAGCCATGAGACTCCAACCGCAAAAGAAATATCAGGTCTACTAGCGATTAAATATAATAAAGAACCAATAAGACCTCGATACTCGGTTTGATCGTGTCTTCTCCTTCTCATTCTGGATCCATTGAAAAATTTGTCATCATAGGTATCTTAGCTTCTCACCTGGTACCTATGCCATATTTTTCAATAAGATCTTTGTATATTTGGCTTGGTTGATGAATATTCCCTTCTTTGTCTGCTTGACTTGAAGTCCAAGAAAATATGTCATTTCTCCCATCATGGACATTTCAAATCGCTTTTCATAAGACTACTAAATTCTTCACAAAAAGATATGTTAGTTGATCCAAAAATTATATCATCAACATAAATTTGAACTAACAAAAGATCACAACCAAACTCTTTTCTAAAGAGAGTTCTATCAATTCTACCTTTAACAAAGCCATTTTGAATTAAATAATCAGACAAGGTGTCATACCAAGCTCTTGGTGCTTGTTTAAGTCCATATAGAGCTTTCCTTAGTTTATAGACCTTGTCTCCTTTGACAAAGCCAGGGGTTGCTCTACATAAACTTCTTCAGCTAGGATTCCATTTAAGAATGTTGATTTAACATCCATTTGAAAAACTATGAATCTTTTAAAAGCAGCATAAGCTAAAAACAATCTTATGGCTTCCAGACGAGCTCGGGTGCAAAGGTTTCATCATAATCAATACCCTCTGATTGTGAATAACCTTGAGCAACTAGTCCGGCCTTATTTCTAACCACAATATTGTTTTCATCCCTCTTGTTTTTAAAGACCCATTTAGTTCCAATGACTTTTTGATGATGAGGCCTTTCAACAAGTTCCCACGCATCTTGTCTTTGAAATCGATTTAGTTCTTCTTGCATGGCATTAATCCAGCTTGGAATCGCTTAGAGCTTCTTTAATTGATTTAGGTTCAAGTAATGACACATAGGAACCGAACATACAATCTTGATTTAGTTGGGTCCTCGTCTGGACACCAGAGTCTAAATCTCCAATTATCTCGCTCACTGGGTGATATGACATTACTTTCTTACCTTTATCTTTTACGTAGATGGTGTCTTGTCTCGAATTATTTATTTCGGATGATTCTATGTTACCTTCGATAACTCTACCTCGATCACCGATGTGTCGTTGGTCGCCTAATCGCTTGGTAGATCAACCGTTGAGGAAGTTCTTTCGTGTTCCTTTCCTTTGTCTCGATTCTTCCTCTTCATCCGAATCGATTCTTGATTGTAGAATTTTATGGTTGATCCTTTGATAGTCATCCGATCCGGATCATCTGCTATCTTTGTGATGTCCTCTGTCTTATCAAACTCAAAAGAAGATTCATCAAATACCACATGGGGTGTTTCTTCTACACACAAGGTTGTCTTGTTAAAAACTCTATATGCCTTTGATATAGATGAGTATCCTAAGAATATCCCATCTGCTATCTTGGCATCAAAGGTTTTTAATTTAGATTTCCCATTATTGTGTATGAAACATTTACAACCAAATATATGAAAATATGAAATTTTGGGAGATCTTCCCTTCCAAATTTCATAGGGAGTTTTACACTTATCCTTGACAATCAGACTTCTATTTTGAACATAGCATGTCAGATTAATGCCTTCGCCCAAAAACTATGAGGAGTGTTGAATTCATATAACATTGTCCTAGCCGCCTCTTTCAATGTTCTGTTTCTTCTCTCAACAACTCCATTTTGTGTGGAGTCCTTGCTGCAGATGTTTCCCGAGCTATGTCATTCTCAATGCAGTAGTTAGAAATCAATTTATTTAGAAATTCAAGACTTTATCACTTCTAATTTTAACAATATTTAAACCCTTTTCATTTTGAATCTTCTTAAGGAATTCTGGAATCTTAGTCATAGTCTCATTCTTTTTGTACAAGAAAATAACCCAAGTAAATCTTGAAAAATCATCAACAATTACTAAGGTGTATTTTCTTCCACTAAAGCCGAGAGGAGTTATCGACCAAACAGATCCATATGAAGAAGTTCAAAAATTCTTTCTCAAGAATGACTACTTATTGTTTTAAAAGAAGCTTTGGTCTGCTTTCCTTTTTGACAAGAAACACATATATGGTTCTTTGAAAATATTTTATCAGGGAGTCCTTTAACTAAGGATTTCCTTGCTATTTTGTTAAGAGTTTTGAAGTTTAAGTGACCAAGTCGTCGTGCCACACCCAACTTAAGTCATCCGAACTCTTAGCAACAAGACAAGTATCATTAGGACAGCTTTTGAAGTTGGCAACATAAATGTTACCTTGTCTTACTCCAGCCAATAGAATACTTTCATTGAAACCATCTAATACATAGCATGCATTATGAGTAAATTTGACACAAAAACCTTTATCAAAAAATTGTGAAACAGATAGTAAGTTGTGCTTCAATCCTTCCACGTAGTAAACTTCTTGAACATGAACATCTCCAATCATTAGTGTTCCTACACCTTTAGTAAGTCCATAGTTGTTATCACCAAACATCACTCTAGGTCCATAAATGGTTTGATAGTTAGAGAGAAGTCGTCTTTCATAGGTCATGTGCTTGGAACATGTACCACTATCAATGTACCAGATGACCTCAAGAATGTCTCCTCTATCAACTATCTTCCTATTTTCCTGCAATCACAAATTTATTGCTTAGGTACCCTTTGTATTTTGGGTCCTTTCATGTTAAGTTGACTCTTAGGAATCCAGGATAAAAATATCAATGTTCCTTAAAACCATAGATTGAAGCTTGCATCCATATCTATCTACTAAGATAAGACTTTCAAGATCAATCGATTCACTTGATCTTTTGAAATTGTCTTGAATCTTGGTAAGAATGGATAAGATCTCGCTTCTTCCATCAAAGCTATTATACCTAGGATAGATTTTTGATTTAGTCTTAGGTTTAGCCTTAGGAGTTACTTTCCTCGTCCGATTTTTCTTTTCGTAAGTATCGATGAGGTAATTAATTTCTTTGGTTTCCGTGGACTGAATAAATTTTCTACCTTAGGTTTAGTTGCTTTCACAAAGACTCTAGGTTTTATAGGATCATTTTTCTTATTCTTATCAAAACCTAATCCAGCTTTTATCACTAGACTTTTGAGATGAATTGAAGATTTTATCTATTGTGGTTTAAGAATTATTCATAAGTCATAATTTAAGATTTAATTCTCTGTTAGTCCTTTTATAATTCTCATTCTCGTAATAGATGTTTGAAAATTTTATTTTTAAAGAACTCAGCCTCGTTTCTAACTTATCTGTCTTATCGACAAGGTATCGGTGATCATCTCACCGACATTCCCCTTGAATGTACAAATCTGGTTTCTCACTTTTCTTAGTCTGATTGACCTTAGTTAGATCAGAAATTTGATCTTTTAAATTAAGATTTTCAGCCTCTATCTATTTATAAGCGAGATAGAGCAGTCTCCAAATCTTTCAAAAGTTTATCAATAAGATCGATCGATTTGAGATAAGGTGTCACAGCCATTATTATCCGATGATGAATAGTAATGTACCTCTTTAGCCATTAGACATATGTCATCATCCGACCCAAAATCAGATGAAGATGAGGATGATGATGTCTCACGAGCTACTTCTTTCTCGGCTAGTAGAGCTCTGAGTCAAGATATCTTCTATCTCTTTTCTTCCTCTTTTCTTCTCTCTCTGGGAGTGAGTTGAGGACAATCATAGCTGTAGTGACCAGGTTTGCTGCATGTATAGCATATATCTCCTCCGTCTATTTTTGGACTACTATCTCCTCGTCCGATAGGTGACCTATGACATCTTGACCGATCCTTCTTTTATCATTATCTCGAACTCTTTTCATCCCCTCGTCTCGATCTATAGTTCCTTCGATCTAATCTGCCTCTTTTGTTTCTTCAGTACTTCATCTTCGCCTCTCATACCTTTTCAAGAAAAGAGCCATTTCTTCTTTTATGGACAAATCGATGCTTTACAGATCTTTTCGCATTCATCTTGATGAACAAATGCTACTGTTTTCCAGATTTAGATGACTCGCCTCATCTTCTTCGTCTTCAATGTGAATGTCATATTCCGTGCTTTAAGATGAGAGAAGAGAGTATGATGTGATATTGATGACAAATTCTGTGTTGCCTTGAGAATATTAGCTTTCTCTCTCCATCTTTTGCTCAAAGATCCGAGTACTTTGTTGTTAATTTCTTTATCGGTGTAAGTCTTACCCAAATCGGCCGCTTTGTTCACAAGATTAGTCAATCTCACATCCAGCTTGATCTACGCTTCACCATCCTTCATTTTGAATGTGTCAAATGCATGTAGAACAGATCAAGCTTATTTCTTTGACCTGCTCGCATCCTTCACAAATTCCAGCAAGAGTCTCCCACATTTCTTTGGCGAGTCTTGCATCTTTTAACCTTTTCAATCCAATCCTTACTTAGAGTCTCAATGATCTCGGTTCGAGCTACTTGATCAAGATTATGGACCTTTCTTTCATCATTTGTTAACTCGCAGCTCTTCTTTTCTTGTCACGGTCACAGATTCGGTGACTCGGCTCACGATCTTTGATTCCTCCATGATAGAATTGTATAGGTCCCTCTTCAAGAACCTCTTCCATCCTATCATGAATGACTTTTAGGTGATTCTCCATCCTATATTTCCAAGAATCATAATCTTCAATAGAGAATTCAGGAAGATTCCTTGACTTCTTGTTTTTCCCTGATGACATGATGAAACAAAGAACAAAATACTCCACAAACTAATTAGTAGCACCGTTAGTAAAAGAAGAAAATGAAGAAAATCAAGATAATTTCAGATCTTATTCAAGACCTAAAATCAATATCGTAAACTTAACATGGCTCGATACCACTTGTTGGTCCCTGAATGTTGAGTTGATTAAAACCTTGAGATAACCTTCTAAAATAAAATCTAGAAAGGGGGTTTGAATAGATTTTGTAGATTTTTCGAATCTCCCAAAATCAATTCAAAGTATCGATTAAACACAATGGAAAACAATTGTAAACTCAACTTTTAACAAGATCAAAAGCAAGGCCGATATTTAGATTCTAGTTAAGATTCTGAATTTTAATCTTGTATTAACAAAATTGTAACTTGAACAGAAATTAAAAGAAAGCAAGAAATAACACCGAGATTTTATAGTGGTTCGGATTATAAAAATCCTACATCCACTCTCCTTCTCCAAACCTTGAAGAAGGGTCCTCACTAGCTACTTACTTACTTACCGTACAAACTTTACAAATTACAACTTGATCTTCAACTCTTCAAAAATCTAATCAACTTTCTCAAATCTAACTCTAAGAATAAGATGTGTTTTTGAAGATGTGAAGTGAAGTGTTCTATAAGCACTTAGAAAATATTTGAAATCTCTTGACAATACTTTGTGAAATCAATAGTGAATAGTGTGAAAAATCAAATTTGCATAAGTATCTAGAAAAATAAAATCTAGTCCTATTTATAAGTCTGAAGACAGCTAGTTTGTTAGTTAGTTCTAACAAACCGAAAACCGGTCAACTAACTTAATCTTGGAAACTGCTCTCGACCTTAGCCGATACTTCCTACTGCCTCAAATGACTTGGTGAAGACTTGCCTTTCTTATTCTACTCAGCTTGTCTTGACCTCGCCTCGAGCTCTTCATGATCGTCTCCTGCAGATGGTTAGATTTGAGCTTGTCTCCGGATGACACAGAACTTTGATCTCCAGGCTAACTTAATCGGCTCTCGACCTAGTCCGATCACCTTAGCATCGAACTCTAATCTGAGTTGTTTATCAACGTTGTCTGCTCCTCTGGATTGTTCCTTTTAACTCATCAAAACTCTACTTGAACTAACAAAGTAGTGCTATACAATTAAGGAGTGGTGCTAGATATGAAGGCCCAAAAATGCCCAAGAAAGTTTAAGGTGAGAAAGAGGTGGAGAAAGAAGAAGTGATTGAAGAAAGTGTGGTTGAGAAAGAGAGTGATGAAGAGATCAAAGCAAAGGAAGAATCAAAGTAAGAAGAGAATTTCAAAGATGCATGGGGGTGCCCATGAAACCTGCTCCGGTTCCTTATCCACAAAGACTTGGGAGGAAGAAGCTTGATGAGGAGTTTGGTAAGTTTTGGAGATGTTTAAAAGCTTGCATATTGATATTCCACTTCTAGATGCCCTTGAGCAAATTCCCCATTACAAGAAATCTTTGAAAGAAATAATGTCAATGAAGAGAAGATGAGATGAGAAGGAGTAATCAAATTGGTGGAAGAATGCAAGGAGATTCTTGAGAGACACCTACCTCAAAAGCTTAAGGATCCGGGAGTTTTATTATCCCTTGTGAAATTGGTGAAAATGGGAAAGTGCAAAGTTTATGTGATTTGGGAGCTAGTATCAATGTTATGCCTTTATCCATATTCAAGAAGTTGGAGTTAGGAGAGGTAACTCCTACCAATATCAATCTTCAATTGGCGGATCAATCTTATGCTCATCCTTTTGGGATTGTTGAAGATATGTTAGTAGGAGTTGACAAGTTTATCTTCCCGGTGGATTTTATAGTGCTTGATATGAAGAAAGAGCTTGAGGCACCTATCATTCTTGGTAGACCTTTCCTTGCTACCGGGAGAGCTATGATTAATGTTGAAAAGGGAGCTCAAATTTAGCTTTAATGGAGAAGAGGTGACATTTTCTAGAGATCCATTGGAAGAAGATGCTCCAAGTTCTTTGATAGGGATGATTCTACTCCTTCTACTTCTTCTAATTCTTTAATTAATGATCATTTTATTCCTTCTTGTAAAGTGATTGCTAATAAGTCTTGTGTTTCTCTTGATGATCTTTGGAAGGAAAAAGCACTTATTGAACCTTTGCTTGATCCCGGAGATAGAAAGATCGAAGAAGGGGAGAAGAAAGTGACCAAGCTTGAGCAAGGCTCAAGTTTGGGGGTGTTAGAAGAAAGGAAGATACCACTTGAGAAGATGGAAGCGAGTTTCGTAGTTGGTGATCAAGTGGTGTGGAGCGAATCAAATTGGAGTAGGTTGCTAGGAGTAGAAAGACTCAAAAGGTTAGTATGTGCATATTTGAATCAAAAAGTTGGTGAAAATTGAGCGAAAAGGAAGAAACCCGGTTTCCTCGATCGAATGAGCTGACTGTGCTTAAATCGAGGGACCAAAAAGGTTAGTATGTGCATATTTGGATTCATTGGGGTCGATAGGATCGATTTTAGGAGTTTTGGGGGTCGGGCCGGGTCCGAATATTTGTTAATATTCCTGGACTTGATCTCTGGTCGAGGTACCTGAGCCCCGGGTCGAGGGATCCATCCTTAGAGAAAATTTTCAAAAATGACTTGAAGCTCGACTCGAGCTCTCACCTCGAGTCGAGGTGAGAATTTGAATCGACATGACTCGAGGGCTGGGCCTCGAGTCGAGGGGGTGGATTTTGGATACCTCGAGTCAAGGGCGTGAAACTCGACTCGAGGCCGGGTCTCGATTTATAAAAACGCAGCGCTTCTTTCTGACATAATCCCGACTCGTGCCCTAACCTACGACTCTTTGCAATTTTCGTCATTTCACCCGTTTTTGCACGAATTTCGCCGATCAATCACATATTACATCCATTCATTCCATTAAAATCAAATCTTTGAGGGTTTTGTTAGCATAATTTGGGGATTTTTTGAGTTTGAGTGTGGGTGTCTTCCAAATCCTTCCTCGGTGACGAATTTCATTGAAGAAAGGTATGTATTTCTCATCACATGGCCCTTATAATTTCGTTCTTGTATTGGATTATGCATGGGTGTTGTTAATTTTGCAAATTGTATGTTTTGAATTGTGAGTTTCATTGAGGCATTTTTACGAACACCTTGTATGCGTTATTTTGAGGACGAATTTGAGGAATTTTAGTGGCTAGATTGGATGAATTGGCGAATTATAAGGCATGTTTAGGATTATTTGAGATATTTTTGAATGCCTTGTTGTATCCATGAATAGAGATTGAGTTTGCATGATTTATTTGATAATTCCTAGTGAAATGCATATGGGTATTTGGTCAAATTGGCATAGTGGATGATAGGAGTGCATGTTAGTTGAGTATTATTGTTAATTTACTTGATTAGGTGGCCAATGTTTGGATAATTCTTGTGAGCATATTGCATATCTTTGTAAGCTTAAATGTTGGTATTTGATAATTAAGACCATTTTATTGAGTATGCTTATATATGATGATTCATTGAGCATTACTAGTGGTAATTTTTGACCAAATTGTTGAGCTAGTTGATGATTCACTTTGGAATTATGGGTGTTGAAGTTGTGATGATTGACTCATTCATGCTTAGTTGTTATTATTGGATTGCCTTTTTGCTACGATTATATGCTTAATTTTGCTTTGGGAATTTTGTAGGAAAATATTTCGTGGAGCTACTGGTCACAAGTACTCCGATGAGGATTTTCAGAAGGTAGTAAGAGCCGTGAGGTTTGCTAAATAAATGCCTATGCAACTTGGGATTATATGGGATGATTACAAGTGGAGGAAGCACTATATTCTCTATGGAGAGCCTCATAACAAGGTTGTGAAGACACGTCTCGTGGACCACAACCGCATGGTATCTATGGGGATCGAGGATGATATCCCGGTTGTTTGATCAAGTTGGGATGTCGGGATTTTTGGCGAAGAGGCCACGCACCTACTTGGGCCTTACTTTAGAGTTCTTGTGCATAGTGACTTTCAACAAGGCGAGAAAGGCCAAGTTTCCGAGGGCGAACACTTTTGAGCTACTAGGAAATGAGTACACTCTATCGGTGAATGAGTTGAATGAGATTTTGGGTGCACCGACCCGATCCGGACGGCTCATTACTAAAGATGAGACGGAGTATAATGCTAAGAAGTTCTCGAGACGGATCTCGCACTGGGGCACCGGAGCTGCCGCAGCTTACACCTAGAAAATTGAAGAGTACCCGTATCCGTAACCCCGTCATGTGCTACTTAGAGAAGATTCTCTCATGCACTATTTTTGCGCGATACGAGGGAGGAGTCGTGGTTTCAGAGGAGCTATATGTGATGTGGTGCTTCCTCCACGGAGTGAGATTCAATGTCGCCGCCTACTTATGTTATCTCGTTTGAGAGGGCGAAGAACACCGGTTTGCGAAGGTCCAGTTTGGAGGATTGATCACTTTAATTGCGGAGCATTTTGGCATTCCGACACATAACCTCGAGAGCTCTGGAGGGGTCCGATTTGACCGCTGACACCATGAGGAGGATAAGGACGTTGGACCTCATCGGTAGGACATGGTGTTTCCAACAACACCTTGGAGGCCGATTTCCTCTTCCAAATAAGAGGCTCACCACTATTTTCGGTGTTGCGGGGCAGATGACGATCCACCTCCGGATGTGGTAACAGAGGCACACAGAGACGATAGATGCATATATGAGAGAGCACGGAGTAAACCTCCGGGATGAGGATGATGAGGATGAAGAAGGGCGAGAGGATCGGGATCGGATGGAGATGAGAATGCGGATGAAGAGGAAGAGGCGCCGAAGAAGAGCCGAGTGGGGAACCGGTGAGGATGGAGGAAGATGAGGAGTATGCTCGGGAGATCAACTACTATTGGCAGGACGAGATGAGGAGCAAGGAGTTCGAGGCTAGAAGCTCGTCGAGGAGGCCATGGACACTTACCGAGGAGATGTGGGCGGATAGCCGGCGGATGCGGCTAGAGTGCCTCACACGTCGGGACGAGTGCTTCCGAGTCCTCGAGGAGACTAGGAGACTTAATCAAGAGACTCAGAGGAGGCAAGAGGAGTACTTGAAGAACCAACATGATATGTACTCTCTCCTCCAAAGATATGAGTTCGTGGAACTTGGGACCGGGCTACTATCCTCCTCCGCCGCCTCCGACTAATGATTAGGGAGATTCACCCCTATTTCTTAATCCCTCTTCTCTTAGTTATTTAGTGATCTCTTTTATTCCTCTTGGTGATGTGTTATGAATTGATGTGATTGATTGGGTTGTACTAAATTCTTGACTTTGATGGATTTTGGGTACTTGATGTTTGGAATGGATGATTTTATTTTGATTTGGGAGTTATTGAGCTTCATTGTTTATGTATATGATGTGGTGATGTTATATTTGTGATTTGGATTTCCTGCATATTTTTGGGGTGTGATTTGTATTGAGCTTTACTTTTGGATATCTTGCATATTTTTTAGGGATAGCCATTGATGAAGTGAGTGTGCTTGAGATTATGTACATGTTCACTTGTGCTTGATTGAAAAATATATTGAATTTTGATGTGATCATAAGTTGATATGTGGCTTGAAGCTAGCATGATTGCTAATTATGTGATGATGAATGTGATTGAAAATGCTTGATTCATTGCTCAATTGAAGCCCGTGAGCTTTTGTGCCTTAAGAATCGTACTTCTTATACGGTTGAATTAATTTCTTTGTGAGTGCATCGCTCATGGATATGTATGCTAGAACTTGCCCTTGGACTTATTGAAATTAATCTTTGTGTGATTTCATGAATATGATAAGAGGTCATGTTTGATATGATAAGCCACTTAGCCAAATTTTTCCCCACCAAATATATTTCATTTCCTTAGTGAGCCATGTTGAGCCTAGTATCCATATTCTTTGGCAAGCCAAGTGAAATTGAAGTTGTTTGCTTATTTGCATGACCCTTATTGTCCTATGTTTAGTAGAGCTTGATTGTTGGCTAATAGATGGTGATTTGCATGTAAAGTGTGGTGGAAAGATGATGTGCTAAGTTGATGATTGAGAAAAAAAAAAAAGAGTTGAGAAAAAAATTTAATTGTGAAAAAATGATTAAAAAGAAAAGGAGAAAAGTCAATTGTGAGCTTAGATATGAAAGAAAGCTCAAAAGAAGGGTGGTGTTTGAACTTTGAAAAGCATGAAAAAGAAAGAGTGTTGATCAATAAAGAATTGGATGAGAAGTGTATTGTATTGCTTAGTTAACTTTCAAGTTCTCTACTATTTGAGTCACTCTTACCTAAATTAACATATCCATTCCAAAGGGCCTACATTACAACCTTGATGAAAGACCTCTTTGATTCTTGATTGAACACAAAAGAAAATGATTGAGATTGAGTTCTTTGGCAAGCTTATAGGATGCATATTTGTTAATTTGATGATTGAGTGCCATTTTCCTTGATACACTCGAGAGATGAGAGAAACACTCCATGGAAGGAGCAATGACTTGAGTATTGGATTTTGCATTTGTTTGAGCATGATTCATCTTGATTACTAGTTGAATGTTTGCATAGATACTTGAGATCATTGATGAGTTTGATTGTCTTATTTTTCATCTATGGTGTCATGAGACATAATTGCAATCAATTCACTCTTTTGTGCTTATTTGTTTCGTTGCTCAAGGGCGAGCAACACGTTAAGTTTGGAGGTATTTGATGAGAGTGAATTGATGCATGATTTGATGTGGTATTTATGTGCAAAAAGTGGTGAAAAGTGTTAGTTTTTTAGCTTTAAGGTGTAGAGTATCACTCTTTGGCATGAAAAGTATCACTTGTATTGAATTGATGGATTTTATGTTTTTCATCTTGTTTTCAGGTAAATCGGTGGAATTTGACCAAATCGAGAGTACCGGCATTCATAAGGCGAAGAGACGAACGAGACGGGTGAAAACGGAGGTCGGAGGTGAAAGACAGGCCAAGAAAATTCCCTGGACTTGACCTTTGGTCGAGGTCCGTGGGCCTCGACCCGAGGGTGCCGTTGTTTTGAAGATTTTGCAAAAATTAGAGGAGCCTCGACTCGAGGAGCTGAAGCTTGAGTCGAGGGTGAAGATTTGTCAACAAGCTTGGGTCGAGGGCTGGGAGCTCGAGTCGAGGCAGCTGATTTTTAATAAAAGCGCATCCATGATTTAAGGAAACTCGACTCGAGGGCCTCAAGCTCAAGTCGAGGGAGCCGATTTTCGAATTTCCCCTTTTAAGCCATTTGAACGAAAAACAGAGCATACCATCATCCATAGCAGTTATTAGACAGCTTTTGGCGATTTCTTAGTCTCCTAGCCAAATTCTCCTTCTAAATTGATTAGATTGTTAGATTTAGATAAATTTCCATTAATTGTTGATTAGATTGGACTTTGATCCATTAGTTTTCTCAATTCAAGTTGTAATTCAAGTGAAGTGAAGATACATTTGAAGATTCAAGCATTCAATCTATTGATCATTTGGTTCAATTGGTGATGTTCTTCCTCTCTACTCATTTCTATTTCTTAATTGTTGTGATTAGCATTGTGAATATGCAATTAGATTTTTCACCCATGGATTTTGCAATTTGCTCCATGGGCTAATTCACTTGTGCTTGGGATAATTGAAATTGAGGATGAATTGATTGCTTGTGCTTTGATTGTTGATTATTGTTGATCAATTAAGATAGTTAGTGCCCTAATTGTGATTCTAATTGTGCTTCATGCATTTTTATCTCTTTAGATTAGTGTTTGATCACCCTAGCAACATGCGAGAGTTAAACTAACGTGATTAGGGATTAATCGGGTTATAATTGTGTATGATTGTATGAATTAGGTGCTTCGTAATTGAGAGATTAGTTGCACTAAGAATACTCATATTAGGCATTGTGTGATTAATGGAGACTTAATTGCATGATGGTTTTATGCTTTCTATCTTAGTTGAATGGCAATATGATGCAATCATAGCTTGTGATCATTGATTCCTTGATGGAGATTATCCCTTGCACCACTATCCCCAATTGATTTTTGAGAATTTCTAGTTGTTAATTATTCTAGCCTATCTCTTGCTTAATTCATAGTTGTTGTTGTTTGATTTTAATTCTAGCATTGAGTATTGTATTTGTAGCCAAAACCGTATTTGCAACAATAGTCATTGAAAACTCATATTTCTAGGGACTCATGGCCATGCTTTTCCCTTGGGTTCGATAAACTTGGTTGTGTTAATATCACTTATCCGATTTTACCGCAATCAAAGAGGAGCAGAGGAAAAAGGAGGAGACAAAGATGGTGAGGACCGCTATTGCCGAAAGCAGTCCCTCTATGTCTAAGACCACTTCTAGCTCGTCTGGAATCGTGAGAAAGAAGACAAAAGAAGAAGGCAGAGAAGCCTATGGAGAAGGAGTGTTCCCTAAACTCTCCCATTCATGTCCCGGGCTGATGTGGCTACCACTCTTGAGGTGATCTCAATGGAGCCCGAGCTCACTCGGTCGGTAGTAAAGGAGCCTGAGGAGGAGCCACCGTTGATAGAACCTACAATTCGGGGGAATCCGAAGAATCGGAAGAGGAGGCTGAATACACATACCTTGACCAGCTCGAGAGTCAAGTCAGCTTTAGGTAACTTCTCTCTATCATGAACTAGCAGACTACCCCGAACTTCACCATGTTCTTCTCGGGGTCAAAGTATTACTTCACTGAAGGATCAATTTCTCTTTAAGATCCTATAGGTTATTAAAGGCTCTGGGAAGATGTGTGGACAGATGAGGAGATGGTCATCTGCAAGTATACTTGGTTTAAAAATGACCAGGTACTTGTGTGAAGAAAGAGTGTTTGGTCACCCGTGACGAGGAAAATCAATAAAGCTAAGAAAGGTGTGGATGGTGAGTCGATGAAAGCGATGGAGGGGATGATGCCCTGGGAAAGTTGGTGAAGGAAAAAGGGTTGAGGGCCCTTAAAGTGTAGTGGAGAAAGCCAAGGATGTGCCTGCCCATTAGAGCTCTACTAACCTTGAGGCACAAAGCAAAGGCACCGAGGCTTAAGAGAAGCTGGAGATGAGAGGCTCTCTTCTATAGCAGCAGGAGGTCGTAGAAGGCGCCTTAAGTCCCGTGGTGGCTCGATGGTGCCTGTAAGGCAAGTCACTATGACCCTCTCTCAACTACTAGTACAGATTCCTTCGAGACGACCCTATTATGGTAGGTTTATCTACCGAATCTAACCTACCCGAAGAGGAAGTTAAGCAAGAGAAGACAAGCCTGAGATTGCAGCCCTTGAGGTGAAAGTCCTCGACCGAGAAGGAGAAGAGAAAAATGAAGGGTAAATACTCCGGTCTCAGCCAGAGGGTGGAGAGCCTAAGTCAAGGAGTAGCCTCCAATACCGCTCATTTAAGGGAAGAAAGAGTTCGTAGAGAAGGCTCTCGTGTCGCCTGATAAAGTCCGTCGAGGAACACGGGGAGGAGAAATCTCGAGGACTGCTTCCCTTGAGAAGGCTCAAGAAGACATCTCTCAAAGGCTGGAGGTTGCAAGAGAGCCTATAACAGAGGCGAACACATCTGTCAAAGCTAGCATCTCAAAAACTTGCTGAAATAAAATCTTCTCAAGCTCACTCGAATCATATAACTCAGAAGTTTAAAAGCATGGCTCAAGATACTTCGCCCGCCTCTTACTTTGGTAGAAAAGGTATCCTCCGATCTTGCTAATTCAGTTGTGTCTAAAGTAGATACCTACCTTTAGAGTAAGGAGGCTTGCCCATTACTTTTTAGACCATAGAGAAGATCACTAACCCGGGAGGAGGAGCAAGAGGATATCCATCTCCGACTCATCGCGGCATGTCCATGGAGCAGTCCAACATCTCCCCGATTGTCTCGGCCAAAGATGATGCCAAAAAGAGGGAAAGAAAGAAGGGAAGAGCTCGGAGATCAAGCAAGTAGACTCTCGTGCGAAGGAGTCTCGGAGGTTGCTGCAAGAGCCGGAGTAAAAGAAGTTGTGGTGAAGATCACTTAGCAAGCTCAAGAGAGAAAGAAATTGCTCGGTGAGGAGCTAGTGAATAGGCTAGAGAGGCTGAAGAGTGCAAGAAATTGAAAGGGAAGGTCCTTGAATCTATATTCACGGAACAGTGAAGAAACTCTAGCCGAGGAGAGGGTGGCTGTGGTAAAATCGGCAAGTGATATTAAGACCAACCCAAGTATCGAACCCAAGGGATAATATATGCAATGAGGCCTTAAGACATGAGTTTTCAATTACTATTGTTGCAAGCACGTTTTGGTTCCAATTATACTACAAATTTGCAAGAATTAAAATCAATCAATAAGCAAGCAATGAATTAGGCAATGAATGTAGCTAGAACAAGTAGCAAACTAGACAAACTCAAGTATCAAATGGGAATAGGGTGCTAGGGATAATATCCACCAAGGAATCAATGATCACAATTATAATTGCATCAAATTGCTATTCAACCAAGATAGAAAGTATGAACACCATGCAATAATGTCTCTATTCATCACACAATGCGTAAATGTGAGTATTCTTAGTGCAACTAATCTCTCAATTATGAAGCACCTAATTCATACAATCATAAATAATTATAACTCGATTAATCTCTAATCACGTTAGCTCAACTTTCGCTTGTTGCTAGGGTGATCAAACACTAATCAAAAGAGATAAAAATGCATGAAGCACAATTAGCATCAACAATTAGGGAACTAACTATCTCAATTGAAGAGCAATCATCAACAATTATAGCAAAGAGCAATCAAATCATCCTCAATTTCAATTATCCAAAGCACAAGAGAATTAGCCCATGGGGCAAAGTGCAAAATCCATGGGTGAAAAATCAAATTGCATGATCTGTTAGGATGTATACTATAAGCCTAGTTTTTGTATAAACATCTTTTTGATATGAGATTCTTTATGATCAAAATACTTTATTTTTTATGATTGTTACATATATCATTGTTTTTGTCCAGATCAATCTATATTGTAGATAACATGGTGTGTGGTGTCACACGAGAAGATCATGCTATCGGTTCCTTATAGATTATAAATAAGAGCTCACAACCAAGATGAATTTGGACAAACCATTGGAACGGTTGTGGTGTAATTTGGTATTAGTCTATCTTGACTATAAAATTGCACTAGTACATTTTGTATGTATTGAGCAGACCATCCGAGGTTGTTCAATTTGTACCGATTATATAAAAGAACAAGACCTCTGTTATTATGGATGTATGTCTTATAACCCCTATATAATAACGGGCACGTGTACTCGTGTATGTTTCTTTGATTTACCAATGAGTGAGATTTATTAAATTAATAGGCTCGATGAATTGGGAGATAGCACTGTTTATATGGTGTCTTTGTTGATTATAGAAGGAATCCGTGTCCTAATTATTTAGGTTGATGATGTCCCCTTGAGGAGCTCATAAAGATTATCATGTAAACCCTACAGTGGATTTAATCCGACATGATAATAAAGATGAGTGGTACTACTCTTGGAATTAGATGTAAATAAATTAAGTTGTCAAGAATTTATTTAATTTATGGACATTCGATATCTTAAACACAGGAAATAAACGTACATATAATAAAGGAGCCCATATTATAATATGGGATTAGGACGGTAATTCAATTATAACTCTTTAGTGGACCGAGTTATAATTGATGGGCTTAAGTAAAGTGTTCGAGATAGAACACATGACATTTAGGCCCATCAGAGGCCCAACCCTAATTCCTCCTTAGGGTCCCCTGTAGCCTATAAATAAACCCTATATCAGAGCCTCTAGACATGTGAAAAAAATGTGAGATCACAGAGAGGTAGATTCTGATTCCTTGGAGGATCGTCGACCACTCGACGTCCAAGGGAAAGGGATATGAATACTGCAGAAGATCGTGAGATTCGTGGCTCATCCTGGACCCGCGATTCGACCTTAGAACTAGTTCGACTTCACCTATTAAGGTGAAGAGGTATGATTTATTTCCGCTGCGTTTATGCATGTGATCCCGAATTAGATAATCACATAGAGTCGGTGATCCGGTGGTTCCAACAATTGTTATCGAGTCATGTTTTCGACTCTATGCGATTGATTCGGTTAATAGTGTTTCTTGATCTTTATAATAGGATTCTTGATCTGTTATAATAGGATTTCTTGATCTGTTATAATAGGGTTTCTTGATCTGTTATAATAGGGTTTCTTGATCTTTATAATAGGATTCTTGATATGTTATAATAGGATTTCTTGATCTGTTATAATAGGGTTTCTTGATCTGTTATAATAGGGTTTGCAAGTTTTCATGATTTTTCCGCAGAACCCTATATCCAACTATTATGGTCTGATTGTATGTTTATGTATGAATTAAACCCTCGGACTTGTCGAAGTTATTTTTTTGGGGTTCGTGCATGATTGTAATAGTAATTAACACGACGGTGCTGTCGTGTAGGTTTTTTGTTTTTTCGATCTAGATGATGTATAGGATCAATGATCGATGGATAAAGTCTGTAATAGACTTAGATTAGTGGTTATTCGATTAGTGAACCGGATCGATGGATGAACCTGATTCGGATCAATGGCGTACGAGAATCGGTGGATCGATTGGAGTACGGAGGTCGATCCTCGTATGACGGCGAGCATTCAAGAATACGGAGTATCAAAGAGGCCATAATAGTTGGAATTTATGTTGTCTCACATGTTATGCATGTTTTTATGTGTCTCACATGTTATGCATGTTTTTATGTGTCTCACATGTTATGCATGCTTTCATGTGTCTCATATGTTATGCATGCTAAAATCCCTCATGATAAATAACTAAGTGGGAGACGGATTAATTTCAATAAATCGCATAGCCTCCATTTCTGGTTTGTATGTGATGCATTCAAACACAAACGTTGGTTTTAAGTGCCTTCTTCCATATCGGATCTGTTTGTTTGCGGATCACTAGATCAAACTTCCTTATGGCTAATTATGAGAAAATCATTTAGGAGCGTGTTATCTTCTCCATCCGAAGAGGCACAAACCTAGATAATTGACTTGGTATTAAGAAATGGTATACACTTAGGTGCATGTGATAATATCCTCCCCATCGGAGTAAGTGCTATTATTTGTATGGCTAAAGATAAACCAACTATTAATTTTATTTTGTTTGACAAAATAATGAAATTAATGGGTAAAACCTCCTCTTACAAATGTTTGAATTAGTATACGCCCACACTATCGTGGCATGCAAAATTCACCGTGTTTTGAGGTGTTGGTGAATTTAAATTGTATTGTTTGAGGGAAACAATATTATTTTAAATTCTTATGTTTTGATCTGTGTATTTATGTGTTTCTCAGATATTATCTATGGCTTTCAATCCTCTTGCCGTTATACTTAAAGAAAATAAACTTACCGGTCTAAATTATATTGATTGGAAAAGAAACCCGGACATTGTCTTGATCAAGAGTACAAATTTGTACTCACCGAGGTCTGTCTGAAAAGCCCGATGAAAACTCTAGTGAAGAGGAGAAAGAGACTTATAAGAAGTGGATCAAGGCAGATGAGATGGCGTGGTGTTACATTTTGGCTTCTATGTCAAATGTGCTCAACATCGAAAGTCGACCTTCGGTCCGACGTCCTAAATCCGAGTCATCACTTAGTGAAACATAAAACTTGAGCCAAAATTTCTTTTGAATAAAAATCGATTAAGTTGCAGCGGAAAAATTTGAAACACTTACTTAGTGAAGAGAAACTCTTTTATTATAAAAGGCCATTATTCACTTGGAGAAAAACATCTCGAGGAGTACAACTCCCGAGGAAGAAAATAACATAATTTAACAAAGTATTCATTACAAAAGATCGAGAAGTTACTAAAACGATTTATTTATTAATTAAGAGAGAGTGGGAAGCGGCCACATCGCAGCTCCCGGGCCTCATTCTCGCAACTTTGAAAAATATTTAGTTTGGGGTGTGAGATAAAATCTCGATGGTAACTCGTATCTTTGTTACATGATTGACAGAAAACCCGAAATGATTGAATCTTTTATTCTTCTCTCATCTTTAGTTATTCGCTACGGCATTTAGCCCATTTGTACAAGGTAATCTTCAGTTATATGATTTTCATCCTTTAACTTCCGTTCGATTAAGAGATTTATCTTTCTTTGCAATGATTAGTATATAAATATAGCACATTTGAGATGGCATGTTAGTACGTGCGATCCCCGTAATCACATTGTGGAATGGCACGTTAATACGTCCGAGACCCGTAATTCTTCGTCCCAAATGAGGTGGCACTAGTGGCATTTCGCACACAATCCAAACCCTCTACCATCCTTATTGCTCCCGTGAGGTGACACTAGTGGCATTTCTTCACACAATCCAAACCCTCTGCCGACCTTATTTCTCCCGTTTATACATATATATATAGGGCTTCGCCCTCTGAGATCAATAGATCAATAGAGATACTAATTCTCGTATATAATATATAGGTTTCACCCTGTCATGTAAAAATAAATAATCAAAGCAAAAGAAACTTGTTCTCATATATTCTTATAGTTAGGAGTTGTGCATTTGCATGCTTTTGAGTTGTTTGCATCTTTCGGGAAAACTGTTTATGTTTGATTCAGAAAACCGACAATTGTCCATATAACATTAACTAGCTATACAGATAGTGTCACCCACTTGGAAAACTTTTAAGAGAAAGTTTAACTTCTTGATTGCTTAGGCCTCTTGTACAAAAGTCTCGGTCTTTGGTTTCGACCGTACTCTACCTAGCACAATCCGTATGTTTAGTTCGACAAAACTTTTGTCCATTAGAAACTTAGGTTCTTGATCTTATTGTGCAAGGCTTTGAATGAAGAAGGGGTACTTTATTTAATCGAAAGCTTCTATGGGTTAAATCCTATGTCTAACGGCTTTGTTAGTGTACTACAGTTTGTGGGTTCGAATTTGGGACTTTCGGTTCCGTTCATTTTCCGAAAAACATGTAAGGCACTCGTGTATATGCATTCATAAAGTATCATGTATAACATTCGATATTTAAAATATGTACTTCATTAAAAGTTTTGGCCATTTAATTTATCAAGTATTAACAATCGAAGAAACAATACCTATAACCGCATAAACAAAATAAAATGCACAGACTCATTGGAAAATTATAGCGACTTTTGAAATAAGGACTCTAAATTTCTGTTTAGGCAAAATAGTGACCTTAAATTTATAAAATCCATAACTCTCTGTATAAATATCCAAAAATTATGAAATTAAAACATGTGATGCATTACTCAAGTATGAACAACTTTCATTCAGGAATCCAAGCCATTTAACATACGGATTCCACCCAGAAAATTCGTGAACATTTAATCTATCGTTTGGCTCAAGATTCGGACATGTCTTACGAGAAAATTCATACCTTATTGGATACTTGTTTAAAATTCACCAAACTTTAGAATCTTGTTACAAACAGGTTGTAGGATATTCCTGAATTTTTCCATAATTTATACGTTAGTCTAACTGGAAAAATAAATTCGTGCAACAAAGAATAACCCTATGCGTCGAACATCGACCAGGTACTCAGAAAACTTTTATCTCATAAAGTACTAAACGAAATATTATGATTTTTGACTATGATTTACATCACATCAAGGGAAACATTCCAGATTTTTACTAGAATTTTATAACTATCAGAAAGGGGAGAAATAAAAGAAATGAGTCACTGCTCCCAGTTTCGGATTACTTCCGACACATAATCTTTCACGATTTTATTCTCAGTCTACAAAATTCCAGTGACCACGAAATTTTAGTATGTTATTCTAAACTTCAAGTTCTACATCTAGGAATTTTTCAATGATTTTTAAACCGGTGGAAAGGGTCCGAATAAATTTTACAAAAACGGGTCAGTGGTTAGGGCATGATTTTGGCAGTTTCATGTTTTAAGCATAACTTCACCATTTTGACTCCAAACACTAAAATTCCAACTCAAGCACTCCATATAAGATCATATTATGTAAAAAGGAGTTCTTAGGGCCACCTATAATATTTTCCCTGAATTTCTAAGCTAAGAGGAAGCATAAGACTTAAGAGGGGGATTAGGGACTTACCCTTGAAGAATTTCTTCCTTTTCTTGAGAGCCCCAAAGCTTTTTTTTTTTTTTTTTTTTTGTAGAAGATGAAGAGGGGCAGCCATTCTATTTATAGAGGAGAAGGGGAGGGCATGGCTGATTTGGGTGGTGGGGAGGGAAATAAGGAAAAATAGGCTTAAGGAATACACCTATATTTTTAGAAGATATTTTGGTTAAAGGTACAAGCTAGGCTTACTACTCCCACTTACCCTCACATGGCCGGCTGTTTTGGGATTTTGGGCTGTCCTTTTGCAGCCCACTCTTAAAAAGCAGTATTGTGATCTCGACGTTGAATTTTTGGTATTTTTCGGTTCGAGTTTCGGCTCTGTTGGTCCCGAATGTTGAGTTGATTTAAAACCTTGAGATAACCTTCTAGAACAAAATCTAGAAAGGGGGATTTGAATAGATTTTGTAGATTTTTAAAAAAATTTCAAAATCAATTCAAAGAATCGATTAAACACAATGAAAATAATTTTTAAACTCAACTTTTAACAGATCAAAAGCAAGGTTGATATCTAGATTTTAGATAAATTCTGAATTTTAATCTCAAATAACAAAATTGTAACTTGAACGTAAATTGAAAGAAAGCGATAAATAACACTGTGTTTTATAGTGGTTCGGATTATAACAATCCTACATCCACTCTCCTTCTCCAAAATTTGAAGAAGGGTCTTCACTAGCCGCTTACTTACTTACTTGTACAAACTTTACAAATTACAACTTGATCTTCAACTCTTCAAATATCTAATCAACTTTCCGAAATCTAACTCTAAGAATAAGATGTGTTTTTGAAGATGCAAAGTGAAGTGTTCTATAAACACTTAAAGAAAATTCTATGAAGAAATCTTGTGACTTGACAACTTGTGATCTTAGAAAAATGACTTGTGAAATCATGTATATTGTTCAAGAAAGCGTTCTCTCTATCGTGTATAATAAATAAAGTGCCTAGACCTATTTATAAGTCTGAAAAGGCGGTTAGTTTGTTAGTCAATTCTAACAAACTAGAAAGCTGCTAACAAACTTAATCTTGAAAAAAACTGCCCGATCCTCACTGTCCTTGCTCTCCTCATCTGCGGTGACTTAGTGAAGATTCGTCTTTCTTATTCTACTCGGCTTATCTCGACCTCGCCTCGAGCTCTTCATGTTTGTCTCCTGCAGATGACTAGATCTCAGCTGACTAGATTGGTTCTAGACCTCGTCGATCTGTTTAGCTTAACCTCAGGGTGATGCAGTCGTCGATCAAGCGAGCCGATTCTTTTTAACTCATCAAAACTCCTTGATTCAACAAACTCAAATGTAATAAATGCGCGATGGGAAAACAAATATTTTTCTTAGGGTTTTCTTGAGTGTTTCCCACCTTTAAAGGACTATTGGTAATTAATCATTATTAATTAAATCCGAATTACGGATACAAATTTGAAAAGGATTTTGAATCGGAACCGCTCGTCAAGAGAAGAAAAAAATTAGAAAACCACACATAAAATTAAAATTAGAATAAAATAATCTCTAAACTTAGAAAATTAATTATAAAATCCTATAATTGGATTTGGGTTATTACATCCTACACCCCTTAAGAGAAATTTCGTCCTCGAAATTTACTTACTTAAATTGAAAACACTTGCGGGTACTTAGCTAGGATTTCATCTTCTCTCTCCCAGTAGCTCCTTCTTTCCCATGTCTGCTCCATTGAACTAGTACTAAAGGAACTTTCCGGTTCCTTAGGCTATGAACCTTTCTTTCCAAGATAGCCACAGTACTCCTTCGTAAGTTAGGCTGCGACTTAGGCTCGTATTCTTAAAATCGACAACATGGTCCAGGTCACTTAAGTACTTCCCGAGTGTGGATACGTGGAACACATTGTGCACTTGGGATAATTCGCGGCAGCGCTACGCGGTAAGCTACGTTTCCGACCTTTTTAAAATGTCAAATGGTCCTATGAAGCGAGGTTTTAACTTACCTTTCTTCCAAAAATAACTAACCCCTTTCATTGGCGCAACTCTTAAGAATACCTTGTCCCCGACTTAAAAGTACAAATCCTTTCTCCGTATATCGGCATACGACTTCGACGGTCTTGTGCTATCCAGATCCTTTCCCGATCCGTGAAATGGTCTCCACCGATTTCTCCACTAGTTCGGGTCCTAAGATTTTCGTGACTCCAACTTCGTCCCAAAAAAATAGGCGATCTACACTTTTTCCCATAAAGTGCTTCATATGGTGCCATTTGTATTGTTGATTGATAATTGTCATTATAAGCAACTTCCACTAAAGGGAAGTTAGCTTCCTAACTTCCTTCAAAATCTAGAGCATAAGCTCTCAACATGTCTTCCAAGGTTCGAATTGTCCTTTCGATTGACCATCCGTCGAGGATCATACGTAGTGCTAAAATTTAGCTTCGTCCCTAAGGCTTGTTGCAAACTTCTCCAAAAGTTTGAGGTGAAACGAGGGTCTCTATCTCAAACGATTGAGACTGGGACACCATGCGGTCGAGACTTCTTCAGCTACGTACATTTGAGCAAGCTTATCCATTGAATATGTTATACGGATGGGAATTAAATGAGACGATTTAGTGAGTTTATCCACTACGACCCATATCGCATCATGATTTTTCACCGTCTTGGGAAAAGTAGTGACAAAATCCATAGCGTTATTCTCCCATTTCCATTCCGGTATTTCTAATGGGTTCAAGAACCTTGGCCAAGTCGACATTTCCTTACAAAATGAGCTATTGACCTCTTCATGGCTCTCCACCAAAAGGTTTCCGTAGCTCCAAGTACATCTTCGTCTCTCCAGGTGTACGGTGTATGGTGTGTTGTGGGCTTCTCTCATGATCTCATTCGTCGATTGCTCCTTTTTTGGCACACAGATTCTATTTTCAAACATCAAGGTTCCATCTAACTTACGATGAAACCCTAAATAGTCCCTTTACGTGCCCGTTCTTTCATTCGTTCGAGGAATTTATCACTCTTCTGCGCCTCTTTGATTCTTTCTCTTAAGGTCGGTTGCACGGTGAGCGCGAAAATCATCTCCTTTGCGCAATGCTGATTAGAAAATTCTAACTTCATTCGGGAAAAATCCCTAATCGGCGACTCTTGTTCGGTTGGCATGGCGCCGAAGCGTCGCACTTTCCTTTCTACTCAGCGCATCGGCCACAATGTTCGCTTTTCAAGGATGGTAATGGATAGTGCAATCATAATCTTTTACCAGTTCAAGCCACCTCTTTGATGCATATTTAGTTCCTTTTGCGTAAAGAAGTATTTCGAGGCTCTTGTGGTGCAGTACAAATCTCGCACTTACTACCATACAATTAGTGTCTCCATATCTTTAGCACGTGAACCCACATTTGCTAATTCCAAGTCATGTGTGGGATAGTTTTGTTCGTGAGTCTTTAGTTGGCGGGACACATATGCAATGACCTTTCCATTTTGCATAAGGACATATCCCAATCACGATAAGGACGCATCTATGTAGATGACAAATCCCTCGGATCCGTCTGGGAATGGTCAAGACCGGCGAGGAAGTTAATTTCTTCTTCGATTCCTGAAATTTTTCCTCACGGGTAGGCGTCCGAGACAAACTTTTCATTCTTCTTTGTCAAATGTGTTAAGGGCTTTTCATTCTTGAAAACCGCTCTTGACCTCGGCGATTCTTCCTACTCGTCTGCGGTGACTTGGTGAAGACTTGCCTTTCTTATCCTACTCAGCTTGTCTTGACCTCGTCGAGCTCTTCATGATCGTCTCCTGCAGATGGTTAGATTTGAGCTTGTCTCCGGATGACCTATAAACTCGATCTCCGGCTAACTTAATCGGCTCTCGACCAGTCCGATCGACTTAGCATCAACTTGGTCTTAAGTTGTTTATCAATGTTGTCTGCTCCTCTGAATTGTTTCTTTTAACTCATCAAAACTCTACTTGGTCTTACAATTTCCCCCTTTTTGATGAAGTTAAAACCTACACGAAAGAGACACACTCACAGTGAAGTTAGTTTATAGTTAATCAAGATTATTAGATAGGTATATCGAGCACATTTTTCACAACACAACGATGATTCATTTCACAATTAAAGCATAAAAAAATTTAAGTCTTTTAGACTCTTTTAGAAGTATTTAGAAAAATTGAGTCTTGAGACTTAAAAATCCTTTTCAAAAATTCAATTACGAGAGATAAAATTCTCAGATGACTTTTACTTAAATAAAATTTAAGTTTTTCTTTAAAGCAAAAAAACTTTAAGAAACTAAGACAAATAAATCACAAACGCGTTCAAATATATTCATTCATATATTTACACATTTACAATGATCAAAAGATAAAAAGATAAGGAAAAGAGAAAAGATCCTTTATCGGATTCCCCACCGATTGGATTCAGGAATATCCAAACCGGTAAAGACTCTCTTCCTTAGCTTTTCAGTTCCTCCTCGTCTTTCAACCCGGACTCAACCTCGGCTTTGGCAATGATGCCTTTTATCCAGTTCATGTCAATCGAGCCGTCTGGATTGGTCTTGGGCCTTCCTTTCTCATAGGCCGGAGCACATAGATCGGCATTAAAGAATTTATCGGCTTCTACCGTGACCTCGATAGAAATCCTTGTCCTCCTTTTCTATCCACTCATGCCACTTCGTGTCTTCATCCGGCTCTGCTGAATCGATCCCTTCAGGATATACCAATGATACATCCATCTCGGCTTCCAAATTCTTTTCTTTATACTCTTTGAGGAGTCTCGCCTACGACCTTTGGTGGATTGAGTGTCCCGTGATATGGCACGAATTGATTCATCCGCCTCCTTCATCTCCCATTTTCGACATCTCTGCTCCACCTCATCTCCAGTCCCTTGCTCTTCTTCTTTAGTTTCTTTCTTTCTCTTTCTCCATAGAAAGCCTGCTCTCTCATGATCCTGTTGATTTGTTCCTCGGGCGGAGTTAGAGTAATCGAGGCTCCCTCTTCCTTTTCTCGAGAGATAGTGAGCTTAGGACTCAAGACTTTGACCGAGCGAGTATTCTACAATCATCTTTCCTTTCCCCTTCCCTTTCACCTCGGGTGCTTTTGTGTCGATTCTTTTAGCTTTGTCGGTGAAAGCGTCCTTTCTTCTTCTTCTTTCTTCCTCCTCTCCTCATCTTCCTTCATCGCCTCCTTGAGTTGGCTGACCCTCGGTGAAGTGCGGCCACTCATCGATTTAATGCGAGCTTCCTCTTTGGCTGCCTCCAACTCACTGTGCTAGCCTTTTTCTCAACTTCACTTTTCGTCTCATCTAACACAATTTGTTAGTGCCAACTCTCTTTCCTTCACCTCCTTTTCCTCTTTTTGACTTCATCAACCAAGGTAGTCGGCTTCGTCTCTAGTTTAGTGCATTTAACCCTGAAGTCTCGACTTGTCCAAGGCCAATGAGTCCACCACAATCGAGTTGTATTCGGAGACTTGTGATTTCAACCCTTTGACTTCCTCCTCCATAGTTGTCACCTTTTCAAGAAGAATGATTGAGTTATAGATGTAATCTTTTCAAGAAGATTTACCTCTACTTCCCGCATATTTGAGATCATCGCTTCACGTGACGGCTTTCACCATCTTCTTTGTCCTCTTCTCGAGCTTTTTCTCGAAAGCCCGCTTCATCTTTCTCTCCATTTGAGCAATTATGGAAGTGATGGCTGATGTAGGGCTTAAGTCACTTTCCTCCTCCTCGGATGAGGATTCGGAAGAAGAAGAGGTAGAGGGGGAAGTTCAGAAATTTGGGGTTGAGGAATTGGGGAGCTCATCTGAATGTCTTCTAGAAAAGAATAAGAGGTGACGTCTATTTCGGGGAGTGAAATGTTGGGTTTCGAGACGGGGTGGGGGTGGATGTAGTGGGTGGTTCTATTTGTGGAGAGATGGTTGGAGGAATAGTAATTTTAGGTTGGGTTGTAGTGGGGATGATTTCGGTTTGGGTGGTGGTGGGAATGGTTTCGAGATGAGGTTTGGACTATTTGGAGCAAGCTGTGGGTCATTTCGCAGGCTCGGAGGTGCCAGTAGGGCACACCTCTTCATTGCCGGTGGGGATTTTGAGGGAGAGAGAGATGAAGTAGTACCTTCCTCTGGATGGGTGAAAGTACACTTCCTTGGGTGGAGAGGTGGAACATCCAGGTGTTCAACCTCGGCCGCGATTTCCACGGTACTTCTTCCGGTAGGAGGGTAGAGACTTTCGTGCGCGACCCAGCCTGCGAGAAGATTCAAACGTCCTAGAGGACCTCCTCTCGAAGAATAAATTGATTATCTTCATCGGCATCCTCATCTGTCTGCTGACTTGTAGATGGCTCGGCCACGGGTACCCTGTCTGCTCCTGACCACCTCCTCCTAGACCTCCTTCTTGTTGGAGACCTTACGAAGTTCTTTGCCTCCTCACATTACTTCTACAACAGGGATCCTCGGCTGGTTGAGCTTCGCAATCGGTTCGGCCACCACCCGCTGGAGGTTGGGGTACTTCGGCTGGCCTCTGAATTCCTGCATGCCAGCTGCTCCCTTTGCCTCGAGCATCATCGGACTCATCATCCGAGTCGTGCAACCCTCCAATCCATTCATCTTTTGTCGGTAGCCCTTTCGCTTTGAATATTTCTTCAAACCCTCCCTCGTTTCAAATCTTTTATTCAGCCCTTCCATCAATACTGTGATCTTATTAAAAAGACTCACGGTTGAGGTGATTGTCCGGATCTCCATTAGTTGGGTTAAACAATAACCTCAGCCTTTTCCTCCTTCAATCTCCTAAACAACACATCTACCCAATCTACCGTACTCCATCAACAATGGCTCTCATAGAGCACAATCGTGACTTCGTCACTCCGTCATGGGAGCTTTGATCTCCTAGGATTGACTTGGTGACGATTGTCATGAGCAGCCTAAACCTTCTCCTCAACATATGTTTCTTTAACTCTCTCCTAACACCCCGTATGTAACCCTCGCAAACATATCAAAGCGATTCTTCCCAATCGTTCTCCTTATACACCAAAGGATTGACCCCTTCCATCGAAGTATCCAAAATCCTTGCAACGTTCTCCTTCGAGTACTCTAGTTGAGTATCTTCAATGATCGTTTTGAAACCATCCTCTGTGAATTCACTCCTTGCTAGAAATTCTGCTCCAATGAAATCGCGGCTTTGTTCGATGGAGATTTAAGTGAACAAAAACCCCGTAATCTTGAAGCTTCCAACAGATCGATAATTTCTCTGGACTCTCTGTCGTTTGAAGTCTCAAAATCTACAAACATTTCATCCTTCAATTTGTTTTTGACTAAATCGAAAAGCATTTTGAAATCGTATCCTCAAGCGTATATATAAGAAGGTGGTTTTGGGGTTTGAGAAGAAGAGAATGCCATTGATAAGTTTTCGAGAGTAAGAAATTTTCAAGAAACTTTGATAGCAGGGAATTGTGAAAGTAAAAAATTTTAAAAGCTGTTGAAGGTAAGTTTTTAAAAGAGTGGGAGAGAGAAAGGGAAAGTTTGGGAAATCGAAGCGTGGCACGATCTCGGGGTTACGATTTTAAATCGTCGATTAAAAAGGCGCGTGTAAAACATCAGCGGTTTTTGCGAGAAAATCGATTTGAATTCGGGCGCGTGACCTACATGCGTCTTGAATTGTGTAAAAAGTAACCGTTTATCCTACGGATTAGACGGCTAATAGACTTACTTTATCGAAGTAATTAGTATACCCTGACGTAAGCAATGAGATGTCTTGCTTAGTACTCGGGTATTCTATTTTAAACTTGGTAAAAGTCAGACTAGGTCAAAATAACCTCGTCTTATATTTTTCGAAGATTTTTTCTTAGACTAGTATTTCCAAGTATTTCCAGCTTTAATTACAAAAGCAGTTACTAAAGAGCCACAAACTTTTGAAAACAACAATTTTAAAAAAAAAAAAAAAAAAAGATGAAGGTTTTACGAATGAAGAGATTTATGAGACTAATCTGGTATTTACATTTCCTGCAAAACAAACTCATCAAAACTATTAGTAACTTAGGTAGATCGAGATATGGTGCGGATAGTCGTCTGCTTTTTTTTCGTAAAATCAGTGACTATTGTGCCCTAGTACGATTTACCATATGTCGATCAAGCAATTATCATGTCGGATAAGGTCAATATGACTAATCCTTGATTCTTGATTCCTAAACAGAGATCAATGATATCAACTACACGATTGTCCTTTGACACATATCTAGTCCGATAATTCTTTCTAGACATAATAAACTAAATTGAGAGAAACAAGAATTAAAAAAAAACAGAATTAGAGATTTACCAATGAAACATCTAATAAATCTAATTCTACAGATAATTCTTTAAACCTCGTCTCTGCTAGTGGTTTTGTCAAGATGTCTGCTCTTTGAAAGTCGGTCAAGATCTTCTCAAGTCGATATCTCCTTTTTCGCATGGTCTCGGATGAAGTGGTGTACGATATCTACATGTTTGCATCTTGTATGAAGAACTGGGTTACAGGTAATAGCTATGGCACTATTACTACCACAAAAGATTGGTACATCTTTGGTGATAATATTATAGTCCCTTAGGCTGGCGACTTATCCAGGTCGGTGAGAACAACAACTTCCACCGCCATATACTCGGCTTGATTGTGGAAGTAGCTACAGAGGTTTGTTTCTTAGACAACCATGAAATCAGCTTACTTCCAAGAAATTGACAAGTACCGGATGTAGATTTTCTATCTATCTTGCACCCACCAAAATCTGAATCTGAGTATCCAGACATTTCAAAGTTGTCATCACCGGATACCACAATCCAACATTTATTGTTCCTTTCAAATACTTGAGGATTTTCTTTGCTGCTTCAAGATGGCTTTTCTTAGGATTAGCTTGAAATCTAGCACAGACTCCAACCGCAAATGAAATATCGTGTCTACTAGCGATTAAGCATAACAAGGAACCAATAAGACCTCGATACTCGATGCGATCGATATCTTCCCCTTCTTATGCGGATCCATTGAAAAATTTGTCATCATAGGTATCTTAGCTTCTCGGCTGGTACCTATTCCATATTTTTCAATAAGATCTTTTGTATATTTGGCTTGGTTTATGAATATTCCCTTCTTTGTCTGCTTGACTTGAAGTCCAAGAAAATATGTCATTTCTCCCATCATGGACATTTCAAATCTGCTTTTCATAAGACTACTAAATTCTTCACACAAAGATATGTTAGTTGATCCAAAAATTATATCATCAACATAAATTTGAACTAACAAAAGATCACAACCAAATTCTTTTCTAAAGAGAGTTCTATCAATTCTACCTTTAACAAAACCATTTTGAATTAAATAATCAGACAAGGTGTCATACCAAGCTCTTGGTGCTTGTTTAAGTCCATATAGAGCTTTCCTTAGTTTATAGACTTTGTCTCCTTTGACAAAACCAGGGGTTGTTCTACATAGACTTCTTCAGCTAGGATTCCATTTAAGAATGTTGATTTAACATCCATTTGAAAAACTATGAATCTTTTAAAAGCCTGCATAGGCTAAAAATAATCTTATGGCTTCCAGACGAGCATCGGGTGCAAAGGTTTCATCATAATCAATACCCTCTCGATTGTGAATAACCTTGAGCAACTAGTCCGCCTTATTTCTAACCACAATATTATTTTCATCCCTTTTGCTTTTAAAGACCCATTTAGTTCCAATGACTTTTTGATGATGAGGCCTTTCAACATGCTCCCACACATCTTGTCTTTGAAACTGATTTAGTTCTTCTTGCATGGCATTAATCCGGTTGGAATCGATTAGAGCTTCGTAATTGATTTAGGTTCAAGTAATGACACATAGCAACCGAACATACAATCTTGATTTAGTTGGGTCCTCGTCTGGACACCGAGTCTAAATCTCCAATTATCTACTCACTGGATGATATGACATTACTTTCTTACCCTTATCTATTACAAGAGATGATATCTTGTCTCAATTATTTGTTTCAAATGATTCTATGTTACCTTCTCGATAACTCTACCCGATCACCGATGTGTTGTTGGTCATCCGATCACCGATATGTTGTTGGTAGTCCGATCGGTTGGTAAATCACCGTTGAGGAAGTTCTTTCAGGTTCCTTTCCTTTGTCTCAATCTTCCTCTTCATCCGAATCGATTCTTATTTGTAGAATTTTATAGTTGATCTTTTGATAGTCATCTCGATCCGGATCATCCGATATCTTTGTAATGTCCCTTGTCTTATCAAACTCAAAAGAAGATTCATCAAATACTACATTGGGTGTTTCTTCTACACACAAGGTTGTCTTATTAAAAACTCTATATGTCTTTGATATAGATGAGTATCCTAAGAATATCCCATCTGCTATCTTGGCATCAAAAGTTTTTAATTGAGATTTCCCATTATTGTGTATGAAACATTTACAACCAAATATATGAAAATATGAAATTTTGGGAGATCTTCCCTTCCAAATTTCATAGGGAGTTTTACACTGTCCTTAACAATCGACTCCTATTTTGAACATAGCAGCCGTATTCACCGCTCGCCCAAAACCTATGAGGAGTGTTGAATTCAGATAGCATTGTTCTAGCCGCCTCTTTCAAGGTCCTGTTTCTTCTTTCAACAACTCCATTTTGTTGTGGAGTCCTTGCCGCAGATGTTTCCCGAGCTATGCCATTCTCAATGCAATAGTTAGAAATCAATTTATTTAGAAATTCAAGACCTTTATCACTTCTAATTTTAACAACATTTAATCCCTTTTCATTTTGAATCTTCTTAAGGGATTCTAGAGTCTTAGTCATAGTCTCATTCTTTTTGTACAAGAAAATAACCCAAGTAAATCTTGAAAAATCATCAACAATTACTAAGGTGTATTTTCTTCCACTAAAGCCGAGAGGAGTTACTGACCAAACAGATCCATATGAAGAAGTTCCAAAATTCTTTCTCAAGAAGGATTACTTATTGTTTTAAAAGAAGCTTTGGTCTGCTTTTCCTTTTTGACAAGAAACACATACATGGTTCTTTGAAAATATTTTATCAGGAGTCCTTTAACTAAAGATTTCCTGCTATTTTGTTAAGAGTTTTGAAGTTTAAGTGACCAAGTCAGTCTGTGCCACAACCAACTTAAGTCATCTCGAACTCTTAGCAACAAGACAAGTATCTTTAGGACAGCTTTTGAAGTTAGCAACATAAATGTTACCTTGTCTTACTCCAGCTAATAGAATATTTTCATTTAAACCATCTAATACATAGCATGCATTATGAGTAAATTTGACACAAAACCCTTTATCACAAAATTGTGAAATAGATAGTAGGTTGTGCTTCAATCCTTCCACATAGTAAACTTCTTGAACTTGAACATCTCCAATCATTAGTGTTCCAACACCTTTAGTAAGTCCATAGTTGTTGTCTCCAAACATCACTCTTGGTCCATCAATGGTTTGATAGTTAGAGAGAAGTCGCTTTTCATAGGTCATGTGCTTGGAACAACCACTATCAATATACCAGATGACCTCAAGAATGTCTCCTCTATCAACTATCTTCTTGTCTTCCCGCAATCACAAATTTATTTCTTAGGTACCCTTTGTACTTTGGGTCCTTTCAAGTTAAGTTGACTCTTAGGAATCCGGATAAAAATATCAATGTTCCTTAAAACCATAGATTGAAGCTTGCATCCATATCTATCTACTAAGATAAGACTTTCAAGATCAATCTGATTTAGTTGATCTTTTGAAATTGTCTTGAATCTTGGTATAAATGGATAAGATCTCGCTTCTTCCATCAAAGCTATTATACCTAGGATAGATCTTTGATTAATCTTAGATTCAGCCTTTAGGAGTTACTTTCCTCGCCCGATTTTTCTTTCGTAAGTATCGATGAGGTGATTAATTCCTTTGGTTTCCAAGGACCGAATAAAGTTTCTACCTTAGGTTTAGTTGCTTTCACAAAGACTCTAGGTTTTATAGGATCATTTTTCTTATTCCTATCAAAACCTAATCCAGCTTTTATCATTAGACTTTTGAGATGAATTGAAGATTTTATCTATTGTAGTTTGAGAATTATTCAAAAGTCCCAACTTGAGATTTAATTCCTGTTAGTCCTTTTATAATTTTCATTCTCGTAATAGATATTTGAAAATTTTATTTTCAAAGAACTCGAGTTCTGTTCTAACTCATCTGTCTTATCGACAAGGTATCGGTGATCATCTCACCGATATTCCCCCTTGAATGTACAGTCTGATTTCTCACTTTTCTTAGTCCGATTGACCTTAGTTAAATCAGAAATTTGATCCTTTAAATTAAGATTTTCAGTCTCTATCTGTTTATAAGCGATAGAGCAGCTTCCAAATCTTTCAACAGCTTTATCAATAAGACTAGGATCAGTTTTAGATAAGGTGTCACAGCCATTATCTCGATGATGAACATTAATGTACCTCTTTAGCCATTAGACATATGTCATCATCGACCCAAAATCAGATGAAGATGAGGATGATGATGTCTCACGAGCTTCTTCTTTCTCGCCTAGTAGAGCTCTCTGTCAAAGCATACCTTCTATCTCTTTTCTTCCTCTTTTCTTCTCTCTCTCGGGAGTAAGTTGAGGACAATCATAGCCGTAGTGACAAGGTTTGCTGCAAGTATAGCATATATCTCCTCTCGTCTGCTTTTGGACTACTATCTCCCTCGTCTCTGATAGGTGACCTATGACTTCTTGACCGATCCTTCTTTTTATCATTATCTCGAACTCTTTTCATCCCCTGTCTCGGTCTATAATTCCTTCGATCTAATCTGCCTCTTTTGTTTCTTCGTACTTCATCTTCGCCTTTCATATCTTTTCAAGAAAAGAGCCATTTCTTCTTTTATAGACAAATCGGATGCTTTAGAAATCTTTTCGCATTCATCCCGATGAACAAATGCTACTGCTTTTTCCGTATGTAGATGACTCGCCTCATCTTCTTCATCTTCAATGTGAATGTCATATTCCGTAGCTTTAAGATGAGAAAAGAGAGTGTGATGTGATATTGATGACAAATTTTGTGTTGCCTTGAGAATATTGGCTTTCTCTCTCCATCTTTTGCTCAAAGATCTGAGTATCTTGTTGTTAATTTCTTTCTCGGTGTAAGTCTTACCCAAATCGGCTGCTTTGTTCACAAGATTAGTCAATCTCACATCCAGCTTGATCTACAGCCTCACCATCCCTCATTTTGAATGTGTCAAAAGCATGTAGAATGCATCGAAGCTTGTTTTCTTTGACCTCTTCGTATCCTTCACAAATTCCAAAGCAAAGAGTCTCCCACATTTCTTTGACAGTCTTGCATCTTTTAACCTTTTCAATCCAATCCTTAATTAGAGTCTCAATGTTCTCGCCCGAGCTACTTGATCAAGATTATGGACCTTTCTTTCATCATTTGTTAACTCGCAGCTCTTCTTTTCTTGTCTCGGTCCTGGATTCACCGGTGACTCGGCTCCAAGTCATGGTTCCTCCATGATAGAATTTTATAGGTCCCTCTTCTAGAACCTCTTCCATCCTATCATGAATGGCTTTTAGGTGATTCTCCATCCTAAATTTCCAAGAATCATAGTCTTCAATAGAGAATTCAGGAAGATTCCTTGACTTCTTGTTTTTCCCCGATGACATGATGAAACAAAGGAACAAAATACTCCACAAACTAATTAGTAGCACTTTGTTAATAAAAGAAGAAAATGAAGAAAATCAAGATAATTTCGTAATCTTGTTCAAGACCTAAAATCAATATCGTAACAACTTAACACTACTCGATACCACTTGTTGGTCCCCGAATGTTGAGTAGATTTAAAACCTTGAGATAACCTTCTAGAACAAAATCTAGAAAGGGGGTTTGAATAGATTTTGTAGATTTTTCGAATCTCTCAAAATCAATTCAAAATATCGATTTGACACAATGGAAAACAATAGTAAACTCAACTTTTAACAAGATCAAAAGCAAGGTGATATTTAGATTCTAGTTAAGATTCTCAATTTTAATCTCGATTTACAAAATTGTAACTTGAATGTAAATTAAAGAAAGCAAGAAATAACACCAGGATTTATAGTGGTTCGGATTATAACAATCCTACATCCACTCTCCTTCTCCAAACTTTGAAGAAGGGTCTTCACTAGCCGCTTACTTACTTACCGTACAATCTTTACAAATTACAACTCGATCTTCAACTCTTCAACAATCTAATCAACTCTCTGAAATCTAACTCTAAGAATAAGATGTGTTTTTGAAGATGTGAAGTGAAGTGTTCTATAAACACTTAGAAAATATTTGAAATCTCTCTTGACAAATACTTTGTGAAATCAATAAATGAATAGTGTGAAAAATCAAATTTGCATATGTATCTTGAAAATAAAACTCAGACCTATTTATAAGTCTCAAAGACAGCTTAGTTTGTTAGTCGGGTCTTAACAAACCGGAAACCGCTAACAAACTTATTCTTGAAAACCGCTCTTGACCTCGGCCGATTCTTCCTACTCGTCTGCGGTGACTTGGTGAAGACTTGTCTTTCTTATCCTACTCAGCTTGTCTTGACCTCATCTCGAGCTCTTCATGATCGTCTCCCGCAGATGGTTAGATTTGAGCTTGTCTCCAGATGACCTATAAACTCGATCTCCATTAACTTAATCGGCTCTCGACCTGGTCTCGATCAACTTAGCATCAACTGGTCTTAAGCTGTTTATCAACGTTATCTGCTCCTCTCGAATTGTTCATTTTAACTCATCAAAACTCTACTTGGTCTAACACACTCTCTTTAACTTTCGCTAGTGATAGCCCGATCTCGTATCGATTTTTGAGAACACTCTGCAGTGTTTCAGCTAGTCGAACAAGTCCTCAATTCTTGGGAGAGGATATTTGTTCTTGATGGTTGATTGGAGTGAATTGATGCATGTTTTTAGGGCCTATTTTAGTGCAAAAAGTGAGCTAAAGTGTGGTTTTTGTGCCTAAATGTGAAAAGTATCACTCTTTTGTCTAAAACGTATTACTTTGTGAGTTTTTGATGTATTTCGCCCATTTTGCGGGTAAATCCGTGGAAATTTTCCCAAACCGAGAGTACTAGTATTCTTAGAATGAAAAGACGAACGTACGGGACGAAAATGGGGTCGGGCTCAAGCCCTTCTCGATAAAAATTCCCGGTCTCGGGCTGAAATCGAGAGTGCACAGACCTCGACTCGAGGTTCATGCCGGAGGGAAACATTTTCAAAAAGACAGCGAGCTCGACTCGAGGGAGGAGCCTCGAGTCGAGGGATGAGAAAATTGCAGGATCCTCGACTCGAGGCTGAGCCTCGACTCGAGGCGGAGATATTTTGAAGAAACGTGTTAGCGACTCTTAGGCCTCGACTCGAGGGCACGAAGCTCGACTCGAGAGTGCCCAAAACTGAAAAATTCAGTTTTAAAGCCATTGGAAGCCAAAACAGAGCAGAGATTCATTCTAGCAGTTTAGAGCAGTTTCTAGGAGTTTCTTTGGGCGAATTTTGCATTTTGTAGCTTGAATTCACTTGTAATTGCCATAGATTGTTAGAATTAGAATAGATTTTACATTTAGTCCACTAGATTAGTAGTTTGATTGATTGTAATTGAAGTTTGCAGCTGTGATTTGGGAGAATTGAAGTTGGATTGAAGCATTGTAGAAGATTAATCATTCTTATTTTTGCCTATTGGAGTTTAATTGGTGATGTTCTTACCTTTGTTCTCTTTAATTCATTGCTTGTAGTGATTAGATTGTTAATTGCTTTCTTAGATTTTCTACCCATGACTTTTGCTTGTAGCACCATGGGCTAATAGCTTTGTGCTTGGGATAATTGAAATTAGGGATGAAGTGATTGCCTCATGCTATGATTGTTGATAATTGTGATCAATTGAATTAGATTGCTTCCTAATTGTGATTCTTAAGTGTGCTTCATGAAAAATTATTTCTTTTGAGTAATGGTTGATCACCCTAGCAATAGGCGAGAGTTGAGCTAACGTGATTAGGTGTTAATCGGGTTTCAATTTTGCATGATTGTATGAATTGGGGACTTCTACATTGAGAGATGGGAAGAACTAAGGATACTCACATTAGGCATTGTGATATTAATGGATTGATTAATTTCATGATGGTTTATGCTTTCTAATTTGATTGATTTGCATTTGGATACAATCATAGCATGTTAATCATGGATTCCTTGATGGAGATTATCCCTTGCACCCAATTCCCCATTGATTTTAGTATATTTGATCTTGCATTCTAGGTGTTTGATAGATTGTTTGCATAATCTTGCCATTTAATTTCTTGCATTTTGTAGAGATTTAGTCCAAAAACTTGTTGCAACTTTAGCCATTTAGAACTCTTATCCTTGAATTTCGTTTGCATACTTTCTCCCTTGGGTTCGATATTTTGTTGATTGGTCTTAATAACTCTTACCCTATACACTCCAATCAATGGTAAATTGATTTAACCCTCTATAATCGATACACATTCTCGAGTGACCCATCTTTGTACTTCACAAAAAGTGCGGGCGCTCCCCAAGGTGACACGCTTGGGCGGATGTACTTTTATCCACTAATTCTTGCATTTGCTCCTTTAGCTCCTGCAATTTCTTAGGTGTCATTCTATATGGTGACTTTGACACGGGTGTAGCACCGGGTGTTAAGTCGATGGTAAATTCTACTTGGCGGTCAGCGGTAATCCGAGATAACTCTTCGGGAAAAACGTCGGGGTATTCTCTTACGATTCGTACTTCGGCGGGCGAGTTCGTATCCTTTGCCATTGTTGAGATGCTGACTAAGTATCCCTAGTTTCTTTCTCTGCGTAGTAGCTTCGCAGGCTTTCATTGCGGAGGTTATCCTCACTCTGGCTAGGTCATTCCATTAAAGGCGAAATGTCGGCCACTTGTTCTTAAATCTATTTCTCTTCTAAACATCTTATGACGACTTTATCCTTTTTTAACCAATCTATTTCTAGGATTATATCAAAATCTAGGGTAGGGTCCGAAAAGAAAGAATGAAATATATTACAATGCATACGTATGATTCAAATTCAAAGCAAGAGAATCTCAAGTTTAACAACACGGTACTAAGTCAATCATGCATGGGAGCACACGGTAAAACCGGAATATCTTGGCGGTCACAGGCCACGGTTGTTGGGCTCGTCGATGCATGTTAGAGAGGTAATAACTCATATTGTAAACATTAAGATAAAAATATAACAGATAGAATAGAATATCTCACAAAACTACGTGAGACGAACATACATATATAATTGAGATGAGAAAGACAAGTTCTCAAAGTTTAAATGGAGACAAAGAGGCTCCAATGAAAATTTAAAGATCCGAGGCTTTAAAACAAAATAATTTAACTAAAATAGACATTACATATATATGGCAAAGTCAACTACACGAGGGATACAAGGCTGCTATAAAAGGTCCGGTTTCTTTAACAAAAAGGATTCGAATGGTTTAAGGTCGAAACTAGAAAGAAGAAAATTGTGGTAATGTAAAAGAGAAAATAACAAGTGCTCACATGAAAAGATAAAACCAAAATATAAGAAAGCAAGTAAACATGTAGATTTCACGTTCATGCGCAAGTAAAGTCACCAAGGCAGCGTATTTTTCCTTTAGAACATTTTTTTTTCGTAGTTAATTGTTTGAGATTTCATGTTCCTTCTTGGTTGTTATTCATTTGTAAGGGTTTTATTATTCAATCTTGTGGCAAGACATCACATACCTCGAGGCTTGTTTCCGATTTGCATGTTGTAGACAACCTCCCACAAGTAACATTTTGAAAATTTAAGGATTGAAATTTACCTATTTTCTAAGTAAAATTTTGAAATTAAAGGTAAATAATTATTTTGGTCCGAAGGTTTTAACATAGGCTCGATACCACTGTAACGCCCGGAATTCGTAAAGTCGACCTTCGGGTCGACGTCCTAAATCCGAGTCATCACTTAGTGAAACATAAAACTTGAGCCAGAAAATTTCTTTTGAATAAAAATCGATTAAGTTGCAGCGGAAAAATTTCGAAACACTTACTTAGTGAAGAGAAACTCTTTTATTATTAAAGACCATTATTCAGCTTGGAGAAAAACATCTCCGAGGATTACAACTCCCAGAGGAAGAAAATAACATAATTTAACAAAGTATTCATTACAAAAGATCAAGAAGTTACTAAAATGATTTATTTATTAATTAAGAGAGAGTGGGAACCGGTCGTCTACTGCAGCTCCCGGGCCTCATTCTCGCAACCTGAAAAATATATAGTTTGGGGTGTGAGATAAAATCTCGGTGGGTAACCTTTGTATCTTTGTTACCGCAGTTGGACAGAAAACCCGAAATGATTGAATCTTTTATTCTTCTTTCATCTTTAGTTATTCGTTCTGGCATTTAGCCCATTTGTACAAGGTAATCTTCGATTATATGATTTTCATCCTTTAACTCCCGTTTGATTAAGAGATTTATCTTTCTTTGCAACAGCTTAGTATATAAATATAGCACATTTGAGATGGCACGTTAGTACGTCCGATCCCCATAATCACATTGTGGAATGACACGTTAATACGTCCGAGACCCGTAATTCTCCGTCCCAAATGAGGTGGCACTAGTGGCATTTACGCACACAATCCAAACCCTCTACCATCCTTATTGCTCCCATGAGGTGGCACTAGTGGCATTTCTACACACAATCCAAACCCTCTTCCGATCTTATTTCTCCCGTTTATACATATATATATAGGGCTTCACCCTCTGCAGATCAATAGAGATACTAATTCTCGTATATAATATAGGGTTTCACCCTCTGTCATGTAAATAATCAAAGCAAAAGAAACTTGTTCTCATATATTCTTATAGTTAGGAGTTGTGCATTTACATGCTTTTGAGTTGTTTGCGTCTTTCGGGAAAAGCTGTTTATGTTTGATGCGGGAAAAGCTGACAACATCCATATAACATTAACTAGCTATACGAGATAGTGTCACCCACCTGGAAAACTTTTAAGAGAAAGTTTAACTTCTTGATTGCTTAGGCCTATCGTACAAAAGTCTCGATCTTTGGTTTCGACCGTACTCTACCTAGCACAATCCGTCTGTTTAGTTCGACAAAACTTTTGTCCATTAGAAACTTAGGTTCTTGATCTTATTGTGCAAGGCTTTGAATGAAGAAGGGGTACTTTATTTAATCGAAAGCTTCTATGGGTTAAATCCTATGTCTAACGGCTTTGTTAGTGTACTACGCTTTGTGGGTCCCGAATTTGGGACTTTCGGTTCCGTTCATTTTCGAGAAAAACATGTAAGACACTCAGGTATATGTATTCATAAAGTATTATGTATAACATTTGATATTTAAAACATGTACTTCATTAAAAGTTTTGGCCATTTAATTTATCAAGTATTAACAATCTAAGAAACAATACCTATAACCGCATAAACAAAATAAAATGTATAGACTCGTTGGAAAATTATGAAATTTTAGTATGTTATACATCTTTCAGTGTAGAACAAAGTTTATTAAGGGTCCGAGTTCATTTGAGTTACGAAACTATAGCAGCTTTTGAAATAAGGACTCTAAATTTCTGCTTTGGCAAAATAGTGATCTTAAATTTATAAAATCCATAACTCTCTATAGAAATATCCAAAAATTATGAAATTAAAACATGTGATGTATTACTCTAGTATGAACATTTAATCTATCGTTTGGCTTGGTTCTTGGACATGTCTTACGAGAAAATTCATAACTTATTGGATGCTTGTTTAAAAATCACCAAACTTTAGAATCTTTTTAAAAACAGGTTGTAGGAAATTCATGAATTTTTCCATAATTTATACGTTAGTCTAACTGGAAAAATAAATTCGTGCAACACAGAATAACCCTATGCATTGAACATCGACCAGGTACTCAGAAAAACATTTTATCTCATAAAGTACTAAACGAAATATTATGATTTTGGACTATGATTTACAACACATCAAGGGAAACATCCCAGATTTTTCCTAGAATTTTATAACTATTAGAAAGGGGAGAAATAAAAGAAATGAGTCACTGCTCCCAGTTTCGGATTACTTCCGACACATAATCTTTCACGATTTTATTCTCAGTCTACAAAACTCCAGTGACCACGAAATTTTAGTATGTTATTATACACTTCAAATTCTACATCTAGGAATTTTTACATGATTTTTAAACCGGTGGAAAGGGTCCGAATAAATTTTACAAAAATGTGTCAGTGGTTAGGCATGATTTTTGCAGTTTTATGTTTTAAGCATAACTTCACCATTTTGACTCCAAACACTAAAATTCCAACTCAAGCACTCCATATAAGATCATATTATGTAAAAAGGAGTTCTTAGGGCCTCATATAATATTTTCCCTAAATTTCTAAGCTAAGAGGAAGCATAAGACTTAAGGGGGTGGGGGTGTGTTTTAGGGACTTACCCTTGAAGAATTTCTTCCTTTTCTTGAGAGCCCCAAAGCTTTTTTTTTTTTTTTTTTTTTTTTTTGTGTAGAAGATGAAGAGGGGCAGCCATTCTATTTATAGAGGAGAAGGGGGAGGGCATGGCTGAATAGGGTGGTGGGGAGGGAAATAAGGAAAAATAGGCTTAAGGAGTACACCTATCCTAGGATTTTTAGAAGATATTTTGGTTAAAGGTACAAGCTAGGCTTACTACTCCCACTTACCCTCACATGGCCGGCTGTTTTGGGATTTTGGGCTGTCCTTTTGGCAGCCCATTCTTAAAAAGCAGTATTGTGATCTCAACGTTGAATTTTTGGTATTTTTCGGTTCGAGTTTCGACTCCGAAATGTAATAAATGCGCGATGGGAAAACAAACATTTTTCTTAGGGTTTTCTTGAGTGTTTCCCACCTTTAAAGGACTATTGGTAATTAATCATTATTAATAAAATTCGGATTACGGATACAAATTTGAAAAGGATTTTGAATCGTAACCGCTCGTCAAGAGAAGAAAAAAATTAGAAAACCACACATAAAATTAAATTAGAATAAAATAATCTCTAAAGTTAGAAAATTAATTATAAAATCCTATAATTGGATTTGGGTTATTACAAGCTTATGAGATGATGCTCAATCTCAAAGAACTCTTCGACACCGTAGTCGAGCCGCTGTGCAAGAGGCCATGAGAAACTTAATGACGACTACCATGACCGAGGGGACACCCGTAAGGGATCATATCCTCAAGATGATGGCTCATTTGAATGAGATGGAAGTCCTAGGAGCTGAAATCGATGGGGAAACCCAGGTCGATATCATTCTCCGATCATTGCCTAAGAGTTTTGAGCAGTTCCTTTGAACTACAACATGAACAAAAGGTTGTATTCGTTGGCGGAACTTCCACGTAACTCCAAGCGGCAGAAGGGATACTTCATCAAGCTTCTCGAGCTTATATTGCTTAAAATGTTTCTACATCTAAGCCAAAAGGCAAGGTGATGAAGAAAAAGAAACGAGATGGTTTGGCAAAGAAAGTAGGTGAACCAAAGAAAATTGGTCCACAAAATGGCGTGAAGAAGCCAAAGGGTAAATGCTTTTTATGCAAGCAGCCAGGACATTGGAAGGTAGATTGTCCCCGTAAAAAGGAAAAAGAAGGTATATCTTATTCACTAACTATTGAAACATGTTTAGCGGTGTTATCTACCGCATTTGGTGTGTAGATACGGGAGCCATCGATCATGTCTGCAATTCTTTGCAGGGGTTCCAGAAACCAGGCTACTTAGTGAGGGAGAGATTACCATCTACATGGGCGACGCTACAAAAGTAGTAGTCTGTTGCGGTGGGAGATGTTTATTTATCGTTTGATAGGAATAAGACTTTGGTTTTGAGAAATTGTCTTTACGTACCTTGTTTTAGAAAGAACTTGATTTCAGTTTCTAAGTTATTTTTAGATGGATATTTTGTTTCTTTTGATAGCAAAGTGGTTGTCAAGAAAAATAGTGATATTATACATTCAGTACGTTAATTGGCAATTTATATACTCTTAATCCAATAACTCCTACGAAGCAACAAATGGAAATTAATAGTACATCTTCTAACTCAAATAAGAGAAAAGAACCTTCAAAATGAACCAAACATATCTTTGGCATCTAAGATTAGGTCACATTAACTTGAGTAGGATTCAAAAGTTGATAGCCGATGGACCTTTGAGTTCATTGGAAGTGGAAAACTATCCGACTGCGAGTCCTACTTGGAAGGAAAATGACCAAAAGGGCCTTTTAAAGCCAAGGGGTATAGAGCCAAAGAAGTGTTGGAATTGGTTCATTCGATTTATGTGGTCCTATGTCTACTCAAGCAAGGGGTGGTTTCGAATATTTTATCTCTTTTATAGATGATTATTCGAGATATGGATATATTTATTTGATGCGCCGTAAGACTCGAGTGCTTTGATAAATTCAAAGAGTACAAGGCTGATGTGGAGAAGCATCATGGTAAATATATCAAAACACTACGATCCGATCGTGGTGGAGAGTACCTCTTAGGAGAGTTTAGGAATTACTTATCCGAAGCCGTGATTCAATCCCAATTGTTCCAGACTGGTACACCCCAAAAGAATGGTGTGGCGGAACGAAGGAATAGGACTCTCTTGGAAATGGTTAGATCGATGATGAGCTATTCGAAATTACCGAGTTCATTTTGGGGTATGCCCTGAAACGGCAAAGTGTATATTCTCGAACTTGGTACGTTCTAAGATAGTCTCTTCTACTCCCAGAATTGTGGAATGGGCGTAAGCCTAGTCTGAAACACATTCGGATTTGGGGTACTCCGGCACATGTCTTTGAAGGGAGATCTTGATAAGTTGGAATCTCGGCGAAGTTCGGCTGTTTGTGGGCTATCCTAGAGGAACGAAAGGTGGTTTGTTTTATAGTCCTAAAGATCATAGGGTAATTGTTAGCACAAATGCCCGATTTTTAGAAGAGGACTATGTAATGGACCACAAGCCCATGAGTAAAATAATTTTAGAAGAAATAAGGGGAGAAACTTCTATCTTAGTACCAGCAGTACAAGATGAGATACCACAGGGTCAGCACCATCTGTTACTAATGATACACTATTACCACAAGTGCCTCGTCGTAATGGGAGGGTTGTTAGATAACCCGATAGATTCATGTTTTTGGGAGAGTCTTGAGACTTAGTACCAGTGAACACGAATCTGATCCTTAGAGCTATGACGAAGCACTCCAAGATAAAGATGCGAGAATCTTGGAAAAAGGACATGAAATTTGAATTAGAATCTATGGATTCTAATCAAGTCCTGGGCTAGTAGAACCACCAAATGGTGTAAAAGTCATTGGTTGTAAGTGGGTCTACAAAAGAAAAAGAGGATCGATGGGAAAGTAGAAACTTTCAAAGCAAGGCTTGTTGCGAAGGTACACTCAAAAAGAAGGAATCGATTATGAGGAAACCTTTTCACCAGAGCCATGCTTAAGTGTATCCAGATTCTTTTGTCTATTGCTGCTCATATGAATTATGAGGTTTGGCAAATGGATGTCAAGACAGCGTTCCTTAACGGAAGTCTTGAAGAAAACATCTATATGAAGCAACTAGAAGGATTTATTGCAAAGGGCAAAGAGCATCTTGTATGTAAGCTTAATCGGTCCATTTATGGATTGAAACAAGCTTCGAGATCTTGGAACATCCGTTTTGATGAGGTGACCCGGTCTTATGGATTCATTCAATGTCCGGATGAGTCTTGTGTATACAAGAAGAGTGAAGGAAACGTGGTGGGTTTTCTTGTACTATACGTAGATGACATCTTGCTCATTGGCAACAATGTCAAGGTGTTGTCGACGTAAATGTATGGTTGTTCAAGCGATTTGATATGAAGGACTTGGGAGAAGTTGGACATATTCTTTGGATCAAAGTTATAAGAGATCGCAAGAAAAGAATGTTATGCTTATCTCAAGCTTCATACATTGATACTATCTTAGCTCGTTTTAGCATGCAAAACTCCAAGAAAGGTTTTCTACCTTTTCGAAATGGAGTACCTTTATCTAAGGAGATGTGTCCTAAGACACCAAAGGAGATAGAGGACATGAAGGCAGCTTCCTTATGCTTCGGCCGTAGGGAAGCCTAATGAATGCAATGCTATGTACGAGGCCACATATCTGTTTTGACGTGGGCATGGTTAGCAGATAACAAAGTAACCCAGACAAGGACATTGGGTGCGGTAAAGCATATTTTAAAGTACTGAAAGGACTAGAAATTATATGCTGATTTACCAAGCGTATAATTTACTTCCCGAGGGTTACAAGGATTCCGATTTCCATCGGATAGGGACAACAGTAAATCTACCTCGGGTTATGTGTTTACCTTGGGAGGTGGAGCCATAGTATGGAGGAGTGTTAGCTGAAAATGCGTTTCGGACTCCACCATGGAAGCTGAGTATGTGGCAGCCTCCGAGGCGGCCAAAGAAGGCTGTATGGCTCAAAACTTCCTAATTGACTTAGAAGTGACTCCTAGTTTGCCTAAAGCTATCACAATTTATTGTGATAACAAATGGTGCAAATGCAAGCAAACACGAAGGAACCACGAGCCCACAAAGCAAGCAAAAATATTGAGCCCAAGTACCACCGATACGAGACATCGTAAAAAGAGGAGAAGTTGTTGTCGCCAAAATTGCATCAGCAGATAACCCTAGCGCATCCTTTCACAAAGGCTCTTCCAGCGAAAGCTTTCGATGGACATGTTGAAGGGATGGGAATCAGATGTATGGCAACAATTATGGAAGCATAGTCTTTTAGTATAAGTGGGAGATTGTTAGGATGTATACTATAAGCCTAGTTTTTGTATGAACATCTTTTGATATGAGATTCTTTATGATCAAAATACTTGCTTTTTATGATTGTTACATATATCATTGTTTTTGTTCACATCAATCTATATTGTAGATAACATGGTGTGTGGTGTCACACGTAAGATCATGCTATCGTTCCTTATAGATTATAAATAAGAGCTCACAACAAGATGAATTTGGACAAACCATTGGAACTTGTGGTGTAATTTGGTATTAGTCTATCTTGACTATAAAATTGCACTAGTACATTTTGTATGTATTGAGCAGACCATCCGAGGTTGTTCAATTTGTACCGACTATATAAAAGAACAAGACCTCTCGTTATTATAGATGTATGTCTTCTTAATCCCTATATAATAACGGGCATGTGTACTCGGTGTATGTTTCTTTGATTTACCAATGAGTGAGATTTATTAAATCAATAGGCTCGGTGAATTGGGAGATAGCACTATTTATATGGTGTGTTGTTGATTATAGAAGGAATCTGTGTCCTAATTATTTAGGTTGATGATGTCCCCTTAAGGAGCTCATAAAGATTATCATGTAAACCCGCAGTTGATTTAATCGACATGATAATAAAGATGAGTGGTACTACTCTTGGAATTAGATGTAAATTAATTAAGTTGTCAAGAATTTATTTAATTTATGGACATTCGATATCTTAAACACGGGAAATAAACGTACACATAATAAAGGAGCTCATATTATAGTATGGGATTAGGACGGTAATTCAATTATAACTCTTTAGTGGACCGAGTTATAATTGATGGACTTAAGTAGAGTGTTCGGATAGAACACAGTAACATTTAGGCCCATCGGAGGCCCAACCCTAATTCCTCCTTAGGGTCCCTGTTGTAGCCTATAAATAAACCATATATCGAGCCTCCGAGACGTGTGAAAAAAACGTGAGATCGTGAGAGAGGTAGATTCTGATTCCTTGGAGGTTCGTCGACCACTCGACATCCAAGGTGTTGGTCCCTGACGAGATGTGCAAGGAGGTGGAAAGTCTAGAAGGGGGTTGAATAGACTTTACCACACTCAAAACTTTTTACAATTTTTCGTGAGTGAGTGTGAGGTTAGAAGACTTTAAAGTCTTCTCGCAGCAAGGTACTCGAGTGTGCTAAGTGAGATCGGCGAGACTTCGGAAACTCAAGTCTTCGATGGTGCGGAAGCTAATCTCGTGTGTATTTGAAAAACCCTTTTAAAGAAAACCTTTGAGAAGAATACTTAGCAAGATTAATGCAGGTTTATAAAAACGATGATGAATGAGCGCTTATAATTATGAATGCGTAAAGTCAGAAGGCACAGTAGATTTTTATAGTGGTTCGATATAACGATCCTACGTCCACTCTCCCCGATTCCACAGGGCCTTACTATCCACCAAACTCGGTCTTATCTCCTCTAATCTCCTTGAGGATTCGACCACGGGAAGTTTAACAAGTTCCCGCCCTTGGTACAATCGATTCGATCTTTGAGTGTTTAACTCTTAGATCTAAAACAATCAACCTTTTCTCGTACTGAGATAATGAAAGGTGATTTACACTTCCTTGACCAAAAATAAATCTCTTAGAAAATTCAACGTGTTCGATCAATTTCTCGTATGAAGAGTTAAGCGTGAATTACAATGAGTGAAGGAGTTGTTCTTGATGTTTCTCGCGCGTGTGTCACTTTTTAAAAATCCTTCACTTCAGTTTTTATGATTCTCAATTTGACTAGCCGTTAGGCTAATGTGTCAATCAGATCTTCAAAGAAATGGTAAGTGATCGTTGGAAGATTTGTTTGACTTTGGATAATTGATTTTCTGATACCAATCAATTATGTCGTGATTGATCTTGATTGATAATCAAATCTTCACTTGACTGACTTCGAGTATCTTAGAGTTATCTTTCGACTTTTGTTATCCCCGATGAATTTCTTGAAGTCAACTCTAGCAACTTTCAACCTTGCTCTAGCACATCTAAAGCTTGTCAGTAGCATGGTTTCCAACCTTGCTATCTTCACTTGAACCTTTCTTGTCAATGCTTCTTTTTGCGTAACCCTTATCATCTCTTCTTGATCTTCATGACGCCCTTCTAAATGACTTTGAACGAAATCTCTCTTAGATCTTTAAGTCTTCTTATCGGTAGCCTTTAGTTCTCAACCAATCGATACAAAAGGTTAAGCCTAGCAAGTTTAATCAGTACTAAGACATAAACCCTATCTAGATCATCACCGACTAACAGTTCAGCTGGTCCTATTACACATAGGTTTTAAGAACATCATCAAAACATACAAATTCAAATCCTAACACAAGGGAAAGGGATAGGAATACGATCAAGATCGTAAGGTTCGTGGCTCATCATAGACCCGCACTCGACCTTAGAATCGGGTTCGACTTCACCTATTAAGGTGAAGAGGTATGATTTATTTCCGCTGCGTTTTATGCATATGATCCCGAATTAGATAATCACATAGAGTCGGTGATCCGGTGGTTCCAATATGATCATCATGAAAATCACAACAATTAAGCAATAGAAAATAGAAAAGAGGAAGAACATCACCAATTTTGCCAAATCAAGAATGAATTGAATGCTTGATCTCCACAAATGTAAACTTCTTCTTCAATGGATTTACAGCTCAAGTGACTAATCTAATGGATTATATGCTAATCTAATCAACAATCAATGAAATTCTCACTATATCTATGAATTTAATGATCTAAAAAAGAGAATTTGGCTTGAAACTAGAAAATTTCCCAAAAAGTGTAAAGTATTGATAAAATGCCACAATGAAATTCCAAATTCAAATCACAAAATTGGCCATAACTAATCACACCCATGCATCAATTAACACAAGGACGAGAATTTAAAGGCCAAGGGAAGGGAAATTCATACCTTTCTTTAAAAGATTCGGACTTGGGAGTAATTTAGGGCACCCACACACTTCTTACTCAAAAATCCCCAAAATCTTTCTCAAAAACCCTCAAAGTTTGAATCTTTATGGATGAATGGATGATGGATGGATTAATTATAAGAGTGATGGTGAAATTAGTGTAAAGTTTGGTGAAATGCAGAGGAATTTCGAAAGGGGAAGAAAGTTAGGGCTTGCGAAATTCGAATTAGGAAGCTGGGGGCTGACGTGATTTTAAAAATAACCCCAGCCTCGAGTCGTGCTTCACGCCCGACTCGAGGTTGTCCGAAATACGCGCCTCGACTCGAGGTCCAGCCCTCGAGTCGTACTTGCCGCTTTGAATCTTGCCTCGACTCGAGGCTCAGCAGCTCGAGTCGAGCTTGATGACTTTTTCGAAAATTTCACTAAGTCCAAATCCCTCGTGTCGAGGTCCATGCACCTCGACCTATGGTCGAGTCCAGGCTATTTTACAAAATATTGGACCCGGCTCGACCCCGAAACACCCAAAATCGACTCTAACGACCCCAACGAACCCCAATATGCATATACTAACCTTTTTGTCCTCGATTTAAGCCCCGTCGCTCATTCGATCGAGGAAACCGGGGTCTCTTCCTTTTTGCCTAAATTCACCAATTTTTATGCACTTTTCCTTCTTGCTTTTGCATTTTCTTGCAATTCCCACACTCCACAATCCAATCTATCAAGTTTACCTACAATTGAGCACAAGACACCATTAAATTCTTACCAAGACGAGATGCAAGTAAACATTTAAGAGCAATCATCACCCCCAAACTTAAATTTTAGCATAAAATTCAAAGTTTGGCGAAAGAGTGATTCAATGACATGCAACTCCCAAAGGTATCAAATAAGCTCACTCATTCCAATCATCCAATAATAATATACATCACAATCACCTAAGCATCATCAATTAAACTCCAAGCAATTTCTCCAACATAACACAAACCAAAACAAAAATACACGAAGCACACACAAACACCTAAAAGCAACAAAAGGAATGGTTGCCTCCCATCAAGCGCTAGGTTTAACGTCATATGCCGGATGGAACTCGAGGAGTTCATACTTCCCTTTTAATGAGGACGTTCGGCACCTCCTTGTGCCTCACTAGAGTTTTCTTTGCAAAGAGACAACATCCCCACTTATCTTCTAGAAGAAGCTTCCCTCCTTCTTTGATCTCTTTCACAATCAAGACTTCTTTTAGTCTTTCTACGCCAAGCAACCTACTCCAATTGGACTCACTCCACACCACTTGATCACCAACCACAAAGCTAACTTCTTTCTTCTCAAGTGGCACCTTTCTTTCTTCTAACACCCCCAAACTAGAGTCTTGCTCAAGTTGGGTCAACTTCTTCGCCCCTTCTTTATTCTTTCCATCTCCTGATCAAGCAAAGGTGCAATAATAGCCTTTTCCTCCCTAAGATCATCAAGAGAAATACAAGACTTATTAGAAATCATATTACAAGAAGGAATAAGATGATAATTAATTAAAGAATAAGAAGAGTTAGAATCCTCCCTATCCTTTGAAGAGCACAAATTAATGATCTCTTTATAACCACATTCCTTCTTCTCCAAAGCACTTGGAGTATCTTCTTCTAATGGAGCTCTAGAAAATGTCACCTCTTCTCCATTAAAGCTCAATTTTAGCTCTCTTTATTCCACATTAATCATAGCTCTCCCGGTAGCAAGGAAAGGTCTACCAAGTATGATAGGCGCCTCAAGCTCTTCCTTCATATCTAGCACTACAAAATCCACCGAGAAGATAAACTTGCCAACTCCCACTAACAATTCTTCAATAATTCCATAAGGATGAGCAAAAGATTGATCCGTCAATTGTAGATTAATAGTGGTGGGAATCACCTCTCCTAACTCCAACTTTTTAATATGGATAAAGGCATCACATTGATAGTAGCTCCCAAATCACATAAGCCTTGCACTTTCCCATTCTCACCAATTTCACAAGGGATCACAAAACTCCCGGATCCTTAAGCTTTTGAGGAAGGTGTCTCTCAAGAATTTCCATGCATTCTTCCACCAACTTGATTGCTCCTTTCTCATCCCATTTTCTCTTCTTTGACATTATCTCCTTCAAAAATTTCTTGTAATGGGAAAATTGCTCAAGGGCATCTAGAAGTGGAATGTCAACATGCAAGCTTTTAAACACCTCAAAGAACTTACCAAATTCCTCATCTAGCTTCTTCTTCACAAGTCTTTGTGGATAGGAAACCGGAATGGGAGTCATTGGCACTCACCATGCATCTTTGGGATTCTCTTCTTTCTTTTCCTCTTCCTTTGCTTTAACCTTGTCATCACTCTCTTTCTCAACCTCCACACTCTCTTCAATAACCTCTTTTGTCTCAACCTCCTTCTCAACTCTTTCAACTTCCTTGGGCATTTTAGGGCCTTCATATCTAGCACCACTCCTTAATTGTATAGCACTACAAAAATCTCTTGGATTAGTCTCGGTGGTAGACGGATATTTACCCTTATTTTGCAAGTGATCCACCGTAGATGAGAGTTTTCCAACCGCCAATTGCCCCACTTGGTGCTCAATAGTCTTGAATCTAGAGTCCATTTGCTTTTCAATATCATCCAATCTAGAATCATTGGAATCTAACCTCTTCACAATCATCCCAAGTAGCTCCTCCGTAGTTGCTTTCCCTCATTATTTGGAACTTTTAAACCGGAGCAAAATCGAGGAAATTGAACGACGGCTCTCGGATTAGCATTAGAGAAATTTTCATGTCTCCGTGATTGGAGTGAATTGATGCATGATTTGAGGGGTATTTTAGTGCAAAAAGTGATCAAAAGTGTTAGAGTTTGTGCCTAAATGTGTAGAGTATCACTTATTTGCCTAAAAAGTATTATTTGATGAATATTTGATGTTTTTCGTCCGTTTTACAAGTACATCGGTGGAATTTGGCCAAACCGAGAGTACCAAAGCATTCTTAGGATGAAGAGACGATTGAGACGGATGAAAACGGGGTCGAGGCGGAGCCCGGGTCGAGAAAATTCTTCGGACTCGACCTCTAGTCGAGGTCCAGGGCCTCACCCGAGGGTGAGGGCAAAAGGATAAAATTCGAAATTTGGAAGAGGCCTCGACTCGAGGGCTGAGCCTCGAGTCGAGGGATGGGCAAAATGCGGCAAACTCGAGTCGAGGGCTGAGCCTCGACTCGAGGGAGAAGATTTTCTGAAATTCATCTATTTAAGGGGGAAACAGAGCATAACTCAACAACAATTCCATAGAGTAGTTACCAGCAGTTTGGGGCGATTTCTTAGGCCCCAAGCCAATTTCCCTTTGTAGGTAGAGTAGATTGGTAGAATTAGATAGAATTTCAATTGTTGTTGATTAGATTAGCTTTAGATTAGCATTTGATCTAGTGTTTACTCAATTCAAGCTTGTATTTCATTTGGAGAAGAAGTGTATTGAAGACTCAAGCATTCCTATTTTTGTTGATTTTTAAAGTCAATTGGTGATGTTCTTCCTCTCTTGCCTTTTTAATTCCTTTATTGTTGTTATTAGATTGTTGTTTGCATAATTAGATTTTCTTCCCATGGATTTTGCTCTTGGCACCATGGGCTAACTCTCTTGTGCTTGGGTTAATTGAAATTGGGGATGATTTAATTGCCTATGCTTTGATTGTTGATCAATTGAGTTAGATTGCTTCCTAATTCTGATTCTGAAATTGTGCTTCATTCAAAATTATCTCTTTAGATTAATGTTTGATCACCCTAGCAATAGGCGCGAGTTGAGCTAACGTGATCCGGGATTAATCGGGTTATAATTGTGTATGAATGTATGGATTGAGTGCTTCTCAATTGAGAGATTAGAAGTACTAAGGATACTCACATTAGGCATTGTGTTATTAATGGAGTGATTAATTTCATGATGGTTTTATGCTTTCTATCTTAGTTGATTTGCAATTTGATACAATCATAGCTTGCCTGATCATTGATTCCTTGATGGATGTTAGCCCTAGCACCCAAATCCCCCATTTATTGTTGTGTTTGTGCTTTCCTTCTAAGTGTTCGATCATTTGCCTCTTTGCTTTGTTTGAGTTTATTTCTTGCATTTTGTTGTATTTTTATTTCCAAACCCGCTTTGCAATAATAGTCATCGATAACTTGTATTCCTTGTTGGTCCCGATTAGTTGAGTTGATTATGAAGCTTTGAGTTAACCTTCTAGGACAAAATCTAGAAGGGGGTTGAATAGATTTTGTAGATTTTTCAAATCTTTCAAAACTAATTCAAAGTACCGGATGTACACAAATAAAATTCAAGATTATACTCAACTTTTAATAAGATCAAAAGCACACCGATATTCAGATTTTAACTTAGATTCTCAAATTAATCTTTGAACGATAAAATGTAATTTGATCGGATAAGTAAATGAAAGCAAAAGAACACTGAATTTATAGTGGTTCGGATTATAACAATCCTACATCCACTCTCCTTCTCCAACTTGAAGAAGGGTCTCCACTATCTCGCTTACTTACTTACTTTACAATCTTTACAACTTACAACTTACAACTTGATCATCAACTCTTCAAAAATGCTAATCAAACTTCAAATCTAACTCTAAAAATAAGAAGTGTACTTGAAGATGTGCAATGAAGTGTTCTATAAACACTTAGAAAATTCTATGAAGAAACCTTGTGATTTGAAAACTTGTGATTTGAGAGAAATAAATTCTCGGAAACTAACTTATAAATTCTCGTATATCGTGTGAAGTGTGTTAAGTAAAAGTATGTGAAAAGAAGTGCCTAGACCTATTTATAAGTCTCAGAAGATGTTAGTTTGTTAGTCAATTCTAACAAACTAAAAGCTGCTTTAACAAACTTAATCTTGAAAGCTGCTCTAGACCTCACTGTCTTTGCTCTACTCGTCTGCAGGTGACTTGGTGAAGATTCGCCTTTCTTATTCTACTCGGCTTGCCTTAACCTCGTCTCGAGCTCTTCATGTTCGTCTCCGCAGATGACTAGACTCAAGCTTGTCTCCGCATGAATTGTACTCTTCCGGACCTCACCGACTAGATTGATTCTCGACCCCGTCTCGATCGCCTTTAGCTTACGATCTCAATCTCACTGTTCTTCAGTCGTCGATCAATCGAGCTGCTTCTTTTAACTCATCAAAACGTCTTGATCCAACAATTTCTCCCTTTTTGATGAAGTTAAAACCTATAAGGAAGAAACACACTCACATTTGAAGTTAGTACTAGAATTAGTTAAGATAATCGATAGGTATATCGAGCACTTATTCTCATTACAACGCATTCATTCACATTCAAACACATAAGAAAAATTAAGTCCTTTTAGACTCTTTTAGAAATATTTTAAAAATTGAGTCTTAAGACTTAGATAAATTTTTAGGAAAAAGTTTTCAAGTCTCGAGAGATAAAATTCTCGGATGATTTATACTTAGAAAAATTTTAAGTTTTTCTTAAAACAGAAAGAAAACTTTAAAAAAATAAGACAAGTAATTCACATAATTCCCGGCAACGGCGCCATTTGATTGGAGTGTATAGGGTAAGAGTTATTAAGACCAATCAACAAAATATCGAACCCAAGGGAAAAAGTATGCACATGAGGTCCTAGAAATACAAGTTATTAGTGACTAGAGTTGCAACAATGGTTTGGAACAAAAACGACAAATCACTAGCAAGAATACAATTAAACAACAAGCAAGCAATAGATCGAACACTTAGAATGCGATAACAACAACAACAATAAATGGTGGGATAGAGGTGCTAGGATTAACATCCATCAATGAATCATCAATCAACAAGCTACAATTGAATCAAATTGCAAATCAACTAAGATAGAAAGCATAAACCATCATGAAATTAATCACTCCATTAAAATCACAATGCCTAATGTGAGTATCCTTAGTCTTTCCCATCTCTCAATGTGGAAATCCCCAATTCATACAATTATGCAAAATTGAATCCCGATCAACACCTAATCACGTTAGCTCAACTCTCGCCTATTGCTAGGGTGATCAACCATTAATCAAAAGAAACAATTTTACACAAAGCACAATTAAGAATCACAATTAGGTAGAAAACTAATGTGAGTATCCTTAGTGCAACTAATCTCTCGATTCGAAGCACCCAATCCACACATTCATACACAATTATCACCCGATTAATACCGGATCACGTTAGCGCAACTCTCGCCTATAGCTAGGGTGATCAAACACTAATCTAAAGAGATAATTATGCATGAAGCACAAATGAGAATCACAATTAATAAGCAATCTACTCAATTGATCTCCAATCATCAACAATTATAGCATCATCAATCAATTCATCATCAATTTCAATTAACCCAAGCACAAGAGAGATTTAGCCCATGGTACCACAAACAATACCAATGGGAAGAAGATAGAATGAATCAAACACAAAGCAAATCACAACAATTAAGAAATTAAAGAGATAAGAGAGGAAAAACATCACCAAATGATCTTCAATTAACAAAAATAGGAATGCTTCGAGTCTTCAACACCAATCTCCAAATGAAATACAAGCTTGAATTGAATGAATTACAATGATCTAAAGTTAATCTATGGCTAATCTACCAACATCAATTGAAATCTAATCCTAAATCTAACTTCTAATCTAATCTAAGAAGGAAATTGGCTTGGGGCCCGAGAAATTGCCCCAAAACCGCTACTAACCGCTACTATGAAGTCTTCTTTCTTCTCTCTCTCGAATCGCCCGCTTAAATACAAAATTTTGGAAAAACCTTCCTCGAGTCGAGGGACAGGCCTCGACTCGAGGATCATGTCTCGAGTCGAGGCTCATGCCATTTTCTGAATTTGGTCCTTTCTACACATCCTCGACTCGAGGCTCTTGTCCCTCACTGCAGCCTCGAGTCCAGTGGCACTTTTTTTCACACGGGGCTTCGGCCCGACCCCCATTTTTGTCCCGGATGTCCGTCTCTTCATTCTAAGCCTAATGGTACTCTCGGTTTGGCAAAAATCCACCGAATTACCTGCAAAATGGACGAAAAACATCAAAATCTCACAAATAATACTTTTTAAGCACAAGAGTGATACTTTTCACATTTAAGCACAAAAATCAACACCTTAGCTCACTTTTTGCACTAAAATAGGCCCTAAAAACATGCATCAATTCACTCCAATCAGTTTCTCGGGTAATCCCTTAACAAGGTTCTTTTTAGCCACTTACTAAGGGTCTTGAAATTCATATGACTAAGTCTCTTGTGCCATAGCCAGCTGAGATCTTCTCCACCCTTAGCCATCGAGACAAGTATCTTTGGGACAACTATTAAAGTTGGCCACATAGACATTACCATGTCTCAAGCCGCTTAAAAGTACCTTATCTAAGGAATTATCTAAGATATCACATTTATCCTTAGAAAATTTGACAAGAAAACCTTTATCACAAAGTTGGGAAATAGATAGCGATTATGTTTCAAACCTTCAACAAAATATACCTCGAGATACCCGAATATCCTTGATAATCGCAGTACCTACACCTTTAGTCGACCACAATTATTGTCTCCAAATAATACTCTTGGACCATCAATGCTTTGGAAATTTGATAACGACCTCTTGTTATGGGTCATGTGTTGTGAACAACCACTATCAATGTACCATATTGAAGCGAAGATCTCTTCCTTGAGTGATGATCCCCGTGAATCCCGAAAAACAAATCGGTTATAAGGTACCCTAGTGATCTTGGGTCCTTGAAGGTCAAGTATCACTTTAGGTAACCAAATAAAAATCTCATCTCTAAACAATAAATCAGACTTGGTCTTTCTACCAAATCTGTCTACAATTGTATCACTTTTGAATGATAACTTGTTGTATTCAGATTTAGTAATTTTCCCAAACTTAGGAAATATGGAATAACATCTCGCTTCTTTCATCAAAAGGAAGAGTTTCTTCTTATTTTGGTTCTTGGATTTCTCCTAGTCTCGATAAGGAGTCCTCACTGAATTTTTGTTTTCAAGCGGAGATGCGATCCTTACTTGACTAATTGGTTTCCAAGGACCAATTTTGACCTCTTTTGATTAATCGGATGCTTTCACAAATTTCCTAGGTTTCGTACATCCGATTTATTATTTCTCATAACCAAGACCTGCTTTGTCATGGGATTTTTGAGATGTATTAAAGATGTGATCTATTGCCGACTTGTGAATTATTAAGTTGACTAATTTTGAAGACTAGCTTCTCATTGTCTTTCTTAATTAATTCATTTTCAGACAGATTACTTCAAATTTGTCTTTTAAAGTTTTCAATTCATTTTCTAATCTTTCACTAAAATTTGGTGATGTACTAGCCTCACTGGGAAAACATTCCCCCTTGAATGTTTCCTCGCTTCGAATAGTTCATCACCTGCTTCCTTTAATTAGAACTTGAATTTGATCCTTTAAAGCCAAATTTTCTGTCTCTAGCTGTTTATAAGCAGCCCGAGATGTCTTTAAATCTCTCAATAATTCATGAATAACAGCTTGATCATGATCGATGCAGATCGATAGGAATCATTATCGACGATGAATAATAAATTACCTCTTTAGCCATGAGACAGATTTTATCATCTCGATCCGAAATCGATGAGGATGATGATGATGATGATTTCTTTGGCTCCTTTTCTTCAGCCAATGAGCTCTTTGATCTCGCAAATCTCCTGTCTCTCTTTTTCCTTTTCTCTTCCCTTTCTTTAGGAGTCGATTGAGGACAATCATAGCTGAAGTGTCCTGGCTTGTTGCATGTGTAGCAAGTATCACTCCCTGTCTCGATCTAGGGCTGGAAGGATTTCTTCCGACAGTGATCTGTATCTTCTTGTCCGGCTCCCGCTTTTGTCATCATCTCGTAGACTCATCTTCCTTTCTTCCTGATCTGGATCTTGATCTATCCTTACCTGCAAATCTCAATTTATTTCGTTTATACTTCATTCTTAATCTATCATACCTTTTGGTGAGCAGAGCCATCTGCTCCTTCAAAGATAGGTCACTCCCTACAGACTCGTTAACATCTTGTCTTCTTCTTTGACAAAGGCAACAGACTTGGATGAGGTGCTTAACTCCATCTCATCCTCCTCATCTTCTATTTGAATATCATATTCTAGAGCTTTAAGATGAGAGAACAAAGTATGGTGAGTAATAGAAGATAAATCTTGAGTAGCTTTAAGGATATTGGATTTCTCCCTCCATCCTTTGGTTAATGATCTCGTAATCTTGTTATTAATCTCCTTCTCTGTATAATTCTTTCCAAGGTCAGTTGCTTTGTTGAGGAGATTAGTCAACCTTACATCTAACTGATCCACGTACTCATTTTCCTTCATTTTGAATGTATCAAATGCATGCAAGACTGATGCAGCTTGTTCTCTTTTACTTGTTCGGATCCTTCACAGACATTTGCTAGAGACTGCCACATTTCTTTGGCGGCTTTACATCTCTTAACCTTCTCTATCCAATCTTTACTTAGAGTCTCAATGATTTCAGTCCGAGCTACTTGATCAAGATTGTGGATCTTCCTTTCATCATTTGTCAATTCGTAACTCTTTTTCTCTTGTCTGCAGTTCTCGATTGGTGACTTCGACTCGGTGCTAGTGCCTACATGATAAAATTTTATAGGTCCTTCTTCAAGAACCTCTTCCATCCTATCATGAATGGCATTAAGATGATTCTCCATCCTGAATTTCCAGTAATCATAATCTTCAATAGAAAATTCAGGTAAATTCCTGGACTTCTTGCTTTCCCGATGACATGATGAGATAAAGAAACAAAATACTCCACAAAAACTTATTAGTAGCACTGTTAGTAGCAATAAGAGAATGAAGAAAATGAGAGATAGCTTCTTTGGCTTGAACCGTCTTAGATGGCGGATAGAATTTCATCAAAAATCTCTTGCTAAGGTCCTCCCAAGTACGAACGTTTCGGGAGGGATAGAATTTAGCCAAGCCTTGGCTCTCCCCTTAAGAGTGAAGACAAATAACCTTAGCTTCTTCGCATCCTCGGACACTCCATTGTACTTGGTGGTGTCGGAAATCTCCAAAAATTGTGCCATGTGTTAATGAAGGCACTCATCTTCATCTTTTCCTTCAAATTGCTTCTCCCTCAACATCCTCAAAAGTGTCGGACTTATCTCAAAATTATTAGCCTCTATCCTTGGCCTTGCAATGCCATCATAATACTCACGAAGTTGAGGCTCAAAGAACTCCCTTAGTGGCCTACCTTGAGGTGGAGGATCTTGCATAGGAGGGGTTGGGCTTATGGTATATGTGGTGGTTCTTGATATCTAGGCTCTTAGGGATATGGCATTTGTGGATAATATGGTGGGAATTGTTGTGGATGAGGTGGATAGTATGGATATTGGTGAGCTTGTGGATGGTATGGGTATGGATTTTGGTAATGGAATTGATTTGGTGGTATCCCTTGAGGGAAAGGGTCAACTTGAGCATTGTAAGGTGGATTGTGCCCATTGCCTCCTCTATTGTCCTGCACTCCCCATCACCATTACCATTTCCATTCACCTCCTCTACATAAGGTTCACCAACGCTTTCTTCATTCACCAAATCTTCACCTTCCATCATTTCTCTTCTTCTTCCACGGTTTCTACGAAGTGTGGCTTCTATTTCCATATTGAGTGGCTCGGGTGGTACACCACGAGATCTCGTGATCATGCACCTACACACCACCAATCAAAGTACCAAATTCCAACAAAAATAAAGAACAAAATAAAAACACAAAAGCAACAAGTAGCCAAGTCGACTAATCCTAAGTCTCACTTAAACGCATAAACATATCCCCTGGCAACGGCGCCATTTTGGTTGTGGTAAAATCGGCAAGTGATATTAAGACCAAACCAAGAATCGAACCCAAGGGATAATATATGCAATGAGGCCCTAAGACATGAGTTTTCAATTACTATTGTTGCAAGCACGTTTTGGTTCCAATTATACTATAAATTTGCAAGAATTAAAATCAATCAACAAGCAAGCAATGAATTAGGCAATGAATGTAGCTAGAATAAGTAGCAAACTAGACAAACTCAAGTATCAAATGGGAATAGGGTGCTAGGGATAATATACACCAAGGAATCAATGATCACAACTATAATTGCATCACATTGCTATTCAACCAAGATAGAAAGTATGAACATCATGCAATAATGTCTCCATTCATCACACAATGCGTAAATATGAGTATTCTTAGTGCAACTAATCTCTCAATTATGAAACACCTAATTCATACAATCATAAACAATTATAACTCAATTAATCTCTAATCACGTTAGCTCAACTTTCGTTTGTTGCTAGGGTGATCAAACACTAATCAAAAGACATAAAAATGCATGAAGCACAATTAGCAACAATAATTAGGGAACTAACTATTTCAATTGAATAATAATCATCAATAATTGTAGCAAGAGCAATCAAATCATCCTCAATGGGTGAAAAATTAAATTGCATGATCATCATGATAATCATAACAATTAAGCAATAGAAAATAGAAAAGAGGAAGAACATCACCAATTTTGCCAAATCTACAATGAATTGAATGCTTGATCTCCACAAATGTAAACTTCTTCTTCAATTGATTTACAACTCAAGTGACTAATCTAATGGATTAAATGCTAATCTAATCAACAATCAATGAAATTCTCACTATATCTATGAATCTAATGATCTTAAAAAGAGAATTTGGCTTAGAAACTAGAAAATCACCTAAAAGCTGTAAAGTAGCTGCTATGGAGTGAAGTGTGCTCTGTTTTTCGTCAAGGGGATTAAATTGGGAATTTTCTGAAAATCGGTAGACTCGACTCGAGCTCGAGGACCTCAAGTCGAAGCTTGGTGAAATCGTGGCCACGATTCTTTAAAATTTCTCCAGCCTCGATTCGAGCTTCATGCCTCGAGTCGAGCTTGCCATCTTTGCCACCCTCGACTCGAGCTTGATTCCCTCGAGTCGAGGCCTTCAACACTTTGCCAATTTTTTTCAAGGCATCCACCCTCGAGTCGAGGGGCCTGGACCTCGACCAAAGGTCGAGTCCAGGGATTTTGGACCCCCAATTTCTTCCGTCTCGCTCATCTCATTCCTGTGTGAATATCCATTTGCTCGGTTTGGTCGATTCTATCGAAATACCTAAAAACGAGACAAAACGCATCAAAAATTCATTAATTCCCCACTTGTGATACTTTTTATACAAAGAAGTGATACCTTATACCTTTAAGCTCAAAACTAATATTTTTCATCACTTTTTGCAAATAAACACCACATTATTCATGCACTTCAAACCACTCATCGTAGGGCACTCAAAGTACTAGAAGCTAGTTAGGCTCAAGGAGCCAAGAGAAAGGCCGCCGAAACTCGTGCTCGTGGAACAAGAGAGTCAAAGTCACAAGAGCAAGCTCCATTCAACCCATAAAACTGGAATTTGGATGTGAAGAAGAAGAAGATATTGAAGAGTTGCAACCACACCGCTTTGCCTAGGTCCGAGGTGGTACTTGAGAAGCCCGCACGAATTCAGTGACTTCCACGTAAGAGCTATTCGAGAAGGCTTCCTGAAGGTTTTGAACCAATAAGGCAACCCACCATTGCTGAAATTATGGCTCAAAGGAAGAAGGAGAAGGAAGAATCCATGAGATTTGTCAAGAGAAGAGGCAGAGAGGCCGAGGACTTTTGACAAAAGATCCTCAAAGAAGTACAGGAGCTCCTATCGTGAGGATGAACGCTAAGAAGGCCAAAGCTCTGGTTACTCAAGAGCCTACTCCCAAATGGCCTCACAAGGATCAATGGATGCCAGCTGAATTAAATGATGAGTGAAGGGGTGGAAAGAGGGAATTTGTCCATTTATACTATGTAGTGGAGATATGGGGTGATGCAAACCCCGATAAATTATTTCATGCACAATCGATGGCAAATGATCCGGAGAGCTACCCTAATTGGATGGATGCTCATGAAGCTCATTTCAATGGTGAGCAATCAAGGCTCTGGGTCCCATGAAGTTTGTACCTCCCATGATAGCCGCTGCCACCGTTAATCACTCAACAATTGAATGAATTCCTAATTATCTCGTGAGCAGGAAGATTTGAAAGGTCACTCACCAAGACATTCGGAAGAAGAATGAATCAAGAGAAGAGTCTTTTCGGTATGGATTGGAACCTCTTTTCTCTTATGTCTAAGTCTGCTGAGTTTGTAATTTCCTTTGTTCTAAAAATTCGGTGAATCTTTGTTCTAAGTATCTAACTATCCTGAACTCCTTGTAAAGACTATTCCCCGAATCAGTCTACTAAACTACCTTTTAATTAGGTTTAGGAGTTAGGTTTTGGCATCATAAAAAAGGGAATATTTTTGGGATATGAAATGAATATAAAGTTATTTTGATTAGATCACAAAACCCCGATTAATGACTATGTATTCAGATTACGTGTAGTAAGTCGGGTTAGACAACTTACTTGTTAGGAAGTGATAAATTCGAGGTTAGAACCATAGATATAGATATTCAATTAAGGGAGAACCTAACTAATTAAAGATTACCTGAAGATACCCGACTTAATCAAAGATGAAGATTCAAGAAGAGACTGCTCTTGAGAAATCGTCACCGAATCAGTCACTTGTATTATAAGCTATCAGCGAGACTAATTCGGGTGAGTAAGTCTAAGTCATCTCAATTTGACTGACCGATATAAATGAACCTTGAGCATTAAAGACTCTAGAATTTATGACTATATGGTAAACTTGGAGTTGAGAATCAAGTGTTTACAAAGAAAAGGAATGCTAGGATATTAAACTATAATCACTGGTGATAAGTCATTCAGGTTATCTTCATTAAAGAGTCATTTGAACACTCACCTTCTAGTCGGTCAGGCTACCAATGAGTAGAGGTGTACAAAATAAATCGAAATCGTTGGTTAAACCGCCAAACCGCCGGTTCCGAACCATCGGTTAGCCGATTTTGGCGGTTTCGATTCATAAACCGAACCAAAACCGGTCTAATCTGCGGTTTGGTTTCGGTTTATGTAATTTCAAAACCGAATCGGCGGTTTGAACCGAAACCGTGGTTTTTCGGTTTGAACCGAAACCGACGGTTTTTCGGTTCAAACCGCCGCTTAGGCAGTTTTTTCTTTTTTTTTTTGAATTTTGAAATCAATGGTTAAGATCATTTGCTCATTGACGATCAACGGCTCGGATTGATCCATACAAACTCAAAAAAAGGAAAAATCGACAAACCGGTGGTTCGAACCGAACTGGCGGTTGTAAACCGTAACCATATCCGCCTAACCGCCTATTCGGTTTCGGTTTGGATTTTTCACTAACCGAAACCGCCGGTTCGGAACCGTTGGGCACCTCTACCAATGAGAAGATGCCACATCATGTACAAACCTAACACGATTGACTGCAACATCGACATAGACTGAACCCAAGACAAAGCTGAAGTTGCAAAACACAAGATCGGCATTTAATGCAGCCATACGTGTTCATGAAAAATAGATATTGCAATGCATGATAACCAGTCTTCCCAACCCTAAAAATAGACACTATCAAATAGCTCCTCTTCAATGGGAAACTATTTAAAATTTTCTATAAATACGTAAGTCCTTGAACTAAACAAGGTTACGGAAAATTTTCTAGCTAAAGAAAATCAACCAAACACTCAAGCATTCAAGCATTCAAAGAAGCACTCAAAAGTTTCACAAATTTGCCAAGTGCTTTATTATAGAGTTTGAGTGAACCTCTGTAAGGATTATTGTTATTACATTTCTCATTGTAAGGATTATCTCAACCCGTTGGAACAAGCAAACTTGCTAAAAACCCAAAACTTCGCTGAGTGCAAGGTAGTTAGTGGACAAGCTATTGAGTTCTTGATATTGATAAGTGGATATCATTGAAAGAGGTTGTACTTGAGTACTAGGACTCGAGTTATCCTAGGGATCGAGGTTACTTGATCGGTGCACCTTGACACTATAAAACAAGGAATTCCAAGTGGAAGGAATTCTCATGTTTAATCGGGAAAAGTGGATGTAGGAGTTTTCATCTGTGAACCACTATAAACCTTGTTGTTCCTACTTGCTTTCATATATTGTTGATTTGTTCTTATTGATAAATAAGTTTTGGTCAAGTGAGATCAACTTACCGACTTTGTAAAACTAGTAAACTATCTTAAGGCCATTGGTTAATCAGAAAGTGTTTTAAAACGAGCAAACTTCTTTAAAAGGGCCTCAGCTATCCAGACTCAGGTACCTCTATCAAGCTACTCGGTTCAGGTCACCTGAATATTTGCTTTCAGGAATGTGTTTTAAGTTTAAAAAGAATTCACACTCGTGTGTAATCGCCCCCTCTCTCCATGCACCTAATTTACTCGTTTGAGACCAACAAGAGAGAAATTGTAAAGTAAAACTCATAGAAAGTTGAAGAATGTTAGATTAGGAAGAGGTTTTGATGTATTAGAATGTATAAGTTAGATAGTCTTATAAAGTAGGATGACCACTGAGTTGTATAGAGCAATGAAGTACGATAGTCTGTAAAGTTGTAAAATTTCGACTACATTAGAATGGAAGGTCAGTGAGGTTCTTAAAACTCAAAGTCATCTCAAGATCATCTTAAAGAAGTCATCCGATCAAGAGACAATAATGGCTCAAGACGAAACAAAGATCACCGAGTAGAATAAGAAAGACGGATCTCGGCTAAGTCAATCAGACGATGACTTAAAGAAGATCACCGAGTCAAGCCGTTTTCAAGAAGTAGTTAGACGGTTAGAGTTAGTTCTAACTAATTAACTGTCTCTCATTTCTTATAAATTAACTAATTAACTAAAAAGACTTTTGGATGCACACTTGATTCACATTTCTAAAAAGCACACTTAGTGATCATAGCAATTCGTTCGAATTTTTCTAAGTATTTTTAGAACATTTCTTATATCTTATAAGAAAGAAGAAATTGAAGATCAAGTCTTCAAGTCTGTAATTATAATCTATAAGAAAGTCAGTAAGTGAGTTAGTGGAGTCCCTTTCAAATGTTGTGAAAGGAGAGTGGATGTAGGATTGTTCAAATCCAAACCAAGGTAAATTGTATTCTTTCTTTCTCGTACTTTAAATTAATTTCAGTCTATTAATTTGTTCTTACTGTTTGTGATCATATCAAGAAGTAAAGATCCATTTTTAGAAAGGTTGAGTGTAAAAGATTTTTGTTGCGTACTCTAAGTAATTTAGATGATAACCTTGAATAGTTATCTGAAATTTGAAGAATTTTAGATAATCTATTCAACCCCTCTTCTAAATTATCTCTAGAAGAGAAATCTCGGGACCAACAAGTCAGTATTATAGCAGTGTTAAAACTGTTCTTGATATTTCTTTTGGTCAATATTTTGATCATCTTCAGAGATTTTTAGCAAAACAATTGTGTTTATTGCTTATTTTTTATTAAGTTGTTATTTTAATCACATTTATAATAGCTGTTTTTCTTGGTTTAAGTATCAAAATAGTGGAAATCAAACACTCCCTCAAACACTTCCTCGGACTCCTCGAATTCAAACCCTCAACATTTTTGCATCAATGGATGCCAAAAACACCTCTTATGCTGATGTCACCACCGCTGCCGGACCATCGACGACCACACTCGCCGTCCCGAACCACTGTTCCTTTATCCGTCGTTTTCCCATTTTCTATGAACCCTTCCATTGTTCATGCTACTGTTCAACACTTCCCTAACCTTCCACAACCACCAACAAGAACCTTAGGCTCAATCAAAATTGATGTTTCAAAATTTTTGCCTACAATGAGACCGATAACCCACCTACACCTAACCATTCCACTCAAAACCCTGCTCATACTAATGTTCTTATGGAGTCTACACCTTACGAGCTCGCGATTCAAATTCTTGATGAGATAATCAATATATAGTAGCTGAGATCGATGATGCGATCGTGGGTGAGTGATAGGTTTAAAGCCAACACTCACCCTTCAAGTGTAAAGGGATCGTGTAGCTAGTAAGTTACCCGGTTAAATTATCGATCCACGGAAATCAAGTGTGAGATATCCCTAAATTTACTAATTTATTCGCAATTGTAGCACAAGTCTTATAATAGGATCATTTGGTTTTATGCAAATAATTAACTAATTAAATAACTAAATTCTACTAACAACGACATTCAATCAATAATAAAGACGTGCTCGGGTGCTTATCAACAAATGGGTATCAATCATGCAACGAATTCAAATGAGCATTTATCATGTTAATCAATTAATAAGAGCAAACTTTTAATCAAACAATATTTCCGTACTTGGTAAGCCTAGGAATTACGCTACGATTTAAGCTCGAAAGTTTGAGAGGACTAAGTCACCTTTTCCTCCCGAGGCTAGAGCACGAGTCAATAGGTTCCCCTAGCGTGTCTCCCCTTCGATACTAAGGCACCTTACCTATGGTCTCTTCACTAATCACCCGACTACTAATCTAAGTGATTAATGTGGAATTGATGTATTTGTAATAGTATTAACCAAGTCTCCATGCGTTAAACCAATATTAACTCTAATTACCCAATTAATTCCCTCACCCAAATGAGTTATCTAAATACCCAAGTCTCCTTGTGATAATTAAACAACTATGCATGGAATTAGAAATTAATTAAATAAATAAATCAATCAAACCTCATCAATCCAATCAATTAATCAACAATCAAAATTACTCATAAGAATTTCTCACAAAATCAATCACTCATATGCGTCAAAACACCCTAGCACTAAGAGTTTAGTTGATCATAATTAAAGAAATTGAATCCATGAAATTAATTGAATATCCGAATGTCATAACAAGAAATTGAATCAAGAAAACGGAAATTAAAGGAAGAATATCACCTAATTGGCGTCCAATCATAAAGAAAACAATCGTTGATCGTCTAAATTGAAAAAGAAATCGAAACCCTAGCTATGTGTGTGTGAAAAGTGTGTGTTCTTGATCTTCTTCTCTTCCTCTTGATCAAAACCCTTTGAAAAATCTGTATTTTCGTGTATATATATGTATATAATCGCCCGCCACGTGTCACGCTCTGATTGGTCGAAAAAATAACAAAATTCCGAAAAACACGTCCCTTGAGTCGAGGGCTGAACCTCAACTCGAGGTTTGGCTCCTCCCTCGACTCGAGGGCCAGGCCTCGACTCGAGGGATCTTCAAAACCCGGTTTTTAGCATGGCCTTCACTCGACTCGAGGCTCCCAAGCTCGACCCTTGGTCGAGCCGGATTTTTTCGGCCCGTTGTGCACCTCCGACCCCCGTTTTCGACCTACCCATTCGTCTCGCCGCCATATGAATCCCGGTACTTTCCGTTTCATCAAATTCCACCGAAAACTCGAAAACGAGAAAACCGAACGGAATGCATTAGTAATACTTTTAAGCATAAAGAGTGATACTTTATACTTTTAAGCTTAAACAGCATACTTTTCATCATTTTATACCTTTAAATCCCTCAAAACTCATGCAATAATTCACCCTAATCAACTTCCCCAAACTTAAAGTGTTGCTCGTCCCGAGCAATGTAACAAATAAGCACAAAGGGTGAATTGATTGCAACTATGTCGCATGGCACAAAGAATGAAATTTGGACAATCAAACTCATTAGTGAATACAAGTTTTCAATGTCACTTTCAACTAACACTCAAAAATGTCATGCTTTGATAAGATGCAAATTCAAATACTTTCTTAATGCTCCTTCCAAGAAGTGTATCTCTCATCACTTAAGTGTATAAGGACAATAAAGCACTCATTCATCAAATCACAACCATACACACCATAGGCTTGCCACAAGACTCAATCTCAATCGACATTTTGTGTATCAACTATGAATCAAAGAGGTCTTTCAAAATGTTGTAATGAAGGCTCTTTGGATGAGGTAGGTGAATTTGGAAATAGTGACTCAATGTTAGTAGAGCAATGAATGTTGATCAAATAATGCAATGCAATTTACACATCATCTCAACAAACACATCTCCTTCTTACATTTTCTTCCTTTTCACATAACATTCACCACCAAACGCCTTTTGAGACTTTCTTTTGCATTCAAGCTCACATTGAATTTTTCTTCTCATGATTTTTCATTTTTTCAATTCAATTTTTTCCTTTTCCTCTTTTTATCTCAACATACTTATCCAATTCATACCACAACACTTTTCAACTTTACTTCACCATTCATTTGCCAACAATCATGCTCTACTCAACATATGGGAACAAAGGCTCATAAGGAAAGGCAAAATGGCTTAATTCTACAAGCTTACCAAAGAATAAGGCTTTAAGGCACAAATTGGCTTACTAGGGAAATCAATGACATTGGTGGGGTAAAATTTGGCTAAGTGGCTTAACAAATCAAACATGGCCTCAAATCATCTTCATAGATCCACACAAAACTCGACTTCAACAAGTTTATAGGCAAGTTCTAGCATGCAAGATTGCAATTGATGCACTCAACAAGGAATCAAACCGTTTTTCATGCACAATTTAAAAGGCTCAAAAGCTCACGGGCTTAAAATGAACAAAGAGAAAGCATCCTTCATCACACTCATCATCACAAGACAACTTCTCATGCTAGAATCAAGCAACAATTCAACTCATCAACACATCACAAGTTTATCATGTCCATCAATCAAAACAATATGCCACGTACATACCTCCATGCATAACACCTCATCAAATTCACATAAAATAGACTCAAAGATAAGAATGAAATCCACATTTAAGCTCAATATTCACGAAAATTTTCACACAATTTTCTCATTACGAATAAGAGGTGAATTGGTGCAACAAGCATTGCTAACTAACACACACCCCCAAACTTTTCATTGCAAAGCAATTAAAAGTTTGGCAAAGGTAGTTAGCTAGGTGAAGTTGCACACAAATACCCACTATGAAATTCAAATAAGCACATAATGAAAAGAAAGGAAGAAACGAGGCACACCTCCCCCAAACTTAGACAAGTCTAAGTCTAGAGAAGGTGTGGTACCGTAAAGGCTTCAAAATTCCTCTCGTCTTCAAGCTTATAGCTCACCAAGCCTCACTTGCACATCTCGATCTCCTACAAGAAATACAAAAATAAATCACACACACTTATTGAAAGAAATAAATAAATAAAAACGAAAGCAAGAAAAGCGATGGGTTGTCTCCCATCTAGCGCTAGTGTTAACGTCCTATGCCGGACGGAGCTTAAGTCGCTCAACTTTATGCAATCCATTTCATCTTCACTTCACCCACTTCCATGGGGGATGAAGCATAATGATGTTCCCTTCCTTTGTTTCTTCTCTTCTTCTTGTCAAACCAAACCTTCTCCTTCTCCTTCTCCACTTCCTTTCCTAGCACACAAAGAGAGATATCATTAGCAACATCAAATTTACTTAAACCATGGAAATCATCAATCAAATGAGAGATAGAGAGTATAGAATATATAGAGCTAGTTTTTGGAGGATCCTTCATGTTCATGGAGAATGAAATTTCTTCATCATCCACTTTGAGCTTGATCTTCCTCTCCTTCACATCAATTGTAGCTCCACTAGAAGCCAAGAATGGTCTCCCAAGGATCAAGGGAATATTGGGATCCTCTTCCATCTCCATCACCACAAAGTCCGCATGGAAGCTAAATTTATCCACCTTCACCACCACATCTTCTACAACTCCTTCAGGATGAACAAATGATCGATTGGCTAGTTATAGGGCCATATGAGTTGGTTTGAGATCACCGAGCTTCAAACGGTCATAGATAGATAATGACATCAAATTAATGCTAGCTCCAAGGTCACAAAGGGTCTTCTTCTTCTCACCATTACCCAACTCACAAGTCAATGTGAAGCTTCCCGGATCCTTCAATTTTTGAGGTAGACTCTTTTGAATAAGAGCACTACATTCTATAGATAGACTCACCATCTCCACTTCATCAAGCTTTCTCTTCTTGGTGATCAATTCTTTGAAGAATTTAGCATAAGTAGGCATTTCCTCAAGAGCATCCATCAAAGGTACATTGACATTCACGTTCTTGAAGATTTCTAAGAACTTTGAGAATTTCTCATCGAGCTTTTGTTTCATGAACCTTTGTGGATATGGTGGTGGAACATAAGTCTTGGGTACCCCCACGCATCACATTCAACGTTGGCACCTTCAAGCTCTTTCCTCTCTTTCTCTTTTCTCAACTCTTTTGCCTTCTTCCACTTGGGAATTCTTTCTACTTTCTTCTCTTCTTTCAACTCTTCTTTCTCTTCGCCACCAACTTCCTTCTCAACTTCAACACCAACTTCCTTCTCAACTTTCTCCCCATCATCCTCAACCGGCATGCTTGGCCCTTCATATTGAGCATCACTCCGGAGTTTAATTGCCATACAATGCTTATTCGGGTTCACTTCCGTAGTAGAGGGAAGTTTTCCTTTTTATTTCCTCCACTTGAAGAAGCAACTTGACCAATTTAGAACTCTAGGTTCTTGACTTGATTGACCAAAGAACTCACAATGTTCTCCATCTTCTCCATCTTTTGATTTTGAGCACCCATGAAACTTGTGAGCAAATCCTCAAAGCTTGGCTTCCCCTCATTGTTGGGAGCACGAGCACCGGATTAATTCGGAGGCAATGTAAGAGCAGCTTTTGGGTTGGAGTATGATAAGTTCTCATGCCTTCGAAAGTTGGGATTATATGGAGGGTTGTTTGAAGGATATGGATGTGGTTGAGAGGCATGATTTTGGAAATTTTGTGGAGGATTGTTGGGATATCGATTTTGGTAATTTTGTGGAGGAGCTTGGTTAGAGAATTAATTACCTTGAAAATTTCCTTGAGGATATGATGGTCTTCCCATATAGCTTACCTCTTCCACATGATTAGCGACTTGGTGAGCTTCATTACCACCCCCATTCCATTTCTCATACCACTTTCTACGATACCATCCACCTTTGTAGCCAATTTTTTAACCACATCGGCTAGCACCTTCAACGTTTCATTCTCTTCTACTTGAGAAATCTTGAAATCACGCCTTCTCTCGGTTGGCCAACTTGCGGTGTTGCAAGCTATGTTCTCAATCAACTCTTTAGCTTCTCTTCCGGAGTTGTCAAAGAGTGATCCACCCGCACTTGAGTCAAGAATTCTCGAGATGGAGGATCAAGTCCATAATAGAAGAAGCTTACAATTTGCTCATCTACAAAACCATGTTGAGGACACTTCCGAAGTAAGCTATTAAATCTCTCCCAAGCTTCATGCATGTTCTCCCCCTCCATTTGATGGAATTGAGCAATCAACGTCTTGCATTGGAGAGTCACGGAAGGTGGGAAAAACTTTAAGAGGAATTTCTTACTTAATTCTTCCCAAGAACCCAAGCTATCTCGTGGTAGAGAAGCTATACAATCCTTAGCTCGATCTCTCAAAGTAAATATGAAGAGACGAGCTCTCCATGCATCCTCACCACTCCATTCATCTTCACCGTATCGGCATACTCAAGAAATTGAGCAATATGACGATTCGGGTCCTCCTTGGGATCTCCAGATTGCTTGCTTTGGAGAATGTGCAGCAAAGCCGGCTTGATTTCGAAATTGTTAGCCGTCACTGGTGGCCGAGCTATCCCATAATAGTGGATTTGGGTGGAGACTCAAAATACTCCCGGATTGGTCTTTCCCTCGGATTCTCTCTTGGAGGCTCTCTTTGATTTGCTCTTCCATTCTCTCTCCTTTCGACCACATCTTGGTCGTTGTTCTCCATTTCACGTTCTCTTTCTCTTGCTCGAGCTTGAGCCCTTCGACGATTTCAGTTTCTCCTTGCGGTGCCTTCGATCTCCAAGTTCAAGGAAATTGGTTCAATACCCCTTGATCTTGTGTTCATACACACCTAGAAAACAACCAAGTATCAAATTCTCACAAGGCAAGCAAGAACAAGATAAAACGAAAATAAAAGGCACTATCAACTACTTCCAACTTTCAATCTAAGTTATCTCAAACACCGATTCCCCGGCAATGGCGCCAAAAACTTGATAGGCTTAAAAGCCAACACTCACCCTTAGGAGTAGTTTTTCGGATAAGTGTTATTAAGACCAATCAACGAAATATCGAACCCATAGGAAAAAGTATGCACATGAGGCCTTAGAAATACAAGTTCTTAGTGACTAGAGTTGCAACAATGGGTTGGAACAAAAACAACAAAAACACTAGCAAAAATACAAAACAATAACAAGCAAGCAAATGAGTGAACTCCTATAATGCGATAACAAAAACAACAATAAATGGTGGGATAGGAGTGCTAGGATTAACATCCATCAATGAATCATCAATCAACAAGCTACAATTGAATCAAATTGCAAATCAACTAAGGTAGAAAGCATAAACCACCATGAATTAATCACTCCATTAATAACATGATGTCTAATGTGAGTATCCTTAGTGTTTCCCATTTCTCAATGTAGAAATCCCCAATTCATACAATCATGCAAAATTGAAACCCGATTAACACCTATTCACGTTAGCTCAACTCTCGCCTATTGCTATGGTGATCAACCATTAATCAAAAGAAACAATTTCACATGAAGCACAATTAAGAATCACAATTAGGAAACAAACTAATGTGAGTATTCTTAGTGCAACTAATCTCTCGATTCCGAAGCACCCAATCCACACATTCATACACAATTATCACCCGATTAATCCCGAATCACGTTAGCGCAACTCTCGCCTATAGCTAGGGTGATCAAATACTAATCTAAAGAGATAATTATGCATGAAGCACAAATGAGAATCACAATTAGTAAGCAATCTACTCAATTGATCTCCAATCATCAACAATTATAGCATCATCAATCAAATCATCATCAATTTTAATTAACCCAAGCACAAGAGAGTTAGCCCATGGTACCACAAACAATACCCATGGGAAGAAGATATAATTGATCAAACACAAAGCAAATCACAACAATTAAGAAATTAAAGAGACAAAAGAGGAAAAACATCACCAATTGATCTTCAATCAACAAAAATAGGAATGCTTGAGTCTTCAACACCAATCTCCAAATGAAATACAAGCTTGAATTGAAAGAATTACAATGATCAAAAGCTAGTCTATGGCTAATCTAGCAACATCAATTGAAATCTAAGTCTAAATCTACCAATCTACTCTACCTAATGAAGAAATTGGCTTGGGGCCTGAGAAATCACCCCAAAACTGCTACTAATCGCTATTCTAAAAGATGTCTCCGAATTACTCTGCTTCTCCCCTTTAAATAAGAAAATTCTGAAAAAGCGCCCCTCGAGTCGAGGGTCACCTCGACTCGAGGCTTCGCAAAACTCTCCTCCCTCGACTCGAGTGTCGGACCTCGAGTCAAGGCTCATGCCTTTCTTCCAATTTTGATCTACTCTGCACAGCCCTCGACTCGAGGCTCATGGTCCTCGACTTGAGGCTCATGGTCCTCGACCGGTGCTCGAGTCCAGGGCACTTTTCTCGCGCGGGGCTTCGGCCCCGGCCCCCATTTTCGTCCAATATGTCCGTCTCTTCATTCTAAGTCCAATGGTACTCTCGATTTTGCAAAATTCCACCGAATTACCTGTAAAATGGACGAAAAACATCAAAATCTCACAAATAATACTTTTTAAGCAAAAGAGTGATACTTTTCACATTTAAGCACAAAAACTAACACTTTAGCTCACTTTTGCACTAAAATAGGCCCTAAAAACATGCACCAATTCACTCCAATCATACCCCCAAACTTGAATTGTTGCTCGTCCTCGAGCAACGTAGAAACTAAGAACAAAGGAGTGAATTGATTGCAATTATGTCACATGGCACTATAGACGAAATCAAAGACAATCGAACTCATCAATGAACATAAGTATCAATGCACCTATCCACTAGCAATCAAGATGAATCATGCTCAAACAAATGCTCAATCAAATACTCAACACATTGCTCCTTCCATGGAGTGTTTCACTCTTCACTCAAGTGTATAAAGGTATAAAGCACTCAATCATCAAATTCACAAACTTGCACACCATATGCTTGCCAAAAGACTTAATCTCAATCAAAATCATTTATGATCAATCAAGAATCAAAGAGGTCTTTCTCTAGGTTGTAATGTAGGCTCTTTGGAAAGGTGGGATGTTTTTGGATAAGAGTGACTAAGTAGTAGAGACTTGAACGTAAGCTAATCAACACAAATGCACAATCTCTTCGATCTTCATCAAGCACACTCTTTCTTTTGACTTCAATGATCAATCCACCATTCACTTGAGTTTTCTCTCTTTTAAGGTCACAAATTAAATTTTTCCTTCACTTCATTTTCACTTTTTCACAATTCAATTTTTCACAACCTTTCTTTTTTATGCTTCATTCATCACTTAGCTCATCATCTTCCCACACTTAGCAATCAAATCACCATCATTAGCCTACATTCAAGCTCAACTAAATATAGGACAAGAAAGGCTCATAAAAATAGGTTTATGGTTTCCATCTCACTTGTCTTGCCAAAGAATAAGAATCATAAGGCTCAACAATGCTTACTAAGGAAATCAAATGTATTTGGTGGGAAAAATTTGGCAAAGTAACTCATCATATCAAACATGGCCTCTTATCATTTTCAAGACATCACACAATGATCAATATCAACAAGTCTAGTGGCAAGTTCTAGCATACAAATCATGAATGATGCACTCACAAGGAATATCAAATCAACCGTATAAGATGTACGATTATTAAGGCACAAAAGCTCACGAGGCTTCAATTGAGCAATGAATCAAGCATTTATCAATCACATTCATCTTCACATAATAAATCAAGAATGTTATCTTCAAGCCACAAATCTACTCATGATCAAGTCAAAATCCAATAAGTCTTGCAAATCAAACACAAGTGCTCATGTACATAAATCCAAGCATACTCACTACCACAAGAATAATTCTCAAAGATATGTCAATAAATCCACAATGAAATTCAAAGTCAAGAATAAGGAATCATAGAAATAAGGAATCCAAAGGATCATCAAAACATAATCATCACTAGACAATAAGCTCAAATATAATCAAGAGAATCATAGCATCAATAAATTCATCAAACCATCAAAATCCAAATCATCACATCATCAAGTTAATCAAGAGTACAATCACCATCAAAAGTACAAATCATCAAAAAGATAAGCATCTAAAAACTAAAGAGAGGGAATAAGGAATAGGGGATAGCCACTAGTAGTCGGACGGCGACGGAGGAGGGTAGTGTCCGGCCCGAAATTTCACGAGCTCATCTGCTGTAGGAGGGCGTACATGTCATTTTGAGTCTTTAGAGACTCTTCCTGCATCCTCCTAGTCTCTTCATTGAATCTTCGGGACTCCTCAATCATCCGGTACATCTCATCTGGCGGGTCAAGCTCTCAATATGCATCCTCGACTATCTGCCCACATCTGCTCGGTCAATACCCACGGCCTCTGCGATGAGCTCCCGGCCTCATACTCTCGACTCCTCATCTCGTTACGCGGTACATGTTAATCTCCGGCTGGTAATCCTCATCCATCTGTACAGGCGACTCCTCTGCTCTCGGCTCCTCGTCATCTTCATCCTCGAGACTCATCATCTCTTGCCTCTACCTCGGCTCCCTCGGCATCGGCCTCACCCCGATCCTCATCTCGAACCCGACCGCTGGCCCCCATCATCATCATCATCGTCATCTCGGAGAACATCCCCATGCTCTCTCGTATAGGCATCTATCGCCTCGGTGTGGCGCTTTGACCACATGCGCAGATTGATGGTCACAAAAGCGGTAGATCCAAACACTCGTAGTCAACCTCTTATTAGGAAGAGGGAATCGGCCACCATGGTGCTTTGAAGACACCACGTCCTACCGATGCGGTCAAGCGTCCTCATGCGCCGCATGGTATCAAGGGTAAGATCGGGGCCATCCACTGCTCACGAGGTTGTGCGTGGGGATCCCAAAGTGCTCGGCTTTCAAAGTGATCATCCCTCCAAAATTAATCTTTTTAAACTTCGTGCTCGTGGCTCTCTCGAATAGGTAGCAGAGGTGCGCGGCGATTGAATCGAACTCCATGCAAGAAGCACCAAATGACGTATAACTCCTCGGAAACCACGGCTCCTCCCTCCGATCTCGCAAATATAGTGCTCGCGAGAATCTTCTCCAAGTATCGGACTACCGGGTTCGGATGTGGGTGCTCTTTGACTTCCCGGAACAAAATCAGCTGATTCGGAGCCCCAGAATGCAAATACGCCTCCAAAACTTCTTGGCGTTGTACTCTTTCCTTACGTTCAAAAGTGATCGGTGCAGGTCTGTGGGTGCTCCAATGATCTCGTTAACCTCGTCCAACGTCAACGAATACTCGCATCCCATAAGCTCGAAGGTGATACTCCTGGGAAATTTGGCCCTCCCGGCCTTATCAATCTTGACCGTGCGAGAGGAACTCTAAGGTAAGTCCAATATACGTCCTAGGCCTCTTCGCCAAGAAGTCCCCATCCCAACTTGCTCAAACAGACGAGGAATATCCTCCTCGATCCCCATGGATAACATGCAATCGTGATCAACGAGTCGGGTCTTGACCACCCTGTTATATAGCTCGGAGTAGAGATCAATATGTGTCCTCCATTGATGGTCATCCCACTTGAATTCGAGCTCGGCGGGCATACGGTGAGCAAATCGATGGCATCTTCTCTCTCGCGGATCTCCGTATCGGAGAGGTTGTTTCCGTCGGCCCCCTAAACATTGTTCCTGCCAAAACATTTCCAAGAGCAAAAATCAATGTCCACGAATACAATACGAGCTCAAATAGTATCATCTAACCATGAGCGAGTCAATCAAGCAAATAATATCTCCAATAAACCATAACCCCTAGTGTCTAGCCAACAAATCCTCAACAAATGGTCAAAGAGTCAATCAAGCAAATACAATCCAATAGAAGTGCTCAAATAATCCTCAAACATGTGTATACTTACTAGAATGGCCCCAACAATTAATTCACAAGTAAGCTCAAAAATAATAATGCAATTAAGCTCAATAAAATTCCCAAGAATCATAGACCAACTAGCAAGTAATTAAACAAATATGCATCATCAACTCATACACTTCTATCATAACAACATGACTCAACCTTAACCAAATTCACCAACACTTACACTAGGAATTTCCAATCATGCCAAAAATCACAATTTCTAGCCAAATTCACTAATAAACGAGCAATATCACATTCAATCCTACACATGCTCCTAAACTCATCAATTAATTCCAACAATCTCATCAATGGCTTCACTTCGTAACAAATCAATAATGCATAGAAGGTGCTCAACAAAAATGCCCAATTGAGAATTTCAATTTAAAGAATTCTAACACAAATCTTAGCACCCATGCAAAGAATCACACACCATACGAAATTGAAAGCCAAAGGAGGATGATTTACATACCTTGTGCATGAATTTGACCGAAAAACGTCCAAATGCAAAGACCCACTTAAAAATCCCCAAATTGGAATCCAAAAACCCTCAAAATTCCAACTTTTGATGCAATATGATGATAATATTATGAAAGGAATATGAATGAATGGTGAAAACGAGCAAACCGGCCGGAAAATGTGTGAGGACGGAGAAGAAATCGTGATCTTTGAAAAAACCCTTGAGTCGGGTTCTCAAACCGAACTGCGTATTTATAAAGACACCGGCCTCGAGTCGAGGGTCAGGCCTCGACTCGAGGGATCCGAAATTTTAAATGCCTCGACTCGAGGTCTCACGCATGACTCGAGGTATGCAAAAATTAACCCCCTCGACTCGAGGTACCACCCTCGACTCGAGGATCATGCAAAACTGGAATTTTAGCTAAGTGTAAATCCCTCGACCCGGGACCATGCAATCTCGACCTTGGGTCGAGTCCAGGAATTTTTACGATTCCCGGGCCCGACCCGACCCCCAAAACTCCTAAAAATGACCTCTATGTCCCTAACGAACCCAAATATGCAAGAAATTACCATTTTGGTCCCTCAATTTAAGCCCGGTCGCTCATTCGATCGAGGAGACCGGGTTCTCTTCCTTTTCGCTTATTTTCACCAACTTTTAAGCTCTCATTTCCTTCTCGATTCCTTGATTCCCTTGCAATTTCGATCCTTTTCCAATACAAGTAGTGAGTGTTCCTACACATGGGCAAAACAATTCATCAAATAATCATCACTAAGAGATGCAATTCTACCCTAAATGACACACACCCCCAAACTTGAATGAAGACATGCATTCAAGTTTGGCTCAAATACATGCAACTCATAATGATATCAACAATTAAACTCATAACTATCATCTATACCCAAAGCAAAGAGCATAATTTCCTAAGAACGAGCAATTAAGTAGCAAGCCAAATCCCCAAAAATCAAACAAAAACACTAATCTACCAAAAACACAAGAAAAGAAATAAAAATGATGGGTTGCCTCCCATCAAGCGCTATTTTTATTGTCCTTTGCTGGACTTATTCTTCACGTCCAACATCCTTCACCGGAATGGCCAAGGGTAGCGATCCTCCTTCCCATTGTATCTCAATCTTTGTACTTCAAAGTCTAGGAGGTTCACCAAATAGATAGGACAACCACCTATAGATATGCAAAGTGTCCATGGTTGTCCCCCTTTCTCTCTTGCCATCCTTCTCGATTCTTCCTTCCTTTCAAAAAGGATACCCAAGCGTTTCATCAACTCTTCCCTATAGTCAAAATTCACAAGAGGCAAAATTAAATCATTAGAAGCATCATTTTCAATTAAATCACAAATTGAAGAGTTAGAGGGTATAGAAATGCTCATTTCAATCTTCAATGCCTCCTTAGGTGCTTCTAAATTGTCTTCCTCATTATAGCTCATGTCCATCAATGGACACTCCTCTTCCTCACTTTTGACAAGGGATTTCTTCCTTTCTTCCTCATTGCTTGGACCCTTCTCTACATCTTCTTCTCTTGTATTTTCTTCCTCCCCTTCTTCTTCTTGATTCTCCATGATAGTCATGTTCTTTACTTGGCATAGGAAATTTTTAGTTGACTCTTCATAAACATGAAATGAACTTCGGTGATCTCCATGTTCCCCTCTATCAATGAATTAACCTTTTCTTTGGTCTCATACATTTCTTCGTACAAGGGAAGCATTTGATCACATCTTACATCATCTTCCTCAAATTTTTCCAACAAAAATCCAAGCATCTCTTGCAATATAGCTCTCATATCATGAAGTCCCCATTCTTCAAATTGAGGAGAAGCTTGTGGCAATGAATGATCAAACTCATGACTTCTCCTATCATCATAATAATCACCTCCCGATGCTCCTTGACACTCAAATCCAAGACATGGATCAAATGTTTGATCACAAGGCTCATAATATGGAAACATCTCTTGAGGTTGGGAAGGAATTTCTTCATATATCCAATCTTCATAATTGGATGGAACTTGTTGCAAATGAGAATTATCTTCATAGTTCCTCCAATCATTGTAGCTACATTCTTCAAAGTGTGGAGAATACACCCTACTATCTTGATAATACTCTTGATTCCATGCATATGAATTGTATCCCTCCATCTAGACAAGATAGCCAAGTATCAAATTCAAACATAAAGAACCAAACAAACACAAACACAACGGCAACAAGTAGCCACTTCAAACAATTCCTAAGTCTCACTTAAGGCGCAAAAACTAATTCCCCAATGGCGCCATTTGATTGGAGTAGTTTTCGGGTAAGTGTTATTAAGACCAATCAACAAAATATCGAACCCATGGGAAAAAGTATGCACATGAGGCCTTAGAAATACAAGTTCTTAGTGACTAGAGTTGCAACAATGGGTTGGAACAAAAACAACAAAAACACTAGCAAAAATACAAAACAATAACAAGCAAGCAAATGAGCGAACACCTAGAATGCGATAACAAAAACAACAATAAATGGTGGGATAGGAGTGCTAGGATTAACATCCATCAATGAATCATCAATCAACAAGCTACAATTGAATCAAATTGCAAATCAACTAAGGTAGAAAGCATAAACCACCATGAATTAATCACTCCATTAATAACATGATGTCTAATGTGAGTATCCTTAGTCTTTCCCATTTCTCAATGTAGAAATCCCCAATTCATACAATCATGCAAAATTGAAACCCGATTAACACCTAATCACGTTAGCTTAACTCTGCTATTGCTAGGGTGATCAACCATTAATCAAAAGAAACAATATCACATGAAGCACAATTAAGAATCACAATTAGAAACAAACTAATGTGAGTATTCTTAGTGCAACTAATCTCTCAATTCCGAAGCACCCAATCCACGCATTCATACACAATTATCACCCGATTAATCCCGGATCACGTTAGCGCAACTCTCGTCTATAGCTAGGGTGATCAAACACTAATCTAAAGAGATAATTATGCATGAAGCACAAATGAGAATCACAATTAGTAAGCAATCTACTCAATTGATCTCCAATCATCAACAATTATAGCATCATCAATCAAATCATTATCAATTTCAATTAACCCAAGCACAAGAGAGTTAGCCCATGGTACCACAAACAATACCCATGGGAAGAAGATAGAATTGATCAAACACAAAGCAAATCACAACAATTAAGAAATTAAAGAGACAAAAGAGGAAAAACATCACCAATTGATCTTCAATCAACAAAAATAGGAATGCTTGAGTCTTCAACACCAATCTCCAAATGAAATACAAGCTTGAATTGAAAGAATTACAATGATCAAAAGCTAGTCTATGGCTAATCTAGCAACATCAATTGAAATCTAAGTCTAAATCTACCAATCTACTTTACCTAATGAAGAAATTGGCTTGGGGCACTGAGAAATCGCCCCAAAAGCGCTACTACTGCTATTCTGAAAGATGTCTCCGAATTGTTACGCTTCTCCCCTTTAAATACGAAAATTCTGAAAAGCGCCCCCTCGAGTCGAGGGTCAGGCCTCAACTCGAGGCTTACGCAAAACTCTCCTCCCTCGACTCGAGGTCGGACCTCAAGTCGAGGCTCATGCTTTTCTTCCAATTTTGATCTACTCTGCACAGCCCTCGACTCGAGGCTCATGGTCCTCGACCGAGCTCGAGTCCAGAGCACTTTTCTCGCGCGGGGCTTCGGCCCCGACCCCGTTTCGTCCAATATGTCCGTCTCTTCATTCTAAGTCCAATGGTACTCTCGATTTGGCAAAATTCCACCGAATTACTTGCAAAATGGACGAAAAACATCAAAATCTCACAAATAATACTTTTAAGCAAAAGAGTGATACTTTTCACATTTAAGCACAAAAACTAACACTTTAGCTCACTTTTTGCACTAAAATGGGCCCTAAAAACATGCATTAATTCACTCCAATCAGTTACTGGTTAAATTATCGATCCACGAAAATCAAGTGTGAGATATCCCTAAATTTACTAATTTATTCGCAATTGTAGCACAAGTCTTATAATAGGATCAATTGGTTTTATGCAAATAATTAACTAATTAAATAACTAAATTCTACTAACAACGAAATTCAATCAATAATAAACACGTGTTCGGTGCTTATCAACAAATGGGTATCAATCATGCAACGAATTCAAATGAGCATTTATCATGTTAATCAATTAATAAGAGCAAACTTTTAATCAAACAATAATTCCGTACTTGGTAAGCCTAGGAATTACGCTACGATTTAAGCTCAAAAGTTTGAGAGAACTAAGTCACCCTTTCCTCCCGGGGCTAGGGCACGAGTCAATAGGTTCCCTAGCATGTCTTCCCTTCGATACTAAGGCACCTTACCTATGGTCTCTTCACTAATCACCCAACTACTAATCTAAAGCGATTAATGTGGAATTGATGTATTTCTAAAAGTATTAACCAAGTCTTCTTGCGTTAAACCAATATTAACTCTAATTACCCAATTAATTCCCTCACCCAAATGAGTTATCTAAATACCCAAGTCTCCTTGCGATAATTAAACAACTATGCATGGAATTAGAAATTAATTAAATAAATCAATCAAACCTCATTAATCCAATCAATTAATCAACAATCAAAATTACTCATAAGAATTCCTCATAAAATCAATCACCCATATGCATCAAAACACCCTAGCACTAAGAGTTTAGTTAATCATAATTAAAGAAATTGAATCCATGAAATTAATTGAATATCCGAATGTCATAACAAGAAATTAAATCAAGAAAATGGAAATTAAAGGAAGAATATCACCTAATTGGCGTCCAATCATAAAGAAAACAACCGTTGATCGTCTAAATTGAAAAAGAAATCGAAACCCTAGCTATGTGTGTGTAAAAAGTGTGTGTTCTTGATCTTCTTCTCTTCCTCTTGATCAAAAACCCTCTGAAAAATTTGTATTTTCGTGTATATATATGTATATAATCGCTCTGCCACGTGTCACGCTCACGATTGGTCGAATAAATAACAAAATTCGAAAAACACGTCCCTTGAGTCGAGGGCTGAACCTCGACTCGAGGCTTGGCTCCTCCTCGACTCGAGGATCTTCAAAACCCGGTTTTTTGGCTTGGCCTTTAGCCTCGACTCGAGGCTCCCAAGCTCGACCCTTGGTCGAGCCTGTGGATTTTTCTCGGCCCGTTGTGCACCTCGGCCCCGTTTTTGCCCTACACATTTATCTCATCGCCATATGAATCCCGGTACTTGATTGGAGTGTATAGGGCAAGAGCTTTTAAGACCAATCGCAAAATATCGAACCCAAGGGAGAAAGTATGCAAACGAAATTCAAGGATAAGAGTTCTAAATGGCTAAAGTTGCAACAAGATATAAACTAAAATCTCTATAAGAATGCAAGAAATTAAATGGCAAGATTATGCAAACAATATATCAAACACCTAGTATGCAAGATCAAATACACTAAAATCAATGGGGGAATAGGGTGCAAGGGATAATCTCCAACAAGGAATCCATGATTAACAAGCTATGATTGTATCCAAATGCAAATCAATCAAATTAGAAAGCATAAACCATCATGAAATTAATCACTCCATTAATATCACAATGCCTAATGTGAGTATCCTTAGTTCTTCCCATCTCTCAATGTAGAAGTCCCCAATTCATACAATCATGCAAAATTGAAACCCGATTAACACCTAATCACGTTAGCTCAACTCTCGCCTATTGCTAGGGTGATCAACCATTAATCAAAAGAGACAATTTTTCATGAAGCACAATTAAGAATCACAATTAGGAAGCAAGCTAATTCAATTGATCACAATTATCAACAATCATAGCATGAGGCAATCACTTCATCCCTAATTTCAATTATCCTAAGCACAAAGCTATTAGCCCATGGTGCTACAAGCAAAAGCCATGGGTAAAAATCTAAGAAAGCAATTAACAATCTAATCAACACAAGCAATGAATTAAAGAGAGCAAAGGGTAAGAACATCACCAATTGAACTTCAATAGACAAAAATAGGAATGATTAATCTTCTACAATGCTTCAATTCAACTCCTCTACTCCCAAATCACAGCTGGAATCTTCAATTACAATCAATCAAAATGCTAATCTAGTGGACTAAATGTAGAATCTAATCTAATTCTAACAATTTATAGCAATTACAATGGAAATCAAGCTACAAAATGCAAAATTCGCCTAAGGAACCTCCTGAAACCGCTCTAAAGCTGCTAGAATCAAGTTATGCTCTGTTTTGGCATCAAATGGCTTTAAAACTACAATTTTCGATTTTGGGCACTCCTCGACTCGAGCTTCGGGCCCTCGAGTCAAGGCACGAGAGTCGCTAACACGCTTTTTCAAAATATCTACCGCCTCGAGTCGAGGCTCAGCCCTCGACTCGAGGATCTTGCCTATTTCCCATCCCTCGACTCGAGGCTCCTCCCTCAGTCGAGATTCCTGCAATTTTGAAATTCTTTTCCTCCAGCTGACCCTCGAGTCGAGGTCTGTGCTCCCTCGACTGTGCTCGAGACCAGGGCAATTTTATCGAGAAGGGCTTCGGGCCCGACCCCATTTTCGTCCGTACGTTCGTCTCTTCATTCTAAGAATAACGGTACTCTCGGTTTGGCAAAATACCACCGATTTACGCAAAACGGACGAAAAACCTCATAATCTCACAAAGTAATACTTTTTAGGCAAAAGAGTGATACTTTTCACATTTATGCACAAAAATCACACTTTTGCTCACTTTTTGCACTAAATAGGCCCTAAAAACATGTATCAATTCACTCCAATCAGTACTTTTCGTTTCATCAAATTCCATCGGAAACTCTGAATACTTTTCATCATTTTATGCCTTTAAATCCCTTAAAACTCATGCAATAATTCACCCTAATCGGTGAGGAAAATGATTCCACCGACTCGTGTTGTTGTTGATAGGGTGAAGAAACCAAAGAGAAAGAGAAGCCTGCTACGGCGAGGAGAAGGTCAAGTAGGTTCATAATGAAGGTAAATTACTCTGTAATTTCTAAGAGGGGAAAGTTGAATGAAGAAGGAATGTCTTCTAGACCTATTCAATTGTGCGAGATACGCTTCGAGTCGATAGGGGTGGAGAGGCTGGTGGAGAATCGAGTCAAGCCTCGTAACCAGCCACGAGCCGGTTGTTACACCTACCGCTGAATCGAGTGTCACTCCTAATGTTGACACATCAGATTCTCAAGACAATATTCCTATCTCGACCTTATGGCAAGATTGGAGAAGAGATCAAAGAAGAAGAATGACCCAAGTACGAGGGAAGATGATTCTTATTCTGAATTTGCCGAGGATGTTGTAGGAGATAAGGCAACATCGGGAGTCTGGGTACTATAGATTCTTAGGTGGATTAGAAGAAGAAGTTGCTGAAAGTCCCGATGAGGAACCGGGTAACTCACTCTTACATTCATCTAGTAGTAGTCTTGAAAGTGATGATGATCAAGATGAACACTTTGGGGTTAATTCTTATAAGTTCAAGAAATTGAAAAGAAGGCATCTTTTACTGAAAGAAAGATTAAACATTTTGATTTTCTCAAGTACGACTTAATAGAATTTCTTGAGTTTAGAGGTCTATTGAAATCGGTTGAGTATGCATGTCCTTATATTGATGAATGGATTGTTGAATTCTACTGCAATTTAAGGAAAGATACTGGTAGACGTAACTCTAGGAGATATGGATCGATTAAATTTAGGGGTAATGAAGTTTCTTGAACCCAACATTAATAAATGACTATCTCGATACTCCTGATGTTGAGGAAGATGAGGTACGTATTTAGATCACATTGCCACAGCCATTACGGTGGTCGAATTAGGCTTTGGACAACCAATATTATGTCCTTCTCACTCACTACTTTATATTCTCATTGTGCATAAACCGTGTGTGTATAGTTGGCTTCCCACAACCAACACTACTGCGGATTACTATGGATCAGGCAACCCTCATATATAAGATTGTTGTCATGAATAATTTTAATTTAGGACGGACAATCTTTAATCACATGATACGATTTCTTTGGTAATATTGGAAAGAGAGGAATACCGCCTTATCCTTCTTTGATTGTGTTAGTGTTGAAGAATGTGAATTTTGAGAAAGCTAGAGTAGAGATGCTAAGTGGTATGGTACAGCCCGTAGGTATTTTTCATGTATTACTTCTTGGAAATAGGGTCATTGATCTGCCTTGGAGAAATTTGGCTAGAGAAGAGCCGCGAGATACTTGTAGCAGATCCTGGTCAACCAGCCGATGCATAACCAACCCAAAATGTTGCTCCAAGTGTTGATCACATTGATGATCACATTGACTGCAGAATTCACCGGTTAACTCGATCACTGTTCACCGATTTTTATACTTGCTCGATTGCTAACTTGAGTGACCAAATTGATGAGTTGCAGATTATGAAAATGTTTTGGGAGAAATTACTTTCTTCTCCAACGAAGGAGTACCAGGTGCGATTCGTGAAGTTCCTAATCATGTTCGTGCTCAGATCGTGCAAATCCAAACTCTAACCATGCACTAGGACTTGATATCACCGATGCTGATGAAGCTAGAGTTGCTGATCTTGCTAAGGATGTTGCACCAACCGCTGCAACAATGGAAGTTAAACATGTTGTTAATGTACCGATGCTTGAAAATACTAGTGGAAATAAAGAAGGAGATGCAGATTTTGCGAGAATGCATGTACAAGACCTATATAGAGATCTCGCCTTAGGGGAGCTTGTTTGGAAAGAGACAGCTTTTTATTTTTGATCAATTATTAAGGGGAGTTGATTACTTTCTTAATAATTGTTCTTTTTTTTTTTTTTATGTTCTGAAACAATTTTAATTTATGCAAATTTTTAAGATTATTGTTTAGGTTATTTGTGAGCATTTACTGTTTTGTGCTCTGTTGATATTTGTTTCTATTTATTTTCTTTAGTTTATTTGTTACGAATATTTATCGGACCATGATTAGTTTGATTAGTTTTGAGCCTTTGTTACTTTCGTGCTCTTGATTTCTTAAAATTTGATGTTCTCTGTCTTACACACTTTACTTATTTATATGATATGTATATATCAAGTGTGTTGTAGCAGAAAGGTCAAATCGGGAGAGATTGTTGATGTTGTTCCCGAGCGAAATGTGAAAGGAGGTGTAAAGTCTAGAAGGGGGTTGAATAGACTTTACCATTGGTTGAGGTATTTATCGTGCAAGTATTGTTATGACTCAATCGAGTTATCGAACCTAAGAGACGTGAGATGCAATGAGTCCCTAAGATGAAAGCCGGTTATGACTATTGATGTGAAATCCATTTTTTCTACTAACAATTCTACTCAAGCACAAGAATGAAATACCAAAGCAAACGAACAATGAATTAAGCTAAGAACAAATAGAAAGCTAGACTAACTTCCAACGAAATGCAAGTGGAGAATGGGTACTTAGGATAATTTCAACTAAGGAGTCAATGATCACCACTATAATTGCATCAAATTATCATTCAATTAAGATAGAAAGTAATGAACATCATGCAACAATGTCTCCATTTATCACATAATGCCTAATTGTGAACATTCTCAATGCAACGAATCTCTCAATTACGAAGCATCTAACATATACAATCATACACGTCTATCCCCGATTAATCCATAATCATGTTAGCTCAACTCTCGTTTGTTGCTAGGATGATCAAACACCAATAAAAAGACATAAACATATATGAAGCACGATAAGCATCATCAATTAGGGTACAAACTATCTCAATTAAACAACAATCATCAACAATTATAGCAAGAGCAATCAAATCATCTATAATTTCAATTATCCCAAGCACAAAGGAATTATCCCACGGTGCAAAGAGCAAATTCCATGGGTGAGAAATCAAACAACATGATCAACATGATTAACAAAGCAATTAAGAAATAGATATAGAGAGATAGAAAAATATCACCAAATTTTGCCAATAGAATAGGAATTGAATGCTTGAATCTTCAACAATGTAAATTTCTTCTTCAATTGAAATTCACTCTTCAAATCACTAATCTAAAGGAGAATTAACTAATCTAATGTACAATTAATGGAAATCTATCTATGAACTTGAATCTAAGTAACTAGGAAGTGGAAATTGGCTAAGAACAATTAAAATCGCCTTGAAAATGAATGGTAACTGCTCAAAACTATCCAATGCTCTGTTTTTCATCAAATAGAGTTTAGATGGGGAGAATCTGAAAATCGTCGCCTTGAGTCGAGCTCTAGGGCCTCAACTCGAGCCACACGACCTCAACCCAAGCCCTAGCACCGCGACTCGAGCTTGATGAAGTCGTATCCCTGTTTTTGCACCAAAGTCGCTCAATTGGGCCACCCTTCTCGAGCGAGCAGCCTGCCTCGACTCGAGGGTGGACCTCGACTCGAGCTTCACCGTACTTTGTCATATCTTCGCTCCCTTATAGCCGGCTCGACCCGAGGTGCTCCCGGATCGACCTTAAGTCGAGTCCAGGATTTTTGTGGGCCCGAACTTCACTCCCGACCCAGGTTTTTACCTATGTCGTTCATCTCATCGCCATATAAATCCCGGTACTCTTGATTCGGTCTTATTCCTCTAAAAACCCTGAAAATGAGCGAAACACCTTGCAAAACCATTAGTTTCCACATAGTAATACCTTGATTGCAAAGAGTGATACTCTACATCTTCAAGCACAAATACTAACACTTTTCATCACTTTTTACAAATAATCACCTCAAAATCATGCAATCATTCACTCTCATCAAACACCCCAAAACTTAAGATGTTGCTCGTCCTCGAGCAACGAAACAATTAAGCACAAAAGAATGAATTGATTGCAATTATGTCTCATGGCACCACAGAAGAAAATAGGACTATCAAACTCATCAATGAACTCAAGTCTCAATGCAAACTTTCAACTAGTAATCACAATGCATCATGCTCAAACAAATGCAACATCCAATGCTTAAATCATTGCTCCTTCCATTGAGTGTTTCTCTCATCTCTCAAGTGTATCAAGGCAAAATGACACTCAATTATCAACTCACAGACATACATCCCATAAGCTTACCAAATGACTCAATCTTCATTATTTACTTTTGTGTTTCAATTTTGAATCAAAGAGGTCTTTCATCAAGGTTGTAATGGAGGCTCTTTGGAATGAGTGAGTGAATTTAGATAAGAGTGACTCAAAAATTAGTAGAGAACTTGAAAGTTAACTAAGCTATGCATCACAACACCTTCTCATCATTCTTCAACAATCATACTCTTTCTTCTTAATGCTTTTCAAAGTTCATTCACCACCCTTCTTTTGAGCTTTCTTTCTCATAAGCTCACAATTGAATTTTCTTCTTTTCACTTTCACAATTTTCCATAATTCAATTTTTTTCACATCTCAATCTTTCTTTCATCTTTTTCTCCGCAATCAACTTAGCACATCATCATTCCACCACACTTTTGTTTTTAATACTCCATTCATTAAGACAACAATCAAGCTCTAATAATAATAGAACAATAACGCTCATAAAAATAGACAAGTGGCTTCAATTTCACTTGGCTCACAAAGAAAAAGGACACTAGGCTCGAAATGGCTTACTAAGGAATCAAATATTTTTGTGGGGAAAAATTTGGCTAAGTGACTTCTCAAATCAAACATGGCCTCTTATCATATTCATGAAATCATACAAAGATCAATTTCAATAAGTCCAAGGACAAGTTCTAGCATACAAATCCATGAATGATGCACTCACAAAGAATTTTAACCGTATAAGATGTACGATTCTTTAGGCACCAAATCTCACGGGCTTCAATTGAGTAATAATCGAGCATTTTCAATCATATTCATCATCACATAATCATCAATCATGTTAGCTTCAAGCCACATATCAACTCATGATCACTTCAAAAATTCAATTCATCCTCCAATCAAGCACAAGTGCACATGTACATAATCTCAAGCACAATCACTTCATCATCTTCTCAACAAATATAACTCAAATATATGCAAGAAATCCACAATTAAAATTCAATATTCACATCACACCATAAATCATATACAAGAGCACAAAAGATAGGCAAGGAAAGAGGAACACCTCCCCAAACTTAGACAAGTCTAAGTTTGAAAGAAAGTATTTGTATCATAAAGCCTTCAAAATCCATCTTTCCTTCATAAATGTAGGGCACATCAATCCTCCTAGCACTTCTCACTTCCTACAAAGATCACAAGCACACAATTATTCCAAAGCAAGAAAAACACACAAACAAAAGAAAGAAAGAAAAAGGATGGGTTGCCTCCCATCTAGCGCTAGGTTTAACGTCCTATGCCGGACGAAACTCAATGAATTCATACTCTTCTTTCAATGTGGATGTTGGGCACCTCCTTTGGAATAGGAGGATCCTTGTGCCTCACAAGAGTCTCTTTTGTAAGAAGACAACATCCCCATCTATCTTCAAGTACAAGTTTTCCACACACTTGTACATCTTTCACTCTCAACACTTCTTTCTCCCAAGTCTCTCCACTCCTAGCAATCTACTCCACTTGGATTCATGATTGTAGGAATCGGGTAAGCGATTTTAAGACAACTAAGTATATCGAATCCAAGGGGAAAAATATGCAATGAGGCCCTAGGAATACAAGTTCTCTATGACTATTGTTGCAAAGCGGTTTTGGTTCTAAAAATACACTACAATTGCAAGAATTAAAATTCAAACAACTAGCAAACAATTTATCAAACACCTTATATGCTAGAACAAGTAGGTAAAATTCAATGGGGGATAGGGGTGCTAGGGATAATATCCATCAAGGAATCAATGATCAACAAGCTATGATTGAATCAAATTACAAATCAACTAAGATAGAAAGCATAAAACCATCATGCAATTAATCACTCCATTAACCACACAATGCCTAATGTGAGTATTCTTGGTGCAACTAATCTCTCAATTAAGAAGCACCCAATTCATACATTCATACACGAATTATCCCAAGCACAAGAGTATTAGCCCATGGTGCAAGGAGCAACATCCATGGGTAGAAAATCTAATTGGGCAATTAAGAAACTAATCACAACAATTAATGAATTTAAAGGAGTAAAGTGGAAGAACATCACCAATTGAATCCAAAATAATAGGAATGCTTGAATCTTCAAAGTAGTCTTCAAATTTAATCTCTTCTCCACACTTGAATTGCAACTTGGAAATGAAAAACTAATGGATCAAAATGCTAATCTAAGGTACAAATGATCAAATTCTGTCTAAATATAACAATATAATCCAATTACAATGAGAATCAAGTGTGGAATGAGAAATTCGCCCAAAAAGCTGTAAAATAAGCTGCTCTAATCTATGTTATGGAGAATATGCTCTATTTTCCGCTCAAATGGGCTTAAAATGAAAATTTTCGATTTTGGGCATCCCTCGACTCGAGGTTGATGCCCTCGAGTCGAGCTTGGTGAAAGCGTGTTAGCGATTCTTCAATTTGCCACCAGCCTCGAGTCGAGCTCCACCCTCGACTCGAGGTTTCTCCTTTGCCCTAATCCTCGACTCGAGGGCTGAGCCTCGAGTCGAGCCTCGCTCTAATTTTTGAATTTCATCTCTAGGCCACCACCCTCGGGTCAAGGCCCACTGGACCTCGACCGGAGGTCGAGTTCAGGGAATTTTCTCGACCCGGACTCCGCCTCGACCCCCATTTTGCTTTGTCTCAATCGTCTCTTCACTCCTAAGAATGCCGGTATTCTCGGTTTGGCCAAATTCCACCGATTTACCTGAAGACGGGACAAAAACATCAAAAATCTCACGAAGTAATACTTTTAGGCAAAGTATTGATACTCTACACATTTAGGCATAAAATCTAACACTTTTGATCACTTTTTGCACTAAAATAACCCCTAAAAACATGCACCAATTCACTTCATACTACTTCATCTCCAACCTCAAATCCTTCTTTTTTCTTTCTCTCTTGTGACATCTTTTTTTCTCCAACACCCCCAAACTTGCAACTTGCTCAAGTTTGGATACATTTTTCACTCCTTCTTCTTTCTTCCTTTCTCTATTTCCAGGATCAAGCAAAGGTGCATGTAGAGCCTTCTCCTCCCTAAGATCATCAAGTGAAACACAAGACTTATTAGCATTTGCATTACAAGATGAAATAAGATGATCATGAATTAAAGAAATAGAAGAAGTAGAATCATCCTTATTCTCTTGAGGGCACAAATCAACAATTTCAATAAAGCCACATTTCTTCTTTTTCAAAGCACTTTGAGCATCTTCCATCAATGGAGCCCTTGAAAATATAAGCTCTTCTCCATTAAAACTCAACTTGAGTTCACCTTTCTCCACATTGATCTTAGCCTTCACGGTTGCAAGGAAATGTCTACCAAGAATGATAGGTGCATCAATTTCTTCCTTCATATCTAGCACCACAAAATCCACCGGAAAGATGAACTTGCCAACTCCCACTAACACATCTTCAATAATCCGATGAGAATAAGTAATAGATTGATCCGCCAATTGATGATTGATAGAAGTAGGAATCACCTCTCCTAGCTCCAACCTTTTATAAATGGAGAGAGGCATCACATTGATACTTGCTCCCAAGTCACATAAGCCTTGTACATTGTCATTTTCACCTATCTCACACGGAATGACAAAACTTCCCGGATCCTTGAGCTTTTGAGGAAGAGGTCTCTCTAGAATAGCACTACACTCTTCCACCAAATTGATTTCCCCCTTATCAATCCATTTCTTCTTCTTTGACATAATTTCCTTAAAAACTTCTTGTAATGGGGCATTTGCTCAAGGACATCTAGGAGTGGAATATCAACATGCAAATTCTTGAACACCTCCATAAACTTGCCAAATTCCTCATCTAGCTTCTTCTTCATGAATCTTTGTGAATAGGGAACCGGAATGGGAGTCATTGGTACCCCCACACATCCTTGGGGTACTCTTCTTTCTTCTTCTCTCGCAACTCTTTTGCTAGCCTCCATTTAGGGATTCTCTTTGAATTTTCCTTTCTTCTACTTGCTCATCTTTCTCTTTTGCTTTATCCTCATCCTTCTCCTTCTCATCAACCACAATTTCTTCCTCTTGACTTTCCGCTTCACTCACCTCTTTCTCCTCTTTTTCTTGGACTTCCTTGGGCATTTTTGGTCCTTCAATCCGGGTACCACTCCTCAATTGTGTAGTACTACAAAACTCCCTCGGGTTAGTCTCGATCGTGGATGGAAATTTGACCCTTTTGATTGCCCCACTTGTAGATGCAACTTGGCCAATTTGGTACTCCAAACTCTTCATTTGGGTAGTCAAAGAAATCACCACATTTTCTATCTTCTCAAACTTCTCTTGTGTGCTTCCTATAAACTTGGCCAAGATATCTTCAAATTAGCTTTGCCTTCATTATTTGGGGCTCTTACACCCAGATCAAAGCCGGGCAGAATTGGACCGCACCCTAGGATTAGCATACGAGAAATTCTTACTCCTCCTCCAATTGTTACTAGGAGCTTGCCCTCCTTGTTGAGGAACATATGGTGCTTGAGATTGAGAATTGAAAGGAGCTTGAGGTTGAGTAGGCAAATTACCTTGAGGACGATTTTGATAAGGCATTCTATAAGGCCTTGCACTTTGAAAATTATCTTGGTAATTGTTTTGATAACCCCCTTGATATGGAGGCCTTCCATGAAATTCACTTCTTCAATAGGCACTCGGCCTTGACATACATCAACCAACTTGAGCCATTTGTGTAGGATTTCCAACTTGATGAGATTGAGATGACGTAAGTGCTCTAAATCGATCCATCATTGTCATCATCATGGCCTTCATAGATTGAATCTCCTCCACATGAGATACCCTATGATGAGCTCCTCTATTCACCGTCACTTGAAAAGAATATTGGGCAATATTCTCCAAGATCTCATACATTTGCCCCACCGTCTTTGACCAAATCGAACCATTGGCACATGCATTTAGAAATGATCTATCACCATCCATAAGGCCATTGCAAAAATACATGATCGCTTGCTCTTACGGAAAGCCATGTTGTGGGCACGCTATGAGCAACGCCCCATACCTCTCCTAAGCTTTCGGTATCGTCTCTCCATTTTTTTATCGAAAATGAGAGATGGCCTCTTTGCTTGAACTGTCTTGGATGGTGGATAAAACTTTATGAGAAATATCATGTTAAGGTTCTCCCAAGTACGTACGGTTACGGGAGGGATAGAATTAAGCCAAGCCTTAGCTCTTCCCTTGAGAGTAAAAGCAAAGAGCTTTAGCTTCTTAGCATCCTCGAACACCCCGTTGTACTTAGTCGTATCCAAAATCACCAAAAATTGTGCCATATGTTGATGAGGGCATTCTTCTTCATCTTTTCCTTCAAATTGCTTCTCCCTCAACATCACCAATTGTTGGTGCCGATTAGTTGAACAAATTGGATAAAACTTGTATCAGCCTTCTAGGAAAAATCTAGAAGGGGGTTGAATAGATTTTTCGATTTTTATTAATCTTTCAAAATTTATTCAAAGCACCAAAGTAACACAATGGAAATTCAGTTTTAATCTCAACTTTATTAAGATCAAAAGCAAACTGATATTTTAGATTTAACTTTGATTCTAAATCTATCTTTGATTTGGTAATGAAATTTGTAAGAAACAAGTAAGTAAAACAAAGCAATAAAGAACACTGTATTTATAGTGGTTCGGATTATAACAATCCTACATCCACTCTCCTTCTTCAAACTTTGAAGAAGGGTCTCTTCTACCGCTTACTTACTTTACAATCGTACGACTTACAAATTACAACTTGATCTTCAAATCTTCAAAATCCTAGACAAATCAGAAATCTAACTCTAAAATAATAGAAGTGTATTTGAAGATGTATATGGAAGTGTTCTATAATCACTTAGAAAAATCTATGAAGAAATCCGTGAAAACTATTTTTGTGCTTTTTGAAAACTTGTGATTTTAGAGAATATCTTCTTTGAATTGATAACTCGTGTGTTCTATATATCTTTTTTTTTTAATGAAGTGCCTAGACCTATTTATAAGTATGAAAAGACAGTTAGTTTGTTAATTAGTTTTAACAAACCGAAAACCGCTCAACAAACTTATTCTTGAAAATTGCTTGCTCCTCGGTTGATTTTACTCTACTCATCTGCGGTGACTTGATGAAGACTTGCCTTTCTTATTCTACTCGGCTTGTCTTGACCTCGTCTGAGCTCTTCATAATTGTCTCCTACAGACTACTAGATTTGAGCTTGTCTCCGGATGACTTGTAACTCCTAGTCTTGGTGACTTGATCGAGTCCTTGACCTAGTCGATCGGCTTAGTACTAGAACTCGAGTCTCCATTGTTCTTTGTTGGTCCCGATTAGTTGAGTTGATTAAGAAACTTTGAGTTAACCTTCTATGACAAAATCTAGAAGGGGGTTGAATAGATTTTGTAGATTTTTCAAACCATTCAAAATCAATTCAAAGTACCAGATTAACACAGCGGAAAAACAACTTTTGAACTCGGCTTTAACAAGATCAAAAGCAATCGATATTACGATTTTAACTTTGATTACGAAATTAATCTTTGAACAATAAATTGAAAATTGAACAGAAAAGTAAATAAAAACAGAAAGAACACCGAGATCTTATAGTGGTTCGGATTATAACAATCCTACATCCACTCTCCTTCTTCAAACCTTGAAGAAGGGTCTCTACTATCAACTTACTTATTTACTTTCAATGTACAACTTACAACTTACGTAAATCTTCAAATCTTCAAACTCCTAATCAAATCATGAAATCTAACTCTAAAGTAATAGAAATGTTTTTGAAGATGTATGAGAAAGTGTTCTATAAACACTTAGAAAACTCTATGAAGAAATCGTGGAAAAACTATTTTGTGCTTTTTAGAACTTGTGATTTGAAAGAATATCTTGTTGAAAAAGCTGTTGTGTTCTATGTATTCTATGTACTCTATGTATCCAGAATGAAGTGCCTAGATCTATTTATAAGTCTGAAAAGACAATTAGTTTGTTAGTCGGTTCTAACAAAGCTGGAAACCGCTTAACAAACTTAATCTTGAAAACTGCTTGCTCCTCGGATATTACTCTACTCATCTGCGGTGACTTGGTGAAGACTCGTCTTTCTTATTCTACTCGGCTTGTCTTGACCTTGTCTCGAGCTCTTCATATTTGTCTCCTCCAGATGACTAGATTTGAGCTTGTCTCCAGATGACTTGTGATTCCTAGTCTTGGTGACTTAAACTATTCTTGACCTAGTCGATCGGCTTAGTACTAGAACTCGGTCTCCACCGTCCTACGTCGTCATCTCGCTCATCCGAATTGATCTTTTAACTCATCAAAACAATCTTGATCTAACATTCTTCATAGTCATCTGCTCATCCGAGTTGATCTTTTAACTCATCAAAACATTCTTGATCTAACAATTTCCCCCTTTTTGATGAAGTTAAAACCTACAAGGAAGAAACACACTCACAGTGAAGTTAGTTCTAGAGTCGGTTTAAAATAATCGAGATAGGTATATCGAGCACATTTTCACATTACAAATGCATTCATTCAGATTAAAGCACTTAAAAAACAAGACCTTTAGACTCTTGTAAATATTTTAGGAAAGAAAAAAATTGAGTCTTAGGACTTAGAAATTTTTTTTTTTTTTTTTTTGAAAATTTTAAGTGCGAGAGATAAATTTCTCGAGATGATTTATACTTAGAAAATTTTAAGTTTTCTTAAAGCGAAAAAAACTTTAAGAAATAAGACAAGTATTTCACATAAGTCCAAGTATATTTATTCACATAATTACAATTTACGATAGGTGAACTGATAGAAATAAAAGATAAGGAAAAGAAAATCCCGTCTATCAAATTCCCCATCGGCTTGTTTCGGAATGTTCGGCCGATTGAAAATCCTTACTCGAGCCGTTTGAGTTCATTCTCGTCTGTGAGCTCGGATTCTCTTTCAGCCTTTGATTATGACCGATTTGACCCATTCCATGTCGGAGATCCATCCTCTTTCAGCTTGGGAGTGACTTGCTCATAGGTGGAGCGACCGGATCGCAGCTTGAACACATTATGCGCCTCATCGAGCGCTTTCCCATATAGATCGGCATTCTCCTTCTCCATCCACTCATGCCACTGCATGTCTTCATCAACACCGGATGGAGATGCCTTCAAGATGTACCAATAGTACATCCATCGGCATCCAGATCTTGCTTCTTGTATTCGCTGGTGTGCTGCCCAGAGACCATCTTAGGAGGAATCGATGAGCGGTGGACAGGTCGGAAGTCTTCTTCATCGGCCGCCTTTGATACCCACTTCCGAGTATCCTCGTCCCACTTCAGCCTCCGCCTTTCCTAGCTTCTTCAGCCTTTTCTTCTCCTGCTTCTCATATTTTTCCTTCTCAGCGTGTATTCTTCGATTTGCTCACCGAGAGGTTTGAGTAGTCGGAGGTTCTTTCCTTTGCGCTCGGGTCTGGTGCAGATGATCACTCGGTGATGAAGACTTCTCACGCTCTTGCCTTGCCTTTACCCTTGCCCTTGGCCTCGGGTTTCTCGGTCTCTTTCATCTTGGCCGGTAGCTTCTCGGTCTTCTCCTCCTCCTCCTTCCTTCTCTTCTCCTCATCCTCACGGATGGCCTCCTCAATCTGGGTCACCCTCGGTTGCAAAGCGATCGGCTCGTGCGATTTGATCTTGATTTCGGCTTTGGCCGCCTCCAACTCACCGAGTCTCCGCCTTTGAGTCTAACTTGTCTCGTGAGGGACAAGACTCCACTGTGAGGGTGTCCATTCTTCCTTCAGCTCCTTCCCCCTTTTTGACTTCATCTTGCGAGTCTGGAGCTATTTTTCCAAGGCGAGAACAACGAACCACTGAAGTCTGCTCGATCAAGTAAAAGCATTGACCAGACTTCGTTGTCTGCCGCCACCTTTTGCTTGAGCACCTTTACCTCCTCCTCCGTGTTACTCACCGGGTACCAACAGCAGTGCCAAGGTTGGCTGATAGGTTGCGAGTAATGTTGACCTCGGCCAATCTGCATGTTGGCGAGCATTGTATCGGTGACTGCTCGAATCACCTTCCTTGTCTTCCTCTCCATCAGCCTTTGAACTTTGGTTATGATCTGCTTGTGTAAATCCTCAAAGGCCGAGGAGATGGCAAAAATTGACTGGTCTCTTCCTCTGAATCGGATGAGTAAGAGGGGGTGGGAGAAGTTGGACTTGGGGAGCTCATGTGGATATCTCCAAAGATGTTGGAGGTATCCACCGGTTGGGGTTCGTAAGGTTGGGAGGAAGTAGGGGCGTCGATGGTGGTGGAGGGGGAATTTCTGGTTGGGGTGAAGATGGAGGGGGTGGTATTTCGGATGAATTGGGTGGTGGAGAAGGGGTTGGCCGAGGTATAGTAGGTTGGGTTAGGCTGTGAGAAAGAATTGGAGAAGATGGGAGTAAGGCTGGTGGAGAGATGGTAGATATGGGGGTGGGGGAGTAGACTGTCTAGTGAGGAAGGACAAAGATATCAGATGGGGAGGGTGGAGGAGATGAGATTTGGGTTTGAGGAAGGGTAGATGAGGTTGTGGCTTGGACTATTGTGGGAGTAGGCTGTTTTAGAGGCTCGGAGGTGCCGGCTGGGTCACCTCTTCATCGCGAGTGGGCTGCAGAGGGGGAGGGAGAGAATTGTACCTGTCTCGTGAGTGGGGAAGGGGTCCTCTCTGTTGGAACCACCGATCGCCGACTCTACAAAATTATCGTATTCGGGATCGTCGGCACATAAACGCAGCGGATAGAATTGTACCTTTATTCACCGTAATAGGTGAAGACAAACCAGTTCTAAGGTCGAACTACGATCGAAGGATGAGCCTCGAACCTCACGGTCTTCACCGTATTCCTATCCCTTTCCCTTGGACGCCGAGTGGTCGGCGATCCTCCAAGGAATCAGAATCCGCCTCTCTCGATCTCACGTTTTTCACACGCTGGAGGCTCGATGTTAGGGTTTATTTATAGGCTACAATGGGACCCTAAGGAGGAATTAGGGTTGGGCCTCTGATGGGCCTAAATATCCTGTGTTCGGGCCCGAACACTTTACTTAAGCCCATCAATTATAACTCGAGTCCACTAAAGAGTTATAATTGAATTACCGTCCTAATCCCATAATATAATATGGGCTCCTTTATTATGTGTACGTTTATTTCCCCGTGTTTAAGATATCGAATGTCCATAAATTAATTAAATTACCGACAACTTAATTAATTTATATCTAATTCCAAGAGTAGTACCACTCATCTTTATTATTATGTCGGATTAAATCCACTGCGGGGTTTACATAATAATCTTTATGAGCTCCTCAAGGGGACATCATCATCCTAAATAATTAGGACACGATTTCTTCTATAATCAACAGCACACCATATAAACAATGTTGTCTCCCAATTCACCGAGCCTATTGATTTAATAAATCTCACCCATTGGCAAATCAAAGAAACATACATTGAGTACACGTGCCCATTATTATATAGGGATTAAGAAGACGTACATCCATAACAACAGAGGTCTTGTTCTTTTATATAGTCGGTACAAATTGAACAACCTCATATGGTCCTGCTCAATACATACAAAATGTACTAGTGTAACTTTATAGTCAAGATAGACTAATACCAAATTACACTACAACCGTTCCAATGGTTTGTCCAAATCCATCTTGGTTGTGAGCTATTATTTATAATCTATAAGGAATCTGATAGCATAATCTTACGTGTGACACCACACACCATGTTATCTACGGTATAGATTAACCCAGGACAAAATAATGATATATATAACAATCATAAACAATAAGTATTTTGATCATAATGAATCTTATATTAAAAAGATGTTCATACTCAAAAAGATGTTCATACAAAAGCTAGGCTTATAGTATACATCCTAACACTCTCGAGCTTATTTCTTGTACCTCCTCTGATTGGACCACTTTAGCCGCTATTTCCAGCGTAAGTGCCTCTTCACCAGTAGACTAGGCCGATCACCGAGGTTCCCCCGGCTCTCCGAGGTTTTCACCAACCTCCTCCTTCTCTTGGCCTTCTTCTTCGACTTCATTGGGTGTGAAGCCTCGGTGAGCTCACCGTCATTTGCTCCTCTCTTTCCTCTTCTTCTTCTTCTTGACCTCCTCGGTGATGGATCCTGAGCCCGACCTCAGTGCTCCTTCATCTCGAGTCGGTGGAGCCCCGAGCAACTCATCCTTAGTCGGCAGCCCTTTTTGTTTTGTGTAGGCTCGACTCCATCAGCCGATTAATCTCGGTGTCGGCATATCCTCCAATATCACCGTCATCTTATTAAATAGGCGGTGATTGATCTACTTGCCACTTCCCACCAACTACCTCCAGTCTCTTCCTTTCCGTCTCAAACCTACCCAATAGCATCCCGGCCCGGTTGGCTTGAACTCCATCAATAATCGCCCTCATGCGGCCACGGCTGGGTCTAGTCGGCCCATCGGGAGTTACGCACCCCTAAAATGACCTTCGTCAATATCATCATTAGCAGACGATATCTCCGTCGGAGCATTTTCTTCTTGATTCGAGACCTTCGATCCTTCATTGAATTAGGGCAATCATCTCAAATGATTCTACCTACGGTCGTCTGATTTGTATGTGAGGGGTTTACTCCTTCACTTTGCTTGTGTCGAAGATCCGTGCCACCTCCGCCGGAGTTCTTGTTAATACCTCGCCGTAGACACGGGTTTTAAAAATCCCGTTCTCAAACGTCCCATTGACGTAGAACTCGATGCCTCTCATATCCGGTGTTTTATTGAAGGTGGATTTCTCGGAGCAGTAGCGTCCTCAATCCCGACCTCTCCAATAACTCAAGAATCTCCCTCGATTCACCATCGGTGGTGGTATCAAAGTTGACGTACATCTACTGACTTGATCTTTTTGTTGTATGTTTCGGTGTGTACTTCCACCATTGTTGATGATACTCCTAATCGTTTTTGAGAAGTGCTCATGAAAGAATTCGACTAAGAGTTTTTGAAAATTTACAGAGTATAGGTATAATTTTACTAAAGTGAAAAAGTTTGATTGAGGAAGAAGATGTATTTATAGGAGAGAAAATTGGAAAGAGAAACCGCTTTTAGAAAATCTGATTTAATCTAAGTCGTTTATTTAAAAAGTTTCTTTGCGCTTGAATCAACGGTTAAAAATATGGATAAAGCGATTGGGATTCGGTAGCGTGGATGCTACTTTCCTTTGGAATGCATAAATAGTTACTTTATAGACTGTTGATTTGTGACAGATGTAGGTTACTTTATGTAGAGAAGTAAGTATACTGACGTCGGCCTAGGGTTACCTTACTTCGTATAAGGGTTTTCAAAAACGAGATAAGTTTGTAAAGTCATCTCCGATAAAGTAACATGTCGATTTTAAAACAACTTAGTTCTATCTTATAGCAAACTTAAAAAAATTTAAATAAACAGGCTCAGATTTAATTTTCTAAAGTTAGGTTTTCCAACCAATCAATCCGATAAGAGTTTTAAAAAAAAAAATATGGAGTTTATTCAGAGGCAAAGGTGTCTGGATAATAAGGTTGATGAAAGATGAGGTGAAACAGTATGATTTGTGACCTATTCCCGCAAAGACATAGACTTGAAGAAAACCATTAGTAACTTGAGGTAGATCGAGATAGGGTGCGAGATAGTCATCTTTCTTAGGAAATCAGGTGACTATTGTGCCCTCATCGATTTACCGAATGTCGAGATAAGTAATTATCATGTCGAGATAAGGTCAATATGACTAATCCTTGATTCTTGATTTCAAAATAGGAAGTCAATGATATCAGCTACTGATTGTCCTTTGACTCATATCTAGTCGATAATTCTTTCCTTGTCTTTAACAACCAAGCACCTATTTCTGGTATAACAAAAGTCAGTGTTGATGGCTTCTTGACCCGAACTTGTGAGGGGTTTCATACTCAGCCTAACATGCTCCCGGCTGCCTCTTTCAAGGTTCTATTCCTTATTTCAACCACTCCATTTTGTTGAGGAGTCCTTCTTGATGATGTCTCATGAATAATTCCACACTCATTGAAAAAGTTAGATAAACAAGAATTCAAAAATTATGTGCCCTTATCACTTCTTATTTTAATAATATTAACACCCTTTTCATTTTGAATGCGTCTAAACAGATCGGGGATCTTGTTTATAATCTCATTTTTCTTGAAAAGAAATATAACCCAAGTGTATCTAGAAAAATCATCTACTACAACAAGAGTATATTTCCTTCCACTTTGGCGAGAGGAGAAACAAGTCCAAACGGATCAAGATGAAGTAGTTGTAAAACTCTTTCGGATGATGAGGTGTTAATACACTTAAATGAGTGTCTAGACCGTTTACCTTTTTAGCAAGCATCACATTTAAGATCGGTAGATAAAAGTTTCTCGGGTAATCCCTTAACAAGGTTCTTTTTAGCCGACTTACTAAGGGTCTTGAAATTCGAGATGACTAAGCCTCTTGTGCCATAGCCAGTGAGGTCATCTCCACCCTTAGCTATCGGACAAGTATCTTTAGGACAACTATTAAAGTTGGCCACATAGACATTACCGTGTACGAAGCCGATTAAAAGTACCTTATCGAGGAACTATCTAAGATATCACATTTATCCTTAGAAAATTTGACAAGAAAACCCTTATCACAAAGCTGGGAAGCAGATAGCAAATTATGTTTCAAACCTTCAACAAAATATACCTCGGATGCCTGAATATCCTTGATAATCAGTACCTACTCCTTTAGTCCGTCCACAATTATTGTCTCCAAATAATACTCTTGGACCATCAATGTTCTAGAAATTTGATAGTAGCCTCTTGTTATAAGTCATGTATTGTGAACAACCACTATCAATGTACCATATAGAAGCTAAGATCTCTTCCTTGAGTGATGATCCCTGTGAATCCTGAAAAAGCAGATTAGTTATAAGGTACCCTAGTGATCTTGGGTCCTTGAAGGTCAAGCATCACTTTAGTTAACCCACAAAAATCTCATTTCCAAATAATAAATCAGATTTGGTCTCTCTACCAAATCTGTCTACAATTGTATCACATTTAAATGATAACTTGTTGTATTCGATTTAGTAATTTTCTGAACTTAGGAAATGTGGGATAACATCTCGCTTCTCCCATCAAAAGGATTGTAATAAGAATTTCTTCTTATTTTGGTTTTGGAGTTCTCTTAGTCTTATAAGGAGTCCTCATTTGAATTTTTGTTTTCAAGTTGGGAGATGCAGTCCTTATTTGACTAATTGGCTTTCAAGGACCAATTCTAACCTCTTTTGAGTGATCGAGATGCTTTTACAAATTTCCTAGGTTTTGAACATCCGATTTACTATTTCTGTCATAACCAAGACCTCGTTTTGTCATGGGATTTTTAGATGTATTAAAGATGTGATCTATTGCTGATTGTGAATTATTAAGTTGACTAATTTTGAAGACTAGCTTCTCATTGTCTTTCTTAATTAATTCTTTTCAGCATGATTGTTTAATTTGTCTTATAAAGATTTCAATTCACTTTCTAATCTTTCGTAATTTTCTAATCTTTCGTAAGTTGGTGATGTACTAGCCTCGGCACTGGGAAAACATTCCCCCTTGAATATTTCCTCAATTTCGGTAGTTTATCACCTGCTTTCCTTTAATTAGAATTTGAATTTGATCCTTTAAAGTCAAATTCTCTGTCTCTAGTTGTTTATAAGCGGCGAGAGATGTCTTTAAGTCTCTCAATAATTCATGAATAACAGTTTGATCATTATCGAGACAGTTCTACAGAATCATTATCGAAGATGAATAATAGACTACCTCTTTAGCCATGAGACAAACTTCATCGTCTAATCAAATCAAATGAGGATGATGATGATGATGATGATGATGATGATTTTCTTGATTCCTTTTCTTTAGCGAGAAGAGCCCTTTGATCTCGCAAATCTCATGTCTCTCTTTTTCCTTTTCTCTTCCCTTTCTTTAGGAGTCACCGAGGACAATCATAGCTAAAGTGTCTGGCTTGTTGCAAGTATAGCAAATGTCACTCCTATCTCGATTTAGGGCTGGAAGGATTTCTTTTAACAGGGGATCTGAATCTCCTTGTCTGGCTCCTATTCTTGTCATCATCTGTTGAGTCATCTTCTTTTCTTCTTGACTTGGATCTAGACCTATCCTTACCTGCAAACCTCAATTTATTACGTTTATACTTCATTCTTAATCTGTCATACCTTTTGGTGAGCGGAGCTATCTGCTCCTTCGGAGATAAGTCGGCTCCCTCTGATTCAGTTGACATCTTGTCTTCTTTTGACAAAAGCAACAGACTTGGATGAGGTGCTTGACTCCATCTCATCTTCCTCATCTTCTATCTGAATGTCATACTCTAAATCTTTAAGATGAGAAAATAAAGTATGATGAGTAATAGAAGATAAATTTTGAGTTGCTTTAAGGATATTGGACTTTTCTCTCCATCTCTTGGTTAAAGATCTCAATATCTTATTATTAATCTCCTTTTACGTATTACTCTTTCCCGGATCACCGCTTTGTTGAGAAGATTTGTCAATCTCACATCTAGGTGGTCCATGTTTCATTTTCCTTCATCTTGAAGGTATCAAAGGCATGTAATACAATTGCGGCTTATTCTCTTTTACTTGGTCGATCCTTCACAAACATTTACAAGTATACGCCACATCTCCTTAGCCGATTTGCATCTTTTGACCTTCTCAATCCAGTCTTTACTCGTAGTTTCAATGATTTCGATCCTGGCTACTGATCTAGGTTGTGGATTTTCCTTTCATCATTTGTCGATTACGAGCTCTTTTTCTCTTGTCGACTCTGGATTCAGTGATTCGATGCCATTGCTAGTGCCTCCATGATAAAATTTTATAGGTCCTTCTTCAAGAACCTCCTCCATCCTATCATGGATAGCCTTGAGATGATTTTACATCCTGAATTTCCAATAATCATACTCTTCAATTGAAAATTCGGGTAGATTCCTGGATTTCTTGCTCTTGCACGAAGACATTATGAGATAGAAAAATAAAACACTCCACAAACTTGTTAGTAGCACAGTTAGTAACAATAAAGAAGATGAAGAAAATCAAGAATAGTTCAGAATCTCGGTCAAGACCTAAAATCAATATCGTAACTGACTTAACAACTTTGCTCGATACCACTTGTTGGTCCCGATTAGTTGAGTAAATTGGATAAAATCTTGTATCACCTTCTAGGAAAAATCTAGAAGGAGAGGTTGAATAGATTTTTCAGATTTTTATTAATCTTTCAAAATTTATTCAAAGCACCAAAGTAACACAGCGGAAATTCAGTTTTAATCTCAACTTTATTAAGATCAAAAGCAAACCGATATTTTAGATTTAACTTTGATTCTCAAATCTATCTTTGATTTGGTAATCGAAATTTGTAAGAAACAAGTAAGTAAAACAAAGCAATAAAGAACACTGATTTATAGTGGTTCGGATTATAACAATCCTACATCCACTCTCCTTCTTCAAACTTTGAAGAAGGGTCTCTTCTACCTGGTTACTTACTTTACAATCGTATACTTATAAATTACAACTTGATCTTCAAATCTTCAAAATCCTAGACAAATCTGTGAAATCTAACTTTAAAATAATAGAAGTGTATTTGAAGATGTATATGGAAGTGTTCTATAAACACTTAGAAAAATCTATGAAGAAATCCGTGAAAACTATTTTGTGCTTTTAGAAAACTTGTGATTTTAGAGAATATCTTGCTTTGAATTGATAACTCGTGTGTTCTATATATCATTTTTTTTTAATGAAGTGCCTAGACCTATTTATAAGTTTGAAAAGACAGTTAGTTTGTTAATTAGTTTTAACAAAGTGAAAACCGCTCAACAAACTTATTCTTAAAAGCTGCTTGCTCCTCGGTGATTTTACTCTACTCATCTGCGGTGACTTGGTGAAGACTTGCCTTTCTTATTCTACTCGGCTTGTCTTGACCTCGTCTAAGCTCTTCATAATTGTCTCCTACAGACGACTAGATTTTAGCTTGTCTCCAAATGACTTGTAACTCCTAGTCTTCAATCGACTTGATCGAGTCCTTGACCTAGTCCGATCGGCTTAGTACTAGAACTCGGTCTCACATTGTTCTTCATAGTCATCTGCTCATCTGAGTTGATCTTTTAACTCATCAAAACATTCTTGATCTAACATCAATAAAGCCAAGCTTATCTCAAAGTTATTAGCTTCTATCCTTGGCCTTGCAGTGCTATCATAATACTCTCGTAATTGAGGTTCAAAGAATTTCTAGAGAGATCTAACTTGAGGTGGAGGATCTTGTATAGGTGGAGGTGGAGCTTGAGGTATATGTGGTGGTTCTTGATATCTTTGCTCTTGTGGATAAGGCATTTGTGGGTAATATGGTGGGAATTGTTGTAGAGGAGGGTTGTAATATGGGAATTGTTGGCTTTGTGGATGATATAGGTATGGTTGTTGGTATAGGAATTGATTTGGTGGCATCCCTTGAGGGAAAGGGCCAACTTGAGCATTATGGTGTTGATTATGCCCATTGCCTCCTCTATTCTCTTGCACTCCCCCATTACCATTTACATTACCATGAAGATTCACCTCCTCCACATGAAGTTCACCAACTCTTTCTTTATTCTCCATAGCCTCTCTTCCTTCCATCACTTCTCTTTCTAAAGCTTCCCTCCTATTTCTTCTTCTATTCCTTCTAGGAGTAGCTTCAATATCCGGATTAAATGGCTCGGGTGGTATGCCACGAGATCTCGTGATCATGCACCTACACCACCAATCAAAGTACCAACTTCCCAAAAACAAACAATGAACAAAAATAAAAAGAAAAATGCAACAAGTAATCACTTTCAACCAATCCTAAGTCTCACATAAATGCATAATCACATCCCGGCAATGGCGCCATTTGGTTGAGGTATTTATCGTGTAAATCTTGTTACGACTCAAACGAGTTATCGAACCCAAGAGACGTGAGATGCAATGAGTCCCTAAGAAGAAAGTTGATTATGACTATTGATGTGAAATCCATTTTTTCTACTAACAATTCTATTCAAGCACAAGAATGAAATACTAAAAGCAAAGCGAACTATGTTGGTCGAGATTGAGTAGTTAATGAAATTAAGAAGACCTTCCTGAGATAATCTAGATGGGGTTTGAATAGATTATCTAAATCTTTTTCAAAATTCAGATTATCAATTCAAATAGTAATTGCAAATTCCCAAAATCAAAGTTTAACAATGGAAAAATTTTAAACTCAATCTATGAATGCGGATCTAAAGCGATCTGAAATAAGTTTTATTCCAAACACAGATAATCAACAAAAATAAATGCAGAAAGTAAGTGACACAAGATTTATAGTGGTTCGTATCAAAAGATCCTACATCCACTCTCCTTCTTCAAACTTAAAGAAGGGGCACTACCTTCATACTTACTCTCGACTTACTTGCTGATTACAATTTACAAAATTAGACAATCTTCGTCTTCAATTCACCTTCAATCTATCAATCTAACTAGCTAATCTAGAAATTACAATACGGATCGTGATTTGAAGATGTACAGAGAGTGTTCTTTAAACACTTAGAAAATATTGTGAAAACCTTTTGAAGATATGTGAGTGCTTTTCAAGAATGTAAATTTCGGAATAATGAGTGCTAACTATCCCTCTAAGAAGCGTGCTTAATCCTATTTATAAGCCTGTAAAATAGTTAATTTGTTGTAACAAACTTAAAATCGCTTAACAAACTTTTCTTAAAAGCGCCTTACGACCTCGGCTTATCTTGAGTTAGTTGTCCGTTGTTGACTTGGTGAAAATCTGCCTTTCTTATTCTACTCAAATGGTTTTGACCTTGTCTTGAGCTCTTCATTATTCTCTCCAACAGATGACTTCTTCAAGACAATCTTCGGATGACCTTCAACTTCCCGATCTCGGTGACTTCATTTACCTTGTCTAGTCGATCGGCCTTGTACAAAGCTACTACTTCAAATTTGGTCTATACAATTTCAGTGGTAATCATAATTTTACATGAGCTTGTCTAACCTATACATTTTAACTCATCAAAACTTAAACATGATCTAACAAACTATGAATTAAGCTAAGAGCAAATAGCAAGCTAGACTAACTTCCAACGAAATGCAAGTGGAGAATGGGTACTTAGGATAATTTCAACTAAGGAGTCAATGATTACCACTATAAGTGCATCAAATTGTCATTCACTTAAGATAGAAAGTAATGAATATCATGCAACAATGTCTTCATTCATCACATAATGTCTAATTGTGAACATTCTCAATGCAACGAATCTCTCAATTACGAAGCATCTAACACATACAATCATACACGTCTATCCCCCAAATATTCTCTAATCATGTTAGCTCAACTCTCGTTTGTTGCTAGGATGATCAAACACAAATCAAACAAAGATAAACATATATGAAGCACAATAAGAATCATCAATTAGGGTACAAACTATCTCAATTAAATAACAATCATCAACAATTATAGCTAGAGCAATCAAATCATCCCTAATTTCAATTATGCCAAGCACAAAGGAATTAACTCAAGGTGCAAAGAGCAAATTCCATGGGTGAGCAATCAAACAACATAATCAACATGATTAACAAAGCAATTAAGAAATAGAAATAGAGAGATAGAAAGAATATCATAAAATTTTGTTCATAGAATAGGAATTGAATGTTTGAATCTTCAACAATGTAAACTTCTTCTTCAATTTAAATACACTCTTCAAATCACTAATCTAATGGAGAATTAACTAATCTAATGAATAATTAATGGAAATCTATCTATGAACTTGAATCTAAGTAACTAGGAAGTGGAAATTAGCTAAGAACAATAAAAATCGCCCCGAAAATGAATGGTAACTGTTGTAAACTATCCAATGCTCTGTTTTTCATCAAATGGAGTTTAAATGGGGAGAATCTAAAAAACTACCGCCTCGAGTCGAGCTCCAGGGCCTCGACTCAAGCCACATGACCTCGACCCGTTCCCTAGCACCACGACTCAAGCTTGATGAAGTCGTGTCCCCGTATTTGCACCAAAGTCTCTTGATCGAGCCACCCTACTCAAGCGAGCAGCCTACCTCGACTAAAGGGGTGGAGCTCGACTCGAGCTTCACCGTACTTTGCCATATCTTCGCTTCCTTGCAGTGGCTTGACTTGAGGTGCTTCGGGCTCGACCTTAAGTTGAGTCCAGGGATTTTTGTGGGCCAAACTTCACTCCCGACCCTTATTTTCACTCGTGTCATTATCTTGTCGCCATATGAATCCCAATACTCTCGGTTCGATCTAATTCCTCCGAAAACCCTAAAAATGAGACGAAACACCTTGCAAAATCATTAGTTTCCACACAAGAATACCTTAATTGCAAAAGAGTGCTACTCTATGATTGGAGTGTATAGGGTAAGAGTTATTAAGACCAATCAACAAAATATCGAACCCAAGGGAAAAAGTATGCACATGAGGCCCTAGAAATACGAGTTCTTAGTGACTAGAGTTGCAACAATGGTTTGGAACAAAAACAACAAAAACACTTGCAAGAATACAAATTAACAACAAGCAAACAAATGATCGAACACCTAGAATGCGATAATAACAACAACAATAAATGGTGGGGTAGAGGTGCCGGGATTAACATCCATCAATGAAACATCAATCAACAAGCTACAATTGAATCAAATTGCAAACCAACTAAGTTAGAAAGCATAAACCATCATGAAATTAATCACTCCATTAAAATCACAATCCCTAATGTGAGTATTCTTAGTCTTTCCCATCTCTCAATGTAGAAATCCCCAATTCATACAATAATGCAAAATTGAAACTCGATCAACACCTAATCACGTTAGCTCAACTCGCCTATTGCTAGGGTGATTAACCATTAATCTAAAGAGACAATTTTACACAAAGCACAATTAAGAATCACAATTAGGAAACAAACTAACGTGATTATCCTTAGTGCAACTAATCTCTTGATTCCGAAGCACCCAATCCACGAATTCATACACAATTATCACTCGATTAATCCCGGATCACGTTAGCGCAACTCTAAATCTATAGCTATGATGATCAAACACTAATCTAAAGAGATAATTATGCATGAAGCACAAATGAGAATCACAATTAGTAAGCAATCTACTCAATTGATCTCCAATCATCAACAATTATAGCATCATCAATCAAATCATCATCAATTTCAATTAACCCAAGCACAAGAGAGTTAGCCCATGGTACCACAAACAATACCCATGGGAAGAAGATAGAATTGATCAAACACTAAGCAAATCACAACAATTAATAAATTAAAGAGACAAAAGAGGAAAAACATCACCAATTGATCTTTAATCAACAAAAAGAGGAATGCTTGAGTCTCAACAACAATCTCCAAATGAATTACAAGCTTGAATTGAAAGAATTACAATGATCAAATGTTAATCTAATGCTAATCTAGCAACAATCAAAGGAAATCTACATCTAAATCTAACTTCTACTCTAATCTAAGAAAGGAATTGGCTTGGGGCCTGAGAAATCGCCCCAAAACCGCTTACTAACTGCTATTCTGAAAGTTGTATATGGATTGCTCTCCTTCAACTCTTTAAATATCGAATTTCGAAAAGCGCCCCTCGAGTCGAGGGTCGGGCCTCGACTCGAGGCCTCTGCAAAATACCTCGCCCTCGACTCGAGGGTCATGCCTCGAGTCGAGGCTTCTGCCTTTTCCCAATTTAATCCTTTTCTCGCATAGCCCTCGACTCGAGGCTCTTGCTCCTCGATTAGAGCTCGAGTCCAGGCATTTTTTTCACGGGGCTTCGGCCCGACTCCCCGTTTTCGTCCCGTATGATCGTCTCTTCATTCTAAGCCTAATGGTACTCTCGGTTCATAAAAATCCACCGAATTACCTGCAAAATGGACCAAAAACATCAAAATCTCACAAATAATACTTTTTAGGCAAAAGAGTGATACTTTTCACATTTAGGCACAAAAACTAACACTTTAGCTCACATTTTGCACTAAAATAGCCCTAAAAACATGTATCAATTCACTCCAATCATACCCCCAAACTTGAATTGTTGCTCGTCCTCGAGCAACGTAGAAACTAAGAACAAAGGAGTGAATTGATTGCAATTATGTCACATGGCACTATAGACAAAATAAAAGACAATCGAACTCATCAATGAACACTTGTATCAATGCAACTATCCACTAGCCATCAAGATAGATCATGCTCAAACAAATGCTCAATCAAATACTCAACACATTGCTCCTTCCATGGAGTGTTTGTAACGCCCGAATTCGGAAAGTCGACCTTTGAGGTCCCGACGTCCTAAACCCGAGTCATCACTTAGTGAACCATAAAATCGAGTCAAAAATTTCTTTTTAGAAGGCAAAGCTATTCATTTGAGTTGCAGCGGAAGATTTCACAAACACTTATTTAAGACGTTTGAACCATATTCATAACTAAATGAAGAGATTAATCGTTTGACAAAAGTCACCGGTGAGTCTAAGGTTCAACTCTCGGGAAAATCGTAGTGACGAGTCTTTAACAAAATACAAATTTTCATAAAGATATAAAGCGACCCATTTAGATAAAAGGAGAGTGGAAGCGGGTCGTCTATTGCAGCTCCCGGGCCTCAATCTCGTGACCTGAAAATATTAGTTATAGGGCGTGAGATAAAATCTCGATGGATGACACATGCACGTTATACGATTGTGACAGAAATCCCAAAATAGTTGAATGTTTTATCCTTTATTCTCATCTTTCGTTATTTACTTCCTTGTTATGGCATTGTGTACATTTGTATAAGGTAATCTTCCGTTATAAAATTTTCATCCTTTAACTTCCGTTCGATTAAGAAATTCATCTTTCTTTACAACAGCTTAGTACATAAATATAGCACATATGAGATGGCACATGATAGTTTCCTATCACATCCGATCTCCGTAATCACATTGTGGAATGGCACGTTTACACGTCCAAGACCCGTAATCATCACTACAACATAACTTAGATTATGTAACACCCCAAAATTGTTACCTATTGTGCATAAAGTGTTACTTAATAAGTGTTACCTAATAAGTGTTACCTAATAAGTGTTACCTAATAAGTGTTACCTATGGTGTTACATAAAGTCATTTATGTTGTATTGCATATTGCGGAATGGCACGCTTACACGTCCGAGACCCGTAATCATATGGGAGGGCACATGATAGTTTCCTATCACATCCGGACCCCGTAAACTTTCTTCAATGGGAGGGCACATGATAGTTTCCTATCACATCCGGACCCCGTAAACTTTCTTCAATGGGAGGGCACATGATAGTTTCCTATCACATCCGGACCCCGTAAACTTTCATCAATGGGAGGGCACATGATAGTTTCCTATCACATCCGGACCCCGTAAACTTTCATCAATGGGAGGGCACATGATAGTTTCCTATCACATCCGGACCCGTAAACTTTCATCACATCATATAGGGCAGTAAAATAAAACTTCGTCATTGGATGATCACACATTTATAAGTTATGCATTCACATGCTTTTGGTGTTTGCATCTTTTAAGAAAATCTGTTTATGTTTGATTCGGGAAAACCGACAACATCCATATAACATTAACTAGCTATACGAGATAGTGTCACCCACCCGGAAACTTTTAAGAGAAAGTTTAACTTCTTGATTGCTTAGGCCTCTCGTACGAAATCTCGCCTCGGTTCCGACCGTACTCTACCTAGCACAATCCGTATGTTTAGTTCGACAAACCTTTTGTCCATTAGAAACTTAGGTTCTCGATCTTATTGTGTCTCTCTAAGTCTAGACTTTGGTATTTAGAGGTACTTGTTTCGTTAACCGATCTTATGGATTCAAACCTTTTGGTTTAACGGTATTTCTAGTGTCTTTGTCGGTTCAAGGTTCGGATTTGGGTTAGTTGGTTTTATTCTATTATGAGAAACCAAATACCACATTCATGGAGTATCACATAAATCGTACATCACATAAGGCATGCTTAGTTTTCTAAAAGTTAAGTAGACTATTGCTCCTAATACTCTACCATTGAAGAAAATGACACGTAAACATGCATAAATAGAATACGATACTTAGACTCGTTGGAAAATTATGAAATTTAAGTATGTTGTACATCTTTCAGTGTAGAACAAAGTTTATTAAGGGTCCAAGTTCATTTGAGTTACGGAATTATAGCAGATTTTGTAATAAGGACTCTAAATTTCTGTTTCGGCCAAACAGTGACCTCAAACTTATAAAATCCATAACTCTTTGTAGAAATATCCAAAAATTATGAAATTAAAACATGTGATGCAGTACTCAAGTATGAACAACTTTAATTCAGGGACCCAAGCCATTTGACTTACGGATTCTGTCCAGAAAAATCGTGAACATTCAATCCATCGTTTGGCTCGGTTACTGAACATGTCTTACGAGAAAATTCATAACTTATTGGATACTCGTTTAAAAATCACCAAATTTTAGAATATTGTTATAAACAGGTTGTAGGACATCCATGAATTTTTCCATAATTTATTACTTAAGAAAAACTGGAAAATAAATTCGTGCAACACAGAATAGCCCTATGCGTCGAACATCGACCAGGTACTCAGAAAACGAATTTTATCTCATAAAGTACTAAACGAAAAGTCATGATTTTTTATTATGATTTACAAAACATCAAGAGGAACATCCCAGATTTTTCCTAGAATTTTATAACCATCAGAAAGGGGAGAAATAACAGAAATGAGTCACTGCTCCCAGATTATGCACATTTACGTCACACATATTTCCACGATTTTATTCTCCTTACACATTGACCAGAAAATTATGAAATTTAAACATGTTGTTCTAGACTTCAAATAATACATCTAGGAATTTTTCCATGATTTTTAAACGGGTGGAAAGGGTCCAAATGAATTTTACAAAACGGGTCAGCAGCTAGGGCATATACTTCGGCAGTTTCATACTTCAAGTATAACTTCACCATTTTGACTCCAAACACCAAAATTCCAACTCAAACACTCCATATAAGATTAAAGCATATCAAAAAAAAAGCTCTTAGGGCTTCCTAAACTATTTTTCCTAAGTCTTCTAAGCTAAGAAGGCATAAGACTAAAAGAAATGGCTAGGAGGCTTACCCTTGGAGAGTTTCTTCCCTTTCTTGAGAGCCCCAAGCTTTTTTTGGTTGTGTGGGAAATGAAGAGGCAGCCACTCTATTTATAGAGGAGAAGGAGGAGGTCCATGGCTGATTTGGATGGTGGGGAGGAGATTAGGGAAAGAATAGGCTTAAGTCTAATTGTACCTATCCTAGGATTTTAGAAGATTTTTTTGGTTAAAGGGTACAAGCTAGGCTCACTTCTCTCACTTACCTTCACATGGCCGGCTGTTTTGGGGTTTTGGGCTGTCCTTTTGGCAGCCCACTCTTCAATACAGTATTGTGATTTCGACGTTGAATTTTCGGTATTTTTCGGTTCGAGTTTCGGCTCCGAAAATTTATTAAAACGCAGCGATTGGAAAACAAACATTTTTCATTAGGGTTTTCTTGAGTGTTTCTCACCTTTAAAGGACTCATTGATCATTATTAAACAAATCCGGATTATGGATGTGAGTTCGAAAAGTATCGATAGATTTTCGGGTTGAAAAACCGTTCGTCGACTTGGAGAAAAATTTAGAAAACCACTAGAATTTAAATCAATCAATAAAATAAATCAAACTTAGAAAATCAAATATAAAACTCTAGATTTTGGTTTTGGGTTATTACAGTGTTTCACTCTTCACTCAAGTGTATCAAGGTATAAAGCACTCAATCATCAAATTCATGAACGAGTACACCATATGCTTGCCAAAAGATTTAATTTCAATCCAAATCACTTGTGATCAATCAAGAATCAAAGAGGTCTTTCTCTAGGTTGTAGTGTAGGCTCTTTGGAAAGGTGGGATATATATGGATAAGAGTGACTAAGTAGTAGAGACTTGAATGTAAGCTAATCAATACAATACACAATCTCTTCTCTTTCATCAAGCACACTCTTTCTTTTGAACTTCAATAATCAATCCACCATTCACTTGAGTTTTTTCTTTTAAGCTCACCAATTGAATTTTTCTTTCACTTCAAAGTCACTTTTTCACAATTCAATTTTTCTTCTTTTCACAACCTTTCTTCTTTTATCACTTCATTCATCACTTAGCTCATCATCTTCCCATACTTAGTTGTTAGGATGTATACTATAAGCCTAGCTTTTGTATGAATATCTTTTTGAGTATGAACGTCTTTTTAATATGAGATTCATTATGATCAAAATACTTATTGTTTATGATTGTTATATATATCATTATTTTGTCCTGTTAATCTATATTGTAGATAACATGGTGTGTGGTGTCACACGAGAAGATTATGTTATCAGTTCCTTATAGATTATAAATAATAGCTCACAACCAAGATGGATTTGGACAAACCATTGGAACGGTTGTAGTGTAATTTGGTATTAGTCTATCTTGACTATAAAGTTACACTAGTACATTTTGTATGTATTGAGCGGGACCATATGAGGTTGTTCAATTTGTACCGACTATATAAAAGAACAAGACCTTTGTTGTTATGGATGTACGTCTTCTTAATCCCTATATAATAATGGGCACGTGTACTCAATGTATGTTTCTTTGATTTTCCAATGGGTGAGATTTATTAAATCAATAGGCTCGGTGAATTGGGAGACGGCATTGTTTATATGGTGTCTTGTTGATTATAGAAGGAATCCGTGTCCTAATTATTTAGGATGACGATGTTCCCTTGAGGAGATCATAAAGATTATTATGTAAACCTGCAGTGGATTTAATCCGACATAATAATAAAGATGAGTGGTACTACTCTTGAAATTAGATATAAATTAATTAAGTTGTCGATTAATTTAATTAATTTATGGACATTCGATATCTTAAACACGGGAAATAAATGTACACATAATAAAGGAGCCCATATTATATTATGGGATTAGGACGGTAATTCAATTATAACTCTTTAGTGGTGAGTTATAATTGATGGGCTTAAGTAAAGTGTTCGGATGAACACGAGGATATTTAGGCCCATCGGGAGGCCCAACCCTAATTCCTCCTTAGGGTCCCTGTTGTAGCCTATAAATAAACCCTAACATCGAGCCTCCAGCGTGTGAAAAAATGTGAGATCGTGAGAGAGGCGGATTCGATTCCTTGGAGGATCGTCGACCACTCGGCGTCCAAGGGAAAGGGATAGGAATACGGCGGAAGATCGTGAGGTTCGAGGCTCATCCTTCGATCGCAGATTCGACCTTAGAAGCTGGTTTGTCTTCACCTATTACGGTGAATAAAGGTACAATTCTATCCGCTGCGTTTATGTGATTACGATCCCGAATCGATAATTTCGTAGAGTCGGCGATCGGTGGTTCCAACAATTGGTATCGAGCCGTGTTTTCGACTCTATGCAATTGATTCGGTTATTCATAGATCTGATTTATTAGGATTGCATGATTATTGTAAATCTATTATAATAGGGTTTCTTGATCTGTTATAATAGGGTTTCTTGATCTGTTATAATAGGGTTTCTTGATATGTTATAATAGGGTTTTCTTGATCTGTTATTATAGAGGTTCATGATCGATATTGAATAGGATTGCATGGTATTTGTAAATCTATCATATTAGGGTTTGCATGATTATCATAAATCTGTTATATTAGGGATTCGATGTTAATCGTAGATTTATTTTTTTGGTATGCGAATATTCTGATATTTTTGCGGGGAACCCTAAATCCAACTATTATGGTCGGCATGTATGTTTATGTATGTATTAAACCCTCGGACTGTCGAGGTTTTTGTTTTGGGTTGGTGAATGATTGTAATAGTAATAACCACGGCGGTGCAGCCGTGTAGGTTTTATTTTGATCTAGATGATGTATAGGATCGTTGGATAAAAGCTGTAATTGGAGCAGATCGGGATGGTCGATGGAGAAACCAGTTCGATAGCAAAGAATCGAACCCGTATTGCATGGCGCTGCCCCGCACTCCCGTTGTGGCAGGCGCGCCCCGCACCCGCGACTGAGCGGCCGGTCGATCTCGCGTTTGACAGTGGCGCGCCCCGCACCCCGTTGGACGTCGAATATTCAAGCACATGGGAGCATGAAAGAGGCCATAATAGTTGGAATTTTATTTTCCATATTTATTCTTTCTCATATGTGTTATTGTGTTTAGCATGCTTTATGTGTTTCATATATTGTGCATATTAATATCCCTCATGTTAAATAACTAAGTGGGAGAGGGGTTATTTTTCAACAAATCCCATAGCCTCCATTTACGGTTTGTAAGTGATGCATTCAAACATGAACGTTGGTTTTAAGTGCCTTCTTCCATATCGGATGTGTTTGTTTTGCGGATCACTAGATCAAACTTCCTTATGGATAATTATAAGTAAGTTATTTAGAAGCGTGTTATCTTCTCCATCCGAAGAGGCACAAACCTAGGTAATTGACTTGGTATTAAGAAATGGTATACACTTAGATGCATATAACGATATCCTCCCCATCGGAGTAAGTGTTGTTATTTGTATGGCTAAAGACAAACCAACTATTAATTTTTATTTTGTTTGACAAAATGATGAAATAATGGGTAAAACCTCCTCTTGCAAATGATTGAATTAGTATACGTCCACACTATCGTGGCATACAAACTTCACGGTGTTTTGAGGTGTTGGTGAATTTAATTATATTGTTTGAGGGAAACAATATTGATTTAAATTCTTAATTTTGATCATAATGCATTTACGTGTTTCTCGGGATTTATCATGGCTTTCAATACACTTGCTGTTATTCTTAAAGAAAACAAACTTAATGGTCCTAATTATATTGATTGGAAAAGAAACTTGGACATTGTCTTGAAGCTTTGAAGAGTACAAGTTTGTACTCACTGAAGTTTGTCTGAAAAACCCGATGAAAACTCTAGTGAAGAGGAGAAAGAGGCTTATAAGAAGTGGGTCAAGGCAGATGAGATGGCGCGGTGTTACATTTTGGCTTCTATGTCAAATGTGTTGCAACATCGGCATCGAGGCCATGACTGTGCTTATGAGATGATGCTCAATCTCAAAGAACTCTTCGGACACGCAGTCGGGTGCCGTGTAAGAGGCCATGAGAAACTTAATGGCGACCACCATGACCGAGGGGACACCCGTAAGGGATCATATCCTCAAGATGATGGCTCATTTGAATGAGATGGAAGTCCTTGGAGCTGAAATCGATGGGGAAACCCAGTCGATATCGTTCTCCAGACACTTGCCTAAGAGTTTTGAGCGGTTTGCAGAACTACAACATGAACAAAAGGTTGTATTCGATGGCGGAACTTCCTGAACTCCAAGCAGCGAAGGGTTATTTCGTCAAGCTTCTCAAGCTTATATTGCTGAAAATGTTTCTACATCTAAGCCAAAAGGCAAAGTGATGAAGAAAAAGAAACAAGCTGGTTTGGCAAAGAAAGCGGGTGAACCAAAGAAAATTGGTCCACCAAATGGCGTGAAGAAGCCTAAGGGCAAATGCTTTTGTGCAAGCAACCAGGACATTGGAAGGTAGATTGCCCCGTAAAAGGAAAAAGAAGGTATATCTTATTCACTAACTATTGAAACATGTTTAGCGGTGTTATCTACCGGCACTGGTGTGTAGATACGAGAGCCACCGATCATGTCTGCAATTCTTTGCAGGGGTTCCGAGAAACCAGGCGGCTTAGTGAGGGTGAGATTACCATCTACATGGGCGACACTACGAAAGTAGCAAAATTGCGATGGGAGATGTTTATTTATTTTTGATAAGAATAAGACTTTGGTTTTGAGAAATTGTCTTTACGTACCTTGTTTTAGAAAGAACTTGATTTCGGTTTCTAAGTTATTTTTGGATGGATATTCTGTTTCTTTTTATAGCAAAGTGGTTGTCAAGAAAAATAGTGCTATTATCCATTGCAGTACGTTGATTGGCAATTTATATACTCTTAATCCAATAACTCCCACAAAGCAACAAATGGAAATTAATAGTACATCTTCTAACTCAAATAAGCGAAAAGAACCTTCAAAAATGAACCAAACATATCTTTGGCATCTAAGATTAGGTCACATTAACTTGAGTAGGATTCAAAGGTTGATAGCCGATGGACCTTTGAGTTCATTGGAAGTGGAAAACTATCCGACTGCGAGTCCGCTTGGAAGGAAAAATGACCAAAAGGCCTTTTAAAGCCAAGGGGTATAGAGCCAAAGAAGTGTTGGAATTGGTTCATTCGATTTATGTGGTCCTATGTCTACTCAAGCAAGGGGTGGTTTCGAATATTTTGTCTCTTTTATAGATGATTATTCGAGATATGGATATATTTATTTGATGTGCCGCAAGACCGAGTGCTTTGATAAATTCAAAGAGTACAAGGTGATGTGGAGAAGCGTCATGGTAAATATATCAAAACACTACGATCCGATCGTGGTGGCGAGTACCTCTTAGGAGAGTTTAGGAATTACTTATCGAAGTTGGGATTCAATCCCAATTATGCACTGGTACACCCCAACGAGAATGGTGTGGCGGAGCGAAGGAATAGGACACTCTTGGAAATGGTTAGATCGATGATGAGCTATTCGGAATTGCCGAAGTTCGTTTTGGGGGTATGCCACAGAAGCAAAGCAGCGTACATTTTGAACTTGGTTCCTTCTAAAAGCAGTATCTTCTACTCCCACGAGAATTGTGGAGATGGGCGTAAGCCTAGTCTCAAACATATTCGGATTTGGGGTAGTCCGGCACATGTCTTTGAAAGGAGATCTTGATAAGTTGGAATCTAGTACGAAGTTCGGCTATTTGTGGGCTATCCTAGAGGAACGAAAGGTGGTTTGTTTTATAGTCCTAAAGATCGAGAGGGTAATTGTTAGCACAAATGCCCGATTTTTAGAAGAGGACTATGTAATGGACCACAAGCCCATGAGTAAAATTATTTTAGAAGAAATAAAGGGAGAAACTTCTACCTTAGTACCAAGAGTACAAGATGAGATACCACATGGGTCGGCACCATCTGCTACTAATGATACACTATTATCACAAGTGCCTCGTCGTAGTGGGAGGGTTGTTAGACAACTGATAGATTCATGTTTTTGGGAGAGTCTTCGGACTTAGTACAGTGAACACGAATCGGATCCACGGAGCTACGACGAAGCACTCCAAGATAAAGATGCAGAATCTTGGGAAAAAGCAATGAAATCTGAATTAGAATCTATGGATTCTAATCAAGTCTGAGCTAGTAGAACCACCAAATGGTGTAAAAGCCATTGGTTGTAAGTGGGTCTACAAAAGAAAAAGAGGATCGAGACGGGAAAGTAGAAACTTTCAAAGCAAGGCTTGTAGCGAAGGGTACACTCAAAAGAAGGAATCGATTATGAGGAAACCTTTTCGCCGGTAGCCATGCTTAAGTCTATCCGGATTCTTTTGTCTATTGCCGCTCATATAAATTATGAGATTTGGCAAATGGATGTCAAGACGGCTTTCCTCAATGGAAGTCTTGAAGAAAACATCTATATGAAGCAACCGTAAGGATTCATTGCAAAGGGCAAAGAGCATCTTGTGTGTAAGCTTAATCGGTCCATATATGGGTTGAAACAAGCTTCGAGATCTTGGAACATCCGTTTTGATGAGGTAATCCAGTCTTATGGATTTATTCAATGTCCGGATGTGTCATGTGTATACAAGAAGAGTGACGGAAACGTGGTGGTATTTCTTCTACTATACGTAGATGACATCTTGCTCATTGGCAATAATGTCAAGGTGTTGTCGACGTAAAGGTATGGTTGTCCAAGCGAGTTTGATATGAAGGACTTGGGAGAAGTTGGACATATTCTTGGGATCAAAGTTATAAGGGATCGCAAGAAAAGAATGTTATGCTTATCTCAAGCTTCATACATTGATACTATCTTGGATCGTTTTAGCATGCAAAACTCCAAGAAAGGTTTTCTACCTTTTCGACATGGAGTACCTTTATCTAAAGAGATGTGTCCTAAGACACCAAAGGAGATAGAGGACATGAAGGCGGTTCCTTATGCTTGGTGTAGGAAGCCTAATGTATGCAATGCTATGTACGAGGCCGGATATCTGTTTGCCGTGGGCATGGTTAGCAGATATCAAAGTAACCCAGACAAGGACATTGGGTGCGGTAAAACATATTTTAAAGTACCTAAAAGGACTAGAAATTATATCTTTGGTTTACCAAGCGAGATACTTTACTTCTTGAGGGTTACACGGACTCGATTTCCAATCGGATAGGGACAACAGTAAATCTACCTCGGGTTATGTGTTTACCTTGGGAGGTGGAGCCATAGTATGGAGGAGTGTAAAGCGAGAAATGTGTTTCGGACTCCACCATGGAAGCCGAGTATGTAGCAGCCTGAGGCGGCCAAAGAAGGCTGTATGGCTCGAAACTTCTTGATGGACTTAGAAGTGATTCCTAGTTTGCCTAAAGCTATCACAATTTATTGTGATAACAGTGGTGCGATGGCAAACTCGAAGGAACCACGAGCCCACAAAGCAAGCAAACACATTGAGCGCAAGTACCACACTGATACGAGACATCGTAAAACGAGGAGAAGTTGTTGTCGCCAAGATTGCATCAGCGGATAACCTAGCGAGATCCTTTCACAAAGGCTCTTCCAGTAAAGCTTTTGATGGGCATGTTGAAGGGATGGGAATCGGATGTATGGCGGCAATTATGGAAGCATAGTCTTTTAGTATAAGTGGGAGATTGTTAGGATGTATACTATAAGCCTAGCTTTTGTATGAACATCTTTTTGAGTATGAACGTCTTTTTAATATGAGATTCATTATGATCAAAATACTTATTGTTTATCAACTGTTATATATCATTATTTTGTCAGGGTTAATTTGTCTTGTAGATAACATGGTGTGTGGTGTCACACGAGAAGATTATGCTATCGGTTCCTTATAGATTATAAATAATAGCTCACAACCAAGATGGATTTGGACAAACCATTGGAACGGTTGTAGTGTAATTTGGTATTAGTCTATCTTGACTATAAAGTTATACTAGTACATTTTGTATGTATTGGCGAGGACCATATGAGGTTGTTCAATTTGTCTTGACTATATAAAAGAACAAGACCTCTGTTGTTATGGATGTACGTCTTCTTAATCCCTATATAATAATGGGCATGTGTACTCAATGTATGTTTCTTTGATTTTCCAATGGGTGAGATTTATTAAATCAATAGGCTCGGTGAATTGGGAGACGGCATTGTTTATATGGTGTCTTTGTTGATTATAGAAGGAATCCGTGTCCTAATTATTTAGGATGATGATGTCCCTTTGAGGAGCTCATAAAGATTATTATGTAAACCCCTGAGTGGATTTAATCCGACATAATAATAAAGATGAGTGGTAATACTCTTGGAATTAGATATAAATTAATTAAGTTGTCAATAATTTAATTAATTTATGGACATTCGATATCTTAAACACGGGGAAATAAACGTACACATAATAAAGGAGCCCATATTATATTATGGGATTAGGGCGGTAATTCAATTATAACTCTTTAGTGGTGAGTTATAATTGATGGGCTTAAGTAAAGTGTTCTGACCGAACACGGGATATTTAGGCCCATCGGGAGGCCCAACCCTAATTCCTCCTTAGGGTCCCTGTTGTAGCCTATAAATAAACCCTAACATCAGAGCCTCCAGCGTGTGAAAAACGTGAGATCAGAGAGGCGGATTCGATTCCTTGGAGGATCGTCGACCACTCGGCGTCGAGGAAAGGGATAGGAATACGGCGAGAAGACCGTGAGGTTCGAGGCTCATCCTTCGATCGCGATTCGACCTTAGAACTGGTTTGTCTTCACCTATTACGTTGAATAAAGGTACAATTCTATCCGCTGTGTTTATGTGATTACGATCCCGAATCGATAATTTCATAGAGTCGGCGATCGGTGGTTCCAACATTAGCAATCAAATCACCATCATTAGCTAACATTCAAGCTCAACTAAATATAGGACAATAAAGGCTCATAAAATTAGGCTAAAATGGTTTCAATCTCACTTGGCTTGCCAAAGAATAAGGATCATAAGCTCAACTTGGCTTACTAAGGAAATCAATGTATTTGGTGTGGAAAATATTTGGCAAAGTAACTCATCATATCAAACATGGCCTCTTATCATTTTCAAGACATCACACAAAGATCAATATCAACAAGTCTAGTGGCAAGTTCTAGCATACAAATCATGAATGATGCACTCTCAAAAGATATCAAATCAACCGTATAAGATGTCACGATTATTAAGGCACAAAAGCTCACGGGCTTCAATTTGAGCAATGAATTAAGCATTATCAATCACATTCATCCTTACACAATAAATCAAGAAAGCTAGCTTCAAGCTACAAATCTACTCATGATCATATCAAAATCCAATATGTCTTGCAAATCAAACACAAGTGCTCATGTACATAATCTCAAGCACACTCACTATATCAAGATGATACTCAAAGATATGCAATAAATCCACAATTAAGCTCAAAATCAATAAATCTCAAAAGTCTAGTAATAAGGAATCCAAAGAAATCATCAAAGTATAATCATCAATAGACCATCAAACTCAATAAGATCAAGATAATAACAATCATCAATAAAATCATCCAACAATCAAATCCAATCATCACATAATCAAGTCAATCAAGAGTACAATCACCATCAAAAGTACAAAGAAAAACAATAATCTCAAATCTAAAGATCAAGAAGAGGGAATGAGGAATAGGGGATAGCCCTAGTAGTCGGACGGTGGCGGTGGAGGAGGATAGCTTGGCCCCAAAGTTCCACGAGCTCATCTGTTGGAGGAGGGCATACATGTCATTCACGAGTCTTCGCAGACTCCTCCTGCATCCTCCTAGTCTCTTCATTAAATATGCGGGACTCCTCAAGCATCCGGTACATCTCATCCTGCCGGGTCGAGACTCTCAATATGCATCCTCGACTATCAGCCCACATCTCCTCGGTCAAAACCCACGGCCTCCGAGATGAACTCCCCGCCTCATACTCTCTACTCCTCATCTCGTCCCGCCGGTACATGTTGATCTCCGGCTGGTAATCCTCGTCCATCTGTCTTGGCGACTCCTCCCGCTCCGGCTCCTCATCATCCTCGTCCTCGGAATCATCATATCCTATCTCTACCTCTGCTCCCTCTGCACTCCCTCACCCCGATCATCATCCGAACCCGATTGCGGACCCCCATCGTCATCATCATCCTCATCTCTAAGCACATCCCCGTGCTCTCTAGTGTAGGCATCTATCGCCTCGGTGTGGCCCGTGACCACATGCGCAAGTTGATGGTCACAAAGGCACGAGAACCGAAAACTATCGTCAACCTCTTATTAGGAAGAGGGAATCGGCCACCATGGTGCTGCCTTTGGAGACACCACGTCCTACCGATGCGGTCAAGCGTCCTCATGCGCCGAATGGTATCAAGAGTAAGATCGGGGCCCTCCACCGCTCTGAGGTTATGAGTCGGGATCCCAAGATGCTCGGCGATCAATGTAATCATGCCACCAAAATTAATCTTCTTAAACTTCGTACTCGTGGCTCTCTTGAATAAGTAGCAAAGGTAGGCAGCCGCATTGAATCGAACTCCATGTAAGAAGCACCGGATGACGTACAACTCCTCGGAAACCACGGCTCCTCCCTCCGATCTCGCGAATATAGTGCTCGCGAGAATCTTCTCTATGTATCGGATGACCGGGTTCGGATATGTGTGCTCTTTGACTTCCCGGAAATAAATCAGGTGATTAGGAGCCCTAGAGTCGAAATCCTTCTCCAAAATTTCTTAGCATTGTACTCCTTCCGATGTTCAACGGTGATCGATCGAGTCTATAGGTGCTCCAATAATCTCGTTAGCCTCGTCCGAGTCAACGAATACTCGTGTCCCATGAGCTCAAAGTAATACTCCTCGGGAATTTGGCCCTCCTGGCCTTATCAACTCTCACCGTGCAAAGGAACTCGAGAGTGAGTCCGAGTATACGTCCTAGGCCTCTTCGCCAAGAAGCCCCCATCCCAACTTGCTCAAACAGACAAGGGATATCCTCCTCGATCCCCATAGATGTCATGCAATCGTGATCAACGAGTCTGGTCTTGACCACCCGGTTATAGAGCTCGGAGTATAGATCAATATGTGTCCTCCATTGGTGATCATCCCACTGAATTCCGAGCTCGGCGGGCATCCCGTGTGCAAATCGGATGGCGGCTTCTTTCTTGTGAATCTCCGCCTCGAGAGAGGTTGTGTCTATCGGCCCCTCTAAACATTGTTCCTGCAAAATATTCCCAAGAGCAAAAATCAACATCCAAGAATACAACACGAGCTCGAGAAAAATATCAAGCATACCTGAGCGAGTCAACAAGCAAGAACATCTCAAATAAACACAATCCCTAGTGTCTAGTCAACAACTCCTCAACCAATGGTCAATGAGTCAATCATGCAAATACAATCCAATAGAAGTGTTCAAAAATCCTCAAAAATATGTATACTTACTAACATGGCCTCAACAATTAATTAACACCCAATAAGCTCATCAAAATTCATGCAAATTAGCTCCCTAAATTCCGAAGAAACAATCAAGAGCCATCTAGCAAGTAATTCGACAATTAAGCATCAACAATCCATACACTTCTATCATCACAATAACTCAACTTGACCAAATGATCCAAACAATTACACTAGAAATTCCCAATTTTTCCAAAAATGCATTTTCTAGCCAAATTTCACAAAATAAACGAGCAATATCTCATATACAACCCTAAACATGCTCCTACAATCCTCAATTAACTCCAACAATCTCAATCAAAGGCTTCAATTTATTCCAAACATTCATGCATAGAGGGTGTTTGTCAAAATGCCCATAAGAACATTTCCAAATCAAAGAATTCTAGCACAAATCATAACACCCATGCAATTAATAATCACAACAATGAAATTGAAAGCCCTTAGATGATGAATTACGTACCTTGTTTGAGGAAATTCGGCTTGAAAAGAGCAATTGGAATTCCTACGCTCAAACCCTCAAAATCCCCAAATTAATTGCAAGAACCCTCAAAATTCAATCTTGATCCAATGTATGATAACAATATGGTGAAATGATGGAATATAGATGGTGAAAACGACGTGAATTAGACGGAAATGGGGTGGAGGGACGAAGGAAGCGGCTGGTGAGAAAAACCCTCGAGTCGGGGTTTCTTGAAAGCCCGACTCTGCGTATTTAACTAAAACACCGACCTCGAGTCGAGGTTCAGGCCTCGACTCGAGGGATCCGAAATTTTTAAAAGCCTCAACTCGAGGTCTCACGCACGACTCGAGGTATGCGACAAAATGGCTCCCTCGACTCGAGGTACCACCTCGACTCGAGAAAAATGCAAAAATCCAAATTTTGACTAAGTGTAAATCCCTCGACCGGGGCCATGCACTCTCGACCACTGGGTCGAGTCCAGGAATTTTTACGATTCCGGGCCCGACCCGACCCCAAACTCCTAAAAATGACCTCTACGCCCCTAACGAACCTAAATATGCAAGAAATTACCGTTTTGGCCCCTCGATTTAAGCCCGGTCGCTCATTCGATCGAGAAGACCGGGTTCTCTTCCTTTTGCTCATTTTTCACCAACTTTTAAGCTCTCCTTTCCTTCTCGATTCCTTAATTCTCTTGCCATTTCGATCCTTTTTCACTCCTCGTAGTGAGTATACCTACACACGGCCATCACAAATCATCAAAATAATCATCACTAAGAGATGCATTTATACCCTAAATGACACACACCCCCAAACTTGAATGAAGACATGCATTCAAGTTTGGCTCAAAATATATGCAACTCATAATGATATCAACAAGTAAGCTCAACAATATATGAATCTCAAAGCATAGAGCATCATGTACTAAGCATAAACAATTAAGTAGCAAGCCAAATCTCCCAAAACAAAGCAAAAACACTAATCTACATAAAAACACAAGAAAAGAAAATAAAAAGGATGGGTTGCCTCCCATCAAGCGCTATTTTTATTGTCCTATGTCGGACTTATTCTTTCACTTCCATCTTCCTTCATCGGAATGGCCAAGGATAGCGATCCTCCTTCCCATTGTATCTCGATCGTTGTGCTTCAAAATCTAGGAGGTTCACCGAATAGATAAGACAACCGCCTATAGATATGCAAAGTGTCCATGGTTGTCCCCCTTTTTCTCTTGCCATCCTCCTCTTCCATTCTTTTTTAAAGGATGCCCAAGCGTTTCTTTAATTCTTCCCTATAGTCAAAATTCACAAGAGGCATAATCAAATCATTAGAAGCATCATTATCAATAAAATCACAAATTGAAGAGTTAGAGGGTATAGAAATGCTCATTTCGATCTTCAAAGCTTCATTCGATGCTCTTTGATTTTCTTCCTCATTAAAGCTCATGTCCATTAATGGACACTCCTCTTCCTCATTTTTGACAAGGGAATTCTTCCTTTCATCCTCATTGCTTGTACCCTTTTCTACCAACTCTCTTTCACTTCCTTCCTCCCCTTCTTCTTCTTGACTCTCCATGATAGTCATGCTCTTTACTTGGCGTAGGAAATCTTTGAGTTGACTCTTGATAAACATGAAATGCACTCCGGTGATCTCCATGTTCCCCTCATCCATGAATTGACATTTTCTTTGGTCTCATACATTTCTTCATACAAGGGAAGCATTTGATCACATCTTGCATCATCTTCCTCAAATTTTTCCAACAAAAATCCAAGCATCTCTTGCAATATGGCTCTCATATCATGAAGTCTCCATTCTTCAAATTGAGGAGAAGCTTGTGGCCTTGGAAAATCGAACTCATGGCTTCTCCTATCATAATAGCAATCACCTCCCGATGCTCCTTGACACTCAAATCCAAGACATGGATCAAATATTTGATCATAAGGCTCATAGTATGGAAACATCTCTTGAGGTTGGAAAGGAATTTCTTCACATATCAAATCCTCATAATTGGAAGAAACTTGTTGCCATTGAGAATTATCTTCATAGTTCCTCCAATCATTGTAGCTACATTCTTCAAAGTGTGGAGAATACACTCTACCATCTTGATAATACTCTTGATTCCACATGTATGAGTTGTATCCTTCCATCTAGACAAGATATCAAAGTATCAAATTCAAACAATAATAACAAAACAAACACAAACACAAAGGCAACAAATAGTCACTTCAAACAACCCCTAAGTCTCACTTAAGGCGCAAAAACTAATTTCCCGGCAATGGCGCCATTTGATTGGAGTGTATAGGGTTAGAGTTATTAAGACCAATCAACAAAATATCGAACCCAAGGGAAAAAGTATGCACATGAGGCCACTAGAAATACGAGTTCTTAGTGACTAGAGTTGCAACAATGGTTTGGAACAAAAACAACAAAAATACTTGCAAGAATACAAATTAACAACAAGCAAACAAATGATCGAAAACCTAGAATGCGATAACAACAAGAACAATAAATGGTGGAATAGAGGTGCTAGGATTAACATCCATCAATGAATTATCAATCAACAAGCTACAATTGAATCAAATTGCAAATCAACTAAGATAGAAAGCATAAACCATCATGAAATTAATCACTCCATTAAAATCACAATGCCTAATGTGAGTATCCTTAGTCTTTCCCATCTCTCAATGTAGAAATTCCCAATTTATACAATCATGCAAAATTGAAACTTCGATCAACACCTAATCACGTTAGCTCAACTCGCCTATTGCTAGGGTGATTAACCATTAATCTAAAGAGACAATTTTACACAAAGCACAATTAAGAATCACAATTAGGAAACAAACTAACGTGAGTATCCTTAGTGCAACTAATCTCTTGATTCCGAAGCACCCGATCCACGAATTCATACACAATTATCACCCGATTAATCCCGGATCACATTAGCGCAACTCTCGTCTATAGCCGGGGTGATCAAACACTAATCTAAAGAGATAATTATGCATGAAGCACAAATGAGAATCACAATTAGTAAGCAATCTACTCAATTGATCTCCAATCATCAACAATTATAGCATCATCAATCAAATCATCATCAATTTCAATTAACCCAAGCACAAGAGAGAGTTAGCCCATGGTACCACAAACAATACCCATGGGAAGAAGATAGAATTGATCAAACACTAAGCAAATCACAACAATTAAGAAATTAAAGAGACAAAAGAGGAAAAACATCACCAATTGATCTTCAATCAACAAAAAGAGGAATGCTTGAGTCTTCAACAACAATCTCCAAATGAATTACAAGCTTGAATTGAAAGAATTACAATGATCAAATGTTAATCTAATGCTAATCTAGCAACAATCAAAGGAAATCTACATCTAAATCTAACTTCTACTCTAATCTAAGAAAGGAATTGGCTTGGGGCCTGAGAAATCGCCCCAAAACCGCTACTAACTGCTATTCTGAAAGTTGTATATGGATTGCTCTGCTTCAACTCTTTAAATACCGAATTTACGAAAACCGCCCTCGAGTCGAGGGTCGAGGCCTCGACTCGAGGCCTCTCGCAAAATACCTCGCCCTCGACTCGAGGGTCATGCCTCGAGTCGAGGCTTCTGCCTTTTTCTAATTTAGTCCTTTTCGCATAGCCCTCGACTCGAGGCTCTTGCTCCTCGATCGAGCTCGAGTCCAGGGCATTTTTCTCACGCGGGGCTTCGGCCCCGACCCCCGCTCGTCTCGTATGGTCGTCTCTTCATTCTAAGCCTAATGGTACTCTCGGTTTGGCAAAATCCACCGAATTACCTGCAAAATAGACGAAAAACATCAAAATCTCACAAATAATACTTTTAGGCAAAAGAGTGATACTTTTCACATTTAGGCACAAAACTAACACTTTAGCTCACTTTTTGCACTAAAATAGCCCTAAAAATATGTATCAATTCACTCCAATCACTCTACACCTTTAAGTGCAAATACAAACACTTTTCATCACTTTTTGCAAAGAATCATCTCAAAAATCATGCAATCATTCACTCTCATCAACCATACTAAAAAAAAATTCAAAACTTTTCGTGACTCGAGTGTGAGGTTAGAAGACTTTACAAGTCTTCTTGAGATAAGAACTCGAGTGTGCAAATGTGTTTAGCAGACTTGAAAGCTTGAAGTCTTTCGATGGTGCGAAGCTTATCTCGTGAGTGTAATTTGAAAAACCTTTTTAGAAAATGTAAATGAGCGATTAAGAATGTAACTATACGAAATCAATAAAAAGACACGGAGATTTTTTTAGTTGTTCGGATATAACAATCCTACGTTCACTCTCCCGACTCCACAGGGACTTCATTATCCACCGAAACCGGTCTTCTATCCTCTATCACCTTGAGGATTTAACCACGAGAAGTTTTACAAGTTCCTCGCCCTTGGTACAAAGTGATGATCTTCGAGTGTTAACTCTTGGATCGAAAGACAATCAACCTTTTCTCGTATCGAGATAATGAAAGGTTATTTTACAATTCCTTATCAAGAATCAACTTCTTCTAAATGAGTATGTATGGTAGATTCTTGAGATGAATAAATGAAATGTGTTAAACGCATGAATGATAGGATTTCGATTTCTTGTAATGTAAGTTTCTCGCGCGTAGATCCGTAGTTGTTTTTGAAATCCATCACTTCAATTTATAGAACCTGAAATTGACTAGCTGTTGGCTAATTGTCAATCGGGTCTTCTATGTAAGGTAAGTAGTCGTTTGTTGATTTGTTAACTTAGATAATTAATTGATTGATTCGGATCAATTATCACTTGATTGATTTAGATCAATTATCTCTTGATTGATTGTCTTTGATAGATTTGATCTTCTCATCAAGTGATTGCGGTATTTTTCGTATAAGTATTATTACGACCCAATTAAGTTATCAAACCCACGAGATGTGAAAGCTATGAGGCCCTATGATGCAAATTGATCACGACTATTGAAGTTTTTCCAGGTTTATCTATCAATCTACAATAACTATCAAATGAGCTATGAAATGCAATCAAACAAACAACAATGCTACAAGGTAAAACAAGCTATCTAACTTCCAAGAAGTGCAAATAGAGGAGGAATGTTTGGATAATCTCAATTAAGAAATCCTCGATCACAACTATAATTGCACCAAATGAAGTTTAATCCAAATAGCAAGCATTGGACATCATACAACAATATTTCTATTAATCATATAATGTCTAATTGTGAAAGTTCTCAATGCAAGGAATCTCTCGATTGCAAAGCACTAAACACATACGATCATACACATATTTCCATTCAATTAATCCCTAACAATGTTAACTCAATTCTCATTTGAAAATACATGCATGAAGCACAATAAGATCATCAATTAGAATACTCAATTATTTTAATCAAGCGTCAATTGGCAACAATTATAGCTAAAGCAATCAATTCATCTCTAATTTCAATTACCCAAAGCACAAAGAAATTAGCCCATTGTGCAACAATCAAATTCCATGGGTAAACAAGCAATCAACATGATCAACATAGCAATGAATTAATTGAAATAGAAAGAGGGTAAATAATATCACCAAATTGTCAATAGAGAAAGGATTAAATGCTTGAATCTTCAAAACTTGAACTTTTCTTTAATGGAAATACAATCTTCAATCACTAAGCTAATGAAGTAATCACTAATCTAATAAATAATTCAATGAAATCTATCTAAAACTAGAATCTATGAATGTAGAAAGTAAGAATTTGCTTGGAACCACGAGAAAATTGCCCCTAATTCGTAGAGTAATCGCTAGTAACTACTTGTGCTCTATTTTTCGTCAAATGGTGATTAAATGGAGGAAAAACTAGTTTGGAAGTTCCTCGAGTCGAGCTTGAGGACCTCGACTCGAGCTTGGAGAAGTGTGGGTGCGATTTTGGTAAAAAAAAGCGTCTGGCTCGACTCGAGCCATCATCACTCGACTCGGCGAGCTGCCGCAATGTCCGTCTCGACACGTGCCATCTTGGCTCGGCTGGAGTTGGAGCTAATTTCATGCCTTTCTTCGATTGGTCTTCAAGCTCTACCCGAGCTCCCTCGGGCTCGACCAGCGGTCGAGTCCAGGATTTTGTGGACCCGACCTTCGCTTCCGACCCCGTTTTCACTCCACACGTTCGTCTTGTTTCCGTGTACATGCCTATTGCTTGATAGTTCAAATTAATGAGTAGGATATTTTGTTCTAGCTTTCTAAGTCAAAATTAGATAGAAAATTCACATTTTTTATGAAATGGGTAGAAAACTCCTTATATTAGGGGAAGGACATAAATCCAACCGTTCCGGTAAATAACATTCAAGCTTCCAAGGTGGAAGGACCATAACTCACTGAATAATTTGAATCTAGTGTTCTTTAATATATGTTTGGAAAGCTAATGGAGTTGTATTTCCAATGCCGCAAACCGTGCATGAATTGGAGTTTATTGGAGAAATTTATGACTAACCAACCAAAATGTGGCATGTTCAGTGAATCTACAATCTGCACTAAAAGCTAATTGCCCATAACCACCAAATGTTGTTGATAGTATCATTTTGTATGCATGTATGTATCCTTTGATTTTACCCCCACCAAACACAACTCTCTTATTTGGACATTCACAAAAGTAATACTTCGTAAGCTTCTCATTTGAAAATTGCACTCTATTTAAGAAAATACAGTATTTAAAGTGTAGTGAATGTTAAAATGTGATGAGAAAGGAAAAAGTAGAGAAATATAGTGAGAAATAAAAATAGAAAGAAAGGGCAATTTTTTTACCATTTAAGGAAATGGGAAGTTTTGGGTGAGCCGACCAAAATGACAAAATGAGAAGTTTTCGAAAGGACAAAGAGAGTATAAATATATATTCATGATTAGCATAACTTGTTTACAAATATAATTTAGATCATCTTCTGGTTATCAGAACTAGTAATTTTGGAGGAATTAATTGACAATGAAGCATTAGATTGTCAGTTAATTTATTGTTCCTTTTGTTGGAATTTGAGGGTGAATGGAAAAGTCATCTCAAAATGTTGTGTATTAGACGAAGAGGTGTGAGTAAAAAGATGCTATGTAAAAATTGTGAGCGTTCATAAAAACCTTTGGATCATGTCATTGGTGAAATGATGCAAGACAATGGTTTAATCCAAAAGGTGCACTTATTCATAAGATTTGTTATAGAGTCTATAAATAAATACATCATTTCATTCCACAATTAATAACTCGAATTAATACTAGGACGTGAAACTTGAAAGTCACTCATAAATTATTTTTGAGTCTTGCAATTGAAGTTAAAGTTTGTTATTCCTTTCCCTCATTTCGTACTCGAGAGAGTTCAAAATATTGTTTGGTTAAATCGATAGCTTTCGATTCGTAGTGCGGCGGTAGGAAAGTTGAAAAGTCGTTGTATCTTGTGGGTGAATGGTTTAATCCATAAAAACCTTTGGATCATGTCATTGGTGAAATGATGCAAGTGAATGGTTTAATCCAAAATGTGCACCTATTCATAAGATTTGTCATAGAGTCTATAAATAAATACATCATTTCATTTAACAATTCATAACTCGAATTAATACTAGGACGTGAAACTTCGAATGTCACTCATAAATTGTTTCTTGAGTCTTGCAATTGAAGTCAAAGTTTATTATTCCTTTCCCTCTTTTCGTACTCCGATGAGAGTTCAAAAATTGTTTAGTTCGCCGATTGCTTTCGATTTGTAGTGCGGCGGTCGGAAAGTTGAAAAGTCGTTGTATCTTGTGGGTGATTGCCATGAAACCGTCTTGCATCCGGCATCTGGATACGGAACAATATCGTCTTACGGAAATAGAGCCTAACTCTAGCCTCGACTTATTCCGTGTCGGCGGTTCTATAGTCATCTTCTTCTACACTCAACCAAAAATTTTCCAACACCTTTTGACTCTAATAATTCGGAGCTCGATCCATGCATTCTTGTTGAATCCGTACAGCTGCAACAAGTAAGGCCACCTAGTACTTTTGCATAATTAATTCATGAGTTGCTGTTTAAATTCCTCCATTCTTGAATATATATATATATATATATATATATATATATATGTTGCAAAAATTTGTGTGAGGCCATCTCACAATGAAACAATTATAAGATTATTATTATTTTTTAATAAATTGTAATCACTTATAATGTAAAGTGTATCAATTTTTAAAAAATTTATCTTAAAATAATACATGTTACATATATTTTTGTAAAATTGTACAATTTATTTAATGCAAAGTGTATCACTTTTTAAATTTTTGTCTTAAATGATATATTTTGCATATTTTTTATAAAGGTGATACAATTTAGCATAAAAAATGATAATATTTCTATTAAAAAGTGATAATAGTCTCATAATGATTTCACGATGAAATAATTTCTCACAAGACTTTCATATATATGTGTGTGTTTTCTTCAAATTTTAGGCGCTTGATTTTCCTACATTACCTCATTTTAAACGTTTGCAGGGCTTGGGTTTCTTGTTATTTTGTATAGAAAAAAAAAAATTTAATTGTCCTATATTTTTACCCGGATCTAATTGTCATTTTTCTTTCTGTTTTATCAATTTTGTTTTTTTTATTGTCGATTTTGAATTTTTTGGAAAAAATGACTAATTTTAATATCAAAATGACCATTGTTAATAAAGTAAAAAGAAAAAAAAACAACTAAATTCAAGTAAAGTTACAATACCATTTGTAAAAAAATTCTCTTTAGTCAATAGTTAATTATCCAAGATTGAACTGTGTGACTGTGTCTTGCTGTGGTTTTCCCATTTTAGTGGTGTCCTTTGTGTAAATGTATAATACGGGGATTTAGATTATTTCGTCCTCTAACTTTTCACCTTTATTGAAATGGTCCTTTAATAATTTATTTTATCAATTTAGTCCACCATGTTTACATATTTTATCAATTTAGTCCTCTAACTTTTTACCTTTATTGAAATGGTCCTCTAATTATCTACTTTATCAATTTAGTCCACTATGTTTACATATTTTGCCAATTTAGTCCAAATTAGTTATTTTATATTATTTTACATAGTGGGCTAATTTGGACTAAATTGGAAAAATATGTAAACATAGTGGACTAAATTGGTAAAGAATGTAAACATAGTGTACTAAATTGATAAAGTAGATAATTAGAGGACCATTTCAATAAAGGAGAAAAGTTAGAGGACTAAATTGATAAAGTAGATAATTAGAGGACCATTTCAATAAAGGTAAAAAGTTAGAGGACGAAAATAATCTAAATCCCGTATAATACGTAACACAATGAGTCGATCTGAATAGTTGGTTTTCAAGTTTGATTGCATATTATAATATGGATTAACATTTTTGTGAACCGGGTGTATACGATGAATTTTATTTTTACTATTAGTATCATATACATGTATATCACTATCATGCAAATACACTATTATAAGTAAATGTGACAATGATAGTGCATGTGCATTAGTGAATGTGCATGACAGTGATAGAAAATATAGAATTAAATCGTATGCACTCATTTCATACAAATTTTTGCCTATGAATGCAAATCTAGGTTTGGCATCAATTTAGTACTAAAGAGGCGCTTGTTTCAAACTCTTCAATGGGAATGAGAATGAAATTGTATTTTCCTTCAATGTCCTTCATATATTGGAGGAAGAAATTTCTCTATGGTGGTTACATCGGTAGTGTTGTACTCCAATTTTGAAAAAAATGAGACAAAATAAGCTAGTTGGTAGTGGTGGAGGGGAATATGTTAATCAAAGTGGGTAGTGATTACTTTATTTAAGAGGGAAAACCAAAGATATTTGCATTATACTTATTCTCATTCACATTTCCATTAAAAAATTTGCAACCAAGCGCCCTAAGAAGAAAAGAAAAAAAAATTCTCCTGGATTTTATTTACTCTCCGTCGGCAGGGAATAGAGGTACTTAAAAAAAAAAAAAAAAAAAAACTATCATAAACTATTTTTCCTCCATCTTATTAAAAACTTCGATTTTTTTTTTTCATTTTGTTTTGTCTCATTATAAGTTTTTCATTTTATTTTGACAAATATCTTCTATATTTATACTCCTACACTTCACTATTATTTATATTATTATCACTCAATTACCCTCGGTTTTGTCAAAAACCTCTTATCTTTTCATCTCTCAATCACTTGTATTATACTCCCTCTGTCCCATTTTGATTACACATTTGTTCGTTTTAGTTTGTCTGCATTATAAGTTATTCATTCTATTTATACTCCTCCGTCCCATTATAAGTTATTCATTCTATTTGGCAACTACGCACTAAATTTATAACCTTACACTTTTCTATTATTTATACATATCACTCATGTTACACTTTTTTTTTTTACAGGATGTTACACTTACTTTTATATAAATTTCTTACTTTTTCTTATCTCTTCATCAAATCATTTGTCTATATACATACTATATTACTCTCTCTGTCCCAATTTTGATTGCTCAAAGAAAAATGACACAAGTATAGAAAAAACTTGTTTATTGTTATTGAAAAATACAAAATAAATGATAAATGAGTATTTTCAATTTTATTAAAAGAAGTTATTTTAAAATCAACTTTATTGAAAGAGTTAATAGAGTAACATTGAGGTGTAAATGAGGAATGTTTATAGTGTTATTTTTGTTATTTTGGGTATGAGAAAACAAATATAAAATATTCATTTCTAAATTTTGAGCAATAAAATATGGGACGGATGGAGTACCTTACTTTCATCTTTGTGACAAAAAAAAAAAAAAAAAAGCGAATAAATTATACCGAAACGGAAGGCGTATATATTACATCACTTACCTAATTTTTTGCGTAAAAAAGTAGTGGATAACTTATACCACGGAAGGGTAATAACAATCATATTTCAACTAACGAACTACTTTTAATACAAAAATAATAATAATAACACAAGTCGTTAAATTCGTTTATGAAACGCTTGGATCTTGAATACTAGAAATACACAACTGAAAAGTATTAAGGTAGAAAACATGCATGATGCATCCCTCCCCCTTTCGAAAAACCTTGCATTCTCTCACTGTATTTCTACATAAGAAAAAGTACAGCGGAGGTTTTAACCCTCATATCTCAAGTTTCCTCTTGGATAAACATACATTAAGCAACAATTCTTATGAAATCCAAGTACGATTTTCAGGTAAACGCTGGTAAACGCGCGATTTAGCTAAGCAAGTCCTTGAACAAGTTGGGATTCTGACCTGAGGGCATCACGCCCAATTGCCTCACACGCGCATCCTTTTCCAACGCTTCCTTCAAATTCGGTCCCTTGCTCAATTGTTCTGATGGACGTTCCTCTGGATTTCCAACACTATCATTAAGAGACATATCTGCAAATATAGACATAATATTGGGTGCCTCAGTTGCACCAGCTTTTATTAAGGTTGTATCTTCTTCTTGTGTGAGATCAAGCAGACCTTCCAGTTGCTTGAAAGGATCTACGGCTGGTGTACTGCTCATAACAGATGGTTCATCACCCAAGTCGAGCAAATCCGGGGTGGTAGGGATGCTTTTACAACAGAAACATCAGCCCTCGTCTGACTCATCTTGGAAACCTTGTGGCCAGAAGTAGGTCTTCTCTCCGATTTTGATGCAACCCCGAAAAGTGAAGCGGCTAGTTTTTGCTTTTCAGGTGAAATTTCTACTAGCTGCTTTTTTGAGTCGTAAGATACTTTTTGCTTTACTGCTCACTGATTCGTGCTGAGCTGGCTCATTCTGAATCTTGACAATATTAGTGGTTGATGAAGATGGTGTGACAGATGAGTAGGAAGGCTGGCCCCATTTCCTTTGAACCCCATCAAGTCGAAGCTTGAGATCCGATGAGCTAGCATTCGTGGAGGATTGAACAGATTCGGGGATATCTGCAATATAAGATGATTCCGACACAGGAACAAGTTCAGTGGAGGATGCTAGTATAGGAGGTAGCGAGGATTTAGGTAATTCATATGCCTCAAAGCGAAGGGCGTGTGTTGAAGATTCGTGATATTCTCGACTCTTGAAGTCGCTGATGTTTGACATTCCGGAGCGTTCACTCTCGGGGATGTATGGCTCAGCACCTTTCTCGAATGCTTCTTGGACATAATTATCAAGAAACGGAAGATCTTTGTCTATCTACAAAAATTAAACGAAATGGAAAAATCCAATTTAACAAATATAGGAAGAATTATATAACCATGGTCACAGGCTTCTTAAATATCACTCTAGATACCTTGATAATTTTAAAGCAAGATCATACTTCCTTTCCTCTGTTACAATTTAGATTGCTCAAAGTCCATTTTTAAACCAAAAATGGACGTTATAATTTTGTTTTCCCATACCCAAAATAGCAAAAAAGCAACTCTACCCTTTCAAACTAAACCCTAACAAACATCTATTATTTACGCCTCATGTCACTCAATTTCCCACTATAATTAAGTCTCCCCCACTCAATTACTCACATCAATGAAGTTGAAAAGACCCCTTTATCCTTAACTTTACATATTTTAATAAATAACACTTTCATTAAAACCCGTGTCATTTGGTTATGAGCAATCTAAATTATAACGGAGGGAGTATCATTTCTAGAAAAGCATCTACACGCCACTAGCCATGTAGCTCAGTGGTCTCATCATTATAAGGTTATCTACAACTAATAATCTATTTGTGATAGGGATATCGTATATACTAGAAGAAAAAGACTAATGGGCCCATTGGGCCAAGGCACGATATACTATAATATTTAGAATAGCATCGGTGGGCCGCGGCCCACCATAGTTTTTCTCTTAAATACTTGTTGTATGTTCTTTGCGAGTTACACAGACGGTGATGAATGTAGCCTTTGGCTTGGGAAAATTGATAGTGATTTACGGTGATTAATAAACAATTGAATTTCTTGACTTTCTTGACTCTAACAATTTGGTCCGACCTACCGGATATTATGGTGACAAGAATGGAAGGCCGAATGGATGTAGTGGAAAGCGGTCTTTCGAAGTTGAAGAAGGAAGTCAAGTTCATTGCAACAGAGTTAAATGGGAAGGTAGAAGGAGTAAATGGGCGGTTAGATGGTATTGAGGCTCATGAAACAGCTTGGTTTCGGATAAGGGAAAAGATTTGGCGTAAACATCGTAAGGGGTATCTACCCGCCTCTCGCCGATGAGAATAACACCGACCGTAGCGACGGCACCACCGCCTACTCCGGCAAAGCTCGAGCTCCCTATTTTTCTCGGGAAAATCCTTCAACTGGATTTCAAGGGCGGAGCAAGATTTCGAACCGACAACACGCCCGAGGAATTGAAGGTCCAACTTGCCCTAATTGCCATGAAGGGAACCGCTTTACAGTGGTTACAATGGATGCTAACTCGATTTCCATCAATGGGTTGGAAGAAATTGACGGTAGAATTATGCGTAGGTACGGAGGCGATCCTCAAACAAATCCTTATGAGGCGCTAGCAACGCGACAAACCGCTGCCGGTGGATGAATACGTGGATATTTTTATCTCCCGATTGTCCTCGATGCAACGGATTGTCCGATTCAATAGCATTGGGAATGTTCTTGAATGGGTTAAGAAACGAAATTACCGGCGAATAAGATCCAAAGATTCCGAGGATATCCTCTCGACCATGCACTTAGCAAGAGAGATAGAGCAGAGTTAAATCCCGATAGACCCATCATCAAGAACACCACATTTGGCAATAGGTATGGTTCTAATATGCCTTACCACGGATTCCCATCCAAGAAACGCACGATCCTACTCCAATTCGGGATCGTCACAACCGAGAGGAGGGTTTGCTTCAAACTCGTCCTCACGCGTACTAAGGGATACAGGGCGTAAATCTCCTGCCGAGTCAAAAGGATAGAATGCCCGCCCGTCGTGGGACCAACTATATGACACATTCGAATACGGAGATTTGCGTGCTCGTGGGTTGTGCTTCAAGTGTAAGGAACCTTATTCTCCTACACATGTTTGCACAAATCGATCGGTGCGTATTATGTTAATTGACAACGAAGACGAAGGAGATATTGAGGATTGTAGTATTGCGAGGGAGGAAAGCAGATGCAGAGGGACCAGATTTGACTCAATTAGAGTTATCTGCGGTTTCGGCATTTGGATTCGATGGCCCTATGACAATGAAATTGATGGGTGTGATATCGGGGCAGCCCATAGTTGTGATGATTGGCAGCGGGGCAACGCATTGTTTCATCTCTAAAGAAATTGTAGAAGCGGCGAAGATCGGAGTAGATGAGGACACGGTCTTGCCCGTACAATTGGGGGATGGGAAGAATACCCACACCGGCAGGTATTGCTGCAAATAACTTTGAGTTTGGGTGAGACAGAGTTCCATGTTGCTGCTTATGTGTTTCCCGTAAGTGGAGTGGACATTATACTTGGGAGTTACATGGCTCGCGACCACTAGGGACGTGTGTGCGAACTAGTCTAAAATGACCATGTCATTCATGGCTCACGGGAAGCAGATTTGTTTGAGCGGCAACCCCCATTTTGCTTGTCGTCAAATTTTTTGCCGAGTTGTTGAGGGTACAAGAAATAAAGGGCCGTTGGCTGGTTTGGGCAATGGAAAGGAACCATAATACAACTAATATTAGCGGCACAATTGAACCGAGAGATCCAGGAGCTACTTAATGAATTTCCTACGCTTGTTAACCCAATCTTGGGCCTACCACCGCCGAGGACCAACGACCATAGGATACCTTTGCAACCGAGGCACGGCTCCCATAACCGAGAAAACCTTATAGGTATAGTGCGGCACAAAAAGATGTTGTTGAGTCGATGGTCGAAGAATTACTACAGCGGGTCTTATACGGCCTAGTTCGGGTCCATACTCTAGTCGGTGCTACTCGTGCACAAGAAAGACGGAGGCTGGCGTTTTTGTGTCGATTATCGGTAGTTAAACAAACATGCGGTTCCTAACAACTACCCTATACCGGTAATTCGGGAATTGTTGGATGAACTACATGGAGCCGCGTGGTTCACGAAGCTAGATTTAAAATCCGGGTATCACCAAATCGAGAATGGCTCAGGAGGATATTGTTAAAAGCTGGTTTGAGAACACATTCGGGCCATTATGAATTTGTCGTGATGCCATTCGGCTACGAAACGCACCATCAACATTTCAAGCCGTGATGAATGACCTCTTTTCGTCCAGACTTCGTAAATTTGTTCTTGTTTTTTTATGATATTTTTAGTTTATAGTGTGGACGGAACAAGCATATGGAGCATCTGCGAGTAGTGTTGTCATTCTCGGTTAAAGGCTCCTTTGTGGTGAACTCTAAGAAGTGTTCTTGGGTACAACAATCAATCGAATACTTGGGACACATAGTGACCCAATGACGGATTTAAAATGGATCCTTCCAAGGTGGTAGCTATCTTGCAATGGCTAATTCCTAAATCGATTAAGGAGTCACGCGGATTCTTGGGTTTGGTGGGTACTATCGCCGATTTATCAAGGGGTATGGGAACTTGCTGCCCCTCCGACTCGTTGCTTAAGAAGGAATTGGAAGTAAAAATTTGGAATGGGATGATAAAGCCCTCTCGGCATTTCGAGACTTACAAGTAGCCATTACAACAGCCCCGTATTAGCGATGCCCGACTTTTCAGCCCCATCTCAAATAGAGTGTGATGCTTCGGGAAAAGGGTTGGGAGCGATCCTTATGCAAAAGGGCCGTCCCATTGCTTACTGGCAAGGCATTATCGATCAAGAATGCGTGCAAAGTCTACATACAAGGAACTAATGGCTCTTGTTCACTCGGTGTTACATTGGAGGCCTTACTTGTTGGGAAGAAAATTCTTAGTGAGAACCCGATCATCGAAGTTTAAAGCACTTACTGCAGAAAATATTTCATCACCTTCACAACAATATTAGGTATCTAAACTCTTAGGTTTTGACTTTGAGATCGAGTATAAAGCGGGAACGACTAACCAAGCGGCGAGATGCCCTCTCAAGGCGAGATTTGGAGACTCGAATATGCGGCCGTAACCATACCTCGTTGGATTGAATGGGATAACCTGGCAAGTGAAGTTCTTTGTAGATCCAGGTTTATGGCCCTATAGCTACGGCTTTAGCAAATGGGGAAAAAGTGCGGCGGCCGTTCACTCTTATCCACGGAGTACTCTACTATAAAGACCGTTTGGCCATACCTGCTACCTCTTCGTGGATCCCGAAACTCCTTTCCGAATTTCACGAAACCCCCGAGGGGACCATGCGAGGGCATTTAGAACCTATCGGCGCTTAGCATCGAACGTGTATTGGCCGGTATGATGAGAAGGGTGACTAAATTCGTAGTTGATTGTCTCGTTTGTCAACGATAAAGCCCGACACTCGCACTCGGCTGGACTTCTACAACCATTACCAATTCCCACTCATATTTGGGAGGAAATCGGTATGGACTTTATCACCGGTTTACCTCGCTCGAAGCGTTTTGACGTCATTTTTTTGTTGTGGACAGGTTGTCAAAGGCTTGCCATTTCATAGGTTTGACACACCCATTCACCGCAAAGGTGGTGGCCGAAGCTATGGTTAAAGAGGTGGTTCGTCTACATGGCATTCCTAAGTCAATCGTAACCGATAGAGACCCAATATTTTGCGGCTCATACGGAAAAGAATTATTCAAGGCGTGGGAACTAAATTGCGCATGAGCTCCTCCTACCACCCCGAGTCGGATGGCCAAACGGAGGTCATGAATCGATGCTTGGAGGCGTACTTGAGGTGTTTTGTTGCTGAATACACATGCAGTGGACTCAATGGCTAGGTTGGGCTGAATATAGCTTCAATACAAGCTTTCACACATCCACGGGTTGTACCCCATTCGAAGCAATGTACGGACGACCTCCACCAACATTGATACGATTCCTACCCAATGAAGTAAGAGTGAAGGCGGTGGCGGACGATCTGACCGCACGGGATGCAATCCTCAAAAATCAAGCATCATTTGGAGCGAGCGCAACAAAGAATGGCTCACCAAGCAAACAAGCATAGGAGAGAAGTGAAGTACCGCGTGGGAGACAAAGTGTTCTTGAAATTCAGACCTTATCGTCAACTTACATTGTTCAAAAAGTTGAACGTCAAGTTGGCGCCCAGATTTTTTTGGGCCCTTTGAAATAATCCAATGCATAGGTAAGGTTGCTTATAAGTTGGCTCTTCCCGCAGTACTAGGGTTCATCCAGGTATTCCATGTCTCCCAGCTCAAACCCGTGGTAGGAGACCACCACTGTAGAAACTATCCTTCCCGACGATCTATACGACGATTTTCCAGATTTCATACCAAAGAAGGTGTTACCTAGGCGAGACACTTGGAGGGATGACGATAGAATAACTCAACTATTAATTGAGTGGGACAAGCTGCCGGAGGAAGAAGCTATGTGGGTAGACGAAGTCAATTTCCGAGCTCAATTCCCGGAATTCCGCCTTAAGGACGAGGCTGATTTTAAGGGGAGGGAATTGATAGGGATATCGTATATACTAGAAGAAAGAAAAAGACTAATGGGCCCATTGGGCCAAGGCCTGATATACTATAATATTTAGAATAGAATCAGTGGGCCCGTGGCCCTCCATAGTTTTTCTCTTAAATACTTGCTGTATGTTCTTTGCGAGTTACGCAGACGGTGATGAATGTATCAGCCTTTGGCTTGGGAAAATTGATAGTGATTTCTGGTGATTAATGAGCGATTGAATTTCTTGACTTTCTTGACTCTAACAATTTGTGGCAGCAACTTTCAAGCTACAGACCTTAAACTGGTGTAAATGCAAAGCAAACTGATAATGCTGTAGACGCACACTATTCATCTCAACTTGGTGTAACTGATTCAATAACATAAGAAAATTACATTACATCTTTTCATCTAAAGATTTATTATCGAAAGTGGGAGGAGTCCGAGTTGCAAGCAATATACAGTTCAACGCTTGTGTATTTAAGAGGGAAAAAATATTATATGAAGCATCAGACTGGCTTGGGAAGATATAAGATATGAAGCCCATAACTGTTATACGTCAAGCCAAAACGGAGTTAACAATTCTGACCGCAGTGTAAAAACTAGAAAATATTACCTCGATATCCTCACATGAAGAATCCCTTGGCATTATTATGGATGTAGCATGAGCATCTAAACCAAGTATTGCTTGAAGCTCATAGGCTCGCTGTTGCAGGTCTGTTGAGTGTGAAGCAAGCATTTCTTCAATCAATGTTTGGCACTGCATCAAGGTGTGTTACCAAATTGAAAATTGTTCCAATATGCTCAACTAATCGCAGAATTGGACTACAACGAGCAAATATACTTCTCCAATTTAGTAGAATTTTCAAGCAAAAAATATAATGTAATATTAACTATTTCTGAACTGTAAACCACTTCAAATTTAGCAAGAACATAATTTGTTTTTAACATGTAAGGTTGTGAAACAACTTTTTGTACTCGGGCTCCACTAATTCGTACACCAAAAGTGGCACGTAAGTTCAAGCAGACATGTCCTAGTTCTATTCAACTGCATTAAATTAAATAAATGGAAGGGGAAAAGAACTTGCACCCACAGTGCGAGAGAGATAATATAAGCAACACCAAAACTTGTGTGATATGGTCTCATACATGAGACGTGATACACTGATACTTTTGTCTATTTTTATAATATAATATTTGAAAAGTATCATAAAAACATGTAAAAGTATTACATCTCATGTATGAGACGGTCTCACACAAGACTTCCTCTATAAACAAATAGCTGGTTCTAGGTGAGAAAAAATAACATGTGCATCAACCTAATTCGTTATGAAGGAAACATATTTTCTCTAATTAAATCAAGCAATTTACATATACATATACAAGCAAGCACAACAAACACCTACTAAGGTTTCAAATCACCATCACACAAGCACTTGCCATCAAGCAACCAGAGCAAGTAGTACTTTAGCACATAGTAGTGTTCAGAAGACACCTTAAAGAATCCAAATTATCTACCTCAGGTAGTATGTCCGCTTCTCTCCCAGCTGCTATTTCAAATGAATAAATCTTCATAAGCGCGGTCACTGCATATGCCTTGACAGCAGGAAGGACAAAAGAATTTACAAACAACCAAAAATCATGTCAGGCATAAACAGAATCAGTTCAGTAAATTGCTGATAGAAATTATTTGGAGCCATCAACAGACTAGGAAGAGATCGTGCACTACTTATTTCGCCAACATTAGTCTTTAAACAGGATGAATTATTTATTATAAAGCACCAGAACCGCCAAGTTAGTTAAATATATATAGCATTAGATATGGAAATATGAACCAAGCTGTCTGGACTTTGGTGGTGTCCTAGTTTGGGACCTGTATGAACATCCAAACAAACACCAAATGTACTTTAAAAATTCCTTAAAATACAGACAATTAGCCAAAAGGAACTGACAGCTCAAGTTCTTGAACACATGCCAAAAAAATGCAGGCTATGTTGCACGGGCACTGAGACGCGAGTGTGGGGGCGATACGGGTCAAAAAAATTAGGGTGCGATTCGTCAAGAATTCATCTGTTTATTTAAATTTTACTATATACAACACCTGTATATATATATATATATATATATATATATATATATATATATATATATATATATATATATATATATATAAATTTTCAAAATTCGTAAATTGAATGCAAGCAATTCACTTTTTCTCTCATACAAAACTTAAGCATATTCAATAATTTAACCTATTAAGTAACAAAACAACAATTCAAATTATGTTAGTCCAATACATAATACATGTCATAATAGTGAATTCAACCTAAAAGCGAGGGTCACGTTGTCATATAAGCTACATTACAATAATAAAGTTCAATTGAAATAACATATTTAATGCTTAATAGCATGACAATGTCTAATCACCAAGCTGGATTTGAACACCAGATTTGCGAGTCCCTTAGTTTTTATTTTAATTTTATTATTTAATGATTCACCAAGTGGCAGTTGGATTCGTGGATTCGTGAATCGCAACCTTTTAGAGGCCAGGAGGCGAATCCGATATTGCATCATGATATACAGGACAATGGAAACCTGGGACTACCCGGTTTAGGTAAAATTGCATCACAAAGCAGGTTATAAATGGTGACAACATGAATACCTACTTTAACTGTGTCATCTGTCGAGTGTGCCTCAGCCACATCAAACAACTTTCCTGTGATATATGAAGCAGAATACTTCCCATCTGCAGTTCCATATTCCCCCAAGACCCAACAGATGACCTGCATTATATAGGACACGGGGAAGAGGGGGAGAGGTCATAACATAAAACGTCATAAAGCAGGAATAACAGAGGGAGATGAGTGAAGAAAAGTGGATGGAAAAACAAGCAGTGATAAATAATACAACTAAAAATGGAGAAAAGATGGAACGATATGTGATAGAACTTACTTGTAGAAAGGCAGATGGAAGTTTTGGCTCGCCCATAATTCGAAGATATGACTCGACCTGCATCGAATATTATTTATAACCCTGGTTTAAAATTATGGAAAGGGCAAAACCATATTTTGATTAATCAAATCTGGTTCATTGACAGAGTGTGGTAAAGAGGAAGCAATATCGAGTTAGTTTTTTTAAAAAAATATGACATCCAAAGAAAGTGGAACTGAACAATATTGAGAGTTAAAATGGCCAGGTCAGATTAGTAGCTTGAGGGTCAAAATCAAGTAAAGGATGACAGGCCACGTTCTCCCCACCACTTTTTTTGGATGTGATCTAAGCCGTCAAAGCTTCAAGGCATTGCATGCCTTGAGATTCTTAGCACCATCAAGTCAAACTAATAATCTCATAATAATATCCTAAAGTCATGCATTACTAATATTTTTCAGACAGATTAACAAGAATTAAACTGACAGCATGAGAGTACAACATAAAGCACAAAAGTTGAGCATCAAGCTAGTAGCAGGAATGGCTTCAAAAAATGGATATTAAAGAATCATATAAATTGACAAGGAGTGCATCGCCAGAGTCAAGTTCAGATTAAATGAGAAAACATACAGCAGATGATCTAAGCTGACTATCGGCAGCAGCATCATCATCCTTAAATCCTTCAGCAATCAGCCGCATCAAGTTATGTGCAACTTTAGTATTCACCAGGTCCCCAGCATGCTCAAATACTCTATTCATGGTCTGACAATAACACGCGAAAGAACATTAAAAAAAAAAAAAAAAGTCTTTTAATGTAGAAGTAACATCACAAGCAACAATCACGAAAGAGTGCATATCAGTAAGAAAACCTGAATAAACCATTGGTTGCTTGTTGCGAACTGTTCCGCAAGTTCAATGCATCTAGATGCTATTTCCGTTTTTATTATGGTTATCATTGATGCTTATCATGTAGTCGATCATACGATCCACAATCACTTCAACATTAGATGACTTGGTCATTTTATAGAGCAGCTCAAATGTCTTACGCTTTAGGGTATCATCACGGTCCTGCATCAAGAATCACGCAAGCCATTAGAATGAGGTTAATGAAAAACAAACTCATCCGCACAATGCTTACTAGCAGACCAAAAAAATTACAAGATCATATGTACATCCACTTACTCTTTACTTACAAAAGTTGAGACACAGAATTCTACGAAGACAAACTTAGTTCGGAAAATAACTGTTTAATTACTAAAAAGACCACTTTTAAGCAGCAAGCTTGGGCCAACCATGCAAAGAGAAAGCCAAAAAGATGAGAAGATATGTCATAAGCTGATTTTGTTCTTTTATCAGCTAATCAGGGTGATAAAATGCTATTTGACTCGCCAAAGAGCCATGTTAACTAACATATCATGCAAAGAGGGAAATAAAAGGAGAGTGAGTAACTAAATCGAACATGTTTAAACATATACACTGTTAATTCCTATTATGCTTCAAGTATGTAACTATACAATCCACACATTCATTCTTCTCTCATTGTTACATCTTTTCACTTCTCTTTGACCACATTTTGCCTACTCCACCTAAACTGGGCACTAGTCATCTATCTCAGACGAACAGCTGATCCAAAGAACAAGGAGTAGAATCTAATCCCCCACTTTATTGCAGTTGTCTGGGTAACTAATAGACATCTTATAATTATCCTTATTATTTTAGTACTGGGCTTTAATTTAAGTTAGAATTGATTTAATCAAAGTCTAGAATAAATAGCCAGTGGGCTTTTGTTACTTAGGGCTTAAGTCAGGGTTAGGTGTTAGAGTCTATTTAAGTGAGGTATCTAGAATTAGAATTTATCTTCGGATCATTATTGTTGGACAACCTTGGTTGTGGCAGAGATTTATTTCTGGGGCCTCATTTTGAGGATTATTTATCTTAATTTCTGTTAATATTATACTTCCCCCTCTTCACTCTATCAGTAACCCAATCTATGCCTTTGTCATCCACATCTCTCTTACATTACGTATAAACTAAATTACATAGATTCTGGGTCTTTCCACCTCCATTCTTTTGGTTTTCAGATTAATTACTAATATTCCAGGCAAAATGTTCCCAAAAAAAAAAAAAGAATAGTAGAGGAATGTAATCTACAATTATTGACTTTGTGAATTCAAATGCTTCTGAAGTAAATGTGACCATCACAATGAATAATGGTAAGATAATCTTTCCCCAACCAGTCCCATATGAATCCAGTTCAAAATCAAACTGCCTATCTGGAAAAATGTGTTTCTGGTCTAAGATCAAATGTGCAAAAAGAAATTTTCTGGTCAGCAGTCTATTTCCCACAATTGAGGCATTCAGAGTTGTTTTTTTGCATGGTTATCAACAGTAACATTAAATAAGATACAATTTTCAAGTGCAACAAGCATCAGATATGTGAAGGATCCAAACAGTCTATATGTACATATTCAAGTGTAACAAAAGTTTCATGTTTGAAGGATTCAAAATTCAAACTTCATTCTCCCACAGCATACTATAATTTCTGCCAGTGAGGGGCAAAAGCAAAAATTAGAATTTCAAATAACGTAACCTTGTCACTGAGAAGAAAAACCCAACAAAGCAACAAGGAGAATGGTTCATTCGCATTCAAGGGCTGTCAGATCTTTCACATCAAACATTATAACAAAAACCCACAAAATAAGCAGACAAACTTGCATAAGAACAGTTATTCCCTCCGTCCCATAATACCTCACACTTCCCTTTTTGTTGGTCCCACAATACTCACCCTTAACACATAAACCCCACCTTCACAATATCCTTATTTTACACAAAATGTCATTACTTTTGGGCCCACACATACACACAATCCAACTAATTTATTTTACTTTATACATAAAGGTTTACGAAATTACCCTCAATTTCCTACACATTCTTTCACTTTCTTAGTTTGTGTATCCTTCCTCCTATGAAATCTTTTATTGGACGAAGGGAATATTACTTAAGCTAGGCATGTAAAGCCACTAAGAGAACATCTTTAAGATACTAGAGCATGGCAGCCACATCATAATGAGTGATGTCCAGTCCAAAACCAAATACTTCCACTTAGTACAACAAAAGAATAAACTCACCTCCAAGCAATCAATAACAGCCAGTTGGTGCTGTTCAGCTATATCTGGGCTTAACTTGATAAGTCGACTGAGAGCATCAATACCAAGATACTTCAGGTTGTGGCTGTCGCTCTATCCATGAGAGACAATGTAGTGTTACGACATTAAAAATAAGATTCTCAAGTTCTTAACAGAATGAAACTAAGTTGAACATACAGACCTTCAGAAATTTTGAAATGGCATCAGCAGCTGCTTCAAGCAACTTTGGGTTGGGATGTAATGAGGAAACACAGCAAATGGACTCATAAAGAATAGCATTTCCTATATTACTTGTTGAATCACATTTTCTCATTATATCACCCACGATTGTATACATCTGTTCACTGGCCTTTTGTCACCATTTCCCAGTAGGGCCAGTATTTTCAGCAATTTAATCTTCAGCACAAGGAGAAAAGTAACAAATATATTAGTGGACGGATACAATATTCAAGACACTGATAAAATTTTATAGAATGGGGGCACTGTCCAAACTAAAGGTTGTTTTGCCAAAAAATGCAATGTAAAACAGTCACTCGGATTAACTGCAATAGTTGTTTGGTTACACTTTTAGATTCATAGCAATTTCTTATCTGGAAAAAGGGGACATCAAACACCTTCATGTTGTTTGGCAATTTCCTTTACGAAAATCAAACCTTTGGAAGGAAACGTCAATATTCTGCATTTTTGCTAAAACGCCCACTGATTCACTAACTTCTTTCTTGTTTCCTCATTTCTAACATATTTTACAAGATACAGATTATGGACACCAATAATATAATTCTGATCCTTAGTTGTAACATATTGATTTGAATCAAAATGCAACGTGTTATAGTTGAATAATGGGACATGAAAATTACGCTAACCTGAATGAATGGAGCTGGCATCTGATGGTAATCGTAACTCTTTGGTAGTCTGCGTTCAGCTACTTGCTTAAGAATGTTTACAAAACTAACCACCAGATCCTTATATGAGTCAACATCGATCATAATAAGGTCAAGCAGCGGGCAAAGTGCCGCACCCATAACACCAGGATCATTATCACAAAGCTTCTGCAACATCATTTATTAAGAAACAAAAAATGTTTACTTCCAGAAACCAAGATTGTTTTATTTCCCGATGCACATACAGATTGATGAAGACTCCTACCTCACAGAATATCACTCACATCATCCATACAATTGCTATATATTTGACAGCTTTCTTATTGGCATGAGATAGTGCTCCAGTCATCCCACAAACTTTCCACTTTGATTTTTAACATATATGTTGAAGGTATTAACTATTTTTAGTAGAAAAGTGAACATATCAATAATGAGTTATTCTATTCTAGATTTGATTGACAAAATTTGGACATGTACAAAAACCCATCTTTGTTTTATGAGAAAAAGGAGCTTCCAGATGTGCTGACCTTTTTGCAAATTCATTGATTTCGTACAGAAGCTACCTGTCCCATCATGTTCATTCTTTTGATATATAAAACAAGAATCCTTCTACATGATCATATGATCACCTAAAAACAACATATTTAATTTCCTCAACTCCCGAAGACTCATTTTTATGCACAAACATCCCCCAACACAGATTATCAGACTCAAGATTCAACAAAACCTAAATCTGATACCATCAACGTTTGATATATCATACAGTAATTGCACTATAACATGCATCAGAAGATACTATTATGCTTTCTGCTCTATATAGTTCACTACAGCCCCAAAAATTCTTCCCATCTTTGAGTTTCTAAATGACAAATATCATTGAAACCAGGAACGATGAAAAGATCCAAAGTACAACTGAGCATCTTGCATTCAGAATTCAGATACATGGACAAAATACTTTCATATACAATGGAGAATGTGCACCTTGCGGAAGTTGGAGATGAGATGGGAAACCGACACAGGTGACCTCTGATTAAATCGGTGAAGTGCCATGACGGCTTTCTTCCTCACAGCTTCCTTTTGATGGCCCAATAACTCCACCACCTGAGGCAAAACGGCCGGAATAGTCTCCTCATTAATCAACTTGCACACCGCATTCAAAGCTGCGCAAACCACCAAATAGTTATCGCTCTTCAAGTCCTTCTGAATAGTATTCACAATCAAAATAATCAAATCATGGTCTTCATTCAAGAACAGAGTCACGGCCAAATATCCTGTTTTTTCAACTGCAAATTCTCATCGTGCGTCATCTTGACGGCGTGAATATATCCAAATGAGGCATCATGGCCGAGCATATCGACATACAGGAGGCGAATTATGTACTCTTTGAGCTTGAATTTAGGGGTATTTGGATCACTCAATCGAGCTTTCAGAGTTTCGACTTCGCGTAGTATAATGCGGTCTTCCTCGGATTTTGACCGGGTCTCCCCAATAGATTTGATGAGGTCTAGGAACTCTTTAGATTGCCCAAATCCGCCTTGGGAGCCCATCGCCAACTCCTTCCGATTGTTTTAAACTGCTCCATCTTTGCAACTGTTTGAAATTGAAAGCTTTGGGATCAATTGCGAATCAAAACGGATGGATTTCAGACCTAGGTCAGGGTTTAGGGTTCGAGATTTAGTGGAATCAGCCAGCGATGATCTAGAGAGAGGAAAATATATATATATATAAATATTTATATAGAGAGAGAGGGAGATTACTAGTGTCTGAATGTATGCATATGTCGACTTGTGTACTGTTGGTGCTGAAAGAGAAGAACAATGGCGGAATGAAGAAAACGACAGCCAGTTATGGTACAACTATTGCTGCGGGGTGTATTACTTCCATATTTCCTTTAATTTTTTGACTTTTTTCTCTTTTTATATGGCTTTGTATAACTCAGTGCAAGGCCAAGTGTTTATTACTGATCTAAGACAAACACTTTTTGTAATTACAGTGGGTCTGATTTGAATGTGAATTTCCACCAAGTGCTTATTTTCCCTTCCACTCATTTTTTTCACATTTTCTCTCTCTCCTTTCTCTCCTAGACACGGTAGTATCTAATTTCTTTTCTCTCTCCTCCTCATAAATTCACTCGCTCTCTCTCAATTATTTCTCTTTTTCAAAAACCCTTCGCTCTCACAATTTCAAAATCACTCTCTCTCTCTCTTTCTCTCTCTCAAATCTCCCCGTCTGTCCATGGCGACGCGACGTGGTGGTTGTTGGACACCGGACCTGAGCGTTTCGTAGTAATTTGTGGCAGAGTCGGTTCGCATCCCGGAGGCGGTGCGAAGGCGCCGGATTTGAACACAAAGGGCCATCACCGGCGGCGGCTCTTCATCGGCTCCAAAGAAGACAAAGGGCCGAGGTTTCAGAGATGAGGCTACTGCTGAAGCCGAACGTAATTCTCGCATGTCTGCCCGCTTCGACTCCCTCGACTCTGAAGGCGATCCTGGCCCCGAACGATGTCAGTATCCAAAACCCTGACCAGCGTTTTCTTCTTTCAGAATTTTCAATTCCATAGTTCCTATTTCTTTTTATCCTTTTTTTAAAAATTTATTTATGTGAATTTAAACCTTATCCCTAACCTTTTCGTTCATATAAACTTCTGAATTCCTGATCATTGTTCTGATACTTTATTGAATAGTTGTATCTAAAAAATAAAGATCTATTAATAATTTGTTATTCTTTGGAAACATTTTGTTTTAACACTCAAAGTATGGTTAGTGGCTTTGCAATTGAATACATATAATAACGATTACTGAAGTTTCGTATGATGATAATTTCTGTATGTATGGAGTTTGAACTTGTAATGCAAAACACCATTATCTAATAAATAAACCATGTTTTCGATGCACTCGGGACTAGATGGTACCATTTTTGGCTAGTTCAGAAAAAAATCAGCTGGTTTTTGAGATCGAAGTGGAGTTCTAATTATGATTTGCATTTGTGTAGCTATTGAAGGATGGACTAGTCTAGCTACTGGGGTTCATGAAGAGGCTCAAGAGGATGATCTACAAAATGCATTTGGCAAATTTGGTGAGATAAGGAATTTACACTTGAATCTTGACCGCCGAACAGGATTTGTCAAGGTAAAGAAATTATTTATTGTGACATCTGAAGTTTATATATTAGGGTTGGATGTTAAATTTACATGCTCTTCCACACTCAGGTTGAGTGCATTATTGACCTTTTATGTTATCTGCATGCAAAGCAATGTACAATCATCGCATATGCTTCACTTCGTTGCATTTTGTACTTGATTGCTTTTTAAATGGATGTGCCCTCCTTTTGTGAACTCATAGTTACTGTGACACAATATTATTTATGTGTAACATTGTGTAAAAATGCATTCATGTGAGCGAAGACAGGGAGTTTCAAAAAATTTGCTCTAATTTTCTTTTTGTAGTTTGATATTTAATGCCATAATCTTCAAATAAGAATCATTTTTACCACTTCCAATTGTATCAGAAGCATATGTGAACATATTTAAATATATGTATTTGCTAGTTTTTAATTCAATTTTCAAGAAAATTTTTGCTCATCTCTCGTCATTTTCTATTTTGTGTATAAATATATGTATTTGCTTGAATGTTATACTGTTTGATACCTGGGATGAAGTCTTGGAAATTTCCATGTGCTCCTATGATATATCTTACCTGATATAAAGAATTCTTGTCTGTTACTTTGTCCACTTTATAACTTTGTTTAAGATAGATTATGCACAGAGGGTTATAAGGTTTTAATAATAATGAGTATTGCAAAGAATTTTCAATTGTTTAATTAGCAATTAGAAAACATGGTATCATATTTATTACCTTGAATACTTATTGAAAACCTTGTAATTCTTGTTCATAATTAATGGTGCCCAACCGCCGGAAACCGCGGTTCCGGTTCCAAACCGCGGTTCCGGTTTGCCGATTTTTTTGGAACCGGAACCGAACCGGCGGTTCCAAGGTTTAGGTTCGGTTCGGAACCGGCGGTTCCGGTTCCGAACCGCGGTTCCGGCGGTTTTTCTATTTTTTTTTTTTTTTTTTTATCTTTTTAATTAATTTATGTGTATTGTTACAAATTCAATATAAGTGTGTTATTGTTACAACTTACATAACATGTGCAAATTAATTTATTTGACATTGAAATTGAATTTAATTTAACTTACATTGCAAAATTAACTTACATTTTATATTGAAATTAAAAATATTACAACTTACAACTTTAGAATATCAAAATTAAAAATATTACAATTTAGAATATTGAAATATTACAAATTTACAAATTACAACTTAGATAATACATTACAAATTTACAAATTACAAATTAAATAAAATTAAAGGGGAAGGGGGAGGGATTAAAAATTTTGACTTGAACTTAATTTTAAGAAATTAACTTAGAATTTCTAAGTCCATAACTTAAAATTAAGTTGCCTACGTATCCAATTAGGAATCAAAGTCCACGTAGTTCTCTTACCTCAAAATTTACCTTTTCGGTTTATACGGTTGAATGCTCGATTCTTTAACCTTCACTAGTTCGCCAGGTGGATGTCGTCCATTCTTCGCTATCTTCATCTTCTACGAGCGCTACTTGAGCTCTATGCTCGGCTCTTACCCAATCATCGAGCAAGCATTGGTTCTCGACATTCTCCACCGTCATGTTTGATCTCGTTGCATCCAATGTATAACCTCCCAAGCTAAAAGCTTGTTCACAAGCAACGGTGGAGGCGGGACATGCAAAATGTCTCGTGCAACTTTAGACATCACCGAAAGTATGGTTGCTCTCCTCGCCCACCACTTTAGCACGTCAATGCCTTTCTCACTATGTTCGTCGCTTTCAAACTCAACATTAAGAGAAAAATATGTTTCTAAATCTTGACAAGCTGTTAGTAGAAGATCGTGCCCTTTTTTGATAACGATTATCCAAAAAAAGAATTAATACGACTAAGAATAGGACCAGGAAGAAGTTGAAGTAGAACTATAAGATGATGAAGAAGAAGTTTGAGTTTGAGTTTGAGGTGGACCCGCATACTCTCTAAGTAAATCAACAATAATTTGTCTAACTCTAGCAATTATCTCACCTACATTAGGACGTATATCACTAAATTGATCAAATTCCGTTACATCACCGCATGGATATAAAGTTTCATAATAAAAAGTTAACAAATCTTCTAAACCATCTAATTTAAAAGTAGGATCAAAAACTTTAGCAACTAAAAATAAATCGGGAATGGTATGAAAATATTTTGTCCATTTTTCCATCATAGAAAACACACTAGCATTCAACATAGGATCATGCAAATTTTCGCGTAAAACACCAACAACTTTTAAACAATAATCAATCGCAATATGACTAGTAGGCTCGTAAATTTTAGACATAGCATAAGTAGCATCATTAAAAATACCTAAAATTTCACAAATTTTCACACAAGGATCCCAATATTGAGGATATAAACGAAAACCAATATTTTCATTAGCAAAAAAATTACATAAATGATTTTTATATTCATTAGACTCATTTAATAATTTATAGGTAGAATTCCAACGTGTAGAAACATCAAGAGAAAATTTTTTTGGATGCACGTTGTTATTTCTACAAAAATTTTCCATTTTTTCATTAAACTAGAACGACGAGTCATAAAATAAATAGCATCTCTAATAGGAGCAATTTGTGCACGTAAAGCATGCAAACCATCTTGAACACATAAATTTAAAATATGACACATGCATCTAATATGAAAGAATTTACCTCCAAGGCACGGTTGACAAATCGCCTTTAAATCTTCAATACTAGCGGTATTAGCACTAGCATTATCAAAACCAATGGAAAACTTTATGGGTTAAAACATACATATTCAATATATCATGCAATTTATCTCTAATATTAACGGCGGAGTGATCGGTATCAAAATCTTTATAAAGCTATTAATCTTTTGTTTAAAGTCCATGAGTCATCAATCCAATGACAAGTAACTCCAATATAAGAATGTTTTTGAAAATTATCACTCCAAATATCGGCACAAATTGAAACTTTACCATCAAAATCGGCAAAAGCGGTTAATCAAAGCATATTTATATTCTCCTACAACTTTAGCTACATCACGAGTAGTAGTACTACGAGAAACTTTTTGCACAAGGTTGAAGACCAAGTTGAACCATTTCGGTCCACATAAAATTATCGGGAGTACTAAAAGGAAGATGTTGCACACATATCATTTTTGCTAAAAGTTTTCTATAAGCAATTTGATCATATTTCCAAATATTAGTGTTAGAAGTACTTACAGCGCCTTGAGCTCCACCACCGAAGGACTCGGTATATCCGTGACTTGAAAGTTGCGTTTGGCTCGTTGCAATCCCCCATTCCACGGATGCTTGACTTTGTATGACTATTCAACGTTCCATATCCGTTTCCTTTTATAAACGAATATTTCATGTTGCAATAGTTGCAAATCGCCTCGAACTTGTCCCTCCCTTTTGAATCCTTCCCCACGTAATTCTTCTTAAAATGACGAACAAACGTCATGGACTTCAACACCTTTCTTGATTGGTTTGAATCAGGAGTTGGCGTTTCTTCTTGATCGTCACTTTCTTCTTGAGTGGTGGCTCGGCCTCGTCGTGGTTGTGGTGGAGGCATTTGAGTGGTGGCGTCGGGTTGATCATCATCCGAAAATATATAATCTTCGTAACCAACACCGAGAGTTTCACGAATAGCATCATCGCGATCATCGTCGAGATCAAAAATAGGAGAATTGGTTACATTGCTAGGAGGAGGAGGAAGAGATGGTTGAGAACCGAGGTGGAAGCTTTGCCTTTGCCCTTTGAAGAAGATGACTTTCGGCTAAACATTTTCGGTTGATTTTGTAAAGTGTATAATATAAGTGTATAATAAAATAATAAGTGTAGTGTATAATGTATAATAAGTGTATTATGTATATAATATAATAAATGTAGTGTATAATGTATAAAATATAATAAGTATATAATATAACTATATAAGAATTTGAGTATAATATAAGTATATAAATAGATAAGTAAACTAAACTAATATAACTATAATATAAGTATAATAATTGAAATTGAGAGAATTTGAGAATTGAGAGAGTATGAATTGAGAATTGAGAGTAAGAGAGTAAGAATTGGTGTGGTAAAAATGAGAAGAGGTGTGGGGTATTTATAGAGGTGAGAAATTTAATTAAAAAAAAATTTGAATTGCAACGGTCAAAATCGGCGGTTTGACCGCCGCCGAACCGCCGGCTTCGGTTCAAACCGCCGGTTCCATCTAACTGGCCGATGATCTGGGCCGTTGATCTCCAACGGTCAACTAATCGATCCGTCCATTTGAAATTTCAAATTTTTAAAAAAAAAAAAAAAATACAAAAGCAGGAACCGAGCGGTTTAACGCAAGAAACCGGCTTTGATTAACCGCCGATTCAAGTTAATGCGATTCGGTTTAACCGCCCGGTTCGGTTAAACCGCCGTTTTCGGTTTTGCAATGGCCAAAACCGGAACCGTCAATACTCGGTTCGAGTTCGGTTTATAAACCGAAAACCGTGGTTTTGTCGAACCGGTTTCAAACCGAAAAAACCGATTCGAACCGCCGGTTCGGTTTCGGTTTGAACATCTCTATTCATAATTCTCACTTGATGCACGACTTGTTTCTCTATTTTTCAGCTAAGATAGGACTTGAGTTGTCAGTGGTCATAGCTGAGGCTTTTGTAATGCCCTTCAATTACCAATTTCTTTTTGACCGGTAGTTTGATAGAGAAGGCGCATCTCATGGTCAGAAATCATGGATTGATCATAGGCACAGACATAACCGAAGCTGATCGAGCCATACGCATTGACCTCCTTTCCAAGACTGAAGGTGTTGCTGCTGCAGAAAAATACTTCAATAGCCTCCAAGCATCAGGAAAAACCAATAGCACCTACGGAGCACTTCTTAATTGTTATTGCAGGGAGAATAATTTTTGCATATTATATTATTCTGTTGCAATAATTTTAGTTAGCTTGCAAACAATTTTATACGATTGCAATTTTTTGTTTAGATTGCAATACTTATCAAAACACTTGCCAAAATAATTGTAATTTTTTTAAAATTGCACTTATCCAAAAACAACTGCAATTGTCGAATAAAAATTGCAATCACTTAATGATATAACTACAAAAAAATAAAATTATTTCTAGACCCAATCTCTGCCGAATTAAACAACGCTAACAAATATCCAAAAGGAAAAATAAGGAATATTGATATTAACTTCTCATTAACAAGATTGAAAAATTATTCAACAAAATTGCAAAAATATTAAATTATTCAACATATTTGCTACATATTGCAATTAACTAAATTGCAATATCCAATCAAATGCAAATTTGAATATAATATCCAACCAAATTGCAATTACTTATTAACTAACGATTGTAATTGTTGGATAAATAATGCAATAATGAATATAAATTTGAAATATATTGATATTTTACATTCAACTAAGATTACAAATTATTCAACAAAATTGCAAATTATTCAACATAATTGCAAAACACTTAATTGTAAAATATCCCTTTTAATTGCACAATGTTCAACTAAATTTCAAATACACAATTGTAAAATATTCAACTCAAATGCAAAATTTGCAACTAAATTGCAAAATATCCAACTTAATTGAAAAAAATTGCAACCCTGATACACCCATCAGATTAGGCAGTGTACCCACCAACTACACCCACCATTCGGGTTAGTACACCCATTGTCATTTTCATCAAATCGACGCAGCAACCAGCGCAATGGCTACCACCCATCTTCCTTCCACAGACTCATGGCCTTCACAGCCTCAACCACCTTACCATGAACCGTCGTGCGATGCTCATCACCGGATTCGCGCCGTCACGGCGCGACACGAGCGTTGTCTTTGCCATTCTCGAATCCGTAGCTTGACCACCGCCGATTCGTCACCATTTCGCCGCCACGCAGTTCCAGCTGTTGCCGTGAAGCCCTCGGCGTCGCCGGCGACGCGACCAAGACTGCCGTTCCTACGCATCCGCCGTCGAGCGGCGGCGCCGTGGCGATCCTTACCAACTTGCCGTCAAATCGGTGATAACAAATGAACTAACCCATCATTGCAACGAAAACAAAGAGTACCAAAGTGGCGGCGGTGCTCGTCTTGGGCTGGTTGCGGCCGGCTCGCGTATTCGCCGTTCACGGCGCCACTGGGTTTCACGATGGCGGCGCCGGTGGTGGCGGTGGTGCTTCTCGGCGGCGGTGCGAGGCTGTCCATGGCGACGCGACGTGGTGGTTGTTGGACACCGGACTGAGCGCTTCGTAGTACTTTGTGGCGAGTCGGTTCCCATCCCGGCGCGGTGCGGCGCGGATTTGAACACAAAGAGCCATCACGGCGGTGGCTCTTCATCGGCTCCAAAGAAGATAAAGGGCCAAGGTTTGAGAGATGAGGCTACTGCTTGAAGCCGAACGTAATGCTCGGCGAAGAAGATGAAGTTTTTGGGAAAAATTGAATTAGATGGGTGTATTATTTTTTTAAAGACAAAAGGTACATTGGGAATGAAAATATGAATAGTAAATATGTTCAAAAAGTCTTATCACACTAGAGCCAAATATGTGTGGGGAGGTTAAAATTGGTTTTTCACTTGGGTTTTGTACCTCCTTGTAATGACTAAAAAATTTTCACCTATTTGTAATAAATTGCTAGACTTTGTACCTCCTTGTAATCCCCCCTTGTATAAATTAGTACTTGATTTTTGTAGTAAATAATTTCCCTTTTTTATTTGAATAAATTATAAATTACTAAGTACAATTTATTTTACCCATTAGGTATAAACTACTCCTTTTTTTAGGTACAATTTTTGAGCAAAAATGACTAGTAGGTACAATAGTTTTAAAAATTACTACCCACTACAATGTATACCATTTTCTCCCCTAATTTTGAATTTGCGAAATTAAAAAAAAAAAAAAATTTGTTAAAACCCTAAAAGCATCGCACACTCATATTTCGCCTCCTATTCTCGCCTCTCTCTCTCTCGTCCTACCACGTCCCACCGCCTCCCAATGCCCCACCCACTGCGCCCACCGCCCCATAGCCATGCACGAGATCGACGTCGTTTTCTCTACCTCCGAACCATCTTAAAAGGGGCAACCGAAGGCCCCTCCACAAAGCCGCAGCCGCCACCGACGAAGGCCACGGCGCGCGACGCTTGAGATTGTCGCTGTCTCTCTCTTGCCGGTGCACCACCGTAGCCCGCCACCCAAACATTGTCGTTCTTTGGTGCGAAACTCATGACCACAGCGGTTGTTCGTCCATGGAGCACATCAATTTCATCGTCTATCAAAGTGGCACCGCAGTTGGCGAAACCCTAGACCGCAGCGGCGAAACCACTAAACCGATGTTGCGATTTGATTCTCGATTTTATTACCATACTCTAATTTGTGTACGGTGTTACATGTGTAATAACTCAAAACCAATTATGTATAGGATTTTATAATTTATATTCAAAGTTTAGTGATCATTTTATTCTATTCCAATTTTATATGTGGTTTTCTTAATTTTTCTTCAATCGTGAACGATTTTTCGCACCGAAAATCCACTAATACTTTTCAAACTCATATTCGTAATCTGGATTTGATTAATAATAATTAATTATGAATAATCCATTAAAGGAGGGAAACACTCAAGAAAAACCCTAAGAAAAATATTCGTTTCGCATCGCGCTTTAATATTTTTTGGAGCCGAAACTCAACCCGAAAATACCGAAAACTCAACAACGAAGTCACACCATTGTATTAGAAATTGGACTGCCAAATGATAGTCCAAATCCCTCAAAATTTCATGCATTAAATGGAGTTTTAATAATGAGAATATTGAAGTACAAGAAATCCTAGCCCAAATCTACGAATTAGCTTCTAAAACCCGGGGAAAATAGCCTCACGCCTAATCACCTATTTGCTCCCTTTCTCCACCTAACTTGACCGGCCACTCCCTTCTCCTTTACCCCTATAAATACCACTCCTCCCCTTCTTCATTTTCCAACACCATCAAGGAAGGAAAAGCAAGCAAGAAGTTCGTAGGAGGAAACTACAAAGGTTAGCCTCTAAACTTGTGTTTTTATTTTAAGAGCTTTAACAATTAGTAGAAGCATGATAGGAAGTCCTAAGAATCTACCTTAATATGTTAAAAATGTGTTTGGAGCTTGAGGATCGGATTTATGGTGTATATGATCATGATTATGTTGATATGTAAAAGAAAAATAAGGCTGAAAACCGGACACACCGCTTGACCCGATTTTGTATAATTGTTTAGAATATTTTTCTACAGTTGAAAAATTATGAAAAAATTCCTAGATGTAGTATTTGGAATTTAGAATAACATATTAAAATTTCTTGTTCATTGGTTCTTTGTAGACGAGAGAATAAAATCGTGAAAGATTGTGTGTCGGAAGTAGTCCTAAACGGGAGTGACTCATTATATTTATTTTGCCTATCTTTGATGGTTTTAAATTTTGGAAAAATTATAGGATGTTACCATTGATATTTCTTACTCCCTCCGTCCCAAAGAACCTTTCACACTTGGCTTTTCAACGGTTTTGTGTGAGAGTTATTTTATAGTAATACATTTACAAAAGTTATTTTATATGAATGATATGCTAGTTGATCTTATTAACTAGCATATCATTCATATAAAATAACTTTTGTTAACGTATTACTATGAAATAACTCTCACACAAAAACCGTTGAAAAGTCAAGTGTGAAAGGTTCTCTGGGACGGAGGGAGTATAATATATTCAAAAATCATAGTGTTTTGGTTAGTATTTTAGGATATATGCATATTTGATTCGGATGTGGTCAATGTTAGACAAATGAGTGATCTGTGTTTTCTATGAATTATTTGACCTTGTGATTGGAGTGAATTGATGCATGATTTGAGGGGTATTTTAGTGCAAAAGTGGTGCAAAGTATTAGAATTTGTGCTTAAATGTGTAGAGTATCACTACTTTGCTTGAAAAGTATCACTTGTGTGATTTTTGATGTTTTTCGTCCCGTTTCGGGTAAATCGGTGGAATTTGACCAAACCGAGAGTACCGGCATTCATACGGCGAAGAGACGAACGAGACGGGCAAAAATGGGGGTCGAAGGTGGAAGTCGGGTCGAGAAAATTCCCTGGACTCCACCTGCGGGTCGAGGCGGGAGCCTCGGGTCGAGGGATGGAGCAGATTGAAATTTATGGCTAAGTAAAAAGCCTCGGGTCGAGGGTGAAGACCTCGGGTCGAGGTTGAAGCCACGCCCGAACCTCGGGTTGAGGGTGAGGACCCGGAGTCGAGGTTGGGGAATTTTTAGAGAAACGTGCCCACACTTTCACCAAGCTCGACTCGAGGGCCCCAACCTCGACCCGAAGGTGCTGTAAGATCAAGAAATTCCAAATTTTGAAGAAGCTCGACTCGAGGGCTGGAGCCTCGAGTCGAGGATCAGGCAAAATGGCAAGTTCGACTCGAGGTGAAGCTCGAGTCGAGGCTGGAGTTTTTGAAGAAGCGTGGATGCGACATCAAGAGCCTCGAGTCGAGGGTGCGTAAATTCAAAATTTGAGGATTTAAAGTCATTTGAGCGGAGAACAGAGCATAACCTTCCCCACAGTGGTTATTAGCGATTTTTAGGGCGATTTTCCAGTTCCATAGTTTAATTCTCATTGTAGGTTGATTAGATTGTTAGTTTTAGATAGATTTTGATTAATTGTACCTTACATTAGCATTTGATCCTTTAGTTTTTCCATTCCAAGTTGTAATTCAAGTGGAGAAGAGATTACTTTTGAAGATACTTTTTAAGATTCAAGCATTCCTATTAGTGATCATTTTAATCCAATTGGTGATGTTCTTCCTCTCTACTCACTTAAATTCATTAATTGTTGTGATTAGATTTGTGATTGTGCAATTAGATTTTTCACCCATGGATTTTGCACTTTGCACCATGGGCTAATACTCTTGTGCTTGGGATAATTGAAATTGAGGATGATTTGATTGCCTTATGCTATGATTGTTGATGATTGTTGATCAATTGAGATAGTTTGTACCCTAATTGTGATTCTAATTGTGATTCATGCATTTTTATCTCTTTAGATTAATGTTTGATCATCCTAGCAATAGGCGAGAGTTGAGCTAACGTGATTGTATGAATTGGATGCTTCTTAATTGAGAGATTAGTTGCACTAAGGATACTCACCTTAGGCATTGTGTGATTAATGGAGAATTAATCACATGATGGTTCTATGTTTTCTATCTTAGTTGATTAGCAATTTGATTCAATCATAGCTTGTTGATCATTGATTCCTTGATGGATATTATCCCTAGCACCCAATCCCCAATTGATCTTTGTTACTTGTTTTAGCATACCAAGTGTTTGATTAATTGTTTGCTTGTTGTTTGATTTTAAATTTAGCATTTGTATTGTGTTTTTGAACCAAAACCGCATTTGCAACAATAGTCATAGGGAACTTGTATTTCTAGGGTCTCACGGCCATACTTTTTCCCTTGGGTTTGATATACTTGGTTGTCTTAAAATCGCTTACCCGATTACCGCAATCACCTTGCTAACTTTGCGTAAAAATTATGAAAAATTTTGGAGATGTTCTACACTGAGTATGAAATATTTTGTTAAGATATGGTGATTTTTGATAAGTTTCCAATAAGTTATGAATTTATTTGTAGAGCGTGAACGATGGCAGAGCCTAGCATTGTAATCGGCTTTCATGGATTTTCTGGGAATGATTAGTAAGTCTAATTACTTAGGGTTCTAAATGAAATTTTTCCACATTGATTAATATATCACATACTCAAATTTTATAATTTTTGGATATTTCTAGAGAGAGTTATGGATTTTATATATTGAAGGTCACTATTTTGCCGAATGAAATTTAGTGTCCTTATTTTCTAAATCTGCTATAGTTTCGTAACCCAAATGAACTCAGACTCTTAATAAACTTTGTTCTACGCTGAAGATGTACAACATACTAAAATTTCATAATTTTCCAACAATTCTAAGTATTTTATTTTGTTTATGCATATATAGGTATTGTTTTCTTCGATTGTTAGTACACGATAAATTGAATGGTAAAAATAAAGAGCATGTTTTAAATATCGAATGTTGTAATGATACTTTGTGAATATATACACTTGAGTGTCTTACATGCTTTTCTTGAAATTGAACGGAACCTAAAGACCCAAATCGAATCCACGAACCATAGTACACTAACAAAACCGTTTAACGTAGGAATAAACCCATAAAAGTTTTTGATAAAACAAAGTACCTTTTTCCACCAAAGCCTAAGTTTGGAAGGCACAATAAGATCAAGAACCTAGGTATTTAATGGATAAAAGATTTGTCGAACTAAACGAACAAACTGTGCTAGGTAAAGTACGGCCAGGAACCGAGACCGAGATTTTTGTACGAGATATCTAAGCAATCAAGAAGTTAAACTTTCTCTCAAAAGTTTTTCAGGTGGGTGACACTATCTCAGTATAGCCGATTAATGTTATATGAAATGTTGTCGATTTTCTGAATCAAACAAAAATAATTTTCTCGAAAGACGCGAACAACTCAAAAGCATGCAAATGCACACTCCTAACTTTATGAATGTATGAGAACAAGTTTCTCTTGCTTTGATTATTTATTTTTACATGGCAGAGGGTAAAACCCTATATTATATACGAGAACGAGTATCTCTATTGATATATTGATCTACAATGGTGAAGCCTTATACATATATATAAACGGGAGAAATAAGGTCGGAAGAGGGTTTGAATTGTGTGCATAAATGCCACTAGTGCACCTCACGAGAGAAATAAGGATGGTAGAGGATACCGATCCTTAATACTAAGGATAATCGTGTATTTCATCCGACTTGAGATCAAAATGGAATTGAAGTAATCAAATCACTAAAAACAACCATAGACAACTAATAACAACTCATCTCCCAAAAGAGATGATTAAATTAGCTTTTGTTTGCATGGATCTCATCACATCCAACCAACGTTCAAAACTCTAATCGGCTACACCATTTTGCAACAAGCAGTGCAAGGTTTTTAATAATCGTTGGATTATGTCTTTTTATTACACAGTTCATTGAACTATTTAGATAAATTCACTACTCTAAAGGTTTTCATAACCTTAAAAGTTGGGTTTTTATTCACAAAACCTTTTAGGTAATGTCTAAAACAATCCAATGTCTTAGACTTGTATGAAATAAAGCAGACATCTCTAAAACATGAAAGATCATCAACGCAAGTAATGAAAAAGTTGTTTTGACCAAAAGAAATATTCGAAACAGCTTTAACGCTACTCGATACCACTTGTTGGTCCCTAGATTGAGTGATTTATGAGAGTTTAAGCGAGACCTCCTAGAGATAATCTAGAAGTGGGGTTGAATAGATTATCTAAATTTTCGAGAAAATTGATTCTCAATCCAAACTTAATTTTTAAATCAAAATCAAAGTTGTCGTAGAAACAAATTTATACTCAATCTATAAAACCGGATCTAAAGCAATCAAGTGATTTAAACTGAATAATGAGATAATCAATGTAAATTAAATGCGTAAAGTAAAGAACACGGGATTTATAGTGGTTCGGATCAAAAGATCCTACATCCACTCTCCTTCTTCAATCTTGAAGAAGGGGCTCTTCCTTCTCACTTACTTTCGATTATAGATTACAATATCGACGTTCTTCGTCTCTAATTCTCCTTCAATCTATCAATCTATCTAACAGATCTACGTTTACGGTGCGATTGTGATTTGAAGGTTTATAGAAAGTGTTCTTCAAACACTTAGAAAATATTATGAAAATGCTTTTGAAAAATAGTGAGTGCTTTTGATAATCATGTGAGTTTCGAGAAAATGAATGCAAAAGTTCTTCTCGAGAACTGTGCTTAGTCCTATTTATAAAGCTATAAGACGGTTAGTTTATTGTAACAAAGCTGGTAACCGTTTAACAAACCTATCTTTAAAAACTTCTTGAATTCATTGATCTTGAGTTAATAGTCTGTCTTTGTCTTGGTGAAAACACTGCTTTTCTTATTCTACTCGGTGGTCTTGACCTCGTCTTGAGCTCTTCATTAATCTCTCAAACAGGATGACTCATTGAAGACTGTCTTGAGATGACCTCTAAGTTTCTTAACCTAAGCTGATTTTCCATCTCACCTAGTTTGATCGCCTACTAGAGAAATGCATTACATCGGTGATCTATACATATTCATTTGGTCATCCTATATACATGAGCCCGTCTATCCTATATGTTTTAACTTAATCAAAACTAAGAACTCGATCTAACAATTTCCCCCTTTTTGATGAAGTTAAAACTACAAAAAGAAACAAACTCATAGCTGGTGTTAGTCAAGATTATTCAAGATAAGCTAGTCAATTAGTTTAGGCACATAAGCAACTTTTCGATCGGATAGATTCACATAAGAGCACTTACTCACACTTTAATGATTTCTCAACAAAATTTTTGTTTAAAATAAAAAAATTCAATACTTAAGTAAATTTTTAACACTTAGAAAAATTTTAAGAAAATATTCCAAGTTACAAAGTATTATCGGATTACCAACACTTAGAAAAATTTCTCGAAACTTATAAGATTTACGTGACTTAGAAAAATTTTGAACTTCTGAAAGTAGATGAAGCATAAAATATAAATCATTAGACAAGTTCAAATATCTCATATATTCACTACATCAAAATTACATTTACGAGATGGAGCACTTAGAAAATAAAAAGATAAGAAAGAAAATGAAAATCTTATCTAAGTTCCCCATCGTTCGATTTGGGCACTACCAGCCCGATCAAACACCATCTTCCTTAGTTGCTTGGTCATCCTCCTCGGTGTACCCGAGACTCCGCTCTGCTCTTTGAATGATCCCCTTGACCCGGTCTAGGTCAATGGTCCCGTTAGCTTTCTTTGCGAGTACAATGTATTCAAAGGTCAGGCGATCGGATTAACATTGAATTCTTCATCGCCTTCTATGAGCAACCGACGATAGAAGTCTTCATCTATCTTCTCGATCCATTCGTGCCGAGCCAAGTCTATATCCTCTTGAGTGGCCCCTGGAGCTTTGAGAATGTACCGGTAGTACATCCACATTGCCACGGGTTCTTTTCTTTGTACTCCTTAGTATCTTGTTGGTAACCATTTTTGGTGGAGCCGAGGTTGTGTGAAATGGCTCGAACTTCTCATTACCTTCACCTTTCATCACCACTTCCTTTCGATTGGCTCCATGTGAAGTTCGAGGTTCTTGTTAAGCCTGCCTCGGCCTCCTCCTCTCCTTTTCACCATAGAACTGCTTCTCCCTCCCGATCCTTTTGATCCGATCTTGATAGGTTGGAGTAGTCGGTGTTGGTCTCGAGATTGAGTAATTTATAGCGGCTAAGTACACCTTCCGAGAGATAATCTAGAAGGGGGTTGAAAATTTTTCCCAAAATTTAGATTATTAATTCAAGAAACCGAGAGATGATCAACGAAACAATTTTAAATCAATCTTTTAATTAGGATCTAAAGCGATCTAAAAATTAGTTTTGTTTGAACAATTGATTATCAACGAGAAAAATAAATTCGTAAAGTAAAAGACACGGGATTTATAGTGGTTCGATCAAATGATCCTACATCCACTCTCCTTCTTCAACTCGAAGAAGGGCCTCGACTACTTACTCACTTACTTACCTGGAGATTACAATTACAACAACTTGATGATCTTCTTCTTCAAATTATCTTCAAACTATCAATCTATCTAATAGATCTAAAGAATACGAGTGCATAATGTGTTTGAAGATATACAGGGGAAGTGTTCTTTAAACACTTAGAAATTTATGAAAAAGCTTTTTGGAAACTCGTGAGTGCTTTGAAAATGTGAATATTAGAATTATGAGTGCTTAGAGTTTTTTTAGAACGTGCTTTCTCCTATTTAAAAGCATGTAAGACGGTTAGTTTATTGTAACAAACTAAAAACCGCTTAACAAACTTATCTTGAAAACCGTCTTAATTTCAAATTGATCTTGAGTTAGTCGTCTGCTGTGACTCGGCGAAGACTTGTCTTTCTTATTCTACTCGGTGGGCTTGACCTCGTCTTGAGCTCTTCATTATTCTCTCCAACGGATGACTTCTTCAAGGTGTCTTGAGATGACCTTCTCTTTCTTGACCTCTGTGACTTCATTAGCTTTACCTAGTCTGATCGGCCTAGTACTAATGCTCACTACATCGATTGTTTATATATTCTCATTTGGGCATCCTATTTACATGAGCTAGTTCTAGTCTATACACTTTAACTCATCAAAACTAAAAACACGATCTAACAATTTTCCCCTTTTTGATGAAGTTAAAACTACAAGAAAAGAAGCAAACTCACAGTGGTGTTAGTCAAGATTATTCAAGATAATCGAGATAGGCACATTTAAGCACATAAGTACCTTTTACTCGGATAAGTTCACATATGAGCACTAATTCATACTTAAGAAAATTTTCATACTTAGACAACTTTCATGCTTAGAAAATTTTCAAGTTTAAAGGTTTTATCAGATTACCAACACTTAGAAAAATTTCTTAAGAAAATTTTAAGAAAATTTTGTTACTGAGATAGAAATTTTCTCGGATGATTAACACTTGAAAAATTTTAAAGTTTTCTCGAAAGCGGTAAAAAAAAATTAAAGCTTAAAAAAATAAGACAAGGTAGTTCGAGATAAGTCCACAAAACTCATATATTCATCGAGATCTGATTACACTTTACAAATTGGAGCACTTAGATAATAAAAAGATATAAAAAGATGAGCTCTTATCTAAATACCCCAACGATCGGCTTAGGAACCAACGGCCCGATCAAACACCCTCCTTCGCACTGCTTCAAGTCTTCCTCTGAGTGAATCCAGACTCGGTCTCCGCCCTTTGAGCGATTCCCCTGACCCGATCTAGGTCAAGAGTCCCGTCGACTTTCTTGGTTGGGACCGCGTACTCGAAGGCTGGAGCGATCGGAGTTGACATTGAACTCCATATCGGAGCGTAGACGATAGAAGTCTTCGTCTGCCTTCTCTATCCATTCATGCCGGGCGAGTCTGGATCCTGTGAGTGGCCCCTGGATGTTGGGTCTAGAAATTGTATGTTTTGATGATGTTCCTAAAACCTAAGTGTAATAGGACCAGTGAGCACATTAGTCGGTGATGATCTAGATAGGTTTGAAATCTTAGCTTAGTTAACCTTGCTAGATCGACTGAAGATCTGCATTGGTTGAAGCGAAGACTGCTGAGCGAAGCTAGACTTGGAGATCAAGAAGGATTGTATTCAAGAAGACTTAGAAGGTTTCGTGTAGATCAAGAAGAGATAATAAGCTATCTATGGAAAGGAAGTAATCAAGAAAGGTTGAAGTGAAGATAGCAAGGTTGGAATCCTTATTGAAGCAAGGTTGTGGATTGTCTTTGAAGCAAGATTGTGGATCTTCTTTGAAGCAAGGTTAGTAAGGTTAGTTGACCAAGAAAGATCTGTCACGATTGATGAAAGACGAATTATAAATCGAGAGATATTCGTAATCAATCCGTAAGAGATCGAATCTATAATGAGATCAATCAAGAGATAATTGATTGGAGTCGACAATCAATTATCCAAAGTCAACAAATCACTCCAACGGTTACTTACCATTCCTTGAAGACCTGATTGACAATTTAGCCTAACGGCTAGTCAAATTCGAGGATCATATAAATTGAAGTGAAGGATCTAAAAGATACACGCGCAAGAAGTATCGAGAGTTCCTATCACTCATTGAAAGTACACGCATAATTATTCACACCGGATATCGATCTAATACACCGATATTTGAGAGATTTATTTTTGGTTAAGGAATTGTAAATCACCTTCCGGTTTCTGCAAGAGAAAAGGTTGATTATCGTATTGATCTTAGGATCATTTTTGTGTAACAAGGGCAGGAACTTGTAAAACTTCATGTCGTCAAATCCTCAAGGAGATTAGAGGTGACAAGACCAGTTTGGTGGATAGCAAGGCCCCTGTCGAATCGGGGAGAGTGGACGTAGGATCGTTATATCCGAATCACTATAAAACTACTGTGTCTTTTATAAGCTTTACGCATACATTTTCATAACCGCTCATTCATCATCGTTTTAATAAATCTGCACTAAACTTGCTAAGTAATTATCAAGAAGATTTTCATTCAAAGGGTTTTTCAATTGCACTCACGAGATAAACTTCCTCATCATCGTAGAAAGTCTTCAAAGGGTTCTTCAAAGTCTTCTAACCTCACACTCAGCTCACGAAAAGTTGAAAATAGTTTTGAGTGTAGAAAGTCTATTCAAACCCCCCTTTCTAGACTTTCTACCTAGTATATCTCATTGGGGACCAACACTGGAGCTTTGAGGATGTACCGAAATACATCCACATCGCGTCCAAGTTCTTCTCTCTATACTCCTTCTCATGCTTGACCGCGAGACCATCTTCAGAGGGGCAGTACGTGGTGTGGTAAGGTCTGAAGCTTTCACCACCTTGGCCTTGTACTAGCCATTTTCTCTCTGCTCTGCTCTAGGTGACATTGGAGTCCTTCTCCAACTTCTTGACCTTCTCTTCTCTTTCTTTACGAAGAACTCTTTTCGCGTCGATCCTCTTGATCTGCTTCTTCGGAGAGATTTGAGAAGTCGGCTTCTCTCTTTCCCTTGCCTTTGGTAGTAGCTTTGGTCGATGTCGGTGATCTTGGCTCATCACCGCTACATTCCCTTACCCTTGACCTCCGCTTGTTCTGCTTCCTTAAGTCCTGCCAAGAGTCTCTCCGACCTCTCCTCCTCCTCTTACTTCCTCCTCTGTTGTTAGATCAAGATTGTTTTGATGAGTTAAAAGATCAATTCGGATAAGCGGATGACGATGTAGAGCAGTGGAGACTGAGTTCTAGTACTAAGGTGATCGGTGGGTCAAGAATAGTTCAAGTCGGTGAAGACTAGGAATTACAAGTCATCTGGAGACAAGCTCAAGTTTAGTCGTCCGCAGGAGACAAGTATGAAGAGCTCGAGACGAGGTCAAGACAAGTTGAGTAGAATAAGAAAGGCGAGTCTTCACCAAGTCACCAATTTCAGATGAGTAGATTAAAATCAGCCTAGGAGCAAGCGGTTTTCAAGATTAAGTTTGTTGAGCGGTTTTCGTTTGTTAGAACTATCTAACAAACTAAGCTGTCTTCAGAGACTTATAAATAGGTCTAGACACTTCATTACTGGATATAGAGAATACATAGAACACAAAAGTTTTTCAGCAAGATATTTTCTCAAATCACAAGTTCTCAAAAGCACAAAATAGTTTTCCACGATTTCTTCATAAATTTTTCTAAGTGTTTATAGAACACTTTCTCATACATCTTCAAAAACACTATTATTACTTAGAGTTAGATTTCATGATTTGATTAGGAGTTTGAAGATTTGAAGATTCTTGTAAGTTGTAAGTTGTACGTTGAAAGTGAGTAAGTAAGTTGATAGTAGAGACCCTTCTTCAAAGTTTGGAGAAGGAGAGTGGATGTAGGATTGTTATAATCCGAACCACTATAAAATCAGTGTTCTTTCTTGTTTTTATTTACTTTTCTCGTTCAATTGTCAATTTATTGTTCAAGGATTAATTTTAATCAAAGTTAAAATCAATATCGGTTTGTTTTTATATTTTATAAAGTTGAGATTAATATTGAATTTCCATTGTGTTAATCGACACTTTGAATCGATTTTAAAAGATTAGTAAAAATCAAAAATCTATTCAACCCCCTTCTAGATTTTTCCTAGAAGGCCGATACAAGTTTTTCTAATCAACTCAACTAATTGGGATTAACATCTGTTCATCCTCCCTCATAGCCTCCTCAAGTTGACTCACCCTCGGCTAGAGAGTAGCCAATTCATCGAGACTTGATTTTGGCGTCCTCCTTGGCTGCCTCCGGATCAGCACCGGTCTTTGTGCCCAGATCTCTCCTCGTCTCCTCAACGGCATTTGTGAGGGCTTGTCTTCTTTCTTCCTCTACCATTTCCCCCTTTTTAACTTCTTGGACAAGTCCTTGACTTCGTATTCGGATCGGCACACTTTACTCTGAAATCGGACTTGTCGAGGCAGTTCATTAACCACCATTTCATTGTACTCCTTCACTTGGCCTTTCCGCCCATTCATCTCCTCCTCAAGTGCCTTCACCTTCTCGGCTAAGACAGAGTTAGTCAAGGACGTAATTTTATCGATTAAGGTTACCTCGACTTCCCTCATGCTTGCTATCATAGTCTCCGTCATGACTTCCCCTATCCTCTTCGTCTTCTTCTTCATCTTCTTCTTGAAGGAAGACTTCATTTTCTTCTCAATCTTGGTAAAGATCGAAGAGAAGCCGATTGCTAGACTCAGTCATTGTCTTCATCCTCGGATGAGGACTCGAGCGAGGAGGAGGGAGTTGTTTCTTGAGAGGGTGGTGGAGGGTAGGGAGAGCAGATTTTTATATTTGGGAGAAGAGAGTAGGAAGGGGTTGGGAGAGGTCTTGATTGGACTTGGGGAGTGGGGTTGTTTGAATTTGTGGGAGGGAGCAGATTGGGTTTCGAGGATTGGGATGAGAGATGATGATGGTAGAGTAGGTGAGATTTGAGCGAGGTGAGGATAGGGTTTGTTGAGTAGGGGATGATGTGGGTTGATTTGTGGGTGGAGTGGTTGGTGTGGTTTGTTCGGTTGGGGTGGTGGTTGGGATTTGCTCGGATGGGGTTGAGGTTTGGACCGTTCGGATGGGGTGGAGGTTTGGACTGTTTGGGGCAACGTGGGCTTTGAGAGGCTCCGAGGTGCCAGTGGGCACACCTCTTCATTGCAGTGGGGAAAGGGAAGAAATAAACAAAGAAGAGTTGGTACCTTCTTCCCGAATGGGAGATAGAGCAGCTTCCTTGGTTTGAGATGGAGGCACCTCAATCTGGTGACCTCGGCCGCTATCTGTAGGACCGGTGCCTCTTACGCCGATAAAAGTTGGCTCCTCCGATTGTTGTTCCACCTCTTTTGTCTGCGAAGACTCCTCGGTAGACGACCCGGATGGCTGGACCTCCGCCTCTTGGAAGCCTTCAACTTCCTCCTTAACCTCCTCTAAAGAGGAACCTCTCGCTTGCTCCTCCTCCTAAGCCGCTTCAAAAGGACTTCCTCAACTTCAATAATATAAGCGGCCTCGGGTTCACCGTGCAGTGTCCTCGCAGCCTCCTCTACAAGCTGCCCTTTGATCACGAGCGATGTCGATTCATCATCCGAATCAGGCATCCCCAATCCTCTCATCCTTGGACAAAATTCCTTTTTGTCTTGAAAACTTCTTTGTTCCCAAGCTCCAATCTATGACCTTAGTCATGCCTTCAACTAATACGGTAATTTTGTTAAATAAACTTCTGTAGTAGAAGTGGTCCATTCACCGATAATGGGATCAAATGTCAATCTCGTCTTCTCCTCCTTCAGCCTCTTGAGCAGCAAGTCCACCCAATTGACTTGGACTCCATCAATGATAGCTCGCATACAGACAATCTGGGTTTTGACAACCCATCATGCGAACTTTGATCACCCAAAGACTAATTTGGTTACAATAATCATCAAGAGACGGAAATTCCTCCTTAATAGATTTTTCTTCAAATATATCCTCGTTCTTAGCTACCATATCAAAGGACTCCTCCCAAACATCCTCCTTGTAAGTTAATGGATTCACCCCTTCCATTGATGTGCCAAAAATCCTGGCAATGGCCTCTAGGGTGTATGATAGTGGGTACCTTCTACCTCGTGTCAAAGCCATCGTCGGTAACCTTCATATTTACCAGAAATTTTGTTCCTATTAAATCCAAAGTTTTATTACGCTTCGACTTCAAGAAGCGAGAATCCTTCGATTGGGACCCTTCAAGTAACCGAAGAACCTCCATGAGACTCTCTATCACTCGTCATTTCAAAGTCGACATACATTTACTCTTTGAGTTTGTTCTTGAATACACCGGTATTCATTTTAAAGTTGGATTTAGAGGATGATATAAAAGTGGGTTTAGAAAGTTTGGAGGATTTAGAAGATGTTGAAGCCATTTTTGAGAATGTGCGGTAAAACTCAAGAGAATTTGCAGTAATTTAGGGTTAAGATTTTTGTAAAAGTGAATTTGAATCGAAGAAGGGTAAGTTTTTAAATGAAGGAGAGAGAGAGGGAAAACCGGAGAAGGTGGCTACGTGGCAAGATCGAGAATCAATTTTGACCGTTGATTGAATGTGGCGCGTGGAGTATATCAACGGCTATATAAGATAGTCACTTCACCTCCGCGCGTGGTATTAATTCGTCTTGAAATTGTAAAAGTAAGCGCCGGGATACGGATTAGACGGCTAATAGGGTTTCTTTATGCGAGAGGTAGTAAGTATACAGCGTGGCGAAATATACCTTTCTTTGCATAAAAGTTTCCCTATTTGATCGGGTTTTATCGGACTTGGTAAAAAATGACCTTGTCTTAAATTTTGAAAAATTTTCTCCAAGTCTGATTATTTTGAAAAACAAAGAATTTTTAAGATTGAGTTAATTTCATGACTTTATTTTAAATAAACCAAGTCTTATATCCAAATATAACTAGTATATAAGAATATTTAACTTTCAAATTGGGGTTTTCAAAATAACAACTCATCTGAAAGATTTTGAAATAGATGAAATGTGAGAGTAATTTTGAAAATAATTTTGTGTTTTTATTTTGTTCTTTGTTTTTGTTTGATTTGATACTTTGATTGGTGGTGTTTAGGTGCATGATCACGAGATCTCGTGGGATACCACCCGAGCCACTCAATCCGGAAATAGAAGCTACACTTCGTAGAAATCGTGGGAGAAGAAGAAGAGAAATGATGGAAGGTGAAGATTTGGAGAATAAAGAAAGAGTTGGTGAACCTCATGTGGAGGAGGTTGATGAGATTGAATTGATGCATGATTTGATGTGGTATTTATGTGCAAAAAGTGGTGAAAAGTGTTAATTTTTTAGCTTTAATGTGTAGAGTATTACTCTTTTGCAAATAAAGTATCACTTGTATAGAATTGATGGATTTTTATGTTTCGTCTCGTTTTCGGGTAAATAGGTGGAATTTGACCAAACCGAGAAATCTTGGCATTCATACGGACGAAGAGACGAACGAGATGAGCGAGACAGGGGTCGGAGGCGGAAGTCGGGCCGAGAAAATTCCACTGGACTCGACCTTTGGTCGAGGTCCAGAGGCCTCGACTCGAGGTTGCCGACATTTTGAAGATATTGTCGAAAAGGGAAAGCCTCGACTCGAGGGCTGAAGCTCGAGTTGAGGGAGAGGAAATGCCGGCAAGCTCGACTCGAGGATTGAGAGCTCGAGTCGAGGCGGGGACTTTTTAACAAAAGCATGGGCACGATTTCTCCAAGCTCGACTCGAGGGCCTCAAGCTCGAGTCGAGGCTTCCAATTTTCGAATTTCCCCCTTTTAATCCTTTTGAACGAAAAAGCAGAGCATACCATCATCCATAGCGGTTATTAGACAGGTTTTGGGCGATTTCTTAGTCTCCTAGCCAAATTCTCCTTGTAGGTTGATTAGATTGGTAGATTTAGATAGATTTTCATTAATTATTGATTAGATTAGACTTTGATCCATTAGTTTTCTCAATTCAAGTTGTAATTCAAGTGAAGAGGAATTTACATTTGAAGATTCAAGCATTCAATACATTGATCATTTTGCTTTCGATTGGTGATGTTCTTCCTCTCTACTCATTTCTATTTCTTAATTGTTGTGATTAGCATTTTGATTATGTAATTATATTTTTCACCCATGGATTTGACAATTTGCTCCATGGGCTAATTCACTTGTGCTTGGGATAATTGAAATTGAGGATGATTTGATTGCTTATGCTTTGATTGTTGATGATTGTTGATCAATTGAGATAGTTAGTGCCCTAATTGTGATTCTAAGCTGTGCTTCATGTATTTTTATCTCTTTAGATTAGTGTTTGATCACCCTAGCAACATGCGAGAGTTGAGCTAACGTGATTAGGGATTAATCGGATTATAATTGTGTATGATTGTATGAATTGGGTGCTTCTTAATTGAGAGATTAGTAGCATTAAGAATACTCACATTAGGCATTGTGTGGTTAATGGAGACTTAATTGCATGATGGTTTAATGCTTTCGATCTTAGTTGATATCAATTTGATGCAATCATAGTATGTGATCATTGATTCCTTGATGGAGATTATCCTTTGCACCCCTATCCCCAATTAATTTTTGAGAATTTCTAGTTTGCTAATTATTCTAGCCTATCTCTTGTTCAATTCATAGCTTGTTATTGTTGATTGATTTGAATTCTAGCATTGAGTAGTGTAAGTGGTTCAAAATCGTATTTGCAACAATAGTCGTTGAAAACTCATATTTCTAGGGACTCATGGTCATACTTTTTCCTTGGGTTCGATAACTTGGTTGTCTTAATATCATTTGGCCTATTTTACCGCAATCGGAGGTAAATGGAAATGGTAATGGAGATGGGGGAGTGCAAGACAATAGAGGGGGCAATGAGAACAATCTACCCTACAATGCTCAAGTTGGCCATTTCCCTCAAGGGATGCCACCAAATCAATTCCCATACCAAAATCCATTCCCATACCATCCACAAGCACACCAATATCCATACTATCCACCTCATCCACAATAATTCCTGTTGGTCCCACTTAGTTGAGTAGATTAAAGGAAACTTGAATCAGCCTTCTAGGAAAAATCTAGAAGGGGGTTGAATAGATTTTTGATTTTACAAATCTTCGAAAACTTATTCAAAACACCAAAGTTACACAATGAATTTATTTTTAAACTCAACTTTATTCGGATCAAAAGCACACTGATAATTTGTCTAACTTGAATTACGAAATTAAACTTCGATTATAAAGTGAAATTGAAAAGAACAGATAAGTAAATGAAAGCAATAAAGAACACCAAAATTTATAGTAGTTCGATTATGAAAATCCTACATCCACTCTCCTTCTTCAACTTGAAGAAGGGTCTCTTCTTATCACTTACTTACTTACGATCCAACTTACAGTTACAACTTACAAAGATCTTTAAATCTTCAAACTCCTAGACTCTTCGATATCTAACTTTACGGTGACAGTGAGCTTTGAAGATGTACAATAAAGTGTTCTACAAACACTTAGAAATTTTTGAAAACTTTCTTTGAAAAACTTTGTGAATCGATGTGAAATCTGTATATATAAAATGAAAACCTAGACCTATTTATAAGTCTGAAAAGATAGTTAGTTTGTTAGTCGGTTCTAACAAACTACAAAAGCTTTAACAAACTTAATCTTGAAAAGCTGCTCTTATCCTCGGTGATTTTTCCCTAGTCAAATCTGCGGTGACTTGGTGAAGACTTGCCTTTAAATTGGTTGGGTGTTAAGGTACCTAGTCTCGAACCCTCTGCAAATTGCAGGAAGGGATGATTGTGTGTCCCTTTCAAAACATCAATGCGCCAAAGATCTTGATACCAGATCATATTCCCTAGCAACTAAACAAAATTCACACGAATTTCTTTGTGTTTTCGTGTTTCTTTCATTTTTGGTTTTTGAAAAAGGCCTATACTGTCCCCCTTGACTACATACATACCTTAACTTATGTGGTTTAGAATCACGAATGGCTAAAGTGATATTTCGCATACCTGCAATCCACTTAACATATGACTTCACCGCTTCTTTTACTTTTATACCCCGGCGGGAGTTAAAAATCATTCGTGACATCCTCGGATACATAACCAGCATCATAATAAGAACTCATTTCAAATTGAAAACGTAAAAGAAATTTGCTACTTGAGAAGTTATAAAAAAATTGCTAGTAAGACATTAAAATTTGCTACTAATTTACAATTACATTTCCCTCTGCATTATCATTTCTCTTTCTCTCTATATATAGAGAGAATGGAAACAAAAGGTTCCAAAAATCAAAGAAAATGATTAGAGCAAGTGGTAGGTAAGAGCTGAAATTTATTATTTTGGCGATTGAAAATTATTAAGAAAATGTAAAAATTTCACCGTAAATGCACGCTTTTTACACACACATACCCCTCTCTCTCTCTCTCTCTCTCTCACATGTTTATTAGTATTTTTTTGACGGAAATATGTTGTATTTGTATATAATACATGCTCTGGTTAAAGCGGAGAATCTAGGGTTTGTTTTAATTTTATGACTATATTTTAAAACATATATTTCCGTTATATGTTTTCGTGTTTCTTTCATTTTTGGTTTTGAAAAAGGCCTATACTTGTCCCCCTTGACTACATACATACCTTAACTTATGTGGTTTAGAATCACGAATGGCTAAAGTGATATTTCGCATACCCGCAATCCACTTAACATATGACTTCACCGCTTCTTTTACTTTTATACCCTCGGCGGGAGTTAAAAATCGTTCGTGACATCCTCGGATACATAACCAAAGCATCATAATAAGAACTCATTTCAAATTGAAAACGTAAAAGAAATTTGCTACTTGAGAAGTTATAAAAAAATTGCTAGTAAGACATTAAAATTTGCTACTAATTTACAATTACATTTCCCTCTGCATTATCATTTCTCTTTCTCTCTATATAGAGAGAATGGAAACAAAAGGTTCCGAAAATCAAAGAAAATGATTAGAGCAAGTGGTAGGTAAGAGCTGAAATTTATTATTTTGGCAGATTGAAAATTATTAAGAAAATGTAAAAATATCACTTTGTAAATGCACGCTTTTTACACACACATACCCCTCTCTCTCTCTCTCACATGTTTATTAGTATTTTTTGACGGAAATATGTTGTATTTGTATATAATACATGCTCTGGTTAAAGGCGAGAGAATCTAGGGTTTGTTTTAATTTTATGACTATATTTTAAAACATATATTTCCGTTATTATAATATAGGAATTCTTATTTTTTTAAATTCTTGAAAAGATTCCAGTTAAAAACTTGGATTTATAAATTAATTAATTTATATTACTTCTTTAAAAATTAAGGTTTATGGTAAAAATATTAATATACTATATTTTCACTTTTAAATGTGTATCGAGTGTAATATGAAAATTATGAGTATTTTAATTTAATTAAAAATAAAAAAATTGAAAATAAACCAAACATGTCGGTGCTCCAATATTCCTTCCCACTCACCACTCGGCACCAATACCCACACGTCCCCCTCCCCCTAAATGATACTTATTGAGCAAGTGGTTGTCATTCCATCAAATCGGTGTGTAAATAGCATGCCTCAGTAGTACGCCTATTCGATATTGACGGGAAGCATCTTTCATTTTCTAGGGCAGTGTGCAAAATGCCAATTAGTCAAAATTATTGTAAGGCAAGTTGATGTATGTACCAATATATCATCCAACTTAAATTTATTTTTAAACACTACTCCCTCCTCCCTATGATAATCTGCACCCTTTGTCTAGTACGTAAATTAAGAAAAATTGCTTTTTGGAGTTAGTATAATAGGAGAGAGAATAAAAAATAAGAGTATTTTGGGTAGTTGAGTTAGATAAAGTGAAAGAGAATAACTTTATTATTAAAAGCGAGTTGCAACTTTGAAAATAAAATGATGTTATGAGAGTGTTAGTATTTAGTAAACTTTCCTTATTTAGGGATGCAGATTATGTTGGGATGTTCGAATAAGGAAAATGTGCGGATTATTATGGGACGGAGGGAGTATCAAGCTGTTTATCTTGAGCGATTCTGCAGATATCCAACTGATATTGTTTTATGAAAACGTTACAATTGTCCAGTGAAAATAACTAATATCGTTTAAAAATACACTTGAATTATATGGTGAACTTAGTGAATAAGATACTTTTATTAGGTAAAACCCTTATACAATAAAATGTGGAAAATCAAAATTTGGAACATGACCTAATAGAGAAAACTATACGCCATCATATTTGATGTGATATTTGAGTAATATTATTATTGAATAACTCTATATTCCATTTACACCATTTTTTTAAGTAGTGCAATAAATTAAAATTGATAACAAATGTGTAAATTCAAGCAAGGAATGGGTTGAAAGCAGGGATATGATGGATGTGAGAGAATGAGTTAGTCAAGAGAATTAGGTGAGAGATGGTGGTGCTGACAAGTATGAATGATAGACACATTTCTTCACATCCTTGGAATATTGCATAGGGAATATTTTGGGAATTTTAGAAGTGATTGTGTTTAAGAAATGTGATTTAGATAAAATTTACATTTCCTTTAATAAGTGTAGAGATGTTAAAAGGGCCGAGGATTTGGCGGGCCGGCTTGGTTTAATACTGAAAAATGAAGGGTTAGGGCCGAGGGTTTAATGGCCCGTTTAAAACCGGGTCTTTTTGGCCCGGACCGGTTAGCCAGCGGGCTAAAAGGGCTAGCCCGCCGGTTTTTCGGGCTGGCCCGTCGGCCGTTTATTATTATTTTTATTTTTTTAATTTATTAACATCATGCCTATTAGTTATTTAATAAGAGAAAAATTGGAGTTAAAAATTCTTAAAGGTAAAAGTTAATAAAGTACAAAATGTTACTAAAAGGGTTTTAGATATTTTAAGAAAAAAAAAAAAGAATAGAATGTTCGCAAATAAGTTGAGTTTATTCTGACGATTTTTTTTTTTTTGGGAATGTAAAATGCATTTGACAATCTATTTTGTTGTAATTCCTCATTGTTTAACTATTTTGATGTATTTCTAATGAATTTATGAACAATATTTATGTTTTAAGTTTGTATTATGTTATACTAGATGAGCTCCGCGTATTACGCGTATTTTCGTTAAATAAATTTTATAATATAATATATTATATATATAATATTTTTAAATAATAATATATATGTTAAAATAATGTATATTTATAAAAAATTATAATTATAATATTAAATTTAAATAATGATAATATTAATTGTATGACAATTCATGCTAGGGATTAGAATTATTATAATTATGTGAAAGAATTTACTATAAGATTTGTTTTAAATTTATTTTACAATTAATAAAAAATAAAGAGAGAGGCGATTAATAGAATTTTTTTATATAATTGATGCATAAATATTACTCTGAATAATATATATATATATATATATATATATATATATATATATCATATATTTACAATAAATAACATATATGATTATATTAAGTTTTTTTTATAAAAGTTGATACAACCACAATTTTTCTTACGTACATTTATAAGCTTAAGTTAAATATAATTTTATGTTTAAAAATTGTCATATGATAACACTTTTTAGATATAAAATAGATATTTAAAATATTTAAAGATTTATATATTAACTTATTTATTAAAAATATACATATTGTGCAAGAGGTTTAAGGTTCAAACCTCCTTAGAAATATATTTTTTAATTAATTTCTATATTAAAATGCCACATAGATGCCATATATTAATTATAAATCAATAGAAAAATGACGCATAAATTATTAACACATATATGCATTTAATAAGAATGTGACACCTCATTCAAATTAACCTCATGACGACACCTAAGCAAAAACAAACTCCCTATTAATAATATAGGGATAGTTGTCCGTGTGTAAATACAGGTCTTGGAATGAATAAATCAACGTTAGAGAGGGATTGTCCTTAACTTTTATTAATTGTCATTGCAAAACACAAGAAATTTGAGAATTGTCTTCTCCGAAACTTGTCCGTTGTTGTGAGATCTGAATGACTTAGTATCATTCATGAGATGTATACTTTATTCTCAATATTCCTACCTGAAATTATGTAAAAGACAAAGAAGCCAAATTGTGCAATTAATATAGGAAATTTAAATTCCTCCGACTTTATATACCACAAAGATCATGCAATACTATCGATTGGGTTTAACAAAAAAATAAGTTTTAATTGATCGGAAAGTACAGTTCTACTTAAAAAAATTGATCATAATTATTAATAACCATCAATCATGCAATGAATTGCTTATTGCTTAATTCAGATAATTAGTGGTAATCGAATTTAGATTCTAGCCTTTATATACCACAAAGATCAATAGCAATGATATCAATTAGAAACGAGGTTTTTCGTCCGAGGCTAAGTTAAGATTAATATGACATGAACTTAGGAAAAAGTTAAAGAAAAAGTAAATTTAAATAATTAATAGTAATCTGATTGGATTTAACCAAAATGTAAGCTTTATACCAAAAGTAACGTTTTATTTTTTAAAAAAATGATCAAAATTATATAATAACCATCAATCATGACAAATTTGGTTAATTAATATTAATATGTTTAGGAATCAAATAAAATTAAAGTTTTAATTAATTGAAAAGGAAAGTTTTACTAAAAATTTGACCAATATTATATAGTAATCTTCAATCATGCAATTAATTGAAAATTTAGATCAATCGATGTCAATAAAATCTATTAATTGAAAATTTCGATCAATCGGTGTTAATAAAATCTGTAAAATGAAGTCAACTTAAGTAAAAGACAAAGAATCCAATTTGAATAATTAGTATTAATGTGATTGAGAAAATAAAGAAAATGACACGTAGGATTAAACCAAAGGAAATATTAAGGAAAAATACTAAAAAAAATTGACACATGTCCCAAACTTAATAATTTTATGACACCTATGCCAAACTCTTGTATGAGTGACACATAGGATTATACCAACTCCCTATTAGTAATATAGGGATTATAATTATAATTTAAGATTTTATATTAAAAATTAATTTTTTTCTTCGGAGCCCTTTAGTGGCCCGTAGCCGCTAGGGTTAGGGTTAGGATCCAACAATTGTCGGCCCGCTAAAAGTGAATCGGCAAGGCCCGTGACCTGTAGGGTTGGCCCTAATGGGTTAGGGCCAGCCCGTTTAACATCTCTAAATAAGTGATTGTAGCTTTTAGCTATAAAGAAGGTACGTGGGATTGTGCTAAAAACCTAAAACATTTATTAGAATAGAATCAATCAATGATATGTAAATATTATAAAGTAATTATTACATTTCAACATATTTTAACACCCCGTATTGCTCTCTAATACAAACTTTTTTTCAATTACATTATACAATTGATGGTGTTTAATACCAAAAATTAAGCCTCTCTACCCAATATTTTTATTACGTCCACTTTTAACTCACCATATAAACTGTTATAATATATCTCTCTCTAAATTTATCCAATCTATCTCAAATTCTCTCTCCCATGAAAAAACCCTCTTTAGACGCCTACCCACCACCTCATTGGTCCCTCAATTTGAGTTACAAAGGATAATCTAGAAAGGAGGGGGTTGAATAGATTATTCAAATTTCTTATTGAATTTCATATTGTCTATTCAAGCAAATCTTTCTAAATTAATCAAAGTTCACAGCTAAAAGTTTATACTCAACCTTTTAGATTATATGATTTTATCCAAACAAGAAGAACAAACAAACAAAAAACAGGAAAGAAAGAGAAACAAAAAGAAAGAACACAAGATGTATAGTGGTTCGGATATGAATATCCTACATTCACTTCCCTTTCACAACTTGTGAAAGAGGCTTCTACTTACTCACTTTCTTCTTTCTTTCTTTCTTTCTTATTGTTTACGGTTTACAAAGATGATCTTCAAATCTTCTTCTTCCTTCTAATCTATACATGAATTTACGGAAAATGGCTTATGAAGATAAAGAGAAAGTGTTCTACAAACACTTTAAAACTAATACAATATTAATCTTTTAATCTAAGAGTATTTTGTTGATTACTCTTTTGAATTCTCTACGCAGAATAATGCATTTTGTGTTGTTGTATTTTTGCTATCGAAACTTGTTACTCTTTTATATGCCTTCAAGTTTGTAGTAATTGACTAACATCTTCTAGAACTTGTTAGCTATAACCGTCTAACTTCTTCGGGATAGTTATAACTGAATCTTGTTTTGTTCTTGTTATAAGCTGTCTTCTTTGTCTGGTTCTTTTCTTTCAGACGACTTCTCCTAGTCACGATTTTAATATGCCTTTCTTATTCTACTCGGTTTGTCTTCAAATCTTCTTGAGAGCTTGATCGTCGATTTCTTCAAGCTTGACTATCTTGACTTTATATGATTTATCATATCTTCGTCTGATATCTCGAACTTATCTAAGCTATCTATTACAATACTTAGAATTTATTACAAATCATTTTACTTATTACTTCAAATTTGAGTATACAATATTTTCAAATGGTCATCTTATTTTACTATCCATCTTAACTTCATCAAAACAACCTTTTCAACCTTACAATTTCTTCCTTTTTGATGATGTTAAAACACTCAAGAAAAGAAATGAGTTAGTAAAAATTATAAATTACAAATAATAAGTTAGATAGGCGAGGCGATCGAATAAACAAATGAATTAGATAATCGGATAGTCGGATAATAGTCGGATGAACCATAGTAAAATTAATCGAGATAGTCACAACACATTTAGAAGTTTTTAGAAAGTTAGATAGCTAACAACTTGAATTAGTTAGAGAGTTGTAATATTTTGACCAAACTTGGACAAAGATTACGATAAATGAAACAAACATAATCGGGATATGAAGAGTTTCATTTTATTCATATACAAATATTTCAACAAAAATCAGACCATTACATCAAATAAGCATCAAAGAGAAACCAGAGCATTTTAAATTAGATTATAAAGACATGGGGAAAGGAACTTAGTCATACCACCGATCTTCTTCCTCGGAATGCTCATTGAGTCGAAGACTCTTTCCTTCGAACTCCTCGTCTCTCCTCCTTCCGGATCTGCTACAAGTTTTGCACGGATTTTAGCTTGTTTGACCCATTCACGATCAAGTCTTCCATCGGCGATCATCGAAGCAAGCGGTTGAGAGTACGGTGGTTCGACTAGATCCATGTTGAACTCCTCGTCTGCGAGATCTACTAGGTATTGGTAGTACTCGGGATCTTCATTCTCGAGTCATACATGAAAAGTTATGTTCTCCTCTGTTCCCAAGGATACCTTTTTGCGAGACATGAAATAAGAATATCCACTTCACTTCGAATTGTCTCCAATGTTCTTGTTCATTCATCAAAAGGATCTCCTTAGGAACACCTCCACTCCTGCGGAATGGCCCGAGTACTTCCTCTCTTTTCGAATTCTTGGATCTCTGAACCCATTTCCTTGCCTTCCCGTGATATTCCTTCCCGAGGCTCTCTCCGGCTCTCGTCTTCTTTTAGCATCCCTCCTACATACTTGACCAACTCTTTCCTCTTCCTATTCTTGATTTTTTCTTCTTCTTCAACCTCGGTGGGGTTTTCGAACTTGTTTGCTCGCACTGATTCGTAAGGGGGTTGAATGGTCAAGCTCGGAGTTGTTTGTATAGGAGCTTCTTTAGAAGGGGTCGGTTCGAGATAAGGGCAAGGATGGTTCTGCAGACTCGGATGGTTTTCCACGTCTTAAACTTTTCAACACTCTCTAGGATTTCTCTTCACCGCTTTCTTTCGCTCTTCCTTTGATCTTAGCAACTCTTCACCAATTTTGGTCCTGACGAGATGTGAACGGAGGTGTAAAGTCTAGAAGGGGGTTGAATAGACTTTACCACACTCAAAAACTTTTTCGACTTTTTGCGAGTGAGTGTGAGGTTAGAAGGCTTTGAAGTCTTCTACGCAAGATACTCGAGTGTGCTATGTGAGATCAGCAGACTTCGAAAACTCAAAGTCTTCGATGGTGCGGAAGCTAATCTCGTGTGTTTTGAAAAACCCTTTGAAATGAAAACCTTCTTGAAAGATACTTAGCAAGTTTGATGCAGATTTATGAAAACGATGAATGAGCAGATATAAGAATGAATGCAGAAAGCTAGTAAAGACACAGAGATTTTTATAGTGGTTCGGATATAACGATCCTACGTCCACTCTCCCCGATCCCACAGGGCCTTACTATCCACCGAAACTAGTCTTGTCTCCTCTAATCTCCTTGAGGATTCGACCACAGGAAGTTTAACAAGTTCTGCCCTTGGTACAATCAAAATGATCTTTGAGTGTTAACTCTTAGATCTAAAACAATCAACCTTTACTCGTGCAGAGATAATGAAAGGTGATTTACACTTCCTTGACCAAAAAAATCTCTCAAGATTATCAATGTGTTTGATCGATTTCTCGTACGAAGAATTATGCGTGTATTGCGGTGAGTGAAAAGATTTCTCTTGATGTTTCTCGCGCGTGTCTTTTTAAAAATCCTTCACTTCGCTTATTATATGATCCTGAAATTGACTAGCCGTTAGACTAATTTGTCAATCGGGTCTTCAAAGAAATGGTAAGTGATCGTTGGAAGATTTGTTTGACTTTGGATAATTGATTGTGATATCAATCAATTATATCTAGATTGATCTTGATTGATAATCAAATCTTCACTTGATTGACTTCGGATATCTCTGAATTATCCTTCGACTATTATTAATCCCGACGAATCTCTCAAAGTCAACTTTAGCAACCTTACACCTTGCTCCAAAGACTTAAAGCTTGCTTGTAGCATGGATTCCAACCTTGCTATCTTCACTTAAACCTTTCTTGATAACACCCTTTTTATCATATGCCTTCCTTTATCTTCACGACGCCCTTCTAGATGATTTCGAACGAGATCTTTCTTAAATCCTTAAGTCTTCTTATCGGCGGCCTTCGGTTCTCAATCAATACGCTCTTGGGTCAAGCCTAGCAAGTTTAACTATACAAAGACATAAACCCTATCTAGATCATCACCGACTAACAGGTTCAGCTGGTCCTATTACATTTAGGTTTTAGGAACATCATCAAAACATACAAATTCTAATCCTAACAAATTCCCCTTTTTGATGATGTTAAAACCTTCTTGAGAACTGCACATAAGCAAAGATACGCAAAATGAAGACAAGAAAAGACCTTTAAAAAGATCTCAAACAAAATCAAATGACAACGAGAAGTTGTCTTGGCGCAAAACATCCACTTCTATTAATATGGAGATATCGGTACATTTTACAGTGAAATGCAAAAAGGAGCAAAAGATAACAAAGAAATGCATAAAAGAAAATAAACACAAACTTCATCGCCTTCCCAACCAAACCTTCATCTCTTCCTCGGTCATACCTTGAAACCCTGTTGGAACATTCAGCCAATCGTATACTCTATCATAGAGTTCCTGTTATCTGCTCCAATAGGTGGGCTGACCTCACCAATCAGATTTTAAGCGTCCTGCGAACACTCACCGGTCGAACTTTCCATCTCTGTGACTGGAGTAGGGATCTTCTCAAAATCGCGCTTGAAGGTTTAGGTTGAATTCAACAGAAGCTTTGTAATCTCTCCCCAAAGATCACCGTGCTTTTCCTCCATCCAAGCAAAGAATGTTTCATTTCTTTGTGGCCCCGACGCCGATACTTTTACGGACATAGTATGAGCAGATGAAATCTCTCTTTGCTGCTTTCCAGTCCTCAATCCTCTCCGGAGGGCAGCAATTATCCACAAATCCATCGGTGTTGTGGGGAGGATAAAGTCTTCCTCGGCCTCTGCTCCGGCGAGCTTCTTTCTTTTCCTACTCTGCTTCTTCTTTGATACAGGTGGCTTTGCAGCAACTTTCTTTGGTATAAACATCTTCTTCGTTTCTTGTCCAACACATCCACCTCTTTTCCTTGCTTTCCGAGGAGTTTGATCATCTTGTGACTGTCCTTTTCCTCCATTCTCCTTGTTTCTATGTCGCAAGAAAAGCTTCCTCATACGAGAGCTTCCAAGTCTTCTTGAGACTTCCATTGGTCAACCTTTTTTGGACATTTTAACCAACCTTCTCCTTTTCAAAGGTTGAGAACTTTGACCCTCGTCCATTCCAGCAGACTCTCGCAAAGCTCTTTTTAATTTCGCCTTCTCTTTTCGTTCTAGCAAAACTTTCAACCGCCTCCACCTATCTTTCAACTCCTTCAATTCTTTATCCTTAGCCTCATCTCTCACAACCATCTCGGTTCTCAATCGGCTTTCCCCCTTTTTAACATCATTCAAAAGAGGGGTCAGTGACTTCCATCTCCAAAGCATCTTGGAAAGAATATCCCATCTCGTACGCGAAACTTCTCTCAGAACTTCTTATTTCAGCAAACTAAGCTGCTATTGGAGAAGCAATCTTCTCATCGATTTTTAGCATATCTTTGAACAATGATGATGTCGGCCGCGATGAGTAGCCGTCTCCATCAATTTAGCATTCGCCTCTTGTACAAAGAGCAATTTGCTTTCCCATTTCCAGCATAGAGGATTGGATGGCCGTATTCTAATCAATTCCTTCTCGTAATCTGTGCTTCCATGGCACCGAAGTTTCGTTAATCGATCCTCCATCTTTGTCCGAAATCTGTCCTCAATCGTCTCTCTTTCAAGCAAACACTTTCCCGAGAGTAGCTTCAGCTTTCTCACCTTCAGCCTTTACACTCTCAACGTGCTTTCTAACCTCATTTATGTTGTTCAACATCATGCCGTAAAGAGTTTCGATGATAGTCTCTGTTGCTCGAAAACATATCGGCGGCGGTTTGACGGATCAAAGAGGGGGCCGTCGAATGGCGGCCTCAATGTAGGACTTTGAAGACTCAATAGACTCAAGAAGAGGAGTATATTTAGCAGCCAATACGAAAACATTGAAGCATACTGTTGTGTTAACTCAAAGCAAACTTTGCGAGAATAAGAGTTATACAAATCTTCATGAACAACAACGAGACATAAAGTTGGGCAAGCGTACGAGATGTAAAATCGGGAAGAGGAGGAGGGATAGAAGATACACCTTTCCCGATTTCTTCATCATCGTAAAGGGAGGAACATAACCATCCTCTCGCAGGCTCCGGTTCATCTAACAGTCGAGCAACTAGGCAAGCAATCGATGGTCCGAGGTTAAATCAAAAGCTCGGCTACGCCCGCCTTGAGTCTATAGCTCAAACTCCCACAGAGAAAACTCATTGTGACCAATCTAATTTGCCAAGAGAATGAGATCATCAATCGCTCCAAGCCTTGCATTCTTCCATACCGGGATATCTACTAGCAAGTTACGCTCCTCCTGAAAATTCTCGCAATCTGGGAAACTTGTTGTCCAGCCCAAGTAGAAGCCTCGGCCATCAAACACCGCTCAAACGATCCACGTATTCTACCGGCCAAGGTCTATCATTTGTATTGAATCCATCGGATCTGCTCCGATCAAATTCTCTCTGTGATCACCCTCAAGAACTCCGGGTGCTAGGCTCCGAATCGGCACCTATACCCGCAACATCATCGCCAACTTCCATCGGTGCGGCGGACTTCGAAGAAGAAGGAATCTCAAAAAGAGAAGGAAAGCAGAGGTGGTACCAGTTCCTCCTTACCACAGATTCATGTGAGACCATCTCTTCATCATCCGATATTAGGGAATCATCAACCTCCATTGCATCCACCGCATGAGATGAACCTTTCTTGCCGGGAAATACCTTAGGAGGCATCTGTGCTCCTGCAGTACGATTTGCTCACAGAATCTTTCCGAGTTACCACGGTGAACCTCTTCGCCTTCCTCTGTGGTAATTGAGAGATCGGAATCGATCTTCGCTACTGAAGACTTCAAAGTCTTCTCCCGAACTAGCAGCCTTGGAACTTACCGGGTTTTCCGAATCCTTCACCATCTCATCTTTCCCAATATCATCGATCGCGGGCAACCGCCAAAATTGGCAACACGTCGCCAGGCTCTTCCTCAACTTCACTGATCCTCATCATCATCGAATCGGGAGGACCACCGAGCTCCTCATCCTTATTCAGCATAAACTTTGCCTTAGTGTATGGTTTCGTCCACTTAGGATCCTACGCCGTGTTAGGCATCACCCTCTCCAAAGAACACCGTAATCTTATTCGACATGGAAACATCTTGTTCTACAGCCCATACCTTAACCTCTGGATGGCCGTCCACCTCGGTTTGAAAGAACCGATTCTTTTCCTTTTGCAAAATCTCAAAGAATTTCTTGACCCAATCACACTCTACGCCATCCACAATTGCCTTCAAAGCACAAAGACGCCTCGACTCACCGAGTCCATACTGCTGTCGTTCCCCCAAACATAACCTTCACCATGATATCAAACAATAATCTATATTTCCGCTTGAGATAAGCTTTCTTCATGTCCGACACATGATGACGACATGAAGTTTTCGCTAGAGAGCGAAAGGCTTCGAGATGATTTTCCGCCATATATGATTCTCGGGTCAATGGCTTGAAGAGACAAACCCAAGTGTTCATGAACATCCTCGCCGTCCTCGATGGTCAAACTTTGACCAAACACTATCGCTTTTATGTTGTTCCGTCCAAACTCACAACGAACTGTAAACCGAACAACATAGGCATCAAGAGTCCGTCGTTACGAAGAATGAGCCGAACGATCAAACAAACCCCGATCAGATAAGAGATTTAAAATTTCCACCGTTTCCCGCTGTCCAAGTAGTTCAAAATCCACCGATAATTCACTTCTCACTTTCTCCGAAAGGGCCAAAGGGTCTAGAGTCTTGTGTTTCCCTGCAACCTTTTCGAAGAAGAAGATTGTTTTGGAGCCATTGAAAATAAAGCGAAAGAGATCGAGTTACGAGAGAAAAAAATAGAGAATGAAATAATGAAAGAGAGAGAGAGAGAGAGAGAGAGAGAGACGAGAAAATCAATTTATAAGAGAGAAGAAGAAAACCGCTAAATTTTAAATTACAAAATAAAATTTGAATGTTGATTTGCATATTGCACGATCGGATCGAACGGTTATGGATTCAACGGTTCGAATTCCAAAAAGTGCGTGTTCTCACTCTGGATTTGAAAAAGGTATTTTCCAAAATTAAAAGATTTTCGGGTCCGCGAAATAGGATGTAAAATAATATTTTAAGGAAAAATTACCCTATAATTTGTGGTTGAAAAGATTTGATTTGACAATACATGTAATTACTTCCCAATGCCGAGGATAAACTAGGGAATAAAATATTCGAAAATTAATTTAACCACATAGACTAAGGAATATTTTAGACCAAAATATTTTTAAACAAATAAACAAGAGCAAAACGAGAGAGAGAAAAACATATCTCACGGTTGATATTGTAATCAATCGATACCATCGAGCATCTTGTAGCAAGCTTTAGAACTTTCTGCGGCAGGGTTTTTGAAGTTCTCTTCAGCAAGCTCTATCTTCTCTTCAAAGCAAGTTTAATACTTTGTAGCCTTTTTTTTTTTTTTGCAATGTGTTAACACGATTTTCCGGATCCGGTAGACCTAATTCTACAGATAAGTCTCTAAACCGTGCTTCGCCAATGGTTTCGTCGGAATGTCTGCTCTCTGTCGATCTGTATGAATCTTTTCCATTCGAATGTTTTTCTTTTCGACATGATCTCTAATAAAGTGATGACGTATATCCACATGCTTGCATCTTGTGTGAAGTAATCGATTACGAGTAATAGCAATAGATCATTGCTATCGCAAAAATAGGAATTTCTTTGGTGACAATGTGATAGTCCCGCAATTGTTGACTTATCGAAAGTAATTGTGAGCAACTCCCCTGACCATATATTCTGCTTACGTAGTTGATGTAGCCACTGAAGTTTGCTTCTTAGAAAACCAAGAAACCAGCTTACTTCCAAGAAATTGCCATGTGCCCGTGGTTGATTTTCTATCAATTCTACAACCACCATAATGCGAATCGAATATCCACCGAGTTCCAGTTGTCATCAGCCAGGTACCAAAGGCCTAAGTTTGTTGTACCCTTGAGATACTTTAAAATCTTCTTTGCTGCATCCAAATGACTTTTCTTTGGATTGACTTGAAATCTAGCGCATACTCCAACAAATAAGGAAATATCAGTGCAGCTTGCATTAGGTACAACAATGAACCTATTAATCCTCTGTACATAGTCGATCAACACTTTCACCATCCTCATCTGGATCCATCTTATAGTTTGTTACCATTGGAGTCTTTGCATCCTTGCTTGTTAACATTCCAAACTTTTCTAGCATGTTTTTGGTATACTTTGCTTGGTTTATGAATATTCCTTTAGAAGTTTGCTTGACTTGAAGACCTAAGAAATAATTCATTTCTCCCATCATAGACATTTCGAACTTACTTTGCATCAGCCATCTGAATTTTTCACAAAGCTTCTTGTTTGGAGATCCAAAATGATGTCATCCACATATATCTGTACTAATAGAATATCTTGTTCTTCTTCAATTCTCGAACAAGGTTCGGTCAATCTTTCCTTTACCGAATCCATGATCAAGTAAAAATTGCGATAGTGTGTCATACCAAGCTCGAGGAGCTTGCTTTAGTCCATATAGAGCTTTCTTTAGACGGTAGACTTGATTTCCTTAAACAAAACACGGGGTTGTTCAACGTATACTTCTTCAAAGAAGAACTCCATTTAGAAACGCAGACTTTACATCCATTTGATATACTCTGAATTTCATGTATAGCTTCCAACTGCTACAAAGTGCGAATGTCTCGTCATAGTCAATTCCTTCGATTGTGAGTAACCTTGTGCAACAAGCCTTGCTTTATTTCTCGTGACTTCATCTTTCTCATTTTTCCTGTTCTTGAAAACCCACTTCGTTCCAATCACTTTTTGATGTTTTGGTCTATCAACAAGTACCCAAACATCTTGTCGTGTGAATTGATTCAGTTCATCTTGCATGGCCTCTATCCGTTTGTGTCCAACAAAGTGCTTCTTCAATATTCTTAGGTTCTTGTAGAGAGACATAGCACTAAATAAACCATCTAGGTTTATTTTCCTTCTTGTTTTTACTCCATCTTGAGGATTTCCTAAGATTAAGTCACTAGGATGATCGATCCAATTCCTTCTATTAGATACGTTTAATTCTTCAAGGTATTGTTGGAACATCATCTTGCGTCATTCCCCTTGAGTTGATATATTCACATCTGGTGTTCTCGGGTGAGTCATCGCTGACCTTAGAGGTTTCTTCAAGACTTTGTCTTGCTTGAGTCTGTGACGTAGAAGTTTCTTGATCATCTTCGAATACGAGAGTCTAAAAGAGGCACTTGAACCTTGACATATTTTGTCTTATCCTTGAGTTCTAGTTTCCCAAATCCTTCGCTAGAGACTCTTCTCGTCCTTTGTCCTTAGACTCAACAATAGATTCATTAAAAACCACATGGGGTGTTTCTTCCACAACAAGGGTTTTCTGTTAAAAACCCGATAAGCTTTGCTTGTCTTTGGAATATCCTAAAATATTCCATCGCAACCTTGGCATCAAAGGTTTTTAACTTGGATTTGCCATTGTCATGAATGAAACACCTACGACCAAAAACACGAAAGAAAGAAACACGAGGAATTCTACCTTTCCATAACTCATATGGTGTCTTTCCATGTTCTTTGGTCGCAAGCTTCGATTCGAGTGTAGCATGCCGTATTCATAGCTTCGCCCAAAACCTCGAGGGACATTATACTCTGCTAGCATTGTTACGGCAGCTTCCTTGAGTGTCCTATTTCTCCTCTCAAGAACACCATTTTCTTTGTGGAGTGCGAGCATGAGACGTTTCATGTTGAATTCCAGTTTCTTTGCAATACGTCGCTATGTGAGAGTTTAGGAATTCTGTTCCTTTGTCACTTCGATCCTTACAATATTTTCTCCTTTCTCGTTTTGTAATCTCTTCAAGAATTCCGGTAACCTTGTGATGGTTTCATTCTTCTTGAACATAAATATCACCCATGTGAATCTTGAATAGTCATCCACCACCACCGTAGTATATTTTCTACCACCGAAGCTTAACTGAGATACAAGACCGAAAAGATCCATATGAAGTAATTGTAGTACCCTACTTGACGTTGGTACGAAACTTCCTTGAAAGATGCTCTAGTTTGCTTTCCTTTTTTACACGAGTCACGAATCGATCTTTTGAGAAAACTTCATTTGGCAAGCCTTCTACAAGAGACTTCTTGGCTATCTGTTTAGCGTTTTGAAATTTATATGGTCGAGTCTCTTGTGCCATAACCAGCTAACCGAAGTACTCTTTGCTACAAGGCATGTATTACTTGAACATTTACGAAATTGCAACATAAACATTGCCCTTTCTCGGGCCGATTAAGAGCACACAGTCGTTTAAACCACTTAGAACAACACACAGAGAACTAGAAAACTTAATCGAGTATCCCTTATCACGAATTATGAAACCGAGAGCAAGTTATGTTTTAATCCTTCCACGTAGAAAACTTTCTCAACACGTACATCTCCAATGTATAGAGTCCCAACACCTTTGGTAATCCCAAAGTTATTGTCTCCAAACACCACCGTGGGCCATTTTGTGATTTTATTGAGCTCAAGAGTTGCTTGTTTCCAGTCATATGCTTGAACACCCACTGTCGATGTACGGGACAAGTATTTCCAGCAACCTCTCTTTCATGTCCCACGGCGTCACCGCACGTTTAGTTAAGTTTTAGGTACCCTTTAGATTTGGGTCCTTGAGAGTTAGCACGAGTCTTTAGGAATCCATAGGAATAGACTCTTCTTATCATATTCGAGAAGATCTTATCCTTCTTCCGTACATATCAACATAAACAATCTCATCCTTTGGTGCCTTCTTGAATGTATGTCTATGGGTGTCGACTGTGTTCCTTCCAAAAGACTTCGACCCTTCCGAGGTCTTCTATATGGAGTAATCAGCGGTGTGCAATGGTCCAGGGTTTTGATGATAAGGATACGTTCTACTTGAGCCATCAAAAGATTCATATCTCACGAGCACGTAAGACTTAGTAGACCGTTTAGCAAGATTTGAAGTTTGCTTAGGTTGTGTAGTCTTCAGTGAGGCTGTCTCCACAAAGATGGTTTGGTGATGTCTACTTTTCGACCTTCTTTGAGGTTTCTTAAGTTGGGATTCCCCCTTCTTTTGATACCTCATCGGTTGTTTAGGTTGTTGAGTATAACTACTCTTCTTCCCATTCAACCGATTTCTTTGGGTCGCCAACCTTTTTACCCTTATCGGTAGGTTTAGGTTTGAAACCCTCTCCTACCAAATCATTACCCTTAACATGTGTACTCTTCTTAAGTACACTTGTTTGAACTCGTGAGGATTGGGTAGTGGTAAAACCAATTCCCTTCTTTACGTTAGGTGTTTGAGACGATTCAACTATTGTTTGAAGCTGCATGTGAAGCTTTGTTCGGTTGATCCAATCTCAAACTTAAACGTTCCTCACTTGATTTATACGCTCATGCTGATGAAAAAGTTCATCGAACTTTGCTTGTAGAATTTTCAATTGGTCAGTTTTCTCAAGATTCTCGGCCAAGCAACCTTTCTACCAAGCAAACCATGTTCGGTGTACTTTACTTTAAGAGTGTTTAACTCTTACGAAGTTATCGATTAAGATCATTAGTGTCTCGGATGTCTTGCTAATAGATTCTTGTGTAAGTAGATCAATTTTTCTTTCAAGCTCACATTCTCCTTTTCCACACGATTGTAAGCATTTATAGCAGTTTTGAGATCTTCCATTAACTTATCAACAAAGTTATGGTCAAACTCTTCGCAAAAGAAACACGAGAAGCGGACGAAGAACAGGAATCAGAAAGTACCTCATTTCCATTTGCCATTAGACACAAATCATTGTCGATGAGAAGTCTGAAGATGATGTTGAATCACTTGAAAGAGTATCCTCCTCTTGACCACTAAAGCACGCTTGTCGGCAAACTTTACTGTTCCTCATCAATCTCTTTTCTTCTCTTTCTCTTGGAGTTAAATCTGACAATCATAGCCGAAATGTCCTGATTTATGACAATTATAGCAAGCATCACTTCTTGAAGATCTTCTTGGACTAGAATCCCTTTTAGGAGAAAAATCTCTTCTTTTTGGACTATCTTCTCTTCTTCTTTACGGAGTCTTGAACCTTCGTCTTCTTTGGAGTCTTCGATCTCTTGTCAAGATTTGTTTCCGGATACGAAACCAGCTTTCTTTGTATTCTTCCAATATCTTCTATATTTCCCAAATTTTGAATTCATTTTATCAAACTTTACAGTCGACAAAGCCATCTGTTCTTTCAAGCTCAAATCCTCTCCAATAGGTTCTTTAGATGACTGATTTGAAGTGACCTTAAAAGCAACTTCCTTACCCGTGGAATTTGAATTTCCTTCATCCTCGTCTTCTTCTTGTTTCAGATCATATTCATGAGCTTTTAAATGTGAAAATAGTTCATGATGACCGATCTTGCTCGATTCTTTTGTATCTTTAATCACCGTAATCTTGACTCTCCATTTGCTAGTTAGAGATCTCAATATTTTGTTGTTGATCTCCTTCTCGGTGTAAGATTTTCCCCAAAGAACTTGCCTTATTGATGATATTTGTCGATCTTAAGTCCAATTGATCTATCGTCTCATCGAGGCTTCATCTTGAAGGTGTCAAATGAATGTAGAATAGACTGCAACTTGTTTTCCTTAATTTGTTCGTATCCTTCACACATGAGTGCTAGAGTTTCCCACATTTCTTTAGCTTGAGTCTTGCATGTCTTGACTTTCTCTGTAAGTTCTCTAGTTAATGTCTCTATGATCTCTGTCCGAGCAACTTGGTCAAGATTAAATAGTTTCCTTTCATCATTTGACATCTCACTTCTTTTCTTTTCAATCTTCTCGCCGAGTAGACGCTTACGCTTCCACCGCTTCCGTAACTTACTTGGTTCAAAGTAAAACTTTATTGGTCCATCTTCAAGAGTTTCAAGCATTCTATCATGAATTACACCAAGATGATTTTCCATGCGAAATTTCCAAGAGTCATAGTCTTCAATAGAGAACTCTGGTAGCTTTCTTTACCGCTCTTAAGGGAACTCATTGTTAGTAATAAAAACGATTGTGCAATGAATGCAATGAGTTTTAAAAAAATGGTTTTTCAAAAGATCTATTCAGATGACCACAACAGTCTTTCCTCAAAGACTATTGGTAACCAAAGCCGGTGGTCGGTTGAACCACCGCTTCCGATACCACTTGTTGGTCCCGGACGAGATGTGAACGGAGGTGTAAAGTCTAGAAGGGGGTTAAATAGACTTTACCACACTCAAAAACTTTTTCGACTTTTTGTGAGCCGAGTGTGAGGTTAGAAGGCTTTGAAGTCTACTACAGCTAGGTACTCGAGTGTGTTATGTGAGATCAGCGAGACTTCGGAAACTCAAAGTCTTCGATGGTGCGGAAGCTAATCTCGTGTGTTTTGAAAAACCCTTTGAAATGAAAACCTTCTTGAAAGATACTTAGCAAGTTTGATGCAGATTTATGAAAACGATGAATGAGCAGATATAAGAATGAATGCAGAAAGCTAGTAAAGACACGTAGATTTTTATAGTGGTTCGGATATAACGATCGTATCTCCTCTAATCTCCTTGAGGATTCGACCACAGAAGTTTAACAAGTTCCTGCCCTTGGTACAATCAAAATGATCTTTGAGTGTTAACTCTTAGATCTAAAACAATCAACCTTTTCTCGCAAGAGATAATGAAAGGTGATTTACACTTCCTTGACCAAAAATAAATCTCTCAAGATTATCAATGTGTTAGATCGATTTCGGTACGAAGAATTATGCGTGTATTGCGGTGAGTGAAAAGATTTCTCTTGATGTTTCTCGCGCGTGTCTTTTTAAAAATCCTTCACTTCGGTTATTATATGATCCTGAAATTGACTAGCCGTTAGACTAATTTGTCAATCGGGTCTTCAAAGAAATGGTAAGTGATCGTTGGAAGATTTGTTTGACTTTGGATAATTGATTGTCTGATATCAATCAATTATATCTAGATTGATCTTGATTGATAATCAAATCTTCACTTGATTAACTTCGGATATCTCTGAATTATCCTTCACTATTATTAATCCCGACGAATATCTCAAAGTCAACTTTAGCAACCTTACACCTTGCTCCAAAGACACTTAAAGCTTGTTGTAGCATGGATTCCAACCTTGCTATCTTCACTTAAACCTTTCTTGATAACACCCTTTTTATCATATGCCTTCCTTTATCTTCACGACGCCCTTCTAGATGATTTCGAACGAGATCTTTCTTAAATCCTTAAGTCTTCTTATCGGCAAATTTCGGTTCTCAATCAATACTCTTCGAGTCAAGCCTAGCAAGTTTAACTATACAAAGAAATAAACCCTATCTAGATCATCACCGACTAACAGTTCAGCTGGTCCTATTACATTTAGGTTTTAGGAACATCATCAAAACATACAAATTCTAATCCTAACAACCAATGTCATCGATCCTCGCCTTCATCGCCAAAATTTGATCATCGTGCTCATCTACTATTTTCTTGAGCCCACTTTCCCCTTTTTAACATCAACAAATCGTGTATTGAAGATGGTAGGAACATTGTCGACTGAAAATCGCTTTTGTCTAAATGAGCTGATCTTGTTAGAGAGAAATTTTGTATACTTCTTCCATAAGTCCTTGCTCTGCTGAAGATCACGATTGATTGTCTGAATGTAATTCTTCATTTATTCCAACCGACTTGTGATTTGTAGTAATATCGGTAAGTGGTATTAAGACCAATCAAAATATCGAACTCAAGGGAAAAAGTATGCACGTGAGGCCCTAGTAATACAAGTTCTCGATGACTATTGTTGCAACGCAGGTTTGGAGATAAAAACACAACAAAATGCAAGAAATAAACTCAAACAACACTATGAGGCAAATGATCGAACACTTAAGAGGCAAATACAAACACAACAATAAAATGGGGATAGGTGTGTTAGTGGCTAACATCCATCAAGTAATCAATGATTAACAAGCTATGATTGAATCAAATTGTAGATCAACTAAGATAGAAAGCATAAACCATCATGAAATTAATCACTCCATTAATAACACAATGCCTAATGTGAGTATCCTTAGTGCAACTAATCTCTCGATTCCGAAGCACCCAATCCATACATTCATACACAATTAAAACCCGATTAATCCCGGATCACGTTAGCTCAACTCTCGCCTATTACTAGGGTGATCAAACATTAATCTAAAGAGATAATTTTGCATGAAGCACAATTGAGAATCACAATTAGGAAGCAATCTAATTCAATTGATCTCCAATCATCAACAATCATAACATAGTCAATCAAATCATCCTCAATTTCAATTAACCCAAGCACAAGAGAGTTAGCCCATGGTGCCAAGGGCAAAATCCATGGGAAGAGAAGCTAGATGAGCAATTAAGAAACAAAACACAACAATTAAGAAATTGAAAAGACAAGAGAGGAAGAACATCACCAATTGAATTAAATCCACAAAAAGAGGAATGCTTGAGTCTTCACTACAAATCTCCAATGCAAATACACGCTTGAATTGATGAATCAACAATGATCAAATGCTAATCTAGAGCTAATCTAATCAACATCAATTGAAATCTAAATCTAATTCTACACTCGACACTACCCGCAATGGAAAATTGGCTTGGGGCCTAAGAAATCGCCCCAAAACCGCTACTAATCCGCTCTATCTAATGTTGTCTCTGGAATGCTCTACTTCAGCCTTTAAATAGACGAGTTTCAAAATCCTCCCCCTCGACTCGAGGCTGCCGCATTTTCCTCTCCCTCGACTCGAGGCTCGGCCCTCGAGTCGAGGGTTCCCCCAATTTTTGAATTTCGTCCTTTTGGCCTTCTCCCTCGAGTCGAGGCCTCTGCAGTCCCACGACCAGAGGTCGAGACCAGGGGCATTTTTCCTACTGACTCTACTCTCCGACTCCCCGTTTTAATCCGTCTCTTCATTCTAAGCATGCCGGTACTCTTGGTTTGGCCAAATTCCACCGATTTAATCGTAAAATGGACGAAAAACATCAATAATCTCACAAGTAATATTTTTAGGTGAAATAGTGATACTCTACACATTTATGCACAAAAACTAACACTTTGGATCACTTTTGCACTCAAATAAGCCTCAAAATTATGCATCAATTCACTCCAATCATAATACCCCCAAACTTGAAGTGTTGCTCGTCCTCGAGCAACGTAGCAACTAAGCACAAAGGAGTGAATTGATTGCAATTATGTCACATGGAACCATAGGCGAAGTAGAAGACAATCGAACTCATCAATGATCATGAATATCAATGCAACTATCCACTAGAAATCAAGATAGATAATTCTCAAATAAATGTTCAATCAAACATTTAACACATTGCTCCTTCCATGGAGTGTTTCACTCTTCTCTCAAGTGTATAAAGGTATAATGCACTCAATTATCAAATTCACAAACTTGTACACCATATGCTTGCCAAAAGACTCAACCTCAATCAAAATCAATTGTGTTTAATCAAGAATCAAAGAGGTCTTTCTTCTAGGTTGTAATGTAGGCTCTTTGGAAAGGTGGGATGTATTTGGATAAGAGTGACTAAGTAGTAGATACTTGAAAGTTCACTAATCAATACAAAACACATCTCTTCAATCATCATCAATCACCACTCTTTCTCATTCTTTTCAAAGTTCAATCACCAACATTCACTTGAGCTTTCTTCTTTTAAGCTCTCAAATTGAATCTTTTTCTTTCACGTTTACATTTTTTCCACAATTCAACTTTTTTCACAACCTTTCTTTTCATCATCACTTAGCTCATCATTTTCCACCACACTTCTCAATCAAAACACCATCTATAGCCAACAATCAAACTCTACTAAGCATAGGACAATAAGACTCATAAAAATAGGTAAAACGATTTCAATTTCATTTGGCTTGCCAAAGAATAAGGATATAAGGCTCAACATGGCTCACTAAGGAAAATCAAATATTTTTGTGGGAAAAATTTGGCAAAGTGACTTATCATTTCAAACATGGCCTCTTATCATATTCATGACATCTCACATAGATCAATATCAACAAGTCTAATGGCAAGTTCTAGCATACAAATCCATGAATGATGCACTCACAAAGAAATTAAATCAACCGTATAAGATGTACGATTATAAAGGCACAAAAGCTCACGGGCTTAAATTGAGCAATGGATCAAGCATCATCAATCACATTCATCTTCACATAATTAATCAAGAATGCTAGCATCAAGTCACAAATCAACTCATAATCAAATCTTAATCCAATTAATCTTGCAATTCAAGCACAAGTGCACATGTACATAATCTCAAGCACACTCACTATATCAAGATGATACTAAAAGATATGCAATAAATCCACAATGAAGCTCAAGATACTACAAGCCCAAAAGAATATAAATAAGGAATCCAAGATATTAAGATAGCATAATCATCAAAAGACAATAAAGCTCAATAGGATCAAAACCATATCACAATCATCATCCATAAAAATCATCATAAATCCAAAACATCATCAAGTCAAATCCATAATCAAGTACAATCACCAATCAACATCAAACCATACAAATCATCAAGAGGAATACTAAAGGATAACTAAATGACAAGAGGATAGGGACAAGGAAGTAGGGGAGCAGCCTAATAATCGGACGGCGGCGGTGGAGGAGGGTAGTGGCTCGGCCTAAAGTTCCATGAGCTAAACCGCCTGGAGGAGTGCATACATCTCCCGCCGAGTCTTAAGAGACTCCTCATGCATCCGTCGGGACTCCTCCATTATCTCGGTAGCACTCATCCTGCCGAGTCGGCACTCCAGCTTGCATCCGCCGACTATCAGCCCACATCTCTTCTATCGAGTCCATCGCCTTCTAGGATGAGCTACCGACCTCGTACTCCGGCTCCGCATCTCATCCTGCCAAGAGCATGTTAATCTCCGATAAATAATCCTCATCCATATGTATCGGGCACATCATTCGATCCTGCTCCTCCTCGTCATCATCATCCTCATCTTCACCATCTCCATCTCCTACATCTCGCTCCCTTGGCCGCACTCGGCCTCATCATCGACCCAGTCTGCCTCCCTCCTCATCATCATCGCCCCGGAGGACATCTCCATGCTCGCGGGTATAGGCGTCGATCGCCTCGTGTGTCTCTGTGACCACATATGGAGGTTGATGGTCACAAACGCTGAGCACCGAAAATGGGCCACAACCTCTTATTGGGAAGAGGGAATCAGCCACCATGGTGTTTGTTGGAAGCACCAAGTCCTACCGATGCGGTCGAGAGTCCTCATGCGCCGCATGGTATCGTGAGTGAGATCGGGCCCCTCCGGTTTCTCAGACATGCGTAGGTATGCCGAGGTGCTCGGCAATCAAAGTGATCATCCCTCCAAAGTGAATCTTCTTAAACTTTGTGCTCGTAACTCCGCTCAAACAAATAACAGAGGTAAGCGGCGGCATTGAACCGACCCCCGTGCAAGAAACACCAAAGAACATGAAGCTACTCCGAAACCACAACACCACCCTCCGATCTCGCAAATATGGTGCTCGCGAGGATCTTCTTCAAATATCTAACCATCGGGTTCCGAATCCTAGTGCTCTTGGACTTCCCCGGAATAAACCGAGGCCGATCAGAGCTCCCCGAGTCCAAATCCTCCTCCGTAACTTCTTAGCGTCTTTACTCCTTCAGGATGTTAAGGAGTGATCTATCGGGAGTCTGTGGGTGCTCCAATGATCTCATTGACCTCGCCCACGGCCAATGTGTACTCGTTACCCATAAGCTCGAATGTGATGGCCAGGAAATTTGGTCTTCTTGGCCTTATCAAACTTGACCGTGCAGAGGAACTCGAGAGTGAGTCCCATTTGTCCTCGGCCTCTTCATCAAGAAGCCTCCCATCCCGATTTGCTCAAATAGGCGAGGAATGTCCTCCTCGATGCCCATAGACGCCATACAATCGTGGTCAACAAGGCGGGTCTTGACCACCTTGTTGTATATATCTCGCATAGAGTATGATATGCTTCCTCCACTTGAAATCGCCCCACGGAATACCGAGCTCACGGGCATCTTGTGAGCAAATCGAATAGCCTCTCTCTCTCTTCTCAACTCCTCGTCCAAAAATTGTGGTCGCCAACTCCTCTAAACATTTTTCCTGCAAAAATTCCCCAAGGCAAAAATTAAGCTCCACAAATAGAAATATGAGCAAAATGTGATAATCAAGCACATGAGCGAGTCAATAGGCTCTAATCAAATCACAATCACCAAATATCAACAAATCCTAGTGACTAGGCAATAAGCCTCACAAATGGTCAAATAGTCAACTAAGCAAAAATAATCCATAGAAGTGCTCAATAAATCCCCAAAATGCATACTCAACAAGAATGGCTTCAACAATTAATTCAACAAATAGGCTCACTAAAAATCATGCAATTAGGCTCCATAAAGTGTCCAAAAATATTAAGCCATTTATCAAGTATGGGCAAATAATCATCACCAATAATACATTTCTATCATCAACTATCTACACTTGACCAATTAAACAAACATATCATCACTAGAAATTCCCACAATATGCATAAATCAATTCTAAGCCAAAATTCACAAATATATGAACAATACCTCTCAATCGCTCCTAGGCATGCTTCTAATCTCATCACACAATTCAAATCAATCTTCCAAAAGGCTCAAAATCGTCCATAACAACATGCATACAAGGTGTTCGATAAAATGCCCAAGAGAAAATTCAATTCAATGAACAATTTGTATAATTCATAACACCCATGCAATAAACCATCACAAAAACGAAATTGAAGGCCAAACCATGCCGGATTAATCGTATTCTGGGCCGGAGCAATGAACCTATTTGAAGTGGCTCATTTCGTACCGAGAGAAGCCTATGTATGAACAAGGAGTAAGAATGACATACCTTGTGTGTTAATTACGGCCTTGAGCGAGAGAGGAAAAACACCCACGCAATTTGTCAAAAAAAAACCCCAAATTGGACTCTCAAAACCCTCTAAATCTTAATGCAATTGTATGAATGAGAAGTGAAGATACGGCGTTTAATCGGTGAATTATGAGCAAGGTGGCCGGAATTCGTGTAGGGAGTGAAAAGGGGATCGTAAATTTGCTCCCTCGAGTCGTGCGATATGATTTAGAAACTGACCTTGCGACTTTTTAAAAATGCCAGCCTCGAGTCGAGGCTCAGCCCTCGACTCGAGGGATCCCAAAAATTTAAAAGCCTTGACTCGAGGCTCCTCCCTCGACTCGAGGGATATGCAATTTCGCGAATTTTGACTAAGTGTTGACCCCTCGACCCGTGGTCGAGACCTAGGAATTTTTATGGATTCCTGGGCCCGACCCAACCCCAAAACTCCTAAAAATAACCTCTACGACCCCAACAAACCTAAATATGCAAGAATTTACCATTTTGGTCCCTCGATTTAAGCCCGGTCGCTCATTCGATCGAGGGCACCGGGGTCTCTTCCTTTTTGCTCATTTTTTCACCAACTTTTAAGGTTTCCTCCTTTTCGATCTTTAATTCCCTTGCAATTTCGATCTCTTTTCCAATCAAAGTAGTGAGTGTACCTACAATCGGGCAAAACAATCATCAAAATAATCATCACTAAGAGATGCATTTTAAGACAAAACAATCAACACCCCCAAACTTGATGATGACATGATTCAAAGTTTGGAATGAGAGTGATACAAAAATATGCACTCCAAATGATATCAACAATAAGCTCAATACACCAAATATATCCCAAAGCATGATAACATAACTCCTAAGCATGAGCAATTAAGTATCTAGCCAAATCTCCCAAAAATGAAACAAAAACACTAAGCTACCAAAAAGCACACAAAAGAAACAAAAAGGATGGGTTGCCTCCCATCTAGCGCTATTTTTATTGTCCTTTGCCGGACTTATTCGCTCACTTCCACGTCCTTCATCGGAATGGCCAAGGGTATGCCATTGTATCTCAACCTTTGAGCTTCAAAATCATGGAGGCAAATATGTAGGAGAGACCCATCATCTACATCCTTGCATTTTATTGATGGTTGTCCTCCTTTCTTTCTCACCAACAACCCTCCATTTCTTTTCTCCAAGGATGCCCAAGCACTTCTTCAATTCTTTTCTATAATCAAAGTTCTCAAGAGGTAAGATCAAATCAATAGAAGCATCAATCTCAATTAAAGTACAAATTGAAGAGTTAGAAGGTTTAGAAATGCTCATTTCGTTCTTTAATTCCTCATTCGATGCTTCTAGATTTTCTTGCACATAGTTGCTCATGTCCGTCAATGGACATTCCTCTTCATCACTCTTGATAAGGAAATCTTCTTCATCTTCCATCATGCTTGGACCCTCTTCTTTCTCATTTTTCCATTCACTTTCTTCCTCCCCTTCTTCTTCTCGATTCTCCATGATGGTTATGTTTTTCACTTGGAGTAGGAAATATTTGAGGTGACTTTTTATCACCATGAATTGAGCTTCGGCGATTTCCTTGTTCCCCTCTATCAATGAATCAACCAATGCTTTGGTCTCATAGATGTTCTCATACAAATGAAACATTTCCTCACATCTAGGGTCATTTTCTTCAATTCTCTTTAACAACACTCCAAGCATCTCTTGCAAGATAGCTCTCACCATTCTTCATATTGAGAGGAAGCTTGTGGCATTTGATAATCATTCTCATAGCTTCTCCCATCATCATAGTAAGCCCCTTCCGATGCTCCTTGACACTCAAATCCACGATATGGATCGAATTGATCATAATGCTCATAATATGGGAACATCTCTTGAGGTGGGGAGGAACTTCTTCATATCTCCAATCTTCATAATTGGATGGAACTTGTTGCAATTGAGAATTATCTTCATTGTTCCTCCAATTATTGTATCCAAAATCTTCAGAGTGTGGAGGATACACCATACTCTCTTGACGACACTCTTGATTCCATGCGTATGAGTTGTATCCCTCCATCTAGACAAGATAACAAAGTATCAAATTCAAACAAAAACAACAACACAAACAAAATACAAAGGCAACAAGTAGCCACTTCAAACAATTCCTAAGTCTCATTATAGGCGCAAAAACTAATTCCCGACAATGGCGCCATTTGATTTGTAGTAATATCGGTAAGTGGTATTAAGACCAATCAAAATATCGAACACAAGGGAAAAAGTATGCACGTGAGGCCCTAGTAATACAAGTTCTCGATGACTATTGTTGCAAAGTGGGTTTGGAGATAAAAACACAACAAAATGCAAAAATAAACTCAAACAACACTATGAGGCAAATGATCGAACACTTAAGAGGCAAATACAAACACAACAATAAATGGGGGATAGGTGTGCTAGGGCTAACATCCATCAAGGAATCAATGATTAACAAGCTATGATTGAATTAAATTGTAGATCAACTAAGATAGAAAGCATAAACCATCATGAAATTAATCACTCCATTAATAACACAATGCCTAATGTGAGTATCCTTAGTGTAACTAATCTCTCGATTCCGAAGCACCCAATCCGTACATTCATACACAATTAAAACCCGATTAATCCCGGATCACGTTAGCTCAACTCTCGCCTATTGCTAGGGTGATCAAACATTAATCTAAAGAGATAATTTTGCATGAAGCACAATTGAGAATCACAATTAGGAAGCAATCTAACTCGATTGATCTCCAATCATCAACAATCATAGCATAGTCAATCAAATCATCCTCAATTTCAATTAACCCAAGCACAAGAGAGTTAGCCCATGGTGCCAAGGGCAAAATCCATGGGAAGAGAAGCTAGATGAGCAATTAAGAAACAAAACACAGCAATTAAGAAATTGAAAAGACAAGAGAAGAAGAACATCACCAATTGAATTAAATCCACAAAAAGAGGAATGCTTGAGTCTTCACTACAAATCTCCAATGCAAATACAAGCTTGAATTGATGAATCAACAATGATCAAATGCTAATCTAGAGCTAATCTAATCAACATCAATTGAAATCTAAATCTAATTCTACACTCTACACTACCTATAATGGAAAATTGGCTTGGGGCCTAAGAAATCGCCCCAAAGCTGCTACTAATCGCTTCTATCTAATGTTATCTCTAGAATGCTCTGCTTGACCTTTAAATAGACAAGTTTCGAAATCATCCACCTCGAGTCGAGGCTCGGCCCTCGACTCGAGAGCCGCATTTTTCCTCTCCCTCGACTCAAGGCTCGGCCCTCGAGTCGAGGCTTCTCCCAATTTTTGAATTTCGTCCTTTTGGCCTTCTCCCTCGAGTCGAGGCCTGCAGTCCTCGACCGAGGTCGAGACCAGGGCATTTTTCCGGTTGGGACTCCGCCTCCGACCCCGTTTTCGTCCGTCTCATCTGTCTCTTCATTCTAAGTATGCCGGTACTCTTGATTTGGCCAAATTCCACCGATTTACTGTAAAGCAGGACAAAAACATCAATAATCTCACTAGTAATACTTTTTAGGCAAAATAGTGATACTCTACACATTTATGCACAAAAACTAACACTTTGGATCACTTTTTGCACTCAAATAAGCCTTAAAATCATGCATCAATTCACTCCAATCAACTTGTCCTATCCTCATATAAGGACTTCTTTATTTTTTCAATCAAGGCTTCTTCTCTCTCAGCCAACACCTAATTTAGCTGGCTCTCCATCCGAATTCGAACTCGTCTTCGATTTACGCACATACTCATCTACACGTATAGTCGGGTTCTGATTTATTGACTCCAATCATCTCTGCAACTTTCCTAGCCAAGTTTTTATCCCTTTCGTCACCTCCTCTACTACCCGAGGTAAACTTGTGATACGTGCGGATGATGAAGGAGTAGAAGTATCTTGCTCGGCTTTTGGAATATGAACAATTTCTCCTGCTGTGATACTTGAGCGGTATCTCCTCTTCACTGCCTTAGGAGGAGATGAACTTTCAAAAGATGGCTCAACCTAAGGTGTTGCTTCTACCATCTCCTCCTCACTGCTTTCTTTCCTCTGCTCCTCCCGAGCTTCAACAGATCGCTCCTCTTGAGCCGATTTCTCCACTAAAGATTGAATGTGCACTCTCTTTTCAACAAATGTTAAGAACTGCTATTCTCTGAAAATTCCTCAATCGTAGTCGGCTTAGCGGTTCTTAACACTATTTTCTCCCGTGATGGATAGATTGTTTCTTCCGCCTCATCTATCAAGATATTTATTTCCTCAAAGTATCTAGTCCTAAGCCATCTTAGCAACCAGATATCTATATCTCCTTGACTTCTCGGATTCATCAACCGGGGAATGGTTCTTTCTTCAATAACCATCTCTTTCCTAGGTCCGAGCACGCTCTCCGTCTCGACCCATTTCTCCGTAAGGGTTAGGCATATTTAGGAAAAGATTTGTTTGGATAAGGGTGGGAGTAGAAAGGAAAGAAAAAGAATGAGTATGTACAGGGGTTTCGATGGGGTTTCTTTGGTTAGTGGTCGATTTAGAGCCTCAAGCGGCGGCCGTGTTTGCTTCTTCATTGCCGGGTTGTCTGGACGAGAAGGGGTAATCTATATCTTCAAGTCTTTTCTTTATCTCGATTCTCTTTCGATTGCAAGCCCCTCAACTTCTTTAGAAGAAATCTCCATTATGGCTTCTACCTCAGCCTTCTCTCCAGTTGTTTTCACAAACCACCAAAACTGCTTCCACCTCACTGCTTTCTACCTCAATTATCGCCACCTCAGCCACCACCTCCTCCTCCTTGTAGATATCGCACAAGGGAATAGTGTCCAACTCTTCGCTCTCCTCGTGTGTGGGTTCATCAACTAGACTATGAGGTTCCGAGTTGCCTTGGCTTTCTTCCTTAGCTTTGGGATCGGGCACTCGGCCGGCTTAACCTCCGCAGCCTTCATCTCGTGTCCGATTCAGAGCACCGAAGTTTTCCTCATTCACACTCAAAAACCCATTTTATCGTGTGTACCTTTTCACACTTTCTTCTCGGTCAAAACTATCACTCCCCAATTTCGACTCAAGAATGACAGTGATTTTATTGAAATGGCCGGCAGGCTTGAAGATACCATCTGCTCTCCGTGTTCGATATCTTCTTCTTCAGAACCTCTTTGATTCTTCAAAGAACTGGTTGTTGGGTCCCTTTAGAACGAGTTAAAACACAAAATCAAGATACCCTCTAGTGATAATCTAGAAGGGGGATGAATAGATTATCAAAAACTTTTTCAAGCTTAGATGATCTATCAACTCCAAAATCAATTTTACAATGAAACAATTTTTGTTTATAATCAATTCAATTAGGATCTAAAGCTTTGTCGGATATCAAATTTGTGATCAAGAAACAATCAATGAAAACAAGTAATAAACAATAAAAGAAATAACACCGGATTTATAGTGGTTCGATCAAACGATCCTACATCCACTCTCCTTCTTCAAACTCGAAGAAGGGACTCTTCTTACTTCCTTCCCGCTTGCTTAGTTTCTTACTTTCTTCCTTTACAATGTTCTTCTTCACCTTACAATGATGATACTATCTCTAATTGGCTTTTGAAGATGTACAAAGAAAATGGTGTTCTATAAACACGAGAAAATGAATGAACACTTTAAGTGTTCGTGTGTATACAAATGATATTGAAAAGAACTTTGAATTCACAGATTTTTCAAATGCTAAGTTTCGGATTGCGAAATTTCTCTCTTGTGTATAAAATTCTCAATCTCCGATCCTATTTATAGATCTTCAGAGATGACGGTTATAACTTCCTTGTTCTTGTTTGTTGATGGTTGTAATCGATTAACTAATTCTTGAAACCGCTTCTTGTTTGGTTGTAATCGATTCTTGAATTTGACTAACTCTTCTAGCTTGTCTCGATTCTTCACCCCGTCTCGACTCTTCACCTTGTCTCGATTTTCTACTCTGTCCGATTCTTCACCTTGTCTTGAATCTTTATCCGATCTTCTACCTCGTCTGTTCTATCATCGCCTGCTTTCTGCGTTTCTTGTCTCTATCTCGACTTCTTTTGAATCATCCCTATCTTATTTTTCTATACTTAGTCTATATAGAGTTTTTATTACATCACCGACTATACAATGTCTTCACTGGTCATCTTAATTTACACTTTAACTCATCAAAACTAAGTACATTTTATCCCAACAATTTCCCCCTTTTTGATGATGTTAAAACATGGCTCAAGAAAAGAAAAATGTTAGTAATCTCAAAGATATGGAAATACACTTAAGACACTTAGCCGATTATTGAAGCACATAGTTTTATTAATGTATGATGATAAGATTATGAAGTAGATAATCGAGCAATACTTACGAATCATATACTCAAGTACTTTGTTCATAAAAACAAATGATCGCTTATTCAAAGAACTCTGTTCAAACATCTTATGAGTCATAAATCGATGATTAGCAAAAGAGTTTCAGTTTATTTTATTTAGTTAGATTAATTATGAAAGAGTCTTAGTCAAATTATGTTATAAGAAATGATTAGTTACCCGGATAGGTTTCAAGAAAATTTAAAGACACACCAACAGATTATGAGAGTAGATCAAAAGATTTATTCACGAATTTCATCTTCTCGGCTTCTTGCAAATTCGGATAAGATCCAGATAAGATAAGGAAAGAAAAGATTTAGTCATACCATCTATTCTCTTCGGAACCTTGAGCTACCAAAGACTCGCCTCTTTAAAGAGATTGTTTCACCTCCCTCTCGCAAGATCGGTTGTGGCTTCGGCTTTGATGATAAGGCTTGATTTTTCTAGATCCGAGATGACCATCACCGTTAGAGGGGTTCCATCTCGAGAGTAAGCCGGTGCGACTACATCCGAGTTGAATTCCGTGTGAGCAATGTTGATTAGGTATTGATACATCCGAGGGTCCTTTTCTTCCAGCCCAATTGTGAAACACTTCATTCTCATCGAGTCCCCATTTGATGGCTTTGCAAACATGGAACTGAAAGATCCAGTCCACTTCATATGGCCTCCACTTTGCACGATCTCGCCATTAGTAGAACTTCCTTGGGGACGACCTCACTTCGATGAAATGGCCTTAGAACTTCTTCTCCTTGCTCATCTGTTATCTTCGAACCCATCTTCTCGGTGAGCGGTCATAGTATTTTCCTGCAGCCTTCTCCCCGCTCTCTCCTCTTCTTTGCATCCCTTCGCTTATATTTCTCTTTCTCCTCTCTCTTCCTTTTCTTGATCTTCTCTTCTTCATCTATCTCACTTGAGTTTTCTTAGGGATTTGAGCTGTTTGAGCTGTTCTAGATGATCCGAAGGAGAGGTGATTTGAGCAGGATCTTGCACAGAGATTTTCTCGTACTAGGTTCAACTCTTGTCTTCTTCAAGACTTTCCTGTCTTGTCCTCATCTTCTTTCCTCCTTTCCTCTTCTCGCTTTCAAAGCGCCTCTTCGTATAACTCTTCCAACTTCATGTTTAGAGGCAATGATCTTGTCATCTTGCTCGTCTATTCTTTTCTTGAGCACACTATCTTCCCCTTTTTAGCATCGGCAAATCGGGTATTGCGAGATAGTGGCTACTTGTTCAATTTGACCTACGAGTTCTTCTCGCACATGCCCTGTCTTTTGATCAAGCTGGTCATATCTCTTCTTTTGTCCGACCTCGGCTCTTACGAACTCATCGTCCATGAATTTCTTAATGCTCGCTGCCGCCTATCCTTCTCCATCGCCAATTGCATTTTTAGGACTTGATGAAATGATGCCTCCTTGGCTTTCCGGGCTTCTCTTACTTGCTCCTCAACTGAATCTTTGATTTCGATATAGGCGAACGAACGCATCTTGTTTGACCCATTCATCCCGAGAGTTCATCTCCTTAGCAATCGTTGTCTTAATCGCAGCCATCTGCTCTCATGTCCGATCGTAGAAAAATATAGATCAATCTTGGTTTTTTCGTGAATTGCAGCTTCTATATTTTCCTTGATTGAAGACGTTATCATCTCTGGAACACACCGTAGAGCATTCGGACTAGCTCTTTTGATGTTCAACACCTCCTCTTTCGGCATGTTGAAATCGATACGCATACGTAAGGCGAGGATCCAGCCACATCTTCAGATGGAGAAAGTTGAGTTAGATCTATCAGTGTACCTCGACAACTACTGTTTGTGCCTCCCACCAGTATCCAACTCACCGGCTCATCGGCAGCTCCACCAGTGCCATCTCAAAGCTCATTTTCGTGCCATCTCCGGCCACAACTTGCTCAGTTTCCATTCCTTCTTCACCCAACTCCGGCTCAACTTGCCTTTCTTCTTCTCGCCTTTTCTCGGGCTTCCTCGGTAGTTGGCATGTCTATGAAATATACCTGTGAAGGATATAATCGAAGAACATGCTCTCGGTTAGAATATCCGTAAAGGATTTGAGCTTGGCTCTTTTCAAGACTTCTTTCTCCCATATCGATAGGTTATTCCCACCAACCTCGGCTATGAGGATAGTCTGTCTCCTCAAATCCTCCTGTCCTTAACCTCCATAGAAGCCATACATCCACTAGCTCTTCCAAAAGCTTGGGTTCATTTTGAAGGTTATGTTCTTTGTGGAGTATGAACTTCTTCCCTATAACTCTCAAGGACTCTTGTTGGTCCCATGACTCCAGGATGGGTTTGGAAGTAAGGAGTAGAGATGAGGTTCTGTTTGAGATGAGGAAAGAAAAGAAAATGGGTCGGATGAGGGTTGGGATTGGGTTGGACTTTTGGAAGTAGACCGATTTAGAGGCTCGCAGGCAGCGGCCTTGTCTCGCCCCTTCATCGCCTGGGGTGAGATGATGTGGGTTGAGTGTCATCACCTCGAGATGAGGAAGACGATGATGTGGTGGATTGGGATTGCTCGGCTTCTTCCGCCTCGTCTCGGATGAGACTTCAACCTGTCTCCTCCGCCCGACTTCCCAGCCCCGCGACACTTCCCCTTGAGAAGCTGTCATCTCCTCCTCTTCTTCCTCCTCAACCTCGGCCTCGGTTTCTTCCTCCTCGGATGAGGGTTCATGCCTAACACTGTCTCCATTTTTTTCTTTCCCTTGGCCTTAGAAGCCTTCTTTTTAGGTGATGGAGGTGGGGTGTCTCCTTCGAAGTCTGTATTTCCAAAGGGTTTCTCATCCTTGATGAGCGAGCACTTTCGCTTTGTGAACTTTTTCACCCTCTCGCCAATCTAGCTTGTCTATCCCAATCTTGTGTTCAAGTATGATGGTGATTCTTGCCATCATACTTGTTATCTTGGTCGGCGACCACCTTATCGCCTCCTTCGACACCTCTTTCTTTACAAACTTCTTCCTTTCCTCCATCATTCGAGAGTACACTGTCTGAGCCCAATTAATATCAGCTCCGTCTATGATGGCCCTCGACAAGATATCCTAGGCTTAGTCAATCCGTCGTGACTCTGCTGTTCTCCCGATACACTCCGTCAAAATGAGCATCGAAGTCGATATTTTCTCCTCAACATCTCCTTTTTCAAATTCGCGGTTTTATTTTTCTCGAATCTCCTTGCCATCATTCTAAAACTTTCTAAATATTCCTCTCGCTTTATATACAAATGGATTTCCACCGGTGATACTTAGACCAAAAATTTCTCCGATATCGGTGATGGACACATGAATTTTACCGCTCTTTCCCAAAGTTCGAATCTTGGTTTCTAAACCGATCTGTAACTTTGGCTCTAGTCAAGAATTCCGCAGCAAGATCATCAAGGGTTTTGGATTTTGAAGGTTTCGAGAGAACAAGATCGCCTTAAGCCTCTTGATTCTAGTAACTCCAAAATTTCTCTTGTTTCGTGGTCCGTAGAAATTTCCCATTCTACATACATCTCGATTTTGTTCGATCCTCGATAGAAGCAAGATCATACTTATACTTGATTCTGGTTTTGAGGAATCCGCCATTGAAATAGTTTTGAAGGTTTTTAGAGGGAAAATGATTTTGAGTGAAAACTGAATAGGTAATTATGTGCGTAAGTTATTATGCACCACGATCTCCTATTTATATGGAAAGATTTAATAATAAACTAATCAAAACTAATAATGACCGCAAGAGTGTAGATTTTGGCTTTCGTTCCAAGATTTAATGCAATTATGTGAATTTATTTTGAAAAGTGCACGAATAATATTAAATATGTCGCGCGTGAATTGTTAACGATTCATATTTCAAACCGCCTCCAATTTATGCGCGTGAATATCACTCAAATGTATTTCAAAACTTTATTTGATAAAATTTTGGGTCCGATAGTAACTTCTCTCGACAAGAAGTAACTTGATTTGTAAAATCTTTTCGCTTAATTGGAGAGATAAACTGAAATATTATCTCTTTGTATTTTTAAAAATATACCTTTTAAAAATGAACCCCCTTTTTTTTAAAAAAATTTAACACAAATATTAAGAAGAACTTACGAGTGAATTCAATTTTTGAATAAATAACTAATTATGAAATTAAAATCACATATTAATTATGTGATTTAATAAACATAATTTTTAATAAAATATTAAAGAAACTCCTGTTAAATAGATCGTGGTGATTTGAACATTGTATGCATTTCTTCTTGTAAACTTCAGTTATCACCGACTTGAATTTCTGAAACCAAATACTTGAGAGAACTTATTAGTATCTTTTAAAGTAATTCGCACAAGGTACTCATACTCATCCTGCCTTGTGATCGATCACCGACTATGATGTATTTGTCTGGATTACTCCATGTTTAGACAAATAAATATCAAGTTAGTTTAAATCAATAGATGAATCCTTGATTCTTGATCTCTTAGAAGAAATCAATGATATCAGCTCTATGATTATCCATATGATTTTTAACACGTCTGATATTATTTTCCAAACATTATAACATAAGCGAGAGAGACAAAAATAGAATATAACAGATAGGGTTATATATCAACTAGATTATATATCACCGAGGTAGCATCTAATAATCCTAATTCTAACGATAGATCTTTGAACCTTGTCTCTGCGAGGTTTTGTTAATAAGTCTCGCCTTTGATAATCGGTCGGGATTTTCTCAAGTCTAATATTGTCTTTTTCCACATGATCTCGAATGAAATGATGATTTAATGTCAACATGTTTGCATCCGTATGTAAGACTGGTTACGAGTAATAGCTATGGCACTATTACTATCACAAAAGATTGGTACATCTTTGGTGATAATGTTATAGTCCCTTAGCCGCATTGACTAATCCAGATAAGTTGTGAACAACAACTCCCACCGCCATATACTCGGCTTCGGTGGTAGAAGTAGCTACAGAGGTTTGTTTCTTAGACAACCATGAAATCAGCTTACTTCCCGAAATTGGCAAGTTCCGAGTAGATTTCCTATCTATCTTACACCCACCAAAATCTGAATCGAGTATCCCGACAACTCAAAGTTATCGTCACTGGATACCACAAATCCTACATAGATTGTACCTTTCAAATATTTTAGAATCTTCTTTGCAGCTTCAAGATGACTCTTTTTAGGTTTAGCTTGAAAACGTGCACATACACCCACCGCAAAAGAAATGTCGAGTCTACTAGCGCTAAGTATAAAAGAGAGACAATTAAACCTCTATACTGCGTCTAATCGGTGTCTTCTCCTTACTCATCTAGATCCATTGAAAAATTTATCATCATAGGTATTTTGGCTTCTCGGTAGTACCTATTCCAAATTTCTCAATAAGATCTTTGGTGTATTTTACTTGACTTATGAAAATTTCTTTCTTTGTCTCGCTTAATTTGAAGTCCAAGAAAGTATGTCATCTCTCCCATCATGGACATTTCGAATCATGTTCTTCATAAGATGACTAAATTCTTCACACAAGATTAGATTAGTTGATCCAAAAATAATATCATCAACATATATTTGAACTAACGAAGACCTTTATCAGATTCTTTCCTAAATAAAGTTCTATCTATTTTACCTTTTACAAAACCATTTTGAATTAAATACTCGAGATAATGTATCATACCATGCTCTAGGGGCCTGTTTAAGTCCATATAGAGCTTTCCTCACCTATAGACCTTGTCTCCTTTGACAAAGCCCGGAGGTTGTTCTACATAGACCTCTTCGGCTATGACTCCGTTTAGAAATGCAGATTTCACATCCATTTGGAACACAAGAAATCTTTTATAAGCGCATAAGCTAAGAACAATCTTATGGCTTCAAGACGAGCAAGCTGGTGCAAAGGTTTCATCATAATCAATTCCCTCGATTGTGAGTAACCTTGTGCAACCAATCTAGCCTTATTTCTTACCACAATGTTGTTCTCATCTTTCTTATTTTTGAAAACCCATTTTGTTCCAATAACTTTTTGATGATGAGGTCTTTCAACAAGCTCCCATACATCTTGTCTTTGAAATTGATTTAATTCATCTTGCATTGCATTTATCCAATTGGAGTCGGTTAGAGCTTCAAGAATAGTTTTAGGTTCAAGTAAAGATACATAACAACTAAACGAGATAGTCTTGGTTTATCTCGTGTCCTTGTCTCTGACTCTTAATCTAAACTTCCGATTATCCTGCTCAATTTGGATGATAAGTCAATACTCGTTTACCTTTATCTCTTCTTGGATATGAAGTCTTATCCGAGACATTTTCATCAATTGATTCTCAGTACCTTCGGGAGTATCTTCTAGTCCATTTGGTATTGTAGTCGTCGATCGGATGATATGGAAGAACTCTCGGCTTCCTTATCTTTATTCCTGTCTCGGTGTGTCTTCCTCATCCGATTCTCGACTGTAAGTAGAACTTGACTGATTTCTTGATGTTTAAACTGTTAAGATCTTCACTATCTTGGTGACATCATCCGTACTTTCGGACTTAGAAATTTCATCAAAAACAACATGTGGTGTTTCTTCCACACATAATGTAATCTTATTAAAAACTCTATATGCTTTGGATACGGATGAGTATCCTAAGAATATCCCTTCGCAATCTTAGCATCAAAAGTTCTTAATTTAGATTTTCCATTATTATGGATGAAACACTTACAACCAAATATATGAAAATATGAAATTTTTGGTATTCTACCCTTCCATATTTCATAAGGAGTTTTGCATTTATCTTTCACAATTAAACACCTATTTTGAACAAAACATGCAAGATTAATGGCTTCGCCCAAAACTCGTGGAGTGTCATACTCGAGATAACATAGTCCTTGCAGCCTTCTTTCGTGGTTCTGTTTCTCCTTTCTACCACTCCATTTTTGCTGGGGTGTTCTTGCAGATGATGTTTCATGTGCTATACCATTCTCGATACAATAGTTAGTAACAAACGAGTTCGAAACTCAAGTACCTTTATCACTTCTAATTTTGACAATATTTAGTCCTTTTTCATTTTGAATTCTTTTGAGGAATTCTGGAATTTTTGTTACAGTCTCATTCTTTTTATACAAGAAAATAACCCAAGTGAATCTAGAAAAATCATCTACAATCACTAAAGTATACTTTCTTCCACTAAAACTTAGAGGTGTAAGCTGGACCAAAAGATCCATGTGCAAAAGTTCCAAAATCCTTTCAGAGACGAGGACCATTTATTGTTTTGAAAGAAGTTTTGGTCTGCTTTTCCTTTTTGACAAGCATCACAAATATGATTTTTAGAAAATATTTTATCTGGAAGTCCTTTGACTAAAGATTTTCTTGCTAATTTGTTAAGAGTTTTGAAATTTAAATGACTAAGACGTTTATGCCATAGCCAACTTAAATCTTCGAACTCTTAGCAATAAGACAAGTATCCTTAGAGCAACTCTTGAAATTTGCAATATAGATATTACCTTGTCGACTCCGATGTAAGTAAAATATTTTCGTTTAAACCATCCAAAATATAACAAGCATCATGAGTGAATTTTACACAATATCCTTTGTCACAAAATTGAGATACGATAAGTAAATTATGTTTCAAACCTTCCACAAAATATACTTCATTAACCTGGATATCTCCAATCATTAGAGTTCCAACTCCTTTGGTTAGACCAAAGTTGTTGTCTCCAAACATTACTCGAGGTCCATCTATCGTCGATAGTTAGAAAGAAGTCTTCTCTCATAAGTCATATGCTTAGAACATCCACTGTCTATATACTGGATGACTTCGAGAACATCTTCTCGTTCAACTATCTCCCTATTCTTCTGCAATCACAAATTTAATTCTTAGGTACCCTTTGTGTATTGGGTCCTTTTATGTTAAGTTGATATTTAGGTATCCAGATAAAAACATCCAAGTTTTTCGTAACCAATGATTGAATTTTGCAACCATATCTATCCACTAATATTAGACTATCTAGATCAATTTTGTTTAATTGATCTCTAGTGATTGTCTTATATCTTGGAAATAATGGATACGACTTGCTTCTTCCATCAAAACCATTATACTTTGGAAATGACTTTGATTTAGTCTTTAGATTTCTTTTGGAAACATTTCTCCTCATCTCGTATTTTTTCTTTTGATATATCGGATGGGGTGATTTGTTCCTTTGATTTCTTTGGACTAAGTTCTGTCTTTTCCATAGTCTTAGTGGCTTTGACAAAAACTCTAGGTTTGATAGGATCATTTTTCGTGTTCCTATCAAAACCCAATCCGATCTTATCACTAGGTTTCGAGAAGTCTTGAAGATGTTATCAATTGTAGACTGAGAATTATTAAGATGTCCTAACTTGAGATTTAAATCTCTGTTAGTCTTTTAAAATTCTCATTCTCCATATTGATATTTGGAAATTTAATTTTTAAAGTACTCAATTCTTTTTCCAACTCATTGGTTTTCTCGGACAAGGAACTAGTAGAAGTCTTTGATTGACATTCCCCTTGAATGTACAATCTAGATTCTTCCTTGTCCCTGTCTCGATGTTCCTTTGTTAGACTAAGAATTTGATCCTTTAAACTTAAATTTTCAGTCTCTATCTGTTTATAAGCGAGATAAAGCTGTCTTCGCATCTTTTAGAAGTTTGTTAATAAGACATGGATCGGATTCGCACAAGTTATCATTATCATTGTCGAGGATGAGTAATAGTTTACCTCCTTAGCCATTAGGCAAACATCATTGTCGACCCGAAACTAGATGAGGATGAGGATGATGATGTCTCATGTGTTTCCTCCTTTTCGCTAAAAGAGCTCGTTGATCTGCATATCTCCTATCCCGTTTCTTCCTCTTTTCTTCTCTCTCTCTAGGAGTGAGTTGAGGACAATCATAGCTAAAATGGCCAGGTTTATTGCAGGTATAATGATATCTCCTCTTTCTCGACTTTGGACTATTCTCACCTCGTCGATTGGTGATTTAAACCTTTTCACCGGATCCTTCTTTTTGTCATTGTCTGAATACTTCTCTTCCTTGTCGATTTATAATTCGACGATTAAACCTATCTCTCTTATTCCTTTTATACTTCATCTTGAGTCTCTCATATCGTCCTCGATCAATAAAGCCATTTCCTCCTTTACCGACAAATCGACGCCTTAGAAATCTTATCGAGAATCCTCTTGATGAAGAAATGCCACAGTCTTTCCGTAGATGATTCTACCTCATCTTCTTCATCTTCAATTTGTATATCATATTCCAATGCTTTCGGATGAGAAAATAGAGTATGATGTGATATAGATGACAGTCCCGTGTTGCTTTGAGAATATTTGCTTTTTCCTCCATCTTTTGCTTAATGATCTCGAGTACCTTATTATTAATCTCTTTCTCAAGATAGGTTTTACCCAAATCAGCAGCTTTGTTCACCAGTTGGTCAATCTCACATCCAATTGATCCACGCTTTCTCCATCTTTCATCTTGAATGTATCAAATGCATGTAAAACTGATTGCAACTTGTTTTCTTTAACTCGCTCCGACCCTTCACAAACATTTGCAAGAGTCTTCCACATATCCTTGGCGCTTTACATCTCTTTACCTTTTCTATCCAGTCTTTGCTCAATGTCTCTATAATTTCGTCTCCTTGCTACCGATCCAAATTATGAATCTTCCTTTCGTCATTTGTCAAATCAAGACTTTTCTTTTCTTGTTGACTTCTTGTAGTAGAAGATTCACTTCCAAGACTAACAACTTCATGGTAGAATTTTATTGGACCTTCCTCAAGAACCTCTTCCATACGGTCATGAATGGCCTTTAAATGATTCTCCATTACGAACTTCCAATAATCATATTCTTCGATAGAAAAATGCGGTAAACTCCTGGATTTCTTACTTTTAACAAGACATTGTAATTCAAGATGCTAAGACACAACTTATCGAAATGTTAGTGACTTAATGATACGAAATCAGATTTCAAAGAAAACTCGTGATATTTCAAGACCACAAATCTCTATCGTAATGCCTTAACACCGCTCCGATACCACTTGTTGGGTCCCTTTAGAACGAGTTAAAACACAAAATCAAGATACCCTCTAGTGATAATCTAGAAGGGGGATGAATAGATTATCAAAAACTTTTTCAAGCTTAGATGATCTATCAACTCCAAAATCAATTTTACAATGAAACAATTTTTGTTTATAATCAATTCAATTAGGATCTAAAGCTTTGTCGATATCAAATTTGTGATCAAGAAACAATCAATGAAAACAAGTAATAAACAATAAAAGAAATAACACCGGATTTATAGTGGTTCGGATCAAACGATCCTACATCCACTCTCCTTCTTCAAACTCGAAGAAGGGACTCTTCTTACTTCCTTCCTTCCCCGCTTGCTTACTTTCTTACTTTCTTCCTTCCCGCTTGCTTACTTTCTTACTTTCTTCCTTTACAATGTTCTTCTTCACCTTACAATGATGATACTATCTCTAATTGGCTTTTGAAGATGTACAAAGAAAATGGTGTTCTATAAACACTGAAAATGAATGAACACTTTAAGTGTTCGTGTGTATACAAATGATATTGAAAAGAACTTTGAATTCACATTTTTCAAATGCTAAGTTTACGGATTGCGAAATTTCTCTCTTGTGTATAAAATTCTGAATCTCTCGATCCTATTTATAGATCTTACTCAGATGACGGTTATAACTTCCTTGTTCTTGTTTGTTGATGGTTGTAATCGATTAACTAATTCTTGAAATCGCTTCTTGTTTGGTTGTAATCGATTCTTGAATTTGACTAACTCTTCTAGCTTGTCTCGATTCTTCACCCTGTCGACTCTTCACCTTGTCTCGATTTTCTACTCTGTCTGATTCTTCACCTTGTCTTGAATCTTTATCTCGATCTTCTACCTCGCCTCGTTCTATCATCGTCTGCTTTTCTGTTCTTGTCTCTATCTCGACTTCTTTTGAATCATCCCTATCTTATTTTTCTATACTTAGTCTATATAGAGTTTTTATTACATCACCGACTATACAATGTCTTCACTGGTCATCTTAATTTACACTTTAACTCATCAAAACTAAGTACATTTTATCCCAACACCTGGTGTACAAAGTAAGCGCCCGATTCACTTGTACTCCATCCACAATAGCCCTTAAGCGGACAATATGGGCTTAGTCAACCTATCATGACTCGTTGTTCTCCAAGGATGCACTTTATGAGCGGTTTGAAGGAATCCAAGGATGCACTTTGTAAGCAGTTTTACGCGAGTAGTTTGAAGGAATCTAGGTACTCATCGATTTTATACGTGAATGGGTTCACTCCTCCATACTAACCTCGAAAATTCTCGCAAATATCATCCAGAGTGATTTCAAATGAGGTTCTATTCACCGTATTTTTAATCCGATTCTTCTTAAACGAAGCGCGCGTGTAGAACTCTACCCCACAATCATCCAAGGTTTTGTTCTTTTCTCGATCTCTTTGAGCAGAAAGTTATCGACCCTCTGTTTTCTAGTAAATCGAGAATCTCCCTCGATTCTAGATCTGTTGTTGAAGGTTTGTAACATCGAAGGAGCAGTAGCCTTGGGTGATTCTGTCATTTTGTATAAGAAGCTTTGAAGGAGAAGTGGTTAATAGCGATTTTTGCAAAGTAAAATATAGAAGTTATTTTTCGTAATGAAGCAGTAAACAATGGGGAAGGAGTTTTTATATGAGAGATAAAAAGTAATAATAGGATAGATAAAAATAACGGAAAGGTAAATATCGAAATGGAGGCCTATTAAGTAGATCGATAATCATGGCTACTTTTTTACAATCGAGCCATTAATCTAATGTCACGCTGCGTGAATTATCGCCGTTTCAAAAATTAAACGCTTCTAATTCTAGCACGTGGGTGACACAAAGATGTTTTCAAAAGCTGTTTTGAAGAGGATTTTTGGGTCCGCTACAAGAACTTGTTTTGAAAGAAACTTATTGATAAATACACCCAAAAATGGTGTATTTAACTTTTAAGGACCTTATAAAAATATTTAAATTTTTTTAATACTAACTGCCTAACAACCTTTCTTGAAAACCACTTCGACTTGGTGATCTTCTTGAGGTAGTCGTCTGATCGACTTAGTGAGATCCGTCTTTCTTATTCTAACTCAATTTGATCTCCACCTTGTCTTAAGCTCTTCATTATCCTCTCTTAATCGGATGACTTCTACAAGAAAATCTTGAGATGACCTTAGAGTATCGAACCTAAGCCGTGTTAGGATGTATACTATAAGCCTAGCTTTTGTATGAACATCTTTTTGATATGAGATTCATTATGATCGAAATACTTGTTTTTATAATTGTTACATATATCATTGTTTTTGTCCAGATTAGTCTATATCGTAGATAATATGGTGTGTGGTGTCACACGTAAGATCATGCTATCAGTTCCTTATAGATTATAAATAATACTCCCTCATCCACCAAAAGTATGCTCGATCGCTTTTTTCAACAATTTATTTTGCTTCACCGTTCAATCATCACTTAAATTTTTCACAAGCTATTGATTTTATACTCATAAACAACCACTTAACTAATAAATGAACCACATAATACTAAAAATACTCATACTTTATATACTTTATCTACGTTTTCTTAAAACCCGACAAAACCAAACGAGCATACTTTTAGTGGACGGAGGGAGTAGCTCACAACCAAAATAGATTTGGACAAACCATTGGAACGGTTGTGGTGTAATTTGGTATTAGTCCATCTTGACTATAAAGTTACACTAGTACATTTTGTATGTATTGAGCGGGACCATATGAGGTCGTTCAATTTGTACTCGACTATATAAAAGAGCAAGACCTCTGTTATTATGGTTGTACGTCTTCTTAATCCCTATATAATAACGGGCATGTGTACGCCGGGCATCCATCCAATGCATTCTTTTCTTGTTTCTTTAATTATCCAATGGGTGAGATTTATTAAATCAATAGGCTCGGTGAATTGGGAGATAGCACTTATTTATATGGTGTGTTGTTGATTATAGAAGAAATTCATGTCCTAATTATTTAGGATGATGATGTCCCCTTGAGGAGCTCATAAAGATTATCATGTAAACCTGCGCAGGTGGTTTTAATCCGACATGATAATAAAGATGAGTGGTACTACTCTTGAAATTAGATGTAAATTAATTAAGTTGTCAAGAACTTATTTAATTTATGGACATTCGATATCTTAAACACAGGAAATAAACGTGCACGTAATAAAGCAGCCCATATTGTAATATGGAATTAGGACGATAGTTCAATTATAACTCTTTAGTGGATCGAGTTATAATTGATGGGCTTAAGTGGAGTGTTCGGAGTGAACACGGGACGCCTAGGCCCATCGGGAGGCCCAACCCTAATTCCTCCTTAGGGTCCCCTGTTGTAGCCTATAAATAAACCCTACTTGAGCCTCGCGAGACGTGTGTGAAAAAACGTAAGAAAAGAGGAGGCGGATTTTGACTCCCTTGGAAGATCGTCGCCTACACGACGTCCAAGGGAAAGGGATAGGAATACGGCGAGGAAGATCGTGAGGTTCGTGGTTCATCCTTGATCGCGGTTCGACCTTAGAACTGGTTCATCTTCACTCTATTAAGGTGAACATGTATGATTCATTTTCCGCCGCGTGTTTCATACATGTGATCCCGAATCGATAATCATATAAAGTCGGTGATCCGGTGGTTCCAACAAGCTGACTATCTAAACTAACCTAGTCTGAAATTTTAACTTACGGACTACATTGCATCATTGTTCTAAACATCATTGGTGGTTATCTTACTTTTACACAAGCTATCTTATACATTTTTAACACATCAAAACAACTTCCACGATCTAACAATAATCATTTAATTATTTATAATTTATGCATAAATATTTTAGTAATTTTACATTTGACATAATTTTAAATTATGTTTTTATTATCAAGTTTTATATTTCTTGAAAATTAGTATATTTTATTTCTTTTATATTTCTTTCTTGTATTCATTTGACAATTACTAATTGATTTATCACTTGATTTATATATTCGTTAATAATATAGATTAAAATTAATTATAGAAAATTAAATTATTGAGTAATTATAGTAAATATAATTTAGTATGAAAGATTAAATTTGTGTAATATTTTAAAAATAAATTGTATATTTGAATAAAATTTCGAGTATGATTTAAAATTTCAAGTTTCAAACCTAGATTTCGTATAATGAGCTTATTGATTAAATAACATAAAAAATTTTGAACATCCCTATATTACTAATAGGGAGTTTGTTTTTGCTTAAATGTCGTCGTGAGGTTAATTTGAATGAGGTGTCACATTCTTATTAAATGCATATATATGTTAATAATCTATGTGTCATTTTTCTATTGATTTATAATTAATATATGGCATCTATGTGGCATTTTAATATAGGAATTAACTAAAAATATATTTCTAAGGAGGTTTGAACCTTAGACCTCTTGCACAATATGTATATTTTTAATAAATAAGTTAATATATAAATCTTTAAATATTTTAAATATCTATTTCTAAATAGTGTTATCATATGACAATTTTTAAACATAAAATTATATTTAACTTAAGCCTATAAATGTATGTAAGAAAAATTGTGGTTGTATCAACTTTTATAAAAAAAAAAACTCAATATAATCATATATGATATTTATTGTAAATATACGATATATATATATATTATTCAGAGTAATATTTATGCATTAATTATATAAAAAAATTCTATTAATCGTCTTTTTTTTTATTAATTGTAAAACAAATTTGAAACAAATCTTGTAGTAAATTCTTTCACATAATTATAATAATTCTAATCCCTAGCATGAATTGTCATACAATTAATAATACCATTATTTAAATTTAATATTATAATTATATTTTTTTATACATATATATTATTTTAATATATATATTATTATTATTTGAAAGTATTATATACATATATATTATTATTTGAAAATATTATATATAATATATTATATTGTAAAATTTATTTAACAAAAATACCGCATAATACGCGGGAGCTCATCTAGTTCTATATTAAAGAGATCCATTGTTATATAATTGTCAATATTTACAATTACAAAATTACAACCATTCAAACAAATCCAATCAATACATTTATTAGTCCTATAACAGATTGAAACAAAGTCTTAAACGAAAATAAATATAATAAATAAATAAAAATTAAATATCCTCCATAATTTTCTAAATATTCGATCGTCCCTCATATTTATTGTAATCAATCTTCTTCAATATGAAATTATTAGATTACATGAGCAACACCGATGAATAATAATAGAGGTACACATCAACCGATGATGAATGAATGAATCTACTAAAATATCTCGCAAATAATACATCATATAATCTGCATCGAAAAAATAAAAGCAAAAACACAATCACAATTTATTTAAGGATAATCAAACAACGAAAAATATTACTACAATGAACATCAAAAGATGGTAGAATGTACAAAAAAACATAAACAATATTAACGGCTCATAATCAAATGGCGAAATAAAAATAAAACGTGAATATGATGAAGATCATCGGATGATCGAATCATTCTGTCATCTGCAATAAAAAAATACGAAGATTAGGGTTTATAATGATACGACAATAAAATTTAGAACTGCACCACGACAAAAAAATTAGTGACTCATAATTAAACAACATTGTCAGACGGTAGATTTATTATGTAATTTGCAATCTATATGTGCATAAAAATAAAATAACACAAAAAAATTTATTATTTTTAATGAATGACAACATAAAATGAAAGAAGAATAGATGAATAAATTTAGAGTCCTGTAATGAAAACAAATGTATGATTATGAATTTATAGAAAATATGAAATGAGATGAATGATTGAGACTAAAAGTTATAAATCAATAGTTAATATATCAATATTTAAAATTTAAATGAATGAGATCGGAGGAATTTCGAATTAGAAAAATGTGGCTTTGCCACATAAGCTTTGTTAAATTTACCTTTGTGAGGTTATAGATAAGATGTGATGAGATATGAGATTAAATTTGACAAGAGTATCAAAAATTTGATGAAATAGAAAAATAATATTTAAAGTTCAAATATTTAGTAAAACGTGTATATTTAATTTATTTAATAATATAAATTATTAATTTAATTTATTTGGTGATATATATAAATTATATAGATAGTTTGCGTAAAAGCCCGTAATTTACTTTTGATGATATGTACAAGAGTTAGTAACATAAAGGTGCAATCCACTCCCTATTTACAAATAGGTGCATGAATAGAAATATCTTATCATTAGGTTAAAAAAGTGTCAAAAAGACCTCATACTCTTACTCTCAAAATTGAAATAAAATAGTTATTTTCTCTCTCTATCATCTGTCCCATCATTTTTGTTTCTTTCTAATACAAAATTTCGTTTCAAATTTCAAATTGAAATTTGAAATTTCTCCGTTCAAGGCGATTCCCAGTGTACGGTAAAATTTCATCCGTAATTTCAATTTGTTTTCATTATTTGAAAACTGTTCTCCCTCCTCCGGCGTTTACCGATTGACGCCACTTGATTTCAAATCTGGTTCTCCCTAATTGCTCTCTTTTCTCCATAGCCACCAACGGTGATTTCTTTGAGTCAAAATAATTTACGCTTGCGAAGCCTATTTTACGTTTTGGGGCGATTTCGGGTTCGCATTTTCCGACGACAACCGCTGTTTTCCGCGCCGTCAATTGCTCCCCCTCATATTCGTATTGAAGCCATCATAGTCCTCAAGCAATCGTGCGACGGTGGTTGCTAATTAGGACGCAGTGGCGGTGTAAAAGGTTGTGGCGGTGCGTGGTGGTGAGGGAAGTTTTCTGCTTGGTGGGTGGTGGCAATGCTTTCAAGACGGATCGACCGACCGGTTCAACCGGGAACCGCTGGGAAATCGATCCAAACCCCTTAAAAACCACTTTAATGGTTGAACTGTCAAAATCGGCCGAACCGCAAAAAGGGGAAAAATCGAAATCTTTTTTAAATTTATTATTTATTTTGATCTCTAAATTAAATATTAACTTGAATGAACATCCCTTATTTTATAACTTAATAATTATGTTCATTTTTCATTCCCATTCGATGTGGGATAAAGTTTAAGTTAGTGAGAGTGAGAAACTACTCTTCATTTTATATTATTTTTCCTTCTCACTCTATGTGGGATAAAGTTTGTAGTAAGTAAGAGTGAAGAACTACTCCTCATTTTATACCTCAATAACTTTGTTCATTTTTCTTTCCTACTCAATGTGGGATAAAGCTATACTCATTAACAAATTCATGTCAAAATTTTATTTTGCATATTAAATTGCATTATTTTACAAATTCTCACAAAAATAAATAATAATAATATAATAATAGAAAAATCTTACCAAACTCATTTCTAATATCTAATTTATGCCTAATAAATTGTACAAAAAAATATGAAATGTGTCTTTTTATTTAGTTGACTTTTTATTATTTTGGGTCGCCTATAATTCTATTGTATTTATTTCAATATGATTATTATAAGTTATAATTTTAATTTTTTATAAGTACATATTTTTAATGTAATATAGGAAAATAAAATATTAAAAAAATAGGTAGGGATTAATTTTAGCGGTTGGACCGCCGGTCTAATCGGGTCCGACCGGTTGAACCGTGAACCGGTGTCCAATCCGGTTTAGTCACCGGTTCGGTTATGAAAATACCGGGTGGTGGTGAGGGAGGTTCCGTTGCGATTTCAAGCGAGTAGTCAACCAAACAAACTATAGATTCGATATTCAAATTTATTTGATTTGGGGGATTGTTTTTCGATGAGGAGTGAAGGTAACAATAAGGACCCGTTCAAGAGTGTATAAAAGATCCGTAAATAAAAGGTTTCCAATGTTTGGTAGGTTTGATAAATTTTATGTCTGCCTAAACCTTTTTCTCAAGCTCTATTACCATACAATTCCTACAATTTGAACTTAACTCCTTAGAAACCATATCCGAGCATTCCCTCGGATTTCATTTCACGATTCTAACAGTGATTAAGAAAAGAATGAAAATTACTCCTTTAACCCTTCAAAACTTCTTCTCCTTTTACAAATTCATTCTTCACCACCACCGTCTCTTCTTCCCCTTCATAATTTCACAAGAAATCAAAAACAAAAGTTCAAAACCAAAATTTCGATTTCTCACATTTACATAATTCAAAACCAAAACAGAACAAAATCATTTAGAAACCAAAATCAAAAGTACATACATGCACCCACTGAAAAATTGAGAAAAGGGACGGCGAGGTTGTAGGCGGCGCCGTCGTGGATTAGTAAACCGGCTGGCAATAATAGAGGCACCGTCCCGAGGCGTTGTGAATTAATTAAAGAAACGATTGGAGACGGCTAACAACAAAGGAGAGCGACACAGGGATGGCAAACAAAGAAAATCGGTGGAATAATTCTTTGTAGAACACTGCGACGGTGATATTATTTGGAGAGAATGAAGAGTTTTTTTTTTTTTGATAGAAAGAGGACGAAGGATTTTGAGATGCTAAGAAGATGGAAAAATATCCAAAATCCCATATGCGAATGTATTTCCAATGCCATTTTAAAATTGAGTTTTTAACAAATTAATTTTGTTTTGGAGCGTGTTTTTAAAATATTTAATTAGGTAAAATATAATTTTTTGTGTTAATTAATTTTTTTAAATATAATTTAAATATAGTTTAAAAAAATGAAGTTTTGTGGATTTGGAGAAAATTAAAATAGTATTGAAGGATAAAATAGTAATTTTAATATTTTCTTGTGAATTATATTTCATACCAAACAAATTTATTAAAATTTATATCATTTTAATTCTTTTCTACCAAACAACTATATTAAATACATTTTCTTGCCTTATCTTGAAGGTCCCACCATATTTTTTTCTCACCTTTTTCATCTCACTTTTCTTAATACTAGATTTTTAGCACGTGCTTTGCACGCCATATCCAAACAATTGTTAAAAAATAGTAATTTTTTTCTTTTTACATGTACAAATAATTTATGATGCCCAAATTTTTATTAATGATAACGGATATAAAAATATAATATTGCATTAATAAACAACAAACAAATATTATTGAAAAAATCGTGAAAATACATAAATAGTGCATGAAAAGATGATAAATAAAAAATTTGTGTGAATAATTGTGCTAAATGATTGAAACATATACATAATATTACTATGATGACATCAAATAGATACATATTGCTACAAAGTAGTGCGTTTTCAAACCTTATACGTAAAAATACAACATATTTATACATCGTTTAATTTACCAAAAAATTGTTCAAGAATTGACAAGAAGCCCGTACTTCCTTTGTTGAAATAAGGATAAAGGGTTTGGTTCGACATTTACTAAGAATCGACTTGATGAAATCAATTTTTTCATATATCGTAAAAATGAATGATCCCGCAGCTCGAATTGTTCTCGGATAATGGATGAAAGTAATATAAATTATATCAAATGCTCCAAATATTCAAAATCGATACCGAAAATACCACATGTTTATACATAATTTAATTTATCGAAAAATTGTTTAAGATATGAAAAAAAAATACTCCCTCCGTCCCGTGATAATCTTCACATTTTTCTTATTCTGGATATTCCAACATATTCTTCACATCCAAATAAAGAAAGTCAACACAATATTAACACCCTCATAACATCCCTTTAATTTAAAACTTGTCACTCTTGTTTTTCTTTACTTTATTCACTCTCCTACATTTTATCTCATTTAATCACTCAATATATTCTTACACTTTATTCTCTCTCCTATACTATTTCAACCAAAAAAATAACATTTCTTAATATGTGTGTCCGTGCTACTATGAAGATTGCCACGGGACGGAGAGAAAATATTATTTAATTTATAAAAATTGTTCGAGTATAAGAAAAATATAAATTTGATTAAATGCTCCAAATATTTAATCTTTATACTTGGAAGACTAATAAAATTAAGCCATTATTTTCTTAGTTATAAAAATAACCCACAAGATAAAGAACTACAACTAAACGTATTTAAGGGAAGCCAATGAATGAATAATTAACTCCATTATAAGAAGCTAAATACTAAGGTATGCATTTATACGGAAATGAGCATGAACTCTTAGACTTTGTTTTTTTTTTTTTGAAAGAAGACTTTGTTTATTAGTAACACCGATCCAACCCAACTTTCAAATATAATATTCATTTCTCTCTCATTCACATATACAATTTATAATTCAATCCAAATTTAACTTTTTTATGTTTTATGAGTGACACCAACCCAACCTAAAGTAATTATTTTTTCTTTAATATTTTTAAATATATATTATATATTGTTGTACGACGATTTATTCGCCCCAGGCCCAATGGCGATCGGCCGCTCGGCTTAAGCTTGGCGCGGCCCAAGATTTTGGCCCCTCCAGTCGACTACGTGGCGTGGCGAACCGACTCCGGCTATGTCCAGAGAGCTCGGCCCGTCCGGGCGGGCTCGGAACCCCAGAGATCGGCTCGCCGGCAAGGCAAGCAAGCTCGGCCTAGCAGAGCGGACCCTCCGGCCACGCCCGCCGAGGATCCCGCCCGCCTGGCCGAGGCGGGCTCACCCGTCTCGCGAGCTAGAGAACCCTTCGAGCGACGATGTCGCGGTTACAACGCCGAATGGCGGCACGGCGAGGACCCCGCCAACCAAGCTCGGCAAGGACAAAGACTTGTCAACCACGCCACGCCGTAAATCAGATCAAGCAGGGATATCCGCCTCCATTTAATGTCAACTTATCCCGAGAAAGGCAAGAATATCCCCCGGCCATCAAGATCCCCTGCCCGAGGACACCCGGGCAGACGTGAATGGCCAGCCGCCTCGCCGCAGAGCGGTACATCTCAATTAATAGGAGATGGTACAACATTTAAGTTGATTTGTACTCTATTGTACCTTTGGTCTCGCTAAAAAGGCAACCAAAACCATGTATAAATAAGACCTATAAGGCATAATAAACGGAGCCGATGCATCCATCTTTAGCCCGGGACTAACACTCCCAAAGAAACCTTGTGTTCTTACTTGCTTTTACGCATTTAATATCTCATTTATTGCTCATCATATCTATTGATTGTTCTTGGGTGTTTATCATCATAAATACTCCAATCAATATTATTTTTAGCCGATCCAAAGCCACATTAAACACGTATTAAATATTTCGGTTAACAACATATATAATTAATTTTTGTTATATTTTAATATGTAAAAAGTATATAGAAATTATTTGACATTCTAAATTTATAATTATAATAGGAAATAAAATTACTATACACTTAAAATAAATTCTAACTCAATAACAAAATTAATATTACAAGTTTTGAAATGTGAAATTGAATAGAAATAAATCAAATTATAAATAGATGTATGAAATCTTAAATTACAAATACAAAAATAATAGAAGAGAATAGTTTTAGGAGTTTGAAAAATAATTTGAATGATTTAGATCAATAATAAAAAATGATGGATCAAAATTTTGTATTATTTAAAGGTGTTAGAAATATTTAAAATAATTAATGAAATAGTTTAAATAAAGAATAATATTAAAATAATATAAATAAAAGTGTGACATCCGGACGGCTAACCATCATCGTATATACCCTTCAAACACCTAAGAATTACAAACAATACCATTACGTTAAAATAATCTTTGTTTATTGTTGAAAACGGAAACTAATAAAAAAGAAAATAGAAAGAGTAGTGTTTGTAATCAACATATAATTTTGTGTTCCTAAGTTAATAATACAATTTAATTTAAAAATGATAAATGTAATATTGATAAATGAAGTAGTAAATATGGATAAAGCGGTAGATAAATAAAAAGATAAGTAAAAATTACGTTACAAATTAAACAAAAATAAAAAAATAAAAGAGGAATTTGTAAATAAAAGATGAGTGGGTAAAATGGCCCAAAAATGATTTACACTCTTAGTCACTTTTATATATATTATAGAATTATAGATTATAGATATCTTATCTCACCTATCAAATGAGGCCTAAATGTAGAAGATAAAGTCATTTGAAAAGGCTGTATTTATGTCACATCCCAAAAATTTTCGGCATTATATCGTAATAAAAATTAATAAATAAAATATTAAACCACAAAAAGTCGATCAAATCACTCAATTGAGTAAATGGAAGCAGGGCCAAATTAAGGGCATTGAAGATAATTCAAGTGCTATTTTGTAGTTGAGAGTAATGATGACTTTTGGTAGGAGTTTAAAACAATTTCAATGGCCACACTTGTATCTCGAGAGTAGATGTCTCTTTAAAGTATCAAATATCTAGCAAAAAGTGTACATTTAATTTATTTAATATTATATACATCACATTATTTAATTTATTTGGTGGTATATACACATTATATAAATAGTTTACCGAAGGCCTATATATATATATATATATATATATATATATATATATATAGATTATCTAGATAGTTTGCAAAAGTGTATATTTAATTCATGAGTTTATTACTATAAGATACAATTTTTCTACTTTTATTACTATAAGGTACAATTAAAAAGTCAAAATACTTTGTGAGATACAAGTCAATAATTTCTATACCAATTTTACCCCTCTCTCTCTCTCTCTCTCTCTCTCTCTCTCTCTCTCTCTCTCTCTCTCTCTCTCTCTCTCTCTCTCTCTCTCCACGTACCATATCACTTGTCTGCGAAACGAGATATCATTTTACACTCTTGACTCTCTCTCTCTCTCTCTCTCTCTCTCTCACAAATCCTCTTTTCTCTCTCTCGACCTTCTCTATCCACTTTCTTCCTCCCTCTCTCTCTACACTTTCAGACGGCCCACACCTCTCTTACAACCGGACTGCAACGGCGACGAATCCCTCTCCCTCACGAGCGACGGTGGAGCCTCTCTCAGCAGCCGCCACGCCTCTCCCACTACCGGCGGAGGCTCCTCGCGAGCGGCAGGCGGAGGAGCTCCTCTCGTCGATCTCGTGATGGAAGCGCCGGTGGCGCTATTCCTCGCGCGCGACAGCGGTGGCCCTCACGAGCGGCGACGCCTCTGCTCCTCGCGGCGGATGTTGTGGACAGATGCAGTGGCTTCGAGATCGAGGAAGGATGAATCGTCTCTGCTCCTCACTAGTTTTGATTTTTATGGGCTTTGATTTTTTACTTTTCCTGGGTGTTTTAATTTTTGATTTAGTTTTTCGTAAAAAATTTATGCACATGTGCAATGAAAACTACAAATGTGCAATTAAATTGCACATGTGCGTAATTACTTTTGTGAGAATAATTCTTGAAAGATTTTTGGTTGTTGTGTGGTAAATTTGGTGTTATTTAGAATTTTGAATCACAATGTAGCGAAAAAAACGGCAGAAATGAATTATTGAAGCCGCACATATTTCAAATTTTCGGAAAAAAAAATGTGTAGAAAAAAATTATAGAACTATTTTTTGATTGTTGTGTAATGATTTCTTTTGTGGAAATAATTTGGAACTATTTTATTTTTTCATTGTTGTATGATGATTTCTTTTGTGGAATAATTCAGGAACTATTTTATTTTTGGTTGTTGTGTGATGATTTTCGGTGTTATTTTGAATTTTGAATCAAAATTTAGTGAAAAAAATGACAATAAAATGATACAAAAGCGAAAATGGAATAATCAAAAAAATGGGGACAAAATAGTGAAAAGTAGACAATTTCTCGCACATTTTAGAAGGAAGGGTAAAACTGGAAAAAGTAGCATAAATGTTGTATCTCACGGTAATTAGTAAAAATGTTGTATCTTAGAGTAATGGACTCCTCAAAATTGTATTGGATAGTTACTACCCCTTAATTCATTTAATAATATATATAGATTATATAGATAAGTATTTAATACAAATATAATTATTTATTATACATAATATTTTTCTCTTTTATACCTGAAAATTTTGTGGGACTATATAATCTAGTTTATAGATATAGTGAAATGAATGGATCCATAAATATATTTTGCATCCAAATAAGAGATTTAAAATCCATGGTTTTGTTATTAAAATTTATCTTTATCCAAACTATGGATTTCAAAAGAATGAATTTCAAATTGAAGGATTTATGAATCCATATATTTCAAATGACTTGAAATTTGAAATCCACCAATCCAAATGGAGTTTAAGTGAATGAGATGATAAAGATTTTGAAATCAAAAGTGGTTGAATATGACATTCTAGAATTAATGTGGTTTTGCCACACCAACTTTTGAATATTTATCTTTATAAAGATATGAGATGCGATATATAGATAGTTTGCGAAAGTTTATATTTAATTTATTTGGTGATATATAAAGATTATATGGGATAGTTTGTAAAAAGGATATATTTAATTTATTTAATAATGTATACATCAAATTATTTAATTTATTTAGTGATATATACAGATTATACGAGATAGTTTGTGGAAAGGCCTATGTTTAATTTATTTTGTGATATATGCATATTATATAGATTATTTGCAAAAAGTTTAGATTATTTAATAACACATACAAATTATATTGATAGGTATTCGATCTTGATATAATTTATTATATACTCCTTCCGTCCCAATTTTATTTGTTCAAGGGGAATTGACACAAAGATTACAAAATGTATTGTTCATTAGTTTTAAAAGGTATAAAGTGAAGGGTAAATGAATATTTTCAACTTTATTGAAATGGTTAATTGAGTGACATTGATGTGTAAATAAGGGATGCTTGTGAGATTTTAATTTAAAAGGGTAGTGTTGTTTTTTTACTATTTAGGGTATGAGAAAACAAAAATAAGATGTCCCCTTTTGAATTTTGAGCAATAAAAAATCGGACGGAGGAGTATATAATTTCTCTATTATTTCCGTAAATTTTACGGTGCTAAATATTCTAATTTATAAATATAGGTGAAATGAATGGATTCATAATTCTACTTTGCATCCAAACAACAGATTTAAAATCCATTGATTTGTTTTAAAAATTTATATATATCTAAACTATGGATTTCAAATTGAAGATTTATGAATTTATTCATTTCAAATGACTTGAAATTTGAAATCTACATATCCAAATGAAGTCTAAGAATGAAAGGAGAAATATTTTAAAATGAGAAAAACTGGTGGAATATGTCATTCTAGAATTAATGTGGCTTTGCATATCAACTTTTGAATGTCTATCTTTATAAAGATATGAGATGAGATTAGATGAGATGATATGAGATTAATTATATAGATAGTTTGCAGAAGATTTATATTTAATTTATTTGGTGATATATATTGAGATTATATATAGATAGTTTGCAAAAATATATATATATATATATATATATATATATATTTAATTTATTTAATAATATATACATCACATTATTTAATTTATTTGGTGATATATACAAATTATATAGATAGTTTACAAAAAACATATATTTAATTTATATGATGATATATACATATTATATAGATAGTTTGTAAAAAATGTATATTTAATTTATTTAATAATATATATAGATTATATATATATTTAATTTATTTAATAATATATACATCACATTATTTATTTTATTTGGTGATATATACAAATTATATAGATAGTTTACAAAAAACATATATTTAATTTATTTGATGATATATACATATTATATAGATAGTTTGTAAAAATGTATATTTAATTTATTTAATAATATATATAGATTATATAGATATCTGTTTAGTATAAATATAATTATTTATTATATATATAATTTCTCTTTTATCTCCATAAATTTTTGCGGGCTAAATATCTAGGTGAAATGAATGGATTTATAAATCTACTTTTCATCCAAACAAGGAATTTAATATCCGTGGATTTATTTTAAAAATTCATATTTATCTAAACTATGTAATTCAAAAGAATGAATTTTAAAATTGAAGGATTTATGAATCAATTCATTTAAATAACTTGAAATTTGAAATTCATCAATCCAAAAAGCATATATTTAATTTATTTGATGATATATACATATTATATAGATAGTTTGCAAAAATGTATATTTAATTTATTTAATAATATATATAGATTATATAGATATCTGTTTAGTATAAATATAATTATTTATTATATATATAATTTCTCTTTTATCTCCATAAATTTTTGCGGGCTAAATATCTAGGTGAAATGAATGGATTTATAAATCTACTTTTCATCCAAACAAGGAATTTAATATCCGTGGATTTATTTTAAAAATTCATATTTATCTAAACTATGTAATTCAAAAGAATGGATTTTAAAATCGAAGGATTTATGAATCAATTCATTTAAATAACTTGAAATTTGAAATTCATTAATCCAAATGAAGTCTAAGTGAATAAATGAAATAAATTTTAAAATGAGAAAAGCTGGTGCAATATGACATCCTATAATTAATGTGGCTTTGCCACATCACTTTTAAATGTTTGTCTTTATAAAGATATGAGATGAGATACATAAATAGTTTGCTTAAAAGCCTATATTTAATATATTTAATTTATTTAATAATACATACAAATTATATAGATAGATATTTAACACAAATATAATTATTTATTATATATATAATTTCTCTTTTACCCCTACAAATTTTGTTGGGACTAAATATTCTAGTTCATAGATATACATAAAAATGAATGGATTCATAAATCTACGTTGCATCCAAACAAGAGATTTAAAATCCGTGAATTTGTTTTAAAAATTCATATTTATCCGAATTATGGATTTCAAAAGAATGAATTTCAAATTGAAGGATTTATGAAATCATTTATTTCAAATCACTTGAAATTTGAGATTTTAAAATGAGAAAAATTTTCGAATATCACATCCTAGAATTAGAGTGTGTGTATTTTTTTTTTTAATTAGAATTAAAGTGTGTTATGAAACACTAAAAATAACTTTTATAATCCTGTAAAAAAATAACTTTTATAATTATTATCTAACACCTTTTAAAAAAGGTAATTCTAGAAGCTATTTTTGTACAATTTGAAAATACTTTTTATGAGACTTTGCCCCATAGCTTTTGAATGTTTGTCTTTATAAAGATGTGAGATATGAGGTAAGATAAGATAAGATTAAATATGAGATGACATGAGATGGGATATGAGATTTGATAAAAAATTTGATGAAATTGATAAATAATATTTAAATTATCAAATCTTTTATAAAGAGTATCAAATATTTTAGCTTGATTTTGCCTTCCTCTACTCCTTCTTCACCGAGTTTTCTGTCCATTTTCTTTACGGCTGAGTTTTCTGTGTTTTGACCGTTACATATCAATCACTTTCAATTCTCACATCAGTGCACACAAATTAATGGCTGATCAAGTTATCAAAGAAGAGCATCTTGATGTTCTCACCAAAACTGGAGACAAAACTGGTATCTCTAAACCCAGGTGAAAAACCCTTTAATCTCAAACTTATACAATTAAAGAAAACAAAGGATGAACGAGACGCGTTGATTTTCTCATCTTTCTAGTCTATTAAACTTATACAATTAAAGAAAACCCTTTAATCTTAAACTTTTTTCTACCCTTGATTTTTATGGAGTATAAGGAACTACTGTTAACCATCTATGACAGGAGGGATGTCCATAAAGATGGTGATTATCATCGATCTGTTCATGTGTGGATATTTGCTGAAAAAACACAAGAACTCCTTCTTCAACTACGTGCTGAATGTAAAGATTCCTGGCCAGGGTATTGGGACATTTCTAGTGCTGGTCACATCTCAGCTGGAGATTCATCTCTAGTTTCAGCAAGGTGTTATTTATTTTATTTGTGTAGATTGTAATCGAATTAAATTTATGGCTGGCAGGGATGTTCCAAAGTAGAAGTGTGTTACTTTTGAATTTTTATCTTTTTACTATTATATTGTTTATGATCCTTTGGTGTTTAGCCTATGAAGTCTTTCTTGTCATGCATGAGCTTTAGGTGGTAATCCCATACGTTTATGTTAAATATTTCTTTTGATGCTAATTTGAAATTTATCAAGAATCATCATTTGATGTATGTCAAATGTATAAGCAATGCACTGTCATGGTTGATAACAATGAACAAAGCATCATAGAACACAAAGTGAATATGTTAAAAGTTACATTATCTCTTTTCTGAATACAGAATCCAAAACTTGTTAGTGTCTAAAAAAGAAAATGCTCCTAACTAATCTACTAATATATTTTGCTAAATTACAGAGTCTTGTACTGTACAGTTACTAGTATCGTGTTGCATTCCCTTGCATTGCATATGTGCTTTAGAGTAGCAAAAATCGAAATAGCGTTATGGCTTCTCCATATTTTTTTTTCTCTCTGTTATCAGTGGGTTCTCATTTACTTTTAGATGTCAAATGTCTTCTGCTTCATTCTAATTGATGTTCAGACAGAATAATCTCTGTTACTCGTCAAGAAAATGAGGTTTGCATGTGTCATGAATTGGGCGGGATCTATGTAATATACATGTTCAGCAAATTTCAAATCCACGCCTTTTAGTTCGTTCTATTACCCGCCTACTTATATCTATCCCCATTTTATGACATTGAAATCCAGCAACAGTAACATAGTCCTATCAATTCAATTTGGCTAAAAAAACAAAGAAGGGGGTGGTAAAGTCATAAAGTCAAATAAAATAGTTTTCTTCAAACAAAAATATGCCTATTATGACTAGGAATGCGGTACAAGGGACATAAGTATAAAATTATGCTCTAGTTACATGACCAAAATACGTAGCTAATTAAAATTTGACTGTTGATTGTTTAACTTTCCTATTAAAGACCCTCTTTTCCTGTCTCGCTATATACATAGGCAAGCTGATTAGATTGTTTGAGCATTCTTTTCTATATATGGCCAGGATAATTGTTTTTCGATAAATACCTTAAATTTTAGGATGATTAAAAATATAATGCATCCTTCCATGTAAAGCAGGCGCTCTTTCATGTCATGGAATATAGGTATCTTGTGATTTTGTCAGTACCTTTATTATAAAGGTTGCAGCTGGAGGTTCAAATTTCCATGCTTCGACCATATGTGCATAGCTATAAATGTTATATTGTAGTGCATGACTAGACTCAAAACCTTTTTTTTTTTTTTTTGTTAGCCTGAGCCTGAGCATGTGGCTCTTGTGTTCTTCTTAAATGCTTTTCTCTTAATCACAATACTCCGAATAAACTTTTGGTCTCCAGCAGTTATTTTGCTTATACCTGAAACAAAGTATGTTTTATGCTTTCAGGAGGGAGCTTCATGAAGAGCTTGGACTTTCACTTCCTAAGAATGCATTTGAACTTCTGTTTGTTTTCATCGAAGAGCGGTTGGTCAATGAAAATGCAATTTTAGTTTCCATTAAACTTTCCATCTTGTTTGCATGCACTGATCAGAACCATTAATAGTCTTGTCGAAGTTAGATCCCTACTTAATTTCTTTTAGATGATTGCTTCACTTTCCTTTCCCATAGCTACTAGAATTTGCAGTTGCTGATAATGATTTATTTAGTTGCCGGTTGTATTCATGGTTAGTACATAGAGTTGATGCATGTATGAACTCACTTTGACATTGCTTATAGAGGACATTTGGATTCTGGAACATAGCAGAAGAAGTATGGGGGAATCTCATGTTTTGAATGGAATTTGCAAATGATTGAAAAAAAAATCTTTAGTTATATAATATGAACAATAATGAGAAGTAGAAATGAAAATGTTAAAATGTTTGTATACATTTGATTAGATATAACAGGAAATGAATGCATCAGAGAAAATGTGGGAGAAGCCCAAAATATATGAGAGGACCGGAGTATCGCGCTTACGCTGGTGTGGACATGTGCATAGGGGACCTATAAATACTCAAGTATAGTTGTAGAAAGTACAGAATCATTAACTCAAATAAAAAGGGGAAGGAAAAAGCGTAGAAAGTCATTGGAAAGACACTATGAGGAGAGACATTATACTTGTATAAAAAGAAAGCGTGTTTTTAATCGAACATGATGAGATATTAACCATATAGCTGACCCGGCCTAGTGGTGAAGGCTTTGCTTGTTGTTGTTACATGACCATTTTCTTTGCTTTTTGTTGGGGAAAAGAGCATAAGAAACTGAAACTGTGACTTTTAGAAGCAGCTTCTATCAGATTTTATCTGAGAATTTTTAAATGCATAGGTCATATTAGGCAATAACATCTATGAAAGTAGCTATGGGTTATGGTTGAAATGGTGGTAGGAGAAGGTAGAGGCTGTAGAACTAGCGACATCTTAAGAAAAGAAAATGGTGAACTATATAGTGAAGGCACATAATCTTTTTATTTTGTGGTCTGTAGATGCATGTCCTTTCTAGTGCTTCGCTCTTAAATGGGATGACGGTCTTGCAATTTATTACTGCATCAGCTTGATTTTAGACCTTGTCTGACATGCTAAATTAGATAGCATGAGAAAAAAGGTGGGCAGCCCCAATAGATGAAAAAAAAAAATAAAGAAAAGCCTTAAGATGGTTTGGACATACATATAGGAAACCTTTAGATGCACTATTGTGGTGGGGTACAAAGTGAAGAATCTTTTATTGAACTCAAAAGGTAAAGGAGAATCCATATAGCCCACATAGTGGCAAACAAGCTCAATTTTTGTTTGTTATTTGAGCCATTTGGCTTCTTATTTGATAAGTTTCTAGATGTGATTACTTTGTATATAATATTACTTTTGTTTAACCTTTATCAATACCTAAATAATACCCTTGCTAGAAATAAAGTGGGTTATATCTCATCCCAGGTTGTGTCCGCTAATAAGTTCATGTCTCTTATTGCATAACCCTTTCTAGTTTACTTTGTAGTATTGCATTGAATTTAAAACTTCCTAGCTGAATAATTTGCACTAAGATTATATCTTTGTCCATAAACCATGTATAATGCTTCGTAGCCCCGACTGGTATATGATATTTTGTTTGCATTTTTTTGTAGTGTCTTAAATGATGGGAAATTCATTAACAACGAATATAGTGATGTCTATCTTGTGACGACAATCGACTCCAATTCCTTTGAAGGCCTTCACCTTGCAGGTGTGAATGCTTATATGTGTCATCAAAAGAATTTAGGCTTCTTCAATTACTTATAGACCAATATCTCTTATTTTAAGTTTCTTAATTTTAAAAATAAAATAAATGCTTGTTGCTCTCATGTTTCTTATTTTTAATTCTTGTTATCTGATTTCTTTATCATGAAAATTGGGGAGAGAGAGAGAGAGAGAGAGAGAGAGAGAGAGAGAGAAAGGTGGGGGAGGGGGAGGGGAGGGGGAGGGAGGGAGGGGGAGAGAGAGAGAGAGGGAGAGAGAGATAGAGAACCTTAATGATTATAGTTGGAGGAACCATCATTCATCTTAGTGAGTAATTGGAGATTTATTCTCATGTCAATTAAAATTTGGATGCAAAACATATTTTTTACAATCCACGAGCCATAATCTGCATACAGTTGCACATTACTGGGCCATGGGTAAAATAATCTCTTATAAACCTCCTCATACATATTTACCGTGTTTATCTTATATAGTTTGTCTCATGGGTAAAGAAGTTGGGTGTTTTATTTTGCTATTATCATTTTATTAGGAGTCCAGTTTAAGTAATAGTGATTCTATTGTTATCTTTTTTCACTTCTCTTTCATAGTTTGTCCTATATCCTTCTGAACATACTAAAATCTCAGACTGGATACCTGTTGTTTGAAGGAATCAGAAGTTTCAGCAGTTAAGTACATGCATTATGAGGAGTATAGAAGCTTGCTTGCGAAAGAAGATCCTAGTTATGTGCCTTATGATGTAAATAGTAAATATGGCCAGCTTTTTGAAATTTTGTCAAGCAGGTATGCCCTGGGGTTCTTTGAATGCTTTTCACATTTCTTTTTAACTTTTATCTCTGTTTTGTAGACTGCCTTTTCCTTTCCCTGATTGAATGCTTTTTTAATTTTTAAATTTCTTCGTTATTTGGTAATTTGGTTTATCCATAAGATATATATATGAGAAACCAAATCCTTATAATGGATAAAGTATGATTAAGAACAAATGAAAGTTAGTTTTTGACAGAGTTATCATTTATTAGTTCTTTTACCTTGTCCACCATGTTGGTCTCAGACAATTCATTGCTTGTTATTTTGGTCCGTATGGGAAGTAGCCAAATTCCTATGAGTACTTTGATCCTACTTTTTTTCCTATTCTACTTAATAAATAGTGATTTATGCTGATTCGCTGAGCTTCCATATGTGTAGGTACAGACAAAATGCTGAAACACGTGCCCTGATTCTACAAAAGCAGCTAAATCGTTATGCTCATGTTTCCCTTGATGCAGAGGTGTTAACTTCATATAGATTGTTCTCCCCTTGATATGTTGCATCTAGATAATTGATTCCTAAATAATATATGTATACATACAATATACAAATATGCTCACTGAAATGTTCTTCTCTTGTAGATTCAATTTAGTCTTTACCATAATATGAAACACGAAAAATAAAACCTTAAATTACAGGAAGAAATTATTCCATGTCATAGCAAATATTTTGAAAGCGCGTCTATCTTTTTGCAAAGATTACTGAATGAGATATTTTATTTCAGTAAAGAAATTATCGCCCTCATAGGTTAAGTAAGCCCTCAAATTAAATCTTGTCTCACATGTGCCTAACAGTTGACAGGACTCAGCGACGCAGACAAAGAAGCTCTGACGCTAATTGTTAAAGCTGCAAGAATAATGGACGACATTTTCTTCCTTCAGGTTGTATCCCGACCTCCCTGATGCAGGATATCCTTAAATGTGCATGATTCTGTGTAGTGATAATGGTTAATGCAAATGCTGAGTAAATTATCAATGGTTGTGTTTGTTGTATGTATATACTTCAATGGTTCTTCTTTGTTTTCCATTTTCGTTTTGGGCGGGGAAAGGGAGGTTGTATTCCAATCAAATTGTTTATATATACTTACATCAGAGAGCCTATAGAGTTACAGTGCTTTACTTTTATTTTGCAATATTTTTTGTCAAGCTCATGATAATCCTACTTTATCGTACATCTCTGAGTTTTGGTATTTTTACTACCTGCTGATAATAATGTTGATAGAGTGAAGGTGACTATAAGATAATCGAAATAGTCTGAACAGAGAAGTCCTCAAAACGAGGCACGGAATAATCCGCCACAACCTAAGTTGCGTCAAAACATATGATCCTAGCTAATCTCCAGGTTTCCGAAACTGAATATAAATACTAGGGTTTAGCTAAGGCCCATGCACAAAGCCTTATTAATTAAATAAATAAGATTAATTAAATAAAGAAATTACTAATTAAATAATTCCAGCAGGCCGAAGCCCGCTGCCCTCTTCCTTCGTGCATACGCAAATCGTGTGTCTGTATCAATAACTCCTCCGACGAAACAGCCTTGTCCACAAGGCTGAAATCTGGAAACTGGGCTCGCATAACCGCAACGTCCATCCATGTGCTCTCATCCTCCCCTAACCCTTGCCACTTGACTAAGACTTGTTCAACCTGGATTCCCGTCCAGCTCCACAATCCGCCTTGCAATGACCGATGCTGGCAGGAAAGGAGGATCAACGGCCAAGAGGTCCTCGGGCAAAATCGGCGACACAACCCTCGCGGACGGCGGGTTTCAAGAGTGACATATGAAACACCGGATGAATTTTCGAGTTCGCTGGTAGCTTCAAACGATAAGCCACTTTTCCAATCCTCGACTCCACCTCGAAGGGACCAAAGTAACGGGGAGCCAACTTGGCATTCCTTCTCGAAAATAGAGTGCGCTGTCTATAAGGTCTGAATTTCAGAAATACCTTGTCCCCCACTGAGAACTCAAGTTCCCGACGATGCTTGTTTGCCTCTCGTAACATCCTTTGCTGAACTCTCTCTAAGTTAACCCGTAGATCCTTCAAGATCTCATCTCGCTCCCTCAGGGACCCGCTAGGGCCTGCACTTGAACCTCCCCGGAAGGAAAGGTACAAGCAAGGGGGTGGCCTTCCGTAAACCACCTCAAATGGCGTGGCTCCTGCCCCAGATTGGAATGAAGTGTTGTAGCAGAATTCTGCCCAAGGCAGCCATGAGCCCCACCCTTTCGGCCTCTCGGAAGTGAAGCATCGGAGATACGTCTCTACACATCTATTAAGCACCTCGGTTTGCCCATCGGTTTCAGGGTGGAAAGCAGAGCTCATTTTCAATGTGGTACCTGCCTGCTTAAATAACTCTCGCCAGAAGGAACTCAGAAACACTGGATCCCTGTCGGACACAATCGACACCGCACCCCATGAAGACGAACAACCTCACGTGCAAACAAATCCGCCACAGTCTTTGCTGAAAATGGATGTTTTAATCCCAGGAAATGACCATACTTTGAGAAACGGTCAATCACCACTAATATGCAATCCACTCCTCCGAACGCGGCAACCCCGTTATGAAATCCATGCTAATGTCCTCCCAAACCCGGGACGGAATTGGAAGAGGGTTCAATAGGCTGGCTGGTGATTTTGTCTCATACTTGCTCCTTTGGCAGACCTCATAAGCTGCCACAAAATTAGTCACTGCATGCATCATACCCGGCCAATATAAGTTGGCTGCCAACCGCCTGTAAGTTCGGAAAGCCCCGAGTGACCGCCTGTAGGCGTAGCATGATATTCCAAAATTAATTTCGGAATCCAAGGTGAATCCTTAGGGAGCACCAACCGTCCCTTGTAGTATAAAATTCCCGTACCATTGTATAATGGGCTGGACCGGGCAGTCCCCTGACAGCTCTGTCATGATTTTAGCAAGTTCGGGATCGTCTTGCAGGGCTGTACGTAGCTGTGCCCAATCTACCCACGAAGGATTGAAACCACGGCCAACTCCAGCTCCTCGTCACGCCGAGAGAGCGCATCTGCTGCCCTATTGTTCGCCCCCTCCTTGTAAATAATTTCAAAATCAAAACCCAAAGCTTTGCCGCCCAATTTTGTTGTGCCGGGGTTGTGAGGGACTGAGTTAATAATTGTTTCAAACTTCGCTGATCCGTACGGACTACGAACCGTCGCCCCAATAAGTACGGTCTCCAGTGTTGTACCGACAATACGAGTGCCATCAATTCCTTTTCGTAAGCCGATTTTGACAAGAGACGACCCGTCAAGTGCTTACTGAAGTAAGCAATGGGCTGCTGCTCTTGCATGAGAACAGCCCCCAATCCCCTTCCTGATGCATCACATTCAATCACAAAGGGCTTCGAAAAATTTGGCATACGCAACACAGGGGCAGACGTGAGGGCTGCCTTCAAGGCCTGGAAGGCAGCATCCGCTTCCGGCGGCCAATGCCACGCCGCCAACCCCTCTTTCTTTAGCAAGTTGGTGAGGGGACCGCTATAGCCCTATAGTTACGAATAAATCGACGGTCATATCCGATTAATCCCAAAACGCCGCAAGGCACGTGGGGATGTCGGAGTAGGCCACTTCAAAACTGCTGCAATTTTTCTGGGATCCATCTGCACCCCTTGTGCCAACACCAAATGGCCCAAATACTCCACCTGAGAATTTTCGAATACACATTTCTTCGGATTAATAAACAATGAATGAGTGTGAAGTTTTTGGAAAACCTGCCGTAAGTGGGAGTTCCAAGAGGGACTATAAACCAAGATGTCGTCAAAAAATACTAACACAAACTTCCGTAAGAAGGGTCGAAAAATATCGCTCATCAAATTCTGAAAGGTAGCCGGAGCATTGGTTAACCCAAATGGCATGACCAAAAATTAATAGTGCCCCGAATGCGTTCAAACGTTGTTTTGGGAACATCCTCTTGATTTACTCGGATCTGGTGATAACGAGCTCGCAAAACAAGCTTACTAAACCACCGAGCCCCATAAAGCTCGGCCCAATAATTCCTGGATCACTGGAATCGGGTATGTATCAGGTACTGTTAATTTATTAAGAGCTCGGTAATCCACACAAAATCTCCAGGAGCCATCTTTCTTATGGACTAACAAGACTGGGCTGGAATACGGGCTGTTGCTTGGCTAAATAATTCCTGCAGCGAGCATCTCCGAGACTAGTTTCTCCATCTCATCCTTTTGTGTATGATTGTATCTGTATGGGCGGACAGATACCGGTGGAGCCCCTGGTTGGAGAGTGATGCGATGGTCGCAATCCCGACAAGGCGGCAGCCCTTACAGCTGGAAAAGCAGTGATGATAGCCTCGAGTTCCTGCTGCTGAGCTTCTGTAAGGTTCAAATTGTGATCCTGTGGAATAGGTGGGCTGTCCAGTGCCCATAAAAGCCACATTTGTGATCCTTCCTCCAAGAAATTGAGTTCCTCCTGCGTCACTGCCCGTCGTGTGAGGGAGGGGTCCCCACGCAACACACTTGGCGTCCTTTCGCCTCGAACTTCATAGTAAGGTTGGCCCAATTAGCGGTCACATCTCTCAATTGTGAGAGCCAAGAAACACCGAGAATAACATCCACATCACTCAACGGAAAGAATTGCCTTACATCAATATTTTTATCAAGAGTGAAAAGAATTGCCTTACAAACACCCTGTGTATTCAAATTGTGATCCTGCGGAAAGAATTGCCTTACATCAATATTTTTATCAAGAGTGAAAAGAATTGCCTTACAAACACCCTGTGTATTCAACCGAGTGCCATTGCCCAAAATCACCGCTAATTCTTCCGTCAGCGTGGGTGTTAGTCCCAAAGACTTAACCACTTGGTCGGAGTTAAAACAATGACTAGCACCACTGTCAATCATCGTTAAAAGACGCCTCATCTCCCACCTGCCCAAACAATTTAAGCGTTTTGCGTCCCATCAAACCTGTTGGAAGACAGCTTCGATAAGTGCAGCTGATGAAGTTCTGGTACTGTAGTATCTAGGTCACTCGAAGGGTCAAGTCATACCCTTGACCCGGAATTACATTGCCATCGTCAGGCTCGTCCCCCTCAGCTTCGATATAAATACCAAAAATTTGGCAGCACACTTATGCAAAGGGCTGTATGGTTGGCTACATCGGTAGCATTTCCCCTTAGTGTGAAACTCCCGCGCCTCCTCCGCCGTGAGATGGCGGGTGTTTCTGTTTGGGCGAAACCCCGACGACTCGGTGCTAGAAGATTGAAGCTGCGGCAGCTTCCCGACTCGTTGAGGAGGGTGACCTGGGGCAGTACTAGACGACGGGCTGCTGTGAAAAGTGGAAGGGGGCCTGGAGTAGCCACCTGAAGGGGACGAAAATCGAGTCGCCGAAGGATAGGGCCGCGCCGCACGAGCGATGTGACGAGCTGCTCGGATTGCTGAGAACACATCCGTCATCTCCAAGTCGGGAATGCGATCCCGAATTGAAGCTTGTAGGCCCCCTAGGAACATACCAAGGTACTGCTCCGGCGGAAGAGAGGGCAATTGTGCGACTCTCTTCAAATAAGGTCAAGTAATCTTCCAAGGAACCTGTTTGACGTGTGACGTGCATCGCCTCATAAGCGTTGATAGCCGAACTATCGCCAAAACGCTCTACCAACTCCCTGGAAAATTGGGCCCACGATATTGAGGCTGACCTACGGAGAACCCATTGGGCCCAGAACATTGAGCGGCCCAACATGGCAATCAGGGCCAGGTTGACTCTGTCCGCCAGCGGAGTGTGGTAAACCAAAAATATTGTTTAACTTGTGCAAGCCAGGCAATGGGGTCGTTGCCTTCAAACGTTGGCAAATCCAATTTCGGTTTATGGGCGGAACAAGTGATGATCGGGGCAGAGGGTGGAGACGACGCGCCCAACGAACAAATCCCATGAGAGCTGCTTGCGGCAGGATGCACCGAGGCGGTGGCCAGGCCTGGGGTCGGCGACCCCTGTTTGTCCGCTGTGGACAGCTTGTCCAGTTTGACCATGATGGCCGAGAACATCTCATCATGGCGCTCCAATGTTTTGCGAACACTGCTGAATTCAGATGAAAAGGTTTCTTCAACACTGGAAACACGCGAGTCAAGGGTCTGCTCCATGTTTTCGATCACCTTCTCCATCTGATCACACCTCTCCTTCGCAGACATGATGAAAGAGAGCGGTAGGTCGGACCAATTGATAGAGTGAAGTTGACTATAAGATAATCGAAATAGTATGAACAGAGAAATCCTCAAAATGAGGCCACAGAATAATCCGCCACAACCTAAGTTGCGTCAAAACATATGATCCCAGCTAATCTCCAGGTTTCCGAAACTGAATATAAATACTAGGGTTTAACTTAGGCCCATGCACAAAGCCTTATTAATTAAATAAATAAGATTAAATAAATAAAGAAATTACTAATTAAATAATTCCAGCAGGCCGAAGCCCGCTGCCCTCTTCCTTCATGCATACACAAATCGTGTGTCTCTATCAAATGTCTTCTCCTGTTTCAGTTCTTTTGAAATATGGTGTTTGAAACTTTATCTTTGTGTTCTCATTTACTCCATCCTAACAGGTTTGGTTCAGTAATCCTTCTTTAAGAGATTGGCTGAAGCTGCATGCTGATGAATCTCAGTTGAACAAATTGAAGTGGATGTATTACGTTGTCAACAAGTGTCCATGGTATATTTTCATTGCATAATACTGGCTCGCCTTTTCCCTTTGCCCTTTGCCCTTTGCTCTCTCTCTCTCTCTCTCTTTGGTATCTAACTATCGACTTAAATATGATGTCTTAGTAGACTTCTAAAGCATATTCTGCAATGCTTGTTCTCATAATTACTCCAGATATTGGTGTATTTAGTCCTCATTCTGAATTTTCTGGTCCATGCATCCAATCTGTCTAAAGAACAGAAATGAATTTCACAATTGCAATTAATTTGATATTAACAGTAACTTACCACTATTAAATGGTTGGAACTTCTCATCAAGTGCACTGATAGATTACGAAGCTTGTTCTGATTTGTGTGGATGGATATCTTTTGCTTTTCTTCTATGTTTTGTTTGTGCCTCTTTAGCTTCTCTATCTTTTCCACTTATCTTTTCCTTTGGTAGGTCGAGCTTGGATGAAAATGAGGCATTTTTAACCACTGCAGATTCAGCAGTGAAGCTGCTTCCTGAAGCTACAAAACCGGTAAACGGTTGGGAGGGAATTGAGTATAGGATGGCATTTCCTGTTACTAAACCACCTGGTGCAAACTTTTATCCTGCAGATATGGACAAAATGGTATTATTTCAGCTTTTATATGTGAAACCAAAAAAAAAAAAAAAAGACACTCATGCTTGCATTTTCCCAACGTACCTTTATGAATATCATTATGCAATTGTCATCATTGCATGTTAGACTGTTTCTTATTGTATTTCTATTATTCCTCCTTCCTCTCTGTCTTAGGAATTTGAATTATGGAAAAATAGTCTCCCAGAAGATAAACAGGAAGAAGCAACCAGTTTTTTCAATCTAATTAAAAGGAAAAGTGAAAGATTATTGGACGAGCCGCTTTCACTGCACATGCCCCCAAGCAGTAATAGTGATGCTCATGATCTATACATTGTCCCTTATTCTGAAGAATATAATGCTTTTCTTACAAAAGCTTCTGATCTATTGCACAATGCTGGGGATGTGGCCAGCTCTTCCAGGTATACTTGTTCCTTAGATTTAAGTCTGAGTAACAGCAGGCAAAAATGAACTTAGCCTTAAACAAGAGAAATGTTATTGTTGCAGTTTGAAGAAGCTACTGCATAGCAAGGCTGATGCCTTCCTATCAAATGAATACTATGACTCAGATATTGCCTGGATGGAATTGGTTAGTTCACACTCTTCTGATTCCTCACAATGCTGAATAAATTTACTAGTAGTAGTTTCCTTTTGACAGGTTAGACATGGTCTACAATGCTTTTGTCTTCCTATAAAATTGTTCGAATCAATACTAATTATTAAAATACCTTGTTTCTGATTGAACAAAAATGCTGCTATGTGAACCGTATCTGGTCAATACGCTGAATAATTGTCAGGTGACAGACTGGCAAAATAATTGCCTTCCGTTATGAAAATCTCATGTTACCTTAATTACGTTGCTTGGCTTCATGGGGTTTGGGGCTAGATGGTAATTATTGACTAGAAGTGAACCTGGAATCTAGAGTTTCACATTCTGTTAAAACAAAGGGGTCGAAAGATCAAGAAAACGCAGAAGGTAAACTCAACGGTAAAATTCACCGTCCCAAGCCAACGGCTGAAAGTATGTTATGTTTCCAGAATGATTCCCAACAAGGGAGAAGAGACAATTCATAGCTAGACTCACGTGACATTCCACGTGAGTCTCCTAATTAACAAGTCAGCAAAATGTACAAGACAACAGTCTAGCTAATACCCCCTCCAAGTACTTATGATACTTTCTTAAGAAACAGAGTATCTTCTAATTATTTAATCACACCCCTTCCCGTCTCTTCCTTCTTCTATAGACTATATCTGTATCAACTCCATCCTCTCGAAAACAGCCTTGTCCTCAAGGCGGAATTCTGGAAATTGAACACGAAAATTCTCTTCGTCTACCCATGTTGCGTCGTCCATTGATTGTCCTTCCCATTGAATTAGTAGCTGCTGTACCCGATCATCCCCCGCCACACAGCTCGTCTTTTCACCACTTGTCTGGGTATAAACTCCGGCTCGTCTTCGACGAGACCTGGTGGCAGGTTCCCTTCCACCGGGTGGTCTCTGATTACTGCTTTAAGTTGTGAAACGTGGAACATCGGGTGTATCTTAGTCCCTTCTGGTAGAGTGAGGCGATAAGCTACCTTTTCAATGCGTTTGAGAACCTGAAATGGACCAAAGAAAGCGAGGAGCTAATTTTGCATTTAATTTCTTAAAAAATGTAAGCTGTCTATACAGTCTGAATTTTAGAAAAACTTTATCCCCTTCTTGGAATTCAACTTCCCTTCGATGTTTGTTAGTTTGATAGGTCACACGTTGTTGAGCTTTTTCCAAGTGATAGCGTAGATTCCGAAGTATCTCATTCCTTGCTAGCAGCTCATCTGCTACTGACTTGACGCACACTTCCCGAGCAGGAATTGAGCGAATGTGGGCGGCTGCCTTCCATAGACAGCTTCAAAGGGTGTGTACCCTGTTGCCGAATGGAACCCCGTGTTAAAGCTATACTCAGCCCAAGCCAACCAATGTGCCCAACGCCGTGGATGCTCTGAAAGCGAAACAACGCAGATATGCTTCCAAACAACGATTCATGACTTCGTTTGGCCATCGCTCTCCGGATGATACGACGAACTCATCCGTAATTGAGTTCCCATTGCGCGGAAGAGTTCCTTCCAGAAAGAACCACAAAATAAAGGGTCTCGGTTTGTAACAATTGATCTTGGAATCCCATGTAATCGACCACCTCTCGGGTGATAGCTTCGGCTGCGCCTTTTGCGGAAAACGGGTGCGACAAATCTATAAAATGGCTTGCCTTAGAGAGTCGATCTACCACAACTAGAATGACGTCAAGACGTTGTGATCGCGGAAGACCGGTTATGAAATCCATGCTGATATCCTCCCAAATTTGTTTTGGAATTGGGAGTGGCTGTAAGAGACCTGCTGGCGTACGCGTGTCCGCTTTGTTCCTTTGGCACACCAAGCAGTTTCCTACATATTTTGTGACGGTCCCTATCATTCCAGGCCCAATCTGCGATAAGTGCAAAAACCCCTGCATGACCAGCCAGCGAGTCTGATGAAATTCAGCTAACAATTGTTCCATCCATTTAGAGTTAATCGGGATGGCCAACCTATCCTTGTAATACAAGACTCCATTGATGAGTGTGAATGGCTGCTTTACCACATCTCCTTTTGTTAAAGCTGTTACTATGGGAGCATAAAAATTGTCCAACGCTACATCTTTCCGTAACTGGTCCCATTCTATCCAACGTGGCACCGAAAAGCTTGACATCCACTTCCACATCTCCATCCCTCCTAGAGAGGGAATCAGCGGCTGTGTTGGCTGACCCCGTCTTGTACTCGATATCAAAATCAAAGCCCCAAAGTTTGGCAACCCAATACAGCTTGTGAGGGAGATGAAATATTTTGATGCAGTAGATGCTTTAGGCTGCGGTGATCCGTTCGAACCACAAACTTGCGGCCTAGCAAATATAGTCGCCAATGTAGAATTGCATGAACTAACGCCATTAGCTCCTTCGTGTAGGTAGATTTTGATGCATTTCTTTCAGATAATGCTTTGCTGAAAAATGCTATTGGCCTTCCATGTTGCATCAGCACCGCCCCAATCCTCGACCCGATGGGTTGCACCGATAAAGAAAGTTGCTGTAAAGTCAGGCATGACGAGCACCGGGCTGTTGTAATGGCAGTTTGTAAGGTGAGGAAGCAGCTTGTGCATCTGCGGTCCATACAAACTGATGTTCGGCCTCCTTTCGAAGAAGCTGAGTCAATGGTGCCGCTATTTTGCCATACCCTTGAATAAACCGTCTGTAATATCCTGTTAAGCCCAAAATCCACGAACTCCTTTAACGGATTTTGGGACTGGCAATCGCAACACCGCTGGTATTTTAGATGGGTCCATTCTTATTCCATCCTTTACAACGATATGCCCTAAGTACTCGATAGATTGCTGAATCCATGCACACTTTTTGGATTGATTACAAACATCTCCTTCGCCAACAGCCCAAGTACCTCGCGTAGGTGACCGAAGTGTGCTTCCCTTTCCTGCTATAAATCAAAATGTCGTCAAAAATACTAAAACAAATTTTCGTAAATAAGGACGAAAAAGATTATTCATGATAGCCTGAAAAGTGGAAGGTGCATTGCGAAGGCCGAAGGGCATCACGATGAATTCGTAATGGCCGGAATGCATCCAAATCTCGCCTTAACAACGTCCTCGGGTGCCATTCTAATTTGATGATGCCCCGACCGAAGATCAAGGCGAGTCTTGCTGCTCCATATAGTTCGTCAACAATTCCTGGATAATCGGGATTGGATAGTTGTCGGGGACGGTTTGCTTGTTGAGCTTCCGGTAATCAACGCAAAACGCCGACTCTTGTCTTTTTTGTGCACGAGTAGGACCTGGCTGGAGTAGGGACTGGTGCGTGGTTGGATGGGTCCAGTCTTCAATAGTTCTTCCACAATCCTCTCAATTTCATTTTTCTCGAACACGCTGTGACGATAGGGATGTACTTGACATGGGTGCCGCACCCGGTTGGAGGGGAATTCGATTATCATCCTCTCTTATGGGCGGCAGCCCTACCACCGGTTTCGTGACGTCCCTGGAAATTGTTGCAATAATTCCTGGACCTCCATAGGTCATTTTTTTCGCCCTTGCGCTGCCACTACAACACAATCCATAGCCCATATTAACCAGCCTTCGTCCCTTCGTCCATATCAAGAAAATCAACGGTGGACATTTAGCGGCAAGCAAGACGAGGATCACCACAAAGTGTAATCAGTTTATCCTGATAAACGAATGACATTGTCATGCTTCCCCAATTGGCACATAATCGGTTTATCGCGAGCCATGTCACCCCTACGATGAGATCAACCCCGCTCATAGGAAAACGACGCTGCGATTTCAAAATCCGTAACACCCAGCGTTAATTTTAGCGATGAACAAAACCCAACGGTATGGGTATCCTTCCCATCTCCTGCATTTAATAGGGAGCACGGTTTCTTCGTCGACCTTAATCCCCACTTGGTTTACTACTCCTTGGATGACGAAACAATGTGTTGCGCCGCTATCCACCATCACCATTATGGGACTACCATTTAGCACTCCCATGAATTTCATGGTTCGTGGGCCATCGAATCCACAAGCAGATATTTCGAAAGTTCCAGGTTTAGAAATTGTAATTCTTCATTCGAACCTCCTCCACACAAGCTTCCCGCCATCAATTTCTTCATCATCATCGATTAGCATAACTTGAACCGATCGATTTGCGCATACGTGGGTTGGAGAGTAGGGTTCCTTACACTTGTAACACAACCCGCGAGAACGCAATCTGCATATTCTCAGACAAGGCCATATAACTTGTTCCTCTCAATCGTTTGGAGGTATTCGACCCTCTAGACTCGGTGACCGATTTACGTCCTTGGTCGCGATTCGGGTATGTGTGGGTTGGCATTCGGGAAGAACTCCTCCCGATCGTAGCGCCAATTGGTTAGGGAAAAGTCGACCATTCCTATTCTGAGAATCAACGCGGTTTGGAACGAATTGGTTCCAAGTCTGCGAACCGCGTGGGTTTTGGCAAATCGGGTTCGGTTCCCATTCGATTTCCAGCAAGATGCATAGTCGCAAGAATGTCTTCGAGAATCTTTCGAACGAATCCTCAATCTAATATCCTCTCGTAATACATTCGTAAACATACCGAGCGCTATTGAGTCGGGAAGATCTGTGACGAACGATAATCTTGATATGAAAAGATCTACGTAATCATCCACCGAAGCGGTTTGCCGAGTAGCGCCAATGATTCATATGGATTGGTGCGAGGATCGCCCCCATATCGGCGAAGCAATTCCACCGTGAATTTCTTCCACCCCAATGTTGGAAAGCGGGTGAGTAAGCACCGTAACCACCGAAGAGCGGTTCCTTCCATGGCTATTAGGGCTAATTCTATTTTCATATCCTCCGGAGTGTTGGCCACCTTGAAATAGTGCTCAGCTCTTGATATCCATGCCGACGGATTATCACCCGAAAATACGGCAATTCCAGTTTGCCCGGAGTCGGAAAGGTAAGCGATCGATCAAGAGCCACAATTCTTGGTGCTCTTTGCCGATTAAGGGCCGCATTCGATGATTCGGCGTGTTCCCCTTGTTTCTCCACCGCTTCTTGGCAGTCAGCTGCGTTGATGGATTCAACTCGTTCTACTCCCTTTCCTTGAGAAGTTGTTTCAACATGTTCTCAATTCCACTGAACTGGGTAGCCAGTCCATCAATTCTCTTATTCAATTCGGACGAAATTCCTTCGACTCCTTTCTCTAACGTTGCCACGCTTTTCTCTAGCGCGACGACCTTCTCCTCCGATCTCATCATTGATCTGGTAGGTCGGACCAAATTGTTAAAGCAAAGGGGTCGAAAGATCAAGAAAACGCATGAAGGTAAACTCAACGGTAAAATTCACCGTCCCAAGCCAACGGCTGAAAGTATGTTATTTTTCCAGAATGATTCCCAAAAAGGGAGAAGAGTCAATTCATAGCTAGACTCACGTGACATTCCACGTGAGTCTCCTAATTAACAAGTCAGCAAAATATACATGACAACAGTCTAACTAATACCCTCCAAGTACTTATGATACTTTCTTAAGAAATAGAGTATCTTCTAATTGTTTAATCACACCCCTTCCCGTCTCTTCCTTCTTCTATAGACTACATCTGTATCACATTCTCCATTTCAAATCTTGAAATTTTTATGTACTAGTTGCAATGTTTTAGAGATGAGTTGACAAAACTGCCCATCCTCATATGTATTGCTGTTAAGTGATTTCACTCATATCCATCAATTTCAAGCAGTAAAAAGTTGCAATAAGCTGAGAAGGTGAAGAAATGGAGCAAATTTACTTTTTAATTGTGAAGTATGTGAAGTATTTTCTCATTTTTTTGCAATAAGATTTATTTCACTCTTGGTATGATTTGCCTTGGCATCATATGTGTTCTATTTTTAATGCATTGGAGACTGCAAATAAATAATCTTTATGCATGTCATGAGCTGAATATTTGTATATTTTAATGTTTTCATTTATTATCTTCAAGGACTCAAAGCTGGATATTACTATTGGTCCATATGAGACATATGAAGACACAATTTTTGGATACAAGGTACTTAGACATCCTCTGCTCTTTATCTTATGACTAGGTGAGCTCCCGCGTATTACGCGTTATTTTCGTTAAATAAACTTTACAATATAATATATTATATATAATATTTTCAAATAATAATATATATATTAAAATAATGTATATGTGTATAAAAAATTATAATTATAATATTAAATTTAAATAATGGTAATATTAATTGTATGGCAATTCATGCTAGGGATTAGAATTATTATCATTATGTGAAAGAATTTACCATAAGATTTGTTTCAAATTTATTTTACAATTAATAAAAAAAAGGAGACGATTAATAGAATTTTTTTTTATATAATTGATGCATAAATATTACTCCGAATAATATATATATATATATATATATATCGTATATTTACAATAAATATCATATATGATTATATTAAGTTTTTTTATAAAAGTTGATACAACCACAATTTTTCTTACATACATTTATAGGCTTAAGTTAAATATAATTTTATGTTTAAAAATTATCATATGATAACACTTTTTAGATATAAAATAGATATTTAAAATATTTAAAGATTTATATATTAACTTATTTATTAAAAATATACATATTGTGCAAGAGGTCTAAGGTTCAAACCTCCTTAAAAATATATTTTTAATTAATTCATATATTAAAATGCCACATAGATGCCATATATTAATTATAAATCAATGGGAAAATGACACATAGATTATTAACATATATATGCATTTAATAAGAATGTGACACCTCATTCAAATTAACCTCATGACGACACCTAAGCAAAAACAAACTCCCTATTAGTAATATAGGGATATATTTAAGTCAATCTTTTGATTCTGCCATGTGCAGTTAGGATGTTTGAAAAGAATCAAACTGTTTAAAAGTGTTTCTGTTTCCAAGTGGTGGCGTACAAAATGACCACTTGCAAACCAAAGTTCTAATAAAAATAGAATTTGTTGCTTGCAAATAAAACATGGATACGGAGAACCATTTGCAGATCAAAACGTGTTCATTATCTCATTTGCATGTAGGCCACTTTTGAAGCATTCATTGGAGTTCGGGATGATGAGGCAACAGCTCAAGTTAAACTTTTTGGTGACCATCTAGAGGTGCAGTACTGAGTAATATTCTTTTTAATCATCTTTTAATTCCCATCACTCTTTTCAAAGGGGTTGTCTTGCTAGGTTTTGGAGAGGAGCCTTCCGATGGACGATATTTATAAGTCAGAAAATGTGATTGCAGCCCCAATTCGAGTTGTGCAGCTTATTTATAATGCTGGTGTGAGTGTTTTTTTAATATCATTTTTCAAGAAAATATATGCTTGTTAAAGGGACACTGGTGTTATATGTGGTAGAGCTGAGATGTTGGCAATACATGTTTTTGTAGGATGTAAAGGGTCCACAAACTGCTGCATTTAATCTTCCCAATGATGATCGGATAGTAAAAGAGAGAGGGACCTCTATGGTTATGCTCAAGAATGTCTCAGAAGCAAAGTACATTTTCTTTCCTTAATGTGTTATATATAAATTTGGCAAAATATTTATGTGTAGTTTTTACAGTTATCCTGGAGACACAGAGACTGAGTTTTTAGATCTTTCTAGATACGTTTATGCTTGAAGCCTTAATATATCAGGTCTTCTTAACCAGGTTCAAACTTATCCTTCAGCCAATAGCTCATGTATGCATATTGGAAGAACAACGTGAATATGTTGACTTCAACTCTTTCTTCACTCATACAATTTGTCATGAGTGTTGCCATGGTATTGGACCTCATACAATTACACTTCCGAATGGGCAAGGGTCTACTGTGAGATTGGTAATTTCATTTACTATAGCATTACTCTATTTATTTACTTTTCTTCATATGTATCCTTTTTCTTCAATTGCTGGACTTTTTAAGCATCAAGCGGAGATTTTTTTGCTTTCATCTGTAGTTGCCTCATCTACAAAATGTTTCTTTAGCTATTCATCCAACAGTTGTGTGATGAATCAAGTGGATATTGTTTAACTAACTGAACAGCTCCTTGTCCCACTTTTGTAAACCTGCATATATTTTTGTTCTGTTTATACATTTTTATGTGCTTTGTGTCTCTATGAACCATTGGCTTTCATCATAACACACTATTGGTTGAGGCTTTGCATCTTAGAATGAAAGCATCCTTGTTTCTCGGGGAAAGAGAGACTGCATTGTGAAGCAATATGCATGAAAGTTCCAGTACTTCTCTAAACATAGATATCAAGATTCTTCCTTTGAATCCATATATTCCCCTTTCACCTTCAACTTCATTGTAGAGGGCAATGTGAAAAAAATTGGAGTCCCAGTTGACAGTTGCACACATACACTGCCATCTTTTTTCTTCTATTTTTAGTGGTATTAATTATAATCATCAGATAAATGTCCTTCCCATAACTCTTTTATACCTGTAGATGATATTTTACATGCACTTCGTATACTTTAACTATTCCTGATGGTGACTGCTGAAATTCTTTTGCATCTCACAGGAGTTGCAAGAACTTCACTCAGCCCTTGAAGAAGCTAAAGCTGACATTGTTGGCCTTTGGGCTCTAAGATTTCTTGTTGACAAGGTGACTAAGTCATGTTCCATCTATCTCCCGTCGCACTTTGTTTATTATATTTGTGCATATTGAACTCTGCTATTGGAAAATTGTGGCTTCATTTTCAGTTCTTGGATCCTAGAGTTTACCGTTGATCATCATCATCCAGCTTTAGATGTAGGATAATTCTTCAACTAAAGTTTCAGATCCTATCTTAATATGCATGCCCAGGGTTCATAATCCATTATTTGCATTGATCAGTTTGTGCGTAATGCCACTAGCTCTCGGATTTATGCCATCACTCTCGATTTATTACTTGGACATTTTTTAAAAAGGATTTTCCTTGTTGCCTACAGAAAGTACTACCACAGACCTTGATCAAATCCATGTATGTTTCTTTTCTTGCTGGTTGCTTCCGCTCTGTGCGTTTTGGCTTAGAGGAAGCTCATGGGTAAGTGTGTACTTTTACTGTAATTTAAGGTGGGGATTCACTTAAATACTGATCACTTAATTTGTAGGAAAGGGCAAGCATTGCAGTTCAATTATTTATTCGAGAAAGGTGCCTTTGTTTTACACCCTGAAGGAACATTTTCTGTTGACTTTGATAAGGTATGATATGATTAAGACCTTGTACACTTTTTCCTTGGGTGAAATATTCATGCTTGTTTTGCAACAAGGTGGAAGATGCAGTTGAGAGCTTAAGTAGAGAGATTCTGACAATACAAGGAAGAGGTGACAAAGGTGGTGCAGAAGCTCTTCTTTTGAAGCACTCTGTGATGACACCACCGCTGAAATCTGCGCTCGAAAAACTAGAGAGGGTTAAGGTATGTTCTTTTATGTTTCGAAATGCAAGTATATTTAAGATCAGGATATATTTTTAGAAAGCCCTTAAAGTATATAATTCTGTTTTAATAAGGCCATTTTTTTATAGTTTGTTGGAGATGAATTTTTTTATTTTAATAGAATTTAAATTGAATGATCATCATATTTTAACAGAGAATAATAAACTGGCCCAACAAAATTCATGAGTTCCTGTTATTAGGGGTTTCATGAAACAAGAATTATGTAGTTTAAGGTCTTTTTAAAACAAAAAATAGTTCAGAGGCTTTTCGAAATAAAAAGTTGATAGTTTAGGGGCCTTTTAATGCATTATGATGATATATTTTCATGTTCATGGAATATATATAGTAAAATGGCATGAAATGACATATTTCTGATTGCTAATTGTAGGTTCCAGTGGATATATTGCCTGATTTCCTATTGCTCATCAAATTTTGGGCAACCCTGTCTGATTTATTAACAAATTTGAAGGAAAGCTAGGCTAGGCTTTAATTTTTTTGTTTTTGTGTTTGGGGAAATCCCTCTGTATACTACGGCGGGATTTTATTGGTTCAAGCCCTAAAAGATAAGTCAATTATCAATTCGGGACTTAGAAATAATATTTAGGGAGTTTTTATACAAATAATCTCCCTTGCCTTTCCCAGTTTTTCTGATTCTCTGGCTCTCGCCTCATGCCATATCCGGCACTGCACTTGCAATTTCTGGGTTCTTGTTCAATTTCTATATTTTTGAGTTCTTTTTTATAAGATGTGAATAAAAATAACGTTTTGTATTTTTTTATTTGCAATTTTCAAGTTCTTATTTAATCTGTGGGCTTGTATTTAGTTGTATCTTGTGTGCAGTTAAGGGCCCGCTTAGTTGGGGAGTATTAGAAGTAGGTAATGGGAATGACTAATTAATCATTCACATTGATGATGCTTGGTAATATTTACAATTTGGAATTAATTTAAAAATAAAATAATCACAATTTCTCTCTTATAATCAATCATTTAAGAATCATTCATTTTTTCTCGCTCAAATTTTTTTATGCTCAATTTTTTTCTAAAAGTCATCAATGGGAATGAATCACTAGTCATTCCATTACCTAATTCTAATACCCCAACCAAGCGGCCCTAAATCGCAACATGATCAAGTATGATTGGTTTTGAAGGTAAGACAGGGATGGGCATGCAGGTGGGTTAAAATATAAATTATAACCAACTTTTAATATATAAGTGTAGAATGATATTTTTCATTTTGTGTTATTACATGAATAAACGCTGTAAAATGTGACACTGTATGAAATATTAATGTTTATCATTATTATATTATTAAGAGAAAAATGAAAAACTATTAGTAGAAAAAATAAGCAAAATTGTTTGATAAAAAAATTCAAAATATCTAGCTACAACATTCATTTTGTTATAAAACTAATATGAAGAAGACATGAAACTAATAGAAATATTATAGAGAGAAGAGAGTTATTTTATTTCATATGATGTTCTTACTTTTCCCCACTTTACAAATGAAAGTTTGTCACATATTTATAGATGAGTATTACTTGTTCTCCAAGTAATCGAACTTGTCCTCCAAGTAATGGGACTTATCCTCCAAGTAAACTTGCTCTCCAAGCATAGAAGCTTGGTTCCCAAGCAATGAGCTTTTTCCTCTTCTCCAAGAAACGAAACTTCTAGATTATTTAGTCATTTGTGGAATAGAAAGGATATCCATAATTAATTATTTCATAACACTCCCCTTGGATATCCATTATTACACAAAGTATATGCCTCGTTAAAAACCTTACTAGGAAAAACCCATGGGATAAAAACCTTAGTGAAGAAAAAAGAGTACATATTACTTAGTGTAAATTCTCCCCTTATTCCAAAGATCATTTAAAATCTTTCAACCGATGCATTCCAATACGCTTCACCAATTTTTCAAATGTTGCGATCGGTAATGCCTTGGTGAATAAATCTGCTAAATTCTCGCTTGATCGAATTTGTTGCACATCAATTTCACCATTCTTTTGCAACTCATGAGTGAAAAAGAATTTTGGTGAAATATGTTTGGTTCTATCTCCTTTAATATATCCTCCTTTCGGTTGGGCTATACATGCTTTGCATTATCTTCATATATAACAATTGGAGGATTTTCATTGTCATGTGATAACCCACTATTTTTCCGGATATAGTTGATCATGAACTTTAACCATACACATTCTCGGGCCTCATGAATTGCTATAATCTCGGCATGGTTTGAAGAAGTAGCGGCAAGTGACGCTTTGTGGATCGCCATGAAATGGCCGTGCCACCACATCTAAATACATATCCGAGTTTGAGACCTTGCTTTATGTGGCTCGAGATAAATACCCGACATCTCGCATAACCAAGCAATTGAGATCGAGATTTATTTGAATAAAATAGGCCAAGATCAATTGTTCCTTGGAGATAGCGAAAAATATGTTTTACGCCATTCCAATATCGTCGTGTAGGAGATGTACTAAATCTTGCTAATAAATTTATTGCAAATGATATATACGGTCTTGTACAATTAGCAAGATACATTAGCGCACCAATTGCACTAAGATATGGTACTTCAGACCAAGAACCTCTTCATCTTTTTCTTGTGGTCTAAAAGGGTCCTTATTGGGATCAAGCAATCGACAACCATTGGGGTACTCAATGGATGTGCCTTTTTCATGTAGAACCGCTTTAATACCTTAGGTATATGCGGTTTGGTGGACTAAAATTCCACCTTCTAAATGCTCAATCAGTAATCCAATGCAAAATTTAGTCTTCCCAAAATCTTTGATTTCAAATTCCTTCTTTAAATATACAAGCGCCTCTTGGAGCTCTTCGGGAGTTCCAATCAAGTTGAGGTCATCAACATATACGACAATTATCACAAATTTTGATCAATTTTTCTTTATAAAAACACATGGACATATTGGATCATTGGTATAACCTTCTTTAACTAGACATTCGGTGAAGACGATTATACCACATACGTCAGACTGTTTGAGCCCATATAAAGACCTTTGCGGTTTGATAGAATAAATTTCTCTCGGATTTGATTTACATGCTTGGGCATGCGAAATCCTTCGAGGGATTTTCATATAGATATCATTGTCAAGATTACCGTATAAATATGCGGTGACTACGTCCATTAGACGCATGTCTAATTTTTCATGTACGGTAAAACTTACAAGATATCTAAATGTAATTGTGTCCGTTACGAGAATATGTTTCATCATAATCAAATCCAGGTCTTTGTGAAAAGCCTTGGGCTACCAAGCGGGCTTTATATCTCACCGTTTCATTTTTCTCATTTCTTTTTCGCACAAATACCCATTTATATCCCACTGGCTTTACACCTTTTGGTGTTTGGACTATAGGTCCAAATACTTTTCGTTTTGCGGTGAATCTAATTCAGTTGGATTGCATCTTTCCATTTTGGCCAATCATTTCTCGCCGACATTCATCAACCGATCTGGGTTCGTGATCCTCATTTTCTTCCATAATATCCAAGTGCTTTACATTGTATGCAAAAATATTGTCAACTACTTTGCATCTTTTCTCTTCCAATATTTTCCCGTAGTGACAAAATTTATTGAAGTGTCTTTAACTTCATTTTCTTGAGAATACGGCTCTTCGGGAGCAACATCTTCCGAGGCAACCTCTTCGGGGGGTGAATTCTCTCACTATGTGCAAGCCCCTTATTATCATTTGATGCATCTCTTTTATTTGATCCTCTTTTCTTTCGAGGATTTTTATCTTTGGAACCTTGAGGTCTTCTACGCTTCGGGCGTGCTTGGGATTCATTAGCACTTGTTATTTGCCCTTCGGGGACATCAATTTTACGGAACATTTTCTGCGGGAATATGTGATTTAGTAATTCTTACGGAGTTACTAAATGCATCCGGTAATTAATTTGCAATTTGTTACAAATGTATAATCCTTTGAACTTCTAGTTCACATTCTTTTGTTCGAGGATCAAGGAAATCCAATGATATTTTCCAATTGATTTCCTTTTTTGGTTGATCTTTGCCTCCCCTAATGTCGGGAAATTAGATTCATCAAAATGACAATCTGCAAATCTTGCGATAAACAAATCACTGTTAAAGGTTCAATATATTTAATTATAGAAGATGATTCATACCCGACATATATTCCCAATCTCTGTTAGGGGCCCATTTTAGTACGATGGGATGGTGCAATTGGAACATAGACTCGCACACCCAAAAATTCTTAAATGAGAGATATTGGGCTCATAACCAAATGTTAATTGTAGGGGAGAATGATTATTATAACTTGTCGGCCGAATTCTCACAAGTGTTCTTTGCATGTAATATAGCATGTCCCCAAGCGAGATAAAGAGAGTTTTGATTTCATCGGCAATGGTCTAGCAATTAATTGCAATCGCTTAATAAATGATTCAGCTAGACCATTTTGTGTATGAACATGAGCTACAGGATGTTCAACAGTTATTCCAATAGACATGCAATAATCATAAAAAGCATGTGATGAATATTCAGCGGCATTATCTAATCGCATTTTCTTAATCGGATGATCCGGAAATTGTGCTCGTAACTTAATTATTTGAGCAAGTAAATCTTGCAAATGCAAGATTTCGAGATGATAATAAACATACATGTGACCATCTCGTTGATGCATCAATTAATACCATAAACTATCGAAATGGTCCACATTGTGGATCTACGAGCCCACAAATATCACCATGAATTCGTTTTAGAAATGCTTTGGAGATTCAATTCCCATTTTAGGTGATGAAGGTCTAACAATTAACTTTCCTTGTGAGCAAGCAACACATGAGAATTCATTCGAATTTAACACTTTTGTATTTTTCAATGAATGACCATGTGAATTTTCAATTATTCGCCTCATCATTGTGGAGCCGGGATGTCCAAGGCGATCATGCCAAACCATAAAGTCTTTGGGATCAATGGACTTCCTGGTCCATTAGGTGATATGCTTCATTTGTATTTATATTCGTATAATATAAGCCGGAAGAGAGTGAATACAACTTTTCGAATACACATTTCTTTCCGAGAAATATCTTTTTGTAATCAATAAACATTCATTATTTTTCTCATTTAGAGTCTCGATGTGATACCCATTTCTGCGAATATCTTTAAAACTCAACAAGTTTCTTGAGACATGGGAGACAGTAGTGCTTTGTTTATAACAAGTTTAGTTCCTTCGGGGAGAAATATAGTGGCTCTTCCTGAGCCAACAATCAAGTTCGCACTACCACTTATAGTATTAATATTTGTCTCCCCCTTTTTGAATTGAGAAAAATACTTTCTATTTTTAAGTATAGTGTGCGTAGAAGCATTATCAATTAGACAAATATCACCATTATTATCTAATCCCAAAGGTTTGACATCCATTGATTCTTCATGAAAAAGAAACATACATTAGAAATAAACATTAATAAAAGATGCAAATTATTACATATAGGGTATTCATCATGTAATTATTTAGTATCTTGAAGAAATCGGATACATTAAGATGAGCCATGGTTTCATCGTCACCGTTACAAGCATTATTTTCATCGACATGGTTTGTCTCAATATTTTTACCCTTATTTTTCAAGGATGCTTGATAGAGTTCAACAAGATGTTTTGCGGTTCGGATACGGGACCAATGACCTTCCATACCACATCGATAACATTGTTCCTCATACTTTTTCTTTTCTCCATAGCCTCTCTTACGGGATCCAATTTGTTTCTTATTGCGATCGTGGTTGTTATTATTGAATGGAGTATATTTACCACAACCTCGTCACGATAATGGCCACGTCCTCGGCTTCCTCCACGTCCACGTCCACGACCATAATTTTGAGATTGAGTCGCATTCGCTTTAGGGAATGGACTGGAACCAGATGGGAGTCGGGACTCATGATTTTTCAACAATAATTCATTATTTTGCTCGGCCAAAAGAAGACAAACAATTAGTTCAGAATATTTCTTAAATCCTTTCTCTCGATATTTCTTTGCGAGAGCAAATTCGAGACATGAAAAATAGAAAATATCTTCTCAAGCATATCATCATCGGTTATGGTTTCACCACATAACTTTAGTTGAGAAGTAATTTTAAACATAGCGAGTTATATTCATTTCTGATTTAAAATCTTGAAGCCTTAGGTGGAGCCAATCATACCGGGCTTTTGGAAGGGCGACCATCTTCGGGTGGTCGTATCTTTCTTTTAGATCCCTCCACAAAATAAGTGGATCTTTCACATTTGTCAAATATTCAGTTTTCAATCCTTCATCCAAATGATGACGAAGGAAAATCATTGCTTTGGCTCGATCTTGACTTGATGCATTTTTATTTTCAACAATGGTGTCTCCAAGACCCATTGCCTCAAGATGAATTTCAACATCAAGAATCCATGATAAATAATTTTTTCCGGTGATATCAAGGGGTGCAAATTCTAATTTTTGAATTTAGACATAATGATAACAAGATAAAATAAGAAAGATATTACCTAAAAGGAGTGCCCTTACTTCGAGAGTTGATACTTGTGGTTGCCCGATCCTTGTCCTTGCTCGAGAATTTTCACTTTTGACTTAAGGTAGAGACTCGTCTTGATAACATGTTATAAAACTAATACGAAGAAGACATGAAGCTAATAGAAATATTATAGAGAGAATAGAGTTATTTTTATTTCATATGATGTTCTTACTTTTCCCCACTTTACAAATGAAAGTTTGTCACATATTTATAGATGAGTATTACTTGTTGTTGGTCCCGATTAGTTGAGTAGATTAGATAAAACAAGTATTAACCTTCTTGGAAAAATCTAGAAGGGAGGGTTGAATAGATTTTTCAGATTTTTTAAATCTTTCAAAATTTATTCAAAGTATCAAAGTGACACGGCGGAATTCAATATTAACCTCAACTTTTAATAAGATAAAAAACAACACTAATATTTAGATCTTAACTTTAATTACGTAATTAAACTTTGAACAATAAATTGTAACTTGAACAGAAAGATAAAATGAAAGCGATAAAGAACACTGCATTTTATAGTGGTTCGGATTATAACAATCCTACATCCACTCTCCTTCTTCAAACTTTAAAGAAGGGTCTCCACTACCGCTTACTTACTTACTTTAAAATCTTTACAACTTATAACTTGATCTTCAACTCTTCAAAAATGCTAATCAAACTTAAGAAATCTAACTCTAGGAATAAGAAATGTATTTTGAAGATGTGAAGTGAAATGTTCTACAAACACTTAGAAAATTCTATGAAGAAATCGATAAATTGAAAACTTGTGAATTACGTGTGAAAAATGGTTTTTGTGTAAAGTATGTGAAAAGAAGTGCCTAGACCTATTTATAAGTGCGAAAAGACAGGTTAGTTTGTTAGTTAGTTCTAACAAACTAAAAGCTGTTTTAACAAACTTAATCTTGAAAACCGCTTGCTCCTCGGCTGATTTTAATCTACTCATCTGCGGTGACTTGGTGAAGACTCGCCTTTCTTATTCTACTCGGCTTGTCTTGACCTCATCTCGAGCTCTTCATACTTGTCTCACTGCAGACGACTAGACTCGAGCTTGTCTCCATATGAGTTGTGATTCCTAGTCTTGGTGACTTGAACTATTATTGACCTAGTCGATCGACTTAGTACTAGAACTCGGTCTCCATTGTTCTACATTGTCATCTGCTCAAATCTGAATTAATCTTTTAACTCATCAAAACAATCATGATCTAACAATTTCCCCCTTTTTGATGAAGTTAAAACCTACAAGAAAGAGACACACTCACAAATGAAGTTAGTTTAGAGTTAATCAAGATTAGATAGGTATATCGAGCACATTCTTCACATTACAACAGATTCATTCACATTAAAAGCACTTAAGGAAAAAAATTAAGTCTTTTAGACTCTTTTAGAAATACTTAGAAAAGAAAAAAAAATTGAGTCTTAAGACTTAGATAAATTTTTAGGAAAAAGTTTTCAAGTGCGAGATATAAAATTCTCGAGATGATTTATACTTAGAAAAATTTTAAGTTTTTCTTAAAGAAGAAGAAAAAAACTTTAAGAAAATAAGACAAGTAAGACGAATCAACCAAAGTATATTCATATTGGATTTACAATGATTTACGGGAAAGATAATAGAAAAGAAAGATAAGGAAAAATAAAGTCCTGTTTCTATTAATCTTCCCACCGATCTTCATCTGGGATCATCGACCCAATTGAATACACGCCTCCTAAGCCGCTTGAGATCTTCTCCTTGGGCAAGTCCAGATTCAGCCTCTGCCTTCTTCAAAATTCCCTTGACCCGAGTCTAGGTCCGAGGATCCATCTGGTTTCTTAGCGGGGATGGTATACTCATAAGCTGGAGAGATTAGGTTGACATTGAACTCCACATCTGCTTCTTCCGGCAGCCGATGATAGAATTCCTTATCCACCTTCTCAATCCATTCATGTCAAGCCAAATCTGGATCTTCTTTGAGATGCTCAGGGCCCTTGAGAATATACCGGTAGTATATCCACATTCCCTCCAGATTTTCTCTCTGTACTCATTGCATATTTTCCATGAGGCCGGCTTAGGAGGCGAGGCGTGTTGTGAAATGGTCTGAATTTCCCCTTTGCCTTGATCTCGATCATCCATTTACGCTCGGCACTCCTAAGACATTTGCGTCCTTCTTCTTCTTGTCTCTTCTTTTCCTTCTTGCCAAAATATTCCATCTCTCTCTTGATTCTTTTGATCTGTTCCTCACGAGAGATTGGAATAATCAGCTTCCCTTTTTCCTTTCCCTTTAGCAGCTGACCACAGTGACAATTTCACCGATTTCGGCTCACCGATCGCTACTTCTTTTCCACTTCCCCTTGGCTCCTTCAGTTGATTCTTTCGGTGAGCCAAGAGTTTCTCTGTTCTTTCCTCCTCCTCTTTCCTCCTCTTCTCCTCATCCTCTTTCACAGCTTCTTCAAGTTGACTTACCCTCGGTGGAGTGCGGCCACTCATCGATTTGATTCGAGCTTCTTCTGGCCGCCTCCAGATCACCGGTGTTGGCCTTCATGCCTACATCTTTCCTGGTTTCCTCGACCACAGTGAGGGCTTGTCTCTTTTCGGCCTTGACTTTTTCCTTTTTAACTTCACCGCCAAGTTTGTAAGTTTTGCATCCAGTGAGTTGCATTTGGCTCTGAAGTCGGAGTGATCTACCGCCTGATTGTATCCTTTAACTTCTTCTTTTAAAGCTTTCGGCTCATACTCCATCGCTTTCACTTTGTCGGCCAACACAGAGTTAGTACTTGATTATGATTTTATCGAGATAGGTTTACCTCTACTTCTCTCATCTTTGGCTATCATTGTGTCTATGTGACTTTGACCATCCTCCTTGTCTTCCTTTCCATCTTTCTTGAAGGTAGAATTTATCTTTTTCTCTACAAGGTTAAGGATGGAGGAGATGGCAGAGGTGGGGCTTAGGTCACTCTCATCATCCTCGGGACGAGGAATCGGATGAGGAAGGAATGGAGTTACTGTTTGAGTAGGTGGGAGAGGGGTATCTTTGTGTTTGTATGGTTGGAAGAGAGGAGTAAGATATAATGGGAATAGGTGAGGTTTGGACTGTGGGGAGAGTAATTTGTTCGGATGAGGGTGGGGGTGATGATTGGGTTTGTATGGTAGGGGTGGTAATGGGAGATGAGGTTGGTAATATGGGTGTTGGTGGTTGAGGTGAGGTATGTTCGGGTTACATTGTTGGGATTTGGATTTGGGTGTTGGGATAGTAGGTACATTGGAGAGGCTCTGAGGTACCGGCTGGGATACCCCTTCATCGCCTATTTGGACGGGTGGGATTTTAGGGTGAGTTTGAGGCTCGAAATGCCGGCTGGGGCATTCCTTCATTGCAGTGCGAGGTGATAATTGAGGAGATGGGGATAAGCTTATACACGCCTCTGGAATAGGGGAGAGAGCAGCCTTCCTTGGTTGGGGAGGGAACCTCCAGTGACCAACCTCACTGCTATCCGAAGGACGGGGACCTCCTCTCGTAGCGAGTTGACAACTCCATCTGCTGCTCGAGCCACTAGATTTGGTTGAGCCTTCCGAGCTCACGAGTTGCTCGTCTTGGCCGCCTCACCGCAGGGATATCAACTTCCTCTTCTTCTTCTCCTTCGAGGCAACTTTGGCCGAAGCGGCAACGAGCTTTCCCCCTTCTTCTTCTCCACGACTTTCACCCGGCCTCCTCTTCTTTCTTCTCTCGGGCGTGAGACGAGCTTTCCCCCTTCTTCTTCTCCACGGCTTTCACCGGCCTCCTCTTCTTTCTCCTGCAGGAAACCACAGGGGCTGCAGCAGTATTTGATTGATTCTTCTTGAGGGCGACCTCAGTGCTGCCTCCTCATGTCCCTCTGCTTGATCTCGGCTGAGGGACCTCATTCCTCGGCTAGTTCAATTTCTTGGTCTCTGCCTGCATTTCTTGCCTCGACCTCTGGACCCTAGCTGCATCGGACTCATCGTCCGAGTCTAGATTTCCTCCAAGCTTATCATCCTTAGTGAGGATTCCCTTACCTTGGAGTACTTTTTCGTACTCCACTCTCCAATCGGCTTCCCTATTCGGTTCTTCCATCAGCCACAATTATTTTGTTAAACGGTCGACCACAGGTAGGTATCCACCCATACGCGAGATGACTTAAAGGTAAGTCGTTTCTTTTCCTCCTTCGAGTTTAGTGATCAACGGCTCCACCCAATTTACAGAACCCCGTCGAATAGCTCGCATCACACACAATCTGGGTTTGGTTAACCCATCATGTGAGCTTTGCTCACCCAACACCGCCTTCGTCACCACTGTCATCAGCGATGCCTTCCTTCTTAATAAATTCTTTTCAAATCCCTTCTCGTTCCCCTCGAGATACCCTTGCCATCAAATCAAAGGATTGCTCCCACTCGTCCTCTTTGTACGTCAATGGATTAACTCCCTCCATTGGCGTATCAAAGGTTCCGCAATATTCTCCCTTGAATAGCTCGAGTTGTCCCATCTCTTGAGGTGTCAAACCCATCACGGGTATCATTCATCATTGCCAAAAATTGCTCCTAAGAGATCACCGTCTGTTTTGGGTTGATTTCATTGAGAGAAATCCCCTTAGCCTTGATGCCTCCAGAAGGCGTAGAATCTCTGCAGTTACGGATCTTGGGTTGTTTCAAAGTCCACGTACATTTACGCTTTTAATCGGTTTTGAAAAATTCCTCATTCATTTTGAAATGAGAAATATTTGTGGAAATGTATTTGGGTTTGTGGGTTTCGGTGGTTTTGGAAGAAGATGCCATAGAAACTTTGTGGGTTTGTAAAAGAGTTAGAGAATATGTGAGTTTTCTAAAGTGGAAAAGGGTATGATTGAAGAAGATGATGAATTTATAGGAGGAAAGTTTGGAGAGATAAACCGCTTTGAAAATTAATTTTAATCTAAGCCGTTTATTTGAAATGAATTCTTGTCTTTGAATCAACGGTTAAAACTTGGATAAACGATTGGGATTCAGCGCGTGTAGTTCACTAATCTTTGAAATGCGTAAAAGTTACTTTATAGATCGTTGATTTGATAGATATAGGTTACTTTATGCGGGAAGTAAGTATACCTGACGTCGACCCAGGGTTATCTTACTTCATATAAGGGTTTTAAAAAGCAGATGAGTTTATAAAGTCATCGATAAAGTAACTGTCTGATTTTAAAAAATAGTTTAGTTTTAACTTTTTAGTAAGTTTAAAAATTTAAATAAACAGGCTCAGATTTAATTTTCTAAAGTTAGGTCTTCCATCCAATTAATCCAAAAATATTTTTATAAAGAAAAACTATGGAGTTTATTTAGGAACAAAGGTGTCGAATAAAAGATTTGAGAATAGATGAGGTGAAACAGTATGATCAGTAACCTATTCCTGCAAAAACATAGACTCAAGGAAAACCATTAGTAGCTTGAGGTAGATCGGATAGGGTGTAGATAGTCGTCTATTTCTCGAGAAAATCGGTGACTATTGTACCCTCGTCTGATTTACCTAATGTCGATAAGTAATTATCAAGTCGAGATAAGGTCAATATGACTAATCCTTGATTCTTGATTCCTAAGAAGGAGATCAATGATATCAAATACTGATTGTCCTTTGACACATATCTAGTCCGATAATTCTTTCTAGACATTGATTTAAAGAAAAGAAATAACCAAAAATAAGGAATACCATAATCGGATGCAAGAAATTTAAAAATCGGATAAAGATGCATCCAATTAATCCTAATTCTAAGCATAATTCTTTAAACCTAGACTCGGCCAATGGTTTTGTAAGAATGTCTCGCTCTTTGTGATTCGGTGGCTATTTTCTCAATCCTAATGTCATTCTTCTCAACATGATCTCTAATGAAATGATGCCTAATATCTATATGCTTACATCTAGAATGCGAGAACGAGATTGTAAGTCATTGCTATTGCACTATTACTATCACGGTAAATAGGAACAGTGATGTTTGAATATTATAGTCTCTAAGGCTGTTGACTAATCCAGAGGAGTTGTGAGCAACAACTTCCGGTGCCATGTATTCGACTTCGGTTGTGGAGGTGGCAATGTATGTCTGCTTTTTGGATAACCAAGAAATTAATTTGTTGCCTAAAAATTGACAAGTTCCTGAAGTGGATTTCCTATCAATCTTACATCCTCCAAAGTCTGAATCAATAACTCGTTAGCTCAAAGTTGTCATCATTTGGGTACCATAACCCTACTTGCAAGGTTCCTTTGAGATATTTAAGAATTTTCTTAGCCGTCTCCGGATGAGTTTTCTTGGGATTAGACTATAATCTTGCACATATCCCAACCGCAAAGGCTATGTCTGGCCTACTTGCGGTGAGATAGAGAAGAGATCCAATCAGTCCACGATACTCCGTTGCATCGGTGGGTATCCCCTGCTCATCGAATCCATAGAGAAGTTAGTTGCCATAGGTATTTTAACTTCTCTGCTAGTAGTCATTCCAAATTTCTCAATCGGATCCTTAGCATATTTAGACGATGTATAAATATACCCTTACTCATCCGTTTAATCAGAAGCCTAGAAAGTATGTTAATTCGCCCATCATTGACATTTCAAACCTGTTTTTCATGAGAATGCTAAACTCTTCACATAATTTCGATTAGGTGAACCAAATATTATGTCATCTACATAAATTTGAACTAATAAGATGTTACCATCTACTTCCTTTCTAAACAAAGTTCTATCAATCTTGCCTTTTGAAAATCCATTTGATGTTAAGAAATCGAGATAAGGTATCATACCAAGCTCTGGGAGCTTGTTTTAGTCCATATAGAGCTTTGTTGAGTTTATAGACCTTGTTATTGATCTTAAACCCGGGAGGCTGCTCCACATAGACCTCCTCAAGCAACACACCATTAAGGAAGACAGACTTAACATCCATTTGAAAGACTTTGAAAGATTTATATGTAGCAAATGCCAAGAACAACCTTATTACTTCTAATCGCAATGGAGCATAGGTTTCATCATAGTCTATTCCCTCGGTATCGTGAGTAACCTTGTGCAACTAATCTTGCCTTATTTCGAACAATAATGTTGTTCTCATCCTGCTTTGTTTTTAAACACCCATTTGGTGCCTATAATCTTTACGTGTAAGGGTCTTTCCACTAGTTCCCATACACTTTGCCTTTCAAATTGATGCGGTTCTTCCTGCATGGCGATTATCCGATTTGGATCGATAGAGCTTCCTCAATAGACTTGGGTTCAAGAAGCGACACGTAATTTGAAAAGACTTTCGTGAGTCCAAGATCATTCGTGTCTGCACACTACTAGATGGGTCTCCTATAATCGATCGGATGGATGGTAGTTTCTCATCCTTTTGCCTATGTGAGGAGAAGGATCCTCATCTTGAGTCTCGATGAGGCAACTTCTCGATTCAACCTCGGTGACGTTCCCCTTCATCACCGATCCCCGCCGATCACCGACGTCAAGGTGTCGTCTGATGGAGTCCGATCGAAGTTGTCTTCGATTATCGGATGGGGATTCTTCTTCGTCGATTCTGAATCAAGACTAGGTAGATAGACAGTTCTATGTTTAGTCTTGGGCCGAGTTCAATTTTATCTAGACTTTCAGAAATTTGATTCACTTTATCGAGAAAGAATACAACTCATCAAAAACAACATGAGGGGTTTCCTCCACACAAAGGGTTGTCTTGTTAAAAACTCTAAATGCCTTGGAAGTGTTAGAATATCCCAAGAATATTCCATCACCGCCTTAGCATCAAAAGTTCTTAACTTAGATTTCCCATTGTTATGGATAAAACACTTACAACCAAAAGCTACGAAATATGAGATCCTTGGAATCTTACCCTTCCAAATCTCATATGGAGTCTTACCCTGGTCTTTGACAACTAAGCACATTACAGGTGTAACAAGGCCGTGTTGATGGCTTGACCCGAGAACTGTGAGGGGTTTCATACTCGGCTAACATGCTCTGGCCGCTTCCTTCAAAGTTCTATTCCTTCTTTCAACCACTCCATTTTGTTGAGGAGTTCTTCTTGAAGATGTCTCATGAATAATTCCACACTCATTGAAAAAGTTGGATAAACAGAATTCAAAAATTCTATGCCCTTATCACTCCTTATTTTAATAATATTAACACCCTTTTCATTACGAATGCATGCAGAGCAGATCGGGATCTTGTTTATAGTCTCATTTTTCTTAAAAAGAAATATAACCCAAGTGTATCTAGAAAAGTCATCTACTACAACAAGAGTATATTTCCTTCCACCTGAAATCGAGAGGAGAAACAGTCCAAACAGATCCAGATGAAGTAGTTGCAACACTCTTTCGAGATGAAGAGGAGTTAATACTCTTAAATGAGTGTCTAGGCTGTTTACCTTTCGACAAGCATCACATTTAAGATCGGTGGATAAAAGTTTTCTGTAATCCCTTGACAAGGTTCTTTTTGCTTGACTTACTAAGGGTCTTGAAATTCGGATGACTAAGCCTCTTGTGCCATAGCAGTGAGATCTTCTCCACCCTTAGCTATCAGACAAGTATCTTTGGGACAACTATTAAAGTTGGCCACATAGACATTACCATGTCCGAAGCCGAGTTAAAAGTACCTTATCCGAAGAATTATCTAAAATATCACATTTATCCCTTGAAAATTTGACAAGAAAACCTTTATCACAAAGTCGGGAAGCAGGATAACAGTTATGTTTCAAACCTTCAACAAAATATACCTCGAGATACGAATATCCTTGATAATCAGTACCTACACCTTTAGTCGACCACAATTATTGTCACCAAATAAGACTCTTGGACCATCAATACTTTGGAAATTTGATATGACCTCTTGTTATAGGTCATGTGTTGTGAACAACCACTATCAATGTACCATATTGAAGTTAAGATCTCTTCCTTGAGTGATGATCTCTGTGAATCCTGAAAAAGCAGATCGGGCTTGTAAGGTACCCTAGTGATCTTGGGTCCTTGAAGGTCAAGTATCACTTTAGGTAACCAGATAAACATCTCATCTCTAAACAATAAATCGACTTGGTTTTCTACCAAATCTGTCTACAATTGTATCACTTTTGAAGGATAACTTGTTGTATTCAGATTGAGTAATTTTCCTAAACTTAGGAAATGTGGGATAACATCTGCTCCTTCCATCAAAAGGATTATAATAAGAATTTCTTCTTATTTTGGTTCTTGGATTTCTCCTAGTCGATAAGGAGTCCTCGGTTGAATTTTTGTTTTCAAGTCGGGAGAAGCGATCCTTACTTGACTAATTGGTTTCCACGGACTAATTTTAACCTCTTTTGATTGATCGGATGCTTTCACAAATTTCCTAGGTTTTTGTACATCTGATTTATTATTTCTATCATAACCAAGACTGTTTTGTCATGGGATTTTTGAGATGTATTAAAGATATGATCTATTCTTGTTGTGAATTATTAAGTTGACTAATTTTGAAGACTAACTTCTCATTGTCTTTCTTAATTGATTCATTTTCACAGACCACTTCAAATTTGTCTTTTAAAGTTTTCAATTCATTTTCTAATCTTTCGTAAGCTAGGTGATGTACTAGCTTCACTGGGAAAACATTCCCTTGAATGTTTCCTCGGTTTACGAATAGTTCATCACCTGCTTTCCTTTAATTAGAATTTGAATTTGATCCTTTAAAACCAAATTCTCTATTTCTAGCTGTTTATAAGCGGCCAGAGATGTCTTTAAATCTCTCAATAATTCATGAATAACAGTTTGGTCATGATCTCGATGCAGGTGACATGAATCATTATCGGAAGATGAATAGTAGATTACCTCTTTAGCCATGAGATGATTTCATCATCGATCCAAAATCGGATGAGGATGATGATGATGATGATGATTTCTTTGGCTCCTTTTCTTCAGCCAATAAAGCCCTTTGATCTGCAAATCTCCTGTCTCTCTTTTTCCTCTTTTCTTCCCTTTCTTTAGGAGTCGATTGAGGACAATCATAGCTGAAGTGTCTGACTTGTTGCATGTGTAGCAAGTATCACTCCTGTCGATCTAGGGCTGGAAGGATTTCTTGACAGTGATCTGTATCTTCTTGTCGGCTCACTCGCTTTTATCATCATCTATAGACTCATCTTCCTTTCTTCTGATCTGGATCTTGATTTATCTTTTCCTGCCAAATCTCAATTTATTTCTTTTATACTTCATTCTCAATTTATCATACCTTTTGGTGAGCAGAGCCATCTGCTCCTTCAAAGATAGATCGGCTCCTCTGAGACTCTCTTGACATCTTGTCTTCTATGCTTTGACAAATGCAACATACTTGGATGAGGTGCTTGACTCCATCTCATCCTCCTCATCTTCTATTTGAATATCATATTCTAGAGCTTTAAGATGAGAAAATAAAGTATGGTGAGTAATAGAAGATAAATCTTGAGTAGCTTTAAGGATATTGGATTTCTCCCTCCATCTCTTGGTTAATGATCTCGGAATCTTGTTATTAATCTCCTTCTCTGTATAATTCTTTCCAAGGTCACCGCTTTGTTGAGGAGATTAGTCAACCTAACATCTAAGCGATCCACAGACTCATTTTCCTTCATTTTGAATGTCTCAAATGCATGCAAGAAGTATTGCAGCTTGTTCTCTTTAACTTGTTCGAGATCCTTCACGGACATTGGATAGAGTCTGCCACATTTCTTTGGCGGTTTGCATCTCTTAACCTTCTCTATCCAATCTTTACTTAGAGTCTCAATGATTTCAGTTCGAGCTACTTGGTCAAGATTGTGGATCTTTCTTTCATCATTTGTCAATCTGTAACTCTTTTTCTCTTGTGCAGTTACGGATTGGTGACTCGGCTCAGTGCATAGTGCCTCCATGATAAAATTTTATAGGTCCCTCTTCAAGAACCTCTTCCATCCTATCATGAATGGCCTTTAGGTGATTCTCCATCCTGAATTTCCAATAATCATAATCTTCAATAGAGAATTCGGGTAGATTCCTAGACTTCTTGCTTTTTCCGATGACATGATGAAATAAAGAAACAAAATACTCCACAAAACTAATTAGTAGCATTGTTAGTAGCAATGAAGAGAATGAAGAAAATCAAGATAATTTGAGAATCTTAGATAAGACCTAAAATCAATATCGTAACAACTTAACACCGCTCTGATACCACTTGTTGGTCCCGATTAGTTGAGTAGAATAGATAAAACAAGTATCAACCTTCTTGGAAAAATCTAGAAGGGGGTTGAATAGATTTTTCAGATTTTTAAATCTTTCAAAATTTATTCAAAGTATCAAAGTGACACAAATGGAATTCAATATTAACCTCAACTTTTAATAAGATCAAAAGCAACACCGATATTTAGATCTTAACTTTAATTACGAAATTAAACTTTGAACAATAAATTGTAACTTGAACATAAAGATAAATGAAAGCGATAAAGAACACGAGATTTTATAGTGGTTCGGATTATAACAATCCTACATCCACTCTCCTTCTTCAAACTTTGAAGAAGGGTCTCCACTAGTGCTTACTTACTTACTTTACAATCTTTACAACTTACAACTTGATCTTCAACTCTTCAAAAATGCTAATCAAACTTCCAAATCTAACTCTAGGAATAAGAAATGTATTTTGAAGATGTGAAGTGAAGTGTTCTACAAACACTTAGAAAATTCTATGAAGAAATCGATAAATTGAAAACTTGTGAATTCTATGTGAAAAATGGTTTTTGTGTAAAGTATGTGAAAAGAAGTGCCTAGACCTATTTATAAGTCTCGAAAAGACAGGTTAGTTTGTTAGTTAGTTCTAACAAACTAAAAACCGCTTTAACAAACTTAATCTTGAAAACCGCTTGCTCCTCGGCTGATTTTAATCTACTCATCTGCGGTGACTTGGTGAAGACTCGCCTTTCTTATTCTACTCAGCTTGTCTTGACCTCGTCTGAGCTCTTCATACTTGTCTCCTGCAGACGACTAGACTCGAGCTTGTCTCCTAAACTCTAAACTTGTTATTGTAGTAGTCCGAGGTTGCTTGGAATCCTCCTCCTGCAATTTAACTACAACTTAAAACCTAACTTCACACACTAAAATAGATATAAGTGAAATAAATTACTTGAACAAGGAAATCAATAATCAATATCCGAAGCTAGAAGGGAACCATCATCAGCATGAAAGTACATAACATTTTTGTATGTATCTACGCGAATCAAGTTTGGGTCGAAACCAGCATTCCTACAAGTTGAAACATAGATTATAAGACAAAGATGGTTCAAGATACTTAAAATATAGAAAAGTTGAACCCTTTTTTACCCAAAATGATTGAGTTGTTACCATAAGAGAGGAGGATCTTGAGCTTGGTTGTAAGTTGGCTTTGGATCAACCGTAAGAAACATCTCATATACTTTTCTACCTTTTGAATCCAACAACATTACATCTTATATATTGTATATTTCTTTCAACTTAAATAATGCTTATAATTTGATTATTGGAAATATTTAATTATAAATTCTGAATTTCAAGAGTTGTAGCTTAAAGAAGATTTTAATCCATAAGTTGCTTTGAAAATCGTAAATAAGTTTCTAATTATTAACACATAAATTAGGATGGTTGGTTACCAATAGACAAAGAACATCATCACCCATTGTTGTAGGGAAGAGAAATAAGAAAACAAATTAAAATCTTTTAGTTATTCATGCTTCTTGGAAAATTAGTTGCTTTGTGAAGAATTAAATTCATGTTAAATAAAGACTTGCTAAATAGTAACAAACAACATCGCTCAGCTTTTCATTGTTTGTCCCTTTTACATAGAATGATTAATTGCTAATTATTGGGAGAAAAATAATTTGTTGCTATGAATTTTCAATTATATGTAATCTTTTGAGTTTTTTCAAGCTTTTTCATTAATTTTCGCCCATATAAGTTCTACTAACATGAGATGTGTTTACATTGGCACATGAAACTTAATCGACTAAAGTGAGAGCCACCAAATAAAATAAAAAAATCACCAACATGATAATTAGGCCGCTTAATATCTGCTAAGGAAATAGGTACGATAGTTGCAATTCTTTTTATTTTCTTCCTCAAGATTATCCATAAAGAACAAATTTTCATAGGTGATCGATTCATGATTCATCACATCAAAGCAATAATTCATAAACTGCAAAAACCTTCTAATCATCCATTAATTAGTCTATTCAATCAACTATGAAAACATTAACACAAATTTTTGTCATTAATAAACCTCGACACATTTAGACAAGTGAGTACATACGCACAAGTAAAATTGATGAAAATATCTATTGAAAATAGCTCGAATTCACACTCTAAGTACTGAAAAAGAGTAATCTTAACTAATTAAAATAGAAAATTGGAAATATATAACCTGTGGTCCAAAGCAAAATTATGACATGCACCGTATAGGCTTTTACTTTGCACAAAGGATCTAAGCATAGAGAGAGAAAATGCATACTTACTCAGACTGAAGCAATATAAACCGTGAAGTACAAATACAAAAGAGAAGTAAAAGTTTTGAGTTAGGGGAGAAACATCAAGCAACAATATCACTGAGAATTTACGAAAAATACAATAAAAATTATCTAGTTTCTATTCTAACCAGAGTCCTAAGAGCAATCACACAATTTCTCAAAAACTTTGGACAACTATGGCTCGAAAATATAAATCAAATCGAGCCATATGAAAGTGCAATCTTTAGCTCATTATTAATCAAAGAACAGTTAACAAATACATCAATTTTTTTTTTACGTATGCGCTTTTATTTAAGGTAGATGATGCTCAATGCTTAATTTATTTAAGATGGATGTTTAGACCGTTTGACTACTTTCTTAATTACTTTTTGAATTATTGTTATTTTTGCTTTAACGATAGGGTTTTTAAGCGATATATCTTAAATATTATGCAGGCATTAACACATTGCAACATATTTTTTTACCTTCCAAAACTCTTTGAAGCAATTCAATTGGTCTAGACTTGCCTAATAATTAGATACCTTTGTGTAAGGTTGTTAGATCAAGTAGATTTTTGATGAGTTAAAAGAACAATCCGGATGAGCGGAGACAACGTTGATGAAGCATTTCGGATCGAGTTAGGTGATTGGAGTGAATTGATGCATGTTTTTAGGGCTTATTTTAGTGCAAAAGTGAGCTAAGGTGTTGATTTTTGTGCCTAAATGTGAAAAGTATCACTCTTTTGCCTAGAAAGTATTATTTTTGAGATTTTGATGTTTTTCGTCCATTTTGCGGGTAATTCGGTGGATTTTTGCCAAACCGAGAGTACCATTAGGCTTAGAATGAAGAGACGGACATCCGGGACGAAAAGGGTCGGGCCGAAGCCCCGTGTGAGAAAAAGTGCCTGGACTCAAGCTGCTGGTCGAGGGACAAGAGCCTCGAGTCGAGGGATGTGTAGAAAGGACCAAATTCAGAAAATGGCATGAGCCTCGACTCGAGACATGACCCTCGAGTCGAGGGCGAGGATTTTTGCGGGGGCCTCGAGTCGAGGCCTGTCCCTCGACTCGAGGAAGGTTTTTCCAAAATTACGTATTTAAGCGAGGGCGGTTCGGAGAGAGCAAAGAGAGGACTTCATAGTAGCGATTAGTAGCGGTTTTGGGGCAATTTTTCAGGCCCCAAGCCAATTTTCATCTTAGATTAGAGTAGAAGTTAGAATTAGGAGTAGATTTCCATTAATTGTTGTTAGATTAGCATTAGATTAGCATTTGATCATTGTAATCCTTTCAATTCAAGCTTGTAATTCATTTGGAGATTGGTGTTGAAGACTCAAGCATTCCTCTTTTTGTTAATTGAAGATCATTTGGTGATGTTTTTCCTCTTTTGTCTCTTTAATTTCTTAATTGTTGTGATTTGCTTTGTGTTTGTTCAATTCTATCTTCTCCCCATGGGTATTGTTTGTGGTACCATGGGCTAAATCTCTCTTGTGTTTGGGTTAATTGAAATTTATGATGAATTGATTGATGATGCTATAATTGTTGATGATTGGAGATTAATTGAGTAGATTGCTTACTAATTGTGATTCTCATTTGTGCTTCATGCATAATTATCTCTTTAGATTAGTGTTTGATCACCCTAGCTATAGACGAGAGTTGCGCTAACGTGATCCGGGATTAATCGGGTGATAATTGTGTATGAATGTGTGGATTGGGTGCTTCGGAATCGAGAGATTAGTTGCACTAAGGATACTCACATTAGTTTTCTACCTAATTGTGATTCTTAATTGTGCTTTGTGTAAAATTGTTTCTTTTGATTAATGGTTGATCACCCTAGCAATAGGAGAGTTGAGCTAACGTGATTAGGTGTTGATCGGGATTCAATTTTGCATAATTGTATGAATTGGGGATTTCTACATTGAGAGATGGGAAAGACTAAGGATACTCACATTAGGCATTGTGATTTTAATGGAGTGATTAATTTCATGATGGTTTATGCTTTCTATCTTAGTTGATTTACAATTTGATTCAATTGTAGCTTGTTGATTGATGATTCATTGATGGATGTTAATCCTAGCACCTCTATCCCACCATTTAGTGTTGTTTTTGTTATCGCATTCTAAGTGTTCGATCTATTGCTTGCTTGTTGTTTAATTGTATTCTTGCTTGTGTTTTGTTTTTTGTACCAAACCATTGTTGTAACTCTAGTCACTAAGAACTTGTATTTCTAGGACCTCATGTGCATACTTTTTCCCTTGGGTTCGATATTTTGTTGATTGGTCTTAATAACTCTTACCCTATACACTCCAATCAAATGGCGCCGTTGCCGGGAATTAGTTTTTGCGCCTTAAGTGAGACCTAGGGATTGTTTGAAGTGACTATTTGTTGCCTTTGTGTTTGTGTTTATTTTGTTATTTTTGTTGGAATTTGATACTTTGAAATCTTGTCTAGATGGAAGGATACAACTCATACTTGTGGAATCAAGAGTATTATCAAGATAGTAGGGTGTATTCTCCACATTTTGAAGAATTGAGCTACAATGATTGGAGGAACTATGAAGATAATTCTCAATGGCAACAAGTTCCATCCAATTATGAAGATTGGATAAGTGAAGAAATTTCTCTCCCACCTCAAGAGATGTTCCCATACTATGAGCCTTATGATCAAGCATGCAATCAATATTGTGGATTCGAATTTCAAGGGGCATCGGAAGAGGAAGCTTACTATGATGAAAGGAGGAGTTATGAGAACGATTATCCAATGCCACAAGCTTCTCCTCAAATTGAAGAATGGGGACTCCATGATATGAGAGCTATATTGCAAGAGATGCTTGGATTTGTGTTGGAAAAATTTGAGGAAGATGATGCTAGATGTGATCAAATGCTTCCCTTGTATGAAGAAATATATGAGACCAAAGAAAAAGTCAATTCATGGATAGAGGGGAACATGGAGATCACCGGAGTGCATTTCACGTTTATTAAGTGTCAACTCAAAGATTTCCTACGCCAAGTAAAAATATGACTATCATGGAGAATCAAGAAAAAGAAGGGGAGGAAGAAAGTGAAAGAAGAGATGTAGAAAAGGGTCCAAGCAATGAGGTAGAAGTATAAGACTTTCTTGTCAAAAGTGAGGAAGAGGAGTGTCCATTGATGGACATGAGCTTTAATGAAGAAGAAAATCAAAGAGCATCGAATGAAGCTTTGAAGATCAAAATGAGCATTTCTATACCCTCTAACTCTTCAAATAGTGATTTTATTGAAAATGATGCTTCTTATGAATTAATTTTTGCCTCTTGTGAATTTTGACTATAGGGAAGAATTGAAAACGCTTGGGCATCCTTGAAAGGAAAGAAGAATCGAGAAGGATGGCAAGAGAGAAAGGGGGACAACCATGGACACTTTGCATATCTATCGGTGGTTGTCCTATCTTTTCGGTGAACCTCCTAGATTATGAAGCTCAACGATCTAGATACAATGGGAAGGGAGGATCGCTACCCTTGGCCATTCCGATGAAGGATGTTGGATGTGATAAATAAGTCCGGCATAGGACACTAAAAATAGCTCGTTGGGAGGCAACCCATCCATTTTATTTTCTTTCTTGTGTTTTGGTAGATTAGTGTTTTTGTTTTTTTAGGAGATTTGGCTTGTTGCTACTTAATTGCTTATTCGTAGTACATGATGCTCCATGCTTTGAGATTCATATTTTGTTGAGCTTACGTGTTGATATCATTATGAGTTGCATATATTTTGAGCCAAACTTGAATGCATGACTTCATTCAAGTTTGGGGGTGTGTGTCATTTAGAGTAGAAATGCATCTCTTAGTGATGATTTTGATGAATTGTTTTGCCCGTGTGTAGGTATACTCACTACGAGGATTGGAAAGGATCGAATTTGCAAAGGAATCGAGGAATCGAGAAGGAAAGGAGAGCTTAAAAGTTGGTGAAAATGAGCAAAAGAAAGAGAACCCGGTCTCCTCGATCGAATGAGCGACCGGGCTTAAATCGAGGACCAAAACGGTAATTTCTTGCATATTTGGGTTCGTTAGGGGTATAGAGGTCATTTTTAGGAGTTTCGGTCGGGTCGGGCCCGGAATCGTAAAAATTCCACTGGACTCGACCTGTGGTCGAGCTTGCATGGTCCCGGAGTCGAGGATTTATACTTAGGCAAAATTTCATAATTTGACACATCCCCGAGTCGAGAGTATTACCTCGAGTCGAGGATCTGGATTTTGCATTTCCCTCGAGTCGTGCGTGAGACCTCGAGTCGAGGCAATCGGAATTTTGAATCCCTCGAGTCGAGGCCTGACCCTCGACTCGAGGCGCGTGTTTTTTTAAATACGCAGCAAATGTAATGTAATCCCGAGTCGAGGGTTTAGCGCCGCTTTCCAGCCCCGTTTCCACCTATTTCCGCGCTTGCGCGATTTCACCATTGAATCATCTTTCTTTCATCATTTTATCATTTACATTGCATAAAGATAGGATCTTGAGGGTTTTTGGAATCAAATTTGGGAATTTTTGGGTTGAAAATAAGTGGGTGTCGTCCAAATCCGTTTTTGGCCAATTTTTCCAATAAGGTACGTAATCTTTACTCATCTTGGCTTCAATTTCGTTGTTATATTGTGATATTTGCATGGGTGTTATGATTTGTGATAAAATTCTTGAATTTGGAACATTGCTTTTGGGCATTTTGATAGACACTTGAGATGCATGATTATTGTGGATGATTTGGAGCCTTGTATGAGTATATTTGGATTGTTTGATGAGAATAGGAGCATGTTGAGGATTGAATTTGATACTCGTGCTCGTTTATTTGTGAATTGAGATTGGAATTGTGAATTATGGCATTTGTAGGAATTCCTAGTATAATTGTGTGGATCATTTGGTCAAGTGGAGTTATTCTTAGGATAGAAGTGTGTGAATTAATGATGCATATTTGTTTAATTACTTGCTAATTGGCCTATGATTTTTTTTTGGGATTTTATTGAGCTTAATTGCATGATGATTTTTGAGCTTGTTTGTGTGCTAATTGTGGGGCCATTCTAGTAAGTATACATGTTTGAGGATTATTTTGAGCACTTATTGGATATATTTGTTTAGTTGACTCATTGACCATTGTTGAGGCTTTGTTGCTAGTTACTAGGGATTTTGTTCATTTGAGATGATTATTGATCGTTGACTCGTTCATGGTATGCTTGATATTTTTCTGAGCTCGTATTGTATTTGTTGGTATTGATTTTTGCTTTTGGGAATGTTTTGCAGAACAATGTCTAGAGGGGCCGACAGACAAAACCTCTCCGAGGCGGAGATTCGCGAGAAAGAAGCCGCCATCCGACGTGCACACAGGACACCCGCCGAGCTCGGAATTCAGTGGGATGATCACCATTGGAGGACACATATTGAGTTATATTCCGAGCTCTATAACCGGGTGGTCAAGACAAGATTAGTTGACCACGAGTGCATGATATCGATGGGGATCGAGGAGGATATTCCTCGCTTATTTGAGCAAGTCGGGATGGGGGCTTCTTGGCCAGAAGAGGCCTAGGACATATATCGGACTCACTCTCGAGTTCCCGTGCACGGTGAGAGTTGATAAGGCCAGGAGGGCCAAATTCCCGAGGAGTATTACATTTGAGCTCATGGGGTATGAGTACTCGTTGACTCTGGACGAGGTCAACGAGATTATTGGAGCACCCATGCACTCCGACCGATCACCGTTGAACATCGGGAAGGAGTATAATGCTAAGCAATTTTGGAGGAGGATTTCAGATTCTGGGGCTCCTAATCAGCCCGATTTTGTTCCGGGGAAGTCTAAGAGCACACATATCCGAACCCGGTCATCCTATATCTTGAGAAGATTCTCGCGAGCACCATATTCGCGAGATCGAGGGAGGAGCCGTGGTTTCCGAGGAGCTGTACGTCATTTGGTGCTTCTTACATGGAGTCGATTTAATGCCGCCGCCTACCTTTGCTATTTATTTGAGAGAGCCACTAGCACGAAGTTCAAGAAGATTAACTTCGGTGGCATGATTATATTGATCGCGGAGCATATTGGGATTCCGACGCATAACCTCGGAGCGGTGGAGGGCCCCGACCTTACTCTTGATACCATGCGGCGCATGAGGACGCTAGACCGCATCGGTAGGGACGTGGTGCCTACAGCAGCATCATGGTGGCCGATTCCCTCTCCCTAATAAGAGGTTGGCGGAGTTTTGGATCTCGTGCCTTTGTGACTATCAATCTGCGTATGTGGTCACAACGTCATCAAGCGATAGATGCCTATACTAGAGAGCATGGGGATGTGCTTAGAGAGGTTGATGATGACGATGGGGGTCGGCAAATCGGGTTACGATGATGATCGGGGTGATGGAGCTGCAGAGAGAGAGCAGAGGTAGAGATTGGAGATGATGAGTCTCGAGGATGAGGAGGATGAGGAGCCGGAGCAAGAGGAGCCGCCAAAGACAGATGGACGAGGATTACCAGCCGAGAGATTAACATGTACCGGGCAGACGAGATGAGGAGTAGAGAGTACGAGGCGGGGAGTTCATCTCGAGACCGTGGGTTTTGACCGAGGAGATGTGGGCGACAGTCGGGAGGATGCATATAGAGAGTCGGACCCGACAGGATGAGATGTACCGGATGCTTGAGGAGTCCGCTTAGATTTAATGAAGAGACTCGGAGGATGCGGAAGAGTCTCTGAAGACTCGGCATGACATGTATGCACTCCTCCAGCAGATGAGCTCGTGGAACTTCGGGCAGGACACTACCCTCCTCCACCGCCGCCGTCCGACTACTAGGGCTATCCCCTATTCCTTATTCCCTCTTGTTGATCTTTAGATTCTGATATTCTTGTTTTCCTTTGTACTTTTGATGGTGCTTGTACTCTTGACTTGATGATTGTGATGATTGGTTTTGGATTTTTGATGATTTTATTGATGGTTGTTATTATCATTGATCTTATTGAGTTTGATGGTCTATGGATGATTATTCTTGATGATTTCTTTGGATTCCTTATTCCTAGGCTTTTGAGATTTATTGATTTTGAGCTTAATAGTGGATTCATTGACATATTTTTGAGTATCATTCATGTGGTAGTGAGTATGTTTGGGATTATGTACATGAGCATTTGAGCTTGATTTGCAAGACTAGTTGGATTTTGATATGATCATGAGTAGATTTGTAGCTTGAAGCTAGTTCTTGATTTATTGTGTAAGGATGAATGTGATTGATGATACTTGATTCATTGCTCAAGTTAAGCCCGTGAGTTTTTGTGCCTTAATAATCGTACATCTTATACGGTTAATAGTAATCCTTTGTGAGTGCATCATTCATGATTTGTATGCTAGAACTTGCCACTAGACTTGTTGATATTGATCTTTGTGTGATGTTTTGAAAGTGATAAGAGGCCATGTTTGGATTGATTAGTCACTTTGCCAAATATTTTTCCTACCAAAGACATTTGATTTCCTTAGTGAGCCATGTTGAGCCTATGATCCTTATTCTTTGGCAAACCAAGTGAGATTGAAACCATTTTAGCCTATTTTGATGAGCCTTTCTTGTCCTATGTTTAGTTGAGCTTGAATGTTGGCTAATGATGGTGATTTGATTGCTAAGAGTGGGAAGATGATGAGCTAAGTGATGAATGAAGCATAAAAGAAAAGAAAGGTTGTGAAAAGATTGAATTGTGAAGAAAATGCATGAAAAGAAAAATTCAATTTGTGAGCTTTAAAAGAGAAAGCTCAAGTGAATGGTGGAATGATCATTGAAGTTCTAAAGAAAGAGTGTTGCTTGATGAAAAGTGAAGAGATGTGCATTGTATGGATTAGCTTTCATTCAAGTCTCTACTACTTAGTCACTTTTATCCAAAAACATCCCACCTTTCCAAAGAGCCTACATTACAACCTAGAAGAAAGACCTCTTTGATTCTTGATTGATCACAAATGATTTTGATTGAGATTAAGTCTATCAAGCATATGGTGTACTTGTTCATGCAATTGATGATTGAGTGCTTTAAACCTTGATACACTTGAGTGAAGAGTGAAACACTCCATGGAAGGAGCAATGTGTTAAGTGTTTGATTGAGCATTTGTTTGAGCATGATTCATCTTGATGGCTAGTGGATAGTTGCATTGATACAAGTGATCATTGATGAGTTCGATTGTCTTATTTTTCGTCTATGGTGCCATGTGACATAATTGCAATCAATTCACTCCTTTGTTCTTAGTTTCTACGTTGCTCGAGGACGAGCAACAATTCAAGTTTGGGGGTATGATTGGAGTGAATTGATGCATGTTTTTAGGGCTTATTTCAGTGCAAAAAGTGAGCTAAGGTGTTGATTTTTGTGCCTAAATGTGAAAAGTATCACTCTTTTGCCTAAAAAGTATTATTTTTGAGATTTTGATGTTTTTCGTCCATTTTGCAGGTAATTCGGTGGATTTTTGCCAAACCGAGAGTACCATTAGGCTTAGAATGAAGAGACGGACATCCGGGACGCAGGGTCGGGGCCGAAGCCCCGTGTGAGAAAAGTGCCACTGGACTCTCAGCTCTGGGTCGAGGGACAAGAGCCTCGAGTCGAGGGATGTGTAGAAAGGACCAAATTCAGAAAATGGCATGAGCCTCGACTCGAGACATGACCCTCGAGTCGAGGCGAGGATTTTTGCAAGGGCCTCGAGTCGAGGCCTGTCCCTCGACTCGAGGGGAAGGTTTTTCCAAAATTTCGTATTTAAGTAGAGGCGATTCGAGAGAGAGCAAAGAGAGGACTTCATAGTAGCAGATTAGTAGCGGTTTTGGGGCGATTTCTCAGGCCCCAAGCCAATTTCCATCTTAGATTAGAGTAGAAGTTAGAATTAGGAGTAGATTTCCATTAATTGTTGTTAGATTAGCATTAGATTAGCATTTGATCATTGTAATCCTTTCAATTCAAGCTTGTAATTCATTTGGAGATTGGTGTTGAAGACTCAAGCATTCCTCTTTTTGTTAATTGAAGATCATTTGGTGATGTTTTTCCTCTTTTGTCTCTTTAATTTCTTAATTGTTGTGATTTGCTTTGTGTTTGTTCAATTCTATCTTCTCCCCATGGGTATTGTTTGTGGTACCATGGGCTAAAATCTCTCTTGTGCTTGGGTTAATTGAAATTTATGATGAATTAATTGATGATGCTATAATTGTTGATGATTGGAGTTTAATTGAGTAGATTGCTTACTAATTGTGATTCTCATTTGTGCTTCATGCATAATTATCTCTTTAGATTAGTGTTTGATCACCCTAGCTATAGACGAGAGTTGCGCTAACGTGATCCGGGATTAATCGGGTGATAATTGTGTATGAATGTGTGGATTGGGTGCTTCGAATCGAGAGATTAGTTGCACTAAGGATACTCACATTAGTTTTCTACCTAATTGTGATTCTTAATTGTGCTTTGTGTAAAATTGTTTCTTTTGATTAATGGTTGATCACCCTAGCAATAGTAGAGTTGAGCTAACGTGATTAGGTGTTGATCGGGATTCAATTTTGCATAATTGTATGAATTGAGGATTTCTACATTGAGAGATGAGAAAGACTAAGGATACTCACATTAGGCATTGTGATTTTAATGGAGTGATTAATTTCATGATGGTTTATGCTTTCTATCTTAGTTGATTTACAATTTGATTCAATTGTAGCTTGTTGATTGATGATTCATTGATGGATGTTAATCCTAGCACCTCTATCCCACCATTTAGTGTTGTTTTTGTTATCGCATTCTAAGTGTTCGATCTATTGCTTGCTTGTTGTTTAATTGTATTCTTGTTTGTGTTTTGTTGTTTTTGTACCAAACCATTGTTGTAACTCTAGTCACTAAGAACTTATATTTCTAGGACCTCATGTGCATACTTTTTCCCTTGGGTTCGATATTTTGTTGATTGGTCTTAATAACTCTTACCCTATACACTCCAATCATTAGGTACTAAGCCGATCAGACCGGGTCAAGAGCTAATTAAGTCACTGGAGATCAAAGTTTGCAAGTCATCCGGAGACAAGCTCAAGTCTAGTCATCTGCAGGAGACGATCATAAAGAGCTCGAGACGAGGTCAAGACAAGCTGAGTAGAATAAGAAAGGCAAGTCTTCACCAAGTTGGTCAGCAGACGAGTAGGAAAAATCTGCTTTGAGGTCAAGAGCGATTTTCAAGATTAAGTTTGTTAAGTAGCTTTTAGTTTGTTAGAACTGCCTAACAAACTAACTGTCTTTTCAGACTTATAAATAGGTCTAGATTTTATTTTTCAACACACTTATGCAAATCTGATTTTTCACACTATTCACTATTCGATTCACAAAGTATTTTCAAAAGAACTTTCAAATATTTTCAAGTGTTTGTAGAACACTTCACTTCACATATTCAAAAACACTTCTTGTTCTTAGAGTTAGTTTTTAGAAGTTTGATTAGTATTTTTGAAGAATTGAAGATCAAGTTGTAAGTTGTAAAGATTGTAAAGTAAGTAAGTAAGCGGCTAGTAGAGACCCTTCTTCAAAGTTTGGAGAAGGAGAGTGAATGTAGGATTGTTATAATCCGAACCACTATAAAATCTGGTGTTCTTTCTTTGCTTTCATTTATATTTCTGTTCAAGTTACAATTTGTTGTTCAATGTTTAATTTTAATTAAAGTTAAGATCTGAATATCGGTGTTGCTTTTGATCTTATTAAAAGTTGAGTTTAATCTTAAATTTCCATTTGTGTACTTTGATACTTTGAATAAATTTTTGATAGATTTGAAAAATCTCAAAATCTATTCAACCCCCTTCTAGATTTTTGCTAGAAGGCTGATACACTTTTCATCTAATCTACTCAACTAATCGGGACCAACAAAGGTCAATTTGGTTAACTGGTGCTCATTCAAGAGATTTTGAAGTGCGAGACAGAGAGAGGGCAAAGGATGCGGGAAATTCGTGGTGGTGGTGGAGCGGTGGATGAAGATTTTTTTAAGAATACAAGACGAGAAAAGAAGACGAGAGACAATATCGAATTAGAAAATTTATTTGTCGGCATATGCAACAAACAAATTTTTTAATTATTGAATCGATATTATATAAAATAAAAATGAGAAATAAAGCGAGAATGAGCTTGAGAGGAATAAAACAACAAATTGAGATCCTATGTTTGGACACGGTAAAGGAACAATCATAGTAGGCTTTTACATGAGTTGGCATATAAGAAATTAAAGAAACTACAATGGATATCTCAGCCCCAAATCAAGAGTTCTCCTAGGCATTGCATCGAACACTTGATGAGCACAATATTTTTGCTCACAATTTTCAAAGATTCATCATCTATCACCGCAACACACTCGTAACTCCAAATTAAACAACCTAAAATTTAATTTTACCGATGCAAATCAACATATCCTCATAGAACAAACAAAACACACATACAAGTTAGAAAAGTGAATGTGAACATACACAGGGGTGATGATTAGCGGTGGTTGCTAGTTCTTTGGAGGCCAATAAAAATCCTGGATATCCTGTCTGTGCAACTGCGTTTACAAATGTTTTCTCATCATCGGGTGGCGAATCATACGGAGGAAGACGGAGAAAGTAAACTGTGGCATAAACAAACTTCTTTTCTTGGCGGCGTGCGACAGGAATTCAACAGGAGAGACTCATAAGAGAGAAGACAGTAAAAAGAAAAGAAAGAGTGAAATACGAGAGATGTGTTGGTAAAAATAAAGTCTAGTCGGTGACTCAACGGCGTGGAGATAGACGGAGAAAGCTAGGTAAGAATTCTAAAAGGGGAGAATGGTGAAAAAGAAAGAGAAAAAAATAAAGAGAGGAAAAGCGACACGTATCAGATTTTTGGACACGTATTAAAATTTTTACCGACCACCGGTAACAAATCGCCAATCGATCGCGCATCACTCTTTTATATTAGTATAGATATATAAAAATTTAGGGACTCTTTGGTGAGACGGTCTTATACATGAGATGTGTATCACCCTTAGCGCAGAATATGTAATTAATACTTTGCTTATATATTTGATAACTCCTACGATAATTTTAAAGTTTATATTTTTTTCAATTTCCATTTCCAATACTTTGATATTCTCGTATATATATTTGATACTCCTGCTAATATATTTAATACACTTTTGAGTGGTGGGACTCATCTCATGTATGAGATGGTCTCATATGAGTTTATGCCAAAAAATTAAGAGTGAGTTTTATTAATGGACGACTTGTTTGACACGTATAAGAGGATATTACACATACAATTCACACAATACCAACTATTCATACTAGTGGTATAAAAATTTGTATGCATCAACTACATCGTGTAACTAGTATGTATCTTTCAACATATTAGTTGTTTCATTATAAAAATATATTTATTAGTATTAGTTATATCACTAAAAATATTAATATTTTTTATTGTATAGTACTCCTTTGTGCCACCATTACTCACACTTTATGTGGCATACATATTAAGAAAAAAATATTTTCGTGAGAATATAGTATATAAGTATTTTGGATGATTTAATGAGATAAAATATAGGAGAGAGAATAAATTAGAGTAAAACAAGAGTAATATTTTTAAATTTAAATGGTATTGTGGGGATGTTAATATTGCGTGAATTTTTCATTTTAGGACGTGGAATTAATATTGTGACGAATGAAAAAAGAAAGTTTGCAAGTAATTAGGGGTGATAAATCGTGTAACCGTGTTATTTATCGTGTCGACACGATAACGACATGACACAATAAGGTAAAATACGAACACAATACGATAAGAATATGTGTCAACCACGACACGAGGCACAAAATTTTTTGTGTTGACACGACACGACACGACACAATAAGCATAAGGACATGATAACATTAAAACTTAATATAAATAAAAAAATTTAACATTTTAAACATGATAAAAAAACAATAATATTTAAAATTTTAGATTTTAAAATGTTTAATAAATAATTTTAACATTTATATTATGTTGCATTGTTGTAATCGTATATATATTATTAACATGTTACTATCGGATACATGTGATATATATCGCATCACTAATGATTAACGAGGTTGCTAACGGGTTAATGTGTCATATGTAAATTTTATTGTGTTTAAAGGTTAATATGACATGAATACGAACAATACGATATTCTCGTATCCTTATCATGTCGACACAATAAGGACACGAAAGCGATAAGCCCAAACATTAACCTATAATTTTCGTATCGTTTTAGGTGTCGTATTATCGTATCATATCTGAAATTGCCACCTCTACAAGTAATTACAGAATGTAGGGAGTAATAATAATTATTAATTATACTATGCAACTCTTTGCATACCTACTTGTAAATGACTAATGCGTTTTATTCCGACATTTAAATATGGGTTAGGACTTAAGTATATGCATATTCCAATCTTGCAAATGTATATTAAGAGAGGATAATGAAGAGCTCAAGACAAGGTGAAGATCAGGTGAGTAGAATAAGAAAGACAGATCTCAACTAAGTCGGTGAAACGACTACCTCAAGAAGATCAATTGAAGATGAAGCGGTTTTCAAGAAGAGCGAGTCTCCTCTGTAAAATATTTCACTGTGAAATATCACTAAAAACAAAAATATAAAATCTCGCGAATTGACGAAAGGAAGCGGGTCGCTCGACCTAGCGTGCGAGATTAAGGTCAAAATCACGCACAAATCGCAGAAAATCATCACCGATTAACGTTTCGAGACATTGAGAATCATCACGAATTTCCAGCCAAGTAATTTGCGACATCAATCAACATATTGAAGAAAAATCAGCAAGCACCACGAACACAGTGTGAAAAAAATCAAAGAATGTTGGAAAAAATGGAATTTGGAGGAGATTCAACAATAATGAAATTCATCTTTGTTACAGTTGAATGTTTTCCCAAAGTCGGAAACAATATCGCAACTATTACTCTCTTTGACGTATGTTCGTATAGTAACACATTTTTTCCATACGATAACTGCGTTTGTGTTCATATAGTAACACTTTTTTTTTCCATATAGTAACACATCTTTCACTATACAATAACACGTTTGTATTCATATAGTAACATATTTTTTAAAATATGTGTTACTATAAGAACAAATATGTGTTACTATAAGGAAGCAATACGTATTACTAGTCCTTAAAAGAATAAAACATTTATCCATGTGTTGTATTAGTTTTGTTCATTAGTAACACTTTTTCTTAAATGCAGTATGCACGTGTTTGACCTTATTATAACACAACTTTGAGAGTAAAAATTTATTTTTATCTTTGCACGAGTTTAATACACATATTTACCCTTACAATAATACATATTTACCCAAATCTTACACTTGGTAATAAAATTGACCATGAACTTTTTTCTTAACACATTTAAATCATTTCTCTTTAATATTGAGATTAAATAAGTCATCATCTTAATAAAATCATACTCTATTAATAAGAATAAAGTTGTTGAAGGTTAGAGACTTATTTGGTCCACATATAATTAGATTAGAGATTTATTTGACTATTTTTAATTTTTATTTTTGCATTTGAGTGATTTTTTTTTAGACAAATATGCATTTTTATTTTATAGTAACACGTATTTATTGTTAAAGTAACACACGTTTAACCTAATAGTAACTCACAGGAGCACGCGAGGGCGAATTTTATTTTTTTATGCGCGAGGTTTTTTTTGGGAAATAACCGTTGGACCCGCCGCCCACTTGAGGATCGCGAATTTCTTTATTTGAATATGGATATGGATTATTTCCACGGATCTAGGATCCGTGAAATATTTCATATGAGAATTTGTCTTTCAAAGGTTGTTGGAAGCGGTTAGAGTTTGTTCTAACAAAGCTAACGTCTTATATTCTTTTATAGACAAATTGCTTATATGAAATATTTCACGGATCTAGATCCGTGAAATAATCCATATTTCGATCCAAATTAAGAAATTCGCGAGATCTGTGCGGGCGTTTAATGGATATTTCAAAAAAACTTCGCGCTGAATAAAAAAATATTAACCGTGCTTCAGTATGTTACTATTAGGTTAAACATGTGTTACTTTAATAATAATTATGTGTCACTATAAAACAAAAACTACATATTTATCTAAAAATAATCACTCAAATGCAAAAATAAAAATAAAAATAGTCAAATAAATCTCTAATCTAATTATATGTGTGAATCAAATAAGTCTTTAATCTTGACAACTTTATTCTTATTAAAAGAGTGTGATTTTATTAAGATGATTGACTTTATTTGATCTCAATATTAAAGAAAATATTTTAATGTGTTAAGAAAAAAAACATGAGATCTATTTGATCCCAAATATAAGATTTTTGGGGGTAAATATGTGTTATGCTAAAGCGCAAATATGTGTATTAAATCGTCTTGGCAGTAAAAATAATTTTTACTCTCGAGGTTATGTTATTATGTCAGGCAATACGTGTTACTATAAGAAGAAAAATGTGTTATTAATGAACAAAACTAATATTTTATTCTTTTAAGGACTAGTAACACGTACTTACCCTTCTGATAACACATAATTGTTCTTATAGTAACACATACTTTCGAAAAAATATGTTACTATATGAATACAAGCATATTCTTGTATAGTGAAGATATGTTACTATATGGAAAAAAAAAGTGTTACTATATGAACACAAATGTGTTACCCTATAAGAAGAGAAATATGTAATTACTATATGAAAAAATCGAAACGAGGGTAGCAGTTGCGATATTAATTCGAGTTTTAGAAGAACATATAAGCCCATTAACAAAGATGATCCAGGACAACAACACACTTTAATTTGATAAACTTTGTTATTGTTATGATCAAATTTGTAGCAATTATTTGACAATTTTAAAGAAAATTCATCCATATCTTCTCCTTTTTTACGTATCTCTGCGTGTTTCTATTCAATTTGATATCTTCGTTGAATTAAGATTTGTTGTTTTTTCGTCGAGATTCTGTTGAATCGCCTCCCGATCATTAAATCGTCTTGTTTATTGCAATTTCGACCTAATTTCGCAGAATATTGTTTGACCCGTTTTGGAGAGATGACCGCGAGATTTGTGCTCCTTACATTTTTTTAACGTAAATTGCACGTGAATTATTTCACGAGAGACTTGCTCTTCTTTATAAACATACTAAGGCACAATTAGAAAAGAACTTTTGGCATACTTGTAATCTATATTTTCTTAGAAGCACACTTAGCTAGTAATTCACGAAAGATAGCATATTCGTTCTAAGTGTTTGTAGAACACTTCCTGTAATTTTTTCTTCTAAATAATCCCGCATTGTATTCATAGTTTAGAGGATAGATTAGAAAGAAAAAAAGATGGTTTGAAGATCTGAATCTTCAACTTTGTACTAGTAATTGAGGCGAAGAAGAAAGTAAGAAAGTGAGCAAGTGGAGTCCTTTCTTCAAATTGAGGAGGAGAGTGGATGTAGGATTTTATAATCCGAACCACTATAAATTTTGTGTTCTTTACTTTCTGCATCTATTTTCATTCGCTTCATCTTGTTAGTTCATATTCATATCAAGAAGTTTTTAGATCCATCTGGAAAAGATTGAGTATAAAAGTTTCCGTTGAGTACTTTAGATAATTTAGAGGATTAGCTTGAGTAGATAATCTGAAATTCGCAAGAAGTTTAGATAATCTATTCAACCCCCTTCTAGATTATCTCTAGAAGCCTAACTCAATCTCGGGATCAACATTTAGCATGTTATTTCATTGCATGAAATTTTTCACATGGGTTTTTTTTTTTAAAAAAAAAAATTTAATGTTATGATTAGATTGAGTACTTGATTGAGGTATTTTTCATGCAAGTATTATTACGACCCAATCAAGTTTTCGAATCCATGAGATGTGAAATGCAATGAGGCCCTAGGATGCAAGCCGATCACGACTATTGAAGCTAAATCCGGTTTTGAACTAAGCAATCTACTTAAAACACAAGAATAAAATACTAACAACAATCAAGCAATGAATTAAGCTAAGAACAAGAGACAAGCTAAACTAACTTCCAAGAAGTGCAAATGGGGAATTAATGCTTAGGATAATCTCAATTAAAGAGTCATTGATCACCACTATAATTGCATAAAATTGAAATTCAATTGAAATAGATTGCAATGAACATCATGCAACAATATCCCTATTAATCACATAATGCCTAATTGTGAACATTCTATCTCAATTACGAAGCATCTAACACATACAATCATACACGTCTATCCTCCGATTAATCCCGAATCATGTTAGCTCAACTCTCGTTTGATGCTAGGATGATCAAACACCAATAAAAAAAGGATGAACATATATGAAGCACAATAAGCATAATCAATTAGGGTACTTAACTATCTCAATTAAACAACAATCATCAACAATTATAGCTAGAGCAATCAAATCACCCCTAATTTCAATTATCCCAAGCACAAAGAAATTAACCCATGGTGCAACAAGTAATTCCATGGGTACACAAATAATTATCATGATCAATATAGCAAATAAGAAATTGAAATAGAGAGATAGTAAGAACATCACCAAATTGCCAATGAAATAAGAATTGAATGCTTGAATCTTCACAACTTGAACTTCTTCTTCAATTGAAAATTACAATCTGAAATCACTAATCTAATGGAGAAATGACTAATCTAATCAACAATTGAATGAAATCTAACTATAAACTTGAATCTAAGAATCTAGGAAGTAAGAATTGGCTTGAAACTGAGAAAATCGCCCTAAAATTGCTTAAGGAACTGCTCCGAACTAATTGTGCTCTTTTTTTTTGCATCCAAGGTGATCAAATGGTGAAGAATGTGAAAAATGGACGCCTCGAGTCGAGCTTGGTGCTTAAAACATGATTTTTGTGCAAACTATGAGCACCTCGACTCGAGCTCACCAAACTCGACTCGAGCTTGAGTGCGATTTTAGCGATTCTTGTTTTTGTTGCATCGAGGCTCGACTCGAGCTCCCTGCCAGACCTCTAGTAGAGTCCTGGGATTTTTGTCTCTCGACTTTCACTTTCGACCCCTATTTTCACCCCACATGTTCGTCTCGTTCCGTGTACATGCCTATATGCTCAGTTTGGTCAAATTCCTCCAAAAACCCTAAAAATGAGACAAAACATCTTGCAAAATCATTAATCTCCACACAATAATACCTTAATTGCAAAAGAGTGATACTCTATACCTTTAAGCAAAAAAACACATACTTTTCAACAAATTTTGCAATTAATCACCTCAAATATCATGCAATAATTCAATCTAATCAAACTTCCCCAAACTTAAGATGTTGCTCGTCCTCAATTAACGAAACAAATAAATATATAAGAGTGAATTGATTGCAATTATGTCTCATGATACCATAGTAGAAAATAGGACAATCAAACTCATCAACGAACTCAAGTCTCAATACTAACTTTCAACTAGCAATCACAATGCATCATGCTCGAACAAATGCAACATCTAATGTTCACATCATTGCTCCTTCTATGGAGTGTTTCTCTCATCTCTCAAGTGTGTCAAGATAAAATGACACTCAATCATCAATGTTGGAGTATACTTCGTAAAGCAAACTTTTGTTGGGCTTTGTGGATGTATATTTGATTTCCTTATTATCTCAAATAAATATTTTTCACATTATTGCTTTCTTTTAGTGATTGTTTGTATGTCTATTTATCTTATATTATAGACGATGTGGTGGGTTTGTAGTACACGAGAAGATCACATTGTCGGTTTCTTATAAGATATAAACAGTATTCACAATCGGGATAGTTACGAACATAACTATTGGTTTAAGTTGTAGTATGAACTTGTTGGTGGCTTGTCTTGGTCATTAGTTTATACTAATACGACCGTGTCGTATTGAATGGATCACAAATAAGACATGTTCTTCTATTCGATCATGAAGAACTAGAGGTCTTGGTGACTCTTATAATTCTTAACCCTAAGTGTGATATTTAGGTGTGTGGGGTGCTTATTCACTATTTTGATTTATCATGGGTGAGAATCTTATTAGATTCAACATACTCTGTATTTTGGGTAGTGACATCACTCGCATGATGTCTATTTGTTGGCATTAGGGCACCGTGTCCTAGTCATCCGGTGATGGACGTCCTCTTGATGATCTCATAAAGGATTATCGTATTAAACCTGCAGTGGATTTAATCCGTGCGACAATGAGGTTGAGTGGTACTACTCAAGGAATAATAGATATTAATTAATTAAAGTAGTTAGAAGCTTTAATAATTAATGGACGTGCGATATCTTTAACACGGGGAGTTATAGAGTCTAATAGAAGTCCTGATTCGGTTCGGGATAGGACGGAGTGCAACATTAATTCTCTAGTGGAATGAATTAATGTTTTCGAGCCAAATAATGTTCTGGGCTGAACATAAGAGTGTTTGGACTTGAAAGAAGCCCAAACCCTATACCTTCTAATGGATCCCTAGTCGGCCCATGAAAAACCTAATGAGTGTATATAAAAGGGCTTCATCCACTTAAAAGTGTGAGAAAAAAAAATTGCAACAGCCTTTTCACCACGATTCGATAGCTCGCCGTCCACCCGGTGTTTGAACGAGGTTGGGAGACAGACTAGAAGGTCTTTATTGGAATCAACGCCTTGATCTTCAAGGGTAACGAATCTAAACTTTGCTTTAGACGCATGTTTAGGTTTTATTTTATTTTGTTCTCTGTTTTTGTATGTTTGACATCCAACAACGATTTTGGGATCAGAACCGCCTTCACCGGCGTGTTCCATCAATCAATTCAGAAACATGAATCCCATAAGCTTGCCAAAGGACTCAATCTCCATTATTTTCTTTTGTATTTCAATCATGAATCAAAGAGGTCTTTTATCAAAGTTGTAATGTAGGTTCTTTGGAATGAGTGGGTGAATTTAGGACAAGAGTGACTCACATTAGTAGAGAACTTGAAAAATGACTAAGCACTTCAATACACTTCTCTTCCAAATCGTCAACAATCAACACTCTTCTCTCCATGCTTTTGAAAGTTCATTCACCACTATTCTTTTGAGCTCTCTTTCATATAAGCTCAAAAATTGATTTTTCTTCTTTTTATCACTTTCAAACTTTCTCCTTAATTCATTTTTTATTTTTCACATCTCAACCTTTATTGCATCTTTTTCTCCACAATCAACTTAGCACATCATCATTCCACCACACTTTTCATACAAAGCACCATCTTCTAGCCAACAATCAAGCTCCACTAAACATAGGACAATAAGGCTCATAAAAATAGGCAAAATGACTTCAATTTCACTTGACTTGCCAAAGAATAAGGATACTAGGCTCAAAATGACTTACTAAGGAAATCAAATATTTTTGGTGGGTAAAAATTTGGCTAAGTGACTACTCATATCAAACATGGCCTCTTATCATATTCATAAAATCACACAAAGATTAATTTCAATAAGTCCAAGGGCAAGTTCTAGCATACATATTCATGAATGATGCACTCACAAAGAATTTCAACCATAAAAGATGTATGATTCTTAAGGCACAAATGCTCACGGGCTTAAATTGAGCAATGAATCAAGCATTTTCAATCACATTCATCATCACATAATCCTCAATCATGCTAGCTTTAAGCCACATATTAACTCATGATCACATCAAAATTCAATTCATCCTCCAAATCAAGCACAAGTGCACATGTACATAATCTCAAGCACAACTCCCTTCTCAACAAATATCACTAAAAATATGCAAGAAATCTATAATTAAAGCTCAAAGCACATCACACCACAAATCATAAACAAGAGCACAAAAAGATAGGCAAGGAAAGAAGAATACCTCCCCCAAACTTAGACAAGACTAAGTTTGAAAGCAAGTGTTGTACCATAAAACCTTCAAACTCCATCTTCCTCTCATGCTTGTAGAGCTCATCAAGCCTTCTAGCACTTCTCACTTCCTACAAAGATCATAAGCACAAATAATTATTCAAAGCAATAAACAAAACAAAACAAAAGAAAGCAAGTAAAGGATGGGTTTCCGCCATCTAGCGCTAAGTTTAACGTCATTTGCTGGACGCTATTCATTAATTTCTCACTCTTTTTATCGGAATGACCAAGGATATCGGTCCTCCTTGCCATTATGTCTCATCCTTTAAGCTTCAAAATCATAGAGGTTTTCATCATTGGTAGACCAATCACCCATATATATCTTGCACATTGTTCTAGATGGATTCTCCTTTTGCTCTTTCACCATCATCTTTCTCCGTTCTTTTTTCCAAGGATGCTCAAGCACTTCATTACTTCCTTCCTATAATCAAAGTTCACAAGAGGTAAAATAAAATCAATAGAAGCATCAATCTCAATTAAAGTACAAATTGAAGAGTTTGAAGGTTTAGAAATGCTCATTTCCCTCTTCAATCTTTTGCACGATACTTCTTGATCTTCTTGCTCATTGTAGCTCACGTCCATCAAGGGACATTCCTCTTGTTCAATTGAAGCATATAAGAGAATAATCAACATCGTTATCATCATAAAGTGGATTATCAAAAATATTAGGAAAGTAAGAATCATAAAGAGGATTTTAAATTGCTTCTAAGACACAATCTTCAATAATGTCGATGGCTTGGTTCTCAAGCTCATCCAACGGATCCTTCATTGCATCATAGATGTCAAAGATGAACTCGTCTCCTCTCTCTCAACAATAGAATTGTTGCCTTCATCATTCTCATCACTTAGCACTTTCTCTTCTTCCTCTTCATCATTTTCTTCTTCAATGAACCTCAAAATTTCATCCATTTCTTCTTCTTCTTCTTCTTCTTCTTCTTCTTCTTCTTCTTCTTCTTCTTCTTCTTCTTCTTCTTCTTCTTCTTCTTCTTCTTCTTCTTCTTCTTCTTCTTCTTCTTCTTCATTTGGCATTTTTGTCCTTCATATCTGGTACCACTCCTCAAATGTATAGCATTACAAAACTCCCTCTGGTTAGCCTCGATTGTGGATGAAAAATTTCCCTTTTGATTGCTCTCACTTGTAGATGCCACTTGGCCTATTTGGAACTCTAAACTCTTCATTTGGCTAGATAAGGAAGTCACCACACTCTCCATCTTCTCAAATTTCTCTTGAGTGCTTCCCATAAACTTTTCCAAAATGTCTTCTAAATTAGGCTTTTTTCTCTCATCGTTTCCTCACTCTTGATAATGGGAGGGAGTTTGTTGCATTTGATAATCGTAGTCATAACTCCTCACATCATCACAATAACGTCCTTCATAAGCTCCTTGAAACTCAAATCCACCCGTGGATCGAATCTTTGATCGTAATGTGATTGGAGTGTATAGGGTAAGAGTTATTAAGACCAATCAACAAAATATCGAACCCAAGGGAAAAAGTATGCACATGAGGCCCTAGTGTTGGTCCCCGAATGTTGAGTTGATTAAAACTTGAGATAGCCTTCTAGAACAAAATCTAGAAAGGGGGGTTTGAATAGATTTTGTAGATTTTTTTATCTTTTCAAAATCAATTCAAAGTATCGATTAATCACAATGGAAAACAATTTTAAACTCAACTTTTAACAAGATCAAAAAGCAATGCCGATATTGATTTTAGCTAAGATTACTAAATTTAATCTTGAATTAACAAATTGTAACTTGAATGAAATTAAAAGAAAGCAAGAAAGAACACCGCTTTTATAGTGGTTCGATTATAACAATCCTACATCCACTCTCCTTCTCCAAACTTTGAAGAAGGGTCTTCACTATCTGCTTACTTACTTCTTGTACAAACTTTACAAATTACAACTTGATCTTCAACTCTTCAAAAATCTAATCAACTCTCTCGAAATCTAACTCTAAGAATAAGATGTGTTTTTGAAAATGTGAAGTGAAGTGTTCTATTAACACTAAAAATTCTATGAAGAAATCTTGTGATTTGAAAACTTGTGTCTTAGAAAATGACTTGTGAAATCTGTGTATATTGTATTCAGTAAAATGTTCTATCTATGTCTCTGAAAAATGAAGTGCCTAGACCTATTTATAAGTCTGAAAAGACAGTTAGTTTGTTAGTTAGTTCTAACAAACTAAAACCGCTTTAACAAACTTAAACTTAAAAAAGCGCCGGTCCTCACTGTCCTTGCTCTCCTCATCTGCAGTGACTTAGTGAAGATTCACCTTTCTTATTCTACTCACCTTATCTTGACCTCGTCTGAGCTCTTCATGTTTGTCTCCCGCAGATGACTAGATCTTAGCCGATTAGATTTTTCTCGACTCCGTCTCGATCACCCTAGCTTAAACTTAGTCTGTTCTTCTTCGTCTGATCACCGAGCTGCTTCTTTTAACTCATCAAAACTCCTTGATTCAACAATTTCCCCCTTTTTGACAAAGTTAAAACCTATAAGGAAGAAACACACTCACAGTGAAGTTAGTACTAGAATTAGTTAAAAAAACATATAGGTAAATCAGAGCACTTAATCTTATTACAACAGATTTATTCACATTCAAACACTAAAAATTAAGTCTTTTTAGACTCTTCTAAAAATTTAAGACTTAAATAAATTTTAAAAAATTTAAAACTGAGATATAAAATTCTCAGATGATTTATACTTAGAAAAATTTTAAGTTTTTCTTAAAACCAAAAAAACTTTAAGAAAGCAGATACACGTAATTCACATAAGTCCAAATATATTCATTCACAAATTTACTGATTTACAAATAGAAGAAGCTGATAGAAAATAAAAGATAAGGAAAGAAAATCCTGTTTCTATCAAATTCCCCATCGGTGGCCTCTGGAATGTTCAGCCAGGCTTGAAAATCCTCGCTCTTAGCTGTTTAAGCTCTTCTTCATCTGTGAGCTCGGTTTCCTTCTGCTTTGGCTATGGACCGTCTTGACCCATTCCGGATCGGAGAGCCATCTTCTTTTCAGCTTGGGAGTAACTTGCTCATAGGCCGGTGCAACTAAGTCGCAGATTGAACACATTGTGCGCCTCATCAAGCGGCTTCCCATACAGATCGGCATCCTTCTTTTCCATCCACTCGTGCCAGCTCATGTCCTCATCGGCTGCTTCAGATGGCGATGCCTTCAAGATGTACCGTAGTACATCCATCAGCATCCGTGGCTAGCTTCTTGTATTCGCTTGTGTATTTTCTTGAAACCATCTTTGGAGGGGCTGAAGTGTGGTGGACGGGGCGGAAGTCCGCTTCATCTCGGTGCTTTGGATACCCACTTCCAGGAATCCTGTCCCACTTCGGCTCGGCTTTCCCGGCTTCTTGACCTCTTCTTCTCCCGCTTCTCATACTTTTCCTTCTCGGCATGGTTTCTTCCTGACCGCTCACCGATAGGTTTGAGAAGTCAGGCTCCTTTCTTTACGCTCGACTGGGCCGATTAGTCTCGGTGATGAAGACTTCTCTGTGCTTTGCCTTTACCACTTGCCCTTGGCCTCGGGTTTTCTGCTTCTTTCATCTTGGCCAGCGAGCTTCGACTTCTCCTCCTCCTCCTTCCTCCTCTTCTCCTCATCCTCTCGGATGGCCTCTTCTATTTGGGTCACCCTCGCTTGCAAGGCTGCCACTCATCTCGATTTAACTTTCAATTCAGCCTTGGCTGCCTCCAACTCAGCTATGTCTCGCTTTAGAGTTCACCTTGTCTCATGAGTGACAAGACCCAGTGTGAGGGTGTCCATCCTTCCTTCTCGCTCCTTCCCCTTTTTAACTTCATTCGGAGGGTCCTGAGCTATCTTTCCAGAGCCGAGCAATGGACCACCGAAGTCATTCTCGATCGGACGTGAGAGTGTTGACCGAGGATCTCGTTGTCACCGCCATCTTCGCTTTAGTGCCTTAACCTCCTCCTCCAGTCACTTAGCCAAGATCCAAGCGGTCTTGAGATTGGCTGATAGGTTCCTTGACATGTTGACCTCAGCAATCTGCATGTTGGCGAGCATTGTATCGGTGTTGCTCGTATCACCTTCCTTGTCTTCTTTTCCATCATCCTTTGAACTTGAGATATTATCTTCTTGTGCATATCTTCAAAGGCCGATGAAATGACAAGAATTTGGGATCGCCTCCTCCTCTCGATTCGGATGAGGTAGAGGTGGTGGGAGAGGTTGGACTGGGAGCTCGTGTGGATATCCCCAAAGATATTGGAGGTATCCACTGGATGGGGTTCGGATGGGAGAGATGAGGTGGGGGCATCCGATGGGGAGGGGGATTTCTCGTGAAGGGGAAGATGGTGGGGGTGGAATATGTGAAGTAGTGGGTGGGGAGATGTGGTTGTTTGAGGTAATATGGGTTGAGTTTGGGAGGATATGGGTAAGGCTGGTGGGGAGATGGATATGGGAGTTGGGGCGAATCACCGGTCCTGTAAGGAAGGACAACATCCGAGATGGAGATGGTGGAGGGGATGAAGTTTGGGTTTGGGGGAGGGTAGATGAGGTTGGGATTTGGACTATTTCGGAAGTAGGCTATTTTAGAGGCTCGAGGTGCCACTGGGACACCTCTTCATTGCCATAGTGGGGTGGAGAGGGGAGGGGAAAATTGTACTGCCTCGTGGGTGGGGAGGGGACCTCTCCGAGCTTATGTCCTGGACCTCCTCGATTGAACCACCTGCGCTGCAATCTGCAGCGGCGTGGTTACCTCTTCGGGTAGGAGACTTGGCTGGTCGAGACGTCCCTCCCGGCTCGAGAGGTTTTAACCAACCTCCTCCTCCTTGGTGCCTTCTCCTTGACTTCACCGGTTGGGCAGCCTCGGTGAGCTCACCGTCGGCAGCCTCTTCGTCTCTCTCCTCCTCTTCTTCCTCCTCCTCGGCTTCTTCAAGCGGCTGGTGCACGAGCTCCTACCTCGGCTCCACCTTCGTCTGAATCACCGGAGCCCCAAGAGGTTCATCCTTTGTCGAGAATCCCCTTTTGTTTTGTATAGGGCCTCGACTCCATCGACCGATTGATCTCGGTGACAAGCGGAGTCCTCCATGATCACCGTCACCTTATTGAATAGGCCGGTGATCGACCTCGCCCGCCACTTTTCCTCCAACTACCTCCAACCTTTTCCTTTTGTCTCTAGCTTCTCCAAGAGCATCCTAGCCCGATTAGCTTGGACCCCATCTAATATTGTCCTTATGACACATAGTCTGATGCAGTCAGCCCATCATGAGAACTTTGTTCTCCCAAGATGACCTTTGTGATGATGGTCATCGAAGTCGATACCTCCGTCGGAGCATCTTTTCTTCAGCTCCGATCGCCAATCCTTCATGGAATTCCGGGCAATCATCTCAATGATTCTACCCATTCATCGAGACTTATAGGTGAGGGGGTTCACTCCTTCACTACTTGTATCAAAAATCCTAGCCACCTCCAGCCGAGTAATGATTAAAACCTCTCCATATACTCTGGTTTTAAAGACTCCATTCTCGAACGTCCCATTGGCGTAGAACTCGATTCCCGCATATCCGGTGTTTTATTGGAGGATTTCTTGGAACGAGAATGTCCTCAATCCAGCCCTCTCCAATAACTCCAAAATCTCCCTTGATTCACCATCGGAAGTTGTTTCAAAATCCACATACATCTCCGATTTGATCTTCTTATTATACGTCTCGTTGTGAACATCCACCATGGTTGAAGTAACTCCTATATGTTTTTGAGAAGTGCTCATGAAATGATCGAATAAGAGTTTTGAAATTTTTTTTTGGCGAGAGAGTTTGTAAGGATTTCGAGAGTGAAAAAGTTTGTTTAAGGAAGACGATGTATTTATAGGGGAAGATTGGAAAGAGAAACCCCATTTTAGAAAATTTGAATTAATCTGAGCCATTTATTCAAAAAGTTTTTCTGCGCATAAATCAACGGTTAAAAATTAAGATAAGCGATTAGGATTCGGTAGCGTGAATGTTAATCGCCTTTGGAATGCGAATCGTTGATTTGACAGATGTAGATTACTTTATGTAGGGAAGTAAGTATACCCGACGCCACTAGGGTTACCTTACTTCGACTAAGGGTTTGCAAATCGGATGAGTTTGAAAACAGATGAGTTGAAAAAGTCATCTCGATAAAGTAACTGTCTGATTTTAAAAACAACTTAAGTTCAACTTTTTAGCAATCTTAAAGACAATTTTAAATAAACAGGACTCAGACTTAATTTTCTAAAGATGGGATTTCCAATCAATCATTCCAAAAAGATTTTATAAAAAAAAATGAAGTTTATTTTAGAAGACAAAAATGTCTCGAATAAAGAATTGAGAACAGATGAGGTGAAACAAGATGATCTGTAATCTATTCCTGCAAAGACATAGACTCAAGGAAAACCATTAGTAGTTTTAGGTAGATCGGATAGGGTGCGAGATAGTCATCTGCTTTTCGTAAAAAACAGCAGACTATTGTGCTCTTGTCGATTTACCATATGTCGAATAAGTAATTATCATGTCGGATAAGGTCAATATGACTAATCCTTGATTCTTGATTCCTAAGAAGGAAATCAATGATATCACCTACCGATTGTCCTTTGACACGGCATCTAGTCCGATAATTCTTTCTTGACATACTAAAACTAAATTGAGAGAGACAAGAAATAAAAAAATTAGAGATTTACTAAAGAAGCATCTAATAATCCTAGTTCTACAGATAGTTCTTTAAACCTTGTCTCTGCCAATGGTTTTGTCAAGATGTCTGTTCTTTGAAAATCACCAAGATCTTCTCAAGTCTCGATATCTCCTTTTTCTACATGGTCTCGGATGAAGTGGTGTCTCGATATCTACATGCTTGCATCTTGTATGAAGAATCGGGTTCTCGAGTAATAGCTATGGCACTATTACTATCACAAAAGATAGGTACATCTTTGGTGATAATATTATAGTCCCTTAGCCGTTGACTTATCCAGATCACCAGGAACAACAACTTCCACCGCCATATACTCGGCTTGATTGTGGAAGTAACTACAGAGGTTTGTTTCTTAGACAACCATGAAATCAGCTTACTTCCAAGAAATTAGCAAGTACCAGGATGTAGATTTTCTATCTATCTTACACCCACCAAAATCTGAATCGAGTATCCAGACACCTCAAAATTGTCATCACCGGATACCACAATCCAACATTCTACGCCTTTCAAATACTTGAGGATTTTCTTTGCCGCTTCAAGATGGCTTTTCTTAGGATTAGTTTGAAATCGAGCACAAACTCCAACCGCAAATGAAATATCAGGTCTACTAGTAGTTAAATATAATAAAGAACCAATAAGACCTCTATACTCGGTTTGATCTGTCTTCTCCCTTCTCATTCTGATCCATTGAAAAATTTGTCATCATAGGTATCTTAGCTTCTCTACTGGTACCTATTCCATATTTTTCAATAAGATCTTTGTATATTTGGCTTGGTTGATGAATATTCCCTTCTTTGTCTGCTTGACTTGAAGTCCAAGAAAATAAGTCATTTCTCCCATTATGGACATTTCAAATCTGCTTTTCATAAGACTACTAAATTCTTCACATAAAGATATGTTAGTTGATCCAAAAATTATATCATCAACATAAATTTGAACTAACAAAAGATCACAACCAAACTCTTTTCTAAAGAGAGTTCTATCAATTCTACCTTTAACAAAACCATTTTGAATTAAATAATCGACAAGGTGTCATACCAAGTTCTTGGTGCTTGTTTAAGTCCATATAGAGCTTTCCTTAGTTTATAAACCTTGTCTCCTTTGACAAAGCCAGGGGTTGCTCTACATAAACTTCCTCAGCTAGGATTCCGTTTAAGAAAGCCGACTTAACATCAATTTGAAAAACTATGAATCTTTTAAAAGCTGCATAGGCTAAAAACAATCTTATGGCTTCCAGACGAGCCACCGTGCAAAGATTTCATCATAATCAATACCCTCCGATTGTGAATAACCTTGAGCAACTAGTCTGGCCTTATTTCTAACCACAATATTGTTTTCATCCTTCTTGTTTTTAAAGACCCATTTAGTTCCAATGACTTTTTGATGATGAGGTCTTTCAACAAGCTCCCACACATCTTGTCTTTGAAATCGATTTAGTTCTTCTTGCATGACATTAATCCGGTTGGAATCGCTTAGAGCTTCGTAATTGATTTAGGTTCAAGTAATGACACATAGCAATCGAACATACAATCTTGATTTAGTTGGGTCCTCGTCACTGACACCGAGTCTAAATCTCCAATTATCTGCTCACTGGGTGATATGACATTACTTTCTTACTTTTATCTTTTACAAGTAGATGGTGTCTTGTCTCGAATTATTTATTTCGATGATTCTATGTTACCTTCGACAACTCTACCCGATCGGTGATGTGTTGTTGGTCGTCTGATCGGTTGGTAGATCGATTGTTGAGGAAGTTCTTTCAGGTTCCTTTCCTTTGTCTCGATTCTTCCTCTTCATCCGAATCGATTCTTGATTGTAGAATTTTATGGTTGATCCTTTGATAGTCATCTCGATTCGATTATCCGATATCTTTGTGATGTCCCCTATCTTATCAATCTCAAAAGAAGATTCATCAAATACCATATGGGGTGTTTCTTCTACACACAAGGTTGTCTTATTAAAAACTCTATATGCCTTTGATATAGATGAGTATCCTAAGAATATCCCATCCTGCTATCTTGGCATCAAAAGTTTTTAATTGAGATTTCCCATTGTTGTGTATGAAACATTTACAACCAAATATATGAAAATATGAAATTTTGGGAGATCTTCCCTTCCAAATTTCATAGGGAGTTTTACACTTATCCTTGACAATCAAACTTCTATTTTGAACATAGCAGTCGTATTCACCGCTTCGCCCAAAACCTATGAGGAGTGTTGAATTCAGATAACATTGTTCTAGCCGCCTCTTTCAAGGTCCTGTTTCTTCTCTCAACAACTTCATTTTGTTGTGGAGTCCTTGCCGCAGAGGTTTCTGAGCTATGTCATTCTCAATGCAAGTAGTTAGAAATCAATTTATTTAGAAATTCAGTACCTTTATCACTTCTAATTTTAACAATATTTAATCCCTTTTCATTTTGAATCTTTTTAAGAAATTCTCGAATCTTAGTCATAGTCTCATTCTTTTTGTACAAGAAAATAACCCAAGTAAATCTTGAAAAATCATCAACAATTACTAAGGTGTATTTTCTTCCACTAAAGCCGAGAGGAGTTCTTGGACCAAACAGATCCATATGAAGAAGTTCCAAAATCCTTTCTCAAGAAGGACTACCTATTATTTTAAAAAGCTTTGAGTCTGCTTTTCCTTTTTGACAAGAAACACATACATGGTTCTTTGAAAATACTTTATCAGGGAGTCCTTTAACTAAAGATTTCCTTGCAATCTTGTTAAGAGTTTTGAAGTTTAAGTGACCAAGTCGTCTGCCACAACCAACTTAAGTCATCCGAACTCTTAGCAACAAGACAAGTATCCTTAGGACTTTTTGAAGTTGGCAACATAAATGTTGCCTTGTCTTACTCCACCAATAGAATATTTTCATTTAAACCATCTAATACATAGCATGCATTATGAGTAAATTTGACACAAAACCCTTTATCACAAAATTGTGAAACAGATAGTAGATTGTGCTTCAATCCTTCCACGTAGTAAACTTCATGAACTTGAACATCTCCAATCATTAGTGTTCCTACACCTTTAGTAAGTCCATAGTTGTTATCACCAAACATCACTCTAGGTCCATCAATAGTTTGATAGTTAAAGAGAAGTCGTCTTTCATAGGTCATGTGCTTGGAAGCAGCCACTATCGATGTACCGGATGACCTCAAGAATGTCTACTCTATCAACTATCTTCTTATCTTCCCTGCAATCACAAATTTATTGCTTAGGTACCCTTTGTACTTTGGGTCCTTTCATGTTAAGTTGACTCTTAGGAATCCGGATAAAAATATCAATGTTCCTTAAAACCATAGATTGAAGCTTGCATCCATATCTATCTACTAAGATAAGACTTTCAAGATCAACTGATTTAATTGATCTTTTGAAATTGTCTTGAATCTTGGTAAGAATGGATATGATTTGCTTCTTCCATCAAAGCTATTATACCTAGGATAGATCTTTGATTTAGTCTTAGGTTTAGCCTTAGGAGTTACTTTCCTCGTCGATTTTTCTTTCGTAAGTATCGGATGAGGTAATTAATTCCTTTGGTTTCAGGGACTGAATAAAGTTTCTACCTTAGGTTTAGTTGCTTTGACAAAGACTCTAGGTTTTATAGGATCATTTTTCTTATTCCTATCAAAGCCTAATCCAGCTTTTACCACTAGACTTTTGAGATGAATTGAAGATTTTATCTATTGTGGTTTGAGATTTATTCATAAGTCCTAAGTTGAGATTTAATTCCTGTTAGTCCTTTTATAATTCTCATTTTCGGAATAGATATTTGAAAATTTTATTTTTAAAGAACTCGAGTTCTCGTTCTAACTTATCTGTCTTATCGGACAAGGTAATCGGTGATCATCTCGGTCGACATTCCACCTTGAATGTACAGTGGTTTCTCACTTTTCTTAGTCTCGATTAACCTTAGTTAGATCAGAAATTTGATCCTTTAAATTAAGATTTTCAGTCTCTATCTGTTTATAAGCGAGATAGAGCAGCCTCTAAATCTTTCAAAAGTTTATCAATAAGACTAGGATCGTTTCGGATAAGGTGTCACAGTCGTTATCTCGATGATGAATAGTAATGTACCTCTTTAGCCATTAGACATATATCATCATCTCGACCCAAAATCAGATGAGGATGAGGATGACGATGTTTCACAAGTTTCTTATTTCTCGGCTAGGAGAGCTCTCTGTCAAAGCATACCTTCTATCTCTTTTCTTCCTCTTTTCTTCTCTCTCTGGGATTGAGTTGAGGACAATCATAGCTGTAGTGACCGAGTTTGCTGCATGTATAGCATATATCTCCTCTGTCTTTTGGACTACTATCTCCTCGTCGATAGGTGATTTATGACTTCTTGGTGATCCTTCTTTTTATCATTATACGAACTCTTTTCATCCCCGTCTCGATCTATAGGTCCTTCTACCTAATTTGTCTCTTTTGTTTCTTTTGTACTTCATCTTCAGCCTTTCATACCTTTTCAACAAAAGAGCCATTTCTTCTTTTATGGACAAATCGGATGCTTTAGAGATCTTTTCGATTCATCTTGATGAACAAATACTACTGCTTTTTCCGGATGTAGATGACTCTGCCTCATCTTCTTCATCTTCAATGTGAATGTCATATTCCAGTGCTTTAAGATGAGAGAAAAGAGTGTGATGTGATATTGATGACAAATTCTGTGTTGCCTTGAGAATATTAACTTTCTCTCTCCATCTTTTGTTCAAAGATCCGAGTATCTTGTTGTTAATTTCTTTCTCGGTGTAAGTCTTACCCAAATCGGCCGCTTTGTTCACAAGATTAGTCAGTCTCACGTCCAATTGATCTATAGTTTCACCATCCTTCATTTTGAATGTATCAAATACATGTAGAACAGATCAAGCTTATTTTCTTTGACTGCTCGCATCCTTCACAAATTCCAGCAAGAGTCTCCCACATTTCTTTGGCGCCTTGCATCTTTTAACCTTTTCAATCCAATCCTTACTTAGAGTCTCAATGATCTCGATTCGAGCTACTTGATCAAGATTATGAACCTTTCTTTCATCATTTGTTAACTCAGAGCTCTTCTTTTCTTGTCAGTCCTGGATTCAGGTGACTCGGCTCCAGTCTTTGGTGCCTCCATGATAAAATTTTATAGGTCCCTCTTCAAGAACCTCTTTCATCCTATCATGAATGGCTTTTAGGTGATTCTCCATCCTAAATTTCCAGTAGTCGTAATCTTCAATAGAGAATTCAGAAGATTCCTTGACTTCTTGTTTTTCCCGATGACATGATGAAACAAAGGAACAAAATACTCCACAAACTAATTAGTAGCACTGTTAGTAGTAAAGAAGAAAATGAAGAAAATCAAGATAATTTGAGAATCTTATTCAAGACCTAAAATCAATATCGTAATGACTAACACCGCTCCGATACCACTTGTTGGTCCACTCGAATGTTGAGTTGATTAAAACTTTAGATAGCCTTCTAGAACAAAATCTAGAAAGGGGGTTTGAATAGATTTTGTAGATTTTTTTATCTTTTCAAAATCAATTCAAAGTATCGATTAATCACAACGGAAAACAATTTTAAACTCAACTTTTAACAAGATCAAAAAGCAATGCCGATATTCGATTTTAGCTAAGATTCTAATTTAATCTTGAATTAACAAATTGTAACTTTAATTGAAATTAAAAGAAAGCGAGAAGAACACCGCTTTTATAGTTGTTCGGATTATAACAATCCTACATCCACTCTCCTTCTCCAAACTTTGAAGAAGGGTCTTCACTATCTCGCTTACTTACTTACCGTACAAACTTTACAAATTACAACTTGATCTTCAACTCTTCAAAAATCTAATCAACTCTCTGAAATCTAACTCTAAGAATAAGATGTGTTTTTGAAAATGTGAAGTGAAGTGTTCTATTAACACTAAAAATTCTATGAAGAAATCTTGTGATTTGAAAACTAGTGATCTTAGAAAATGACTTGTGAAATCTGTATATATTGTATTCAAGAAAATATTCTATCTATGTCTCTGAAAAATGAAGTGCCTAGACCTATTTATAAGTCTGAAAAGACAGTTAGTTTGTTAGTTAGTTCTAACAAACTAAAACCGCTTTAACAAACTTAAACTTAAAAAAAAAGCGCTAGTCCTCACTGTCCTTGCTCTCCTCATCTGCAGGTGACTTAGTGAAGATTCGCCTTTCTTATTCTACTCACCTTATCTTGACCTCGTCGAGCTCTTCATGTTTGTCTCCCTGCAAATGACTAGATCTTAGCTGATTAGATTTTTCTCGACTCCGTCGATAAGCCTAGCTTAAACTTAGATGTTCTTCGGTCGTCCCGATCAACCGCTTCTTTTAACTCATCAAAACTCCTTGATTCAACACCTAGAAATACGTGTTTTTAGTGACTAGAGTTGCAACAATGGTTTGGAACAAAAACAACAAAACACTTGCAAAAATATAAAACAAAAACAAGCAAACAAATGATCAAACACCTAAAATGCGATAACAACAACAACAATAAATGGTGGAATAGAGGTGCTAGGATTAACATCCATCAATGAATCATCAATCAACAAGCTACAATTGAATCAAATTGCAAATCAACTAAGATAGAAAGCATAAACCATCATGAAATTAATCACTCCATTAAAATCACAATGCCTAATGTGAGTATCCTTAGTCTTTCCCATCTCTCAATGTAGAAATTTCCAATTCATACAATCATGCAAAATTCAAACTCGATTAACACCTAATCACGTTAGCTCAACTCTCGCCTATTGCTAGGGTGATTAACCATTAATCTAAAGAGACAATTTTACACAAAGCACAATTAAGAATCACAATTAGTAAGCAATCTACTCAATTGATCTCCAATCATCAACAATTATAGCATCATCAATCAAATCATCATCAATTTCAATTAACCCAAGCACAAGAGAGTTAGCCCATGGTACCACAAACAATACCCATGGGAAGAAGATAGAATTGATCAAACACAAAGCAAATCACAACAATTAAGAAATTAAAGAGACAAAAGAGGAAAAACATCACCAAATGATCTTCAATCAACAAAAAGAGGAATGCTTGAGTCTTCAACAACAATCTCCAAATGAATTACAAGCTTGAATTGAAAGAATTACAATTATCAAATGCTAATCTAATGCTAATCTAGCAACATCAATGGAAATCAAATTCTAATCTACCAATCTAATCTACCTAATGAAGAAATTGGCTTGGGGCCCGAGAAATCGCCCCAAAACCGCTACTAACTGCTATTATCAATTGATGTCTCTGGATTGCTCTGCTTGACTCTTTAAATACCGAATTTACGAAAAGCGCCCCCTTGAGTCGAGGTCAGGCCTCGACTCGAGGCCTCTGCAAAATACCTCGCCCTCGACTCGAGGTCATGCCTCGAGTCGAGGCTTACGCCTTTTCCCAATTTAGTCCTTTTACGCATAGCCCTCGACTCGAGGCTCATGGTCCTCGACCCGAGCTCGAGTCTAGGGCACTTTTCTCGCGCGGGGCTTCGGCCCGACCTCCATTTTCGTCCCGGATGTCCGTCTCTTCATTCTAAGCCTAATGGTACTCTCGGTTTGGCAAAAATCCACCGAATTACCTGCAAAATGGACGAAAAATATCAAAATCTCACAAATAGTACTTTTCAAGCAAAAGAGTGATACTTTTCACATTTAAGCACAAAAACTAACACTTTAGCTCACTTTTTGCGCTAAAATAGGCCCTTAAACTTTTCCAAAATGTCTTCTAAATTAGGCTTTTTTCTCTCATCGTTTCCCCACTCTTGATAATGGGAGGGAGTTTGTTGCATTTGATAATCGTAGTCATAACTCCTCACATCATCACAATAACGTCCTTCATAAGCTCCTTGAAACTCAAATCCACCCGTGGATCGAATGTTTGATCGTAATGCTCATAGTACGAGAACATCTCTTGAGGAGCGGGAGGGACTTCATCACATCTCCAATCTTGATAATCGGAGGGAACTTGTTGCATTGAATAATTATCCTCAAAGTTCCTCCAATTATCGTAGCCAAATCCTTCATATTGTGGAGGATAAACCATACTATCTTTATAATAGCCTTGATTCCACGCGTATGAGTCATATCCATCCATCTACACAACAGAGCAAGTATCAAATTCAAACTAAAATAAATGAACTAAACAAGAAAAAGTGAAACAAGTAGCCACTCACAACAAATACTAAGTCTCAAATGAACGCAAAATCACATCCCCAACAATGGCGCCTGATTGGAGTGAATTGATGCATATTTTAGGGGTATTTTAGTGCAAAAAGTGAGCTAAAGTGTTAGTTTTGTGCCTAAAAGTGTAAAGTATCACTTATTTGCCTAAAAGTATTACTTGATGAGATTGTGATGTTTTTCACTCGTTTTCAGGTAAATCGGTGGAATTTTGCCAAACCGAGAGTACCGACATGCTTAGAATGAAGAGATGGACAAGATGGGTGAAAATGGGGGTCGGGGCCGAGTCCCATCCGAAAAATTCCACTGGACTCGAGCTCTAGACGAGAACCAAAAGCCTCGAGTCGAGGGTGAGGCTGGAGGAAAATATTTGAAAAAAGTAGCTGCCTCGACTCGAGGGAGAAGCCTCGAGTCGAGGGATGGAGATTTGGCGGGATCCTCGAGTTGAGGGCTGAGCCTCGACTCGAGACAGTGTTAAACTTGTAAAAGCGTGCGGCCAACTCTTCAAGCTCGACTCGAGGGCCTCAAGCTCGAGTCGAGGGGCATAAAATCCGAAAATTCAGTTTTTAAAAGCCATATGAAGCCAAAACAGAGCATAGCATCATCCTAGCAGTTTAGAGGAGTTTCCGAGTGGTTCCTTAGGCGAATTTTTCATTTTGTAGCTTGATTTCCATTGTAATTGCCCTAGATTGTTAGAATTAGCATAGATTCTAGTTTGTAATCCATAGATTAGCATTTTGATCATTTGAAATTGAAGATTCAAGTTGTAATTGAGAGTGGAGAAGGAGAATTCAAGTATTGTAGAAGACTCAAGCATTCCTATTTTTGTATATTAAAGATCAATTGGTGATGTTCTTACCTTTTGCTCTCTTTAATTCATTGTTTGTGTTGATTTGTGATTTAATTGCTTTCTTAGATTTTCTACCCATGACTTTTGCTTGTAGCACCATAGGCTAATAGCTTTATGCTTGGGATAATTGAAATTAGGGATGAAGTGATTGCCTCATGCTATAATTGTTGATAATTGTGATCAATTGAATTAGATTGCTTCCTAATTGTGATTCTTAATTGTGCTTCATGGAAAATTGTATCTTTTGATTAATGGTTGATCACCCTAGCAATAGGCGAGTTGAGCTAACGTGATTAGGTGTTAATCGGGTGCAATTTTGCATGATTGTATGAATTGGGGATTTCTACATTGAGAGATGGGAAAGACTAAGAATGCTCACATTAGGCATTGTGATTTTAATGGAGTGATTAATTTCATGATGGTTTATGCTTTCTGATTTGATTGATTTGCATTTGGATACAATTATAGCTTGTTAATCATGGATTCCTTGATGGAGATTATCCCTTGCACCCCATTCCCCCATTGATTTTAGCTTGTTTGATCTTGCATATTAAGTGTTTGATATATTGCTTGCATAGTTAAGCCTTTTAAATTCTTGCTAATTTTGTATTGATTTTAGTCCAAAACCTTGTTGCAACTCTAGTTACCTAGAACTCATATCCTTAGGGCCTCCTTTGCATACTTTCTCCCTTGGGTTCGATAATTTGCGATTGGTCTTAAAAGCTCTTGCCTTATACCCTCCAATCAAATGGCGCCGTTGCCGGGAGTTAGTTTTTGCGCCTATAAGTGAAACTTAAGGATTGTTTGAAGTGACTACTTGTTTTTTTTTTGTTTTTGTTTTTGTTGATTTTGTTTTGTTTGAATTTGATACTTGGATTTGTGGCATTGTAGGTGCATGTTAACAAGGTCAAGTTGTATTCCACCATTGCCACTAAATCCAGAGATTGAGGCTACTTTGAGAAGAAATCGTGTGAGAAGAAGAAGGGAAGCTATGGAAGGAGATGATCAAAGGAATGAGGAGAGAGTAGTTGGGGAACCTCAAGTTGAGGAGGTACATGGACAAGGAGAAGGAGGAGTAGAACATGGAGGTAATGGGAACCATTTCCATGCTCAAGTTGGCCCTTTCCCTCAAGGGATGCCACCACAAAATTATCCCTACCAAAATCCATATTCTTACCCTCCACAAGCTCACCACTATCCCTACTATCCACCTCATCCACAACAATTTCCACCATATTATCCCCATATGCCATATAATCAAGAGCCACGATATCATGAGCCACCTCATATACCAAATCCTCAACCACAACCTGTGAATGAGCCACCCCCTCAAGGGAGGCCTTTGAGAGAATTTTTTGAGCCACAACTTAGAGAGCACTATGACGGGATAGCAAGGCCGAGGATAGACGCTAATAACTTTGAGATAAGTCCCGCTCTAGTAAGAATGCTTAGGGAGAAGCAATTTGAAGGCAAGGATGAAAATGAGTGCCCACATCAACATATGGCACAATTTCTTGAGATTGCCGACACTACGAATCTGCAGGGTACCGAAGATGCGAAGAAGTTGAGACTCTTTGCCTTTACATTAAAAGGGAGAGCTAAAGCATGGCTTAATTCATTACCGCCGGGACCGTCCGTACATGGGAGGATTTGTCCAAGAGATTTTTAATGAAGTTCTACCCACCGTCCAAGACCGTTCAAGCTAAGGAGGCAATCTCCCACTTCCGCCAAAAGAATGGGGAGACCATACCAGAGGCGTGGGAGAGGTATGACATGTTACTTATCAATTGTTCTCAACACGGTTTTCCGGAGGAACAAACCATTATGTACTTTTGCAATGGTTTGTGAGGATGGGGATAGGTCATTCTTGAATGCTTGTGCGAATGGATCGATTTGGTCTAAAACCGTGGGGCAAATGAATGAAATAATGGAGAACATTGCCCAAGATTCATTTCAAGTGTCGGTAAATCGGGGAGCACACCATAGGGTGTCACAAGTTGAGGATATAGAGTCCATGAAGAGCATGATGATGACTATGATGGACCGATTGGGAGCTCTTACTACTCCACAAAGCCAAGCAAGTTGAGGATATAGAGTCCATTAAGAGCATGATGATGACTCAAGGCTTGATGATATAGGCAAGCAAATGGACACTCGTTTCAAGACGATCGAGCATCAAGTAGGGCAACTTGCTACTATGGTTGGAAAGCTCTCGTCCACGGTGGACCATCTCCAAAATAAAGGAAAATACCCATCCACTACCGAGCCGAATCCTAAGGAATTTTGTAGTGCAATTAAGCTAAGAAGTGGTACTAGCTATGAAGGGCCGAAAATGCTCAAAGAGGTAGTGAATGAAGAAGCGGTGGTGAATGTGAAAGAAGTGAGTCATGAAAGAATGGGTGAGGAAAGGAAGGCAAGTGAAGATGTGAAAGCAAAGAGAGATGCAAAGAAGAAGGAAGATATCAAGAATGAATGGGGAATTCCAATGAAGGCTAATCCGGATCTGTTTCCCAAGAGATTAGAGAGGAAGAAACTTGATGAAGAGTTTGGAAAGTTTCTAGAAATTTTCAAGAATTTGCATTTCGATATTCCACTTTTGGAGGACCTTGAACAAATTCCACACTACAAGAAGTTCTTGAGAGAGATTATGTCTAAGAAGAGGAGTTGGGATGAGAAGGGAATGATCAAGCTAGTGGAGGAATGCAAGGAAATCTTGGAGAGACACTTGCCACAAAAGAGAAAGGATCCCGGGAGCTTCATTATCCCATGTGAGATTGGAGAGAATGAGAACATTCAAGGCTTGTGTGACCTTGGAGCAAGTATAAATGTGATGTCATTGTCCGTGTTCAAGAAATTAGAGCTAGGGAGGTGATTCCGACAAACATTAATCTTCAACTAGAGGATCAATCATACGCTCATCCATTTGGGATCATTGAAGATGTGTTGGTAGGGGTTGGCAAGCTCATATTCCCGGTGGAATTCATTGTGTTAGACATGAAGGAGGAGCTTGAGGCACCGATCATACTTGGTCGACCTTTCCTTGCCACGGGCAAAGTGATGATTAATGTGGAGAAAGGAGAGCTTAAGTTAAGCTCAAATGGAGATGAAGTGACATTTACAAGAGTTCATGAGGAAGAGGTTGCTCAAAGCAAGGTGGAGAAAAAGACGTGTGGATACATAGAGATTGTTGATGTATGCCCTTCCATTGAAAGGGAAGTTTCTACACCTATTACTTCTTCTATTCCTTTAGTTAATGAGCATTTCCTTCCCTCTTGTAAAATCATTTCTAACAAGTCTTGTGTTTCTTTTGATGATTCTAAAAAGAGAAAGCTATTATGGAGTCTTTGCTTGACACCGGTGAAAAAGAGAATGAAGAATGTGAGGAAGATTTGACCAAATTTGAGCATGGCTCAAGTTTGGGGGTGTTAATGGAGAAGATTTCACTACTTGTGAAAAAGGAAGAAAGCTTTGAAGTAGGAGATGAAGTGGTATGGAGCGAATCAAATTGGAGCTAGCTACTTGGAATCGAAAGGCCCAAGGAAGTGCTTATGGTAAAAGAAATCAAAGAAGGAGGAAAGCTACTCTAGAGGACAAGTGGGGATGTTGCCTCTTTGCAAAAGAACATTTGGTGAGGCACAAGGACAATCTCCACATTGACAAAGAAAGGGAAGTATGAACTCTTAGAGTTCCGTCCTGCAAAGGACGTTAAACCTAACGCTAGATGGGAGACAACCCATCCTTTTGTTGCTTTGGTGTGTTTGCTTGTTGTTTTTGTTTTTGGTTCTTTTTGTGGGATTTCGCTATAGATTTGGAAATTGCTCATGCTTTGGAAATGATGCTCGTTGGTAAGGATGAATTGTATAGTGAGCTTAATGGTTATTTCATTATGAGTTGCATATTGGTACCACTCCTAATTTAAACTTTGAATTCAATTTTTCATTCAAGTTTGGGGGTGTTGTTCATTTAGGATAGAAATGCATCTTGTAATGATGTTCAATTGATGAAGTTGTTTGTTGTTGTAGGATACTCACTACTTGGATTGGAAAAAGATCGAACTTGCAAAGGAATCCAAGAATCGAGAAGAATGGAGAGCTTAAAAGCTGGTGAAAATGAGCAAAAAGGAAGAGACCACTGGTCTCCTCGATCGAATGAGCGACCGGGCTTAAATCGAGGGACTAAAATGGTAATTTCTTGCATATTTGGGTTCGTTAGGGCGTAGAGGTCATTTTAGGAGTTTCGAGGGTCGGGTCGGTCCGGGAATCGTAAAAATTCCACTGGACTCGACCTAGGGTCGAGGTTGCACACCCCCAGTCGAGGTTCCAACACTTAGAAAAAATCTGAAATTGGCACATCCCTCGAAAATTGGGCATTCCTCGAGTCGAGGCCCGACCCTCGACTCGAGGTGGTGTTTTTATTTAAAAAGCGCGATTCGATTCGTAAATCACGACTGAGGGTTAACCTAGTTCCCAATACCCTTCGTCCTCTCATCATATTTCCGCGATTTCACGTCGATTTCACCGATCAATCACCATAATTTCATCATATTGTTATTTCATTACATTAAAGTTAGGATTTTGAGGGATTTAAGAATCCAAATTGGGGATTTTGAGGAGTAGTGAGTGGGTCTTTGCCTTTGAACGTTTTCGGCCAAATTCACGGACAAGGTATGTAATTCGTACTCCATAGGTTTTCAATTTCATACTTGTGATGATTATTTGCATGGGTGTTATGATTTGTGCTAGAATTCTTTGATTTGGAATTTTCTTTTGGGCACTTTGACAAACACCTTCTCGTGCATGATTGATTTGGATTAATTGAAGCCTTTGTTGAGAATCTTTGAAATGTTTGAGGAGTTTAGGAGCATGTGTAGAATTGAATGTGATATCTTGCTTGTTGATTTGTGAAATTTGGCTAGAAATTGGATTTTTGGGCATATTTTTAGGAATTCCTAGTGAAATTGATGGTATAATTGGTTAAGTTGAGTCTTGAATTGATAGAAGTGTAATATTGTTCATGGATATTTGTCTAAATACTTGCTAGTTGGTTCATGATTTTAGAGATGATTTTGGAGTTAAATTGCTTGATTTTTGATGAGCTTATTGTGTGTTGATTAATTGTGGGGCCATTCTAGTAAGTATACATATGTTTGAGGATTAATTGAACACTTCTATTGACCATATTTGCTTAGATGACTCTTTGATCATTTGTTGAGGATTAGTTGCTTAATCACTAGGGATTTTGTTGTGATTGGAGATATTATGGCCTGTTGACTCATTCATGGTTATATGGATATTTTTTAAGGCTCGTATTTCTAGTTGTGGAGATTGATATTTTTGCCTTGGGGAATATTTTGCGGGACAATGTTTAGGGACTCGACGGTCACAATTTTTCTTATGAGGAGATTAGGAAAAGAGAGGAAGCCATACGATTTGCTCACAAGATGCCTGCTGATCTTGGGATTCCGTGGGACGATTTCAAATGGAGGAAGCATATTATGCTATATTCAGTAGTTATACAACAAGGTGGTCAAGACCCGCCTTATTGATCGAGAATTGTATGTTGTCTATGGGGATTGAGGAGGACATTCCTCGAATTTTCGAGCAAATTGGTATGGGAGGATTTTTGATGATGAGGCCGAGGACCTATTTGGGCTTGACTCTGGAGTTCTTATGTACCGTCCGATTTGATAAGGCTAAGAAGGCAAAATTTCCTCGAGGATCACTTTTGAGCTTATAGGGCGAGAGTACTCACTTGTTGTGGATGAGGTTAACCGAGATCATTGGAGCACCTCTTGACCACTGATAGATCACTCCTCAACATCCGGAAGGAATACAATGCAAAGAAATTCTGGAGAAGAATCTCGGACTCGGGGCCCCGAATCAACCTCGGTTTATTCGGAAAATCTAAGAGCACTCACATTCGGAATCCGGTGATTAGGTACTTGGAGAAGATTCTTGCGAGTACTATCTTTGCGAGTTCGAGAGGCAGAGCCGTGGTGTCGGAGGAATTGTACATCGTATGGTGCTTCTTGCACGGGATCCGGTTAATCTTTGTAGCATATTTATGTTACTTGTTTGAGCGGGTGACTAGCACGAGATTTAAGAAGATTCATTTTGGAGGGATGATCACATTGATAGCCGAGCACCTCGACATTCCTACTCATACCCTCGCAGCATTAGAGGGCCCCGATCTCACTACCGATACTTTGCGGCGCATGAGGACACTAGACCGCATTGGTAGGACATGGTGCTTCCAGCGGCACCACGGTGGCCGATTCCCTCTTCCGAATAAGAGGTTGACGGCAGTGTTTGGTTCCGCTACTTTCGTGACCATTAATCTCCGCATGTGGTCACAACGTCACACCGAGGCGATCGATGCCTACACTAGAGAGCACGGAGATGTTCTCCGAGATGAGGATGACGATGATGATGAGGAGGGTCAACAGTCGAGTCCGAGGATGATGATAGTGACGATGAGGAGGCGAGGCGGATGAAGGAGATGACGGTGAGGAGGAGGAGTACGAGGAGCCAGCACGGGAGGAGTTGCCGGTATAGATGGATGAGGATTATCAGCCGGAGATTAACATGTATTAGCGGGGCGAGATGAGGAGTAGAGAGTATGAGGCGGGCGGTTCATCACAGAGACCATGGACTTTGTGAGAGGATATGTGGGCCGATAGTCGGCGGATGAAGATTGAGTGCTTGACCCGCCGGGGCGAGTGCTACGAGGATGATGGAGGAATCCCGTAGATTTAATGAAGAGACTAGGAGGATGCGGGAAGAGTCTCACGAAGACTCGAGGAATGACATGTATGCTCTCCTATAGCGAGATGAGCTCGTGGAACTTCGGGCCGGGACACTATCCTCCTCCGCCGCCGCCGTCTAACTTTTAGGGCTATCCCCTATTCCTCATCCCTCTTCTTAGCTATTTAGATTTTATTCTCCTTGGTGTTGTGTACTTATTGACTTAGTGGTGATTGTACTCTTGATTTGAACCCGATGATGTGATAATTTGGATTGTTTGATGGTTTTGTGATGATGTTTTCACTTCTCACGATCTTGTTGAGCTTTATTGTTTATTGATGATTATATCTTGTTGATTCTTTTGGATTTCCTTAATTTATGATTTTGAGCTTCATTGTGAATTTATTGCATATTTTTAGTATCATTCTTGATGTAGTGAGTATGTTTGAGATCATGTACATGAGCACTTGTGCTTGATTTGCAAGATATATTGGATTTTAATTTGATCATGAGTTGATATGTAGCTTGATGCTAGCATTCTTGATTAATTGTGTGAAGATGAATGTGATTGATAATGCTTGATTCATTGCTCAATTTAAGCCCGTGAGTTTTTGTGCCTTATAATCGTACATCTTATACGGTTGATATGATTTCTTTGTGAGTGCATCATTCATGATTTGTATACTAGAACTTGCCACTAGACTTGTTGATATTGATCTTTGTGTGATGTCATTAAAGTGATAAGAGGCCATGTTTGGATTAATGAGTCACTTAACCAAATTTTTCCCCACCAAATACATTTGATTTCCTTAGTGAGCCATGTTGAGCCTTATTATCCTTATTCTTTGGCAAGCCAAGTGAAATTGAAACCATTTGCCTATTTTTATGAGCCTTCTTGTCCTATGTTTAGTAGAGCTTGATTGTTGGCTAATGATGATGATTTGCATGCTAAGTGTGGTGGAAAATGATGTGCTAAGTAATGATGCTTGAAAGAAGAAGAAAATGGCCGAGAAGAAAAATTGAATTGTGAAGAAAAATGTGTGAAATGAATGAAAAGAGATATTCAATTTGTGAGCTTAAGTGAAAAGGAAAGCTCAAGTGAATGGTGGATTGATCATTGAAGTTCAAAAGAAAGAGTGTTACTTGATGAAAAGTGAAGAGATGTGGATTGTATTGATTTGCTTTCATTCAAGTCTCTACTAATTAGTCACTCTTATCCAAAAACATCCCACCTTTCCAAAGAGCATACATTACAACCTAAGAGAAAGACCTCTTTGATTCTTGATTGATCACAAGTAATATTGATTGAGATCAAGTCTTTTGGCAAGCATATGGTGTGCAAGTTTGTGAATTTGATGAATGAGTGCAATATACCTTGATACACCGAGAGTAGAGTGAAACACTCCATGGAAGGAGCAATGTGCTAAGTATTTGATTGAACATTTGTTTGAGCATGATCTATCTTGATTGCTAGTGGATAGTTTGCATTGAAGCTTATGTTCATTGATGAGTTCAATTGTCTCATTTATCTTCTATGGTTCCATGTGACATAATTGCAATCAATTCACTCCTTTGTGCTTAGTTTCTACGTTGCTCGAGGACGAGCAACACTTCAAGTTTAGGGGTATGATTGGAATTGATGCATGTTTTTAGGAGGTATTTTAGTGCAAAAGTGAGCTAAAGTGTTAGTTTTGTGCCTAAAAGTGTAAAGTATCACTTATTTGCCTAAAAATTATTACTTGATGAGATTGTGATGTTTTTCGGGTAAATCGGTGGAATTTTGCCAAACCGAGAGTACCGGCATGCTTAGAATGAAGAGACGGACAAGACGGGTGAAAATGGGGGTCGGGGCCGGAGTCCCGTCCGAAAATTCCCTGGACTCGAGCTGCAGTCGAGGACCAAAAGCCTCGAGTCGAGGGTGAGGCCGGAGGGAAAATATTTGAAAAAAGCGGTGCCTCGACTCGAGGGATGGAGATTTGGCAGATCCTCGAGTCGAGGGCTGAGCCTCGACTCGGGGCAGGTGTTAAACTTGTAAAAGCGTGCCAGCGACTCTTCAAGCTCGACTCGAGGGCCTCAAGATCGAGTCGAGAGGGCCTAAAATCCGAAAATTCAGTTTTAAAGCCATTTGAAGCCAAAGCAGAGCATATCATCATCCAAGTAGTTTAGAGCGGTTTCAGGTGGTTCCTTAGGCAAATTTTTTATTTTGTAGCTTGATTTCCATTGTAATTGCCCTAGATTGTTAGAATTAGCATAGATTCTAGTTTGTAATCCATAGATTAGCATTTTGATCATTTGAAATTGAAGATTCAAGTTGTAATTGAGAGTGGAGAAGGAGAATTCAAGTATTGTAGAAGACTCAAGCATTCCTATTTTTGTATATTGAAGATCAATTGGTGATGTTCTTACCTTTTTCTCTCTTTAATTCATTGTTTGTGTTGATTTGTGATTTAATTGCTTTCTTAGATTTTCTACCCATGGCTTTTGCTTGTAGCACCATGGGCTAATAGCTTTGTGCTTGGGATAATTGAAATTAGGGATGAAGTGATTGCCTCATGCTATAATTGTTGATAAATGTGATCAATTGAATTAGATTGCTTCCTAATTGTGATTCTTAATTGTGCTTCATGGAAAATTGTATCTTTTGATTAATGGTTGATCACCCTAGCAATAGGCGAGAGTTGAGCTAACGTGATTAGGTGTTAATCGGGGTGCAATTTTGCATGATTGTATGAATTGGGGATTTCTACATTGAGAGATGGGAAAGACTAAGAATGCTCACATTAGGCATCGTGATTTTAATGGAGTGATTAATTTCATGATGGTTTATGCTTTCTAATTTGATTGATTTGCATTTGGATACAATTATAGCTTGTTAATCATGGATTCCTTGATGGAGATTATCCCTTGCACCCTATTCCCCATTGATTTTAGCTTGTTTGATCTTGCATATTAAGTGTTTGATATATTGCTTTCATAGTTAAGCCTTTTAAATTCTTGCTAATTTTGTATTGATTTTAGTCCAAAACCTTGTTGCAACTCTAGTTACCTAGAACTTATATCCTTAGGGCCTCGTTTGCATAATTTCTCCCTTGGGTTCGATAATTTGCGATTGGTCTTAAAAGCTCTTGCCCTATACCCTCCAATTAGCGCTATTTTGATTGAGGTATTTTTCGTGCAAGTATTATTACGACCCAATCAAGTTATCGAACCCATGAGAAGTGAAATGCAATGAGGCCCTATGATGTAAGCCGATCACGACTATTGAAGCTAAATCCGGTTTTGAACTAAGCAATCTACTTAAAACACAAGAATGAAATACTAACAACAATCAAGCAATGAATTAAGCTAAGAACAAGAGACAAGCTAAACTAACTTCCAAGAAGTGCAAACGGAGAATGAATTCTTAGGATAATCTCAATTAAAGAGTCATTGATCACCACTACAATTGCATCAAATTGAAATTTAATTGAAATAGAAATCAATAAATATCATGCTACAATATCCCTATTAATCACATAATGCCTAATTGTGAACATTCTATCTCAATTACGAAGCATCTAACACATACAATCATACACGTCTATCCCCGATTAATCCCAAATCATGTTAGCTCAACTCTCGTTTGTTGCTAGAATGATCAAACACCAATAAAAAAGGATGAACATATATGAAGTACAATAAGCATCATCAATTAGGCGATTGAATGAAATTTATCTAACGGCTAATCTAATCAACAATTGAATAAAATCTATCTATAAACTTGAATCTAAGAATCTAGGAAGTAAGAATTTACTTGAAACCGAGAAAATCGCCCTAAAATCGCTAAGGAACCTGTCTGAACTAATTGTGCTCTTTTTCCGCATCCAAGGTGATTAAATAGTGAAGGATGGGTAAAACAGATGCCTCGAGTCGAGCCTCGGGGCCTCGACTCAAGCTTGTTGCTTAAAACACGATTTTGGTGCAAACCGTGAGCACCTCGACTCGAGCTCAACAAGCTCGACTCGAGCTTGGTGCGCTTTTGGCAATTCTTGTTTTCGTTGCATCGAGGCTCGACTCGAGCTCCCTCGGCTCGACCTCTGGTTAAGTCCAGGGATTTTTAGCTCCCGACTTTCGCTTCCGACCCCTATTTTCACTCCACATATTTGTCACATTCCCGTGTACATGTCTATATGCTCGGTTTGGTCAAATTCCTCCGAAAACCCTGAAAATGAGATGAAAAATCTTGCAAAACCATTAATCTCCACACAATAATACCTTAATTGCAAAAGAGTGATACTCTATACCTTTAAGCACAAAAACTCATACTTTTCAAATTTTGCAATTAATCACCTCAAATATCATGCAATAATTCACTCTAATAAGTACTTTTTAAGTAGGTTGATGGCCCCAAGTGATACAAGGTCTAGGGGGTTGAATAGACCTCTTTCGGATAGTGGATGCTTAGATGAAGCGAAGGTACTAAACCTTCTCAAATATAAAAGAAATACGATACTACTCAATGTACAATTCATACAAATTGACTACAAAGTCGGCGGCTAGTAGTGAGGTGTTGAGATTTAATCACATTGGGTTTTGAGTTAGTAAGTTTTTCGAATAAGAGCCCTAGGGATTGACCTAGTGGTGAGGGCTTGAGGCTTATGAGTGTAATGCTCTATAGGTATCGTGTTCGAAACCTATTGGGTGTAAATAATTCTTGAGATGAGCCGGTCCATACGGAGCTTTGCTCTGGCTTTAAGTAGGGCCCCGCTAGTGGATGGTGGGATAGGTCCCCCAGTTAGTAGGTCCTCGAGCCGGATACCGAGATTTCAAAGTTCCTTTCATATACAAGTCTTTGAAAGTAAAGAATTTACCGTGAGCCGGACTTATGCTTGGTGATCAAGGGATGAACATTCTTCTCTCTACTCCACTCTCTCATCATCTTATGTTGTTTAGAGAGCTCTTCGAAGGTCTCTAGCTGCTGGGCACAACAACTAGTGGTACTTCAAGAATTGTCACCGTTGGTGTTAGATCAAGTAAGGTTTTGATAAGTTAAAAGATCAACCCGGATGAACAGGCGACTATGAAGAACATCTAAGATCAAAGTCTGGTACTAAGGTGATCGAGACGAGGTAAAGGATCGAACAAGTCAATCAAGACTAGAAGTTGCAAGTCATCCGGAGATAAGCTCAAGTCTAGTCATCTGCAGAGACGATTATGAAGAGCTTAGACGAGGTCAAGACAAGCTGAGTAGAATAAGAAAGACAAGTCTTCACCAAGTCAGTGCAGACGAGTAGGAAATCGGTGAGGAGCAAAGCAGCTTTCAAGATTAAGTTTGTTGAGCAATTTTCAGCTTTGTTAGACTCGACTAACAAACTAACCTGCCTTTTTCGCACTTATAAATAGGTCTAGTTTTATTTTCCAAATAACTTATGCAAATTTGATTTACACATTATTCACTATTCGTATTTCTATCATCACAATCAATTCACATCTTTGAAAAGCGTGTCTTCACTGCTTTTCTCCTTCTTCACTATAGTGCCGCCTTTAGTCTTACATTGTAATACCCCTAATTTTTCAAGGATTATTTATTATCTTTATTAATTTTAAAATATTGAATTTTATTAAAATTAAATATTTTTCATGTCTTGCAAATTTTAATTAATAATATCTTTCAATTTCATTATTTTCTAAAAAGATTTTTTTACTTAAAATCAAATCTTGAGTTTTCCATGAGATACAAATGCCTAATTTTTCTCACTCGAAAATATATTTTCTTCCCTATTTTTAAATTTCTAAATATTTTAAATACGAATTTTAAAATCTTTTTTTAATTTAAATATTAGTCTTTATTTCACTCAAGGCCAAGCCCAAACCCATGCCTAATGCCTATTTATATATATAGGAACAGTACAACTAGATACAAGACCCAAGTGTTCATTACCAAAAGCTACAAAAAAACTTTTTGACATTACCACCAGGTACAAAAAAATTGTGATTTTAAAATCAGTCTCTCTCTCTCTCTCTCTCGGATCTCCGCCGTCCGTGCTATGCGACCAGCTCAAAGGTAATTTCTTGTTTCTATAGCTTTGCCTGTGATTATTAGCTAAACGATATGCTAAAGAATCATCATTTTTTTTTAATTTTTTGTTTGGGTTTTCAATGTATGCCACCGGATAACGCCCACCTTCTCCGCCTCCCGTCCCTCTCTCTCCTCGACATCAATTGCGAGATCTTGAGAAGCTGCGAGGGATCAACAAAATCTGCCTCTAGGAGAAATGGGGCTCTGTTTGAATCTTTGTCGAGAGTCATAACTCCCACCGCTTTGTTGTTTTTCTTGGTTTCTTGCTTCAACTTTACTCCTACAGTAATCTTTATGCCGTAATTTTGCCATCGCTTTTCTCTTCGTTGGTGAAAATCTTGTTGATGTGATATTTTCTTGATAATGAATTTTGTGAGGAGGGCTCAATCTTTGGTTAATTAAACACAAATGTTTCCCTGATAACTATATGAGTCCGTTTTATTGTAAAAATCTCTGATCTTTGGTATTTTTAAGGTTAATTTCGAAACTAAGACTCTTTGCAGTTTCTTTCGATATGGGTTTTGACTCGTGAAAAGATGAACAGATTTAGGTGAATTAATCTCATTGCTTTCGATTTCCAGTGGTAAAACCTCAAGTGACCTTGAGCATTTGTTCATCTATGTAATGATACTAAATTTCTTCGTTTTCATTCGGAGGGTTTGGGACTAAAGATTCTTGGTATGACTCATTTTCTCATCTACGATCTTAGATAATTGGTCGAGGCGAATTAACTCGGATTTTATTATTATTGTCAAGGAAATTTCGTGTCATTATTAATTCTTTCTTCAGTGAGAGTTGGATTTTCATGCTTTTTGAAGATTAATTGTATAGTTTAGCATAGTATTTTGGATGCATTTTGCTGAAAATTCTGAGTAACAAGAAGTATATTATCATAAAATAAAATTAGGATTTTATAGTGTTTCTATTTATATTTTTCAGAAGCCTATGATCCACTTGATCCTAATGGCAATATTACAATTAAGTGGGATATAATCACTTGGACGCCTGGCGGCTATGAAGTAAGTGTTATTTCCTAAAGTATTATAACATCTCTGGTTCCCCTTATTTCTTCCTCACACTGGAGGTGAATATTATCCTGCGGCCAAGCTTTTGAAATTTGAGATCACTTAAATAATTTCATTTGAATAATCTGTATTGTGTATTCCAGCTTTTGGTGTTATTGTTACTGTTCAACATTTTGGAGTATAAATTTCGATGAGGAATTTTGTATTTTGGTTCTTCCCTCTTAAATATTGGGGCCCTTATCTCGAATCATCTACACAAGCATAGTGATTTTTATAGATCTAACAGACTAACACATGTGATGAGGCTTTCTTTGCTGCATCTGTCCGGATAAAACTTTGTACGCTTTTTGTAAGCTTTTATTTTTTAATGTATGCTTTTGTAAAGAATGCAAATTATTTGAAGCTTTGTCAGTTTTCTATAGGATGTTAAAGGGTGGGTTATTGCCTAATATTGTTGGTTTCAATATGCCTAATACAATAACTTACAATTGATGGGTAAGCCTTACAACGCCATATTATCCGTTCATCAACTCGTGGAGAATGCTGATGAGTGCATGGTTCTTGAAAACAAGGCTCTATATGACATTTGCTTCAGGACCCTTAAGTTCACAACTCCTAGCTGTAAGTCTCGTGATGCATTGTTTTGTTGGATCCTTGTGATATCTAGATTTTGCTATTTTGCGGTTGGCGATCTAAACCACCTTATTTCGCAACCATGTCCGGAGTTACCTCACGTGTCGGGTTTCCGCCAGCTAATAAATATATGAGATTTTGCTACACATTCTAGTCAAGTTTTAGCAAGTTGATCAATTGAAGGACAGAGCTTCCCTTTTTTTTTTTGTACCAAGGTGCATCAACTCGTGACATTCTCACAATGAATTGGAGGAAGATATACTTGTAGTACCCGAGGGAGGTGCTTGTAATTTTTGTGTATAACATATGTATATTTTTAATAAATACACATGTATGTATATATTGATTTCTTCTTCCACAGTACTTATTATCGGGAAGAAAGAAAGATATTTGCATATTAGTTTTTGCCATCCACGTGTTTGTATATTGGTCTCACTCACCGACTTTGTTATTACATGGGTTGATGATTTTGCTTTTGTTGACACTTTTTAATGGAGTTAAGTCTTTTAATTCTTGATATGTTCTTTTAATTGGATTTAGTTGTTAACATCAAGCCGGTTGTGTCTCCCCTTAAAACAAAGATTGGGTATAGAAGTAATTGAGCATTTTTTTGGCGTCTTATTTGTCATTGCATATTATAATACTCTGTTACAAATAATTTTAGATAGCTTGCAAATACTTTCATACGATTGTAATTTTTTATTTCATATTGTATTATTTATCAAACTATTGCAATTCGATTTATTAGATTGCAACATTTATCAAAAGAATTGCAATATTTATCCAAAGAATTGTAAAATATCTCTTTTAATTGCAAAATATTCAACTAAATTGCAATTGCAAAATATTCAACTAAATTGCAAATACACAATTGCAAAATATCCAACCAAATGCAAATTTTGCAACTAAATTGTAAAATATCCAACTTATTTAAATTGCAACTAAATTGCAAAATATCCAAACAATTGTAAAATATCCCTTTTAATTGCAAAATATTCAACTAATTTTGCAACTTAAGTTGTGGTAGGCAAATCAAGCTGATACACCCATCAGATTAGGCAGTGCACCCACCAACTACACCCACCATTCGGATTAGTACACTCATCGTCTTCTTCACAAATCTGCGCAACCAACGCCTTCTCTCCAATCTGCAACAATCATTCATCCGCCACCACAATCAACCAAAATACATTTATATTGTTTATAGAATCCAAAATACAAGTAAACTTTATATAGTCAAAATTAATTTTAAGTGCCTAAAAAGGAGATTTCAAACACTATTAATCGTTTTTTAAAATAAAAGTGATAAACACCAGCTTATTCTTGTAAACCTTAATTGGCTAAAAAAACCTTAATTGGCTAATAGAATAATGGCAATGGCATGATATATGATCAATTGTAATGGAGGATATATATTAAGGCTTTAATCCTCAAGACAAAATAGTGCTCCACGCGCAGACAAAATACAATCAACACAAAATAGTTGAAACTGCACCCGCGTACAACCAATCTGCAGCCGCGAACAAAGAAGTAGATGAACAAAGGTAACGACCCGATCTGCGCACAGACAACCAAACAAAACAAACTGGTTCTAGCAAGAACACTTAAAAATAAAGAAACTGCAGAGAAACGGTGTGTGCAGAGAGAGAAAAGAGAAGGGTACCGAAAAAGGAGAAAAAATGCCCGTCGAGTAAAACGAAGAAAGAACAGAGAAGAAAGGGTTTTGAGCGAGAGATCTTGGGGAAGGGGTCATCGTGGTCCTCACCATCGCGACACCCGGTGAGCCGCCGTCGTCGCGCATCCACGGGCATTTTTGCGCATCCATGGGCATTTTTCTGCATCGCTCGGCGAAGAAGACGATGGTTCTTTCAAAAAGAGAAAAATTGAATAATGAATTAGATGTATTATTTTTGCAGCACAAAAGTACATTGGGAATGAAAATATGAATAGTAAATATGCTCAAAAAGACTTCGACACTAGAACCAAATGGTAAGGGAAATGAGGGGTAAATTTGGAAATCACAATAATTTTATACCTAGTGGTAATGCCAAAAAGTTTTTGTACTAGAGACAAATGTGGTCTTCTATTTTGTACCTAGTGGTAATCCCCCATTTATATAAGGGTTTTAACCTAGGAAAATTACACACAAAAATAAAATCATATTTATCAACTACGGCAGACTTTTCATTTTCTCAAGAATCTACGGTATTTTCATTCTATCAAAATCTTTTCAATTCCTAGTCTTTAATTAATTAATATGATTCAATACTATGTTATCCCTCTATTATTTATGACATCTTTATGATTAATTAATGTATACAAATTATTAAATATTTTATTCCTCATATGATAATATATATATATATATATATATATATATATATATATTTGTGAGTGCAGTGTATGTGAAGTATTTGTGTGTGTGTGTGTGTTTATGTGTTGTGTGTGTGTGTTTTGTGAGTTGTGGTGCATGTGTGTGTCTTGTGTTGTGATCAGTAGGTGTGTGTGTGTTGCTTGTGTTTGTTATTTTGTTGTTTTTATTATTTTTTTATTTTATTAAATATTCTTACTATTTTATTCTAATATTATTGTTTTATTTATTTATGTAATTCATTCTATTAAGAATTATATTTAATATTAATTTAGGGATTTAGATTATCCCAAATTAATTTATGATTTCTTATACTTAAGTCTCAAACTATTTGAGACCCTTGCATTTTGATCCTTAAATTTATAATAAATATATAATATGACCATTAGCCCTCTTGAAAATTTGATTAGGATATGTGCTAATTAAGTGTAAATAATTATTAATGCTAGGCGATGAAAGTTACGGAGGCTAATTTATAAGGCTATTTTGTTACACTCTGAGTTGATCAATTAAGGTGGGGATTTCTATCATACTATGTTTGTCTCTATTAAATGCAATCTGCGATTATATTGTCATTCATGTGAAATATTTATGAGGAAATGTCTGACTTTTATAAATGAGATGATGATAGGTCTTTTGACCCTTATAAACGAGGTGACGATAGGTCTTCCGGCCTTTATAAACGAGGTGATGATAGGTCTTTTGACCTTTATAAACGAGGTGACGATAGGTCTTCCGACCTTTATAAACAAGGTGATGATAGACCTTCTCGACCTTTATAAACGAGGTGATATTAATGGACTAAATGTTAATGTAATTGATTAATTTAATTACTTATTGTATTTAGTTTAGACAAGCATATGTTCCCACCGAGCCGTGGTTTGCTCACCCTTTCTTTTTTTCCCCTTTCGATTGAGAGCCAACGTGGTACAACGGAGGATACATAGCCCGGGAATCTAAAAAAACTCAATTTTAATTTTATCTAGTTATTCATTTAAATTCTTAGTGACAAGTTTTAATTTTTATTGTCGTTGATACTCACTCGAATTTAATTAAATTGGATTTTATTTTAAAGTCTTCCGCTAATTGTCAAATAGAGTTGTAGTTTTTTTTTCAAGTTAAAATCTTGTTCACGGTTTTTATTTTAAAATTATTATTTATTTTCGAAAATCTTTATTTATTAAAATTTGGGCGTGACATGCATTCCATTCGTGAAGTAAACATATAGAAGTAGATGTCCACTTCCTCCGGAAGATGGTTCAACATCGTGGGCTGATTTGCTAAATTAGTTTGAAGAAGGAATAATGAAGGTAGGGGATGGGTAGGGGGTCAAATTTCTGGACGGATAAAAAGGAGAACTTCTTCCCATCATCGTAAAACTAGTTGGGACAACATCAATTAATATCATTAAATAGAACATAATATACATATTATAATTTATTAAACTCCTGGGGAGCAGTACCCCTAAGACCCAGAGTGGCTCCGTCTATGAGACTATATGATTTCAGATCTATGTATTATAGTTATAACAAAAATACGTGTGAGACCGTCTCATATATGAAATGAGGCTCAAAGTATCAAATATATGAGCGGGAATATCAAATGCCTGAAAATGAAATTTGGAAAAAAAAATTGTCACAGGAGTATCAAATATGTAAGAAGGGGTATCAACTATGCAAGATGGGTTACGTGAGACCGTCCCACCTAAGGTGCCCCTATTTTTATTAGTTAGCCTTAGAGGCTCTGCTCTCACTTTTCTGGTGTTGTAATGTTGTGGGGCATTCTTGATGCACTGTTTTTAATTTTAATAAAATTCTATTGTTTCAAAAAAAAAAAAAAATACAAAGAGGGATTTTTGTGTGAGATGACTTTATGTATGAGATGAAGTTCTACTTTAACATCTACACCTTACCATTCTTTAAAATAATAATTCGGGCAGGGTATAAGTCCACATATCATATAATAAATATGTGATGAAAACTTCGTCTCATTTATGAGATAGCCTCATAAATTTTTTTAACATATATAACATATTTCTCATAATTTAATGCTTGTTAAATATTTATTTAATTATAAAAGTGAAATTTTGTCTTAAAGTATATATATATATATATATATATATATATATATATATATATTTTAAGTCATTTAGTAGATTGCAAAGTTATTTGTTTATTAATAAATTTTTATTAGCTAAATTTTCGGCAACCTAAATTTACTCTAGTTCCTTCTTTTGTAAGACTTGTGTTGGATTACGCCTTAATTCATTTATGTATTAAATTTTTATTATCGGAATTTGTTTTATTAACGGAGTATTAGAGGTGCTTGAAACTGATGAATTACAAGTCCAAAGTTCGTTAGAATTCTATATAAGAAACGATCACGCGTAAGTTACTACAACAATTGTACGTTTTAGTTACCAATATGATAATATTACGAGCAAGATTATCTCCCAAAAAACTTTTTTGTTTCTCCTTCCAAAAATTTTGCAATGTTGAAGGATATATTTTACCTACTTGTTGTGGGTTACTTTCTCATATTTTAACCACGTCTAGCAGTCCATCCAAATTTCGTGAGGCGCTACATTTGAAAAATAAATGTTCCACATATACCCCTCCTTGATTAAAAAAGTCCGCAACTAATTAATATTGTTGTTTTCTCCATGGACTTCTCTCGTTTTCAGGTTATCTCTCATGGGGTCCTTTCTTTTAAACCTTTCAAAACCATTGCCAATATTTTCAATGGGACTAAAATGTTCCATACCTTCAGAATGCATTTCACAGCTACAACATACCTTAGATTACGTAACATCCAAAAATTATTACTTAATGTGTATAAAGTATTACTTATTTCTAATAGATAACACTTTTAATGGTGTTGCGATTGCCCGTGTAAAGTCTAAGGTAACATTTTTATAATTTATGTATCACTTTAAAAAGTGTTACATTATTTAACACCTAATGATAACACCTATAAAATGTTACATATAACTTTAGGTAACACCAAAAATTATTACTTAATGTCTATAAAGTGTTACTTATTTTCAATAAGTAACACTTTTAATGGTGTTGCGATTGCCGTGTAAAGTCTAAGGTAATATTTTTATAATTTATGTATCGCTTTAAAAATGTTACATTATGTAACACCTAATGGTAAAACCTATAAAATGTTACATATAACTTTAGGTAACACCAAAAATTATTACTTAATGTGTATAAAGTGTTACTTATTTCCAATAGGTAACACATTTAATGGTGTTGCAATTGCCCGTGTAAAGCCTAAGGTAACATTTTTATAATGTATGTATCACTTTAAAAAAGTGTTATATTATGTAAAATATGCAATTCCTAGGGGTTGAACCTTATACCTATAAGGTTGAAATTGCAACACCGACCATCTACGCTATTTTATAACATTTCAAATATTTTGTATGTATTTTTATTTAAATCATTCCATTTTTTTATTAATATGTTTTTTCGTTTCAAGATAGAACATTCGTTAACATTAAGTCGTTTATAATTAGCACTCGATTCTCAATGTACCAAATAATTTTCTACGTACTTATTTGGAAGAAAAAAAAACCATAAATGATATTACTTGTATTATGTATTATAATTTTAAATAAAAATATACATTTTTGTGGGTATAATAACCATATATATTTTATTATGTAATAATTAAATTTAAATGGTGATGTTAGTGACGAGTGTTACTCGAGAATGCGCCAACATTCCGGTCACAACATCGAGAATTCGTCCTTCCACTTCCACTAACCCTTAACCCATGAAATGTCTTGTTCAATGTCTTATTTTTACGGTTTGAAGACTTATGGCGGTTTCCAGTCATGCGGTTGAAAAAAGCAAGAGTGAGGAGTTGAAAAGAACATGGGGAAGTTACAAGGAAGTTACCTATTTTCAAGGGAGATGTGGAAGTTATTTTCAAGCACTAAGAGTCCAGATTATCTATATATACACGGCTGCTATGAAGATTAAAACATGGAGTTGAGAGAAACACAATCTAGCATAGTCTATTGGCATAAATTATAGAGTTTATTGTATGTTTCTATCTCGATACTTCCATTGGTGAATGTTCCAACATTTCACTCAACATTGGGTCTTTATTTGTATTAGTGATAGGTTAGATTGAATACCGTCTAGTCACTATATATGTAGATCCATTCACGGTGTGGCTTATGTTTTCACCGATTGTATCACTTAACAATTACTAGTGATATTTCGCCGATTGGTAGTATAGACTTATTCATAGTCTATACAAAATTTTGATATACATCTTGCAAAGTGTTTAAGACTTCATTGTGTATTTCGTATTTATTTTTATCTTTGTTGTTCTTCGAATGTGCCAACATTTGTGACAACATTCTGCAAAACACTTACGCACACCTTTAATTGGCACCAGAGCCATTGAACTCGTTATTCCGAGTTTTGATCCTGTGTTTGGTGTGATTTATTGCGATGGAATATCCTATGACAGCCCAATTAGGCCACCAGTTCTTGATGGTACAAATTATGCATTTTGGAAGCCTAAGATGTGCATGTACATCAAATCCATTGATGAACGTGCATGGAGGAGTATTTTAACCGGATGGACTCCACCAACCTTCCAGCCATCGACAATATCGAAACTCAAATCAAGAAGGAGTTAGAATGGACAAATGATGAGGTGACCACGGTCACCTTCAATTCGAAGGCACTCAATGCCTTATTCACTTCCACGGATGTTTCCATGTTCAAAATAATCTCTAATTGTGTGTCTCGCAAAGGATGCATGGGAGAGATTACAAGAACATTGTGAAGGATCCTGAGAGTGTTAGAAGGACAAAGTTAGGATGCTTGGAACAAAATTCGAAAATCTAAGGATGAAGGAAGATGAGACCATATCCTCCTACAATGAAAGGATCACCGAAATTTACAATTAATCTCAAGCACTTAGTGAAGCTATATCCAATACAAGGTTAGTACATAAAATCTTAAGAACTGTTCCTAAATGTTTTGATGCTAAGATATGTGCTATTGAGGAAGCTAAAGATAATGATGCTATTACTCAAAATGAGTTGGTGAGTATTTTGAAAACGTATAAAATGAAATTTTCTTAGAGATAATGAAAAATCTGAAAAGAAAATTTCTTTTTCAAAAGTGAAACATCTTCAAGTACCGATAAACAACCATTTGTTACTGAAATTGATTCTCGATGAAGATGTTGTTGATGATTGTGCCGACAATGCCGATAACATTGCTTTCTTAACTAAGCAACTTTAATGCATTTTTAAAAAGAGAGCAAATAAACTTAGAAATAATTTGCAAATTAAGAATCAAGATAGAGATCAGATTGGTAGTTCACGAAAATTGCACGATAAAAATAGGAATGTTAATCAACCTAGGTAATTTGATAGAGGTAACAAGATCAAATATGATCCGTAATATAGGAAAAATGTTAAATGTGATGCATGTTCTGGTTTTGGTCATTATGCTAATGAATGTGCCAACACTCTTTTGAGAAAAAGGGTAAATTTCAATGCTACCTTAAGTGATGAGTCCGATTGTGAAGATGATTACGATAAAAATGAAGAATGTGCTTTTTCCGCAAGGATTATATATGATGATACTCTTGATGATTTCTTGGATGATTCGATGTCGAGTCAAATGTGTCAACATTTGTGGAAACATTGGAGGTTCCAGAATTTAATTGTTTCTCAAGTTCTTGTGTAGATAAAGCGGTACTTCTAACAATGTTTGCGAAGATTGTAAGTCCAGCTATCTAAAGCTTGAAAAGGAGTTGGAATCCACTCGGAAAGCCTTGAGGGACATGACTATTGAAGAGTCATATCAAAAGGATTTGGTGATAAAGCTTGAGGTCATACCGACAAGGAAAGATCTAGAGATATGCAACCTCAAATAGCAAATTAAAGGCACAACACTAAATTTCAAAAGATATTCAGAAAGTTCAGCTAAACTTGATGAGGCACTAACAACTGGAAGCACTAATAGACATGGTCTTGGTTATAATGGTAATATCACTCGGTTTTAAACAATAATAAACACATTGCGTTTACAAAACCTTCAATTGAACTCGTAAAATTGAAAAATGATTCGAAAAGAAGGATGTTTGTCATTATTGTTTCACCGAGGTCACAAACGACCAAATCAAGTTTAAGAATGAGACAGGATAAAAATTTTCTAAAATGTCTTTGAAAATGTTGCCACATTCTGCTCAACATTCGAAACAAACAGCTTTAAAAATCTTTTCAAAACCTGTTCAAAAATCTACTTGGGTGAGAAAGTCAAATATCGTATGCAATGTTGTTTACACCTCTTTAAAGGCATGTGTTCCGGACTATGGTATTTTGATAGTGGATGTTCTAGACACATGACCGGTGAGGAAAGTTATCTCACCGATTATAAGGTATATGATGGTGGAAATGTTACATATGGAGGAGGTTCAAAAGGTAAAATTATTGGTATAGGTACATTGAATGTTCCCGATTTTCCAAACTTGACAAAAGTATTACATGTTAAAGGTTTACTTGCAAATTTGATTAGTATTAGTCAATTATGTGATGATGACTTGTATGTAAAGTTTGATAAAAGTTCATGCTATGTGTTAAACAATGATGATAATTGTCTCATGGTTGGTAATAGATCTCGTTGATAATTGTTATCTAATTGATTCGAATCAAGCATGCTTTAATGTTCAAACCGATGAGAGTATACTTTGGCATCAAAAACTTGGACATGCTCATTATAGGAATATTATCAAATTATTAAAATTTGATGCGGTTAAAGGTCTGCCTAAGTTACAAATACGTATGTCAAATGTGTGTGGATCCCGCCAAAGTGGTATACAAGTCAAAATGTCACATGAAATGTTGACACATTGTACTACGAAACATTGCTTTGAACTTTTGCATATGGATTTAATGGGACCAATGGAGACTGAAAGCATTAGTGGTAAAAGATATTTTTGTCATAGTAGATGATTATTCAAGGTTTACATGGATTGAATTTCTTAAGGAAAAATCGGATGCTTTTGAAGTATTCAAAATTCTCTATAAACGGCTTAAAAATGTTTATGACACTAAGATTAAAAGAATAAGGTCTGATCATGGTAGGGAGTTTGAGAACATCCTATTCACTAATTTTTGTGAAGACAAAGGTATAATTCAAGAGTTTTCTTCTCCTAAAACACCTCAACAAAATGGTGTAGCCGAAAGGAAAAATAGAACTCTACAAGAGATGGCTAGAGTAATGCTTTTATCCAAGAAACTTTCAAAAGGTTATGGGTGAAGCTTTGAATACCGCTTGTCATATATCCAATAGAGTTTATTTAAGACCTAATTCTACTAAAACACCTTATGAGTATTTGAATAAGAAAAAGCCTAATCTGAAATACTTTCATGTCTTTGGATGTGTTTGCTACATTACGAATGATAGAGACCAACTACACAAATTTGATTCAAAAAGTGATAAGGGTTTCTTTCTTGGTTATGTTAGAAACAAGAGAGCCTTTAGGATTTATAATCTTAGGATTGATACTGTTCAAGAGTTTATGAATGTTGTGTTTGATGATAATGCAAGTCTTGCGAGATAATGTCATTGAAGAAGATGTAATCGATCTTATTGAGCAGATGCAAAGTTCGATATTTCGAGATCGATTGAGAATGTTGCTACAAATGTGCCCACATCTCAAGCAACATCACCTCAACATCCAGAAATTAATAGAACTATGCCTTATCCTCGCTACGCCCATCTTCCAGATTCTCAAAAATCATCCACAACAATAGATCATAGGTAAACCACAATCGTGTACAAACAAGGAGAAAATTGAAGTTTTGATGCAAGACATGTGGTAAGATCTATCTCGTATGACATCTATGTGCAACAAGGTGAACTTTGAATGTTTTCATTCTCTCAATGAACCTAAAAATATTGATGAAGCAATGAAAGATAAAAACTGGATTAATGCAATGTATGAGGAGTTAAATCAATTTGAAAGGAATGATGTTTGGATACTTGTGCCTAGGCCTGATAATGTAAATGTAATTGGTACCAAATGGATCTTCAAAAATAAAACCGATGAATCATTAATGTTGTAAGAAACAAAGCTAGATTAGTTACTCAAGGCTATATACAAGTAGAAGGAATTGATTTTGATGAGACATTTGCTCTTGTTGCTAGAATTGAATCCATAAGATTATTACTTGCTATTGCATGTTACATTGATATAAAAGCGCATCAAATAGATGTCAAGGCCGCATTTCTAAATGGAATTCTTATGGAAGAAGCATATGTAGAACAACCTAAGGGGTTTGAGAATCATGAATTTCCCGATCATGTTTATAAACTTAAGAAAGCTTTATATGGTTTGAAGCAAGCACCTAGGGCATGGTATGGTAGATTAACCGATTTTCTTGTTGAATTCGGTTTCTATAGAGGTGAAGCGGATAGGACTTTGTTTATAAAACATTCTGGAAACAATATAATGATTGCTCAAATATATGTTGATGACATTGTGTTCGGTTCTACATGTGATAAAATGCTTGAATTATATGTGCATGAAATGACCACTACCTTTGAAATGTCGATGGTTGGAGACTTGAATTACTTTTTAGGTCTTCAAATTAAACAATGCAAGGATGGTATTTTCTTTTGCAAAAATAAATATGCCAAAAATCTTGTGAAAATGTTTGGTTTAGACAATGCTAAACACATGAAGACACCTATGGGATCGACACAAAAATTGTGTAAAGACAATGTTGACACAAATTTTGACCCAACATTGTATAGATCGATGATTGGTAGTCTTTTTGTATCCGACTTCTAGCAGGCAAGACATCATGTTTAGTGTTTGTTTATGTGCTTGTTATCAAGCTAATCCTAAAGAATCTCACATGAATTCGGTTAAGAGGATAATTAGATATGTGGCAGGCACATGTGATTATGGAATATGGTATAGCAAAGACACTAATTGTTCTTTGATTGGCTATAGTGATGCAGATTGGGCGGTGACAGTGATGATAGAAAGAGTACAAGTGGAGGATGTTTCTACATGGGTAACAATATTGTTTCTTGGCATAGCCAAAACAAAATTGTGTCTCCCTATCTACGGCTAAATCCGAATACATAGCCACCGGAAATTGTTGTACACAACTTCTATGGCTTAAGAAGATGTTCGATGATTACGGTTTGGAGAGCAATACTCTTACCGTTTATTGTGACAATACAAGAGCAATTAATATATCTAAGAACCCTGTGCAACATTCGTTAACTAAGCATATAAGTATTAGACACCACTTCATTAGGGACCTTGTAGAAAAAGAAGTTGTAAAGTTGGAATACATTTCTACCGAAAAGTAAATTGCAGACATTTTTACTACGGCCCTTGATAATGAGAGGCTTTCTTCTCTTAGAAAATCTCTAGGTTTATGCACTAATTAGACCTATATTTGCTGTGTGTTGTAACAAATGTGCCAACATTTGTGACAACACTAGAACAATTTATTTAAAATTTTCTAAGTATTGTAATATTTAGTGGTTTTGAACTCTCTTGTGTAAATAGTATTAGAACCTCGTTATTAATATAAATTGTCCTGGACACACTTCTCTCAAATGCAATTAAATAAACTCACAATTAGATGTTATGTCACCGAGTAACTATGGGGCACGAAGTTGACTATTACGTTGTTCTCTTTTCAAAGGGTGACTTGAAATGCATCAATGTATTCACAATCCATTGAGTAATTATGGGACACGGAGTCGATAACTACGATGATCTCTTTTGGAAAAATGGATCAATATGAAAAAGTGAGAAAAGCAAATTATAGTGCAACACAAATGAATTTATTTCATGTAAAAACTGTGTTGAGAAGTGTGTGTGCCGACATTTAGTGAATAACATTCTGTTCTCATATGTATATTTACCTCCACGAGTTTGAAAATTTCTGAATATTATTTTATGGAGATTTATTTATTTTAAATTGTTCCCAACAATATTATATAGTCTAATTTAATTAATTGTGCAGTTATTTTATCTAGATTAAGCGATTTTTAGCATGTCTTTGAAATAAACTTCCAACATTCGGTAATGCCCTATTTCTTAGGGATGTGATTGATTTGTGTGTAAAATGCATGATATTTTTGTGTTTTATTGATCATTTCTATATAATTTCATGCACTAACATCCATGATTTGAACAAAGTTGAGTTTATTTGGTGGAAAAGGAAAATATGTGTTTTAGTAGGTAAACAAGGCCTTTCGGAGGGTATGAAGATGCTCGTGCGAGAGTCGGGACGAGAGCGTTCGAAATGCACGAAGAAGGCTGCTGAGTGGCTCACTTGACCGGTCTAGTGGGACGAGTAGACTCGGGTGGGAACTTTAAAGTGATTGACAATTTGGAAAAATGTGGGGATCTCATTGATCGAGTCATCCCACTCGAGTGGTCGAGTGGGGTGAATGATCCGTGTTGGTCCCGATTAGTTGAGTTGATTAAAGAAAACTTTGAGTTAACCTTCTAGGATAAAATCTAGAAAGGGGGGTTGAATAGATTTTATAGATTTTTAACAAATCTTTTAAAACTTATTCAAAACTTCAAAGTAGCACAAATGGAAAACAATTTTAATCTCAACTTTAATAAGATCAAAAGCAAACTGATATTTTAGTTTTAACTTTGATTCTGAAATCAATCTTTGATTTGTTAACTGAAATTTGAAAGAACACTGCATTTATAGTGGTTCGGATTAAAAATCCTACATCCACTCTCCTTCTTCAAACTTTGAAGAAGGGTCTCTTCTACTAGCTTACTTACTCACTTTCAACTTACAGCTTACAATTCATATAGATCTTCAAATCTTCAATCTCCTAAATCCTTCTCTAAAATCTAGCTATTACGGTGAATATTGAATTTTGAAGATTACAAGTAAAGTGTTCTATTAAACACTTAGAACTTTTGAAAACTCTTTTGAAAAACTTGTGAATTGATTGAGATAAAAATCTGAGTAGTGAATAATGTGTAAATCAAATTTGCATAAGTGTGTTGAAAAACAAAAACTAGACCTATTTATAAGTCTGAAAAGACAGTTAGTTTGTTAGTCGGTTCTAACAAACCGAAAACCGCTCAACAAACTTAATCTTGAAAATCGCCGCTCCCCACTGATTTTATTCTACTCGTCTGCACCTGACTTGGTGAAGACTCTCCTTTCTTATTCTACTCAGCTTGTCTTGACCTCGTCTGAGCTCTTCATAATTGTCTCCTACTGAGGCGACTAGATTTGAGCTTATTTCTAGATGACTTGCAATTTCTAGTCTCCGGTGACTTGATCGGTCCTTGACCTAGTCACGATCGGCTTAGTACCGGACTCATCTAAGCTGTTCTTCATGGTCGCCTACTCATCTCGGATTAATCTTTTAACTCATCAAAACCTTCCTTGGTCTAACAATTTCCCCCTTTTTGATGAAGTTAAAACCTACAAGAAAGAGACATGCTCACAGTGAAGTTAGTTTAAAGTTAATCAAGATTTAATAGAAAGGTATATCGAGCACATTTTCACCTTAAAACAGATTCATCCAAATTTGAAGCACTTAATTAAAAAAAAAAATTAAGTCTTTTAGACTCTTCCAGAATATTCAAACTTTAAAAAAATTTAAGTCTTAGAACTTAGAAAATTTTAGACTTAGAAAAATTTTTAGAAAACAAATTTAAGTTTGAGATGAAATTCTTCTCGAGATGATTAATACTTTTAAAAACTTTAAAACAAACAAATCATATAAGTCAAACATATGTTTATTCACATCAAATTTACATATTACAAAAAGATCGGAGAATTAAGAAGATGAGGAAAGAAAATAGTCCTTTGATCGAGACTCCCGGTGATAAGCTTCCGGAATGGCCAGCCGGTGAAGACTCGTCTCCTTAGCTCCTTCAATTCTTCTTCACCTTTAGTCCCGACTCTACCTCAGCCTTGGCGACGATGCCTTTGATCCAGCTTTATGTCTACAGAGCCATCGGGGTTAGTCTTGGTCTGCCTTTTTCATAAGCTGGGCACACAGATCAAAGATTGAAGATTTTATCTCGTCTTCATCAATCGATCGATGATATAGATCTGCATCTTCTTTCTCGATCCACTCATGCCACCTAAGGTCCTCACCTCGAAGCCGCAGAATCCGTATCCCTTCAAGATGTACCAATGATACATCCATCGTGCATCTAAATTCTTTTCTTTGTACTCCTTAAACCATTTTCCAAAGGATTTACCTTAGGAGGATTAAGTGTCCGATGATACGGTCTCAATTCAGCTTCTTCGCCCCTTCATCTCCCATTTTCTCACTTCCCCGCTCCACCTCATCTCCAGCCCCTTGTTCTTTTTCTTCGACGCTTTCTCTCCCTTTCTCCATACCAGCCTGCTATTTCCTTATACCGCTTATCTCGATCTTCAGAGAGATTCGAGTAGTCGGGCTCTCTTTTTCTTTTCTCACCAAGGTGGGCTTGAGACTTAGTGCCGTGACCTGAGTTGGATCCTCGCTAGCTTCCCTTTGCCTTTCCCTTTTACCTCACTGCTTTCCGATTCTTTCATTTTTGCCAACAATGGGCAGATTTATCCTCCTCCTCCTTCTTCCTTCTTGCCTCGTCTTCCCTCGTGGCTTCTTCCAACCTGGCTGACCCTCACCAGTAGTGCAAACTCATCGATTTGATTCGAGCTTCTTCCTTGGCTGCCTCCACCACCTGAATCGGCCTTGGTGCCAACCTCTTTCTGGTTTCGTTCAACGCACTGTGAGGTTCCGCTCTCTTTCTTGCACCTCCTGTTCCCCTTTTTACTTCATCAGCCTAGGTAGTCACTTCGTCTCGAGATCTTTGCATTTGACTCGAAGTCCGACTTATCCAAGGTTAATAAGTCTACTACAATCGCATTGTAGTCTGTGACTTGGTTCTTCAACCCTTGCACCTCCTCTTCCAAGGCTTTCACCTTCTCAAAGAAGAACAGAGTTAGTAATAGAAGTAATCTTTTGAATTAAATTTACCTCTACTTCCCTCATGCCGGAGATCATTGTCTCGGTGATCGCCTTCACCATCTTCCTTGTCTTCTTCTTCATCTTTTTAGTAAACGCTTGTTTAATCTTCTTCTCCATTTGAGAAACAATGGAAGAGATGGCTGAAGTTGGGCTAGAGTCATCGTCCTCATCCTCGAAAGAGGATTCGGATGAGGAGGAAATGGGAGTATGAGGTTCGGATATTTGAGGAAGAGGGATTGGTGAGCTCATCTGGATATCCTCCGTAAATGAGTAAGATGGGATCTCAATTTCAGGAGGAGGTGAGGTTCGTGTTTGTGGAGGGGTGGAAGTTTGAGTTTTAGGTACGGGTATGGTAGATGAGGTTGGTTGTTCGGTTTGTGGGATGGTGGATGGAGTGGGAATGGATTCAGGTTGGGTGGGAGTAGGGATGGTTTTAGATGGGATTGTGATAGATTCAGTTGGAGTTTGTATTTGACCGTGGGAGTTAGACCGAAATTTGGGACCACCGTGGTGGTTGTAGAGGCTCGAGGTGCCATGGCACACCTCTTCATTTCCAGGTGGGGATTGAGATAAAGAGAGAGAAGAATTTGTACCTTCCTCCCGAATAGGAGAGAGAGCAGCCTTCCTTGGCTGGTGAATGAGGAACCTCCAATTGAGCAACCTCACTGCAATGTTCAGGATCGGTACTTCCTCCGGGAAGTAGTGTTGAGGCTTCCGTCTGTCGGCCTGAGCTTCTGAAGATTCAGATGTTTGTGATGTCTTTTGGGGCCTCCTTTGAAGGATAAATTGGTTATCCTCATCCGAATCCTCATCCGACGGTTGGCTGCAACAGCTCAGATGACTCTCGCCGAGGTCTTCTTCTCGCAGGCTTTGACAAGCCTTCTCCTTGACCTTCTCCTAGGAGACCTTGCTGCAGCCGCTGCCTCCTCACTGTCACTTCGACCACACTGGATCCTCGGTTGGTATAACTTCAACTCCGGTCTCAATCATCGGCTCTGCAGCCTCACCGCTGGTATTTCTCCTCTTTGAATATCACCGCTTGTCTCCGAGCTACCGCAGCTGATGCCTGTTCCTCCGATTCCTCGCCTCGTCTCAATCATCATCGGAGTCCTGCAATCCACCTATCCTTTCATTCTTGGTTAGCAACCCCTTCGCTTAGAATATTTTTTCGGACTTTCTCTAGTCTCAAACCTCTTATTCGGTCCCTCCATCGATCTTGTGATCTTATTAAATAGACTCACAATTGGTAGGCAGTCCAGTCTTCTCCATCGAGATTATACAAGAACCTCAACTTCTCCTCTTTCAGCCTTCGGAATAGTAAATCTACCCAATCTACTCTAATTCCATCGAATATCGCCCTCATACAACACAATCGAGACTTAGTCACTCCATCATGAGAGCTTTGATCTCCTAGGATTGACTTGGTCACGATTGTCATAAGCAACCTGTACTTTCTCCTTAGAAGATGTTTCTTGAGATCTCTCCTTGTCCCACTGTAAGTAACCCTCGCAAAAATATCAAATGATTCCTCCCATTCGTCTTCCTTGTATATCGCTGGATTTACCCCTTCCATCGTGGTATCAAGGATTCTCGCCACATTCTCCTTTGTAAATTCTAACAGAGTACCTTCTACGGTGGTTTGGAAACCGTTCTCTCGAAAATACACTGTTGACCAGAACTCAGCTCCAATGAAATCATGCGTTTTGTTTTCTAGAGACTTTAATGAGCAAAATCCTCTTAATCTCGAAGCTTCCAACAATCTTAGGATCTCTCGGATTCTCTGTCACCTTTGGTTGTGTCAAAATCAACATACACTTCGGCTTTAAGTTTGTTCTTCACAGCTTTCGAGTTCATCTTGAAATCAGATTTTGCAGAGGTTATATAAGTGGGGGATTTTGGTGTTTGGGAAGAAGAGGAAGCCATTTGAGAAATTTTTGAGAGAATGAAAGTTTTGCAGTAATTTTTGAATAAGGGAATGTGAAAGTGAAACTTTGAAATTTTGAAGGTAAGATTTTAAACGAAGGGGAGAGAGAGGGAAAGTTGGGAAGATGATACGTGGCATGATCTCGTAAATTGAATTTTAACCGTTGATTAATGAAAGCGCGTGTAAAACATCAATGGCTTAGCGAGAAAACCGCTTCAACTTCAGGCGCGTGGCTTTTACGCGTCTTGATTTGTGTAAAAGTAACTGTTTATCCTATGGATTAGACGGTTAATAGGTCTACTTTATACGTAAGTAATTAGTATACCCGACGTCATCCTAGGGTTACATTACTTCGTATAAGGGTTTTCCAAAACAGATGGATTTATAAAATCAACTGTTAAAGTACCTCGTCTGCTTTAAAACAGCCTAATTTCAATTTTGGCAAACTTTTAAAACCGATTAAGAAAACATCTTATTTAAAAAAAAACAGGCTTGGATAAAGAGAATTTCTAAGATTTGTTTTCTAACCAATGATAGCAAATCGACAAGAGTTTTATAAGAAAACACAATGTATGGAGAGAATTCAGAAGCAAAGATGTCTAGATGAGAAGGTTTATAACAGATGAGGTGAAACAATCTGATCTGTGACCTATTCCCGCAAAAACATTAACTTGAAGAAAATCATTAGTAATGAGGTAGATCGGATAGGGTGCTGATAGTCATCTGCTTTTCAAGAGATCGGATGACTAGTGTGCCCTAGTCTGATTTACCGAATGTCGATAAGTAATCATCATGTCGGATAAGGTCAATATGACTAATCCTTGATTCTTGATTCCATAGTGGGAGATCAATGATATCAGCTACCCGATTGTCCTTTGACTCATATCTAGTCCGATAATTCTTTCTAGACATAGTAAACTAATTTGAGAGAAACAAGGAATGAAAAACATTGAATTATAGATTTACTAAAGAAGCATCTAATAATCCTAATTCTACAGATAGTTCTTTAGACCTTGTTTCGCCAAGGTTTAGTCAAGATGTCTCGCTCTTTGGAAATCACCAAGATCTTCTCTAGTCTCGATGTCACCTTTCTCTACATGGTCTCGGATGAAGTGGTGTCGATATCTACATGCTTGCATCTCGTATGTAGGACTGGGTTCTGGTAATAGCTATGGCACTATTACTATCACAAAAGATAGGTACATCTTTGGTGATAATGTTATAGTCCCTTAGTTGTTGACTTATCCAGATTGGGCTTAGAACAACAACTTCCAGCTTGCCATATACTCACTTCGATTGTGGAAGTAGCTACGAGAGGTTTGTTTCTTAGACAACCATGAAATCAGCTTACTACCAAGAAATTGACAAGTACCGGATGTAGATTTTCTATCTATCTTACACCCACCAAAATCTGAGTTTGAGTATCCAGCATGTACCAAAGTTGTCATCACCGGATACCATAACCCAACATTTACAGCTTCCTTTCGAGATACTTAAGAATTTTCTTTGTCGCTTCAAGATGGCTTTTCTTAGGATTAGCTTGAAATCGAGCACAAACTCCAACCGCAAATGAAATATCGGTGTCTACTAGCAATTAAATATAATAATGAACCAATTAGACCTCGATACTCGGTTTGATTAGTGTCTTCTCCTTCTCATCTGGATCCATTGAAATATTTGTCATCATAGGTATCTTAGCTTCTCTACCGGTACCTATTCCAAATTTATCAATAAAATCTCTTGTATATTTAGCTTGGTTGATGAAAATTCCCTTCTTTGTCTGTTTGACTTGGAGTCCAAGAAAATAAGTCATCTCACCCATCATGGACATTTCAAATCTGCTTTTCATAAGATGACTAAATTCTTCACACAAAGATATGTTAGTTGATCCAAAAATTATATCATCAACATAAATCTGAACTAACAAAAGATCACAACCATACTCTTTTCTAAAAAGAGTTCTATCAATTCTACCTTTAACAAAACCATTTTGAATTAAATAATCGACAAGGTGTCATACCATGCTCTTGGTGCTTGTTTAAGTCCATATAGAGCTTTCCTTAGTTTATAAACCTTGTCTCCTTTGACAAAACCAGGTGGTTGCTCTGCATAAACTTCCTCACCTAGGATTCCATTAAGAAATGCTGACTTAACATCCATTTGAAAAACTATGAATCTTTTAAAAGCAGATAGGCTAAAAACAATCTTATGGCTTCCAGACGAGCTACGGGTGCAAAGGTTTCATCATAATCAATACCCTCGATTGTGAATAACCTTGAGCAACTAGTCTGGCCTTATTTCTAACTACAATATTGTGTTCATCCCTTTTGTTTTTAAAGACTCATTTAGTTCCAATGACTTTTTGATGATGAGGCCTTTCAACAAGCTCCCACACATCTTGTCTTTGAATCGATTTAGTTCTTCTTGCATGGCATTAATCCGAGTTGGAATCGATTAGAGCTTCGTAATAGATTTAGGTTCAAGTAATGACACATAGCAACCGAACATACAATCTTGATTTAGTTGGGTCCTCGTCTGGACACCGTAATCTAAATCTCCAATTATCTCGCTCACTGGGTGATATGACATTACTTTCTTACCTTTATCTTTTACAGTGGATGAAGTTTTGTCTGAATTATTTATTTCGGATGAGTCTATGTTAGCTTCTCGATGATTCTACCTCGATCATCCGATGTATCTCGATCATTTGGTGAGGAAGATCTTTCAGTTCTTTTCCTTTGTCCGATTCTTCCTCTTCATCCGAGTCCGATTCTTGATTGTAGAATTTTATGGTTGATCTCTTGATAGTCATCCGATCCAGATTATCTCGATATCTTTGTGATGTTATCTGCCTTACTAAACTCAAAAGAAGTTCATCAAATACCACATGGGGTGTTTCTTCTACACACAAGGTTGTCTTATTAAAAACTCTATATGCCTTTGATACGGATGAGTATCCCAAGAATATCCAATCTGCTATCTTGGCATCAAAAGTTTTTAATTGAGATTTTCCATTGTTGTGTATGAAATATTTACAACCAAATATATGAAAGTATGAAATTTTGGGAGATCTTCCCTTCCAAATTTCATTGGGAGTTTTACAATTATTTTTAACAATCAAACTTCTATTTTGAACATAGCAGATCGTATTAATGACTTTTGCCCAAAACCCGTGAGGAGTGTTGTACTCGGATAACATTGTTCTAGTAGCTTCTTTCAAGGTTCTGTTTCTCCTTTCAACTACTCCATTTTGTTGTGGAGTCCTTGCTGCAGATGTTTCATGAGCTATGTCATTCTCAATGCAGTAGTTAGTAACAAACTTATTAAGGAATTCAGTACCTTTATCACTTCTAATCTTAAGAATAGTTAGCCCTTTCTCATTTTGAACCTTTTTAAGAAATTCTGAATCTTAATCATAGTCTCATTCTTTTGTACAAGAAAATAACCCAAGTAAATCTTGAAAAATCATTAACAATTACCAAGGTATATTTTCTTCCACTAAAGCCGAGAGGTGTTACTGTACCAAAAAGATCCATGTGAAGAAGTTCCAGAATTCTTTCAAGAAGGACTATTTATTGTTTTAAAAGAAGCTTTAGTCTGTTTTCCTTTTTGACAAGCATCACACACATGGTTATTTGAAAATACTTTATCGGGAGTCCTTTAACTAAAGATTTTCTTGCTATTTTGTTAAGAGTTTTGTAGTTTAAGTGACCAAGACGTTTGTGCCATAGCCAACTTAAGTCATCCGAACTTTTAGCAACAAGACAAGTATCTTTAGGACAACTTTTGAAATTAGCAACATAAATGTTACCTTGTCGACTCAAATGATAAAATATTTTCATTGATACCATCTAATACATAGCATGCATTATGAGTAAATTTGACACAAAACCCCTTGTCACAAAATTGTGAAACAGATAGCAAATTGTGCTTCAATCCTTCCACGTAGTAGACTTCATGTACTTGAATATCTCCTATTATCAGTGTTCCTACACCTTTGGTAAGTCCATAATTGTTATCTCCAAACATTACTCTTGGTCCATCTATGGTCTGATAGTTAGAGAGAAGTCGTCTTTCATAGGTCATATCTTGGGAACAGCCACCGTCAATGTACCGGATGACCTCAAGAATGTCTCCTCTATCAACTATCTTCTTATCTTCCTGCAATCACAAATTTATTGCTTAGGTACCCTTTGTATTTTGGGTCCTTTCATGTTAAGTTGACTCTTAGGAATCCAGACAAGGATATCAATGTTCCTTAAAACCATAGATTGAAGTTTACACCCATATCTATCTACTAGGATAAGACTTTCAAGATCAATCTTATTTAACCGATCTTTTGAGATTGTCTTAAATCTTGGTAAAAATGGATATGTTTTGCTTCTTCCATCAAAGCCATTATACCTAGGATAGGACTTTGACTTAGTCTTAGGTTCAACCTTAGGAGTTACTTTCCTCGTCTGTTTTTCTTTTCGAAGTATCGGATGAGGTAATTAATTCCTTTGGTTTCCAGGACTAAATCTTGTTTCTATCTTTGGTTTAGTTGCTTTAACAAAAACTCTAGGTTTTATTGGATCATTTTTCTTACTCCTATCAAAACCTAATCCAGCTTTTATCACTAGACTTTTGTGAAGTATTGAAAATTTTATCTATTGTGGTTTGGGAGTTATTCGAAGTCCTAACTTGAGATTTAATTCTCTGTTAGTCTTCTTGTAACTCTCATTCTCGAGAATAGATATTTGAAAATTTTATTTTTAAAGAATTCAATTCTGTTCTAACTTATCTGTCTTATCGACAAGGTACTAGTGATCATCTCGACCGACACTCCCCTTGAATGTACAAATCTGGTTTCTCACTTTCCTTAGTTTGATTGACCTTAGTTAGATCAGTAATTTGATTCTTTAAATTAAAATTTTCAGTCTCTATCTGTTTATAAGCGAGATAGAGCGAGTCTCCAAATCTTTCAAAAGTTTATCAATAAGACTAGGATCGGTTTGAGATAAGGTATCACAATCATTATCTCGAGGATGAATAGTAATGTACCTCTTTTGCCATTAAACAGATGTCGTCATCTCGATCCAAAATCAGATGAGGATGAGGATGTCTCATGAACTTCTTCTTTCTCACCGGAAGAGCTCTCTGATCGATACCTTCTATCTCTCTTTTTCCTCTTTTCTTCTCTCTCTCTGGGAGTGAGTTGAGGACAATCATAGCTATAGTGACCAGGTTTGTTGCAAGTATAACAAATATCTCCTCTATCTATTTTAGGACTACTATCTCCTCTCCCGATTGGTGACTTATGCTTCCTCGTCCGATCCTTTTTCCTATCATTGTCGAACTCTTTTCTTCTTTATCGATCTGTAGTTTCTTCGCCCCGATCTGTCTCTCTTGTTTCTTTTGTACTTCATTTTCAGCCTTTCATATCTTTTTTAGCGGAAGAGTCATTTCCTCCTTAATAGACAAATCAGATGTCTTGGAGATCTTTTCGAGATTCATCTTGATGAACAAATGCTCTGATCTTTCCGGATGTTGAAGATTCTCGCTTCATCTTCTTCATCTTCAATTTGGATGTCATATTCTAATGCCTTGAGATGAGAAAATAAAGTGTGATGTAAAATTGAAGATAGATTCGAGTAGCTTTCAGAATATTAGCTTTCTCTCTCCATCTTTTGCTCAATGACCTCAACACTTTATTGTTGATTTCTTTCTCTGTATAGGTTTTACCCAAATCAGTGCCTTGTTCGGTAGATTAGTCACCTAACATCCAGTTGATCAACGAGACTCTCCTTCTTTCATCTTGAAAGTGTCAAAAATATGTGGAGCAGACTGTAATTTGTTTTCTTTGACTGATCTAAACCTTCACAGATTCCAAAGCAAGAGTTTCCCACATTTCCTTGGTAGTCTTGCATCTTTTTACCTTTTCAATCCAATCCTTACTCAATGTTTCAATGATCTCTGTTCTAGCAACTTGATCCAGTTATGAATCTTTCTTTCATCACTTGTGAGTTACGAGCTTTTCTTTTCTTGTCTCACTCTTGTTTCAGGTGATTCGATTGCCATTCTTTGGTGCCTCCATGATAAAATTTAATAGGTCCTTCTTCAAGAACCTCCTCCATCCTATCATGGATAGCCTTGAGATGATTTTCCATTCTGAATTTCCAATAGTCATATTCTTCAATTGAAAATTCAGGTAGACATCTGGATTTCTTGTTCTTGCTGAAGACATGATGAGATAGGAAAATAAAGCACTCCACAATCTTGTTAGTAGAATCTGTTAGTGATACAAAGAAAATGAAGATAAACAAGAACAAATTTCAGAATCTTGGTTAAGACCTAAAATCAATATCGAAACGACTTAACACTGCTCTGATACCACTTGTTGGTCCCGATTAGTTGAGTTGATTAAAGAAAACCTTGAGTTAACCTTCTAGGATAAAATCTAGAAGGGGGTTGAATAGATTTTATAGATTTTTAACAAATCTTTTAAAACTTATTCAAAACTTCAAAGTAACACTCAGGAAAACAATTTTAATCTCAACTTTAATAAGATCAAAATCAAAGCTGATATTTTAGTTTTAACTTTGATTCGAAATCAATCTTTAATTTGTTAACTGAAATTTGAAAGAAGCAGATAGGTAAACAAAAGCGATAAAGAACACCATATTTATAGTGGTTCGGATTTAAAATCCTACATCCACTCTCCTTCTTCAAACTTTGAAGAAGGGTCTCTTCTACTAGCTTACTTACTCACTTTCAACTTACGACTTACAATTCATATAGATCTTCAAATCTTCAATCTCCTAAATTCTTCTCTAAAATCTAGCTATTACGGTGAATATTGAATTTTGAAGATTACAAGTAAAGTGTTCTATTAAACACTTAGAACTTTTGAAAACTCTTTTTGAAAAACTTGTGAATTGATTGAGATAAAAATCTTAGTAGTGAATAATGTGTAAATCAAATTTGCATAAGTGTGTTGAAAAATAAAAACTAGACCTATTTATAAGTCCGAAAAGACAGTTAGTTTGTTAGTCGGTTCTAACAAACCGAAAACTGCTCAACAAACTTAATCTTGAAAACTGTTTCGCTCCTCGCCTGATTTTATTCTACTCGTCTGCGGTGACTAGGTGAAGACTCGCCTTTCTTATTCTACTCAGCTTGTCTTGACCTCGTCTGAGCTCTTCATAATTGTCTCCTACTGCACGACTAGATTTGAGCTTATTTTTAGATGACTTGCAACTTCTAGTCTCCGGTGACTTGATCGAGTCCTTGATCTAGTCCGATCACCTTAGTACTGACTACGATCTAAGATGTTCTTCATGAGTAAATCTGCTTTCGTATGGATTGATCTTTTAACTCATCAAAACCTTCCTTGGTCTAACAATCTGATTGTTCTTGGAAGAAGGCCTCACTCGACCAGCCGAGTGAGGCGACTCGTTCGAGTGAGAGCAATGATCAATTATGCGCTGGAAAGGCACCTCGCTCGATCGGTCCGAGCTGTTCCACTCGAGTCGAGCGGAAACGTGGACAAATCGCAACACGCTTACTAAAGCCGCTCGACCGGTCGAGCCGCCCCACTCGAGTCGAGCAAGCTTGAATTTTAGGTTGCGTTTGGCGACTTCGACAAAAACGTGAAGAAATGAAGGAAAATCGGATTTTTCGAGGAGAAGGAAGCCAAACGAGACACAAGAGTGGTTGGGAGGGATTGTACAAAACTTGGAAAGGAAGAAACATCACAACAACACATTAGACACACGAAGGGAGCAACTGTGATTTTTGTTGGGAAAAAGAGGAAGACAACTTGATTGTTTTGTTGGGAAAATTAGGAAGACAACTTGAGTGTTCACAAATATTTTTATTTTTAGTGTAGTTTAAATACATTTTGGTAGATAGCTTAGTTTAATAGTAGAATTTCCATTCCATAGCAAGGATCAAAGGTTGTGGATATTGAAGCATTTCATTTCAATCAAAAGCATTGGTTTAATCCTTTCACTCTTTTATTTATTACTTTTCTTTATGATGTTTATTGTTATTATGCTAGTTATCCCCATAGGTATCTCTTGTAGAACCATGGGCTAAATATTTTATGCTTTGTGTATGTGAAACTATGAGGAAGTTAATTGTTTAGCTTTTTAATGCTTTAGTTGATGTTGAAATGGGGGTAATGGGTTCTTAATTGTTGATTAATATTGGCTTTGTTAAATTGCATCTATTAGATTTATCATTGGACTTCTCTAATTAAATACGAGAGTTGCGTTAGTTTATGTCCATGATTTATTGAGGGGTGTGAAATATCTAATGCGTTTGTTGAATGCTTAGAACACTCAAGAGAGGCTAGGTGTTTAGAACACTCACAATTAGGCATTATGTGATTAAATGGTCGATTTGATTATGTAATGAAGCCTTGCATGTTGCAACTTGTTTAACCTTCCCCCATAGATACTAGATTATTGCATGATTAGTTAGCAATTAATGAACACATAGTGGATCATACACGAAGAGTATCCCCATGACTTGCACTTCTCCGAAGTTAGATAATATTTAATTCTTGCATTAGTTGGTTAGAATCTTAGTTTAATTTCTTGCGTTTAATTTTAGCTTGTTACTCAAACACTTGATTAGTAGCTATAGTTGCATGACAACACATAGTTCTAGGGACTCATTGCTTTGCTTGCTCTCGTGGATCGATATTTTAACTTGGTCGACTTGCCTTTGATTCTACTACTACTACGACCCCGTGCACTTGCGGGTTAGTAGGAAAAATTTGTTAAAAGGTTTTTCTCCAATCGGTGATTAAATCTTATTCGATTACTCCGATGTGTTCACAACTTCTATAATCTTTCTCTTCCCTATTTAAGGTCCTTAATACTCAGTGTATTCTATACATTATATCATAATTTCGAATTTAAGCACAAGTGTTTGAAAGGTATCATTAATTATGCTTCTTGGTATTATTTTTCCATCACCCTATTAATATTCAAATTGATTATTTAATTGAAACACTCAACCTCTCCCGCTAATTCATCTTCTTTACGAAACCTTCGACTTCTAGCTACAATGGCCACATAAAATGTGTCCGGCAAGTGTTGGCGCACCAGTCCCGACATCACCCGCATCAATTAGGATTGGGTCGATGGATGTGCCGTTATCGCCAACCCACGCCGAAAATCCCGTCGAGCAACCAATCGAGAATCCAATTTTGGGCGGAACGCCACAAAATCAAGATGGCGGCGAAGCTAGCGAAGCCCCATTCTCGAAACTTATCCTATGACGGTTGAGCTAGCTGGAAGGAGCCACTTCTGATCAAATCGTCTACGCGTTCAAAACCCTCACTAAGGCAGACGATTTATCCTGTTGTCAAGGTCGGAGATGCGGAGGTGGACTTTCAACAAGACAAACACCTAGTGTTTACACCGCCTCGATCACCACAAGATGCTCCAATGGATGACCCGTCAACCGATTCAACGATCTTGGTGAGCTTACTACTCGCTTGGCTGTTCATCAAAAGGTGTCCAGCTCCGTGGGACGTGGTCGAAATGTCGTTCTTACCAAACTATGGGTAGAAGGGTCGATTACTCGAGAAAGGAAAGAAACAGAAACACGATGATGGTGTTGCTTCAAAGCCGATTCAAGTGTTCGACTCGACTCTTCCGAAGAAGAAATGAAAGAAGCAAGCCCAGAGAAGGAAACAAGCGGTCAAGCCTCTGTTAGGTGCTCAACCCGAGGGAGTACGAGGATTACTGAAATGAATCAAACATTGGCGGAAATGACTGCTCGTTTAGAAAGGAGGAGCAAAAGCACAATGAACCGCAGGATGTGCCGAAGGATGTTGGCACACCAATGGAAACATCATCCTCTCGACTCGAGTCCTCTTCATCGAAGCTAGTAAGGCAAAATCGATGAGGTACATACCGATTCCTCTCTGCATATGTCTTCTTCTCGATTCTCGATGATAGTTATCATGGTGTTAATAGTGATAAATTTAGGACTTTGAGAACTAGACTGATTGTGGGAGAAAGGATAATAAAAATGGATGATTTCATTTCTATGAATTTGGTTGGTTATCTGGAAGAAATGTCTTTATTGTTTGCACTTCAATTTGCCACTCCTTATCCGATTGAATGGGTATATGAATTTTATGCCAACTTGAAGGGCGACTTCTAGGGTCAATTCTAAGAACTATGGAAAGGTCAAATTTAGGGGAAAGGTGATTGAGGTTACTCCCGCTACGATTAACGAGTTTTCTTAGGACTAGGGATGATGAAGATCCTCATATTGATAACCTTGATGAAGTGATAAGTGTAATCACCGGAGGGAGACAAACAAAGTGTGGAGGTATAGGATGAACTCCTCGGTCCTCAGTAGTTTGTATAGTGTCTTGCACATGTTGATTGTGTACAATTGGCTGCCCTCATCCAACACCACTACCCTTACATCTCGAACAAGCCGTACTTATGTACAAAATTGACCACTTGCAAAGATTCAACCTTGGAAAGACAATCTTTGACAATATGATGACATATTCGGGAAGAATTTCAAGCAAAGGACTGCTGTCATATCCCAGCTTGATATTTATGATGATCTCGGCTTGGATTTCAGTGGGAAAATTCAGAGATAATAAGTTTGTTTGCTCGAGTTTAGGAATCTCACATGTACCGAGAACTGGACCACGTGTGATTGATTTGCCCTACAGAGATCCAAATGCCCTGAAGCTGAAGTTCCCGTTGTTCAACCAACTGATGTGCCGAGAGATGTTGGCACACACGCCGCCAACATACCGTAATTACACGCAATTTATACGCGATCAAATTGCTATGACAGATAATTCAATTAATAATGCCAAGTGTCTATTGAGCAATCTTGTGATGCACAAAAAGATCTGGGAAGCGCTCCTTTCTACCGTCACAGGGGGAGTGGGACTCGCTATTGCACCGAATGTTGCTGCCGCCGCCGAACGTGGTGCTGGATCTACCGATGCCGTGGATAGTGTACGTGTTGCTGCTGATGGTGCTGATGGAGGACCACATGCGAGATATAGCGGGAGCGGGAACAAGTGCCGATCCTGGAAACCGAGATGCAGGATGTGCCGAGAATATGCCTGACAATCCGCATAACACCGATGGTGGACCCAGCAGTTCAAACATGGATGCTGAAAAAATCGATGCCGTGAACTCGGAATGATGAAGACCTCGAGCATTCTCTATGATGATCTGGATGATTGGGGACACTAAGTAAGGGGAGAGCTTGCAAAGATGGAGGAGCTTGAAGATTGGGAGAGTTAGTGCAAATTTTGAAGATGCAGCTATTTATGATCAACAACCCATTCCTCTCCCTATTTACGTTCTATAAGCTCTTTTTGTTTTCGTAAAGACTCAATTTATATTCTGTTTTTATGTTTATGTCTTTTCGAACTTATCTTATATTATTTTAGGTATGTTTTTGAACTTAATATTAGTTTGGAATTAAGTTAAGTTTATTTTGGTTAAGTCCTTGTTACTATGCTCTGATTTTATTTTGATTGAGTTTAGTATTTTTTAATGTTCGTATATTGTGTTATATGTCATTATGTCTTGTTGCTCGATTTAGTTTATGTTAGTTTCTATGTTATTGTTTTATGTTTACTCTGATTGTGTTTTAGTTCATTGTTTAGTTATGTGTTAAGTCTTGTTATGTTCGTAATTTATGTCTTAGTGATATTATATGTTTAGTGTTGTTCATTTTTGGCTAAGTAATGAGATATCGTTTACTTAATATTGATTTACTTATCTCTATTGTGTACACATTCTCGTTCTTTGGTGCAACATCGGGTGTGTTCTAGTAGAAAGGCCGAATTGGGGGAGATTGTTGATGTTAGTGACGAGTGTTACTCGAGAATGTGCCAACATTCTCGTCACAAAGATCGTAATTCGTCCTTCCACTTCCACTAACCCTTAACCCACGAAATGTCTTGTTTTTACGGTTTGAAGACTTATGGCAGTTTCCAGAAGTCATGCGGTTGAAAAAGCAAGAGTGAGGAGTTGAAAAGAACATGGGAAAGTTACAAGGAAGTTACCTATTTTCAAGGGAGATGTGGAAGTTATCTTCAAGCACTAAGAGTCCAGATTATCTATATATACACGATCGCTATGAAGTTTAAAACATGGAGTTGAGAGAAACACAATCTAGCATAGTCTATTGGCATAGATTATAGAGTTTATTGTATGTTTCTATCTCGATACTTCCGTTGGTGAATGTTTCAACATTTCACTCAACATTGGGTCTTCATTTGTATTAGTGATAGGTTAGATTGAATATTGTCTAGTCACTATATACGTAGATCCATTCACGGTGTGGCTTATGTTTTCACCGATTGTATCACTTAACGATTACTAGTGATATTTCGCGATTGGCGTATAGACTTATTCATAGTCTATACAAAATTTTGATATCCATCTTGCAAAGTGTTTAAGACTTCCGCTGTGTATTTACGTATTTATTTTTGTCTGTGTTGTTCTTCGAATGTGCCAACATTCGTGACAACATTCTGCAAAACACTTACGCACACTTTCAGTAAATACACTTTATGTATATGATTTCTTTTTTAAATATGGAGTAAATGTTATATATAAAAAATTTAAATATTATTTAAAAAATACTTACTAAATAATATAAATATATTATTCTAGACAAGTATGTGCATAAAAATGTAGTTCATAACTAATAACTAATATATTTATTTTATATATGGACAAATGTATAAGAGATAAAGTATGATTATATATATATATATATATACAAATACGTATGTAAATGTGTTACTTAAAAGGTGTTACTTACGTTAAAGTGTTACCTAAATAGTGTTACATTTTGTAAACGTGTTACCTAGAAGTGTTACTTATGTAAAAGTGTTACATATGTAGTGTTACCTATGTAAAAGTGTTACCTAATAAGTGTTACTTATTTAAAAGTCTTACATAATAATAAAGTGTTACAAAAAATGTTACATAATATATAAATTAAAAAAGTATTACCTTAATGTGTTACATAAACTAAAAAGTATTATTTTGTTTGACCTAATTTTTGATTTATGAGACATATATACAGTGGTAGTAACATCCCTTTTTGTTTTCTTTATTGTGTAACAATTTGAGTTTGTGGATCACAAATTTGATAAAATTGAAGCTATTTTGAATTGAATTGTTTTGGTTGTGTAGGTGTGCCCGAGGGAATGAGATCAGCATCCTATGGAAAAAGAGAGAAGGATTTATGTTTCCCTCGACACGTCGGTATATTCAAGTAATGAAACACTTCCATCCCAATATTATTTCTTGATTTAATATTTCTTTAAATACAAAAATTTGTGTGAGACAAGATCATACATGAGACGTGATACTTTTGTCTATTTTTAAAATACCAAAGTGTTATAAAAGCGAGTGAAAGTATCACGTCCCATGTATGAGACTCTCACACAAGATTTTATCTCATTTAAACATATGTTATTTATATTTTTAGGTTGTCAATATTTTCTCACTGGAATTATTTTAGGGATTTTTAGTAGGTTGGACTTATATATTTACGTACAATAATTGCCAACGGAAATTTCTTGACAACCGGTGGGCTCATGTGTAAGTGGCTAAAATGAGCAAAGTTTTGTGTAGGAATAACACTTTTGGGTTTTGTTTCTTTTATAGGGAACCAAACTTCTAACTTATTGTAATAATATATGAACTATGTTCTAGTTATATTCCAACAAAAGCATAAAATATTTATAGGTCACTTGAAATTTTTGTGTCCATGATCTTTGTCCTTCTTGCAAATATTTGTATTATCTATAGATTGCTATTATCTGGTATATCTTCTTAGCTTACATCATTAGTTACAAAAGTGAATTATGCTTCGTCTGTCATGCATTATATAAAGAAAGAAGATATATCAAAATTGCTGAAAAATATGTTTTGATAAAATATTAGAGAATGAAATATATGTTACGATAATGAAATGCATAGGCACATCAAAATTAAATTTTCTAGACTATTCAAATTCATATGTCACATAAGAGACATGTTCTCAGTGTAAATATTTGGTGGCTTAGAAAATAAAATATATGAGAGAAATAGTTTAAGGTCACATGAAGATCATATAAAAATAAATAATTATATAAATAATGTGCATAAATAAAGCTGTAGAGATATAGACGAGGATGGTACATCATAGGAATATATAATTCGAATTGATAAGAAATTTCGGTGTTGGTTTGCATGGAGATGTTGTCACCGTATATTGGTTTCATTTATTCTTGTGGAATGGACAAATAAATTGTTAAGTATTGCACATGGTCTAATGTTGAGTGAGTTTTTAGAGATAATTATCTAATCTTTACTCCATTTTGATACTCTTTTGTGTAGAAGTAAATAAATTTCTCTTTAGAAGTTATAAATAAATTATATTGGCATGATATAAATATCTAAAGGTTAAAACAAGTAAACATAAAAATTAGATAGTCATTCAAGTAATTAAGATAAAATAACTATTCCTTTATCGGATAGACAAGAATAAGATTTTGTATCACACTAAATTTCGAGGATGAAACTTTTATGAGGGAATGATGTGATATCCGATTCTCTCATTAGTTATTTACCAATAAAATTTACTCATTTTTTTAACTTATATAAGTGACGTTATTTAATTATAATTCTTTTTATTTTACTTTAGTTTTAAATATATGATATTTTATTGAATTAGTAGTCATAAACTTCTACCTAAATTGTTAAATCTAAAGCAATATAAATAAATTAAGGGTCAACTACTCATAAGTCAATATACTTCATACAATTATTTAGATGTGTGCTATTTGTAATCTCGTACTATTTTATCTTGGGAAATGAAAAACTATCAAAATATGGAGAACATCTTATACTGGTGTGAGTGTGTGTAAAAATGTGATGAAATTAAAACCTATTAATTGTTCTCGGTGTGTGGGATCCTTTCTAATGCCGATAAGAGGGAGTATATATAGTGGGTAGTAAGTGGGAGATCTTAATTTGCTAATTAGCCCTTTAATTAAGAAAGCCTAAATTTCGCCCAAAATATAGAAAACGCGCACAAAATGTCAACTCGGTAGTAGTGACTCGGGCGAGTCGTGGGTGGTTTCCGAGTTACTTAGCTACGTGAAAATGTGACTCGGGTAGTGCTCGGGTGTGACTCGGCCGAGTCAGTTAATTTGGGCGAGTCACTTGTCTTCGTGAATTCCCCAACTCGGGCACTCAAGTGTGACCCGGCCGAGTCATTTTGGTCTGGCCGAGTCGCTTAGCTACGTAAAGTCCATGACTCGGGCAACATAATTTGTGACTCGGGCGAGTCACTTTGGTTTTTGGCCGAGTCACTTTGCTTGTGTGCTACCTGCGCTTCGTTTGCTCGTATCTTCTACATACAAACTCTGATTTGCCCGATTCTTGTTGCTACACGACCCTCTTCCAACTCTCTATCAATGGTCCAAGGCACCTCTTCATAGAGAATAATTTGATCACCTGAATTTCTTCTCAAAGTTGATTTGTTTCTGCATAAATGAACTTCATCATACTTAGCCAATTTGAGAGCATATTTGAACGCAAAATACAATCAACTCAATGGAATCATGCACTAAAAAGTCTATATAAATACACCCTAATCAAATTCCCCCAAACTTAAGAGTGTTGCTCGTCCTCGAGCAATAAAACAATAAAGCACATATAAGGGTGAATTTTTGCAATTATGTCACACGGCATGAAGATGAAAATACGACAATAGACTCATCAATGATCACAAGCATTCAATGCTACTCTCCACTAACAATAAAAGGTTTCATGATTTTACAAATGCAAATTCAAATGCTGACTCTATGCTTCTCTCAAGGAGTGTTTCACTCACTCTCAAGTGTATAAAGGAATGATAAACACTCAATCATCAATTTACAACAATGCACACCATATGCTTGCAACTTGACTTAATTTCAACTAATCATTTTGTGTATCAACACCGAATCAAAGAGGACTTTTCTCAAGGTCAGTAATGTAGGCTTTTGGACAAGGTGGGTGAATTTTGGAGGTGGTAACTCAAGATTAGTAGAGCAAATGAAAGTTGATTAATCAATACAATGTACTAATCTCAAACTTCAACAAACATCGCTGTTTTTCATTTTCAAGCCTTTCGAATGTCATTCACCACCAATTCCTTCTAAGCCTTTCTTTTTTCAACTAAGCTCAAGATTGAAGTTTTCTTTTCACAAGCTTCTTTCTTTTCTTTCACAATTCAATCAATTTTTCTCTCCAACCTTTCTCTTTTTCTCTTGTTTTTCTCCACATGCTTATCAAATTATACCACCACACTTTTCCTTTTTCAATTCACCATTTTCTTGTCAACAATTCATGCTCCACTAATCATAGGGACAAAAAGGCTCATCAAGATAGACAAATGGCTTCAATCTCTCAAGCTTGCCAAGAAAATAAGGTTTTAAGGCTCAAAATGGCTCACTAGGGAAATTAATGTTATAGGTGGGGTAAAATTTGGCTAAGTAGCTCTTCAATACAAACAAGGCCTCTCATCATTTTCATAGATCCACACAAAATTATATCTCAACTAGTCAAGAGGCAAGTTCTAGTAATGCAAAATCATAAACGATGCACTCAATCAAGGGATTAAACCATTTAATCATGTACGATTTAGTAGGCTCAAAACTCACGGGTTTAAACATTGAGCAAGAAGAGCAAGCATCATCCATCACACTCATCTTCACAAAACAATTTGCATGCTAGCATTGAGCAACACATCAACTCATATCACATCTCAAAGCTCATATATCCATCAATCAAAGCATACATGCCATGTACATATTTCCAATACATCTCCCTTCTCATATTTACACCAAAAATGCACTCAAAGATAGGCATGCAATCCACAAATAAGCTCATAATCACAAAAATTTGCACCAATTTTTCTCATCTCCAAATGAGAGGCAAGTGGATGCAATGATAATTGCTAACTACACCGCCCCCAAACTTTTTCATTTCACGGCAATAAAAAGTTTGGTAAGGTAGGTAGCTAAATAAAGTTGCACACCACTACTCAAGATCAAACACAAGCATCATTCTAAAATCACCGACAAAAATCACTTTGAATTACCAAGATGAAGCTAAATTCACAACTCAAATAAAAATATACAAAAGAGTGAAAGAAGTGTGATAAATAATACAATCCCAAGAATTTCAATGAAATGTTCAACAATCACTCGAGAATAAAATAAGGAGAGAAATCTTCAAACTTTAGCTCAAGAGGGAGGAGGAAAGCCCGGGAAATGCCCTTGTGCAACGTGTCATTCGTAGATAGCACACCGCATGAGTAATCGCTCGTTGTTGGCTACTTCCAATGCCGCCACCCTTTACGTCAAGTTCGCCACATTTTTGTTCATTGTACGTACGTTAGAGGCTAGTTGCTGCAATTCCGTCCCGCGTACGTACACATGTGATAGATCACGTGATGATCTAGGTGGAGGCACCGGTTCAGCTTGCTCTTGATTTTCTTCATCTTGACTCTCTCGTGCACCCACTGAAGCTTCTTCCCTCGCTTCTAGACCTTTTATCTCTCCTTACTTCTCTCTCCGGTACTCCTCCTAATGCATTCCGGTGGGCCTCAATACCCATTCTCCAATTTACCTCATTGAATACCGGAAAGAGTATTAGGTTGTTCAATGGAAACTTTCCTCCGTCGTGCATAATAAGGCACCATGTGTTTCCCACCTTCTCAACTATGCTCATCCTCACCAAGGACTGAATGCTCAACTTGTTCTCGCCTGAATTTTCTCATCGTTTTCACTTGGCTCCCATCCATACCGTCCCGCTAACAGAGTGATCAATCCTCCTAGAGCGTAGTTCTTCACCTTGTACCGCCGCCCAAGCTGCCCCATAAAGTAGATTCCAAAGTTTAGAGGAATCCTACTCTTCATGCAATGAAGAACATATAACTCTTCCTTCCTCACGGTCCCACACTCATAGCGGGCAAACACGGTATTAGACAGGATCCTGTGCACTAGTCGAAAAATGGGATTCTAGATATTAGAAGTTTTTGCTCTCTTGGGGTTGTAAGCGCAAGAACCTCCGGGGTGTCATTTGAGATACGATCCCACATGCTTGTCGAATCAAACTCACTCATAGCCCGAAGGAGGCTGCTGGGACTCTCTTCCTTGTACCAAAGATCTCATTCATCTCTTCCCTATTCAAAGTCCTTGAGGTGTTACTCAATCGAATCTAATCTTGAGAGGGACCCATTAGAATCATTGAGCACCTCCAATGTACTCGGCATTTCCACTACCGGGCTCAAATATGTATCCGAGGTCAATGACAGGAAGTCTTTCCACCCGATATTAGCAAACATTTTCTCCACTTCTTCTCTCAAACCCAAAACCTCAGCCACCTCTCCATCAAAGAATTTTGTAGCTTTAAAATTGGTCTCTATAACTTCGACAAAATTGTTTGCGTAAACCTCCCTGTTGGTACCAAAATTTAACCCTAGGTCCTTCAGCTTCATCCCACATTTTTCTAAGCAATATGCATTCATCCCATACTCCGTGCCAAAAGGTCCTTGATTCCTCGAGCTTGAACCCGTTCTCGAGATTTTCAACTTAATCATTAAGAACAACCCAAAGGAACTCAATGCAAAGAATTCACAACTTCATATTCACTATCACCAATCAACTTCCACAAAAATCCTTCATCTTGGCAACAATGTAATTCACATCTATTCATCCAAATTCTACAATTCAGTTGGGCACAATTATTCATCCTAATTCACCATTAATCAAAACATGAGAAACTCATCAATAATCAAAACATGCCCAACTTCATGAGAAAATTGCACCATAATTCAAAAGAATTCTTATCCACCTCATTCATAAGCAACATTCATTCCAAATACACCAAAAACTCAATCTCATTCATAATCCAATTTAACTAGAATGTGACTTGAAAAACAAAATTGGACAAGTAATTGACAAACCCATGACATATAATCACTACCAATCATCAATTCATGCACAAATTCATCGGTTTCATCCAATTTCTAATCAAAATCACAAACTTCAAATTAAACCCTAAGTTCATGCCATTCTCTAAAAATTAAATAAAAGAGAAGAAAGAAGTGAGAAAGGCATACCTTAGTTAAGTAGGAATGAGAGAAAACTAATTTTTAGAGATTGCTCGAGTCACAACCCGAGTCGAATTTCAGCGTGAGAAGAAGAGTGATGGTGTCGTGCATTTTTTTCTTTCTTTTCTTTTCTTTCTTCTTGTTTTGATCGAGTCTTATGTGGTGTGTGTAATTGTGTGTTGTGTGTGTTATAAATATGGGAAGGGGGAAAAATGGGGTTAATTTTGCAATAGACGAACAAAAGGGGGACCAAAACGCAAAATGAAAACACATACCGCTTGCACGACTGGCTGTACTTACGTGACTCGGGCGAGTCACTTTTAGTTGTCCAAGTCGCTTACAAACAGCTCCTCCACGACTCGGCTTGGCCACTACCGACTCGGCGAGTCACTTTGTATTGCCCGAGTCGCTTTCCTATGTAAAACCTCCGACTCGGCTTGGACATATGTGACTCAAAGGGCGAGTCATTTTTGGTTGTCCGAGTCACATTGCTACATAAATTCTCCGACTCGGCTTGGCCTTCAGTGACTCAAAGTAGTCACTTTGTGCACCGCCCGAGTCACTTTGCTCATTTTTCCGGATTTAACTCGTTTCTCCCCTTTTTCACCACTCTTTCCCCGCATTATGTTAGTTCAATCCCAACAACAACACAACACATATATCAAATCATTAGAAATACTCAACACACCCAATTAAAAATTTGGTAAGAAAGTATTTCAAATGAGGCGTGCACTAAAATCTGATGAATCACACACAATTCATCAATCATCATCAAAATCACACCCACTACTACAATTCACAAGGAGACAACAATTCGTATCAAAGTACAACCTGGCAAGGGTGTGCACCGTGCAATGTCAAAGTGCTCAATGTAAACAAAACAAGTACGTTTACCAAAATTCACCCTCATTGACTCAAAACTTGCACCCCTAGCACCCCTATGCCTCTGTCACGTACTCACTACGTCCCCTCGAAGCATGTAAGTTTCCACACTCTCATTAGCACAATCCATCACCTAGCACAAACAAAACACACTCATTGAAAGCAAAAACAAACACGAAATAAAGAAAGCAAGAAAAAGGATGGGTTGCCTCCCAATTAGCGCTAGTTTTAACGTCATATGCCGGACGGAGCGTGAGTTGCTTTCCTCCAAAAATTGCACATCCACAAGGCCGATTTGAGAGGGTACAAGGTAGTGTTTGATTCTATGACAGCTTAACAATGAACCTATCACCTCTCTTACTAAACAATTACGCTTGTTAAGTCTGTAATTGACCATAATTGTACAAAGTATAAACAAGGGTGATTGTTTAAAAATTCACTTGAATTGTATGTTGAAATTTGTGTGCATACAAGAATTCATCACATATACAAGAAACCTGGTTTTCATCTGAGCCTAGCCCTCAAATCAAATAAAATTAATAGAAAAATTTAAAAAAGGGATAAAAACAACATAGAAGGAATCAACTAACATACAAACGTGAGAAGGAAAATGAGAGTGTATCCGGTGTGACATAGGTCCATTATAAGGATGTAATCCTCTGCGTATGAGCACAATTGATATTTTTACACATGGCTAGAAGCATTTAGAATCCAAAAATAAAATGCATTGCTTCCCTATAAAAGGAGGAAGAAACCCTAAACTTCATCACGAGCGCCGTCTTTCTCTTATTCCCAAATCCAAATTTCCTCTAGACTAATTAAACACTCGTCCGTAATAACAATGAGGTAATTTCATGTGGTTCGTACGCAATCTTTTCGTTAGATTTTACTTTGAGGTTGTGCATTTCTTGTGCTCTTCCTCGTTTTTAATAAAAAAATATTTTGACAAAATATTAATCTCATGAAATTTATTTAACAAATTCAATTCAATGCTTACGGTATAGAAATAGTATCATAAATCTAACAATAGTTTTGATTTGTCGAGTGGGTTTCAAAAAGTCAAATTGTTACAAAAACAAATACAAAAAATAAGGGCAAGAACTATAAGATACAATATTGTAACCCCTAACACTATTAGGTACTACCTTTTTAAAAATTACTCGGGATACAATATTTTTTTATATAGTTCCACAATTGCCCTTACCCCCTAAGAAGCTAGCGTTCCTGGTTCTTTCTCGATTTCGTACGAAACCTTTTCCCTTTCCCCAATGCAAGCGCGTACTTTTGAGCTTCAAATAATTTTTGACTCATTTTGTAACCTTTCCATATTTTCGTCTCGAGCTCGTCCTGTGGTTTCTTTGAGAACCAAAACTAGGGTTTCTTTGAGATTAAAGCGATTGTTTATTGTAAGTACTCAAGAATTTCCACCGTCATGTTTGTTTTGAGTAAGTAATGAGCTTTTGGATTTAAAATAGAAAACCCATTTTAGTTTACGCACATTTTCTTGATTTTGTTCATGAGCGTTGGTTTTTTTGGTTCTTTATGTTTTGGTATTTACCGGGGAAGGTGGAATGGCTAGAACAATGTGTAGTCGTGGTTCGAAAACAGCAGATGAGTCGGGGAGGTGAAGTTAAGAAAGAGTATTCAAAAGCCTATGCGCGTCGGTATGGTATAATATTATATTTTTTTTGTTAAATATTTTAAAAGTTAGGCGTCATTATTTTTTTTTTGTTTTCTACTTTCTCTTTTGGGTTCAGGATCATCTTCTAGAAGAATTTTGCGATCACGTAGTGCGCGTAAGAATGACGACAAAGGTTTCTTTTTTGGGCAAAAGTCTCATTTTTCATAAAAGTTTGTTTTGATAGGATTTTTATTTAATGTAATAAGTGGAGCTAAATTACCGTGTATTATATTAACCGTGCAGGGAAATGCAAGGTTAACGAAGGACGTCTCGGAAAAATGGAAGGGGTAAATCGAATGGTATACTTTTTTGTTGGCCATTTTTTCTCGCACTTGTGGGATTTTGTTTGATCATGTACAAAAATAATTTTGGAGTGGTATGATTAAAAATATGTTTCGTTAATAGAAAATTTTCTAATACGGCTTGATTTTTAAAACAACCAGTTAAAGAGATTGAGAAGTACGCTGAGGACAGTTCGTCGGAAGGTATTTTAGCTTAATTGTTAGTAAATATTTGTTTAGGTTGTCCCGATTTTTATATGTCCTGTTTAAGTTGTAGCTTCTTTTATTGCTTTATTCAGATTCTCGATGCCGATAGTGAGGATGAGTTATACAACAGTTTGAATGAATCATCATCTACGTCGAGGAGTGGGGATGAGGAAATTTGCTTCGTTAATAAGAAGCCCCACAACCGCTTTGGTATGGGAATTATTTTTTATTATTTTTAAATATGAATATTATTATGTGTAATGATGTATGATTTATATATTGATGCTTTGTTAGGTAACGTTAACATAAACAAAAGCGTAACATACTATAGGAGCAATATCGGGACATGTATACGTGAATCGAAATCGATAAAATTTAGGGATGTGCACCTAGAGCAGATTTAGAGGACCCCTTTTGGCTATTATTCAATGCTATTTACCGATGGGTGATTCGAAAATGTTGAAGAGATGTGCTAAACATGAGGATGACATTCGGAAAATTTAAATGTGCTACGATGAGCAGTGAAGGTTTTGTGTTTGGGGAAAAATTAGCTAAAGTCACAGGAGGGATGTTCGGTTAATATTCGGCATCGTGGGGAAGTACTAAAATACCTATTAAATGTTCAAAATACAAAATAGGGGATTGGATCACTCGGTGTTTTGGGGCGGAGATACGCCTTTGTGTTGGCCCCTTTGTGCGTATAAGAATATAATCTTTGACAAACTTAAGGAGATGATTCAGTATGAAGACGAAAGAAGCTTTCGGGACGTAGCTAGATTGACTCATAGCTACCGCTTGCGGCCTTGCTAGCGCCTAATCAAAAAGGAAGTTTGTCTTGGCACTTGGTAGAGTGCGTTAATAATTTGGAGGATGTTGGATTATATGATTGTAAGACAGTTGCCACAAGTAAGACTCTAAAGGCTGGAGGGTGTGCCCATATTTTACCAGTAAGTAGTATTTTTATGTTCTAATTATCATACTTTTTGTTTTTTTCTTTTGCGCGTTTTAACTTTTTTCAGTATTTTCTATGCGAGCACACAAAAATAATAAAGCCAAAGATGAAGGATATGTTCCCGCGTTTTATGAAATGGGATCTTAGTCTCCTAAACAAGATTTTAAATGTTACGAAAGTTTCGAAGATGTACAAGTCATGTGTAAGTTGGGTAATACTTTTCAATAGCTATGTGTTGTTATTATTGTGGCTTATCGTGTTATGTTTGAATTCATGCAGAAGTTTGATGATTATGTATTGAAAGCAACATCTGGAGAAGAGGCGAAGATGACGGTTGTGATGGATTATTTCACAATGGCGAATGATCAAGGGTTCATGGAAAATAGTGCTGACCAAGGGAGTGAAGGATCCGACAATGAAAGGGAAATAGACAAGAGGGGATGAGAAGGTGGTTACCGGGAGTTTAGATGATCATACGAGACAAGGAGGTTGATGACAAAGACTCAAATTCGGGATGATGACGAGCAATGCGATGTTGTTAGTTTAAAGATGTCAACAACAAACATTGCATCTTCGCCGAAAAGTGAAGCATGTTGTAGGAGATGCCGACCAACCAAAAAATATGAAGTTTTTGAATGCCCTACATTTAACCTTAACGTGATTCAAAGAATCGAACGCGGATTCGTTAATTCACGGTGTTCTTTCCGGTTTGGTGGAGATGGACAACAATGGGGATATTGGATCGGTGGAAAACAAGAATTCTAAACTCGAATCGTTTGTGATCCGTAATGATGGTGGGCTGGAAATAAGAGATGGTGGTCTAGGAAAAAATGAGACGGCATCGATGAGCGTAAAGATGTTTTCGAGGAAGTAAAAAGCACTATGTCGGCTTTAGTAGCAGAGAATAAAAAAATGATGGATGAGGTAAGCGGGATTGAGAGGGAAAGGTGTGAGGAGGTGGAACGCTTAAGGTTGACAATAAAAATGCGAGAAGAAAGGATTGAGAGGTCGACGAAGGAGAAAGCGGAATTTCGGGCGAGAATTGAATGATAGTGTAGAACCAACAGTTACACAATTCTTTGAGAATTCTAAAACCATGGCTCAATTAGAAGCCGTTGAGCAACAACACTTGGCTTTGCTCCGCATGAGAACTACCATGAACATGGAGCCGTTGGATGAGGGAAATGTGGAGAAGGGGAAAGAAGTTTTGATGGATCGAACATGTGGAGAAGTTTGAAGAAGAATCAAAAGTGGCTGAAAATGTCGAAAGCAGGGGACCGAGCGGTTTGTGTTAGAAGAATTGAGAAGGATTGAAAATCTGGAAAAGGTGAACGATGAAAGCCCGAAAATCCGTAATAGAGCACGCAATTACCCCGAACCGAGCACTATCACTAGGAGGGTGAAAATCGTAACCGAGACTTGTGATCGGAGGGCGTTGGAGATTACGCCAAAACCTTCTACACTGAACTAATTGTGATCAACGAGGGAGAACGTGATGATGAGATAGAAGAAGCAGAATTCATCAATGTAGGAGGTCGGGTGTCGGATGTTAACCTTAGATGGGAGACATCCTCAGGGCAGTGAAAAAGACGAAGGAAGAGATTAAAGCTCTTGTAAGCGAAGTGTGGTAGGAATCGGGTGAAGGGTAAGAGGATTACTTCATAAATGATTAAGAATTATTTTAATTTTTGAAATTCTAAAAGAAATAAATGTGATGTGCGGAGTCGGTGGTTTGGTGGAGCAAAGGACCTCTTTCACAGATGTTTGTTAAAGATATTATTGGTTTGCTACATCACTAAAGAGTGGGTGGTGGAGTAAGTAAACTTTGAACTATAATTTGCACGATGTTTAATATTAGTTAACTTGATACAAAGTTGTATCAATGTATGATTCGATCTGTTTTCACATGTGCAAAAAAAAATGTGCAGGTTATAGATTCTTAGGGAGATATTCTAAGGGAAAAGTATGCGCACTTGGATGAAGGGAAATACACTATGGTTTTCTCATATCGGTGCTAGGTAAATATATTCACTATTTTGAATAAATAAGTCTGTTTCAATATTGATACTAATATGTTATATAATGTCTCATATTGAACACAAATCCAAAAAATGTTGTAGGACCTTATTAACAACAAAAACTTCAAGAGTTTGAAACACTTTGTGGATCAAAACTGGAAAAATGCACGGGATATGATACGCCGATGTTCCCTATGTTAGCAAAATAGGGCAGACGTAATACCGAGGCTCTGGGGATCACCGGACGGTGTTGAAGTTCAACATAAAAAATGCGGAATGGAAATTCTACAATTCTATGTGTCCAAGGAGGCCTGAAATTGATGTTCACCTTCGCAAGTCAATGATATTGGTAATTGTTTTGCAAAGTTTTTGGTTTCATGTTGCATCCAAATAAATTGAATAAATAACCATTTCTACATTATGTCGTGAAGTATGTTGAGAGGAAACTAAGAGAAGTTTTCAAGAAGGGCAGAAAGATCACCCAATTGCGATGGGGAATTTCCACCACCATCTTCTCGAAGAATGTTTGCAACAATGTGATGACTCACTTGACTGTGGGATATTGGTATGTTTGCAAAATGAGAACACTATTCTGAAAAAGGGAGTTAAAAATGCGGTATATTCAACCGTTTTCGCAGGAAATTACGTAAAGAAGATGGTAGAATGGTTCATGGACCCTATAAGTGTGGTCGTTTAAAACATTTGGATTTTATGACTTTTGCTGAATATTTTTACGTAACAAGTATACATGAACTCGATGGGTGGTTACAATTTTTGTGGGATGCATATTTTGAACTCGGTGGGTGGTTAGTATTTTTGGGGGATGCATATTACGCACATAATTGGTTGATAGTATTTTTAGATGACAAAACGGTTGTTGTTAGATCAAGGAGAGTTTTGATGAGTTAAAAGATCAATCCGGATGAGCGGAGACAACTATGAAGAACAACTAAGATCGTAGTTCAAGATTAAGTCGATCGAGACTAGGTCAAGGACTCGATTAAGTCACCGAGATCGAAGTTGCAAGTCATCTGGAGACAAGCTCAAGTCTAGTCATCTGCAGAGACAAATATGAAGGGCTCGAGACGAGGTCAAGACAAGCTTAGTAGAATAAGAAAAGCAAGTCTTCACCAAGTCACCAAGCAGACGAGTAGAAGAAATCACCGAGGTCAAGAGCGCTTTTCAAGATTAAGTTTGTTGAGTAGTTTCATTTGTTAGAACCGACTAACAAACTAACTGTCTTTTCAGACTTATAAATAGGTCTAGGCACTTCATTCTAAAGATATAGAACACACAAATTATTTTTCCAAAGCAAGATATTCTCTCAAATCACAAGTTTTCAAAAGCACAAAATAGTTTTCCAAAGATTTCTTCATAGATTTTTCTAAGTGTTTATAGAACACTTTCATATACATCTTCATATACACTTCTTTATCTTAGAGTTAGATTTCATGATTTGGTTAGAATTTTGAAGAGTTGAAGATTAGATTGTAAGTTTGTAAGTTGTACGATTGTAAAGTAAGTAAGTAAGCAGATAGTAGGGACCCTTCTTCAAGTTGGAGAAGGAGTTATAATCCGAACCACTATAAAATCTGGTGTTCTTTATCGTTTTTATTTACTTATCTGCTCAACTTCCAATTTATTGTTCAAAGATTAATTTCGTAATCAAAGTTAAAATCGAATATCGGTTGCTTTTGATCTTAATAAAGTTGAGATTTATATTGAATTCTATTGTGTTAATCTGGTACTTTGAATAAATTTTGAAAGATTTTGAAAATCTGAAAAATCTATTCAACCCCCCTTCTAGATTTTTCCTAGAAGGTCGATACACGTTTTCTTAATCGCTCAACTAATCGAGACCAACAAGTGGTATCGGAGCGGTGTTAAGTCGTTACGATATTGATTTTAGGTCTTAACTAAGATTCTCAAATTTTCTTGATTTTCTTCATCATCTTTATTGTTACTAATCGTGCTACTAACAAGTTTGTGGAGTATTTTGTTTTTCTATCTCATCATGTCTTCGTGCAAGAGCAAGAAATCCAGGAATCTACCTGAATTTTCAATTGAAGATTATGATTATTGGAAATTCAGGATGGAAAATCATCTCAAGGCTATCCATGATAGGATGGAGGAGGTTCTTGAAGAAGGGCCTATAAAATTTTATCATGGAGGCACTAGCAATGGCACCGAATCAGTTGAATCCAAAACCGCATAAGAGAAAAAGAGCTCGTGAATCGACAAATGATGAAAGGAAAATCCACAACCTAGATCAACTAGCTCGAATTGAAATCATTGAGACTCGAGTAAAGACTGGATTGAGAAGGTTAAGAGATGCAAAACAGCCAAAGAAATGTGGCGTACTGGCAAATGTTTGTGAAGGATCGAGATCAAGTAAAAGAGAATAAGCCGCACTGCTTTACACGCTTTGATACCTTCAAGATGAAGGAAAATGAAATCGTAGATCGAGTTAGATGTAAGGTTGACGAATCTCCTCAACAAAGCGGTGATCCGGGAAAGAACTATACAAAGAAGGAGATTAATAACAAGATACGAGGTCTTTAACCAAGAGATGGAGAGAAAAATTCAATATCCTTAAAGCAACTCAAAATTTATCTTCTATTACTCACCATACCTTATTCTCTCACCTTAAAGCTTTAGAGTATGACATTCAAATAGAAGATGAAGAGGATAAGATAGAGTCGAGCACCTCATCCAAGTCTCGTTGCCTTTGTCAAAGAAAGAAGACAAGATGTCAATCGAATCAGAGGAGCCGACCTATCTCTCGAAGGAGCAGATGGCTCTCGCTCACCAAAAGGTATGACAGATTAAGGATGAAGTATAAACGAAATAAATTGAGATTTGCAGGTAAGGACAGATCGAGATCCAAATCAAGAAGAAAGGAAGATGAGGCTACAGATGATGACAAGAGTAGGAGCCGACGAGAAGATTCGGATCCCCATCAAAAGAAATCCATCCAGCCCTAAATCGTATAGGAGTGACACTTGCTACACATGCAACAAGCCAGACACTTCACTTATGATTGTCCTCACCGACTCCTAAAGAAAGGGAAGAGAAAAGGAAAAAGAGAGAAAAGAGATTTGCGAGATCAAAGGGCTCTTCTAGCTGAAGAAAAGGAGTCAAGAAAATCATCATCATCATCATCCTCATCGATTTCGGATCGGTATGATGAAATCTGTGTCATCACTAAAGAGGTAGTCTATTATTCATCTTCCGATAATGATTCCTGTAAATCAGCATCGATAATGATCAAACCGTTATTCATGAATTATTGAGACACTTAAAGACATCTCTGGCTGCTTATAAACAGCTAGAGACAGAGAATTTGACTTTAAAGGATCAAATTCAAATTCTAATTAAAGATAAGCAGTGATGAACTATCCAGAACCGAGGAAACATTCAAGGGGGAATGTTTTCCCAGTGAGGCTAGTACATCACCAACTTACCTCGAAAGATTAGAAAGTGAATTGAAAACTTTAAAAGACAAATTTGAAACAATCATGCTGAAAATGAATTAATTAAGAAAGACAATGAGAAGCTAGTCTTCAAAATTAGTCAACTTAATCATTCACAATCAGCAATAGATCACATCTTTAATACATCTCAAAAATCCCATGACAAAACAGGTCTTGGTTATGATAGAAATAGTAAATCAGACGTACAAAACCTAGGAAATTTGTAAAAGCATCCGATCAATCAAAAGAGGTTAGAATTGGTCCTTGGAAACCAATTAGTCAAGTAAGGACTCGCATCTCCCCTTGAAAACAAAAATTCAAATTGAGGACTCCTTATTAGACTAAGAGAAATCCAAGAACCAAAATAAGAAGAAATTCTTATTATGATCCTTTTGAGGGGAGAAGAAGATGTTATCCCACATTTCCTAAGTTCAGAAAATTACTAAGTCTGAATACAATAAGTTGTCATTTAAAAGTGATACAATTGTAGATAGATTTGGTAGAGAGACCAAGTCCGATTTATTATTTGGAGATGAGATTTTTGTCTGGTTACCTAAAGTGATGCTTGACCTTCAAGGACCCAAGATCACTAGGGTACCTTATAACTAATCTATTTTTTCAGGATTCACAGGATCATTACTCAAGGAAGAGATCTTAGCTTCTATATGGTACATTGATAGTGGTTGCTCACAACACATGACTTATAACAAGAGGTCGCTATCAAATTTCCAGAGCATTGATGGTCCAAGAGTATTATTTGGAGACAATAATTGTGGTCGACTAAAGGAGTAGGTACTCGATTATCAAGGATATTCGTGTATCTCGATGTATATTTTGTTGAAGGTTTGAAACATAATGGCTATCTGCTTCCCACTTTGTGATAAAGGTTTTCTTGTTAAATTTTCTAAGGATAAATGTGATATCTTAGATAGTTCCACAGATAAGGTACTTTTAATCGGCTTCGGACATGGTAATGTCTATGTGGACAACTTTTATAGTTGTCCTAAAGATACTTGTCTGATAGCTAAGGGTGGAGATGATCTCGGTGGCTATGGCACAAGAGGCTTAGTCATCGAATTTCAAAACCCTTAGTAAGTCAAGCTAAAAAGAACCTTGTTAAGGGATTACTCTGAGAAACTTTTATCTACCGATCTTAAATGTGATGCTTGTCGAGAAAGGTAAAGAGCCTAGACACTCATTTAAGAGTATTAACACCTCTTCATCCAAAGAGTTTTGCAACTACTTCATCCGGATCTGCTTTGGACCTGTTTCTCCTCTCGGTTTCGGTGGAAGGAAATATACTCTTGTTGTAGTAGATGACTTTTCTAGATACACTTGGGTTATATTTCTTTTCAAGAAAAATGAGACTATAAACAAGATCCCCGATCTGCTCAAACAGATTCGTAATGAAAAGGGTGTTAATATTATTAAAATAAGAAGTGATAAAGGCACAAAATTTTTGAATTCTTGTTAATCTAACTTTTTCAGTGAGTGTGGAATTATTCATGAGACATCATCAACAAGAACTCCTCAACAAAATGGAGTGGTTGAAAGAAGGAATAGAACCTTGAAGGAAGCGGCCCAGAGCATGTTAGTGAGTATGAAACCCTCACGAGTTACGGGGTGAAGCCATCAACATGGCTTGTTATACCGAAACAGTGCTTGGTTGTTAAAGACAAGGGTAAGACTCCATATGAGATTTGGAAGGGTAAGATTCCAAGAATCGATATTTCGAGCTTTTGGTTGTAAGTGTTTCATCCATAACAATGGGAGATCTAAATTGAGAACCTTTGATGCCGAGGCGGTGATGGAATATTTTTGGGATATTCCAACACTTCCAAGGCATTTAGAGTTTTCAACAAGACAACCCTTTGTGTGGAAGAAACTCCTCATGTTGTTTTTGATGAGTTGTATTCCTTCTCGAGATAAAGTGAACCAAATTTCTAAAAGTCTAGATAAAATTGAACTATCCAAGACTAAACATAGAACCTGTCTATCTACCTAGTCTTGATTCGATTCAGATGAAGAAGAATCCCCATCCGATAATCGAAGACAACTTGATCGGACTCCATCAAAACAGAGACACCCTTGACATCACCGATCGGCGGGGTCGGTGATGAAGGGGAACGTCGGCTCGGGAAGAGTCGGAGGAGTTGCCTGAGAGTCTCAAGATGAGGATCCTTCTACTCATATAGGCAAAAGGATGAGAAGCTACCATCCATCCGATCGATTATAGGAAACCCATCTAGTAGTGTGCAGACACGAATGATGCTAGACTCTGAAAGTATGTTCACCGCTATGTGTCGCTTCTTGAACCCAAGTCTATTGAGGAAGCTCTATCCGATCCAAACTGGATAATGACCATGCAGAGGAACTGCATCGGTTTGAAAGGCAAAATGTTTGGGAATTAGTGGAAAGACCCTTACATAGAAAGATTATAGGCACCAAATGGGTGTTAAAAAAATAGATGAGAACAACATTATTGTTCGTAATAAGGCAAGATTGGTAGCTCAAGGTTACTCACGATGCGAGGGGATAGACTATGATGAAACTTATGCTCCAGTTGCAGATTAGAAGCAATAAGGTTGTTCTTGGCATTTGCTGCATATAAATCTTTCAAAGTCTTTCAAATGTATGTTAAGTCTGTCTTCCTTAATGGTGTGTTGCTTGAGGAAGTCTATGTGGAGCGACCTCCTGGGTTTAAGATCAATAACAAGGTCTATAAACTCAACAAAGCTCTATATGGACTGAAACAAGCTCCTAGGGCTTGGTATGATACTTTATCTCGATTTCTTGACATCAAATGGTTTTTCAAAAGGTAAGATTGATAGAACTTTGTTTAGAAAGGAAGTAGATGGTAACATCTTATTAGTTCAAATTTATGTAGATGACATAATCTTTGGTTCACCTAATCTGAAATTATGTGAAGAGTTTAGTATTCTCATGAAAAACAGGTTTGAAATGTCAATGATGGGTGAATTAACATACTTTCTAGGCTTACAGATTAAACAGATGAGTAAGGGTATTTTTATACATCAGTCTAAATATGCTAAGGATCCGATTGAGAAATTTGGGATGACTACTAGCAGAAGTTAAAATACCTATGGCAACTAACTTCTCTATGGATTCGAATGAGCAAGGGATACCCACAGATGCAACGGAGTATCGTGGACCGATTGGATCTCTTCTCTATCTCACCGCATGTAGGCCGAGATATAGCCTTTGCGGTTGGAGTATGTGCAAGATTCCAATCTAATCCCAAGAAAACTCATCCGGAGACCGCTAAGAAAATCCTTAAATATCTCAAAGGAACCTTGCAAGTAGGGTTATGGTACCCGGTGATGACAACTTTGAGCTGATAGGTTATTCGATTCAGACTTTGGAGGATGTAAGATTGATAGGAAATCCACTTGAGAAACTTGTCTATTCTTAGGCAACAAATTAATTTCTTGGTTATCTAAGAAACAAACATCTGTTGCCACCTCCGCAATCAAGCCGAATACATGGCACTGGAAGTTGTTGCTCTCAACTCCTCCGGATTAGTCAATGACTTAGAGATTTTAATATTCAAACATCACTGTTCCTATTTCTTGTGATAGTAATAGTGCAATAGCTATGACTTACAATCCTTACGCATTCTAGATGTAAGCATATAGACATTAGGCATCATTTCATTAGAGATCATGTGGAGAAAAATGACATTAGAATTGAAAAGATAGCCACTGAGTCACAAAGAGCAGACATTCTTACAAAACCACTAAGTGAGTCTAGGTTTAAAGATTTATGCTTAGAATTAGGATTACTTGATGCATCTTTATCTGATTTTTAAATTGTTTGCATCGATAAATGTATTCCTTATTTCGGTCATTTCTATTCTATAAATTAATGTCTAGAAAGAATTATCGAGACTAGATATGAGTCAAAGGACAATCAGTAGTCGATATCATTGATTTCCTTTTTAGGAATCAAGAATCAAGGATTAGTCATATTGACCTTATCTCGGCTTGATGATTACTTATCGACATTTGGTAAATCGGACTAGGGCACAATAGTCACCCGATTTCTATAAAATAGATGACTATCTCGCACCCTATCCGATCTACATCACTACTAATAGTTTTGATGAGTTTGTTTGCGGGAACAAGTATACCACTTTGTCTCTAAATCTCTTCAATCGTAAAACCCTCACCTTTGTCCTTCCTCAAAATCTATTGTTTTCAAATAAATTTCATAAGTCTACCTATTTCAAAATAATCATACTAGTGACTAAATTGGAAATCTTGTGTTAAGTGTTATTTTAAAAATTGTGTTTTTCAAAATCGACTAGGAGAAATTTTTCAAAATACAAGACAAGGTCAGTTTGACCAAGTCTATTATTAACCAAGTCCGAAATAGAAGACCTATTTGCAAAGAAAGGTATCTTTTAGCCTACGTCAGTACTAATTACCTCCGATAAAGCAAACCTATTAGCCGTCTAATCCGTAGGTTAAACAGCTTACTTTTACACAATCAAGACGCGTAGAGGCCACGCGCGCGAAGTTGAAGCAATTTTCTCGCTAAACCGTCGATGTTTTACACGCGCTTTATAAATCAACGGTTTAAAATTAAATTCCTAAAAACGTGCCACGTATCATCTTCCCAACTTTCCCTCTCTCTCCTCGTGGTTTAAAAACTTACCCTCTTCGTTTCAAAAGTTTCACTTTCACATTTCCCTTATCAAAATTTCTTTGCAAATTTTTCATTCTCTCAAATTTACTCAAATGGCTTCTACCTCTTCAAGACCCCCTACTTATATAATCGCATCCAACTCGAATTCAAAATGAATACCGAGTCACCAAACACAAGCTAAAAGCAGAGATGTACGTCGATTTTGAAACCACACGAGATAGAGAATCTAGTGAGATTCTGGGTTTCTTGGAAGCATCTAGGCTGCGTGGGTTTTGTTTAATGAAATCTCCGTAAAAACAGAACCATGGATTTCATTGGGGCGGAATTTACAGTGAACAATGTATTCACTGAAAATGGGTTCAAGACAACGGTTGAGGGTACTCTGTTGGAGTTCACAAAGGAAAACGTGGCTGTAATTCTCGACACCACGGCGGATGGGGTTAATCCACTACTATACAAGGAAGATGAATGGGAGGATTCATTCGACATCTTTGCAAGGGTGACTTACAGGGAACTAGGAGAGATCCAAGAAACACATGTTAAGGAGGAAATACAGGTTATTGATGACAATTGTAACCAAGTCTATCCTGGAGATCGAGTTCACATGATGGTGTGACGAAGTCCAGGTTATGCCGCATGCGAGCCATCTATGACGGAATCGGGGTAGATTGGGTTGAGTTATTGTTCGGGAGGCTGAAGGAGGAAAAGGCTAGGCGGTGTATAACCCCGATGATGCAGATTGGGTTCCTCGATCAGCGTGAGTCTGTTCTATAAGATCACGATCTTGATGGATGGGCTGAATAAAAGGGTACAAACAAGGGAGGGCGAAAAAAATATTCCAAGCGTAAGGGGCTGCCGACAAAGAACGAGAGACTCGGGTGGATTGCCGATTTAGATGATGAATCGAGATGAGGCAAGGGCGCAGAGAAGTGAAACAGCGGCTGGGGTCTAGAGACAGGCAGCCGAGGTACCAGGCCGAGGTACCCGAGGTCGAGGTACCAGCGATTGAAGCCGATGTACCAGCACAACCGGCCGAGGAAGCAGCTGGAGTGGAACTAGAGGTCACCCAACCTGAAGAAACCAGACTGATGTTCCGCCTCCAAAGGAGGTCCGTAAGAGAGATCGATCAAAGCCTGCAGATGTACATCGCTGAGGAGAGTCTTCTGCAGCTCCCTCAGCCTCGCTTCCGGAGAAGCTGCTACATTAGAAATAGCGGCAGTAGAGGCAGAGGTTGAAGTGCTTTGGAGGATCCCAGCTCGGGCGGACAAAGATCTCGCCGAGAAGCGAGTCTCTCCGGGTACATCATCGAACATCTCTTCATCCGATAAATCCCCCACCCACCAAGGCAATGAAGAAGTATCCCAAGCCGGGTACTTCGAGCCTCTTAAATGTTCTACTCCCGACATAGTCCAAATCCAAACCACTCTACCTCCCACCTCCACTCAACCATTCGATTTTCTTGACTTCCTCTCCACCAAATATCCCACTCACTCTCCCCAAATAAGTCCAATACACACCCCTGCACTCCGACGGATCTCGTGGGAAACTTTAGCCGTCCCTACGATCGACGCTCGAAGGAGGCCGAAAGAGCTAATTCTGAACTTCGGTTCAACCTCGAAGTAATGAAGGAATCCATTGAAGTATGGTTGATCCATCATCTAAGGACTGGAGATCTGGAGGAGATGAGCCTGCTCACGCACGAGGTTGGGCCGGGAAAACTTCATCTCCGGGAGAAAATTGTTCGGAGTCTCAAGGGAATCGCTTCCATCTCTACCATCCTCGGAAGAGCAGCTCACTGAACCTCCCGCGAGTTCGCCTAGGCTTGTCCGAAACCTCCCCTACCGCCTCCCAAAGCAGCCCGTGATCCACCTTTTCATCAATTCGAACCAGTGGAGAAGAGAGTAGAGGATAAATTTACCCGCATGCTCACGATGAAAACTGCGCAGATATCGTGGATTCTCACAAAGGTGATGATGGAGGAAATGCTAAAAGCATCTCGAGGTAAATCTCTTATCTTCTATTTCGATTCTCGTTAAACTATCTCACAAAGAAGAATTGGCTGAAGTAAAGAAGGAGGTTGAGAGGCTGAAGAGCCAAACCCAAGTGATAATCGGATTCCGCCGATGAGATCATACTCAATCAATCCTCGGTTTCCACCTATTTTATCGTTATCAAGGAGCAGCTTGCTATGCTACTTGATGATGTTAAAAAGGGGGAAGATGTGGAGATCATTAAAGCCGAGCTCAACCAGATTAAGCTTTCAAAGGCCCAATCAGATAAGCTCACCGCCCTAAAGATAAGAATCGAGCAGATCGAGGAAGCGATAAGGGCGAGATGAGTGGCAGAAAGAAGGAAGCCGAGATGAAGTCTCGAAAGATTTATGGCCAAAATCGGGGAGAGAAAGGAGGAGGCCAAAGCCAAAGCCGAGGCCGAGCAGGTAAAGGAAAAGAGATGATGATAGCCGAAAAAGGGAAAGAGAAGGAGCCGGAAAGAGTCGTGTCGCCTATCGAGACAGAGCCCGATGTCCAAAGCTGCCGGGAAGAGACCACTTGAAAAATCAGGTGAGCGGCTTAGGATAGAAGCGAAAGGGACCGACGGATAAAGGCAGAGAAGGTCTACTATGGCCAGAGGAAGCCGGGAGGAAGATCAAGTCGGCAAGGAAGGCTGGCGAAATTTTCGGCAGATCCCGAAGAAGTGGGTGGTCCCATCGGTCGGAGGAGGAGCAGATACGGCATGGATCAGACACGAAGAAAGAACCGATGCTCCTCCAAAGATGATTGCGCATCCAGCATGGGCAGGTGAGTACATGAAGTACGAGGCTAAATGAACCTTCTTCTCGTACATCTCGCAAAGGAGTCGGAGCATCATCGAGATAATGAAACAATAGATTAGCATGACTGGATGGAGAAGGAAAATCCAAGCTTGTACCGTAAACTTCTCTATGAGGGAGATGAATGGTACAACGTGGATTTGGTTGCTCAGGACTACTCATCCATTCCAATTAAGGCTGAAAGATGATGGCTCGATTGACAAGGAGTGGATCAGTCAACTATCAATTATGGGATAAATCAAATGAAGTGGGTCGATCCAAAGGAGATTGCCGAGCCGAGGACAAGGATATTTGGTGGATGCGGCTCCGGAGAAAGATAGATGGACGATTAGATAAGCCAAAATTTTCTTATCTTTTATCTTCTTATCCGATCCATATGTAAAAATGTAAATGTGCTCTATATGAAAGAGATGACTGTATCTTATCGATTTACTTATTTTTTTAAGCTTTCTTTCTTGTTTTAAGAAAACTTAAAAAATTTTCTAAGTATAAATCATCGAGAAATTTGCCATCTCGGACTTAAAATTTTCAAAATTTTTCTAAGTCTAAAATTTTTCTAAGTCCTAAGACTTAAATTTTTAAAATCATTTAAAAAGTCTTAAGACTTAAGAAATTTTTTTTTTTTTACTTCAAAATTTTCTAAGTATGGATTAAAGTGCTCTAACTTGAAATAAATACTGAATTTAAAGTGTGATTGTGTTATGATATGCCTATCGACTATCTTGAATAACTTTGACTAACATCACCGTGAGTATGTTTATTTCTTATAGTTTTAACATCATCAAAAATGGGGAAATTGTTAGATCAATGAGAGTTTTGATGAGTTAAAAGATCAATCCAGATGAGCAGACAACTATGAAGAACAACTAAGATCGAGTTCAAGATTAAGTCGATCGGACTAGGTCAAGGATTGATTAAGTCACCGGAGATCGAAGTTGCAAGTCATCCGAGACAAGCTCAAGTCTAGTCATCTGCAGGAGACAAATATGAAGGGCTTAGACGAGGTCAAGACAAGCCGAGTAGAATAAGAAAAGCAAGTCTTCACCAAGTCACCGCAGACAAGTAGAAGAAATCAGCCGAGGTCAAGAGCAGTTTTCAAGATTAAGTTTGTTGAGTAGTTTCAGTTTGTTAGAACCGACTAACAAACTAACCTGTCTTTTCGAGACTTATAAATAGGTCTAGGCACTTCATTCTAAAGATATAGAACACACGAATTATTTTCCCCAAAGAAGATATTCTCTCAAATCACAAGTTTTTAAAAAGCACAAAATAGTTTTCCAAAGATTTCTTCATAGAGTTTTCTAAGTGTTTATAGAACACTTTCATATACATCTTCATATACACTTCTTTATCTTAGAGTTAGATTTCATGATTTGGTTAGAATTTTGAAGAGTTGAAGATCAGTTGTAAGTTTGTAAGTTGTACGATTGTAAAGTAAGTAAGTAAGCGAGATAGTAGGGAAACTTCTTCAAGTTGGAGAAGGAGAGTGGATGTAGGATTATTATAATCCGAACCACTATAAAATCTGGTGTTCTTTCTTGTTTTTATTTACTTATCTCTGCTCAACTTCCAATTTATTGTTCAAAGATTAATTTCAATCAAAGTTAAAATCGAATAATAGTTTGCTTTTGATCTTAATAAAGTTGAGATTTATATTGAATTTCTGCTGTGTTAATCTAGTACTTTGAATAAATTTTGAAAGATTTTGAAAATCAAAATCTATTCAACCTCCCCCCTTTTAGATTTTTCCTAGAAGGTCGATACACGTTTTTCTTAATACTTCAACTAATCGGGACCAACAATTGTCATTAGAAGACAAGAACAAAAATTGTGTTGCTAGTTATTTTGCGGTTGTTATTTTGTTATGTATGATGATATTGTATTGTTGACAAATATGTGACGAATGATGGACTGGCAGTAATATGTGAATGATATATATCAACGTTATATGTGTTGGCGAAACTTTTTATATATAATGTTGGTGGTTTATATGCATAAATGTATTGTTGGGAAAAAATGTGATGGACAGGTGGCGTAAATCGTATATGTGTTTCTAGTTTTATATGTATGATTTTCAATATGGGCCATGTCTTTGAATTAATTGAACATGTGCGGGAATTATACGACCTATGCAATATATTTATAAAATGTGCGGTGTTTTCTAAAATGAAATATTATTATGGAATGCACTACATTATTACATATCGCCCTGACAAAGACAAACAATACGGTAGTTATTAGAACAAAAAAAGTTACACGTACATATTACAAGGGGCCACCGATACTATTAATAATCCCGCAAAAGTTACGTAAACATTTTCATTTACCGGAGGGAGGGGAAGATTTCAAAATATCTTCTTTCATACGGTATTTGTGGAATGTACCGGTTGGATTCATTCTAAAAAGAATGCTTTCGTCGTTGTCCGGCCCAACAAAGCGGTGCCGCAGTCCAAATAATTCAGGATTGGAGCGATGATTGGTCCAATTGGTATGACTATATTCATCCATGATTCACGCCTTCCATATTCTTTCATAATCCAGTGGAAAACATCGCCTTTGCAAAAGTGAGGAAATATAATTAATGTTTCATCATCCAACGAACCCAAATCAAAGTACATGAAATTTGGTGGCATGTCTTCCGGTAATTGCATTAGATCATATGATTCATTCGGTAGTCAAGTGAAACAATGCCATAACTTGCTCAATCAAGATAGACCTTCCAATGTAAACGACCGTGCACAAAGACATCGGGATCTGGGCATATAGTATTGAAAGGAACATCGGGTATACGACTCCACAAAGCATTTGTGGTTGAAAAAATCTTTACCTCGGTTTGTCTTTCATCGGTATTGAAATGTGCAATGCGTACAACCTTGTAATCTTCATTAAGTTGGTCGTATCCCACCCCGTAGAATACATGTGCCCATGTTGAATACTCCGGGAAATCAATATGATTGTTTGGAATAACTATGGTGTCTAGTGTTATTGGATTACCCAAAAGTAGACATCTTCAAGATTGCAAAATAACATAAGTCCGTTGCAACTTACCAAGAGTTCTACTTCGCTATCACCCTCTATGAACACCCTTTGGTTGAACATTACCCCTTGGGGTGTTGCATCATAAACTAAGGAGTGTTTTCCAACCTTTTCTTGGAAAAGGAATGTATATTGATTCTCCTTCTTCATCTCCATCAAATGAACATTGTTCGCGAAGTATTTACTTTCAATGAGATCGCACCATGGTTTGCTTACGATTTTGAATTGACCAAGGTATTTGGGTGGTAAATACTTAAGTATTTCGGATACTATTTCTATTGAAAAACTTTTTCTTCACTCATGTCTTTTTCTTCACTCATGTTGTAAGCTTTTATGCGTACTAATATATAATATGGGTAATAGTAAATGTAGTTAATTGTTGACCAAGTGCATATATTTATATATAGTTTAGAAAGCAATTGGTTTTTAAAATTGAAAAGTCGCAACCATTACTTAATTAATTAAAAGAGAAAATGATTCTTAATGGTTCATGTTTTTAAGTTACGTACGTATGATAAAAATGTGGGGTTGTGACTTTTGGGATTACCCTTATAATATAATAATAATGGGTCATAGCAAGTAACCGTCCAAAATAACACTTCTAAATTGGCGCCTTTGTTAGACCAAGATTGTTTTGATGAGTTAAAAAGCTGTGATGAGCAGACTATGATGTAGAACTGAAGACTAAGTTCTAGTACGAAGGCTGATCGAGACTAGGTCGGGATTAATTCAAGTCACCAAGACGAGGAATGACAAGTCATCCGAGACAAGCTCAAGTCTAGTCATCTGCAGGAGACAAATATGAAGAGCTCGGGCGAGGTCAAGATAAGTCGAGTAGAATAAGAAAGGCTAATCTTCACCAAGTCACCGCAGACGAGTAGGAAGAATCACCGAGGTGTTGCGATTTTCAAGATTAAGTTTGTTAAGCGGTTTCAAGTTTGTTAGAACTAACTAACAAACTAACTGTCTTTCAGACTTATATATAGGTCTAGGTTTTTCATTTTTGAAGATATAGAACACTTATGCATATTTGATTTACACAATTCACTACTCGTATTTCACAATCTTTTCACAAGAGTTTCTGAGAGTTTCAAAGAGTTCTAAGTGTTTTAGAACACTTTTCCAAAGAATCTTCAAAATCCAATATACGTAATAGCTAGATTTCTAGAAGGAGAGTCTAGGAGATTGAAGATTCAAAGAATTGTACCAGATTGTAAGTTGTAAGTCGAAAGTGAGAAAGTAAGCGATAGCAGAGTCCCTTCTTCAAATTGAAGAAGGAGAGTGGATGTAGGATTTTAAAATCCGAACCACTATAAATCACAGTGTTATTTCTTGCTTTCTTTAATTTTCTGTCTATTTTACAACCGGGTTTTATCAAGAGTTAATTTCGAATCATAACTAAAATCGGTATTTCAACCTTGCTTTTGATCTTATAAGAAGTTGAGAATTTATTCTTAATCCGTGCTTAATCGATACTTTGGATTGATTTTTTAAGATTTGAAAAATCTACAAAATCTATTCAAACCCCCTTTCTAGATTTTGTTCTAGAAAGCTTTCTCAAGGTTTTAATCAACTCAACTTTCCGACCAACAAGTGGTATCGGAGCGGTGTTAAACGTTACGATATTGATTTTAGGTCTTGAACAAGATTCCAAATAATCTTGATTTTCTTCATTTTCTTTCATTTCTAACAGTGCTACTAATAAGATTTTGTGGAGTATTTTGTTTTTGTTTCATCATGTCTTCAGTAAAAGTAATAAGTCCAGAATGCTGAATTTTCAATTGAAGAGTATGATTATTGGAAATTTAGGATGGAAAATCATCTAAAGGCCATTCATGATAGAATGGAAGAGGTTCTTGAGGAAGGTCCTATAAAGTTTTTCCATGGAGGCACCGGCCTTGGAGCGAGGAAGCAAATGAGTCAAGAACTAGGCAAGAGAAGAAGAGTTCTAATTGACTAATGATGAAAGGAAGGTCCACAATCTTGACCAAGTAGCTAGAACAGAAATCATAGAGACTACGAGTAAAGATTGGATAGAGAAGGTTAAGAGATGTAAAACAGCTAAAGAAATGTGGCAAACCTTAGCTAATGTTTGTGAAGGTTACGACCAAGTTAAGGAGAACAAGCTACGGTCAAGATTGCATACATTTGAAACATTCAAGATGAAAGAAAATGAGTACGTGGATCAGTTTGATATGAGGTTGACCAATCTACTTAACAAAGCAAATGATCTTGGAAAGAATTATTCGAAAAGGAGATTAACAACAAGATTTTGAGATCATTAACCAAGAGATGGAGGAAAAATCCAATATCCTTAAAGCAACTCAAGATTTATCCTCTATTACTCACCATACTTTATTTTCTCATCTTAAAGCTTTAGAGTATGATATTCGAGTATAGAAGATGAGGAAGATGAGATGGAGTCAAGCACCTCATCCAAATCTGCCTTTGTCGGTAAAGAAGACAAGGTGTCAACAAAGGTCGTAGGAGCTGATCTATCCTTGAAAGAGCGAGATGGCTTTACTTACAAAAAGGTATGATAAATTGAGAATGAAGTATAAGAGAAATAAATTGAGATTTGCAGGTAGAGATAGACAAAGATCCGAGATCGAGATAGGAAGGAAGACAAATCTTGAGATGATGACAAAAACAAGAGCCGGACAAGAAGATACGAGATCACTGTTAGAAGAAATACTTCCAGTCCCAGATCGAGATAGGAGTGACATTTGCTATACTTGCAACAAGCCGGGACATTTCAAATATGACTGTCTCAATCGACTCCTAAAGAAAGGGAAGAGAAGAGGAAGAAAAGAGACAGAGATTTGGCAGATCAAAGAGCTTTGTTGGTCAAGAAAAAGAGCCAAAGAAATCATCATCATCTTCATCATCCTCATCTGATTTTGGATCGATGATGAGATCTGTCTCATGGCTAATGAGGTAATCTACTATTCATCTTCGGATAATGATTCTTGTCGATGCATCCGATCATGACCAAAATGTTATACATGAATTATTGAGAGATTTAAAGACATCTTTAGCTGCTTATAAACAGTGGAGACAGAGAATTTATTTTTAAAGGATCGGTATTCAAATTCTAAATAAAGGCAAGCAGGTGATTAACGGCTCAGACCGAGGAAACATTCAAGGGGGAATGTTTTCATCGGTGAAGCTAGTACATCAACCAGCTTACACGAAAGGTTAGAAAATGAACTGAAAACTTTAAAAGATAAATTTGAAGTAGTCTGTCTTGAAAATGAATTAATTAAGAAAGACAATGAGAAGCTTGTCTTCAAAATTAGTCGACTTAATAATTCACAATCGATAATAGATCATATTTTTAATACTTCCCGAGAAATCTCATGATAAGGCAGGACTTGGTTATGATAGGAACAATAAATCGGATGTTCAAAACCTAGGAAATTTGTAAAAGCATCTGTTCAATCAAAGGATATTAAAATTGGTCCATGGAAACCAACTAGTCGGATAAGGACTACAACTTCCATCTGAAACCAAGAATTCAATCGAAGAATTCCTATCGGACTAGAAGGAATCCAAGAACCAAAATAAGAAGATTTTCTTATTATAATTCTTTTGATGGAAGGAGCAAATGCTATCCTACATTTCCTAAGTTTAGGATAATTACTCAATCTGAATACAACAAGTTGTCATTTAAAAATGATATTATTGTAGGCAGATTTGGTAGAAAATCTGAGTCGACTTGTTGTCTGCAGATGAGATGTTTGTTTGGATTCCTAAAGTGATTCTTGACCCAAAAGGACCCAAGATCACTAGGGTACCTCAAAACTAATCTGCTTTCACGATTCACGGGGATCATCACTTAAGGAAGAGATTTTAGCTTCAATATGGTACATCGACAGTTGGTCGTTTCACAACATATGACCCATAACAAGAAGCTATTATCAAATTTTCAAAGTATTGATGGTCCAAGAGTTGTATTTGGTGATAATAATTGTGGTCGACTAAAGGTATAGGTACTTTGATTATCAAGGATATTCGGGTATCGAGGTATATTTTGTTGAAGGTTTGAAACATAATTTGTTATCTTCTCACTTTGTGATAAAGGTTTTCTTGTAAAATTTTCAAGGGATAAATGTGATATTTTGGATAATTCCTCGTATAAGGTACTATTAGCGGCTTGAGACAGGGTAATGTCTATGTGGCCAACTTTAATAGTTGTTCTCAAGATACTTGTCCGATGGCTAAGGGTGGAGAAAATGTCGGTGGCTATGGCATAAAAGGCTTAGTCATCTGAATTTCAAGACCCTTAGTAAGTGGCTAAGAAGAACCTTGTTAAGGGATTACGAAAAACTTTTATCAAGCTGATCTTAAATGTGATGCTTGTCAAAAAGGTAAACAGCCTAGACACTCATTTAAGAGTATTAACTCCTCCTCATCCGAAAGAGTGTTGCAACTCCTTCATCTGGATTTGTTTGGACTCGTTACACCTCTCGGCTTCCGTGGAAGGAAATATACTCTTGTTGTAGTAGATGACTTCTCTAGATACACTTGGGTTATATTTCTTTTCAAGAAAAATGAGGACTGTAAACAAGATTCTGATCTGTTGAGACAAATTGAGAATGAGAAGGGAGTTAATATTATTAAAATCGAAGTGATAAAGTGCAGAATTTTTGAATTCTTGTTTATCTAACTTCTTCAATGAGTTTGGAATTATACATGAGACATCTTCAGCAAGAACTCCTCAACAAAATGGAGTGGTTGAAAGAAGGAATAGAACTTTGAAAGAAGCAGCAGAGCATGTTGGTCGAGTATAATACCCCTCATAGGTTCTCGCTATCAACACGGCTTGCTATACTCGAATGTATGCTTAGTTGTCAAAGATAAGGGTAAGACTCCTTATGAGATTTGGAAGGGTAAGATTCCAAGGATCTCATACTTCAAAGCTTTTGGTTGTAAGTGTTTCATTCATAACAATGGGAAATCTAAGTTAAGAACTTTTGATGCTAAAGCAAATGATGGAATATTCTTGGGATATTCTAATACTTCAAAGGCATTTAGAGTTTTTAACAAGACAACCCTTTGTGTGGAGGAAACTCCTCATGTTGTTTTTGATGAGTTGTATTCCTTCTCGAGAAAAAGTGAATCAAATTTCGAAAATCTAGATAAAATTGAATTATCCAAGACTAAACATAGAACTATTTATCTACCTACTCTTGACTCGAATCGGATGAAGAAGAATCCCCATCCGATAATCGAAGACAACTTCGATCGACTCCTTCGCATCGGACACCTTTGACATCACCGATCGCACGAGTCACCGATGAAGGGGGAATGTCACCGAGGTTGAGTCGGATGAGTTGCCGATCGAGACTCAAGATGAGGATACTTTTCCTCATATAGGCAAAAGGATGAGAAGCTATCATCCATCCGATCGATTATAGGAGACCCATCTAGTAGTGTGCGTAACACGAATGATGTTAGACTCAAAGTCTTTTCGCTTGTTATGTATCGCTTCTTGAACCCAAGTCTATTGAAGAAGCATTATCGTACCCAAAGTGGATAATGTACCATGCAGAAGAATCTGCATCGGTTTGAAAGACAACATGTATGGGATCTAGTGGAAAGACCTACACGTAAAGATTATAGGCACCAAATGGGTGTTTAAAAATAAAACAGATGAGAACAATATTATTGTTCGAAATAAGGCAAGACTGTTGCACAAGGTTATTCACACCGAGGGAATAGACTATGATGAAACCTATGCTCCAAATTGCGATTAGAGGCAATAAGATTGTTCTTGGCATTTCTGCATATAAGTCTTTCAAAGTTTTTCAAATGGATGTTAAGTCTGCTTTTCTTAATGGTGTGTTACTTGAAGAGGTCTATGTAGAGCAGCCTCACGGGTTTAAGATCAATAACAAGGTCTATAAACTCAACAAAGCTCTATATGGACTAAAACAAGCTCCCAGAGCTTGGTATGATACTCTATCTGATTTCTTGACATCAAATGGTTTTTCCAAAGGTAAGATTGATAGAACTTTGTTTAGAAAGGAAGTAGATGGCAACATCTTACTAGTTCAAGTTTATGTAGATGACATAATTTTTGGTTCACCTAATCTGAAATTATGTGAAGAGTTTAGCATTCTCATGAAGAACGGGTTTGAAATGTCAATGATGGGAGAATTGACATATTTTCTAGGCTTACAAATTAAACAGATGAGTAAGGGTATATTTATACATCGCCTAAGTATGCTAAGGATCCGATTGAGAAATTTGGAATGACTACTAGCGAGAGAAGTCAAAATACCTATGGCAACTAACTTCTCAATGGATTCGGATGAGCAGGGGATACCCACCGATGCAACGGAGTATCGTGGACTCGATTGGATCTCTTCTTTATCTCACCGCAAGTAGGCCGGATATAGCCTTTGCGGTTGGGGTATGTGCAAGATTCAGTCTAATCCCAAGAAAACTCATCTCGAGACTGCTAAGAAAATTCTTAGATATCTCAAAGGAACCTTGCAAGTAGGGTTATGGTACTCGGTGATGACAACTTTGAGCTAACAGGATATTGATTCAGACTTTGGAGGATGTAAGATTGATAGGAAATCCATACGGAACTTGTCAATTTTTAGGCAACAAATTAATTTCTTGGTTATCTAAGAAACAGACATCTCATGCCACCTCCACAACCTAAGCCGAGTACATGGCACCGGAAGTTGTTGCTCTCAACTTCTCTGGATTAGTCAAACTTAGAGACTATAATATTCAAACATCACCGTGCTCTATTTACCGTGATAGTAATAGTGCAATAGCAATGACTTACAATCGTTTTACATTCTAGATGCAAGCATATAGATATTAGGCATCATTTCATTAGAGATCATGTTGAAAAGAATGACATTAGGATTGAGAAAATTGCCACCGAATCACAAAAAGTCGACATTCTTACAAAACCATTAGTGAGTCTAGGTTCAAAGAAATGTGTTTAGAATTAGGATTACTTGATGCATCTTTAGCTGATTTCTAATTGTGTGCATTTGTTTCCTTATTCATTTTCTTTTCCTTAAATTAATGTCTAGAAAGAATTATCGGACTAGATATGTGTCAAAGGGCAATCGTGTAGGCGATATCATTGATCTCGCTTTTAGGAATCAAGAATCAAGGATTAGTCATATTGACCTTATCTGAATTGATAATTACTTATCCGACATTGAGTAAATCGAACAAGGACATAATAGTCACCGAACTCTGAAGAAAACAGATGACTATTTACATCCTATCCGATTTATCTTAAGCTTCGATGGTTTCTTTTGAGTTTATGTCTTTGCGAGGAACAGTGATAAATAACACCGATTCATTCTTTTATTCAAACTTCTTTATTCTTAACCCGAGTCCGATCTGTTTCTTAAAAATTTGTTTTAGAAAAGTAATTCTCGAATGTGTTTTGTTTAAACTGGTTTGAAAAATGCTAAAAAGTTACATATAAATTGTTGGTTTTAATCGACGAGGTTACTCTATCAGATGACTTTCTAAAACTTATCTGCTTTTAAGCCGATCTGCTTTTTCAAACCCATCTGTTTAGGAAACCTTCGATTGAAGTAAGATATCACATGGTGACGTCACATATACTTACTTCTTCAATAAAGTAACCTATATCGGTCAAATCAACAAATATAAAGTAACTATTTACGCATTCGAAGGCGATTACAATTCACGCGCTGAATCCTAATCGTTTATCTTTGTTTTTAACCGTTGATTAATACTCAAGAAAACTTTTTGAATAAATGGCTGAGATTAATTCATATTTTCAAAAATGGCGGTTTCTCTTTCCAATCTTCCCCTATAAATACATCTTCTTCTTCCCTAAAACTTTTCTTTCCTTACTCGGAAAACCTACATATTTTATCAAATCCTTTACAAATTTACAAAAATCTTCCAATGGCATCTTCTTCAAAAACTACCAAAACTTATAAACCTACATACATTTCCACAAATATTTCTCACTTCAAAATGAATGAGGAATATTTCAAAACCGTTTAAAAGCAGAAATGTATGTTGATTTTGAAACCACCAATGATCCAGAATCTGCAGAGATTCTTCGCCTTCTTGAAGCCTCACGACTCGAGGTTTCCTTTCAATGAAGTCTCCACGAGCAAGCAGGCGGATTTGTTAGGAGGCGAAATTTTTGGCTAGAATGGAGGATACCTGGGATGGGTTTGATACTTCGGTGGATGGGACTACATTGAGCTATTCCGGGCAAAACATTGCTAGGATATTCGACACGTCAATGGAGGAGTAAATCCATTGGCGTATAAGGAGGATAGTTGGGAAGAATCATTCGATATGATGGCGAGGGTTAATTCTGAGGGGACTCGCGGGGATTTAAAGAAGAATCGAGAAGAAGGTTTCGATTGTTGATGACGGTGGTTACGAAGGCGGTCTGGTGAGCAGAGCTCACATGATGGGTTAACCAAACCTAGATTGTGCGTAATGCGAGCCATATTGGATGGTGTGGAAGTGAATTGGGTAGATTTGCCTGTTCAAGCTCGGGGAGGAGAAGAAGCGATTGACTTTCAAGTCAAATACAGAGGCTGGGTTCCTACTTCGACAGTCAGTCTCTTCAATAAAATCACCGTTTTAATTGAAGGATTGAATAGGGAGGCTGACGGAGAATAGGCACTAAAAAATATTCAAAGCGAAGGGCATCCTCACAAAGGATGACAGATCGAGGAGTTCCGCACTGGATGATGAGTCCGATGCAGCCGTAAATCGAGTGGCGGCAGTGTTGAGGGACAGGTCCAGCTGAACAAATTGAGGTGGCCCAGTGGAGGTCGAAACAGAGGGACATGGAGCAGCGGCAGCTGAGGTCGCACCTCAGTCCAACCTCAAACAGCTTGTGGTCCCAAGGATGTTTCAGAGGAGGAAGAGGAGGCCTGGTGAAAGCCTCGGACAAGAAGAAGGGGGAAAGCTCATCTGCTACTCCCCGCCAAGGTTGCCTCGATGAAGAGGAAGAAGAGGAAGCAGAAATTCCCTTGGTGAGGAGGCCAAGACGAGCAGCCCCGAGCTCGAAGGATCCACCAAGTCCTGGTAGCTCGAACCACGAGATAGATCCATCAACCCACGCTGCAGAGGAGGTTCGGTCCTTCGAGATAGCGGCGAGGTTGGTCACCGGAGGTTCCTCTCTCCCCAACCGATGAAGCTGTTCTTTTCCCAATTCAGGCAGTACAAGTCTTTCCACATCTCCTTCCTTATCTTCCATACTCCGTGAAGAAATGCCTCGAGCTGGCATTTCGAGCCTTTGCCTCACGATCTCCCACCACCCAAATAGGCGATGAAGGGGTATCCTGAGGCCGGTATCCCAGCCTCTCCAACACCCTACACCCAAATCCCTACAATCCAAATCCCAGCAGTCCAAACCGATATCCCACCTCTACCATCATCACCACCACCTGAAATCCCACCCCCACCTTCATCCGAACAAGTACCTCTCCCCTACCCAAACCTCTCCAATCCCGATAATATCTTACTCCTCTCTTCCAACTATTCAAACACAATCTATTCCTCTCCCATCTTCTTCACTGGAACAAATAATCTCCTCGTCGACTCCTCAACCGAGGATGAAGACATCGACCTAAGCCCAACCACGCCTTCTCATCTATATTGTCCCTTGTCGAAAAGAAAGTCAATGCTACATTCCGAAGGAAAATGGAAAGAAAGACAAGGAGGATGGTCAAAGTCAGAATCGACACTATCTTGCAGCCATGAAGGAAGTTGAGGTAACATTGTCGATAAAATCATAAATGTCACTAACTCGTGCTGGTCGGTAAAGTGAAATCAATGGAGGAGGAGCGAGGACGTTGAAGGAGGAGGTTATGGGATACAATCAGCTAGTGGTGAATGAGTTGGGGTAGACCACTCGACTTCAGTCAAGTGCAACACTCTAGATGCAAAACTTTCGGACTTGGTCACTGAAGTTAAAAAGGGGAAAAAGTCAAGAAAAGAAGAGACTAGCCTCACACCGTGTGGTCGAGGAGACCAGAAAGAAGTGGGCATGAAGGCCAACACTGATCTGGGAGGCAGCCAGGAGGAAGCTCGGATCAAATCGATGAGTGGTTGCTCTCCACTGAGGGTGAGTCAACTGGAGGAAGCGTTGAAAGAGGATGAGGAGAAGAGGAGGAAAGAAGAGGAGGAAAGATCGAGAAGCTCTTGGCTCGGTTTAAAGGATCGAATCAAGGAGCGAGGGAAGGAAAAGAAGTAGCGATCGAGCCGAGATCAGTGAAATCATCCCAGCTTGCTAAAGGAAAAGGTAAGAGGAAGTCGATTATTCCAATCTCTCGTAAGAGCGAGATCAAAAGGATTAAGAGAGAGATGGAATATTTTGGCAAGAAAGAAAAAAGAAGCAGAGGAAGAAGAAGAAAGACTCCAACGTCTTCGGAGCACCGAGCGCAAATGGTTAATCAAAGATCAAGGCGTGGAAAGTTCGAGGCCATTCCACAACACATCTGCTCCTCCTAAGTGGCTTGTGGGAAATATGCAATGAGTACAAAGACAAGAATCGGAGGGTATGTGGATATACTTGGTATATTCTCAAGGGCCCCGAGCAACTTCAAGAAGATCCGGATTTAGCTTGGCATGAGTGGATGGAGAAGGTAGATCTTTGAGTTCTATCATCGTCTGCTAGAAGAAGCCGATGTAGAGTTCAACGTCAACTCGATCTCTCCAGCCTTTTGAGTATGCCATCCTGCCAGAAATCGAGATGGATCCTGGACCTAGGCCCGGGTAAAGGGTATTTTGAAGAAGGCGGAGGCTGAATCTGGACTCACTCAAGAGGAGGATATAAAGCTTAGGAGTCGGGTATTCAATCGGTGATGATTCCGATGAAGACCGGTGGGAAGACTAATAGAAACAGGATTTTTCTTTTCCTTATTTCTACTTTTCTATTATCTTCTCATCTGTAATCTTTGTAAATCCAATGTGAATATACTTTGTTTGATTCATTTTATGTGTATTAATTTCTTAAAGTTTTATTTTCTGCTTTAAGAAAGATTTAAAATTTTCTTAAGAATAAGTCATCGAGAATTTTATCTCTCGAGACTTAAAAATATTTTCAAATTTTAACTAAGTCTTGAAGACTCATTTGGTTTTCTAAGTTTTTTGGGAGTCTAAAAGATCTAAAGTTTTTATGTGAACAAATCATTTGTCATGTGAAAAATGTGTTTTGATACCTATCTATTGATCTTGATAAACTCTAAACTAACTTCAAATTGTGAGTGTGTCTCTTTCTTGTAGGTTTTAACTTCATCAAAAAGGGGAAATTGTTAGACCAAGATTGTTTTGATGAGTTAAAAGACTGCATGAAAGCAGACTATGATGTAGAATCAAGACTAAGTTCTAGTACGAAGGCCGATCGAGACTAGGTCGATTAATTCAAGTCGAGTGAAGACGAGGAATGACAAGTCATGCTGGAGACAAGCTCAAGTCTAGTCATCTGCAGGAGACAAATATGAAGAGCTCGGGACGAGGTCAAGATAAGCCGAGTAGAATAAGAAAGGCTAATCTTCACCAAGTCAGTGCATTTGCAGACAGTAGGAAGAATCAGCCGAGGTGTTAAGCGAGTTTTCAAGATTAAGTTTGTTAAGCGGTTTCAAGTTTGTTAGAACTAACTAACAAACTAACTGTCTTTCAGACTTATATATAGGTCTAGGTTTTTCATTTTTGAAGATATAGAACACTTATGCATATTTGATTTACACAATTCACTACTCAGATTTCACAATCTTTTCACAAGAGTTTCGAGAGTTTCAAAGAGTTCTAAGTGTTTTAGAACACTTTTCCGATAATCTTCAAAATCCAATATACACTTTGTAATAGCTAGATTTCTAGAAGGAGAGTCTAGGAGATTGAAGATTCAAAGAATTGTACCGGTTGTAAGTTGTGTGAAAGTGAGAAAGTAAGCGATGCAGAGTCCCTTCTTCAAATTGAAGAAGGAGAGTGGATGTAGGATTTTAAAATCCGAACCACTATAAATCCTGTGTTATTTCTTGCTTTCTTTAATTTTCTGTCTATTTTACAACCGGGTTTTATCAAGAGTTAATTTAATCATAACTAAAATCGGTATTTCAACCTTGCTTTTGATCTTATAAGAAGTTGAGAATTTATTCTTAATCCATTGTGCTTAATCGATACTTTGGATTGATTTTTAAGATTTGAAAAATCTACAAAATCTATTCAAACCCCCTTTCTAGATTTTGTTCTAGAAAGTTTTCTCAAGGTTTTAATCAACTCAACTTTCCGGACCAACACGCACTTTTGGGTTAATGAAAATAACCGTCCATGATATTAAGTAACAACCGCAATACACGTGTGCAAAAATAAACGTGTGCAAATTAAATATAGCCGTTCAATTGTTACCGTTACCCAAAAATTTATCGTTGGGTACCATCCCTACTGTGGGTTATATATATATATATTATCCATGAGGTGGGTTTTCCAAATACGAATTTGGTTCACTTTATTATTGGTTTTAGTATTTTTGCGTATTATCAAAATGAATAGAGCCTTTCAGAATTCAAGCTCATTGAAGAAGTATATTAAGTATTCGAGATCGTATTTTAGGAGCTGTAACAAACTTACGAAAATAAAGTTGTCGGAAACGGAACACAATCCGGGTAGGTTGTACTACCACCGCGATATGCATGGTTGGTCGCATTAGTGCAACCCCTTGTGTGATGAAGACACTCAAGACTTTGAAGAAGTTTCTAGTAGGCCAACTGTTGGTCCCTTTGATTGAGTTGAATTAAGTGATTAAATGTCCCTCTAGCGATAATCTAGAAGGGAGGGATGAATAGGTTATCGAAACTTTTTCGAGTTTAGATTATCTATCAATCTCTAAATTAAAGTTTTATCGCGGAAACAAATTTTTATGCTCAATCACTATGGATCTTAAGCTTTCTAAAATTTGTATGTGATCGAAATGTGAATAACGGAAGAATAAAGAACTTAAAAGAAATAACACCGAATTTATAGTGGTTCGGATCAAACGATCCTACGTCCACTCTCCTCCTTCAACTTGAAGAAGGGTCTCGACTTACTTACTTTCTTCTTCCTTTCTTACTTACTTACGGTGAAGATCTTCACCTTACAATATTCCTTCTCGATTCGGATTCTAATGGCTTGAAGATATTCGTGAGAAGTGTTCTACAAACACTAAGAATTGTGAACGTGAAGACCGTTCGTGAATGTGATTACAATATTTGTGAATGCTAATTGTGTACTGAGAATACTTGTGAATTCGTGAGATAACAAGCGTTAATCTCTTCTAATTTCTAGATTTATTTATAGAGATCTTTGTTGGCAGCTTGTAACTTCCTTGCCGATTCTTCTCTAGTTAGTTATAACAAACTAATCAATCTTATAATCTCTTCTTGGTTAGTTGTAATCGTTTCTTGAAATCTCTTGAATTTTCTAACACTTCATCATCTTGTCTTCGACATGGTTCACCTTTTCGTGTCTTGATCTTCGGTTTCGGTGTCTGCCACTCGTTGTCTTTTACCTCATCCGACTTACTATGCCTGTCTTCATCTGCCTTCTTATCATCGTCGACACTACGTCCTCATCCGACTCCTTGACTTCATCTAACTACTTGAGTATCCTTATCTAACTTTTGTAATTAATCTATTTACATATCTTTATTACAATAGCTGACTATACAGATTCTCACTGGTCATCCTATTTTACATTTTAACTCATCAAAACTAAGTACAACTTTCTTCCTAACACCAACTAATGTTTTTCGTCATGCGCAGAGACAATACTTATAACATCGGGATGTGGGTATTGTTAATGGCAAACGCAATCACCATTGTTATATTGTTGATGTTTGGTGGTTTGATCAAGAGCCTTTACGCGGGCTAGAAAAAGGACTCTCGCCACCTTGTCATCGAGACTCGAATGATGTGATTGCCTCATGCTATGATTATTTATAATTGTGATCAATTGAATTAGATTGCTTCCTAATTATTATCCATATTATGCTTCATGCAAAATTGTCTCTTTAGATTAATGGTTGATCACCCTAGCAATAGGCGTAGAGTTGAGCTAATGTGATTAGGTGTTAATCGGGTTATAATTTTGCATGATTGTATGAATTGGGGACTTCTACATTGAGAGATGGGAAGGACTAAGAATACTCACATTAGGCATTGTGATTTTAATGGAGTGATTAATTTCATGATGGCTTATGCTTTCTAATTTGATTGATTTGCAATTGGATACAATCATAGCTTGTTAATCATGGATTCCTTGATGGAGATTATCCCTTGCACCCCATTCCCCCATTGTTTCTAGCTTGTTTGATATTGCATCTTAAGTGCTTGATCTATTGCTTGCATAAGTTTTAGATTTTAATTCTTGCCATATTATTGTAGTGTTTAGTGCCACCCATTCTTGCAACAATAGTCACTTAGAACTCGTATTCTTAGGGCCTCACTTGCATACTTACTCCCTTGGGTTCGATATTTTGTTGATTGGTCTTAATACCACTTACCGATATTACTACAAATCATTAAAATATAACCTATCATAATTATATAATATAAGCTAGAGTTATTGTTTAACAATGCACTTCAATTGTATGTTGCACCTTGTGCATACAAGATTTTGTCATATGTATGGTGCAATAAACTTTGATTTCATATTCATTTGCAATTGCATCCCAATTAAAACTTTAAGATAACAAGAAACCTAATTTTCATCAACAACCCTCGATTTAATCAAAATTTATAATATGCCTCGAAGCTTTTGAAAATTTACAAAAGGGATAAAAATAACGAGAGAATGAATTAGCTAACAAACAAACGTGATCTTTGAAATGGGAGTGTATCTAGTGTGACCCGATCGAGTCTATTGTAATTTTTGTGTGTGAGCAGACATGATTTTCTACAAAAGGAGGAAGATTCATCAACGGTGCCTCCCATCCCTTAATCCCAAATTCAAATATCCTCTAGACTAATGAAACACTCGTGCGAAAAAATAAATAGGTAATCTCATTTGGTTCGTATGCAGTCTTTTCATTAGATTTAACTTAGGTTGTGCATTTTTGTGCTCTTTCTCGTTTTAATATATTTGTTTATGAAAAAATAAAACTAACGAAATTTATTTAACCAAAATAATTTAATTCAACGCTTACGGATGCAGAAGAGTAAAAATCGGACGAGAGTTTTGATTTTGTCAAGTGGGGTTAATAAATAAAATCAAATTGTTACATAAAACAAACACAAAAAAAAAAAAAAATTTATTAAGAGAATTAATTAAAAAAACTATTTAAAGAATTATTTTAAAAAAATATTAAAAGAATCTAATTTTTTTCCTCTAACATTTACCTACATTAACATTAGGAAAACAAAACTGTACCAATGAACCAAATAATATATATAATAAACAAACCAAATGAGATTTACTTTCACTATTTTTTCTCTTCAGCGAAACTAAAGCAACAAATATATACAACAAATCTAATAAATGTTAAAGTTACAAGAAAAGAGCAAGCAAGAAAAGGGTCTTTTAATAAAAATTTGGGTTAAATGGAAAAGTGGTTTCAAGATAAACTCTTATCACACTTTTGATATCATGCTCGAAAATGATCATTTTATATATGTGTATAAATTGATCCCACAAGAATTTATTTTTACACATTTTTATTACACCATGACTATTATTGTTAAAAGAAGGATCACTTTTGCAATGACATTTTTCTTGTGTGAGAGTACCTTTTCATTTAACTCGAATAATTTTGGATCGGGGTTTTACGAAATTGAGGGTGGTGCAAATGAAAACTAGGTTTATATAAGGATTAAGTTCTTGTGCACACGGTGTATCATGCAACTCTAGTGCATTTTTAAACAATAAGCCTTGATATCGCTGAAAAGTCATGATTATTTTTCCTGAAGCATTACGGGTTTTAAACCATAACCGGTCATCATTTTACGGTGAAAACTAGAGTTACTGTTTAAAAAATACACTTCAATTGTATGTTGCACCTTGTGCATACAAGAATTTGTCATACATATGGCACAAAAAACTTTGCTTTCATATTTATTTGCAATTGCATCCTAATAAAAACTTTAGGATAACATTAAACCTTGTTTTCATCAAAGAACTCTCAATTTAATCAAAATTATTAATATGCCTCAAGCTTCCGGAAATTAACAAAAGGGATAAAAAATAATGGAGAATGAATTAGCTAACAAACAAACATGAGTTGTGAAATGGAACCGTAAGCAGTGTTGCAAGTCCATTGTAAGGATGTAATCCTCTGTGTGTGAGCAGACATGATATTTCTACATATGGCTGGAAGCTTCAAGAATACAACAACAAATGCATTGCCTCTCCACAAAAGGAGGAAGAAATCCTAAAAGATTCGTCCCCAGCCCCTCCCTTCCTTTAATCCCAAATTCAAAAGTGGTGCCAAGATAAATTCTTATTATACTTCGATATCATGCTCGAAAATGATCATTTTATATATGTGTATTTTTATTGAAAAATTGATCCCACAAGATTTTTTATCCATGACTATTATTGGTAAAAGAAGGATCATTTTTGCAATTATATTTTTCTTGTTTGGGAGTACATTTTCATTTAACTCGAAGAATTTCGATTGGAATTTTACGAAATTGAGGGCAAATGCAGATGAAAACTAGGTTTATATAAGGAGTAAATCTTTTGTACATGTGCACAAGGTGTATCATGCAAATGCGGTGCATTTTTAAACAATCGCCCTTATTTTAACTAAAAAGACGTAATTATTTTCCCGAACAATTATGGTTGTTAAACTTTACCCGATCATAATCAGTATGTGGAAAACTAGAGTTACCATTTAAAAGTGCACTTCTATTATATGTTGTACCTTGTGCATACAAGACTTTATCATACATATGGCGCAATAAACTTTGATTTCATATTTATTTGTAATTGCATCCCAATAAAAACTTTAGGATAGTAAGACACTTGGTTTTCATCAACAATCCTCGTTTAATCAAAATTAATATTGTGCCTCAAGTTTCGGAAATTAACAAAAGGGATAGTAAATAACAGGAATAAATTAGCTAAAAAAATGTGAGTGTGAAATGGGAGTGTATTTGCGCGGTATGATAAAAGTCCATTGTAAGAATGTAATCCTCTATGTGTTAGCACACATGATATTTCTACATATAGCTGGAAGTTTCTAGAACTCAATAACAAATGCGCTGCCTCTCTATAAAAGGAGGAAGAAACCTTAAAAGATTCATCACCAAAGCACCTCCCTTAACTTAATCCCTAATTAAAATATCCTCTAGACTAATGAATATTTATGCATAAAAACAGTGAGGTAATCTCATTTGGTTTGTACACGGTTTTTCATTGAATTTTACTTTTTGAGGTTGTGCAATTCTTGTGCTCTTCCTCGTTTATAATAAATTTGTTTTTCCAAAAAAGAAGAAAAAAATTAATTTCATGAAATTTATTTAATCAAATCTTTCAATTTAAAACATCCACGGTACAAATACAATAGCTTAAGTCCTGGTAAGTTTTGATTTTGTCGAGTGGGATTCAACAAGATCAAATTCTTACAAAAATTGCACACATGCACTTTTGGAACCACCGATCGCCGACTCTACGAAACTATCGACTCGGGATCATAATCACACAAACGCAACGGAAAGAATTGTACCTTTATTCACCGTAATAGGTGAAGACAAACAGTTCTAAGGTCGAATCTGCGATCGAAGGATGAGCCTCGAACCTCACGGTCTTCGCCGTATTCCTATCCCTTTTCCTTGGACGTCGAGTGGTCGACGATCCTCCAAGGAATCGTAATCCGCCTCCCTCGATCTCACGTTTTCACACGCTGGAGACTCGATGTTAGGGTTTATTTATAGGCTACAACAGGACCCTAAGGAGGAATTAGGGTTGGGCCTCCCGATGGGCCTAAATATCCTCGTGTTCGGTCCGAACACTTTACTTAAGCCCATCAATTATAACTCAGTCCACTAAAGAATTATAATTGAATTACCGTCCTAATCCCATATTATTATATGGGCTCCTTTATTATGTGTACGTTTATTTCCCGTGTTTAAGATATCGAATGTCCATAAATTAATTAAATTATCGACAACTTAATTAATTTATATCTAATTCCAAGAGTAGTACCACTCATCTTTATTATTATGTCGGATTAAATCCACCTGCGGGGTTTACATAATAATCTTTATGAGCTCCTCAAGGGGACATCATCATCCTAAATAATTAGGACACCATTCCTTCTATAATCAACAAAGACACCATATCAACAATGCTATCTCCCAATTCACCGAGCCTATTGATTTAATAAATCTCACCCATTGGTAAATCAAAGAAACATACATTGAGTACACGTGCCCATTATTATATAGGGATTAAGAAGACGTACATCCATAACAACAGAGGTCTTGTTCTTTTATATAGTCGGTATAAATTAAACAACCTCATATGGTCCCGCTCAATACATACAAAATGTACTAGTGTAACTTTATAGTCAAGATAGACTAATACCAAATTACACTACAACCGTTCCAATGATTTGTCCAAATCCATTTTGGTTGTGAGCTATTATTTATAATCTATAAGGTATCGATAACATGATCTTACGTGTGACACCACACACCATGTTATCTACGGTATAGATTAATCCGAACAAAATAATGATATATATAACAATCATAAACAATAAGTATTTTGATCATAATGAATCTCATATGAAAAAGATGTTCATACTCAAGAAAGATGTTCATACAAAAGCTAGGCTTATAGTATACATCCTAACATGCACAAGTTGGCGTTGAAAGTATCAATTAAAAAGTCATTAGAAGAATTTATTAAAAAACTATTTAAAGAATCAATTAAAATATCATTAAATGAATTTACTTTTTCTTCTAATAATTACTTGAGTACGTTGACATTAGGGAAAACAAAAAAATGAACCAAATATTATTTATATTAAATAAATAAATAAACCAAATTAGATCTACTCTCACTGTTTCTTCTCTTCAGCATAAATTGAAGCAACAAATATATACAACAAATTAAATCAAATTAATGTTAATGTTAATTTAAAAGAGCGAGCAAGAAAGGGGGCTTTCAGTAGAAATTTTGGTTAAATGATTATACTTTTGATTCCATACTCGAATATGATTATTTTATATGTATTTTAATTGATAAATTAATCCCACTAGAATAATTTTTTTGCCAGTTATAATAAAAATGACTATTATTGTTAGAAGAAGAACCACTTTTGCAATGATATTTTTTTGTGCATGGGAGTACTTTTTCATTTAAATCGGAGAAATCATATTTAGGTTTTACGAAATTGAGGGTGGCTGTGATTAGTGTGAAAATTGCTTGAAATTCATGGTTTTATTTTGCTTAATTTATTAAGATTTCATGCATTTATTTACACTAAATTGACTAATTGTGCATAATTGTTGAGAAAGGTGTTGTAACCGGTAATTAATGATGAGATGATGTGGCTAACGAGGTTACCCCAACAATGATTAAATCGCATTTAAGGTTGATCGTTATTTACGACGGGAGTAATGCCATTATTACGAATGATTGGATCAGAATGCATATGCGGTGAAAGCAATAAAGGAGACGGCGATTGCCGGGTGGTTTAGACCCGTGCAAAGTGTGGATTGTGTAATCCTTTTATTGTGCCTTTAAGGCGGTATTTATAGGACTCAAGTGTTGCCCTAGTATCCCTGAAATTAAGGGCCTTGCATTAAATGCATGGATCCTTAATTAATGCCGATGTACGGCCATGTACAAAGATAGCGATGGCCCATTCCGGCCGTACGCGATATTGGCTGCTCGGTTAACTATCCGACAACCGAAGATACGCTATTACTATTCTCGAGGAATGTCTGCATTTAATGCGATCACTGCTGGGAGATTTACTCCCGTTAGGCGATTCTCCGACACCGGGGCGTGCGGCCCTCGTTCACTTCTCGGCCGCGTCCTTCGCGCGGTTGTGGCCGGATCCGAAACTCCCATGGTCGGTCCTACTTGCATGCTGCAGGCGTCTTCATACACGGCTTCTCGAACAGCCTGCTCGGTCCGTGCCGCTCTGCTCGGCGGCACCGGGCAGCCGGATAACTCCTGTGGACTCGACCCGCCTCGTAAAGGGGAAAGGCACTGCCCTTGGGCTGGGCCAACTCTAGGTTGGGCCGAAGCCCATAATCTATCCCACAACAATTGCCCCTCGCCTTGGCCTTTGGTTGTCCAGGCCGAGGCGATACTCCGAGCAACCGACTGGGACGCCGAACCGGGCAGGTGCCGTGTGGCGGGCCAGCTTGGAACTTCTCGGGACTCGTCGGTGAGGGTAGCGTACTCGGGAAGCGATGGGTCTTGTCCGTAATGTGAAGAGTCTACGGGAGGTAGCCTATGCGCGCGTGATCGTAGGCTATGATGGCGCTTGCTCCGCACGCGCCACCGACATGGTTACGTCAAACGGTCATAACCCGCCCGAAGATTTTCTTTTTGGCCCCTAAATTTGAAAATTAAATTTCACACAGTCCCTCCCGCCTTTCTTAAATAGCGGTTCCGCTTCCCTATTCAGGACTTTTCGACCTTTGAGTAAAAGATCATTCCATCGTCTTCGCGCATTCCCTCTCTGTCGAGATCATTCTCGGAGATTAGCGGTCGCTCCTTCATCCGTGGCTTGTTGGTAAGTTTCCATTGAAAGTGTCCTTCTCTTTCTCTGCATTTACTTGGTTTCCGTTAAAATGGTGAGGTCCCGCGGTGGTGCTTCTGGTTCACGTGGTGTTGGGGGTAGGACCGTCGGACGGGTTGACCGGGTGAGTCGCCCCGCCGCGTCGGGCCTACCGACGATGATGGATTGGGGCGAGTCTTCCGCCAGGTTGGCGAGGCGGAGGCCGAGAGGCGTCGGTGGCGGCCTCTGCCGGGTCGTTTCCCGCGAAGGACGGGAAATTCGGCCTTTGAAGGCTTGTCGACACGGTGGTCGAGATGGGACTCGAGCGTGTAGAGGAGAGGCCGGGAGACGGAGGAGACAGTCGGGAGACGGAGGGGAGAGGTCCTGAGACGGAGGTGAGGAGGAGAGGGTCCTTTTGGCCGAAGGGGATAGGGCCTGGAGGGAGGAGACGAATGAGGAGATGGCCCGACGCCTCGGTCGAGGAGAGGAACCGCGAGGTTGAGGCCGGGTACGAACCGTGGGGCCGAGTTTATGGATCGGTTGGCTGGTCCCCAGTTGAGTTCGATTTCAAGGCCTACCCGCAGCCTATCCTTACAATCCCTCCGACCGGCCGAGGAGGTTGATTCGGGTTGCCTAGCCTTCGCCACGGGCCGTGAGCTCCGAGGAGTGGATGAGCTCCATCTCCCGAGCCGATCTGGATAGCCGAGGGTGAATGGCGGATCCCACTCGACGTGCACCTCTATGCTCCCGATCCCACCGAGAGGGCCGACCAGCCTCCCGAGGGAATGGTGGCCATCAACGTGGAAATCATGAACGCCGGGCTCCGCTTCCCCTTCCCATCAACGTGTCTCACCTGCTCAACTTCTCGGGAGGTGGCCCCCTTCGCATCCATCCGAACGGATGGCTCCGTGTTCTGCTCGATGACCCTCACGGGGTGTCTCGAGACTTTACAGCACCCCACCCCGGGAGATCACCCACCCGGTGAGCCTCAACAAAACCCCCGGGCGGCCAACCGAGGGCTCTACTATATCAAGAGCCCGGAAGAAGGTCGTGATTAAGGGGATCACCTCCACCAAGGACTGGAAGACGAAGTGGTTCTCGGGTTTCCGGGCGTGGAGGTCTCGCGATTGGTTCCCCTCCCCGTGAAGTCCTGGTCCCCACCTCCTTTCGAGAGAAGAAGAACGGTGAGCTTGCCCCATAGCCTATGAGCCGAGAAGGACCGATCTAATTTCTTTCCCTGTTTTGCATTACTAGTTCCCAAAGGAGGGAGCTGAACTTTGACTTCAATCTGGTCCTGGAGAAGCTTCGGCTGGTCCCAGCCTTCCGAGCGTCGTTGCGCCGTCCTCAGCAAGTCCGGGGCCCGCCGCCGTGCCCGACTGCTCAGCTTTCCGCGGCATCTCGGCCGACGAGGTATTGCTCCGTTTGTTTGTTCTTTCTTTAGGTTCTCGGCTCGATTCTCTTTTCCCGCAGAGCCCGACTTTCCCATATACTCCTCCCCGCCCGCCGAGCCGATGGATCGGATGCTCGGTGCCGGCGCTCCTAGGGGAAGAGCCGCGGAAGGCGAAAAAGCGGCGACACGCCCTACCGGGAGGGGTGGTCATCCGGGAGCCAGTCCTCACCACCGCTGCGGCTACCCCGCCACCTTCGAGTCCCAGCCACCCCCATGACCAGCAGTGTCCCCCTCGCGCGCCCGAGCATCCGACCGCCTTGAGCGGGGAAGGCACGCTAACCCCGGCCTCCGAAAGGGTGGGAGCCGGGATCTCCAAGGCGCCGCAGCTGGTTCTACACCGGCCGGCCGGTGGAGCTCTCCGAGGAGGCGGGCCCGCAGCCCCCATTGAAGCGGCCGCGGAGGGTTGTTTCTGCCGGGAGGGGACATCATCGCCCGCCCCGAGGGATTTGAGCCGGTTGCCCCTGCCGTCCCGCCTCCCGCCGAAGGCCTTCCCCGCCTCGACTCCGAGAGGGACGGCTCCGACCGACTGGATGGGCCGCGACCAACGTCTCTTCGAGGAGTAAGTATTTCTTGATCCTTTCTTTCTCCTTGATCCTATTGTCGACTCGAATCTCCCGGTCTCGGGATGTTTACCGAGGACGCCTTCCACCGGACATTCTCGCTGAATTTCCTATCCTCGCGGACGGCCGGATGTATCCGCTCTCCCGCCCACCTCCACCGGCTATCGAGAGATATTCCCGCGGCCCGGAACCAGGATTTGGAGGCCGTGGCCACCTTCCCGGGCGAGCAGCGTAGTGGCCGTCCGAATGCGCGGCCGTGCCCCGGTCATGGCCGAGAGGGCCGGCCTGGAGCGAGATGAGGAGGTCCGCCAGCCTCCGCCGACCGGCCTGCGCGGAGACGGCCAGAAGGCCTCGGAAGAGGCCGAGGCCCGGCTGCCGGGTCCCTCCACCGAGCAGAGGCTCGGAAAGGCGGTTGGGGGAGATGGAGTCCCCGGCCGCTCGGGTGGTGGAGCTGAGGGGCCCTCCCGGGAACAGGAGGCCGAGGCCGGCCGGCCGGGAGGCCGCTGCCGCCGCCCCGCTCGAGGGCTTGAACAGGGGAGGACCGAGGCGCAGGAGGTGGCCGCTCGGGAGCGGGGAGAGGTTGAAGGCCAGCCTCCCGGACGTGCAGCCTCTTGCCGAGGAGGCTCGGGACCAGGCTCGCCGGCCGACGATCGAATTACCGGCCTTGAGAGCCCGGCTTCGGGCCTCCGAGGAGACCGTCCGGACTCGTGGAAGCCCGCGCCGCATAGCCGCTCCGGAGGAAGGGATCGCCGAGGCGGAGCGGGAGAGCTTGAGTTCAATCCCTATGAGGATGTCGGCGGTATCGGAGTTTGCCTATTACATGGCATTCGCCGAGGCCATCCGCACGAGTCGGAGGGAAAATGTGCCGTCCGCCCACCTCGAGAGCCGCTTTCCGGACTTATGCCGAGCAGCACCCTCTTCACCCCGATTTTCATGTTCGGATTAAAGACACAGTGGAGTTGGGTGTTGATCTCTCTGGTATCCTCGCCAGGGCCGCTCCTCCCGGCGAGGCATCTCCCGAGGATCTGCGGGAGACCAGCCAAGGCATGGGGGAAAGCTAACTGGGGAGACGCGCCTTCGGCGGGCGAGCTAGTTGGCGGGGCACCGGTGTGGGACCTGGCCCCGGGAGATGGGGCTGTGGAGGGGAGCACGGAATACTTTAAACTCCCGTTCCAGTTCCGCCGACAATCTCCCTTTTTAATAGATACTTTGAATTCCAAGGGATATCTTGGACTCTCCCGCATGCTGATCTTTCTATTTAATAGATACTTTGAATTCCAAGGGATATCTTGAACTCTCCACTGTGGTTGTAATTCTTGTTTCTCTTTTGGTTTAGGGTTTAGGGTTTAGGACTTTTGTATTCGGCCGATGGCCGCCCTTGTAATTAATGAAATTTGCATCTCTTCAATTTTCGCCTTCATTTACTGCTTTTCTACGTACTTCGATAATACCGATGTATGGTCGACTCCAGCCAACCTTTGATCATAACATTGTCTGCTGTTAATTAGATACTCGGGAGAACCTATCGAATATGGAATAAAATAAGGTGGTTCTGCCCGGCCCCCAAGGTGAGGCTCAGCTCTAATGCTAGAAAAATTTTCGGAAAAATTCCTCCGATCAGCGAGAACTGTTCGGCCTCTAAGGCGAGGCTCGGCTTTGATTAGTTGAACCTGCTCGGCAGGTGTTTGAGCTCCGTGTCCGCTCTACCGTGGTGGTCGGTCGGTTTCTATGACAGAGTGGTGCTCTTTGAGGGATTAGATGCCGCTCGAGCTCATTTGCCCTATCGTGACTTTGCACGCATGCGCAGTCTTGCCCTACGTGAGCCGGTCACGCGTCAGGCTCGAACGCCCGAAACTCATAGGAATCGGGATACCTCGAAGGCAATGTTGCCCGTTGACCTCGGCCGTAGCGCAGCTCGTGACGAGGATTTGGGGGTGGTGTGCCCCTCGCTTGTGATAGGTTCTTGCTCGTTCACAAGGCTTGTGGAGTCGGTGTCCACTCGCGAGCCGTGGTCGGGTGGGTCGGAAAGGCTTGTAATTTCAAAAGATTTGAGATGATAAAACTGAATTTATTCATCAATTCTACAACTATTACATTTGAGAGGTACAAGACTTTCCTACCGACCTACCCGACCAGCCTACGGTGGTATTTTACGAGGTGGCATGCGTTCCACGGGTATTGGTGCAGTGTGCCGTCCGGATGTTCTAACTCGTAGGCTCCGCCCGATAACCACTTAGATATTCCGAATGGGCCTTCCCGGTTGGGGCCAAAGACTCCTTGGCTGGGGCCGAGGACCTTCTTGAGGACCAGCTTCGCCGACTGGAATTGACGGACCCTAACCTTGGAGTTGTAGTATTTTTCGTAGCGCTGCTTGTATGCCGCATTCCTATGCATTGAAATGAGTCTTCGCTCTTCGAGCATGTCAAGGTCCATTCCTCGGGCCTCGTCATTACCGTCGGAGATCGGAGTAGAGGTTCTCAATGTAGGGATGGCGACCTCCGATGGTATGACCGCCTCGGTGCCGAAAGCTAGGGCAAATGGGGTCTCTCCCGTGGAGTTTCTCGTGGTAGTTCTCAGATGCCCATAGGACGTCGGGTAGGCAGCTTGCCCAGATTACCCTTTTATCCTCCAATTTGGTCTTCAAGATGTGTTTTAAAATCTTGTTAACCGCCTCCACTGCCATTGGATCAAGCGGGTGATATGGGGTGGAAAACAATCTTTTAATCTTCCACCTTTCACAAAATTCCGAGATTTCTAAGCCGTCGAACTGTTTCCCATTGTCAAGCGATGGCGTGGGGAGGCCGAAACGACAAATAAAGTTTTTCCATATAAACTTTATGATCTGCCGCCGGTCGATCTTATTCGGGGTTCGGCTTCTGCCCATTTCGTGAAGTAATCGACGGCGATAACGGCGTACTTGCAACCTCCTCCGGGGCAATCGGGAGGGGACCTATTAGGTCGATGCCCCACCGAGCAAATGGCCAAGGACCGTAGATGGATTTCGATTGTTCGGGGCCGACCGGATGCTTGGTGCCATCGGTTGGCACTTGTGGCACGCCTTTGTGTATGCGAATGCATCCCTCCCGAGGGTGAGCCGGTAGTAGCCTTGCCTCATCGCTTTGTGGGCGAGCGCTTGTCCCCGGCGTGGTTCCCGCAGACTCCTTCGTGAATGTCCGCCAAGACTACTTGCCCTTGCTCGGGCGTGATGCATTTAAGTAACGGGAGGAAGAAACTTCGTTTATAGAGTACGTTGTCAATTAGGGTATACCTCGCCGCTCCGAGCTCGAGCCGTTTGGCTAGAACCCCGTCCTCTCGGCAAAGTTCCATTCTTGAGGTAGGCCACGATTGGGGTCATCCAGCTTTTCTTCCTCTTCCTCAACCATGTTGATCGATCGACTATGAATCGCCGAATGGAGCTGCCTTGTTAGAACAATATTGGACATGTCGGCCGCCTCGGAGGTTGCCAATTTGGACAATGCATCGGCTTGGGAATTCTGCTCTCTCGGAATTTGCTCGATGAGCACTTGTTGGAATTTCCCACACATGGCTGCCACTATCTCTAGATATTTCGCCATCTGCTCTCCCTCGCCTCGAATTCCCCTTTAACCTCGGTTCACTACGAGCAGCGAATCCATGAAAATATGCGGTCGGCGGGCTCCCACGGCTTCGCGAGCTCAAGACCCCCTGCCGGGGCCTCGTATTCGGCCTCGTTGTTTGTGGCCGGAATTCAATCGGACCGCGCTTGTGAAGCATTGGCCCTCGGGGCCAATCAATACAATCCCGCCCCCGAGCAGAAGACGTGGACGATCCGTCGACGTATAATCTCCAAGGAGGGAAGACTATTTTGGACGGATCGGGGGAAAGTCACCGACCAAGAAATCTGCGAGCTCGGCCCTTGATTGTTGTTCGAGGAGTAAATTATCCCGCATCGGGCTATCTCCAGCCGACCATTTTAGGAGCCGGCCACTCGTGTCCGGCCGATGCAAAGACTTGTCTCGAGCGGGAGGGTTGTGAGGACCTCGACTTGATGGTCAAAAAGTAAGCCCTCAACTTTCTCACGCTCATTACTAACGCATACGCTAGCTTTTCCAGGGAGTATATTCGAGCTCGGCGTCGTGCGTACACAGGCGACGAAATAAATCGGGAGATCACTGCCCCTCACCCGGACTAGGACGGCGCGAGAGCCGAGTCCGAGGCTGCTAGATATAGAAAAAGCTTTTCGCCCGGAATTGGTTTGGAAAGAATTTGGGGGCTAGCTGCATAATCCTTGATCTTCTCGAAGGCCTCCTTGCTCTCCTTTCCCCGTGAGAACTTCCCTTTTAATGGTAGAGAAGAAAGGCTTACTCTTGTCTCCGAGGCGGGGTATGAATCTGTTGAGGGCCGCCAGTACATCCCGCCGCCCGCCGTACTCGCTTCACGCTCTTGGGCTCGCCCATGTCTAAAATGGCCCTTATCTGCGCGCGGTTCGCCCTATTCCCTCTCGACTCACTATGTGGCCGAGGAACTTTCTGACCCGACCCCGAAGCCGCACTTCTTTGGGTTTAGCTTCATGTTATATTCCCTCAAGATTGAGAATGCCTCGTTGAGATCCCGCAGTGGTCCTCCTTCTTTAGGCTTTTCACCACTATATCGTCAATGTAGACTTCCATTGTTTTGCCGATCTGCTCGGCAAACATCTTGTTGACCAGATCTTTGGTAGGTTGCCCCTACGTTTTCGGGCCGAAAGGCATCCTCAACCATGAGTAGACATTCTTCTCTCGTAAGAAAAGAGGTGTGCTTGATATCTTCCACCGCCATCGGTATTTGATGGTACCCCGCAAAGGCCTCCATGAACGACATCATTTCGTGCCTCGGTGTTGTCGACGGTGGTCGATATGTGGCATTGGGAAGTGGTCTTTTGGGCACGCTGCGTTGAGGTCCGTGAAGTCGATGCACAACCTCCAGGAGCCATTTGACTTTTTCACCAACACGGCGTTGGCCACCCACCGAGGTTCGTCCTCGGCCTGCTCTATCAGCTTATTGTCGAGCAGCTTCTTAACCTCTTACTCGCCAAAGCAACGTATTTCTCTGGCCCGAACTTTCTCCTCTTCTGCGAGACTAGTTTTTTCTTCGGTCGATTTTCGTGTGATGGCGAGGCATGCTTGGGGTCGATACCGACCATGTCCTGATGGGACCAAGCGAAACATCCACACTTTCCCTCAAAAAGTTAATTATTTCTTCCCGCATTTCCGAGGGGACTTTCGAGCTAATAGCTACTTCCAACTCTGGTCGGCTTAAGTCGACTGATGTATTCGAGTTCCTCGACCGGCGCGGTTCTTTTGAGCCTCCGCCTCGGGGTCTTTGGGGTTGCCCCTGGGTCAAGGTCTAGCCATTGCGGCTCGAAACTCCAGGGCGGGGCTCCAAGTCCCGGTTGTCGACTTGGTCGACTTCCATCTGTCTTGGGCCTTGGACGGTTTCGGAGGAACTTGCCTTATGAATGGTGTTACAATTTGAATCTAAAAGATCGTAAAATAAATTTGGACTAGGGTAGTTCAAACACTTTCTTGCCATTTTCTCGGTCGCTTTACAGTCCCTACGCTTCCCTCGGAAGTGGGGAATTTGATACAATAAAGAAAGAAGAGGCGACCGCCTCAAAAGTTTCAAAGAACGGTCGACCAAAGAAGCCGTTATACATGTTCGGCTGGTCGACGATTACAAAGTCTACCGGTCTAGTAATCCTAACCCTCTCATCCTTGTGGTCAATAAGCTCCACCGTCGGCTTGATCTTCCCGTAGGCATTTATGACCATGTCTCCGAATCCGCACCGCAAATCATAGGGCTTGATATACTTCGTCGATTTCCCATTTGGTCCAAGCGCCGACTTGAAGATCAGATTGCAGAAACTCCCATTGTCGACCAAAATTCCCGACAGTCATCCCAAGGATGGTGGAGGAGATCACGAGCGCATCATTCTTTGGGCAAAGAACGCCTTCCCTATCGGCGTTGGAGAAACCGAGCACGGTGGACTTGAGGATGGTCGGTTCGGAGGGAAACCGACTAGGCCGATGTTGTCGATGGCCCCGATTTCGGCCTTTCTCTTCCCGATTCGATTGGCGAAAACCTCCACCAGCTCCGCCGAGGCTCCCGCCCCGCTGGAGCATGCGTCCGGCCCCCCGCATGAGCGGGCGGGAGCTCCTCGTCGCCGGACTCCTCGGCGGGTCACTCAACCGCCGCTACCCTGGCCGGGAGTTTGCTCTCGGCGGCGGGAGGCCGCTCCTCGGTGTCCGCCTGGGAGGGGTTTCCTAACGAAAGCGTCGAGCTTCCTTTCCTCGCATACGGCTTCCATAGGCGGAGAAGGTCACGACACCGACCGGTGTTGTGACCGGAGACTCGTGATATGCACGTAACTTGCCCGAAATCGGCTTAGAGGGTCCAGCTTGATCGGCTTGGGCTTCGCAATAAGCCCGAGTGCTGGATGGAGTGAAAAACCTGAGCAGTGACTGCCGAGCACATTTACGATCGGGAACACCTCCGACTTTAAGGGGCTTCGTCGAACCTTTTGAAGGTTCCAAGTCCCGCTTGTTCCCGCCTCTTTTGGCCGCTCGGTCCCTTCTTGGCCGGGATGCTTCCCCACCTCGCCGGCTGCTCCTTCCGCCTCCACTTCACCCAGCACGCTGGGAAATTATCTTCTCGCGGGTTATGAGATCACTCGCTCGTTGCCGGAACTCGGCATACGTGGTCGGGTACTTCTTGGTCATGTGCCCGAACATGTGAGAGTCCGGGCGAAGTCCGCTTATGGCCGCGTGGAGCTGTGGCTCGTCGCCCACCGGTTCCCCGGTGAGTAGTATCTCATCCAGCCTATCGAGGTATGCTTCATCCGACTCCGTTCGGCCTTGGCGGATCCCCATCAACCTCTGTCGGTTTTCAGCCCGTGGGATTTTTAGAGGCGAAGTAGGAAGTAAACTTTTCGCCGAGCTCGTCGAAGCTATGGATCGAGCGAGCGGGGAGTGACACGTACCACTTATGGGCGGCTCGCCTGTGGTCGTGAAATCGCCGCATCTCGGTGGCGTCCGAGGCTCCTCGGCCCACCATGTAGATCTTATATTTGCTCGAGATGGGTCTCTGGATCTGTCTTTCCCTCGTATACGGGGGTTTGCGGGGAAGAATCTTGGGTTGACTGGAGCCTCTTCGATCTCCACCGACAGTGGCTCATTCGCTCGGGACTTTTCGAAGAGCTATCCCCGAGCCGATCTTTTCGGCCATCTCGTCAATCTTTCTCTCGCATGGCGGCGAGTAGGGAATCCCGCGGATCCTTAGTCGGCTCGGTGTGCGTGAGCGGATGCGCCCAAGTCGGTCATGGACCGAAACCGGCTGGACCCGGGCCGGTCCATAACCGATGCCCTCCTCTCTGTTGAGGATCGGCGCCCGGAGCTGGAGCGCGTCGCTCATGCTGCGTCTTGGTGGGCGCCTTGGTCACCGACTGTAATCCGTTTCAAAATCAAGTTGGCGGGAAGAACCAAGTCGTTCGAAAACGGATCTGGACCCCTGGGGACCGACTCGCGCCCGCTCCACCGTCTTTCTTTTCCCCTTCTTCGCCTTCCCGCGGCCACCGGGGTCCGGCATTCGCCACCTCGAGTTCTTTGCCCCGGGCTTGGAGCCGCTTTATCGCAGTCCGTATACTGCTCTGGAGTTTGATACTCCCAAGGGGGATGGGGCGATGAAGCCTCCGGCCACTAACCGGTGTCGCGTCTCCCCGAGCCGTAGGTCGGGAATATGCGTGCCGTCGTGAGGATCGGTCCCGGCATGGGCTCCTCCCCCGATGGTGAATGGCGAGTTCGTCATGATTCCGTCGTGATTTTTTCTCGAGTTGCGGAGGTTCACACCCCTCCTTCTAGCGCCAATTGTTGTAACCGTAATTAATGATGAGATGATGTGGCTAACGAGGTTACCAGCCAACAATGATTAAATCGTCACGAAGGTTGATCGTTATTTACGACGGGAGTAATGCCATTATTACGAATGATTGGATCGGTAAATGCATATGCGGTGAAAGCAATAAAGGAGACGGCGATTGCTGGGTGGTTTAGACCAGTGCAAAGTGTGGATTGTGTAATCCTTTTATTGTGCCTTTAAGGCGGTATTTATAGGACTCAAGTGTTGCCCTAGTATCCTCGAAATTAAGGGCCTTGCATTAAATGCATGGATCCTTAATTAATGCCTGATGTACGGCCATGTACAAAGATAGCGATGGCCCATTCCGGCCGTACGCGATATTGGCTGCTCGGTTAACTATCTCGACAACCGAAGATACGCTATTACTATTACGAGGAATGTCCGCATTTAATGCGATCACCTGCTGGGAGATTTACTCCCGTTAGGGCGATTCTATGACATTGGGGCGTGCGGCCCTCGTTCTCGGCTCGGTCGCGTCCTTCGCGCGGTTGTGGCCGGATCCGAAACTCCCATGGTCGGTCCTACTTGCATGCTGCGGGCGTCTTCATACAGCTTCTCCGAACAGCCTCTGCTCGGTCCGCGGCTGCTCTGCTCGGCGGCCTTTGGCGGGCCGGATAACTCCTGTGGACTCGACCCGCCTTTGTAAAGGGGAAGGGCCTGCCCTTGGGCCGGGCCAACTCTCGGTTGGGCGAAGCCCATAATCTATCCCACAACAAAAGGTATTATTTTTTTATTTGTAGGAAAATGAGAATATTTGGAGCAAAATATGTGCCTAATATTTATTGAGTCAATTGAAGAAAAATTCAAGAGTCGAGCAAAATACGAGAAGAAACTATAATTGGGCTCGAGGAAAACAGAAAAAAGAAAAGAAAATTGAGTTGCATTTATTTAAACACTAAAAGGCCCACCACCATTGATGAGGCCCAAAATAGCCCATCTTAATTCATTTTTGCCGTGAGGAAAAAAAAAGGAGTGCAAATGTCAAGAAAATCATCTCAGCCGCACATCATTAATAGAGAAAAGAGGATGCACGCCTCTTAATTATTAAAAATGAGCTGCGACTTTCTTAAAAAAATATCAACAATTTTGGTAAGATTTAAAAGCAGGAAACAGCAATTAAAAGAAGGCGAGATTCACAATTTTTTTCTAGGGTTTCTCATTGGGGGAGCCTCTCTCCCAATTATTACACACTACACACATTAGATAGATTCTAATGCTTTCTTAGTTAAAACTTTAGATAATTTTAATGCTTTCTTAGTTAGATAGTTTTAATGCTATGCTTTTTTAGTTATAAATCGGTGAGTAGTTTAATTTCTAGTTAGGATTAAAGAATTTGAAGACTTTAAGGTGATATCTTTCTTTTATTTAATGCTCTATTGTTTAATTTCAATGTTGATTTCTTATTTTAGCTTTTTAGTCATGGTTTCTCTTCTAGAACCATGAATTGATTTTATTTTGCTTTGGGTGTTGGATTTATGTATGAAATTAGTGTGTTGATGAATTTATAGCTTTGATTATGCTTATTTCTTGATGTGAATGCTTCTATTGATGAACTTTGATTTCATGATTAATTGATTATTGTTAGTAGCTCTCTTATTGATTATTGTTTATTAAAACGAGAGTTGGGTAGACGTTAGGAGGTATTTGAGTCGGGCTTTGATTAATTAATTTGAGTTTGATAGTAATTAGCTACACCGAGAGGGGTTAGTTGCTTAGATTCCCCATTAATAGACATTAAATGCTTGAATGTAAATTTAGGTGCATGTTTAGTGAAGAGACGAAACGTAGGCATTAGTAACCGTGTTGAAAGTGTTTACATATTCACGATCTTAGGAGTTTATGTGATTTGACTAGGTGCTAGTAAATTCACGTGTTCACCTGAGCCTCAAAAGGGATAGGTCTACACACATAATCGATCGCTCTTAGCAAACATCTAGAAAGAGGCATTGATAGGTTGTAATTTTATCTCACACACTAGTAGATTGTATAGTGAAAACACCCGAAGCATCTCTCTCGTGCACTTTCGTAGAAGGTTAGACTTTAGTTATTTAATTATTTTCTAGTCTTAGTTTTCGCTTAGTTTAGATAAATTACTTGTTCGTCACTATAGTATCATGCCAACGCATAGCTTTATGGCTCTATTGCACTCCTAAATCCTTTGGGTGTGATAAATACTTGGTCTATATACTTACACACGATACCATACTCTTGTGATTAGTATTGATTGCTCAATTGCGTGCTAAAATATGTCCAAGTCAGCCGATGAAAACTAGGTTTCTTATATTGTGCCTTCTCTTATCTGCTCAATGTATAAATGTAATTTTTGCTCGACCGAATGAATGATTTGTTTGAACTTATCTGAGTTCTTGAGTCTTATCAAATTTATACTAAGTTCATTATTCTTCATTCAAAAGTCTTAAAGTTTTCTAAAGAAATTTTCTAAGTAATTCATAATCTAAAATTGCATGCCTTAGAATATTTTCTTAAAGACTTAATGTATAAATTTTTCTTAAGTATGAGTAGTTGCTCTTGTGTGAACTTATTTGTTGATAAGAATGCTTATATGCCTAATGTGCTTAATTGAAATATTTTTTTCCTTGAATAACTTTAACTAACACTAGTTGTGAGTTCATTTCTTTCTTGTAGTTTTAACTTCATCAAAAGGGGAAAATTGTTAGATCGGGACTTAGTTTTGATGAGTTAAAATGTATAAATTAGTTGAGCTCTTGTAAAGTAGGATGACTAGCCGATAATGTATAGAGCAGTGAAGTAGTTGGTTCACTAGTTAGAATTTCAGACTAGGTGAGCTAGGCTAGTAAGCTGGTGTCATTCATTGGAAGGTCATCCAAGACAACCTTGGAGAAGTCATCCGATAGAGAGAATAATGATGAGCTCGAGACGAAGTGGAAATCACTTGAGTAGAATAAGAAAGGCGGATTTCAACTAAGTTAGTCAAACGACTTACTCAAGGACAGTGAGGCCAAGTTAGTTTTCAAGATAGTTGTTAAGCGGTTAAAGTTTGTTACAACAAACTAACCATCTTATAGGTTTATAATTAGGCCTAAGCACAGCTTTTAGAGAGACTTTTTGCATATTCCGAGATTCACACAATTCACGAGCACTCTTAGCAGCTTAGTTTGATATTTGATATTTTTCCAAGTGTTTAGAGAACACTTCATTGTAATTCCTTCTACACAATAGCTTTTTGCACCGTAATCTTAGATTAGAAGATTAGGTTTGAAGGAAGGTTGAAGATTTGAAGAGTTGAATCTTCACCACCGTAATTTGTAATCGAGAAGGAAGCAAGTAAGCAACGAAGTAAGAAGAGACCCTTCTTCAAGTTGGAGAAGGAGAGTGGACGTAGGATTTTTCAATCCGAACCACTATAAACCCTCGTGTTCTTTACTTTCTATTTTTAATTTCTATCGATTACTTTGTGATTTCAAAATCGATCAAGAAGCTTTTAGATCTATTCTTTATGGATTGAGTATAATTCATTTCCACCGGGTACTCGCAATAATTTGGAAGATTAGTTTGAGTAGTTCATTTGAATTTTGTGAGAAATTTAAATAATCTATTCAACCCCCTTCTAGATTCTAGTAATTCAACTCAATCCAGGAACAACAAATAAGGCAATATCCCTCTTTTAGCAATATTACCAGCAAATCTCATCATGTGATTAAAGATTGTCCTTCCTAGATTGAAATTATTCATCACAACAATCCTATACATGAGTATTGCACGATCCATAGTAACAACGGTGTTGGTTGTGGGAAGCCAATTGTACACACAGAGTTTATGCACAACAGAGTATAAACTAGTGAGTGAGGAGGATAGAATTTTGGTTGTCCAAAGTCCGATTCGACCACCGCAATTATTGTGGCAATGTGATCCAAATCGTATCTCATCTTCCTCAATATCAGAGTATCAAGATAGTCATTTATTAAAGAAGGGTTCAATAAAACTTCATTACCCTTAAATTTAACCGATCCATATCTCCTAGAGTTACGTCTACCAAGACCTTTTCTTAAATTGCGATTAAGCACAACAATCCAATTATCAACATAAGGACATGCATACTCAACAGATTTCAACAGACATCTAAGCTCAAGAAACTCTATCAAGTTATACTTCGCAAAATCAGAATGTTTAATCTTTCTTTCGTGCAAAAGATGTCTTCTTTTCAATTTCTTGAACTTATTAGAATTAAGCCCAAAGTATTCATCTTGATCATCGTCACTTTCGAACTACTACTAGATGAATGTGAGGGTGAGTTACCTCGGTTCATCATCGGGACTTTTAGCAGCCTTCTTCTCCTGATCCACCGGAAGAATCGAACTACCTGAGACTCTGCTGATGTTGCCTCATCTCTGCAACATCCTTAGCGGACTCGAATCAGAATCATCCTCCCCGTACTTGGGTCATTCTTCTTCTTTGATCTCTTTTCCAATCTTTCTATTAGGTCGAGATGGGAATTTTGATTTTCAGAATCTGATGTGTTAGATGTGTGTCAACATTAGGAGTGACACTCGGTTCGGCGGTGGAGTGCGGCCGGTTCGGTGGTTGGTTACGAGACATGACTTGGTTCTCCAGAGCCTCTCCTCCCCTTTCGATTCGAAGTCGACTCGAGACAATTGAATGAGTCTAGAAGACATTCTTTCTCCATTCACCTTTCCCCTCTTAGCGGTTTCGCAGTAGATTACCCTAAATCTTGACCTACTCGACCTTCTCCTTGCCTTAGTAGGGCTTCTCTTCCTCTTAGGTTTCTTCACCTTTTTAGCAGAACAACTAAGTCCGTGGAATCATTTGTCTTACCCATGATTACATCATCAATCACAGCTATTGTCTGATTGATTATATCATCGACAACCTGAATTGCGGGCTCGGAAGGTGTAGTCTCCATAGGAACAATAGTAGGAGCGGGGTTTGAGTGGAAGGGTTAGGTGTAGGTGTGGCATTTCATCGTATGCAAGACATTTTAAAACATCAATTTGGATTGAGTCTACGACTATTGTTGGTGGTTGTGGAAGGTTAGGAAAGCCCTGAAAAATGGCTCGAACATTTGAAGGGCTCACGAAAAAATGGGAAAACAACGGACGGAGGAACGGGGTTTTGAGCAGTGGTATGGCCGTCGATGGTCCGGCATCGGTGGTGACGTCGGCAGACGAGGTGTTTTCAGCAGCCATTGAAAGAAGGTTGAGAGGTTTCGAATTTGAGGAGTCTCCGAGGAAGTGTCTCGAAGGAGTGTTTGATTTTTCGCCATTTTGATACTTAAATCACGAAAAAGTGCTACTAATAATGGAATTAAAATAGCAACTTAATCTAAACCAAGCAACAAACACAAGTGTTATGCTAAAATTATCTGGAAATCAGTTGACACTTTGCTTAAGCAAAGTTTCTAAGCATGGAAGACACAAAAATTCGATATCTATAAATAGAAAAGAAGAAGGGAAAGTTATAATATATTAACCCGCTAAAAGGAATAAACCAAGATCCCTAAAAACAAGGAACATGGAGATAATGATACTCCCATGTCCAAAATAATCGCTCAATTTGATCTTATAACTCGAAATTAAACTAAATAAATTAATTAAAATTAAACATGACACAATCTTGAAAATGACGTGGGAAGTTACCTCTAGAGAAAGTTAAAATTCGAGGATTATCACATAATTAATTAATTCGACTTATAGAAATAAACTGAATTAAGTAGATGTTGTATACAATGTTGACACACACACACTTCAACATTGATTTTTCAATGTTGCATTTTATTTTTATCATTTTTCACACAAATCTATATTGATTCACCTTTTCAAAAGAGAACATCGTAGTGCGATCTCCGTGTCCCATAGTTACTCAGCGAATTATGGATAAATTGATGTTATTTTAATCACCTTTAATTTGAAAAGAAGTCATCGTAGTAGCGAACTCCGTGCTCCATAGTTACTCGGTGGTTAAGAATAAACATCTAAATGTGTATTCTAATTTATGCATTTAAGAAGTGTGTGTCCCTGTAAGTCACATAATCTTGATTCAAGTATATTTCACAAATGACTTAACTAATTAATGGACAAAATCTCAAAATTATCAATTTTCTCAAAGACTTCTCCGATGTTGTCACAAATGTTTTAACATCTGCTTCAATATCTATCACAGGTTTTTCAGATTGTACATAAACCAAGAGATTTTCTAAGGAATGAAAACCTCTTAAAATCAAGAACTTTAGTAAAAAGATCAGCCGATTGTTTATCTCGTGGGAATATATTCTAACTTCACAATACCCTTTTCTACAAAATCTCTTATAAAATGATGTCTAATACTTATATGCTTAGTAAGAGTGTGTTGTACTAGATTTTTAGAGATATTTATTGCACTTGTGTTATCACAAAAATTGTAAGGATATCGAGTATCAAGGCCATAATCACCAAACATCTTTTTCAACCACAAAAGTTGTGAGCAACAACTTCCTACAACAACATATTACGACTCATTTGTGGATTGAGTAACACAATTTTGTTTCTTCTTTGTGCCGGGAGATCAAATTGTTCCCCATATAAATGCATCCACCACTTGTGCTTTTTCTATCATCAACATCTCCAGCCCAATCAGCATCACTATATCCAATCAATGTACTATTTGTGTCTTTTATGTACCATATACCAAGATCAACACTCTGCAATATATCGATAATTATTTTCACCGTATTCATGTGTGATTCCTTGGGATTTGCTAGGTATACCTAGCACAAATACAAACATTGTACATAATATCAGGTCTACTAGAGGTTAAATAGAGAAGACTACCTATCGTGGATCTATACAATGTTGGATCAACATCTTGTCCAACATTGTCCTTACACAGCTTTTGTGTGGATCCCATAGGAGTTTTCATATGCTTTGAATTCTCAAGACCAAACCTTTTTACCAAGTTTTTAGCATATTTACTTTGTGAAATAAAAATATCATCATTCATCTGTTTGATTTGAAGACCTAAAAATTAATTCAAGTCCCCAACCATGCTCATCTCAAATGTGAGACATAGTCTCAACAAGGTCTTTCAACATGCTATCTCGATATAGATCCAAATACTATGTTATCAACATAGATTTGTGCTATCATCAAATCTCCATCAACTTGTTTAATAAATAAGGTTCTCTAATGAAACCAATCTACAAAAGAAAGTCGAGTTAACTGTCATACCAAACTCTAGGAGCTTGTTTCAAGCCATACAATATTTTCTTAAGCATATAGATATGATCGGGATATTGAGGATGTTCAAATCCTTTTGGTTGTTCTACATATGCTTCCTCATTCAATATACCATTAAAAATGCAGCTTTCACATCCATTTGGAACAACTTGATTTTGATATAACATGCAATAGCTAACAATAATCTAATAGATTCAATCTTAGCCACAGTGCAAATGTTTCATCAAAATCTATACCCTCAATTTTAGTGTATCATTGGGCAACTAACCTAGCCTTATTTCTTACTATGTTTTCGAGACTCATCAGTTTTATTCTTAAAAATCCATTTAGTCCCTATAACATTAGTATTACTAGGTCTAGGAACTAATGTCCATACTTCATTCCTTTCAAACCTGATTAAATTCTTCATGCATAACATTTATCCAATTCTCATCTTTCAAGACTTCATTACATTTTTAAGTTCCACAATAGAGTGATAGCATTCTCGCATCAACTTTGTTATAAATGGAAGACATACATATTGACCTCACAACATCTCTTGAACTTACCTTTTTCTGGTTTGGTCTCCTACAAATTATTCTCCAATAATCGCTAGAAGGGTGACTCTTTAAGATACTTGGAAGCAGGTGCTTTACATTGTTTGAAAGCTGTCCCGATTCCTCTATTTCGAGATAATGTGACATCGATGTTGTACCATCGGTTGCAACATTTTCGATCCGGGTTCATCGGATGTATCAAGAAGATCTATAACATCATCTTCAACACTTTTACCTTGAGACTTGTCAGTATCATAAAAACAACATTGACAGATTCCTGCATAGTGTAATTTCTCAAATTATAGATCCTATAGGCCTTACTATTTCTAGAATAACCTAAGAAGAATCCTTTATCACTTTTAGAATCAAACTTATGCAATCGATCTCTATCATTCAAGATATAACAAACACAATCAAACACGTGAAAGTATTTCAAATTTGGTTTCTTGTTATTCGTAATTTCATATGAGGTTTTTGTACCATCGTACCTAACAAAAACTCTATTTACAATGTGACAAGCGATGTTTAATGCCTCAGCCCAAAACATTTTAGAAAGATGTTTAGCATGTAGCATTACTCTAGCCATCTCTTGTAAAGTCCTGTTTTTCCTTTCAACAATTCCATTTTGTTGTGGAGTTTTTGGTGATGAAAATTCTTGGATTATACCTTTCTTTTCACGAAATCGAAAATAAACTATTTTCAAATTCTCTACCATGATCTGATCTAATCCTACTTACTTTCAAATTATAAGCAGATTTTAAACCTTTTATACATAATTTTGAAAGCAACAAAGGTATCGATTTATCTTTCAGAAAATCAACCCAAGTTTACCTTGGAAAATCATCAACTACCACAAGAGAGTACCTTTTTCCACATAAACTTTCTATTTCCATAGGACCCATCAAATCCATATGAAGAAGTTCAAAGCAACGTGTTGTGGTGCGGTGTGACAACATCTTGTGTGACACCCTGTTAGATCAAGAAAGGTTTTGATAAGTTAAAAGAAGCAATTCAGATGATCGACGACCATGAAGAACAGTGAGGTCAAGTTACGATCGAGCCGATCGGACTAGGTCGAGGACTCGACAAGTCACCGGTGATGGTGAAAAGGTGCAAGTCATCTCGAGACGAACTCAAGTCTAGTCATCTGCAAGAGACGATTATGAAGAGCTCAGACGAGGTCAAGATATGCCGAGTAGAATAAGAAAAGCAAGTCTTCACCAAGTCACTACAGACGAGTAGAGAAAAATCAGGCGAGGATAAGAGCAGTTATCAAGACTAAGTTTGTTAAGCGATTTTAGTTTGTTATAACCAACTAACAAACTAACTGTCTTTCCGGACTTAGGTCTAAATTTTCATTTTATACATACGAATAACACATTATTCACAATATTCAGATTTCTACTTTCACATCAATTCACAAAGTTTTTCGTAGAAAGTTTTCAAAAAGGTTCTAAGTATTTGTAGAACACTTTATTGTATATCTTCAAAGCACCTATCACCGTAAAGTTAGATTTCGAGAAGAGTCTAGGAGTTTGAAGATCTTTATAAGTTGTAAATTGTAAGGTGATCGGTGAGTAAGTAAGTGGTAAGAAGAGACCCTTCTTCAAGTTGAAGAAGGAGAGTGGATGTAGGATTATTTATAATCCGAACCACTATAAATCATGTGTTCTTTATTGCTTTTATTTACTTATCTGTTCATATCAATTTCAGTTTATATTCAAAGATCAATTTCGAGAATTAAAGTTAGACAAAATATCGGTGTGCTTTTGATCCAAATAAAGTTGAGTTTAAAAATAAATTATGTTGTGTGACTTTGGTGTTTTGAATAAGTTTTCAAAGATTTGTAAAATCTGAAAAATCTATTCAAACCCCCTTCTAGATTTTTCCTAGAAGTCTGTTTCAAGTTTTACGTAATCTACTCAACTAAGTGGGACCAACACACTCTTACTTGTTTACCTTTTTTACAAGGACCACAAACTGTAGTCTTGTGAAATTTCAGCTTTGGTAAATCTTTCAATTCTCCAACTACGATTAGTTTCTGAATGTTCCTAATATGTACATGTCCAAGTTTTTAATGCCATAAATTGAATTCATCATTTTTGGCAAAGTTACACATATTGTTAGTTCCAATGAGATAACAATTATCTATTGACCTATGACCAATCATTAGACATTCATTATTATCATTTAAAACATAATAAGAATTTTTATCAAACTTGACATGCAAATTGTCATCACATAGTTGGTCGATACTAATCAAATTAACAAGCAATCCTCCAACATGGAAAACATTTGACAATTTAGGAAATCCTTCAACATTCACAGTTCTCATTCCAACAATCTTACCCTTTGATCCTCCACCATATGTGACATTTCCACCATCATAAGGTTCATAATTATTCAAGAAATTAATATGTCCAGTCATGTGCCTTGAGCATCCACTATCAAAGTACCATAAACCAGAACCACAGGTTTTAATGAAGTATACACAACATTACAGAGACCTTAGTATTTACTGGACTTTTGTGACTTCTAATGTGGCAATACTGAAGGTAACATTCTTTTGCCATCAAATCATTTTCAATTTAATATAGTGAGGACGAATATGACCATTACCGTAACAATAATGACACACATACTTCTTTCGGACTTTTTACCGGTATCATTTGTTTTAACAGAGGATTTAACCTTAGGTTGATATCTTTCCTTAACAAATTTTATTGGTTCTTCAACACTCATAGAAGTTTTGTCATTTTTATAACCTAGACCGGTGGTATCGGTTTTACCAATCATTAAAGCTTCTTTTAACACATCGGTACTCTTGGAGTATTTCTTAAAACTTAAAGTTGAATCTTTCAATCCATCTTCGAGTTTAGAAATTTCCAAGTCTTTCCTAGTCAAGATTACTTCAAGTTTGGTTAATGAATTTCTCAAATCTGAATTTTCTAAAGTCAAAGATTTTAGAATTTATTTTTGAGATTCCCATTTCTTAAGTAATTTCTTACATTCTCAACCACAATGTTTATTCTCGCTCGATATTCCTAAATTATCAACAAAACCATTAAAAGCAGTTCAATGATGATTCTGATTCATTCATCTAATGTTACACCAAATGTTGGAACACATGTGTCAACATCGTAATCCAGATCATCATCTAATGAATCATCATTGTCTATTCTACCGTAAAATGTAAATTTCTCATCTTTTTGATCTTCATGCTCCTCATCAGATTCATCACTCAAGGTAGCATTAAAGTTCAATTTCTTTTTAAGCAAGGTATTAGCACATTCATTTGCATAATGACCATATCTAGAACATGCATTATATTGAAGCAGGACTTTCTATAATCGGGATCATAGTTGTCGCGTACTGCTTTTACTTCCACTACTACTACCAAATTTCTTTGGTTGGATATGTTTATCTTTCCTCTCGGTGTGTTTGTGGAGTATTGTTGATTTGAATCCTTGGTTGAATGTTGTTCCTTGTCACACTTGACTTCTTTAAACCTGTCTTGTCAAGAAGGCAATGTGGTCGATTAGTAAGACATGGCTCGGCAACATCATCATCATCGACTCAAGTTCAGTCACAAATGATGTCTTTTCAGCACTTGTGGATGATTCTCCTTTGAATGCAATCAACTTCTTTGAATCTGGAGTCTTATCACTCTGGGTTGAATTCATCTCATATGCCCGAAGTATGCTCACTAGCTCGAGTTTCAAAGAAGAAATTTTTGCATCAAAACGCTTGGGTACATTACGTAAAATTTTGTGAACTAACTTTGGTGTTTGAGATAGGATCTCCCAGTGATTGAGCTTCATTTGCAATCTTAGTGGACTTCTCATTATAAGAAGAGATGGTTTCATCTTACTTCATCCTCGGGTTCTCGAATTTTGTCCCTAACATTCAAAGTCCTGGATCTTCGAACAATTTATGATCCTTCACAATGATCTTGTAGTCTATTTCAAACATATTTTGCACTTACACGAGTTTGATATGAGTTTGAACATAGTCATATCAACTGCTACAAAGATTGCATTCAACTCTTTGGAATTAAAGCTTGCGATTGTGCTTTCATCATTCGTCGATCCAACTCACATTTGACAATGGTTTCTCCTTCGCATCTGCATGAGTTCTTGGGAGCGTCAATCTGCTAGTACACTTCTCCAAGCACGTTCATCAATTAACTTGATGTACATCTACATTCTTAGTTTCCAATAGGCATAGTTTGTTCCATCTAGAACGGGAGGCTTAAGTGATTGAGACAGTGGGTAATCCATTGTAAAGACAACACACTAGACACGGGACCTAACTTAGTAACGTCAAGTTATGGCTCTGGTGCCAACCGAAAGTGTGTGTTTTCTCGAGATTAGAGATTGTTACTTTCAATGTTGTAACAATGAGAGTAACACCGACAGATATAACGGCGGAAGACTTAGTCAAAATCTTTGCAAACAAGGACAAAATTTTTCATAGATTATTTTAAATAATAATCTATGAGGAAACGATTCACTATGATAATAATGAATACAAATCAAGTACAAAATGATTCACAATTCGAATCTTCTCAATAAACCACGACAAGATCTAAACCAAATGTTTAAGATGCGAAAGCTAAGTGTATAAAATACAACCGTCAAAGGTGACCTATCTAGATATGTTAAAGAACACTCTATCTACTAACAATCTAAATAGAATCATGGTTACACAAAATGTGGCAACATTTGATGTAACGTAAATGGAAAATAATGGCCCTATCAATCTTGACGCACTTATCGCACTCAACACCGATACTCGATTACTTCTCACGCAAAGCTCTTATGATGTTTGATTGATCAGCTCGTATTGTCTTGTTGTCCATTCTTGAAGCTTGGTCATCTGTTTATAGATGAAGATCTAGGTCTTCAAGAGTATCGTAGATCCTTGTGGATGGATCTAGAAATCTCCAGCTTATTCTCTTATTTTTCAGCTCGTTTAGTTCGGTAGAAAACCACCAATAAAGCTGTCTTTAATAACTATTCTATACTTGTAACCGCTTGATCTAGAAAACTCCCATTTATTCTTGATCCTTTTAGATCCTTCCGGAGTATTGGAGTCGATTTCGGATCATCAACCTACGATCAACAACATAGAGACAACACTTGTAGCGCCCCAAGTTCTCTTCCTTTTAAAAATAATGTTACTTTGGGGCTGAGGCGCTACTAAATATAATTTAAAACTCATTTCCAGAGTTAGGGTAATAAAATTATTATTTTTGTAAGTGGAAGCTATAACTTGATTAAAATTATTAACCCCAAAGCAACCAGAAATTAGTTATACATACTTAAGAAAAGAGAATTAACAAACCTCGCTCACGGGCGATAATTATACATCAAAAGCAAAAAGAGCAAAATAGGTTTTATTACAAACATTTCAACCAATATACTTGTACTAATTAAACCGAACCATCATTATTTTTCACTCTAGTAGAAAAACTCATAATATATCTAATAATCACACAACTTATCCCAAAAGGTACGAGTGCTACATCCTCACTATTCTTCCACGTCAAACCCATGATCTCGTAACAATGGATATGAGGGGTGAGTGTTTCAAATACACCCAGTGGAATAATCTCAATTATTGCACTGATAAAATGTATATGCAAATAACACAAAACATGAAAATATAACTCATGTGCACATAGTACGGGCCATTACCCGTCTTGAATATTGTACGGGCTATTACCCGACTTGAACATAGTACGGGCCATTACTTGGCTTGAACATGGTATGGGTCATTACCCGGCTTGAACATAATACACATAATATGGGCTATTATCCGACTTGAACATAATACGGGCCATTACCCGGCTTGAACATAATTTCACAATTGTTGCATAATCATGACATATATTACTCACATATCAGACCTTAACATAGCAATCATAACATGAAATGTTAAACTCAATCAAGAGTGGAAATTATCCCACCCGATTAGATATGAGCATTGTTTTGGAGGAGAACTACTTTTATGCTTCAGCTTTCTTCTTCCTGGCCCTACAAATGATATCGTACACTCAAAACATTGTAATAGATATAATATTTAACTTATAATAACTATAATAAGAGCTTCCTAGGATTTTAGGACCACTAAATTTGGTTTAGAGGTAGAAGGGTAAACTAGTATTTTCCTAAGGCTTTTAAACTTCAATTAATGCATTTGATAGCCAAAAGAAAAATTAGGTAGTTTATTGATAATATAATCCTATTTAGAGCGCGTAGAAACTTGTTGGGATAAAAGCAGGACTTGAAGCGATGAATTTGGATTAAAAACGGGAGTTTACACTCAAAGCCATTCAGGGTAAAATGGTCATTTTATAATGTTGTTCCTCCTATGATTTTAGGATTAAAAAGTAGGTCCTTGAATTTGAAATAATTTGACGCTAGTTTGGATCAAATCGGATGAAAAATGATGATTCTACAAGCGTTTGAAAATTCTAAATTGTAATTAAGCGTAAAGTTAAACATCGACCGTTGACCATTGACCGGTCAGCTGACCAAAATTCTAAATTTGTATTTTAGTCCCTGAAGTTAATCTAATTCTCTTGGGCCTCCTCTCTACTTTCAAGCTATTGCACAAGAGGTCCCTATCGTCATTCTACACCTCCGATTGAAAAACCGAAAATACCGCCGGAATCCTCACAATCTCGGCGTCCTATTTCATCTCAGCCCCTCCTTAAATGGCCGCTGGAAAGGCAACGGCCCGTGAAGCAGAGGACGACTAGTTTTAAACTTACGCCATTAACGTCTATTTCAAGCTTTTGATACTCCATTTTCATCGTTTTCTACTCACAATTATACCTATGACCATTACTACACCTAATAACGACTCAAAACGTAAGAATCAACATAAATAAAATTTAATTCTAAATGTTAAAACTCATTTCTATGCGTCACTTTTGGTTTATTTTTCTACCGATTTCATATACCGATTTTAACAATTGAGAATAAAATTCTACTCTATGCACAATAGGCTTCACAACGGTATAAGCCTCGCCACCTATCGTTCGCGGGACGACGGTAGTGATTGAATGAAAAAGCACATTTAAATCAATAATTTTTGAACTTTCGCACTAAATTTTTGGACGCTACAAGAATCGAAACAACAAACTGATTTCATTTCTACAATCTACGAATTGCTACGAGCATATTCATATATAATATGATAATACGGAGAAAACCGCCGCGATAAACTTTGACGGCGTGAACGGAAGAAGAAAGAAAAGAAAAAAAGAAAAAGGACATACCTTAGCTTATTCGGAAGGAAAGGGAAATGAGATAAGTGTTTAGACCCGTTTTACTTATCTAAACTTACCTTCTGACTTATTTAAATTAATTTATTTAATATATATATATATATATATATTATTTTTAATACATCTTATAAATTTATTTGTATATAAATACAGATTATTAAACACTATAAAATATTTAATTTCTATTTCAATTTGAAAAATTATCAAATTATAATACTTAATTCATTAAAATTAACAACACACATTAATAATTCATATAAAGATTTTAGGGTATTACAACCTACCTACCCTTAAAAAAATTCCGTCCTCGAAATTATACTTACCAAGCCAAGGAAGATTAGGGTACTTCTCCCGAACTTCATCTTTTCGTTCCCAGGTTGCCTCTTCTTGACCATGTCTACTCCGGTGGACTTTAACTAAGGTAATTCCTTTATTCCTTAGTTTGTGAATTTTTCGGATCGAGAATAGCTACGAAAATTCCTCATATGATAGATTGTTGTCAACCTCGATCACTTCACGGTTGACTATATGGCTTGGATCAAACACATATTTTCTCGGCATAGATACGTGAAATACATTATGTACTCTGCCAGATTGGGCGGTAGCGCCAATCTATAAGCTAATTTCCTACGCGTTCCCGAGGAATTTCATAGGGTCCAATAAATCTTGTTTTCAGTTTTCCTTTCTTGCCAAAACGAATAACTCCTTTCATGGGGATAACCTTTAAAAATACTTTATCTCCTGGCTGAAATTTCAAATCTTTACGTCATTTATTAGCATATGAGTTTTGTCTATCTTGAGCCGCCTGGATTCTTTCTTTGATCTTTTCAATTGTCGACACCATCTTTTCTATTATTTCTGACCCTAGAACTTTCTTTTCGCCTACTTCGTCCCAATACGGGGCGATCTACACTTCCTTCCATAGAGAGCTTCATAAGGAGCCATGTTGATTGTGGCACGATAATTATTATTGTAGACGAACTCTACTAATGGCACATAGCTCTTCCATCCTCCTTTAAAATCCAACGCGCAAGCTCTCAACATGTCTTCTAATGTTTGGATAGTTCTTTCAGATTGTCCATCGGTCACGAGGATGAAAAGCTGTCTTTGAAATTTAACCGTACCCACGACAGGTTTGCGGTATACCAAAATTTAGAAGTAAATCTTGGATCTCTATCACGACTATGGAAATTGGCACTCCATGTAGTCTCGACAATTTCTTCCGGTATATCTGTGCAAGTTTGTCTAATCATGTGTCATCTTAATTGGTAGAAAGTGCATTGATTTAGTCAATCGATCGACAATGACCCGGATGGCTTGATTTTCTCGTACAAATTTAGGTAAGCTGACCACAAAATCCATCGTGATATGTTCCCATTTCTATTCTAGAATTTCCAATGGTTTCAAAAGTCCCACTGGTCGTTGATGTTCAGCTTTCACTTGCCGACATGTCATGCACTTCCGAATAAAAGATCTTATACTCCTCTTCATATTTCTCCACCAAAACATCTTTTTCAAGTCTTGATACATTTTTGTGCCTCCTGGATATGTATTGTATGGAGCATAATGGGCCTCCTCTAGTATCTTCTTTACGAGTTCTTCATCCTTAGGGACACACAACCTTCCTTCGTAAACAAGTGCCCCTTCATCTGTTAATGCAAAACCTCTTGCCTTTCCCGTTCCAACGTGATCTTTAACCTTTTTCAAAAGTTCATCTTTCTCCGAGCTTCAATGATTTCTTCTTTTAAGGTTGGCTTCACCACCATGGCGGCTATCATCATTTCAATCTTCTTTGGGGGTATCACTATTTCTAATTTTAATCATGTGAATTTGATTATCAATTGCTTTTGACTGTTAGTACACAAGCCATTTCCCCTTTTCCCTTCGACTTAGGGCATCTGCTACCACGTTCGCTTTCCTACGGTGATAGAGAATTGTGCGGTCATAGCCTTTTACTAATTCTAACAACCTAATTTGCCTCATGTTCAACTCCTTTTGTTCAAAGAAATACTTTAAACTTTTATGGTTCATGTAGATTTGACTTTTCCCTCCATATAAATTGTGTTGCCAAATCTTCAAAGCGTACACTACCGCCGCAAATTCTAAATCATGAGTTGGATAGTTCTGTTCATGATGCTTTAATTGCCTAGAAGCATAGGCGATCACATTTCCATGTTGCATCAAAACACAACCTAATCCTTGCTCCAACGCGTCACTTGTAGATGACAAATTCTTCCGACCCATCCGAAGGGCTAAAGCAGTGTTGAGACCAATTTACGCTTCAATTCACGAAAACTATTATCACACTCATTTGTCCACCGGAATTTGACTTCCTTCATGGTCAATTTTGTTAAGGGTCCTGCAATTTTTGAGAAACCTTCTATGAATCTTCTATACCGGCTAAAGCCATAAAGCTTCGTACTTGACTCACACTCGTGGGTGTCTTCCACTTATTCACGGCTTCGACTTTTCTTGGATCTACTTCGATTCCTCGAATTGAAACAATGTGGCCAAGAAAACTCACTCTATCAAGCCCAAATTCACATTTCTTAAATTTAGCGTACAATTTCTCCCTCCTTAGTGTCTCTAGAGTGATTTTTAGAAGTTCTTCATGTTGTTCCCGATTTTAGAATACATAAGGATATCATCAATATACATAATCACAAATCTATCAAAGTATGGATGAAAAACACGATTCATTAGATCCATAAAGATGGTTGGTGCAAGATTAAGCCCAAATGGCATCACTATGAACTCATAGTGTCCATAACGTGTTCGAAAGTTGTCTTCAAAATATCATCCTCTCTAATCCTAACTTTGATGATATCCTAACCTTAGGTCAATCTTAGAGAATACCGTTGCCCCATTTAATTGATCAAACAAATCATCTATCCTTGGTAGAGGATACTTATTCTTGATGGTAAGTTTATTTAATTCTCGATAATCTATACACATCCTAAATGAACCATCTTTCTTTTTCACAAATAGTACAAGTGCTCCCCAAGGTGACAAACTGGGTCGTATAAAACCTATATCTAAAAGCTCTGAAGTTGGACCTTTAGTTCTTGCAATTCTTTCAGCGCTATCCTGTAAGGTGCTTTCGATCTTGGTGCGGCTCGGCACTAGATCGATCATAAACTCTACTTGTTGATCGGTGGCAAACCTGGAAGATATTCCGTAAATTCGTCCCGGTAATCTCACACGGTAGGAATGTCATCTATTTTCGGTCCCTTTTCTTCAGTAATTTATAATGTTCACCAGATATGCTTGACAATTTCCTTTCCTCAACATTCTCCTTGCTTTCATCATAGTCACTATTCGTGGTAATATTCCAACCTTTGTTCCACAAAATGTGAATTTTCTTCCTCGGGAGGTTGAAATATCACTTCTTTCTCATGACACCGAATAATAGCATGATTAGCTCTAAGCCAATTGATTGTAGGAATCGGGCAAGCGATTTTAAGACAACCAAGTATATTGAACCCAAGGGAAAAAGTATGCAATAAGGCCCTAGGAATACAAGTTCTCTATGACTATTGTTGCACAAGCGATTTTGGTTCTAACAATACACTACAATTGCAAAAATTAAAAATCAAACAACAAGCAAGCAATTAATCGAACACCTTGAATGCTAAAACAAGTAGCTAAAATTCAATGGGGATTGGGGTGCTAGGGATAATATTCATCAAGGAATCAATGATCAACAAGCTATGATTAATCAAATTGCTAATCAACTAAGATAGAAAGCATAAAATCATCATGCAATTAAGTCTCCATTTATCACACAATGCCTAATGTGAGTATCCTTAGTGCAACTAATCTCTCAATTAAGAAGCACCTAATTCATACAATCATACACAATTATAACCCGATTAATCCCCGAGATCACGTTAGCTCAACTCTACTTTATTCTTTGGGGTGATTAAACATTAATCTAATCGATAAAAATACATGAAGCACAATGAGAATCATAATTAGGGAACAAACTATCTCAATTGATCAACAATCATCAACAATCATAACATAAGGCAATCAAATCATCCTCAATTTCAATTATCCCAAACACAAGAGTATTAGCCCATGGTGCAAAGAGCAAAACCCATGGGTAGAAAATCCTAATTGGACAATTAAGAATCTAATCACAACAATTAATGAATTGAAATAAGAAAAGAGGTAGAACATCACCAATTGGATTAGAATGATAAAAAATAAGAATGCTTCAATCTTCAATGTATCTTCAAATGTGCTCTTCTCTTAGGTTGGATTACAACTTGGAAATGAAAAACTAATGGATCAAAAGCTAATCTAGGGTACAAATGATTAAAATCTATCCAAATCTATCAATCTAATCAAACTACAATGAGAATTAAGCTATCGAATGAGAAATTCGCCCTAAAAGCTGTAAAATAACCGCTCTAATGAAGGTTATGGAGATTATGCTCTTTTTTCCGCTCAAATGGGCTTAAAACAAAAATTTTCGAATTTGGGCATCCCTCGACTCGAGGTTGGGGCCCTCAGTCGAGGCTCCTTAAGTCGCGAATGCGATTCTTCAATTTGTCTCCGGCCTCGAGTCGAGCTCCTGCTCTCGACTCGAGCTTGCCTCCTTTACCTCGTTCCTCGACTCGAGGGCCGAGCCTCGAGTCATGCTTGCTTCAAAATTCGAATTTCTCCACTTGGTCGGCACCCTCGGGTCAAGGTCCCTGGTGGTCCAGGACCTCGACTCAAACTCCGCCTCGACCCCGTTTTCGCCCATCTCGATCGTCTCTTCACCCTATAAATACCGGTACTCTCGGTTTGGCCAAATTCCACCGATTTACGAAAATGGGACGAAAAACATCAAAAATCCATAAAGTCGTACTTTTTAGGCAAAGTAGTGATACTATACACATTTAGGCACAAAATCTAACACTTTTGATCACTTTTTGAACTAAAATACCCCCTAAAAACATGCATCAATTCACTCCAATTATAATACCCCTAAACTGAAGTGTTGCTCGTCCTCGAGCAACGTACCAAATAAGCACAAAAGAGTAAATTGATTGCAACTATGTCTCATGGCACCATAGAAGAAAAATTAGACAATCGAAATCATCAATGAACTCAAGTATCCCTGCAAACTCTCAACTAGCAATCAAGATGAATCATGCTCCAACAAATGCGACATCAAATACTCAAAACATTACTCCTTCCATGGAGTGTTTCTCTCATCACTAAAGTGTATCAAGGTTAAATGCACTCAATCATCAAATTCACAAACATGTACCCCATAAGCTTGCCAAAGGACTCAATCTCAATCATTATCTTTTGTGTTCAATCAAGAATCAAAGAGGTCATTCATCAAGGTTGTAATATAAGCTCTTTGGAATGGGTGGATAAATTTAGGTGAGAGTGACTCAAATAGTAGAGAACTTGAATGATAGCTAAACACTTCACTACACTTCTCTTTAAATCTTTGACAATCAACTCTTTCTCAATCATTTCAAGGTTCAATCACCACCACTCTTTTGAGCTTTCTTTCTTTTAAGCTCACAATTGAATTTTTCTTCCTTTCATTTTTTTCACAATTCAATTTTTTTCTCAACCTTTCTTTTTCAAAATCAACTTAGCACATCATCTTTCCACCACACTTTACATGCAAATCACCATCATTAGCCAACAATCAAGCTCTACTAAACATAGGACAATAAAGCTCATAAAAATAGGCAAATGGCTTCAATTTCTCTTGGCTTGCCAAAGAATAAGGATACTAGGCTCAAAATGGCTCACTAAGGAAATCAAATATTTTTGTGGGAAAAATTTGGTTAAGTGACTTCTCATATCAAACATGGCCTCTTATCACTTTCATGAAATCTCACAATGATCAATCTGAACAAGTCCATAGGCAAGTTTTAGCATACAAATCCATGAATGATGCACTCACAAAGGAGTAAAATCAACCGTATAAAATGTACGTTTATAAAGGCACAAAAGCTCACGGGCTTAAATTGAGCAATGAATCAAGCATTTTCAATAACATTCATCTTCAAATAATCATCAAGCATGCTAGCTTCAAGCCACAAATCAACTCATGATCATATCAAAATTCAATTAATCTTGCAAATCAAGCACAAGTGCTCATGTACATAATCTCAAGCACACTCACTATGTCAACAATAATTACTCAAAGATATGCAATAAATCCACAATTAAGCTCAAGACAAATCAATGCCAAAAATATAAAAGGAATCCAAGACAACAATATAGCATAATCATCATCATAAACAATAAAGCTCAATAAATCCAAAACACATTATACTCATCATCCATACAAATCATCAATAGAAATCATCAAAGTACCCACAAAACCATCAAGATAAAGTCATAGAGTACAACCCAAACAACCACAAATCATCAAATCAATACAAATCACCCAAGAGGAATCAAAGAGAGCTAAATGACCTAGAGGAGAGGGATAGGAAATAGGGAGATCTCCCTAATCATTGGTCGGAGGCGGGGAGGAGGGTAGTGGCCCGGCCCGCAGTTCAACGAGCTCATCTGTGGAGGAGTGAGTACATGTCTTGATGATTCTTCAAGTACTCTTCCTGCATCCTCCTCGTCTCCTCATTAAAGCGACAAGACTCCTCCATGACTCGGAAACACTCATCCTGTCTCGTGAGGCACTCCAATGCATCCTCGACTATCGGCCCACATCTCTTCGGTGAGTGTCCACCGCCTCTGTGATGAGCTCTCGGCCTCAAAGCTGTCGACTCCGCATCTCATCACGCCGGTAGTAGTTGATCTCTGGCAGGTACTCCTCATCCTCATCCATCCTAATCGGCTCCTCAACTTGCTCTTTCTTGTCGGCTCCTTCTTCCTCTTCATTCTCCGCATCCGCAGCCTCGGCCTCCTCCTCCGATTCGGATCCGCCTGCTGCCCTTCCGCCTCATCATCATCCTCACGGAGGTCCACTCCGTGCTCCCGAGTATAAGCATCAATCGCCTCGGTATGTCTCTGTGACCACATCCGGAGGTTGATAGTCACATGCCCCGCCGCTCCGAACACTATCGTCAACCTCTTATTAGGAAGAGGGAATCGGCCTCCAAGGTACTACCGAAAGCACCAAGTCCTCCCAATGAGTCTTTATCCGCCTCATGGTGTCGGTGGTCAAGTCGGGGCCCTCTAGTGCTCGTAGGTTGTGCATCGGAATCAAGTGCTCGGCAATGAGAGTAATCAAACCTCAAAAGTGAATCTTCTTGAATCGGGTGCTCGTCACCCTCTCAAACAAATAACAAAGATATGCAGCGGCGTTGAAACGAACCCCATGGAGGAAGCACCATAGAACATAGAGCTCCTCGGATACAATCGCTCCTCCCTTAGATCGGGCAAAAATCGTCGTCTTTGGATAAGATCTTCTCCAAATACCTCATCACCGGGTTGCGGATCACGGTACTCTTAGACTTTCCCGAAATAAATCAAGGCCGCTCCGGTGCCCCGAATCCGAGATCCTTCTCCAAAACTTCTTGGCGTTATACTCTCATCTTATGTTCTGCAATGAGCCGTCAGGATCGGTCGGTGCACCAATAATCTCGTTGATCTCGTTCACTGTCGAGTGTACTCGTTTCCTAACAACTCGAATGTGATAGCCCTCGGGAACTTGGCCTTCCTAGCCTTGTCAAAGGTCACCGTGTAAAGGAAGTCGAGAGTGAGCCCCAAGTAGGTTCGTGGCCTCTTAGCCAAGAAGCCGGACATGCCAACTGCTCGAAAAGTCTCTGGGATGTCTTCCTCTATCCCCATAGAGACCATACGGTCATGGTCTACAAGGCGGGTCTTCACCACTTTGTTGTAGATCTCAGCGTACAAAATGGAGTGTTTTCTCCACTTGTAGTCATCCCATAAAATCCCCAACTGAGCCGGCATCTTATTCGCGAATCTAACGGCTCTGTCTCTCTTTCTAAACTCCTCATCGGGAAAGTTATGTCCGTCGGCACCTCGAAACATCTTTCCTACAAAATTTCTCAAGGCAACAATTAGCACATACTAGTAATACGAGCCAAATATGATAACAATTAAGCACATGAACGAGTCAAGCATCACAACTCCAATCACAAATAATTCCTACGTGAATTATGCAACAAGCTCAATCAAATTGGTCAAATAGTCACAACAAAAGCAATATAATCAATAGAAGTGCTCAACAATGAATCCCCACAAATATGCACACTCAACTAAATGGCCTCAACACTCAAATACCATCACTTAAGCTCACTAAGATGTGCAATTTGGCTCAACGAAATTATTCAAAAATAAAATGGCCATCTAGCAAGTAAATTAACTCTAACGATCAACTAGCACGCACTCCTATCATCAATCATACAAAACATGACCAAATATCATATGAACTTCACTAGGAATTCTTCCAAAACAATAATGCAAATTCATTCCCAAGCCAAAAATTCACAAAGGCATAAGCAATACGTCACAATTAATCCTAAAAATGCCTTCTAACTCAAGAAACAATCCAAATCATCTCACAAATACACCAAATTCGTTCAAATCATCATGCACACAAGGTGTTCGTAGAAATGCCCAAATGAATATCGTACCCAAAGCATAAAATTGGAACAATTCGTCCACACCCATACAATAATCACATTAAGAACGAATATGAAGGTCCATGAAGTTAGAATTACATACCTTGTTCAAAAATTCGGCCTTGGTATACAAATGGAAGACACCCATTCAATTCTTCAAAAATCCCCAAATTTCTTTCAAAAACCCTCCAATGATTATGAATGCAACGATATGGATGATGATATGATGTGAAAAATCGGTGAATGATCGGCGAAAATGAGCAAAATGGGTCGAAAATGGTGAGGAATGCAAAAGGGATCGGAAATGGGTAAAAGCCTCGACTCGTGGCTCTGCGAACTGATGCTTTGCATAATATTTAAGAAAAATCCCTCCTCGAGTCGAGCTCCAACCCTCGACTTGGGGCATCCGAAATTTGAAGTTCCTCGACTCGAGGGATGCATGATTTTTCAAAAATTGCCTAAGTATGGACCCCTCAACCCGGGATTGGTCACCTCGACCCGGGGTCGAGTCCAGAGAATTTTTATGGATTCCCGGACCCGGCTCGACCCCCAAAACTCCTAAAAATGACTTATTCGACCCTAACGAACCCAAATATGCAAAAACTAACCTTTTTGTCCCTCGATTTAAGCCCGGTCGCTCATTCGATCAAGGAGACCGGGTCTCTTCCTTTTGCTCATTTTTCACCAACTTTTAAGCACTTATCCTTTTCGTCTTGAATTCCCTTGCAATTTCGATCTCTTCCCCAATCAAATGTAGTGAGTGTACCTACAATCGAGCATAAGAATCATCAAATCATTACCATCAAGAGATGCACGTAACTAATAAACGATCAACACCCCCAAAGTTGAAAGTAGCATGAATTCAAAGTTTGGCATCGAGTGGTACAAATACATATGCAACTCCACATGGTATCAACAATAAGCTCAATAATTCAAATAAATCCCATAGCATGATATCATAACCTCCTAAGCATGATCACTAGTTCCAAGCTAATTCTCATAAAAACGGACCAAAAAAAAAAAAAAAAAGCAAACAACAACACAAACACACCAAAGCAATAAAAAGGATGGGTTGCCTCCCATTTAGTGCTAGGTTTAACGTCCTTTACCGGACGGAACTCAAGGAGTTCATACTTCCCTTTCCATGAAGACATGAGGATCATCCTTGTGCCTTACTAGATTTTCCTTTGCAAAAAGGCAACATCCCCATTTGTCTTCTAAGAGGAGCTTTCCTCCTTCTTTTATCTCCTTCACCGTCAAGACTTCCTTAAGTCTTTCCACGCCTAGTAAACAACTCCAATTCGATTCGCTCCACACCACTTGATCACCAACTACAAAGTTTGCTCCCTTCTTCTAAAGTGGTGTCCTTCTCTCTTCTAACACCCCAAACTTGAGCATTGCTCAAGCTTGGTCAAATTCTTCTCACCTCTTTCAATCTTCTTATCTCCGGGTCAAGTAAAGGTTCAATGAGTGCTTTTTTCTTCCTAAGATCATCAAGAGAAACACAAAACTTATTAGCAATCACCTTACAAAAAGGAATAAAATGCTCATTAACTAAAGAATTAGAAGAAGTAGAAGGTGTAGAATAATCCCTATCAATGGAAGGGTATAAATCGATGATCTCAATGTATCCACACGTCTTCTTCTCCAAAGTACTTGGAGCATCTTCTTCCAACGGAGCTCTAGTAAACGTCACCTCTTCTCCATTAAAGCTCAATTTGAGCTCTCCTTTTTCAACATTGATCATAGCTTTGCGGTAGCAAGGAAAGGTCTACTAAGAATGATAGGTGCCTCAAGCTCTTTCTTCATGTCAAGCACAATAAAATCAACCGGGAAGATGAACTTGCCAACTCCTACTAATACATCTTCAACAATCCCAAAAGGATGAGCATAAGATTGATCCGCCAATTGAAGATTGATATTTGTAGGAGTCACCTCTCCTAACTCCAACTTCTTAAAAATGGACGAAGGCATGACATTGATACTAGCTCCCAAATCACATAAGCCTTGAACCTTCCCATTCACACCAATTTCACAAGGAATAATGAAACTCCCGGATCCTTTAGCTTTTGAGATAGGTGTCTCTCTAGAATCTCCTTGCACTCTTCCACCAATTTGATCATACCCTTCTCATCCCATCTTCTCTTCTTTGACATTATTTTTTTCAAAAATTCTTATAATGGGGTATTTGCTCAAGGGCATCTAAAAGTGGAATATCAACATGTAAGCTTTTAAAAACATCTAAAAACTTACCAAACTCTGCATCAAGCTTCTTCCTCCCAAGTTTTGAGGATAGGGAACCGGAGTGGGTCTCATGGGAACTCCCCATGCTTCCTTGGACTTCTCTTCTTCTTTCTTGAACTCTCCCTTTGCTTTGATCTCTTCTTCACTTTTCTCTTTCTCATCAACCACACTTTCTTCAATCACTTCTTCTTTCTCCACCTCTATCTCAACTTCAACTTCCTTGGGCATCTTATGACCTTCATATCTAGCACCACTCCTTAGTTAGATAGCACTACAAAACTCCTTTGGGTTGGGCTCGGTGGTAGATGGATACTTCCCTTGTTTTATAAATGGTCCACCGTGAAGAAAGCTTCCCAAATCGTTGTGGCCAATTGTCCCACTTGATGCTCAATGGTCTTAAACCTTGTGTCCATTTGCTTTCCGATGTCATCAAGCCTCGAACCATTAGTCTCTAACCTCTTCACAATCATCCCAAGTAGCTCCTCCGTAGTTGCTTTCCCCTCATTATTAGGTGCTTTGGCACCCGGATCAAATCCGAGGAAATTGGACGGCGGCCCTTGGATTAGCATAGGAAAAATTTTCATGTCTCCTCCAATTGTTGTCACTAAATGGAGCTTGAGGTTGGGGTTGAAAATTACCTTGAGGCCTATTTTGATAAGGCACTTGATATGGCCTTGCACCTTGGAAATTGCCTTGATAATTGCCTTGATATCCTCCTTGATATGGAGGCCTTCCCATGTAGTTCACTTCTTCAATCGGCAATGGACTTGGACACATATCAACCTGAGGGATGGATGGACTCACATTTTGTTGACTTTGAGAAGTAGTAAGAGCTCCCAAACGGTCCATCATCGTCATCATCATAGTCTTCATCGACTCAATCTCCTCCACATGTGACACTCTATGATGAGCTCCACGATTAACCGATACTTGGAAAGAATCTTGGGCAATATTCTTCATAATCTCATTCATTTTCCCCACCATCTTTGACCAAATAGAACCATTAGCACATGCATTTAAAAAGGATCGATCCCCATCCGTCAAGCCATTATAAAAATACATAATCGTTTGTTCCTCCGGAAAGCCATATTGGGGACAATTAATAAGCAACATGCCATACCTCTCCCAAGCTTCCGGTGTAGTCTCTCCATTCTTTTGGCGTAAATGTGAAATTGCCTCCTTGGCTTGCACAATCTTGGATGGTGGATAAAGCTTCATCAAGAATCTTTTGCTTAGGTCCTCCCACGTATGAATGGTTCCAGGAGGGATCGAATTTAGCCATGCTTTGGCTCTCCTCTTAAGAGTAAAGGTAAAAAGTCTTAGCTTCCTAGCATCCTCGGACACTCCATTGTACTTCGTGGTGTCGGAAATCTCTAGAAATTGTGCCATGTGTTGATGAGGGCACTCCTCTTCATCTTTCCCTTCAAATTGCTTCTCTCTTAGCATCCTCACAAGAGTAGGACTTATCTCAAAATTATTGGCTTCAATTCTCGGCCTTGCAATACCATCATAATGCTCACGAAGTTGAGGCTCAAAGAATTCCCTTAATGGCCTACCTTGAGGTGGAGGCTCTTGCATCGGTTGTGGTTGGACTTGTAATATGAGGTGGCTCTTGATATCGTGGCTCATGGTTTTATGGCATATGAGGATAGTATGGTGGGAATTGTTGTGGATGAGGTGGATAGCATGGATATTGCTGAGCTTGTGGAGGGTAGGGGTATAGATTTTGGTAGGGAAATTGATGTGGTAGCATCCCTTGAGGAAAAGGACCAACTTGAGCATTGAAAGGCAAATTATTCCCATTACCTCCTCCATTATCTTGCAATCTCCCTCTCCATTTACATTGACCTCCTCAACATGAGGTTCACCAACAACTCTCTCTTCATGCATCAACTCTTCACCTTCCATCACTTCTCTTCTTCTTCTCCCACAATTTCTTCGAATTGTAGCTTCAATTTCCGGATTGAGTGGCAAGGGTAGAATATCACTAGACCTTGTAATCATTCACCTACAATACCACCAATCCAAGTATCAAAATCCAACAAAAACAAACAACAAAACAAAAATACAAAAACAACAACAAGTAGCCACTTCAAACAATTCCAAAGTCTCACTTAAGGCGCAAAAACTAATTCCCAAAGAACGGCACCATTTTGATTGTAGGAATCGGGCAAGCGATTTTAAGACAACCAAGTATATCGAACCCAAGGGAAAAAGTATGCAATGAGGCCATAGGAATACAAGTTCTCTATGACTATTGTTGCAAAAGCGGTTTTGGTTCTAACAATACACTACAATTGCAAAAATTAAAAATCAAACAACAAGCAAGCAATTAATCGAACATCTTGAATGCTAAAACAAGTAGCTAAAATTCAATGGGGATTGGGGTGCTAGGGATAATATCCATCAAAGAATCAATGATCAACAAGCTATGATTTAATCAAATTGCTAATCAACTAAGATAGAAAACATAAAACCATCATGCAATTAAGTCTCCATTAATCACACAATGCCTAATGTGAGTATCCTTAGTGCAACTAATCTCTCAATTAAGAAGCACCCAATTCATACAATCATACACAATTATAACCTGATTAATCCCGGATCACGTTAGCTCAACTCTCGCCTATTGCTAGGGTGATCAAACATTAATCTAATCAGATAAAAATGCATTAAGCATAATGAGAATCACAATTAGGGAACAAACTATCTCAATTGATCAACAATCATTAACAATCATAGCATAAGACAATCAAATCATCCTCAATTTCAATTATCCCAAGCACAAGAGTATTAACCCATGGTGCAAAGAGCAAAACCCATGGGTAGAAAATCTAATTGGACAAATAAGAATCTAATCACAAAAATTAATGAATTTAAATAAGAAAAGAGGTAGAACATCACCACTTGGATTAGAATGATCAAAAATAAGAATGCTTCAATCTTCAATGTATCTTCAAATGTGCTCTTTTCTTCAATTGGATTACAACTTGGAAATGAAAAACTAATGGATCAAAAGCTAATCTAGGGTACAAATGATTAAAATCTATCCAAATCTATCAATCTAATCAAACTACAATGAGAATTAAGCTATCGAATGAGAAATTCGCCTAAAAATTGTAAAATAACTGCTCTAATGAAGGTTATGGAGATTATGCTCTGTTTTCCGCTCAAATGGACTTAAAATAAAAATTTTCGAATTTGGGCATCCCTCGACTCGAGGTTGGGGCCCTCGAGTCGAGGCTCCTTAAGTCACGAATGCGATTCTTCAATTTATCTCCAGCCTCGAGTCGAGCTCCTGCTCTCGATTCGAGCTTGCCTCCTTTGCCCGATCCTCGATTCGAGGGCTGAGCCTCGAGTCATGCTTGCTTCAAAATTCGAATTTCTCCACTTGGCCGGCACCCTTGGGTCGAGGTCTCGGACCTCGACCAGAGGTCGAGTCCAGTGGAATTTTCTCGACCCGAACTCCGCCTCGACCCCCATTTTCGCCCGTCTCGATCGCCTCTCGCACCCTATAAATCTTGGTACTCTCGGTTTGGCCAAATTCCACCGATTTACCCGAAAACAGGACAAAAACATCAAAAATCCATCAAGTAGTACTTTTTAGGCAAAGTAGTGATACTCTACACATTTAGGCACAAAATCTAACACTTTTGATCACTTTTTGCACTAAAATACCCCTAAAAACATGCATCAATTCACTCCAATCACCAATCCATACCCAAAATTACATCAAAATCTTAAATCTTAAGTATATGCAAATTTGCCATCAAAATTTTGTTATCAATTCCTACTGGTACACCTCGACATAATTTTTCATCAGACATTACTCTACCGGATGGTATACTAACCTCAAGTATGTCATTGTCTGTCGCCTAAACTTTATTGCCTAGCACTTCAAACATTCGAGTAGAAATATAAGAATTGGTAGCTCCGGTATCAAAAGTATGAGTGCAGGGGACATTAAAAATTGATAACATACCGGTCATCATCTCTCTCGCTCATTCGTTTGCTTCTTGTTCGGTCATAACAAAAGCTCGAGCTGGTCTTATATTTGTTGGAACCACCGGATCACTAACTCTATGTGATTATCAAATTCGGGATCACATGTATGAACAACGCAGCAGAAGAGAATCATACCTATCCACCTTAATAGGTGAAGATGAACCGATTCTAAGGTCGAATCGCCGATCAAGGATGAACCACGAACCTCAAAATTTTATGTCGTATTCCTATCCCTTTCCCTTGGACGTCGTGTGGGCGATGATCTTCCAAGGAAGTTAGAATCTGCCTCCTCTTTTCTTACGTTTTTTTCACACGTATGGGAGGCTCTGAAGTAGGAGTTTATTTATAGGCTACAACAGGGGACCCTAAGGAGGAATTAGGGTTGGGCCTCCCGATGGGCCTAGGTGTCCTGTGTTCACTCCGAACACTCCACTTAAGCCCATCAATTATAACTCGGTCCACTAAAGAGTTATAATTGAATTACCGTCCTAATCCCATAATACAATATGGGCTCCTTTATTATGTGTACGTTTATTTCCCGTGTTTAAGATATCAAATGTCCATAAATTAAATAAGTTCTTGACAACTTAATTAATTTACATCTAATTCCAAGAGTAGTACCACTCATCTTTATTATCATGTCGATTAAATCCACTGCAGGGTTTACATGATAATCTTTATGAGCTCCTCAAGGGGACATCATCATCCTAAATAATTAGGACACGAATTCCTTTTATAATCAACAAGATACCATATAAACAAGTGTTATCTCCCAATTCACCGAGCCTATTGATTTAATAAATCTCACCCATTGGCAAATTAAAGAAATAAATAATGAGTACACGTGCCAATTATTATATTGGGATTAAGAAGACGTACATCCATAATAACAGAGGTCTTGTTCTTTTATATAGTCGGTACAAATAGAACAACCTCACATGGTCCCGCTCAATACATACAAAATGTACTAGTGTAACTTTATAGTCAAGATAGACTAATATCAAATTACACCACAACCGTTCCAATGGTTTGTCCAAATCCATCTTGGTTGTGAGCTATTATTTATAATCTATAAGGAACCGATATCATGATCTTCTCGTGTGACACCAAACACCATATTATCTACGGTATAGACTAACTGGACAAAAATAATGATATATGTTACAATCATAAAAGACAAGTATTTTGATCATAATGAATCTCATATCAAAAAGATGTTCATACAAAAGCTAGGCTTATAGTATACATGCTAACATTTGGCTTCTCTTTATTGTTACATAACGGGCGCTTTATCATATTATGGCCCAAAGATTTTACAACGATAACATGCTCCAGCCCTATATAAACACTCTCATTGGTGATTTTTCCCACACTTCGGACATGATGGAGTATTCCCTGTGTTGCCGACGTTGAACCTCCCCCAATCTTAGCTTGCTTCCCTGAAAGTTATTGCTTTCTCGTCCAACATACGGGCTTCCAAATTTCCTTTTCATCGAAGGGTTCATCATTCCTCTATTAGTGTTTTCATTTTTCATACGAGACTCAATTTCTTGAGCTCTGCCAAAAGCTTCAAATAAAGTCATACAACCTTGTCCTGCCAAGATAGTACTAATTTCGAACGCAAACCCTTCTCGAATCGTCTTGCCTTTTTCCCTTCGGTATCCACAAGATGTGTGGCGTACCTAGAAAGTTGGTTAAACTGTCGTTCATACTCTAACACGTACATTGATCCTTGTTTCAAAAATGAAATTCATTTTTCTTGCGATCTCGATACGATTGTGGCATGTAGTTTTGGATAACGATTTCCTTAAAGTTGAGCCAAGTCATAGCGGCTTGTTGTTAGAGGGTTTGAGTGCGACAAGAAGCCTCTCACCAATAGTCGGCCTCATCCGTAAATTGGAAAGCGCACATGAAATCTTACGCACATCATTACATCATTACATTCAAGATCTTCTCCAAGGATCTCAACCATATTTTCGCTTGTGCTGGGTCTTCCTTCCCGTTAAAGATAGGAGGTTTGAAACGTCTAAACTGTTCAATCACCGGTATTGATTCCATTTGAGGTGTAACTGTGGCGGTGGAGCAGTGGTGCGGGGTTTCCCTAAATTGTTGCGCTTAATCCTCGGAGAACGGTTATAAGATCATCATCAAGGTTATCATCAACATCTCCGGTATTGGTGGAGTTTACGCTAATGCTTGCTTACGTGGTCTACCACGTGACATGATCTACCCCACAAAATAATTTACTATCTAAGTTTCTAATTTCTTTATCCAATACTTAAACATTCATATGACCTAAAATATCTCACTTTAGGTCTAGTAATTGCTCCAAAACACATATTACAAATGCATTCATATTAATCATATTATATGTCAAAGAATATGTATCACATAATCAAATTATGTCACATCAAGTCAAAAAGAGCACATAGTACACATACTACACATCAAAGCACTTATCGTAGTCCAATGAGGTCGAACATCTATCGGATGCGACATTAATCGGTATAATCTTATAAATTAATAATTTTGACTCAATAAAAGACATTAGTAATAACATTCAGAGCAAATCTACCTGATATCGACTTTTGCTCTAATACCACACTATAGTGCCCCAAGTTCATTTCCTTTTAAAAATAATATTACTTTGGGCCGAGGCGCTACTAAATATAATTTAAAACTCATTTCCTGAGTTAGGGTAATAAAATTATTATTTTTGTAAGAGGAAGCTATAACTTGATTAAAAATATTAACCCCAAAGCAACCAGAAATCAGTGATACATACCTAAGAAAAGAGAATTAACAAACCTCGCTCACAAGCGATAATTATACATCAAAAGCAAAAAGAGCAAAATAGGTTTTATTACAAACGTTTCAACCAAGTATACTTGTACTAATTAAACCAAAACATCATTATTTTTCACTCTAGTAGCAAAACTAAAAATATATCTAATAATTACACAACTTATCGAAAAAGGTACAGTCGCATCCTCATTATTCTTCCACATCAAACCCATGATCTCGTAACAATGGATATGAGGGGTGATTGTTTTAAATAGACCCGGTGGAATAATCTCAATGATTGTACTGATAAAATGTATACGCAAATAACACATAACATGAAAACATAACTCATGTGCACATAGTACGGGCCATTACCCGGCTTGAACATTATACGTGTCATTATCTAGCTTGAACATAGTACGGGCCATTACCCTGGCTTGAACAAAGTATGAGCCATTACCCGGCTTAAACATAATACACATAATACGGGTCATTACCCGGCTTGAACATAACACGAGCCGTTACCCGGCTTGAATATAATTTCACAATTGTTGCATAATCATGACATATATTACTCACATATCACACCTTAACATAGCAATCATAACATGAAATGTTAATGTTGGTCCCGATTAGTTGAGTTGATAAAAGAAAACTTGAGTTCGCCTTCTAGGATAAAATCTAGAAGGGGAGTTGAATAGATTTTATAGATTTTTAAAAATCTCTTAAAACTTACTCAAAACTTCAAAATAACACAATAAAATTCAGTTTTGAACTCAACTTGAACAAGATCAAAAACAATCGATAATCGATCTTATCTCTATTCTCAAATTAATGTTTAGTCGATAAACCGGGAATTTAAAAACAAATAAGTAAACAAAAGCAGTAAAGAACACTGATTTATAGTGGTTCGGATTATAAAAATCCTACATCCACTCTCCTTCTTCAAACTTTGAAGAAGGGTCTCTTCCACTAGCTTACTTACTCACTTTCCAATCGTGACTTACAAATTACAAACCGATCTTCAAATCTTCAGACTTCTAAACTATTCAAAAAAAAATCTAACTCTATAGTGATAGAAGGGTGTTTGAAGATGTTTATGAAAGTGTTCTATAAACACTTGGAAAGAATCTATGAAGAAATCTTTGAAAACAATATTTGTACTTTTTGAAATCTTGTGAATTGTGAGAATCATTGGTGAGTGAATAATTTGTGTGATCTTTCTATTTTAATGAAGTGCCTAGACCTATTTATAAGTCTGAAAAGACAGTTAGTTTGTTAATTAGTTTTAACAAACTAGAAAGCTGCTTTAACAAACTTATTCTTTAAAAGCTGCTCTAGACCTCGGCTGATTTTATTCTACTCATCTCGCATCTGCCTTGGTGAAGACTCGCCTTTCTTATTCTACTCGGCTTGTCTTGACCTCGTCTCGAGCTCTTCATACTTGTCTCCTGCAGATGACTAGACTTGAGCTAGTCTCCAGACGACTTGCAACTATCCAGTCTTGGTGACTTGTACCGTCCTCAACCTAGTCTGATCGGCTTAGTACTCGGACTTAGTCTCACTGCTCTTCATAGTCGTCGATCATCTGAATCGCTTCTTTTAACTCCAAACTTTCTTGATCTAACAATTTCCCCCTTTTTGATGAAGTTAAAACCTACAAGGAAGAAACACACTCACAGTGAAGTTAGTTTAGAGTTGATCAAGATTATCGATAGGCATATTAGAACACATTCATACCGAAAATCGATTCATTCAAATTACAACACTTAATTCACAATGAAAATATTTTAAGTCTTTTAGACTCTTCCAAAATATTCAGTCTAAAAAAATTTAAGTCTTAGGACTTAGAAAATTTTTAGAAAATTTTAAGTCTGAGAGATAATTTTCTCGGATGATTAATACTTAAAAATTAAGTTTTCTTAAAGCGGTAAAAAACTTTAAGAAATAAGATAAGTAAATCACATAGGTCAAAGTGTATTTATTCACATATATACAATTCTGAGATAGGGAGAACTGATAAAAATAGAGATAAGGAAAAGAAAATCCTGGTCTATCAAGTTCCCCATCGGCTTGCTTCGGAATGTTCAGCCAGTTGAAAATCCTTGCTCTGAGCCGCTTTGAGTTCATTCTCGTCGTGAGCTCGGATTCTCTCTCGGCTTTGATGACAACTGTTTTGACCCATTCCATGTTTGGAGATCCGTCTTCGTTCAGCTTAGGAGAGACTTGCTCATAGGTGGGGCGATAAGATCGCAGATTGAAAACCGATGTGCCTCATCGAGCAATCTTCCATATAGATCGGCATTCTCTTTCTCCATCCATTCATGCCATTACTGTCTTCATCAATTTGCACGAGAAGGAGATGCCTTCAAGATGTACCAAAAGTACATTCATCAGCATCCGGGCGTTTTTCTTGTATTCACCGGTGTACTTTCCGGTGACCATCTTTGGAGTGAGGCGATGTGCGGTGGACGGGTCGGAAATTAGCTTCATCTGCTGCCTTGGACACCCATTTCTGAGTATCCCTATCCCACTTCAGCTCCGCCTTTCCCAACTTCTTGATCTCTTCTTTTCCCGCTTCTCATACTTCTCCTTCTCAAAGCATGTATTCTTCTCCGATTTGTTCAGGTGAGAGGTTTGAGTAATCGGGTTCTTTCCTTTGCCTGCTCATTTCTGAGTGCAGGTGGTCACTATTCGGTGATGAAGACTTCTCAGGCCGTCGCTCTTTCCTTTACCCTTGCCCTTGGCCTCGGGTTTCTCGGCTTCCTTCATCTTGGCCAGCGGCTTCTCTGTCTTCTCCTCTTCCTCTCTTCTCCTCTTCTCCTCATCCTCTCGGGTGGCATCTTCTATCTGGGTCACCCTCGGTTGCAAGGCAGCCCGGCTCATTTGATTTTTCTTTTATTTCAGCTTTGGCTGCCTCCAACTCAGTGCGTCGCCTTTGAGTCGAGCTTGTGTCCGTAATGGACATGACTCCAGTGTGAGGGTGTCCATTCTTCCTTCAGCTCCTTCCCCCTTTTTGACTTCATCTTTCGTGGTCCTGAGCTGACCTTCCAATGTAGCACAACGAGTCCTAAGTCTCGATTGATCGAAGTTAGAGCATTGACCATGACCTCGTTGTCTTACGCCACTTTCTGCTTGAGCACCTTCACCTCCTCCTCCGTGTTACTCGGTCGGGTACCAACAGCGGTGCCAAGGTTGGGCTGATAGGTTGCGAGAAATATTGACCTCGGCCAATCTGCATGTTGGCGAGCATTGTATTCGTGATCGCTCTAATCACCTTCCTCGTCTTCTTCTCCATCACCTTTGGACTTTAGTGATTATTTGCTTGTGTAGATCCTCAAAGGCCGAGGAGATGGCAAAGATTGGACTTGGCTCCTCCTCGAGAATCGGATGAGGAGGAGGGGTTGGGAGAAGTTGGGTGGGGGAGCTCATGTGGATATCTCCAAAGATGTTGGAGGTATCCACGGGTTGAGATCGAGAGGGTTGGGAGGAAGTGGGGGCGTCGATGGTGGTGGAGGGGAATCTCGGGTGGGGGTGAAGATGGAGGGGTGGTATTTCGGATGAAGTGGGTGGTGGAGAAGGGTTGGGCTGTGGGATAGTGGGTTGGGGTGCAAAGGGTTGGGGTGGGCTGTGAGAGAGAGTTGAGGAAGATGGGAGTAAGGTGGGGGTGAGATGGTAGTTTTGGGGGTGGGGGAGTAGACTGTCCGGTTTGGAAAGAAAAGAAATCAGATGGGGAGGGAGGAGGAGATGAGGTTTGGGTTTGTGGGAGTGTGGGCTGATGAGGTTTCGGCTTGGAGTATAGTAGGAGTAGGCTGTTTAAGAGGCTCGGAGGTACCAGCACTGGGTCACCTCTTCGTTGCCGCGAGTGGGCTGGATAGGGGAGGGAGAGAATTGTACCTTTCTCGGGAGAAGGAGAGGGGTCCTTTCGGAGCCGATCTCCCGTACATCTTCCGATTGGACAACCTCTCGCCGCGATGTCTAGTGTAAGTGCCTCTTCACGTAAGGCTAGGCTGATCACAGAGGTTCCTCCCTTCTCTCGAGGCTTTTATCACCTCCTTCTCATTGGGATCTTCTCTTTCTGCTTCATTGGCTGTGATGCCTTAGCGAGAAGTCATTGAAGGCTCGGTTGTGTGATCTTCCTCTTCTTCTTCTTCCTCCTCCTCAGCCGAGGGGTCTCGAGCCGTCCTCACTGCTCCTTCTGCCGAGTCACCTGGAGCCCCAAGCGGCTCATCCTTGGTTAGCAGCCCTTTTTGTTTAGTGTAGGCTCTAACTCCATCAGCCCGATTGATTTCGGTGTCGGCCATATCCTCCGTAATCACAGTCACCTTGTTGAGCAGGCTAGTGATCGACTTTGCCTCGCCATTTCCCACTTACTACTTCCAGCCTCTTCCTCTCGGTTTCAAACCTTCCCAAAGAAGATCCCACCTAGCTTGGTTTGTGATTGGAGTGTATAGGGTAAGTGTTATTAAGACCAATCAATAAAATATCGAACCCAAGGGAAAAAGTATGCACATGAGGCCCTAGAAATACAAGTTCTTAGTGACTAGAGTTGCAACAATGGTTTGGAACAAAAACAACAAAACACAAGCAAAATACAAAACAACAAGGAGCAAGCAAATGAGCAAACACCTAGAATGCGATAACAAGAACAACAATAAATGGTGGAATAGAGGTGCTAGGATTAACATCCATCAATGAATCATCAATTAACAAGCTACAATTGAATCAAATTGCAAATCAACTAAGATAGAAAGCATAAACCATCATGAAATTAATCACTCCATTAAAATCACAATGCCTAATGTGAGTATCCTTAGTCTTCCCATCTCTCAATGTAGAAATCCCCAATTCATACAATCATGCAAAATTGAAACTCGATTAACACTCTAATCACGTTAGCTCAACTCTCGCCTATTGCTAGGGTGATCAACCATTAATCAAAAGAAACAATTTCACATGAAGCACAATGAAGAATCACAATTAGGTAGAAAACTAATGTGAGTATCCTTAGTGCAACTAATCTCTCGATTCCGAAGCACCCGATCCACGCATTCATACACAATTATAACCCGATTAATCCCGGATCACGTTAGCGCAACTCTCGTCTATAGCTAGGGTGATCAAACACTAATCTAAAGAGATAATTATGCATGAAGCACAAATGAGAATCACAATTAGTAAGCAATCTACTCAATTGATCTCCAATCATCAACAATTATAGCATCATCAATCAATTCATCATCAATTTCAATTAACCCAAGCACAAGAGAGTTAGCCCATGGTGAAATCCATGGAAAGAAGATATAATTGATCAAACACAAAAAAATCACAACAATTAAGAAATTAAAGAGACAAGAGAGGAAAAACATCACCAAATGATCTTCAATCAACAAAAGAGGAATGCTTGAGTCTTCAACACCAATCTCCAAATGAATTACAAGCTTGAATTGAAAGAATTACAAGGATCAAATGCTAATCTATGGCTAATCTAACAACAATCAATATAAATCTAATCCTAATTCTACCAATCTACTCTACTTAAGGAAGAAATTGGCTTGGGGCCTCGAGAAATTGCCCCAAAACCGCTACTAATCGGCTATTATGAAAGATGTATCTCCGAATTGCTCTGCTCGGCTCTTTAAATGCCGATTTTTAACAAAACCACCCCCTCGAAGTCGAGGGTCAGGCCTCGACTCGAGGTCTCTGCAAAATTCCTCGCCCTCGACTCGAGGGTCATGCCTCGACTCGAGGTGCCTGCCATTTTCCATTTTTGATCCTTTTCGCATAGCCCTCGATTCGAGGCTCTTGCTCCTCGACTGCAGCTCGAGTCCAGTGGCACTTTTTCTCGCACGGCTTCGGCCCCGACCCCGTTTTCATCCAAAATGATCATCTCTTTATTCTAAGAATAACGGTACTCTCGGTTTGGCAAAATTCCACCGATTTACCTGCAAAATGGACGAAAAACATCAAAAACTCACAAATAACACTTTTAGGCAAAAGAGTGATACTTTTCACATTTATGCACAAAAATCAACACCTTAGCTCACTTTTGCACTAAAATAGGCCCTAAAAACATGCATCAATTCACTCCAATCATACCCCCAAACTTGAATTGTTGCTCGTCCCTCGAGCAACGTAGAACTAAGAACAAAGGAGTGAATTGATTGCAATTATGTCACATGACACTATAGACGAAAAACAAGACAATCGAAATCATCAATGAACACTTGTATCAATGCAACTATCCACTTGCAATCAGGATGAATCATGCTCAAACAAATGCTCAATCAAATACTCAACACATTGCTCCTTCCATGGAGTGTTTCACTCTTCACTCAAGTGTATCAAGGTATAAAGCACTCAATCATCAAATTCATGAACAAGTACACCATATGCTTGCCACAAGACTTAATCTCAATCAAAATCAATTGTGATCAATCAAGAATCAAAGAGGTCTTTATTCTAGGTTGTAATGTAGGCTCTTTGGAAAGGTGAGATGTTTTTGGATAAGAGTGACTAAGTAGTATAGACTGGAATGTAAGCTAATCAATACAAAATACATCTCTTCTCTTTTCATCAAGCACACTCTTCTTTTTGAACTTTAATGATCAATCCACCATTCACTTGAGCTTTCTCTTTTAAGCTCACAAATTGAATTTTTCTTCACTTCATTTTCACATACTCGTCTTCACAGTTCAATTTTTCACAACCTTTTTCTTCTTTCAATATTCATCACTTAGCTCATCATTTTTCACCACACTTAGCAATCAAATCATCATCATTAGCCAACAATCAAGCTCTACTAAGCATAGGACAATAAGGCTCATAAAAATAGGCTAATGGTTTCAATTTCACTTGGCTTGCCAAAGAATATGGATCATAAGGCTCAACATGGCTTACTAAGGAAATAAAATGTATTTGGTGGGGAAAATTTGGCAATGTGACTCATCATTCCAAACATGGCCTCTTATCATTTTCAAGACATCACACAAAGATCAATATCAACAAGTCTAGTGGCAAGTTATAGCATACAAATTCATGAATGATGCACTCACAAAGAAATCATCAACCGTATAAGATGTACGATTATTAAGGCACAAAAGCTCACGGGCTTAAATTGAGCAATGAATCAAGCATTTTCAATCACATCCATCTTTACATAATAAATCAAGAATGCTAAGTTCAAGCTACACATCAACTCATGATCAAATCAAAATCCAATATGTCTTGCAAATCAAGCACAAGTGCTCATGTACATAAATCCAAGCATACTCACTACCACAAAAATGATACTAAAAGATATATGCAATAAATCCACAATTAAGCTCAAGACACATCTAGCCCCAAAATAGATGCAAGAAATCCAAGATTCCAATATAGTTTAATCAACAATAAGCAATAAGCTCAACAAACCCATAATCATAAAATAGTATAAAAGATAGGCAAAGGGAAGAGAAACACTCCCCAAACTTAGACAAGTCTAAGTTTGAAAGGAAGTGTTGTACCAATAAGCCCTTAAACTCCATCTTTCTTCAAACATGTAGGGATTATCAAGCTTTTATGCACTTTCCACTTGATCTTGCATTTCCTTTCAATTTCAATCACTTTCCAAGCAAATATAGTGAGTGTACCAATAATTGGGCATAAGACACATATATTAATTACCACTAAGAGATGCAAGAACCAAATAACGACCAACACCCCCAAACTTGAATGATAACATGAATTCAAGGTTTAGAATGAGAGTGATAAGAATATATGCAACTTCTAATGGTATCAACAATTAAGCTCATAACTATATGAATCTCAAAGCACCTAGCATACTTTCCTAAGCATAAGCAATTAAGTAGCAAGCCAAATCTCCCAAAATAAAACAAAAACACTAATCTACCAAAAACACACAAAAGCAAATAAAAAGGATGGGTTGCCTCCCATCAAGCGCTATTTTTATTGTCCTTTGCCGGACTTATTTCTTCACGTCCAACATCTTTCATCGGAATGGCCAAGGGTAGTGATCCTCCTTCCCATTGTATCTCGATCTTTGTACTTCAAGGTCTAGGAGGTTCACCGAATAGATAGGACAACCACCTATAGATATGCAAAGTTTCCATGGTTGTCCCCCTTTCTCTCTTGCCATCCTTCTCGATTCTTCTTTCCTTTCAAGGATGCCCGGGCGTTTCTTCAATTCTTCCCTATAGTCAAAATTCACAAGAGGCAAAATTAAATCATTAGAAGCATCATTTTCAATCAAATCACAAATCGAAGAGTTAGAGGGTATAGAAATGCTCATTTCGATCTTCAAAGCTTCCTTAGGTGCTTCTAGATTTTCTTTCTCATTATAGCTCATGTCCATTAATGGACACACCTCTTCCTCACTTTTGACAAGGAAATTCTTCCTTTCATCCTCATTGCTTGGACCCTTTTCTACATCTTCTTCTCTTGTATTTTCTTCCTCCCCTTCTTCTTCTTGACTCTCCATGATAGTCATGTTTTTTACTTGGCGTAGGAAATTTTTGAGTTGACTCTTGATAAACATGAAATGAACTCCGGTGATCTCCATGTTCCCCTCATCCATGAATTGACCTTTTCTTTGGTCTCATACATTTCTTCATACAAGGGAAGCATTTGATCACATCTAGCATCATCTTCCTCAAATTTTTCCAACAAAAATCCAAGCATCTCTAGCAATATAGCTCTCTCTCACATCATGGAGTCCCCATTCTTCAAATTGAGGAGAAGCTTGTGGCATTGGATAATCGAACTCATGGCTTCTCCTATCATCATAGTAATCACCTCCCGATGCTCCTTGCAATTCGTATCCACAACATGGATCGAATGTTTGATCATAAGGCACATAGTATGTAAACATCTCTTGAGGTGGGGGAGAAATTTCATCACATATCCAATCTTCATAATTGGAAGGAACTTGTTGTAAATGAGAAGTATCTTCATAGTTCCTCCAATTATTGTATCTAAATTCTTCAAAGTGTGGAGAATACACCCTACTATCTTGATAATAATATTGATTCCATGCATATGAGTTGTATCCTTCCATCTAGACAAGATATCAAAGTATCAAATTCCAACTAAAATAACAAAATAAACAAAAACACAAAGGCAACAAATAACCACTTCAAACAATTCCTAAGTCTCACTTAAGGCGCAAAACTAATTCCCGGCAACGGCGCCATTTGATTGGAGTGTATAGGGTAAGTGTTATTAAGACCAATCAACAAAATATCGAACCCAAGGGAAAAAGTATGCACATGAGGCCCTAGAAATACAAGTTCATAGTGACTAGAGTTGCAACAATGGTTTGGAACAAAAACAACAAAACACAAGCAAAATACAAAACAACAAGGAGCAAGCAAATGAGCAAACACCTAGAATGCGATAACAAAAACAACAATAAATGGTGGAATAGAGGTGCTAGGATTAACATCCATCAATGAATCATCAATTAACATGCTACAATTGAATCAAATTGCAAATCGGCTAAGATAGAAAGCATAAACCATCATGAAATTAATCACTCCATTAAAATCACAATGCCTAATGTGAGTATCCTTAGTCTTCCCATCTCTCAATGTAGAAATCCCCAATTCATACAATCATGCAAAATTGAAACTCGATTAACACCTAATCACGTTAGCTCAACTCTCGCCTATTGCTAGGGTGATCAACCATTAATCAAAAGAAACAATTTCACATGAAGCACAATGAAGAATCACAATTAGGTAGAAAACTAATGTGAATATCCTTAGTGCAACTAATCTCTCGATTCCGAAGCACCCAATCCACGCATTCATACACAATTATAACCCGATTAATCCGGATCACGTTAGCGCAACTCTCGTCTATAGCTAGGGTGATCAAACACTAATCTAAAGAGATAATTATGCATGAAGCACAAATGAGAATCACAATTAGTAAGCAATCTACTCAATTGATCTCCAATCATCAACAATTATAGCATCATCAATCAATTCATCATCAATTTCAATTAACCCAAGCACAAGAGAGTTAGCCCATGGTGAAATCCATGGAAAGAAGATAGAATTGATAAAACACAAAGCAAATCACAACAATTAAGAAATTAAAGAGACAAGAGAGGAAAAACATCACCAAATGATCTTCAATCAACAAAAAGAGGAATGTTTGAGTCTTCAACACCAATCTCCAAATGAATTACAAGCTTGAATTGAAAGAATTACAAGGATCAAATGCTAATCTATGGCTAATCTAACAACAATCAATATAAATCTAATCCTAATTCTACCAATCTACTCTACCTAAGGAAGAAATTGGCTTGGGGCCTGAGAAATTGCTCCAAAACCGCTTACTAATCAAGCTATTATGAAAGATGTATCTCTGAATTGCTCTGCTCAGCTCTTTAAATACCGATTTTTAACAAAACCAGCCCCTCGAGTCGAGGGTCAGGCCTCGACTCGAGGTCTCTGCAAAATTCTCGCCCTCGACTCGAGGGTCATGCCTTGACTCGAGGTGCCTTCCATTTTCCATTTTTGATCCTTTTCGCATAGCCCTCGACTCAAGGCTCTTGCTCCTTGACGAGCTTGAGTCCAAGGCACTTTTCTCGCATGGGGCTTCGGCCCCGACCCTGTTCGTCCAAAATGATCGTCTCTTCATTCTAAGAATAATGGTACTCTCGGTTTGGAAAAATTCTACCGATTTACCTAAAATGGACGAAAAACATCAAAATCTCACAAATAATACTTTTTAGGCAAAAGAGTGATACTTTTCACATTTATGCACAAAAATCAACACCTTAGCTCACTTTTTGCACTAAAATAGGCCCTAAAAACATGCATCAATTCACTCCAATCAGTTTGCACTCCATCTAGGATGGCCCTCATGCAAAGACACTGGGTCTCGTCGGCCCATCATGGGAGTTCTACTCCCCTAAAATGACCTTCGTCAATATCGTCATTAATAAACGATATCTTCGTCGGAGTATTTTTCTTCAATTCAGACCTCCTACCCCTCATTGAATTCCGGGCAATCATCTCGAATGATTGTACCCATTCATCTGATTTATATATGAGGGGATTTACGCCTTCATGTTTGTATCAAAAATCCGCGCCACCTCCGCCGGAGTTACATCAACACCTCGCCGTAAACACGGGTTTTGAATGTCCCATTGACATAAAACTCTATGCCTCTCATATCCAGAGTTTTATTGAGCCGGATTTCTTGGAACAATGTCCTCAATCCCGACCTCTCCAATAACTCGAGAATTTGTCTCGATTCTCCATCGATGGTTGTACATATCCGACTTGATCTTCTTGTTGTAAGTCTCGGTGTGTACTTCCACCATGGTTGAGTTATTCCTAATCGTTTTTGGGTATGGCTCATAGAAGAATTTGGCTAAGGGTTTTGGAAAAAAATTTGGAGTATAAGTATAGTTTTCTCAAAGTGAGAAAGTTTTGATTGAAGAAGAAGATGTATTTATAAGAGGGAAAATTGGAAAGAGACACCGCTTTTTAGAAAATCGATTTAATCTAAGCCGTTTATTTAAAAGTTTCTTGTCTTGAATCAACGGTTAAAAATCTGGATAAACGATTGGGATTCGGCGCGTGTAGGCTACCTTCCTTTGGAATGCGTAAATAGTTACTTTATAGATCGTTGATTTGTGGATGTAGGTTACTTTATGCAGAGAAGTAAGTATGGCGACGTCACCTAGGGTTACCTTACTTCGTATAAGGGTTTTAAAAAGCAGATGGGTTTATAAAGTCATCTCGATAAAGTAACTTGTCGATTTTGAAATAGCCTAGTTTTATCTTTTGGCAAACTTAAAGACTTAGTAAAAGATAATTTTAAATAAACAGACTGCATTCAATTTTCTAAAGTTAGGTTTTCCAACCAATCAATCCGATAAGAGTTTTAAAAGGAAACACAATATATGGAGATTATTCGGAAGCAAAGTGTGGATAAGAAGGTTTATGACAGATGAGGTGAAGCTTGATCGAGTTATCAATATGATCTCGTGACCTATTCCCGCAAAGATATAGACTTGAAGAAAACCATTAGTAACTCGAGGTAGATCGAGATAGGGTGCGAGATAGTCATCTGCTTCTCAAGAAATCAGCCGACTATTGTGCCCTAGTCTGATTTATCGAATGTCTAATAAGTAATTATCATGTCGAGATAAGGTCAATATGACTAATCCTTGATTCTTGATTCCAAAATAGGAGATCAATGATATCGAGTTACACGATTGTCCTTTGACTCATATCTAGTCCGATAATTCTTTCTAGACATAGTAAACTAAATTGAGAGAGACAAAGAATGAAAAATATAGAATTATAGATTAACTAAAGAAGCATCTAATAGTCATAATTCTACAAATAGTTCTTTAAACCTTTTCTCTGCGGTGGCTTTGTCAAGATGTCCGCTCTTTAGAAATCGGTCGAATCTTCTCTAGTCGATGTCACCTTTCTCTACATGGTCTCGGATGAAGTGGTGTCTCGATATCTACATGATTGCATCTAGTATGTAGGACTGGGTTTCGGTAATAGCTATGGCACTATTACTATCACAAAAGATTGGTACATCTTAGGTGATAATGTTATAGTCCCTTAGCTATTGACTTATCCAGATCGGTGTGAACAACAACTTCCACCGCCATATACTCACTTGATTGTGGAAGTAGCTACAGAGGTTTGTTTCTTAGACAACCATGAAATCAGCTTACTACCAAGAAATTAGCAAGTACCGTATGTAGATTTTCCGTCTATCTTACACCCACCAACATCTAAGTCTGAGTATCCAGACAACTCAAAGTTGTCATCACCGATACCACAATCCAATATTTACCGTTCCTTTCGGATACTTAAGAATTTTCTTTGTTGCTTCAAGATGGCTTTTCTTAGGATTAGCTTGAAATCGAGCATAGATTCCAACCGCAAATGAAATATCGTGTCTACTAGCGATTAAATATAATAAAGAACCAATTAGACCTCTATACTCGGTTTGATCGGTGTCTTCTCCTTCTCATCTGGATCCATTGAAAAGTTTGTCATCATAGGTATCTTAGCTTCTCGGCTGGTACCTATTCCAAATTTTTCAATGAGATCTTTTGTATATTTGGCTTGATTGATGAATATTCTCTTCTTTGTCTGTTTGACTTGAAGTCCAAGAAAATAAGTCATCTCTCCCATCATGGACATTTCAAACTGCTTTTCATAAGATGACTAAATTCTTCACACAAAGATATGTTAGTTGATCCAAAAATAATATCATCAACATAGATCTGGACTAATAAAAGATCACAACCAAATTCTTTTCTAAAGAGTGTTCTATTAATTCTACCTTTAACAAAACCATTTTGAATTAAATAATCGACAAGGTGTCATACCATGCTCTTGGTGCTTGTTTAAGTCCATATAGAGCTTTCCTCAATCTATATACCTTGTCTCCTTTGACAAAACCAGGAGGTTGCTCTACATAAACTTCCTCGGCTAGGATTCCATTAAGAAATGCCGACTTAACATCCATTTGAAAAACTATGAATCTTTTAAAAGCAACAGAGGCTAAAAACAATCTTATGGCTTCTAGAAGAGCTACCGGTGCAAAGGTTTCATCATAATCAATCCTCTGATTGTGAATAACCTTGAGCAACTAGGCCATTGCCTTATTTCTAACCACAATATTGTTTTCATCCCTTTTGTTTTTAAAGACCCACTTAGTTCCAATGACTTTCTGATGATGAGGCCTTTCAACAAGCTCCCACACATCTTGTCTTTGAAAGCGATTTAGTTCTTCTTGCATGGCATTAATCCAGATTCGAATCGGTTAGAGCTTCGTAATAGATTTAGGTTCAAGTAATGACACATAGCAATCGAACATACAATCTTGATTTAGTTGGGTCCTCGCCTGGACACCGAATCTAAATCTCCAATTATCTCGCTTACCTTTATCTTTTACGGTGGATGATGTTTTGTCTGAATTACTTAGTTCGGATGAGTCTATCTTACCTTCGATGACTCTACCCGATCATCCGATGTATTAGTCGTCGATCACCGTAGATCACCGGCGAGGAAGATCTTCCGTGTTCTTTCTCTTTGTCTCGATTCTTCCTCTTCATCCGAGTCTCGATTCTTGATTGTAGAATTTTATAGTTGATCTCTTGATAGTCATCTCGATCCGGATCATCGATATCTTTGTGATGTCCCCTGTCTTATTATATTCAAAAGAAGATTCATCAAATACCACATGGTGTGTTTCTTCCACACACAAGGTTGTCTTATTAAAAACTCTATATGCCTTTGATACAAATGAGTATCCCAAGAATATCCCATCTGCTATCTTGGCATCAAAAGTTTTTAGTTGAGATTTTCCATTGTTGTGTATGAAACATTTACAACCAAATATATGAAAATATGAGATTTTAGGGGTTCTTCCTTCCAAATTTCATAGGGAGTTTTGCATTTATCTTTAACAATCAAACATCTATTTTGAACAAAAAGGTTGTATTAATGCCTTACGCCCAAAACTGTGTGGAGTGTTGCACTCGAGATAACATTGTTCTAGCCGCCTCTTTCAAGGTTCTGTTTCTCTTTTCAACTACTCCATTTTGTTGTGGAGTCCTTTGCTGCAGATGTTTCTGAGCTATGTCATTCTCAATGCGGTAGTTAGTAATCAGCTTATTAAGGAATTCAGTACCTTTATCACTTCTAATTCTAACAATAGTTAATCCTTTTTCATTTTGAACCTTTTTAAGAAATTAGGAATCTTAATCATAGTCTCATTCTTTTTGTATAAGAAAATAACCAAGGTAAATCTTGAAAAATCATCAACAATTACCAAAGTGTATTTTCTTCCACTAAAGCCGAGAGGTGATCTTTGGACCAAAAAGATCCATGTGAAGAAGTTCCGTAATCCTTTTTGAAGAAGGATTACTTATTGTTTTAAAAGAAGCTTTAGTCTGTTTTCCTTTTTGACAAGAATCACACACATGGTTCTTTGAAAATACTTTATCGGGAGCCCTTTAACTAAAGATTTCCTTGCTATTTTGTTAAGAGTTTTGAAGTTTAAGTGACCAAGACGTTTGTGCCACACCCAACTTAAGTCATCCGAACTCTTAGCAACAAGACAAGTATCTTTAGGACAACTTTTGAAATTAGCAACATAAATGTTACCTTGTCTGACTCCAGCTAATAGAATATTTTCATTGATACCATCTAATACATAGCATGCATTATGAGTAAATTTGACACAAAACCCCTTATCACAAAATTGTGATACGGATAGTAGATTGTGCTTCAATCCTTCCACATAGTAGACTTCATGTACTTGAATATCTCCTATCATCGGTGTCCCTACACCTTTGGTAAGTCCATAATTGTTGTCTCCAAACATCACTCTTGATCCATCTATAGTCCGATAGTTAGAGAGTAGTCGTCTTTCATAGGTCATATGCTTGGAAATAAATGCATCACAATGTACCGAGATGACCTCAAGAATGTCTCCTCTTTCAACTATCTTCTTATCTTCCCGCAATCACAAATTTAATGCTTAATTACCCTTTGTATTTTGGGTCCTTTCGAGTTAAGTTGATTTTTAGGAATCCAGACAAAGATATCAATGTTCCTCAAAACCATAGATTGAAGTTTACTTCCATATCTATCTACTAAAATAAGACTTTCAAGATCAATCTTGTTTAACTGATCTTTTGAAATTGTCTTGAAACTTGGTAAAAATGGATATGTTTTACTTCTTCCATCAAAGCTATTATACCTAGGATAAAACTTTGACTTAGTCTTAGGTTTAACCTTAGAAATTTCTTTCCTTGTCTGCTTTTTTCTTTCCGCATTATCGGTATGAGGTAATTAATTCCTTAGGTTTCCAAGGACTAAATCTAGTTTCTATCTTTGGCTTAGTTGCTTTAACAAAAACTCTAGGTTTTATTGGATCATTTTTCTTACTCCTATCAAAACCTAATCCAGCTTTTATCACTAGACTTTTGTGAAGTATTGAAGATTTTAGCTATTGTGGTCTGAGTGTTATTTAGAAGACCTAATTTGATTTAATTCTTTGTTAGTCTTCTTGTAACTCTCATTCTCGGAATAGATATTTGAAAATTTTACATTCAAAGAACTCAATTCTGTTCTAACTTATCTATCTTATCGGACAAAGGTATTAGTGATTGTCTCTCATCGACATTTCCCTTGAATGTACAGTCTAGTTTCTAACTAATCTTTGTTTGATTGACCTTAGTCGGATCGTAATTTGATTCTTTAAATTAAAATTTTCAGTCTCTATCTGTTTATAGCGAGACAGAGCGGTCTCCAAATCTTTCAAAAGTTTCTCAATAAGACTAGGATCGATGTCGAGATAAGGTATCACAATCATTATCCGAGGATGAATAGTAATGTACCTCTTTTGCCATTAAACAGATGTCATCATCCGATCCAAAATCAGATGAAGATGCAGGATAATGATGTTTCATGAACTTCTTCTTTCTCACGGAAGAGCTCTATGATCGGCATACCTTCTATCTCTCTTTTTCCTCTTTTTTCTCTCTCTCTGGGAGTAAGTTGAGGACAGTCATAACTATAGTGACCAGGCTTGTTGCATGTATAACAAATATCTCCTCTGTCTGCTTTAGGACTACTATCTCCTCGTCGATTGGTGACTTAAGCTTCCTTGTCCGATCCTTTTTCCTATCATTTTCTCGAACTCTTTTCTTCTTTGTCCGATCTCGTAGTTCCTTTGACACGATCTGTCTCTCTTGTTTCTTTTATACTTCATTCTCGGCCTTTTATATCTTTTTAACAAAAGAGTCATTTCCTCCTTAATAGACAAATCAGATGTCTTGGAGATCTTTTCGCATTCATCTTGATGAACAAATGCTACGATCTTTCCAGATGTTGAAGATTCTCGCTTCATCTTCTTCATCTTCGATTTGGATGTCATATTCTAATGCCTTCGGATGAGAAAATAAAGTGTGGTGTGAAATTGAAGATAGATTTTGAGTAGCTTTCAGAATATTAGCTTTTTCTCTCCATCTTTTGCTTAATGACCTCAACACTTTATTGTTGATTTCTTACTCTGTATATGTTTTACCTAAATCACCGCCTTGTTCGAAGATTAGTCACCCTAACATCTAGTTGATCAATGGATTCTCCTTCTTTCATCTTGAAAGTGTCAAACACATGTAGAACTGATTGCAATTTATTTTCTTTGACACGATCTGATCCTTCACGCATTCCAAAGCAAGAGTTTCCCACATTTCCTTCGCGCCTTGCATCTTTTCACCTTTTCAATCCAATCTTTACTCAAAGTTTCAATGATCTCGGTTCTAGAAACTTGATCCAGATTATGAATCTTTCTTTCATCACTTGTGAGTTACGAGCTTTTCTTTTCTTGCCTCACTCTTGTTTCATTTCTTTGTAGTACCATCACTTGTGCCTCCATGATAAAACGTGATAGGTCCTTCCTCAAGAACCTCCTCCATTCTATCATGAATTGCTTTGAGATGGTTCTTCATTCTAAACTTCCAATAGTCATATTCTTTGTTGATGTTATGACGAGTGTTACTCGAGAATGTGCCAACATTCTGGTCACAACATCGAATTCGTCCTTCCACTTCCACTAACCCTTAACCCACGTTTTGTCTTGGTCAATGTCTTGTTTTCTTTCAGGATGAAGACTTACGGCGATTACCGAAGTCATGCGTTTGAAAAGGCAAGTAAAGAGAAGTTATAAAGATCATGGGGAAGTTACATGGAAGTTACCTATTTTCAAGGGAGATGTGGAAGTTATCTTCAAGCATTAAGAGTCCAGATTTATCTATATATACACGGATGCTATGAAGATTAAAACTTGAAGTTGAGGGAAACACAATCTAGCATAGTCTATTGGCATAGATTATAGAATTTATTGTATGTTTCATACTCGATACTTCCGTTGGTGAATGTTCCAACATTTCACTCAACATTGGGTCTTTATTTGTATTAGTGATAGGTTAGATTGAATATTATCTAGTCACTATATACGTTGATCCATTCACGGTGTGGCTTATGTTTTCACCGATTGTATCACTTAACAATTACTAGTGATAATACGCAGATTGGCGGTATAGACTTATTTATAGTCTATACAAAAATTTTGATATCCATCTTGCAAAGTGTTTAAGACTTCTTTTATTTTAGTCCTGTGTTATTCTCGATTATGCCAACATTCGTGACAACATTCTCGCAAAACACTTACGCACACCTTCAATTGGCACCAGAGCCGTTGAACTCGTTATCCCGAGTTTTTGATCCCGTGTTTGGTGTGATTTATTGCGATGGATTATCCTATGACAGCTCAATTAGGCCACCGGTTCTCGATGGTACAAATTATGCAATTTGGAAGCCTAAGATGCGCATGTACATCAAGTCCATTGATGAACGTGCATGGAGGAGTATTTTAACCGGTTGGACTCCACCAACAGCCTCCAGCCATTGACAATCTGAAGCTCAAATCAAGAGGGAGTTAGAATGGACAAATGATGAGGTGACAATTCCATATGTTTCCATGTTCAAAATAATTTCTAATTGTGTATCTGCAAAGATGCATGGGAGAGATTACAAGAACATTGTGAAGGATCTCGCGAGTATGAGAAGGACAAAATTGAGGATGCTTGGAACCAAGTTCGAAAATCTAAGGATGAAGGAAGATGAGACCATATCCTCCTACAATGAAAGAATCACCGAGATTTCCAATGAATCTCAAGCACTTTGTGAAGCTATATCCAATACAAGGTTAGTACATAAAATCTTAAGAACTGTTCCTAAACGTTTTGATGCTAAGATATGTGCTATTGAGGAAGCTAAAGATATCGATGCTATTACTCAAAATGAGTTGGGGAGTATTTTGAAAACGTATGAAATGAATTTTTCTTAAAGAGATAACGAGAAATCAAAAGAAAATTTATGTTTTCAAAGGAGAAACATCTTCTAGTCTTGATAAATAAGCTGTTTATTATCAAATAGATTCGATGAAGATGTTATTGATGATTGTGCCGACAATGTTGATAACATTGTTTTCCGACTAAGCGCTTAATGCTTTTTTGAAAAAGAGAGCAAATAGACTTGGAAATAATGTGCAAATTAAGAATCAAGATAGAGATCGATTGGTAGTTCACGTCAATTGCACGATAAAAATAGGAATGTTAATCAACTAGGCAATATGATAGAGGTAACAAGATCAAATATGATCCGAGAATATAGGAAAAATGTTAAATGTGATGCATGTTCTGGTTTTGGTCATTATGCTAATGAATGTGCCAACACTCTTTTGAGAAAAAGGGTAAATTTCAATGCTACCTTAAGTGATGAGTCCGATTGTGAAGATGATTCGATAAGAATGAAGAATATGCTTTTTCTCGCAAGGATTATATATGATGATTCTCTTGATGATTTACTGGATGATTCTACGATGTTAAGTCAAATGTGCCAACATTTGTGGAAACATTGGAGGTTCCAGATTTAATTGTTTCTCAAGTTCATTTGTAGATAGAGGTACTTCTAACAATGTTTGCGAAGATTGTAAGTCTAGTTATCAAAAGCTTGAAAAGGAGTTGGAATCCACTCGAAAGCCTTAAGGGACATGACTATTGAAGAGTCATATCAAAAGGATTTGGTGATAAAGCTTGAGGTCATTCTAACAAGGAAAGATCTGGAGTTATGCAACCTCAAAGAGCACAAAGGCACAACACTGAATTTCAAAAGATATTCGTAAAGTTCACCAAACTTGATGAGGCGCTGACAATTGGAAGTACAAGTAGACATGGTCTTGGTTATAATGGTAATATCACTCAGTTTTTAAACAATAACAAACCTATTGTGTTTACTAAACCTTGTTGAACTGAAAAGTTGAAAAATGATTCTGAAAAGAAGGATGTTTGTCATTATTGTTTCACCGAGGGTCACAAACGACCAAACTGCTTTTAGAATGAGACAGATAAAAAGGTTTCTAAAATATCTTTGAAAATGTTGCCACATTACTGCTCAACATTCGAAACAAACAGTTTAAAAATCTTTTCAAAAACCTGTTCAAAAATCTACTTGGGTGAAAAAAACAAATATTGTATGTAATGTTGTCTATACATCTTTAAAAGCATGTGTTAGGGACTATGATATTTTGATAGTGGGTGTTCTAGACGCATGACCGGTGAGGAAAGCTATCTCACTGATTATAAGGCATATGATGGTGGAAATGTTACATATGAAGGAGGTTCAAAAGGTAAAATTATTGGTATAGGTACATTGAATGTTCCCGGTTTTCCAAACTTGACAAAAGTCTTACATGTTAAAGGTTTACTTGCAAATTTGATTAGTATTAGTCAATTATGTGATGATGACTTGCATGTAAAGTTTGATAAAAGTTCATGCTATGTGTTAAACAATGATATTAATTGTCTCATGGTTGGTAATAGATCTGTGGATATTTGTTATCTAATTGATTCGAATCAAGCATGCCTTAATGTTCAAACCGATGAGAGTACACTTTGGCATCAAAAACTTGGACATGCTCATTATAGAAATATTGTCAAATTATTGAAATTTGATGTTGTTAAAGGTCTACCTAAGTTACAAATTCGTAGGTCAAATGTGTGTGGATCCTGCCAAAGTGGTAAACAAGTCAAAATGTCACATGAAATGTTGACACATTGTACTACGAAACATTGCTTTGAACTTTTACATATGGATTTAATGGGACCAATGGAAATCAAAGCATTGGTGGTAAGAGATATTCTTTTGTCATAGTAGATAATTATTCAAGGTTTACATGGATCGAATTTCTTAAGGAAAAATCAGATGCTTTTGGAGTATTCAAAATTCTTTATAAACGTTTTAAAAATATTTATGACACTAAGGTTAAAAGAATAAGGTCCGATCATGGTAGGGAGTTTGAGAACAGACTTATTCACTAATTTTTGTGAAGACAAAGGTATAATTCAAGAGTTTTCTTCTCCTAAAACACCTCAACAAAATGGTGTAGCCGAAAGGAAAAATACAACTCTACAAGAGATGGCTAGAGTAATGCTTTTATCCAAGAAACTTTCAAAAGGTTTTAGGTGAAGCTTTAAATATCGCTTGTCATATATCCAATAGAGTTTATTTAAGACCTAATTCCACTAAAACACCTTATGAGTTTTGAATAACAAAAAGCCTAATCTGAAATACTTTCATGTCTTTGGTTGTGTTTGCTACATTATGAATGATAGAGACCAGTACACAAATTTGATTCAAAAAGTGACAAGGGTTTCTTTCTTGGTTATGCTAGAAACAAGAGAGCTTTTAGGATTTATAATCTTAGGACCGATATCTTGTTTTAGAGTCTATGAATGTTGTTTTTGATGATAATGCAAGTCTTGCAGATAATGCCATTGAAGAAGATGTAATCGATCTTATTGAGCGGATGCAAAGTTCTCGAATTTCGAATCGATTGAGAATGTTGCTACAAATGTGCCCACATCTCAAGCAACATCACCTTAACATCCGTAAATTAATAGAACTATGTCTTATCCTGCTACAAGACCATCTTCCGTGATTCTCAAAATCATCCACAACAACGGATCATAGGTAAACCACAATCAGTGTACAAACAAGGAGAAAATTGAGTTTTGATGCAAGATATGTGGTAAGATCTATTTATATGACATCTATGTGCAACAAGGTAAACTTTGAATGTTTTCATTCTCTCAATGAACCTAAAAATATTGATGAAGCAATGAAAGATGAAAATTGGATTAATGCAATGCATGAGGAGTTAAATCAATTTGAAAGGAATGATGTTTGGATACTTGTGCCTAGGCCTCGATAATGTGAATGTAATCGATACAAAATGGATCTTCAAAAACAAAGCGATGAATCTGGTAATGTTGTAAGAAACAAAGCTAGATTAGTAGCTCAAGGCTATACACAAGTAGAAGGAATTGATTTTGATGAGACTTTTGCTCGTTGCTAGAATTGAATCCATAAGACTATTACTTGCTATTGCATGTTACATTGATATCAAAGCGCATCAAATGGATGTTAAGGCCGCATTTCTAAATTGAATTCTTATGGAAGAAGCATATGTAGAACAACCTAAGGGGTTTGAGAATCATGAATTTCCTGATCATGTTTATAAGCTTAAGAAAGCTTTATATGGTTTGAAGCAACACCTAGGGCATGGTATGGTAGATTAACCGATTTTCTAGTTGAATTCGGTTTTTATAGAGGTGAAGCTGATATGACCTTGTTTATTAAACATTCTGGATATGATATTATGATTGCTCAAATATATGTTGATGACATTGTGTTTGGTTCTACATGTGAGAAAATGCTTGAATTATTTGTACATGAAATGACCACTACCTTTGAAATGTCGATGGTTGGAGACTTAAATTACTTTTTAGGTCTTCAAATTAAACAATGCAAGGATGGTATTTTCTTTTGTCAAAGTAAATATGCCAAAAATCTTGTGAAAAGGTTTGATTTAGACAATGCTAAACACATGAAGACACCTATGGGATCGACACAAAAATTGTGTAAAGACAGTGTTGGCACAAATATTGACCAAACATTGTATAGGTCGATGATTGGTAGTCTTTTGTATCCGACTTCTAGTAGGCCGGACATCATGTTTAGTGTTTGCTTATGTGCTCGGTATCAAGCTGATCCTAAAGAATCTCACATGAATTCGGTTAAGAGGATAATTAGATATGTGGCAGCACATGCGATTATGGAATATGGTATAGCAAGGACACTAATTGTTCTTTGATTGGCTATAGTGATGCAGATTGGGCAGTGACAGTGATGATAGAAAGAGTACAAGTGGTGGATGTTTCTACATGGGTAACAATCTTGTTTCTTGGCATAGCCGAAAACAAAATTGTGTTTCCCTATCTATGGCTGAATCCGAATACATAGCCACGGAAAATTGTTGTACTCAACTTCTTTGGCTTAAGAAGATGTTCGATGATTACGGTTTGGAGAGCAATACTCTTACCGTTTATTGTGATAATACAAGTGCAATTAATATATCTAAGAACCCTGTGCAACATTCGTTAACTAAGCATATAAGTATTAGACACCACTTTATTAGGGACCTTGTAGAAAAAGAAGTTGTAAAGTTGGAATACATTTCTACCTAAAAGCAAATTGCGTACATTTTTACTAAAGCCCTTGATAATGAGAGGTTTTCTTCTCTTAGAAAATCTCTAGGTTTATGCACTAATTAGACCTATATTTCTTTGTGTGTTGTGACAAATGTGCCAACATTTGTAGCAACATTAGAACAATTTATTTAAATTTTTCTAAGTATTGTAATATTTAGTGTTTTTGAACTCTCTTGTGTAAATAATATTAGAACCTATGATTAATATAAATTGTCTGGACACACTTCTCTCAAATGCAATTAAACAAACTCACAATTAGATGCTATGTCATTGAGTAACTATGGGGCACGGAGTTGACTACTACGATGTTCTCTTTTCAAAAGGTGACTTGAATGCATCAATATACTCACAATCCGTTGAGTAAATATGGGACACGGAGCTGACAACTACGATGATCTCTTACGGAAAAATGGATCAATGTGAATAAGTGGGAAAAGCAAAATATAGTGCAACACAAATGAATTTATTTCATGTAAAAATTGTGTTGAGAAGTGTGTGTGCCGACATTCGGTGAATAACATTCTGGTTCTTATATGTATATTTACCTCTACGAGTTTGAAAATTTCCGAATATTATTTTATGGAGATTTATTTATTTTAAATTGTTCCCAGCAATATTATATAGTCTAATTTAATTATTTGTGCAGTTATTTTATCTAGAATTAAGCGGTTTTTAGCATGTCATTGAAATAAACTTCCAACATTTGATAATGCCCTAATTTTTAGGGATGTGATTAAATCTTATCTTTTAACTTCGATGTGTTCACAACTTACGCAATCTTTCTCTTCCTTATTTAAGGTCCTTAATACTCGGTGTGTTCTATACATTTTATCAAAGTTTCGAATTTTAGCACAAGTATTCGAAAGGTATTATTAATCATGCTTTGTGGTATTAGTTCTTTCCCTCAGCCTATTTATATTCAAATGTATTATTTTATTAATTTAATTTGAATAGTGTTTGCGAGTGATTAATATGGCTGATCGAAAAGACCTCTCACCTTCACAATCCAAACACTCAACCTCTCCAACATCATCTTCTACCTCCGAAACCTTCGACTTCTTGCTTCAATGGCCGTCGACAATGTGTCTCGAGAATGTTGGCGCATCACGCCCAACATCACCCTCTTCTATTAGGGTTGGCTCTGTCGATGTTTCTCTCCCACCCTACCGAAAATCCTTGAAATCCTGAAACTCCGATTTTGGGCGGAACGCCACAAAATCCGTTTAACGGCAGCTAAGCGAAGCCCGATTCTCGAAACATACCCAATGACGGTTGAGCTAGCTGAAGGAGCCACTTCTGATCAAATCGTCTATGCGTTCAAAACCCTCACTAAGCGAGAGGATTTACCCTGTTGTCAAGGTCGGCGACGTGGAGGTTGATTTCGGCAGACAAACACCTAGTGTTTACACCGCCACAATCACCACAAGATGCTCCAGGTAGATGACCCGTCGACCGACTCGACTGACACCGGTGTGCTCACCGCTCGCTTTGAAACCGTTCGACAAAAGGCGATGAGCTCTAGGGGCGTGGTCGAGAAACAGCGTTCTTACCGCACCATGGGCAAAAGAGTCGATTACTGCGAGAAAGGGAAGAAGCGAAGCATGATGATGGTGTTGCTTCAAAGCCAATACAAGTCTTTGATTCTGACTCATCCAAGAAGAAATGCGAGAAGCAATCCCGAGAGAAGGAAACAAGCGGTCAAGCCTCTCGGTGCTCGGCCCGAGGAGTGCGAGGATTCAAATGAATCAAACATTGGCGAGAAATGGCTGCTCGTTTGGAGAAGAGAAGCAAAAGAGAAATGATCCGCGAGGATGTGCTTGGGAGAATGTTGGCACACCGATGGACACATCATCCTCGACTCTAAGTCCTCTTCATCTGAAGCAAGTAAGGTTAAATCGATGAGATACATACTAATTCCTCTCTGAATATGTCTTCGTCGATTCTCGATGATAGTTATAATGGTGTGGATAGTGATAAGTTTAGGACTTTGAGAACTAGACTGATTGTTGGAGAAAGAATAATTAAGATGGATGATTTTGTTTCTATGAATTTGGTTGGTTATACGGAAGAAAGGTTTTTCTTGTTTGCACTTCAATTTGCTACTCCTTATACGATTGAATGGGTGTATGAATTTTATGCCAACTTGAAGGGCGGTATTTCTAGGGTCAATTCTAAGAATTATGGAAAGGTCAAATTTAGGGAAAGGTGATTGAGGTTACTCCTGCTAAGATTAACAGTTTTCTTAGAACTAGGGATGATGAAGATCCTCCGATTGATAACCTTGATGAAGTGATAAATGTAATCACTGGAGGGAGACAAGCAGTGTGGAGATATAGGATGAACTCCTCAGTCCTCACTAGTTTGTATAGTGTCTTGCACAAATTGATTGTGTACAATTGGCTGCCCTCATCCAACACCACTACCCTTACTTGAACAAGCTGTACTTATGTACAAGATTAGCCACTTGCAAAGATTCAACCTTGGGAAGACAATTTTCGACAATATGATGACATATTACGGAAGAGTGTCAAGTAAAGGACTTCTTGCCGTATCGGCTGATTTTTATGATGATCTCGGCTCTTGGTTTTCGGAGGGAAAATTCGGAGATAATAAGTTCGTTTGCTCTGAGTTTAGGAATCTCACATGTGCGAGGAGTGGACCACGTGTAATTGATCCGCCTACAGAGATCCTAATGCCCCGAACACGAAGTTCCCTCTTGATCAACCGGTGATGTACCGAGAAATGTTGGCACACACGCTGCCAACATTCCGCAATTACAGCCACAATTCATCCGAGATCAGATTGCTATGACAGAAAATTCAATCAATAATGCCAAGTGTATGTTGAGCAACCTTGAGATGCACAAAAAGTCGGGAAGCACTACTTTCTCTTGTCACAGGGGAGTAGGACCTGATGTTCTTTGCTCAGTGATGCTGATGTTCTTTGGTGTTGCTTCTTGAGCCGGATGCTAAGGATGGAGATGTTGGTGGTGTTGCAAATGCGATGTTGGTGGAACCGGAGGAGGACCGAGATGCTAATATTTACGGAGCTGGAACAAGTGCATCTCCCAATCTTGAAATGGAAAGCCCAGAAACCCAGAATGCGCCGGAGAATGTGTTCACAAATCCAAACAACAATGATGGACCCAGCGGTTCAAATATGGACGTGGATGCTTTGAGAAGATAGATGCGATGGGTGGGATGATGAAGATCTCGGTGTCTGTATGATGACTTGGATGATTGGGGACATTAAGCGAGGGAGCTTTCAAAGATGGAGAAGCTTGAAGAAAGGGGAGTTCGTGCGAGACTTATGAAGATGCACTTTGTTTTACTCTACTGATCCAATCCTCTCCTAATCTTCGTTTATAAGCTTTATCTGTTTTTGTAAAGACTCAATTTATTTTCTGTTTATGTTTATGTCTTTTGAACTTATCGTATATTATTTTAGGTATATTGTTGAACTTAATATTGGTTTGGTACTTAGTTAAGTTTATTTTGGTTAAAGTTCTTGATACTATGTTACTGTTTGTCTTAAGCTCTGTTTTATTGTGTTATATGTGTTTGTGTTTTATTACTCGATTTCGTTTAAGTTAGGTTATTTAGTTTTTGTTTCATTTTATGATTAAGCTCTGATTTATGTTAGTTCATTTAAGTGTTTCATTTTATGATTAAGCTCGATTTATGTTAGTTCGTTTAAGTGTTATTGTTTTGTAGCTCGATTTTGATTTTATTAAGTGTTAAGTCTTTGTTATGTTCGTAATTTATGTTTTAGTGAAGTTTTATGTTTAAGTGTTATTCGTTTTTGGATAAGTAATGAGATGTCATTTACTTGATGTTTATTTACTTATCTCTATTGTGTACACATTACGTACAATGGTACAACATCGGGTGTGTTCGGTAGAAAGACCGGGTGGGGGAGATTGTTGATGTTATGGCGAGTGTTACTCGAGAATGTGCCAACATTCGGTCACAACATCGAATTCGTCCTTCCACTTCCACTAACCCTTAACCCACGTTTTGTCTTGGTCAATGTCTTGTTTTCTTTCGGGATGAAGACTTACGGCGATTACGAAGTCATGCGTTTGAAAAGGCAAGCAAAGAGAAGTTATAAAGATCATGGGGAAGTTACATGGAAGTTACCTATTTTCAAGGGAGATGTGGAAGTTATCTTCAAGCATTAAGAGTCCAGATTTATCTATATATACACGGCTGCTATGAAGATTAAAACTTGAAGTTAAGGGAAACACAATCTAGCATAGTCTATTGGCATAGATTATAGAATTTATTGTATGTTTCATACTCGATACTTCCGTTGGTGAATGTTCCAACATTTCACTCAACATTGGGTCTTTATTTGTATTAGTGATAGGTTAGATTGAATATTATCTAGTCACTATATACGTTGATCCATTCCCGGTTTGGCTTATGTTTTCACCGATTGTATCACTTAACAATTACTAGTGATAATACGCCGATTGGCGGATATAGACTTATTTATAGTCTATACAAAAATTTTGATATCCATCTTGCAAAGTGTTTAAGACTTCCATTTGTGTATTTTACATTTCTTTTATTTTAGTACGTGTTGTTCTCGATTGTGCCAACATTCGTGACAACATTCTGCAAAACACTTACGCACACCTTCATTCTTCAATTGAGAAATCGGGTAGACTCCTGGATTTCTTGCTCTTAACAGAAGACATGGTGGGATAGAAAAACCAAAACACTTACCGAGATCTTGTTAGTAATCGTTAGTGAAACAAAGAAGATGAAGATAAGCAAGAGCAAATTTGTAATCTTGGTTAAGACCTAGAATCAATATCGTAACAACTTAACAACCGCTCGATACCACTTGTTGGTCCCGATTAGTTGAGTTGATAAAAGAAAACTTGAGTTCGTCTTCTAGGATAAAATCTAGAGGGGGTTGAATAGATTTTATAGATTTTTACAAATCTCTTAAAACTTACTCAAAACTTCAAAGTAACACAGCGGAAATTCAGTTTTGAACTCAACTTGAACAAGATCAAAAGCAATCGATAATCGGTCTTATCTCTATTCTCAAATTAATGTTTAGTCGATAAACCGGGAATTTAAAAACAAATAAGTAAACAAAAGCAAGAAAGAACACCAGATTTATAGTGGTTCGGATTATAAAAATCCTACATCCACTCTCCTTCTTCAAACTTTGAAGAAGGGTCTCTTCCACTAGCTTACTTACTCACTTTCCAATCGTATACCTTACAAATTACAAACCGATCTTCAAATCTTCGGACTTCTAAACTATTCAAAAAACAATATGACTCTATAGTGATAGAAGGGTGTTTGAAGATGTTTATGAAATTGTTCTATAAACACTTGGAAAGAATTTATGAAGAAATCTTTGAAAATAATTTTTGTGCTTTTTCGAAATCTTGTGAATTGTGAGAATCATTCTTGAGTGAATAATTCGTGTGATCTCTCTATTTTAATGAAGTGCCTAGACCTATTTATAAGTCTGAAAAGACAGTTAGTTTGTTAATTAGTTTTAACAAACTAGAAGCTGCTTAACAAACTTATTCTTGAAAACTACTCTAGACCTCGGTGATTTTATTCTACACATCTCGCATCCGACTTGGTGAAGACTCGCCTTTCTTATTCTACTCAGCTTGTCTTGACCTCGTACGAGCTCTTCATACTTGTCTCCTGCAGATGACTAGACTTGAGCTAGTCTCCGGACGACTTGCAACTATCCGGTCTTGGTGACTTGTACCGTCCTCAACCTAGTACGATCAACTTAGTACTCGGACTTAGTCTCAGCTATTCTTTATAGTCTTCTCGATCATCTGAATCGCTTCTTTTAACTCATCAAAATTTTCTTGATCTAACAATTAAACTCAATCATGAGTGGAAATTATCCCACCTAATTAGATATGAGCACCGTTTTGGAGCGAGAACTACTTTTATGCTTCGCTTTCTTCTTCGGCCCTACAAATGATATCGTACGCCTCGTAACATTGTAATAGATATAATAATTAATTTATAATAACTATAATAAGAGCTTCCTAGTATTTTAGGACCATTGGATTTGGTTTAGAGGTAGAAGAGTAAATTAGTCTTTTCCTAAGGCTTTTAAACTTCTATTAATGCATTTGATGGCCAAAAGACAAATTAGCTAGTTTATTGATAGTATAATCCTATTTAGAGCACGTAGAAACTTGTTGGGATAAAAACGGACTTAAAACGAAGAATTTGGATTAAAAATGGGAGTTTACGGCTCACAGCCATTTAGGGGTAAAACTGTCATTTTATAATGTTGTTCCTCCTGTGATTTTAGGATTAAAAAGTAGGTCTTTGAATTTGGAATAATTTGACGCTGGTTTGGATCAAATCGGATGAAAAATGATGATTCTACAAGCGTTTGAAAATTAGGGGCAAAATTGTAATGAAGCAAAAGTCAAACATTGACTGTTGACCGGTCAACTGACCAAAATTCTAAATTTGCATTTTAATCCCTAAAGTTAATCTAATTCTCTTTGGCCTCCCACTACTTTCAAGCTATTGCACAAGAGGTCCCTACCGTCATTCAACACCTCCGATTGGAAAACCGAAAATACCGAAATCCTCACAATCTCGGCATTCTATTTCATCCCAACCTGCCTCAAACGGCCACCGGAAAGGCGACGGCCCGTGAAGCGAGAGGATGATAAGTTTTAAACTTATGCCATTAACGTCAATTTCAAGCTTTTGATACTCCATTTTCATTGTTTCCTATTCACAATTATACCTATGACCATTACTACACCCAATAACGACTCAAAACGTAAGAATCAACAGAAATAAAGTTTAATTCTAAATGTTGAAACCCGTTTCTACGCGTCACTTTCGGCTTATTTTTCTACTGATTTCATATACAGATTCTAACAATCGAGAATAGAATTCTACTCTACGCACAACAAAGCTTCACAACGGTATAAGCCTCGCCACCTATCGTTCGCGGAGCAGCGGTGGTGATTGAATGAAAAGCACATTTAAATCAATAATTTTCGAACATTCGCACTAAATTTTCGGACGCTACAAGAATCGAAACAACAAACTAATTACATTTCTACAATCTACGAATCGCTACGAGTTTTTCCATATATTATATTATAATACGAAGAAAACCGCCGCGATGAACTTTGACGGCGTGAACGGAAGAAGAAAGAAAAGAAAAACAAAAGAAAAAGGACGTACCTTAGCTTAGTCAGGAAGGAAAGAAAAATGAGATAAGTGTTCTTACCTGTTTTACTTATCTAAACTTACCTTTACAGCTTATTTAAATTAGTTTATTTAATATATATATATATATATATATATTCTATTTAATACCTTTTATAAATTTATTTGTATATAAATACATATTATTAAACACTATAAAATGTTTAATTTCTATTTCAATTTAAAAAATTATCAAATTATAATACTTAATCTATTAAAATTAATAACACGCATTAATAGTTCATGTAAGGATTTGGATATTACAACAACAAACAGGAAAAGTTAGGATTAGAAGAAAGGGTAAATTCGATATCGCGTCCGATGTTACAACATTGGTGGTAACACCAAAATTTTTAACTCGGTGACATCAAAATATTTATTCAATGATTTAGTTAGGGTGTGACTAATAACACCTATACTTAACGAAAAGTGTGAGAGAAGCACACAAAGAGTTAAAGGTTCGTCTCTCATTGAGTGATATACATAATACACAAAGTAAGCTTGTGGTGATCTTGATAATTTACTCAATAAATCGTGGATATTTGTAGTTTCCAATGTATCATATTTCATTGTACTAAGAATTGTCTAGTTAATTTTTTTGCAACGCTAGCTCCACACCGCTCCAATATTTGTGTATGAAGGTGTGCGTGGGTGTTTTGATAGAATGTTGTCAAGAATGTTGGCACATTCGAAGAACAACACGTAGACAAATATAGACACGAGACACATAACGGAAGTCTTAAACACCTTGTAAAATGGATATCATAATTTTGTATAGACTTATCTATACCGCCTTTAAACGAAATATTACTAATAATTGTTAAGTGATACAATCGGTGAAAGCATAAGCCACAATGTGAATAGGCCTACGTATAAGTGAATAAATGTTAAACAACTAACCTATCACTCATTACAATTACGTACCTAAATATTGTGTGAAATGTTGTAATATTCACCAATGAGAATACAATATGAAACGTACAATAAACTCAAATAATCTATGCCAATAGACTACGCTAGATTGTGTTTCTCTCATTCTTCAAGTTTTGTTTTCATAGCAGCCACGTATATATAGAAATTCGGGACTCAAAACTCCTTGAAGGTAACTTCCACATCTCCCTTAAAAGTAGGTAACCTCTAGTAACTTTCCCATCCTTTTCTCAACTCCTCACTCTTGTTTTTCAACCGCCCGACCTATAGAAATTGCTATAAGTCTTCAACCTCGTAAACCAAAACATTGAGCAAAGCACTTCGTGGGTTAGGGTTAGTGGAAGTGGAAGGACAAATTCGATGTTGTGACGTGAATGTTGACACATTCATAGTAATACTGTCACTAACATCAATAGTGTATATATGAACCTGAATAATATATAAAATTAGAGGATGGAAACGATTTAAACCCCAATATTAATATTGTTCTACAATTGAGGGAATAAAATACATAATGACAATACTAAGCAAAACATATATGATAAATAAAAATAAACATTGTATCCAATCATTTTCTTGAAAAGCACATCTTAATATAGCCATCTTGCATGCTTTTCTAAAACAACCCACATGATATTCTTTTTCCTTTGTGCACTGCCACACCAGCACAAGAGACAGGCAAACAAGATTTGCAATAATCATAGTCTCTACAAATTAACTAACACGTTCATGATATCAAGTTACTACTAAATAGCAAATTAATTGATATAACATACATGATCATACACAGGATTAAAGAAATGGGTTCCGGAGAATAAGAAGATGGACTTAATTCAACGCCTAAAACAGAAATATATTCATTTTTGCTTGTAATCTCCTCATTTTCAAAACAAAAAAATCTCATTCTCCTCATTTGATGAAGGCAGGCAAGAGCACTATCGTCCTCGCTGTAATGTTCGATGCAGTAATGCATCGTTATCCGTGGATCCTTTGTCACTCTAATCCAATTTATGTAGTAAAGGGTAATTGCAGTTTTGGTCCCAATTTTTTTTTCTCATTGCACTTTTGGTACCATGTTAAAAAATAGTTATTTTGTGTGTATTTTAATTGCAAAATTGATCCCACAAGAATCATTTGTACACTTTTTAATACAAAAAAACTAATTGTTAAAAAAATAACCATTTTTATGAGGGTCGATTCTCATGGGACCACTTTTGCAATTTTTCCATGCAGTAAAAGAAGAGGAGTAGTTTCCGTCAAAAAAAAAAAAAAAAAAAAAGAAGAGGAGTAGTTGATATACAAATAATAAAAATAGATAGTACAAAATAAAAAATAGAGACTTGCAGACCAAAAGAGATCTACTTTCACTGGTTAATTAGTAGAAGAGTTTCATGGCATGTGCACTGGAAGAAATTTGGATCTGAAATTTTTAGAGGAGAGGTGCTGCGGTTTAGACTTTAGGGTTTCTTTCTCCTTTTATAGGAGGCAATGCATTTGTTATTGCATAACAGAAGCTATATATATATATAGAGAGAGAGAGGTGACAACATATAGACAATAAATTTCTGATTGTAAAAATTAAAATTATTTTTTGGGCAAATAATTTTTCTACGAGATTCCTTGGTATGTGCATGTGGAGGGGTGTTGTGAATGAATGGAAAATTCCTTGGATCCTTTTGGAGTGGCATGTGTAAATAAAAAACACAAGACGGCCTTGGAGTTAGAAATATTGATCTCTTCAACAAACCATTATTGGGGAAATGGGCATGGATCGATACTTCGAGTGGGGCCCAACTCTCTTTGGGCAAGGATACTGGACTCAAATTATGTTTGGTGGGGGTAAAGACCTTATAATACAGTATGACTAAACTATTATGTTGGGCGGAGTAAAGGCTGTATAACACATTTTAATTATGGTTAGCAAAGCTAACACTGCTATGGATACGTATGTGATAGTTTGCATTTGATATTTAACTTTGACAAATGGATCCCACTGAGCTAGTTGTTTTGCTCACCCAATTTTATTAACATTTTACAAATGAAAAAGGAGAGTAGTGGAGGGTTGGTGGAGGTGTGTTACAAGCATCAAATTAATATTTGGTATTAGATAATTTAACTCAAGTTATTTCATGTTCAAATTGAGAGTAGTGGAGTTTTAATTTATTTCGTTCTTATACGAGTCACATCTCATTTGTTAAGATTAAATCGTGCCTATTTATGAAAATTAATTTATGTTATTTTCAAGTGATTGAGTTCCATTTTTGAAATTACTAATGTGTTTACTATTTACTTCCGCTATAAATTTTACAAAATTTACCGGTCAATTCATTTTATAAAATATATGAGTCTTACTGTAAATCTTTTTACCTATGATATTCTTTCAAAGTCTTGTGAAAAATTTAGTAATGCATATCTTCATAATGTTTTATTTTTTTATGAAAAATTAAGATTTTTGAATAAATTGCTAATTTAAATTCCTTTTCAACCTCTACTCCGTCACATTCATTGGACTCGACTCAACAATACGATTGTTATCTTTGAAAATCTACTTTTTCGTCCCCTTGTTGCATATCCTCCTTGCGGACCTAAACTTCCTGCGCCATTGTTCTCTCAATTGGCACCGACATGTTAAGTTTATCTACCTTGTCGCTTTCCTTGGAACCGATCTACAAGAGTCCAAATTGTGTCCTACAATTTCGCAATGACTGCAAAAGCAGTGGAAGTTGCTCATATTTCAGTGGAAGCAAACATGACTTGCCCCGCCGATTCAAACATTATGTTGTCTTCGTAGCCTTTAGACATATTGATTTCTATCAAGACCACTGGTATAATGACACATTGTACGATTTCGTGTATGCTCATCAAGTTTCACCACCGTACCCAAGGCCGAGGCCATAGCATGAATAATTTGAGATTGAAAATATTCCACTGCAATTCGAAATATGAACCCAAACTTGAGCTACAGAGTTATTGGCCTTATATGGGTTAAAACTCGGAGTCCAAATAGAACCCGCATTATACCGGGTTTTAGATTCCATGATCGCTCGTCTAGCAATATTTCTCTATCTCGCATCTCCCGGTAATTGAACGTTATAATATCCTCTCGCTCAGAATCAAACTCAGTTCCCAGACAACCCCCATATATTATATAATTTAAGTTTTAAATCTTCCAGAGCATATGGACGATCCCCTGGTGCCAAAGAAACTCTAGCAATTAGTGTATTTTGCAACTGGGTCACCTCTCACAGAACTAGTGAGTCATCGATCTTTATCGAAAAGTAATCCCCTTTGCGTTGTGCAATCATGTTTTTTTGAAATCCATGGTCATGGTCCATTCGTCCAGAGTTTTGCGGGGCCACTACCTGTCGATAAGAAGGCCTCTTATCGCGCTGTAACAAGTTCAAAGTTCATTAAAAAAGAAAAAAAAAAAAAAGAAACATTTCATTACTATCCCTACAAACGAAATTGCCAATTAAATACTCAGGTGACAAGTGTAACAAGGCAATATTTTTCTCACTGACGTACATATTCAGATTCAAAAGGTCCTCTAAAAAATAACTAGCTACTATTTTATATCATTTTTGTTCTCCTCATACCCAAACTCAATTAATGATTCCTTTTTAATATTATTGCCTCAATTGATTTATTTATTAAGATCTTTCTTTTTAGAAAATAATTTTTTTATAAATGTAGTATAATAAGTAGAAACTGAAGAATTATATACAAATCAAAAGAGAATTCTCTGAATGATATAAGAGACAATAATACAAATTTGTCCGTCTTGATTTATACGCCATTAAAAATTCAAAGATTTCTAGATCTCCATATAAATCATACCAACGATGGTAAAAATATTTTTACGGACCGTAATTTTTATGGGTGGCAAAATAATGACCGTAATTTTTCGGTGACAAATTAAAGACAATAAATTAAAAAAATAGCGAATTGAGGCCAAATCTTCACAAATTGGGCTAATTGACCTGATTTGGGTTGAAATTGGGCTCAATTTGACTGACCTCGGGTTGAAATTTGGGTTGATTCGGGCTAATTTGACCTCATTTTGCTATTTTAAAAGTTATGGTCCTTAAATTGTCAATTCTTAAAAGTTACGATCCTCATTTTGCCAAAGACGAAAGGTTATGATCCTTATTTTGCCACCCCCATTAAGTTACGGTCCTTAAAAACTATTTTTCCTACCAACGACCTACACTTGCCGAAACATATTTCCATAAATTGCCACCCGGTCATTATGGACCTAATTGTCTACATTCCAACACTTGTAATGTGTATGAAGTTCATTGTAAAACTAAATGTTCATAGCTTAGAAGTATTGCATTGTGCAATTAAAAGTTTATAGTTACAGGGGATATTGCAAAATTTAGAATTTATAAATTATAAGTACAATAGTTAATTAATTAAAAATATATTTAAAGTCTTTCAATTAAAGAAGAAGTGAAAATGCTTTGTTCATATACTTAAATTATCACCAATATTACATATACAAAGACTTCTTTGATAAATATTAGTTGTTATCAGTTATATTTATTTATCCCCTCAATATGAACCGCATTACCATTTATCACACTTAATAGATATAACAATATTTTTTGATCGGTAAATGTTATTTGTTAGTAGTTATCTTTATTTCTCTCCTCAATATGAACTGCATTACCATTTATCACTCGGTAAATATTATTTGTTAGTAGTTATCGTTCTCAAAGGGAATCGAACTCAGTCTCCCATTAAAGTGAGGAACCCGGTGGCTAGGTGGGCTAAGCCACCGGTTATTAGACTTCACAATTACTAGTAACTATCACAGTTACTAATAACTATTTTAAACAAAAGTGAAGGATTAGAAATTTGTATTCCTTCAGATTGGGAATGGAGCTAAGATAATCCGTTGAGTGATTAAACTCATATCCTCTAGCCTGGCTGATCAATTCGATGATATAAATCAACATCCTTCAAATTATATCTCATCTGAATTCAAATGGACAAAGCAGATCTCGTTTGATTTAGTCATACCAACATCAAAAGTATTTGTAACAAATTAAATTTGATATTAAAATGAAGTAAGAGGTATACCACAACATAACCAAAATCATTCAATTAAACTATAAATCAAATTGTACCTAAATAACGGGAAGTTAACACTAAATAAAAATATAAGAATTGGTGCAACACTGTAGTGCAAGTCGTTGGAATAGACAATTGTGAATGTATAAGTCTAACCTGCGAACAATCCCTAAAATATTAGACCAATTGAAACTATAATATATTAAGAAATATTATTTTGAAAAATTCAAAAAAACAGTGGAGATTTAAATTAACGTTGAATCTAACGTTTTTCTTGTGCAACAACATTAGGTATCTTATATTAGACCAATTGAAACTATAATATATTAAGAAATATTATTTTGAAAAATTCAAAAACAGTGGACATCTAAATTAACGTTGAATCTAATGTTTTTCTTGCGCAACAACATTATTTTTTAAATCTTCAAGTAAAATTGTTGGCTATTTGAGCGCTCATATATTTCATTTTAAAGAGACAGTGTAAGGCACAAAGGAAGTGAAAAGTTCACTTTAATTTTTTTATCGTATCAAAGTTCTCACATTTTTCTTTTTAAATCATTAGCACTCCATTTAAAGTGGAAGCAGTAATAGTTAATCTGAAAGTTGATGGTGATTTCCACGAGACGTAATTGTCAAAGGAATTGAATCGCTTCATTCTTAGAATTTTTATCACCATTATGTAGTCTGTTTCGTTTGAAGCATATGATTTATACTCTACATTTCAGTTTTCATTATTGTTAATTAAATTTTTGTTGCAATTATACACTAAACCCATTATAAATATTATTTTTTTAAAAATAATATAAAAAATTTAATAAAATTATAAATTAAAAAAATTTGATTACTTTTAAATTTTTGAATAGTAATAATTTTCTTGGATATTTAATTACTTTTTAGATGATTTACTAATGAAATATATGAATGGTGGAGACTATTACTCCCTCTCCGTTCATTGAACCTTTCACACTTGACTTTTCAATCGTTTTTGTGTGAGAGTTATTTCATAGTAATACGTTAACAAAAGTTATTTTATATGAATGTAACTAGCATATCATTCATATAAAATAAGTTTTGTAAATGTATTACTATGAAATAACTCTCACACAAAACCGTTGAAAAGTCAAGTGTGAAAGGTTCTCACACAAAACCGTTGAAAAAGTCAAGTGTGAAAGGTTCTGGGACGGAGGGAGTATAATTTAATAGATGAGAATGATTTCTAATATTTCACAATTCTCTACACAAATAAAATATTTAATAATCATTCTAAAATGTTGTAGTATGTTATATAATATTTCATATTTATGTGTATTTAATATTTTAGTTAAATATAATTTTAATTAAGAAAATTGATAGAATTTCAATTTACAATGTCATAGGAAAAATGAACTAATAATTCCCTAAAAATTGTCAATAATTATTCTTTTTATTTATTAATTCCTCCAGAAATCATCAAATCAAGAGATTGGATATAGAGTTTATATATCATGAAAAAGAAATATGAACCTAATTATTTTTATACGTATATATTTAAGAGAGAAGAGATTGATTGTCAACCATTTAAAGGTGCAGGAATTGTGAGACATTTGAAAATTGTCAAAGGCGATTTTCATAAGTAAGATTTGTATATGGAGTATAAGGTTCAGTGTATTAAAACTATACAAATTTATTTACATCATTAGCATTTGATTTTAGGTATAAATTAAAAATTATGAATCATCATAATTTAATATTATTTATTTACAAATATTTATATAAATAAACACTTTTTTTTTTAATTGATTGAACGTTCATGTCAAGTGATCTTTTTAACACAGAAGAATGATCTTAAAATATATTAAAATTTTGGATATTTATAATTATTCTATAATTTTTCAAGGGTTGTATTGAATAATTAATAATTAATTTTTAAATCTCTTTTCATTTTCCTTGCACTATGTATAGTGATTATTTGTTCAGGTAAATTTGATGGTTACTGAAAATTAAAAAAAAAATCACTTTCATCATTATATTTTGTATAAGGTATTTGACATTTAATATAAGTTAATCATTACTCGATTTTGATTACTTACACCTCTCATATAATTATTTCATCTCAATCATTCTACTATTGGGAAAATTTTAATTTTGATCCCATGAGAATTTTTCAATGACAATGTTAGTCCCACGTTCGTTTTTGTCCTTTTTTTTTTTTTTTTGCAAAAATAGTCCCAATCATTATTCTTTAGTATCAAAACTATAATTTTATCCCACTCTGTTGGGGCCAAAACTGTAATTTATCATTTTTTTGGAATTAAAACTATAATTTTTTGGGATTAAAAATATTGAAAAAATTATGGGACCAAAAGTATCAAAAGAAGGATCATTTTGCGAGACTAATCATTCTCTTGGGACCAAGAATATAATTTAGGGTCCATTACTAAACACTACAATTTAGTTGAGACAATTACAAGTACATACATGAAAAAAAAGTAATTGCAATCCAATACAATTTTTTGGATGAAAAGTCAAAACTATCCTTGAGCTATGTGACAAGATCGCAGTGCAACTTGAATGAACACCGTAGTTGTCTTGGACATGAAGTTAGTGCAACAAGTAATTTTTAATAAGCTTGGCATGAAAAATGAGACAGACGCGTTGAACAACTATATAATTATTTGTACAACAAGTCAAAAATATGTTGTATCACATAAAAATGCACACTAGGTATAATTAGTTGCATTACACATAAATTTCATTTGTAACGCAACGATGTTTAGTTGAACAATAATGAAAAGGTCACATTATACTAAATTATAAAAAGAAGAAAGAAGATTGTTATTTACAATACTTTAAATTACTCCAAATTTTGTAGAATCGATCCTATATTCAACACCTCAAGTAGCAATTAGCCGATGAAAAAGTCACATTACACTAAATTATAAAAAGAAAAAGAAGATTGTTATTTATAGTACTTTAAATTACTCCAAATTTTGTAGAATCGATCCTGTATTCAACACCTCAAGTAGCACCGGCGATGAAAGTAGCAAATACAAGAAAACAGAATTACGACACACCTATAAATATTGCACCATATTTACAATCATCAATACGTTCAAATGAATATGTCATCATCCATCACAAGTAATGAAAAGGCAAAATTGCTAAAACTTAAGAGCAGATTGTGCGAAATCTTCGATAAAATAAAATTTACCCTTACAAAAGAAGGAGCTCGAGAAAAGAATAACCCTCTGCTAATTTAATCGTCATCCCCGTCGCAGCCTTCATGCCCCTCATCGCCGCTGTCAACAGCGCAAGCGTCGCCGCACTTCCGCCTCGTGAGCAGCGCCTTCGCCGCGGTCAGCCCAATGTCGCGACCAAGCCGCCGCATTGTCGCGTGCCATTGCCGTGAATTTGTATACGAGAGCAGCCCCGTCATCGACGCCGCAGCCTTCACTATTCATAGCCTTCGCCAAGCTTTTTCTAGATCCGTTTTGCTGCCGCTTCAGCATATCTCCGCCATCGCCGTGTCATCGTCGCTGTACCTCTCGATTTAGGGTTTCGATTACTCGCATTGGTATGAGAGAGAAAGGGGGACAGGAAAAGTGGAAAAGGAAGAGATATGATTGAATAATAAAAATATAGGGTAAAAGGGTTTTTGGACATTTATTGTATTAGATTGCAATTATGAACAATGTTTGTACGATTTTGCAATATCAATGCCTAAATTGTACTAGGTTGTAATAATTTCTATAATTTACCCTTCTACCATTACTTACTCAACAAACCATCAGCTTTATCCTTACTTATTCCATTAAAGTTAAAGCAAACTATTAACAATGTAACATTTTTTCTCATTGTAGTTTATTATTTGATAATTCTTAATATCATTTCTATTAAAAAAAAATTGAACCAACTGCCCCTAATTATTTTCTCTTGAATTTCTTTTTGGAAAAATATTATATATCACTTCCTCCGTCCCATATAACCCTTCTTGTGATGGAATGCACATTTTTAAGTGAATTTAAAATTAATGACATTTTATGTAAATTAATGGATATTGTGATTTGTGAGGTGGAGTTTATAGAGATTTTTTTTTCATTTTAGGGTATGAAACTTACTATGGGACGGATGAAAATAAAAATATGAAGAATTTTATGGGACGGAAAAAGTAATTATTTATGTTATAAAATGTTGCACTACATATAACTATACCGATGATGTTAAAATAAAAAAATGGACAAGAGTTGGATGCATGATACCAAGTGTTCTAAAAGTTATATTGATGGAGTGCGTAGTTTTATGCAATTTGTTAGAACTCATATGGGTGCAGAGTGTGATGTACGATGCCCTTGTACAAAATGTATGAACTTAATCTTAAAAGACCAGAGAATGGTTACACGTCATATATTGGAGAATGGGATGGATAGAGGGTACATTAATTACATGGTTTTATCATGGTGAACCTAAATTGAATAATAAGGGTGTAAGAACTAATAGTGATTCGATAGAAGAAAATAACAACGAGGAAGATGATGGAATTAGTGAAATGTTGTTTGATCTTGGTGAGCAATATGCTCAAGAAATCAATAATACTATGCCAATTGATGATAACGATTACTGGTGGTCTCCCCGCATATCTTGAGGCACTCATGACAGATATCGAAACCGAATTATATCCTGGTTGTAAGAAGATTTCAAGGACATCATTTATTACCCAATTGCTCCATTTAAAAGTATACAATGTAATTTGATTTGACTTTTTAATTTAACGTGATATTATGCGTTTTATGGTAAGTCAATTGTTTTCCACCAAGTTATGAATATTTGGATACTCGTATGATCTAATTTGGCTCAAATGCGTGTATATTAAAAATATCAATCAACTATTTAATTCAAAAATTAATTTAATTATATTTCCAAAACAGTGAATTTTTACTTGATATTAATATATATTTCCAACACATCGACATTTAATTGGGTGCAAAATTAACGTGCTTATAATATAATTAAAATAACTCAATATTAAAATATTAGTGGTTACTCGTTAAAGTATTATAGTTCCAAATATGTAATTATATGTTAAAATAATGCTCCCTCAATCCCATTAATACTTGCCCCATTTTGCCTCAAATTTGTCGTAACCATGTCTGCAGGTTCAATCTTGCACCTCCATAGTTGCCTCGAGCGGTTAAACCCCTTTTTGGAGGTTTAACCTTGCATCTTTGAAGTGTTCCGCAACTTTTATTCTAAAAATTTTGATTGGAGTGAATTGATGCATGTTTTTAGGGCTTATTTTAGTGCAAAAAGTGAGCTAAAGTGTGATTTTTGTGCATAAATGTGAAAAGTATCATTCTTTTGCCTAAAAAGTATTACTTTGTGAGTTTTTGATGTTTTTCGTCCATTTTGCAGGTAAATCGGTGGAATTTTGCCAAACCGAGAGTACCGTTATTCTTAGAATGAAGAGACGAACATACCGGACGAAAACGGGTCGGGCCCGAAGCCCTTCTCGATAAAATTGCCACTGGCCTCGAGCACAAGTCGAGGGGACAGAGACCTCGACTCGAGGGTCAGGTGGAGGGAAAGGATTTTAAAAATGCAGCAGCCTCGACTCGAGGGATGGAAAAATGGCGGGATCCTCGAGTCGAGGGCTGAGCCTCGACTTGAGGCAGGAGAAATTTTGAAGAAGCGTGCTAGCGACTCTTGAGCCTCGACTCGAGGGCACGAAGCTCGAGTCGAGGAGTGCCAAAACCGAAATTTGCAGTTTTAAAGCCCATTGAAGCCAAAACAGAGCATACCTTGATTCTAGCAGTTTAGAGCGGTTTCGGGAGGTTCCTTAGGCGAATTTTGCACTTTGTAGCTTGATTTCCATTGTAATTGCTATAGATTTTTAGAATTAGATTAGATTCTACTTTTAGTCCATTAGATTAGCATTTTGATTCATTGTAATTGAAGATTTCAATTGTGATTTGGGAGTAAAGAAGTTGAATTCAAGCATTGTAGAAGATTAATCATTCCTATTTTTGTATATTGAAGCTCAATTGGTGATGTTCTTACCCTTTGCTCTCTTTAATTCATTGCTTGTGTTGATTAGATTGTTAATTGCTTTCTTAGATTTTCTACCCATGGCTTTTGCTTGTAGCACCATGGGCTAATAGCTTTGTGCTTGGGATAATTGAAATTAGGGATGAAGTGATTGCCTCATGCTATGATTGTTGATAATTGTGATCAATTGAATTAGCTTGCTTCCTAATTGTGATTCTTAATTGTGCTTCATGAAAAATTGTCTCTTTTGATTAATGGTTGGTCACCCTAGCAATAGGCGAGAGTTGAGCTAACGTGATTAGGTGTTAATCGGGATTCAATTTTGCATGATTGTATGAATTGGGGACTTCTACATTGAGAGATGGGAAGAACTAAGGATACTCACATTAGGCATTGTGATATTAATGGAGTGATTAATTTCATGATGGTTTATGCTTTCTAATTTGACTGATTTGCACTTGGATACAATCATAGCTTATTAACCATGGATTCCTTGGTGGAGATTATCCCTTGCACCCAAATTCCCCATTGATTTTAGTATATTTGTTATTGCATTCTAGGTGTTTGATATATTGTTTGCATAATCTTGCCATTTAATTTCTTGCATTCTTATAGAGATTTTAGTCCTATATCTTGTTGCAACTTTAGTCATCTAGAACTCTTATCCTTGAATTTCGTTTGCATACTTTCTCCCTTGGGTTCAATATTTTGCGATTGGTCTTAAAAGCTCTTGTCCTATACACTCCAATCAAATTTCATCTAGGCTTGTGGTCACTAAGCCCTTGCCATGGAGTCGGCTCTGCGCGTATAGAACTATCTCTCGCTTTTGTCTTCGTGGTCCCTTCTCTCGGGACTAATTCAGTTAGACTTTTGTGAATCTAACTCGATTTTTAGGGCTTTTGTAAACCTCAAGTAACGTAGTCCTCTGGACATAGGCTTAGTTAAACTTTATAAGTTTAACTTAATATCTTCGAAACTTCTCGCAGTTTCACATCTTTAAAAACTCTTTCGAGTTGCGGATTGAGTTAAGCCTTAGTTGTACACTTGATCAAGGCTTTTTCTTGTAGCCATCTCTCATAGCTTATCATCTAGTCAGTTAAACCTTGCTGTAGCTTTAACTTAACGTGTGGGAGTTGTTTCTTAGCTCCTTTTCTCGTAATCCCTCTCTGGGTTTAGGTGGGTTAAACCCTCTCTGTAGGTTTAACTTAGTTTTTCGAAGCTATCTCTTAGCTTCTTTTCTCGTAACCCCTCTCTGGGTTTAGGTGGGTTAAACCCTCTCCGTAGGTTTAACTTAGTTTTTCGAAGCTATCTCTTAGCTTCTTTTCTCGTAACCCCTCTCTGGGTTTAGGTGGGTTAAACCCTCTCTGTAGGTTTAACTTTTAGCTTTCAAAGCTATCTCTTAGCTCCTTTTTGTTTGATGTTTATTCATTTCGTGAATGCTCATCGTATTTCTTATTAAATGCTTCTCGTGCATTTTATTTATTCATTTAACTTTTTCGCAAGTTATCAATCCTCATGTAATCGATCGTGTGTTGTGATGCAATAGTATCAAATAGCATACAATCATTTTGTTTCAATCGTAATCAACGAAAGAATGAACTGATAAACTCATAGATAATGAAAAATCGCTTTCATTAATTAATAAATAGATTTGCCCCCTTGACCATAATCGATCAACACAAGTTAAGAACTAACTTGACCGGCCTCTTTAAAAAACCTCCTTGTGGTAAAACCTAGTGGGAAACCCGCAGGAGGGGAAAAAAGAGTATAACGAAATTACAATTTATTCAGAATTCAACTAACATGAATAAAACAACTCTTGCATAAAAAGAATCACCTACGTGCAGCGAGGCGGGTATTTTCTTCAAGTATAAAACCTCTTCCGTCGGCAGACATTCCGTGGTCTGGCCGAGTTGATTCCCTTCCATGTCTTGTAACTCATAAGCTCCTCCTCGCAGGACCTTGGTCACCTTGTACGGCCCTTCCTACTTGGGATCGAGCTTTCCATTGTTTTTCACATCGGCTTGTCTCAAGACAAGATCTCCTTCTTCAAATCTCCGACTTATGACTTTCTGGTCATAAGCAGCTTTATGCGACTTTTGTACTTCTCCGCTTTCGGGTGGGCGATTTCGCGCTCCTCCTCTAGCATGTCTAGGTTCTCCCTCATCGAGTTCTTCATTTCTTCCCACTTCGAAGGTATGACTGCAGCTGCCCCATACACTAAATGGAAGGGGACTCCTCTCGTTGGCTCCTCGGGGTGGTCCGACAAGCCCACAAAACTCGACTCCAGCTCATCGACCCACCTCCCTCCGACTTTGTCAAGCCGGGCACGTATTCCGTTCACAATAGTTACATTGGTGACTTCCACTGGCCGTTGGCACGGGGTGTGCCACCGATGTGAATCTCTGGACAATCTTCGAGTTATCACACCATTCCCGTACCATGTTTCCCATGAACTGGGTCCCATTATCTCGATACTGAGAATTCTAGGTATGCCAAACCTGCAGCAAATATATCTCCATAAAAATTGATTATGTTACCTTCTTCTATCCTCGCTAGAGGTACAGCTTCGACCGACTTGCTAAAGTAGTCCACCGCCACTAATAGAAACTTCCGCCGCCCACCGCAATCGGAAACGGGCCCACTGTGTCCATCCCCACTTCGCGAAGGGACATAGAGAATACATGGCTCCCATCTCCTCTGCAGGAGGTGGATCGGACAACCATGCTTTTGGCATTTCTCGCACTTCTTTACCCAATCTTTGGCATCCTGGGTCATGGTAGGCCGAAGTATCCGGCCCTCAAGGCTTTCCGGACTATTGCCCGAGCCCTGCATGGTCGGCACAACAACCTTCATGTATATCTTTGATTACGTACCTCCCTTCTTGGGGGATAAACACCTCAAGTAGGGCTGCGTGAAGGACCGCCAAGACATCTTCTCTCCGATCATCGTGTATCGGATTCTCCAGTCCCGAGCTTTCCTTTTATCTCGGCAGCTCTCCGGGTTTTGCAATACTCAAATGCTGATCTCCAATCGTCTTCACTCAGGTGACCCCTACCGAGGGATCGCCAACCTGCTTCTGCCACCAGGTGATCTTCCCCCTCCTGCGGTGTTGCAAAACTCGCCGCTTCGACGGGTTATCCGCTCTGGAGTTTTCCTCTCGAGGTATCTGTTTGACCTCGAAGGAACTAAACCTTCCGTAGCTCCGTCACTCGCCGAAGGTAGGCTACCATTTTCTCATCTTTGGCCTCGTACCCACTTGTAACCTTTGGGTTACAAGTTGGGAATCTGAAAATATGACCACCCGACCTGCTCCCGGTTCGGCCGCCATCTCCGTTCCTCGAATAAGGGCCTCGTACTCGGCTCATTGTTAGAGGTAATGAACCCGAACCTCACTGCAACATGCGTTTCCTGGCCCTCTGGATCAATAACTACGATCCCAGCTCCATAACCCTACATAGACACAGAGCCGTCAACATATACCTTCCATTCTCCTTCCTCCGGCGCACGTGTGCCCTCCTGGATGAAGTCGGAGAGGGCTTGTGCTTTAATGGTCCTCCGTGGCTCGAAATCCACGTCATATTCTCCCGATTCGATGGCCCATTTGACCATCCTCCCTGAAAGATCAGCTCTCCCTATCACCTGTTTGAGAAGGTAGTTAGTCCGAACAATGACCTTATGCGACAAGAAATAAGGTCGTAACCTCCGTGCCATGACCATTATAGTCGTGGCTGCCTTCTCTATCTCCGAGTATCTCTGTTCAGCTCCTTGAATGAGTTTTACGATGTAGTAAATAGGTTTTGGGTCGACCCCTCCTCCCTCACCAAAGACGGAGCCGAGTGAGACCCCACCTCTGAGAGGTAAAGGTAGAGTGTCTCCCCGGGATTGGCTTTGTTAACGTAGGTAAGCTGGGCCAAGTCTTTGTTTAAGTTCCTCAAACGCTCGCTAGCATTGCTCGTCCCACTCGAACCTGGATCCCTTACTCAAAATTTTGTAGAAGGGGTGGCTCCTCTCTGCAGATCTGGCTATGAATCTGCTCAATCTTTGTAATTCCTCTATTCAGTCTCTGCAGCTCCTTGATATTGGTGGGAGAGGCTGCATATCAAGCATGACTTTTACCTTGGCAGGTTAACCTCAATCCCACGCTGGGTCACCATATATCCGAGGAATTTCCCGGATCTCACTCCGAAAGAACACTTGGCCGGATTCACTTCATGCCGTTCCTCCTTAGCACCGAAAAAGCTTCCTCCAGATCGCAACGTGCTCTCCGGCTTTCACGCTTTTCACAAGCATATCATCAACGTAGACTTCCATGTTCCTCTCTAGCTGGTCTCGAACATCTTGTCAACCATTCTCTGATAGGTTGCTCCTGCATTCTTCAATCCAAAGGGCATTCTAATATAGAAGAAAGTTCCACTAGCAATAATGAAACTTACCTTTGGAATATCCGGAGGAAAAATTTGTATTTGATGGTAGCCTTGATAGGCGTCCATCATACTTAGAAGCTCAAATCCAGATGTAGAATCGACCATCCGGTCAATCCTAGGCAAGGGATAGTGATCCTTAGGGCAAGCTTTGTTCGGATCTCGAAAATCATGCACATTCTCCATTTTCCCCCTGGTTTTGCCACTAACACCGCATTGGACAGCCGGTGGAAAATTGGATTCGCTTGACATGTCCCGCCTCCAGCCAGCTTCCTCCGCTTCAACCTTCGTAATGACATCTTTTTCGGTCCAATAACCCTTAGTTTACGCTTCACCTGGTTTAGCCTTAGGGTCCACGTTCGGGTGGTGCATCGCCACCTCCTCGCGAATACCTGTCATGTTAGAGGAAGAAAAAGCAAAAACATCTTCATTTCTTCGTAAAGCTGTTACTGTGTCTCTCTCTAGCTCTGCTCCAAATGGGCTCCGATCCTTGTTGTGTATCCCTTCTTTCTGGATACAACTCGACCATCATCGCCTCTTCGTCAACTTTCATTTTTGGAGGATCAATTTCCTCCGTAATCTTACATCTCTTGGATTCTCGGTCCACCTCCTTGTCTCTTTTCGTGCTACGATGCAGCTCTTTGTCGGCCATCTTTACCGCCTCCACGTAGCATTTTCTCGGATTGCAATTTGATCACCACTACTTCTCCCACCTCATCGTTCACCGGAAACTTGAGTTTCATGTGATAAGTTGATATGACCACCTGAAATAAATTCAATACTTGGCCTACCAAAGATCATGTTGTAGGATGAGGGTACATCAACAATCAAAAAATTTGCCATAACTACCCTCCTCCGTGGAGCTTCGCCTAGCCCCACCGGAGGGTTACTCGACCGAGAGGGTGGGTGCCCCTCCCTTGAATCCGCATAACGCCGTATCCACCGGTTGCATTTCTATGTTTAAATTCATCTTCTTGAAGCATTCCAAGAATATGATGTCTGCCGAGCTCCCCGTATCTACGAAGATCCTTGCCACCGTATATCCGGCCATATCTCATTGTGATGACTAGTGCATCACCGTGGTTCCTTCCTCCGGCCTCCGTCCTCTGGACCAAAATGAATCCTAGGTGTATGGATGACCTCCTTCGATCCGCGTCTCTTGACATCTCTCCTACCTCTCTCCCGAGGGTCCTCTCTCCGGCTTTTCTAGCGAGGAAGGAGTCTCCCTCTGCTGGACCTCCGACTATCATCTGGATGAGTCCTCTCTTCTAGGAAGGTCTCTCCTCCTGCCTCCTTTCGATCATCCTCCCTTTCTCCTCCGCTTTCTCAGCCTTCCTTTCTTTTTTGCCCCCGGAGCTAACTCGGTCTCTGTAAACAAATTCTTTAAGATGTCCCGCTTGGATCATCCTCTCAATTTCATCACGTAAGTGAAAATAGCTTGTTAGTGTCATGCCCATATTCATTATGGAAATGACAAAACTTATCTCGACTTGGGCTTCGAGGCCCCCGGATCGTGTCCATGAAAACTTCATTTCGGGGTGGTCGATGCTACCTCAGAGCTCTGCCGGCTCAAGCTTCGTGGGGTGTACTTGTCAAACCTAGAGCAGGTCCAGATTTTGCAACTTTCTCCGGCTCCGTTGTTGAGCTTTTCTTTGATGATTCTTTCTTCTTCTCGAGTCCGCTTGGTTTGACCTCGGCTCTCTTCACCTTCCTCACTTCCTCCAAAGTGTGACGTACTTCTCTGGTCTCCTTAGCGCTTCATCGAACGTCCTGATCAAGCTTCTTGGCTCGGGAGGAAAACAAGTCCCCATCTCGGAGATTGCTAGTGAAATCATTAATTTTTACCTCTGGAGTGGCGGTTGGAACCTCCAAGTCCGCTGATTGAATCTCTTCATGAAGGCCCGCAGCTTTCATTTTCTCCTTGCTTCATGTTGAACAATGTCAATGTAACTCTAGGTTGATGCAAGAATAGTTCTCCAAACTGCTCGAAGGAGTTGATGGAATTGGGCTCCAATCGCTAAACCATCGCTGGGCCGCCTTAGATAGAGTAGTAAGAAAGCCCTCAGCACTTCACACCCTCCCCATATCGATGGAGGAGGGCCGAATTTTCAAATCTCACCAAATGGTCATAGGGGTCACTGTACCATCATATTCATAATTAAGAGGTTTAAAATTGTTAGGCAACTCATCTTGTAAGATAATCTCAATAAATTGGCAACCTGTAGCGGGTCGAGGCATACCGACCCGATTTTCCATCTCGATGCTTCATGTTGTCCATTTGTTTCCTCAAGGACTGATCTGGTCTTTCATGGCCTCAATTGGGTGTCTCCCTGCACCCTCTTCTTGGTCCTCGATCTTGCTTCCCGCCGCCGAGGGGCTGTCTCCTTCCCCGTGCGGCTTCCTCCCGGACCAGCCTCTCTCGGTCGAGGAACCGCCGACCTCCTTTCTTGGACTCCTTCAGCTCCCAAGGTTTCCTCCTAGTTCCTAGGCTCCACCTCTCTCCTTCGTTCTTCTTGATGCTCATCCCGCCTACTCCCCCAAGTTGGGATCGAGCAGCAGGTTTCCCGGTCCTGGTTCTCCAGTCCTTCCTGCAGATGGGGTCCTCCCCTCCGCAATTGCTCTTGCCATAGCTCGAGCTATCATATCATCCACCTGCTCCCGAGTGAGGGCGATAGAGGCGGCTGGTTCTCGCATTCTCCGAGGTATCCCCTGGCTGGAGCATTGGCGGCTCACGGGACCCCGCTATAGGGATTTCCTCTGGAATTGCGAGAGGAAGAGGCGGAGTGGGTTAACCCCTCCTCTCTCTAGCGGCAGCCTCCCACTCCTGGATGGCGTTGGCCGTGAGTCGAGCTTTTGTCTCGTACCACCGTAACAAGTGGTGGTCCTTCGAGTGTTGGGCACAACAATAGGTGGCACGGGGTTGGACGTAGCCTCACCCCGCATTAGGTTTGCGGGGTTGTCCTTCCTCGAGCCGGTACTAGTGCGATCGGTCTCATAGGTGTGCATTCACCACCATGATGTCCTTCTTTCGGATAATCGTAAAAGAAAAGAAGTTGAAACTCACGCCTCAGCTCTTCCTTCCCACAGACGGCGCCAATTGATGCGTAAAAGCGACTGGCCCGTTTTCCCCACCTCGGGTTCCACGTGGATAAAGTCTTTACGCAGCGGAATTCCTAGCTCTTCTCGAACGTGTACTGCAAAAAACATGCCGGAGGGTTCTCCGCGTAGGCACTCCGACGCTCAAGTCGGATCACCGGAAAATACTTAAGAAAGTACGTAGGAAGTAGCTAAGTAAGAGTAATAGTTGATTGATACCGTTACCTCCCTTCGGGTGTGTTATTTATGCGTAAGTTAAGAGTGATAACCATCATCACGGTTTCAGGGGCATTATCCCGCACGTTCCTTCATGATGTCGTGCGTGGATATCTTTCTTCTCAAGAAATCTGATTGTGCCTACGTTTTCATCCTGGATGGAGGTTGGACCAGTACAATGAAGGAATATTGGGGACATTCCTTGACTTGGGCCTTAATCATCTCAACTACTCGTTGCTTCTCGGTCTTATCGGATAAATAACCATTATGGGCTTGGTCAAATACCGCGTGCTCTTCAAAACTCGCCTGGGCCTCTCGGCCCACTCGCAGCTAGGTTTGGGCCTTGCGGCCCACCTGTAGTCGGGTTTGGGCCTCGCGGCCTGTAGCTAGGTTTAGGCCTCGTGGCCTATCTGCAGCTAGGTTTTGGCCTCGTGGCCTATCTTCATGCGAGGCTTGAGGCTCGTGGCCCACCTGTAGGTAGGTGATTGGAGTGTATAGGGTAAGAGCTTTTAAGACCAATCAATAAAATATCGAACCCAAGGGAGAAAGTATGCAAACGAAATTCAAGGATAAGAGTTCTAGATGGCTAAAGTTGCAACAAGTTTTAGGACTAAAATCTCTACAAAATGCAAGAAATTAAATGGCAAGATTATGCAAATAATCTATCAAACACCTAGAATGCAAGATCAAATATACTAAAATCAATGGGGGATTAGGGTGCAAGGGATAATCTCCATCAAGGAATCCATGATTAACAAGCTATGATTGTATCCAAATGCAAATCACTCAAATTAGAAAGCATAAACCATCATGAAATTAATCACTCCATTAATATCACAATGCCTAATGTGAGTATCCTTAGTTTTTCCCATCTCTCAATGTAGAAGTCCCCAATTCATACAATCATGCAAAATTGAAACCCGATTAACACCTAATCACGTTAGCTCAACTCTCGCCTATTGCTAGGGTGATCAACCATTAATCAAAAGAGACAATTTTTCATGAAGCACAATTAAGAATCACAATTAGGAAGCAAGCTAATTCAATTGATCACAATTATCAACAATCATAGCATATGACAATCACTTCATCCCTAATTTCAATTATCCCAAGCACAAAGCTATTAGCCCATGGTGCTACAAGCAAAAGCCATGGGTAGAAAATCTAAGAAAGCAATTAACAATCTAATCAATACAAGCAATGAATTAAAGAGATCAAAGGGTAAGAACATCACCAATTGAACTTCAATAGACAAAAATAGGAATGATTAATCTTCTACAATGCTTCAATTCCACTCCAATACTCCCAAATCACAAATGAAATCTTCAATTACAATCAATCAAAGTACTAATCTAGTGGACTAAATGTAGAATCTAATCTAATTCTAACAATCTATGGCAATTACAAATGAAATCAAGCTACAAAGTGCAAAATTTGCCTAAGGAACCTCCTAGAAAGCTGCTCTTAAGCGCTAGAATCAAGTTATGCTCTGTTTTGGCTTCAAATGGCTTTAAAACAGAAATTTTCGATTTTGGGCACTCCTCGAGTCGAGCTTGAGGCCCTCGGGTCGAGGCACGAGGAAGTCGCTACACGCTTCTTCAAAATATCGCCTGCCTCGAGTCGAGGCTCAGCCCTCGAGTCGAGGATCTTGCCATTTTCCCATCCCTCGACTCGAGGCTCCTCCCTCGAGTCGAGATTGCTGCCTTTTTTAAAATATTTTCCCTCCACCTGATCCTCGAGTCGAGATTTGTACCTCCTCGACTCGTGCTCGAGACCAGGAATTTTTATCGAGATGGGCTTCGGGCCCGACCCCCATTTTCGTCACGTATGTTTGTCTCTTCATTCTAAGAATAACGGTACTCTCGGTTTGGCAAAATTCCACCGATTTACCTGCAAAAGCGGACGAAAAACCTCAAAATCTCACAAAGTAATACTTTTAGGCAAAAGAGTGATACTTTTCACATTTATGCACAAAAATCACACTTTAGCTCACTTTTGCACTAAAATAGGCCCTAAAAACATGTATCAATTCACTCCAATCATACCCCGAACTTGAATTGTTGCTCGTCCTCGACCAACGTAGAAACTATGAACAAAGGAGTGAATTGATTGCAATTATGTCACATGGCACCATAGGCGAAATAAAAGACAATCGAACTCATCAATGAACACTTGAATCAATGCAACTATCCACTAGCCATCAAGATGAATCATGCTCAAACAAATGCTCAATCAAATACTCAACACATTGCTCCTTCCATGGAGTGTTTCACTCTTCACTCAAGTGTATAAAGGTATAATGCACTCAATCATCAAATTCACAAACTTGCACACCATATGCTTGCCAAAAGACTTAATCTCAATCAAAATCACTTGTAATCAATCAAGAATCAAAGAGGTCTTTGTCTTAGGTTGTAATGTAGGCTCTTTGGAAAGGTAGGATATATATGGATAAGAGTGACTAAATAGTAGAGACTTGAATGTACGCTAATTAATACACAACACATCTCTTCACTTTTCATCAAGCAATACTCTTCCTTTTGAACTTCAATGATCAATCCACCATTCACTTGAGCTTTCTCTTTTAAGCTCACAAATTGAATTTTTTTTTCATTCACTTCACACATTTTTTTCACAATTCAATTTTTCTTCTTTTCACAACCTTTCTTCTTTTATGCTTCATTCATCACTTAGCTCATCATCTTCCCACACTTAGCAATCAAATCACCATCATTAGCCAACATTCAAGCTCAACTAAATATAGGACAAGAAGGGCTCATAAAAATAGGCTAAATTGGTTCCAATTTCACTTGGCTTGCCAAAGAATAAGGATAATAGGCTCAACATGGCTTACTAAGGAAATCAAATGTATTTGGTGAGGAAAAATTTGGCAAAGTAACTCATCATATCAAACATGGCCTCTTATCACTTTCAAGACATCACACAAAGATCAATATCAACAAGTCTAGTGGCAAGTTCTAGCATACAAATCATGAATGATTCACTCACAAAGAAATCATATCAACCGTATAAGATGTACGATCATTAAGGCACAAAAGCTCACGGGCTTAAATTGAACAATGAATTAAGCATTATCAATCACGTCCATCCTTACACAATTAATCAAGAATGTTAGCTTCAAGCTACACATCTACTCATGATCAAATCAAAATCCAATAAATCTTGTAAATCAAACTCAAATGCTCATGTACATAATCTCAAGTACACTCACTCTATCAAGAATGATACTAAAAGATATATCAATGAATCCACAATTAAGCTCAAATTAAAGAATATAGAATCATAGGGATAAGGAATCCAAAGGATCATCAAATCACAATCATCAATAGACAATAAGCTCAAAAAGATCAAGAGAATCATAGCATCAATAAAATCATCAACAATCCAAAACCAATCATCACAATCATCAAGTCAAGAGTACAATCACCATCAAAAGTACAAAGAAAAACAAGAAGATCAGAATCTAAAGATCAAGAAGAGGGAATGAGGAATAGGGGATAGCCCTAGTAGTCGGACGGCGGCGGTGGAGGAGGATAGCTCGGACTGAAGTTCCACGAGCTCATCTCTGTAGGAGGGCATACATGTCATTTTGAGTCTTCGAGACTCCTCCCGCATCCTCCTAGTCTCTTCATTGAATCTATGGGACTCCTCAAGCATCCGGTACATCTCATCCTGCCGGGTCAAGCTCTCAATATGCATTCTCGACTATCAGCCCACATCTCCTCGGTCAAAACCCATGGCCTCTCGAGATGAACTCCCGCCTCATACTCTCTACTCCTCATCTCGTCCTGCCGGTACATGTTAATCTCTCTTGGTAATCCTCGCCCATCTCGTCTTGGCGGCTCCTCTTGCTCCGGCTCCTCATCATCCTCGTCCTCGAATCATCATCTCCTATCTCTACCTCTCGCTCCTCTGCAGCTCCCTCACCACGATCATCATCTGAACCCAACCGCCGACCCCATCATCATCATCATCCTCATCTCGGAGAACATCCCCGTGCTCTCTCGTATAGGCATCTATCGCCTCGGTGTGACGCTCGTGACCACATACGCAGATTGATGGTCACAAAGGCCTCGAGAACCGAAATCGCCGTCAACCTCTTATTAGGAAGAGGGAATCGCCACCATGATCTTTCTTGGAGACACCATGTCCTACCGATGCGGTCAAGCGTCCTCATACGCCGCATGGTATCAAGGGTAAGATCGGGACCCTCCACCGCTCTGAGGTTGTGCGTAGGGATCCCGAGATGCTCAGCCTATCAAGGTAATCATGCCACTAAAGTTAATCTTCTTGAACTTCGTGCTCATGGCTCTCTCGAATAGGTAGCAGAGGTATGCAGAAGCATTGAATTGAACTCCATGGAGAAAGCACCAAATAACGTACAGCTCCTCGGAAACCACGGCTCCTCCCTCCGATCTCGCGAATATAGTACTCGCGAGGATCTTCTCCAAGTATCGAATGACCGGGTTCCGGATGTGTGTGCTCTTCGACTTCCCGGAACAAAATCAAGCCGATTCGGAGCCCCAGAGTCGAAATCCTTCTCCAAAATTTCTTAGCATTGTACTCTCTCCTTATGTTCAACAATGATCGGTCTGGATCTGTAGGTGCTCCAATAATCTCGTTGACCTCATCCAGTCAACGAATACTCGTCCCATGAGCTCAAAAGTAATACTCCTCGGGAATTTGGCCCTCCTGGCCTTATCAACCTTATCGTGCAAAGGAACTCCAAGGTAAGTCCAATATACGTCCTAGGCCTCTTCGCCAAGAAGCCCCCATCCCAACTTGCTCAAACAGACGAGAGATATCCTCCTCGATCCCCATAGATATCATGCAATTGTGATCAACGAGTCTGGTCTTGACCACCCGATTATAGAGCTCGGAGTAGAGATCAATATATGTCCTCCATTGGTGATCATCCCACTGAATTCCGAGCTCGGCGGGCATCCTGTGTGCAAATCGGATGGCGGCTTCTCTCTCGCGGATCTCCGCCTCGAGAGGTTGTTTCCATCGGCCCCTCTAAACATTGTTCCTGTAAAACATTCCCAAGAGCAAAAATCAACCTCCAAGAATACAATACGAGCTCAGAAAAATATCAAGCATACCATGAACGAGTCAACAAGCAAGAACATCTCAAATAAACAAAATCCCTAGTGACTAGCCAATAAATCCTCAACAATGGTCAAAGAGTCAATCATGCAAATACAATCCACTAGAAGTGTTCAACAAATCCTCAAACATATGTATACTTACTAACATGGCCTCAACACTTAATTCACAAGTAAGCTAAAAATAATCATGCAATTAAGCTCAATAAAATCCCACAAATCATAGGCCAATTAGCAAGTAATTAAACAAATATGCATCATCAATTCATACACTTCTATCATTACCATCACTCAATTTGACCAAATTATTCCAACAATATTGCACTAGAAAATCCCAACTTTGCCAAAAATTCATGTTCTAGCCAAATTCCACAAAATAAATGAGCAACATCTCATATACAACCCTAAGCATGCTCCTAAACTCATCAAACAATCCAAATATGCTCATACAAGGCTCCAAATTCATCACAATAATCATGCTCATAAGGTGCTCGAATAAATGCCCAAATGAAATTCCAATTCAATTATCAAATGGCCTAATAAAATCACCCATGCAATAATCACAATACAACAACGAAATTGAAGCCAAGATGAGTAGAAATTACATACCTTATTGAGGAAATTCGACTTCAAATGAGCAAACTTGGACACCCACGCACTCTCCACTAAAAGCCCCAAATTTGAATGCACAAACCCTCAAAATCTAATCTTTGATGCAATAATATGATAATGTGGTGAAATTATGATGAATGAACGGTGAAAATGGGTGGAATTTGGTCGGAAATAGGTAGAGACGGCGAAGGTATCGTGAACACAGAGAAAACCCTCGAGTCGTGCCTCGCTATGACCGAAACGCGATTTTTATATCGGACACCGGCCTCGAGTCGAGGGTCAGGCCTCGACTCGAGGAATCCCAATTTTTCAAAAGCCTCGACTCGAGGTTCCTCCCTCGAGTCGAGGATGTGCCGAATTCAAAATATTTTCTAAGTGTCAATGCCTCGACTGGGACTATGCAAGCTCGACCTAGGGTCGAGACCATGGAATTTTGACGATTCCCGAGCCCGACCTGACCCTCGAAACTCCTAAAAATGACCTCTACGTCCCTAACGAACCCAAATATGCAAGAAATTACCATTTTGGTCCTCGATTTAAGCCCGGTCGCTCATTCGATCGAGGAGACCGAAGTTCTCTTCCTTTATGCTCATTTTCACCAACTTTTAAGTTCTCCTTTCCTTCTCGATTCCTTGATTCCTTTTTGCAATTCCGATCCTTTTTCCATCCTCGTAGTGAGTATACCTACAAACGGCACAAATAGTCATCAAATAATCATCACTAAGGGATGCATTTCTACCCTACATGACACACACCCCTAAACTTGAATGAAGATATGCATTCAAAATTAAGTATGGGAATGATACAATTATGCAACCCTTAAATGATATAAACAATTAAGCTCAATATCCAAATGTACTTCATCCATCAACTAACATCTTCTCCTAAGCATGAGCAATTCCCAAGAATCCAAAGCAAAAATATTCCACTAAAAGGACAAAACACAAACACAAAACAAACACACCAAAGCAATAAACCAATGGGTTGCCTCCCATCTAGCGCTAGGTTTAACGTCCTTTGCCGGACGAAACTCAAAGAGTTCACACTTCCCTTTCTTTGTCAATGTAGAGATCGGCCTTGCGCTTCACTAGATGTTCCTTTGCAAAAAGGCAACACCCCCATTTATCCTCTAGGAGTAGCTTTCCTCCTTCTTTGATTTCTTTAATCGTAAGCACCTCCTTTGGTCTTTCGACTCCAAGTAGCCGACTCCAATTTGATTCACACCACACCACTTGATCTCCTACTTCGAACTTCTCCTCCCTTTTCTCAAGTGTTGCCTTTTTCTCAATCAATACCCCCAAACTTGAGCCATGCTCAAGTTTGGTCAAATCTTTCTCACCTTCTTCCTTCTCTTGTTCACCGGGGTCAAGCAAAGGGTCCTTTATCGCTTTCTCCTTCCTACAATCATCAAGGGAAACACAAGACTTGTTAGAAATGATTTTACAAGAGGAAAGGAAATGCTCATTAACTAAAGGATGAGTAGAAGTAATAGGTGTAGAAACTTCCCTTTCAATGGAAGGGCATTCATCAACAATCTCTATGTATCCACACGTTTTCTTCTCTACCTTGCTTTGAGCAACCTCTTCCTCATGAACTCTTGTAAATGTAACTTCATCACCATTTGAGCTCAACTTAAGCTCTCCTTTCTCCACATTAATCATAGCCTTGCCCATTGCAAGAAAAGGTTGACCAAGGATGATCGGTGCCTCAAGTTCCTCCTTCATGTCTAATACAATGAAATCCACCTAAATATGAGTTTACCAACCCCTACTAACACATCTTCAATGATCCCAAATGGTTGAGCATATGATTGATCCGCTAATTGAAGATTGATGTTTGTAGGAATCACCTCCCCTAGATCCAATTGCTTGAACACGGACAATGGCATCACATTAATACTTGCTCCTAGATCACACAAGCCTTGAATGTTTACCTTCTCTCCAATCTCACATGGGATAATGAAGCTTCCGGGATCCTTTTTCTTTTGTGGCAAGTGTCTCTCCAAGATTTCTTTGCATTCTTCCACTAGCTTGAACATCCCCTTCTCATTCCAACTCCTTTTCTTGGACATAATTTCTCTCAAGAACTTCTTATAGTGTGGAACTTGTTCAAGGGCCTCCAAAAGTGGGATATCGACATGCAAATTCTTAAAAATCTCTAAAAACTTACCAAACTCTTCATCAAGCTTCTTCCTCTCTAGCCTCTTTGGAAACGGAACCGGATTAGCCTTCATTGGAACTCCCCATTCATTCTTCGATTTTTCTTCCTTCTTTGCATTTCCCTCACTTTCACCTCTTCTTCACTTTTCTTCTCTTCCACAACCACTCTTTCTTGTCTCTCTTCTTCACTCACCACCTCTTCTTCAAACTCCCCTTCTTTGGACATTTTTGGACCTTCATAGCTAGTGCCACTCCTTAGCTTGATTGCACTACAAAACTCTTTAGGGTTTGGCTCGGTAGTGGATGGATACTTTCCTTTGTTTTGTAGATGGTCCACCGTAGACGAGATCTTCCCAACCGTAGTAGCAAGTTGCCCTACTTGATGCTCGATCGCCTTAAAAGCAGTGTCCATTTGCTTCCCTATATCATCAAGCCTTGAGTCATTAGCTTCCAATTTCTTCACAATCAACCCCAAAATCTCCTCCGTGGTAGCCTTTCCTTCATTATTAGGAGCTTTTGCACCCGGATCAAATCCGGGAGGAAATTAAACGGCGACTTCTCGGATTGGCATATGAAAAATTTTCGTGTCTCCTCCATGTATTCCCATTAAATTGAGCTTGCGGTTGAGGTTGGTAGCTTCCTTGTGGCCTATTTTGGTAAGGCATTTGGTAAGGCCTTCCTCCTTGATAATTCCCTTGAAAGTTTCCTCCTTGATAGCCTCCTTGGAATGGAGGCCTACCCATATAACTCACTTCTACAACCGCAATGGACTTGGACAAACATCAACATGAGGAACGGATGGACTCACACTTGCTTGGCCTTGTGAAGTAGTAAGAGCTCCCAATCGGTCCATCATAGTCATCATCATACTCTTCATACTCTCGATTTCATCAACTTGTGACACCCTATGGTGTGCTCCCGATTAATCGACACTTGGAATAAATCTTGAGCTATGTTCTCCATTATTTCATTCATTTGCCCCACGGTTTTAGACCAAATCGATCCATTAGCACAAGCATTCAAAAGCGACCTATCCCCATCCGTCAAACCATTGCAAAGTACATAATGGTTTGCTCCTCCGAAAACCATGTTGAGGACAATTGATAAGTAACATGCCATATCTCTCCCATGCCTCCGGTATCGTTTCCCCATTCTTTTGTTGGAAGTGAGAAATAGCCTCCTTAGCTTGCACGGTCTTTGACGGTGGGTAAAACTTCATCAAAAATTTCTTCGACAACTCTTCCCATGTACGTACGGTCCCGGGCGGTAATGAATTAAGCCATGCTTTTGCTCTTCCTTTCAATATAAAGGCAAAGAGCCTCAACTTCTTCGCATCTTCGGGTACCCCATGGTATTTTGTAGTGTCGGAAATCTCAAGAAATTGTGTCATATGTTGATGTGGGCACTCATTTTCATCTCTTCCTTCAAATTGCTTCTCCCTAAGCATTCTCACCAAAGCGGGCTTATCTCAAAGTTATTCGCATCTATCCTCGGCCTTGCTATCCCATCATAGTGCTCTCTAAGTTGTGGTTCAAAAATTCTCTCAACGGCCTTCCTTGAGGTGGTGGTTCATTTACGGGTTGTGGTTGGGCATTTGGTATGTGAGGTGGCTCATGATATCGTGGCTCTTGAGTATACGGCATATGGGGATAATATGGTGGAAATTGTTGTGGATGAGGTGGATAGTAAGGATATTGATGAGCTTGAGGAGGATAAGGATATGGATTTTGGTAGGGGTAATTTTGTGGTGGCATCCCTTGAGGGAAAGGACCAACTTGGGCATGGAAATGATTCCCATTACCTCCATGTTCTACTCCTCCTTCTCCTTGTCCATGTACCTCCTCTACTTGAGGATCACCCACTAGTCTCTCCTCATGCCTTTGATCTTCACCTTCCATAGCTTCCCTTCTTCTTCTCACACGATTTCTTCTCAACGTAGCCTCACTTCCGGATTTAGTGGTAAGGGTGGAACACCACTCGATCTTGTTAGCATACACCTACAATGCCACAAATCCAAGTATCAACTTCTAACCAACAAAAATAACAAAAAAACAAAAGCAACAAATAGCCACTTCAAATAATCCTCAAATCTCACTTATAGGCGCAAAACTAACTCCCGCAACGGCGCCATTTGATTGGAGTGTATAGGGTAAGAGCTTTTAAGACCAATCAACAAAATATCGAACCCAAGGGAGAAAGTATGCAAACGAAATTCAAGGATAAGAGTTCTAGATGGCTAAAGTTGCAACAAGTTTTAGGACTAAAATCTCTACAAAATGCAAGAAATTAAATGGCAAGATTATGCAAACAATCTATCAAACACCTAGAATGCAAGATCAAATATACTAAAATCAATGGGGATTAGGGTGCAAGGGATAATCTCCATCAAGGAATCCATGATTAACAAGCTATGATTGTATCCAAATGCAAATCAATCAAATTAGAAAGCATAAAACCATCATGAAATTAATCACTCCATTAATATCACAATGTCTGATGTGAGTATCCTTAGTTCTTCCCATCTCTCAATGTAGAAGTCCCCAATTCATACAATTATGCAAAATTGAAACCCGATTAACACCTAATCACGTTAGCTCAACTCTCGCCTATTGCTAGGGTGATCAACCATTAATCAAAAGAGACAATTTTTCATGAAGCACAATTAAGAATCACAATTAGGAAGCAAGCTAATTCAATTGATCACAATTATCAACAATCATAGCATAAGGCAATCACTTCATCCCTAATTTCAATTATCCCAAGCACAAAGTTATTAGCCCATGGTGCTACAAGCAAAAGCCATGGCTAGAAAATCTAAGAAAGCAATTAACAATCTAATCAATACAAGCAATGAATTAAAGAGATCAAAGGGTAAGAACATCACCAATTGAACTACAATAGACAAAAATAAGAATGATTAATCTTCTACAATGCTTCAATTCCACTCCAATACTCCCAAATCACAGCTGAAATCTTCAATTACAATCAATCAAAATACTAATCTAGTGGACTAAATGTAGAATCTAATCTAATTCTAACAATCTATGGCAATTACAAATGAAATCAAGCTACAAAGTGCAAAATTCGCCTAAGGAACCTCCTAGAAACCGCTTCTTAATCGCTAGAATCAAGTTATGCTCTGTTTGGCTTCAAATGGCTTTAAAACTGAATTTTTCGATTTTGGGCACTCCTCGAGTCGAAGCTTCGTGCCCTCGAGTCGAGGCCTGAGAGTCGCTAACACGCTTCTTCAAAATATCGCCTGCCTAGAGTCGAGGCTCAGCCCTCGAGTCGAGGATCTTGCCATTTTCCCATCCTCGACTCGAGGCTCCTCCCTCGAGTCGAGATTGCTGCCTTTTTGAAAATATTTTCCTCCACTGACCCTCGAGTCGAGGTGCAGACTCCTCGACCTATGCTCGAGACCGTGGAATTTTTATCGAGAAGGGCTTCGCCCGACCCGTTTTTCCCGTATGTTCGTCTCTTCATGCTAAGTATAACGGTACTCTCGGTTTGGCAAAATTCCACCGATTTACCTCAAAATGGACGAAAAACCTCAAAATCTCACAAAGTAATACTTTTTAGGCAAAATAGTGATAATTTTCACATTTATGCACAAAAATCACACTTTAGCTCACTTTTTGCACTAAAATAGGCCCTAAAACATGTATCAATTCACTCCAATCAGTATGTTCAGGCTTCGTAGCCTTATTATAACCGATCTGGGCTCGAGCCCATCTCGAAGCTTTTCTCCCTCTAGCGAGGGTGTTAGGTTACGCCATTGGGCCCTATTGGGTTGAGCGTATTTGGGCTCCTACGTGTAGTTGGGCCTGACATTTTTATCTCGCATCGTGTACATAACGAGGATTGGGGCTCACTGGATCCGAGGTGGAGAAGGAGCTGATAATGGCTTTACGAATAAATGCAGATGTGTTTGCTATTTCTTCCTCTCGACATGACAGGTATTTCGAGAGGAGGTGGCCCTTCACCACCTCAACATGGATCCTAAAGTAAAGCCGAAAGGTAAACCGAGAGTCTTCGGACTAGAAAAGGATGCCATCACGAAGGCGTAAGTGGAGAAGTTGCTGGAGGCAAGACATGTTAAGTGAATTTAGTTTCCCACTTGGTTATCCAATGCAATGCCGGTGGTAAAACCAGGGGGAAATGGAGAATGTGTAGAGATTTTCAAAATCAACAAAGCATGTGATGAGTGGTTAGAAGTGCATAAATAATGTGGTATTTATTTGCAAAAAGTGATGAAATGTGTTAGTTTTTGAGCTTTAAGGTGTAAGATATCACTTCTTTGTATGAAAAGTCACAAGTGTGGAATTAATGAATTTTTTATGCGTTTTGTCTCGCTTTCTAGGTATTTCGTAGAATCGACCAAATCGAGCACATGGATATTCACACGGGAACAAGACGAACGAGACGTGAGAAATCGGGGTCAACGGTGGTCAACAGGCTGGGAAAAATCCTGGACTCGACCTTTGGTCGAGGTCCGTGACCCTCAACTCGAGGGAGAAGCTGCTTTCAAAAAAATCAGCAAAGTGTTGAAGGCCTCGACTCGAGGGCACCAACATCGAGTCGAGGATGGCAAAAGGTGGCAAGCTCGACTCGAGGCCTCGAAGCTCAAGTCGAGGCTAGGGTAATTTCAAAAATCGTGGCCACGACTTTACCAAGCTCGACTCGAGGTCCTCGTGCTCAAGTCGAGTGAGCAATTTTTCGAAAAATCCCAATTTAATCCCCTTGGACGAAAAATAGAGCATACATCACTTCATAGCGCTTACTTGGCGCTTTAGGGTCGATTTTCCAATTTCCAAGCACATTTCTCCATCTTAGCTCATGAGATTTACATTTGTAGTGAGATTTTCATTGATTGTGGATTAGATTAGTCATTTGAGTTGTAATTCAATTGAAGAGAAGATTACAATTGTGGAGATCAAGCATTCAATTCATTGTTCATTTGGCTAAATTGGTGATGTTCTTCCTCTTTCCTAATTTCTATTGCTTTATTGCTTTGATTCTTATTATGATCATGCAATTAGATTTTTCACCCATGGATTTTGCATTTTGCTCCATGGGCTAATTCTCTTGTGCTTGGGATAACCGAAATTAAAGATGATTTGATTGTTCTTGCTATAATTGTTGTTGATTGTTGTTTAATTGAGATAGATAGTTTTCTAATTGTTGATGCTAATTGTGCTTCATCCATATTTATCTCTTTTGATTAGTGTTTGATCACCCTAGCAACAAACGATAGTTGAGCTAACGTGATTAGAGATTAATCAAGTTATAATTGTGTATGATTTTAGGAATTAGGTGCTTCATAATTGAGAGATTAGTTGAACTGAGAATACTCACATTTAGGTATTGTGTAATTAATGGAGACATTATTGCATGATGTTCATACTTTCTATCTTGGTTGAATAGGAATTTGATGCAATTATAGTTATGATCATTGATTCCTTGGTGGAGATTATCCCTAGCACCCCTTCCCCATTTGATTACTTGAAGTTTGCTTAACTTGTTAATTGTTCTAGTTTAATTCCTAGTTTAATTGCTTGTTTAATTGCCTTTGATATTTCATTGTTTGTAGATTGTTAGATAAACCTTGATTGCAACAATAGTTGTTGGTCCCACGGATTGAGTGAATTAATAAAGAACTTGAGACAACCTTCTAGGGAAAATCTAGAAGGGGGTTGAATAGATTTTCAAATCCTTTTTCAAAGATTAGAATATCAATTCAAAGTATCAAAGCTCACACAAGTGGAAAATAGATTTAAACTCAACCTTTTTGGATCAAAACCAATCTGATTAAGAGTCTAAAATTGAACTTGTTTGAAAGTTGATTTAGAACAAGATAAGTAAATAAAGCAGTAAAGAACACAACAATTTATAGTGGTTTGGATCTAATTGATCCTACATCCACTCTTCTTCTTCAACTTGAAGAAGCGGTCTCGCCACTTACTTACTTTCTTACTTACAATCTTACAATTACAACTTTCTCAAGGTCTTCTATCTTCAATCCTATCTTCAACTTCCTATCATTTTGGAATTTCTAAATTACAAGGCAATATTGTTGAAGAAATACAAAGTAAGTGTTCTATAAACTCTTTGAACTTATGAAAATTACTTTGAGAAACTTGGTGAGTGCTTAGAAAACTCGAGTATAGCGTGAATGAGAGAGTGCTGAATTGTGTGTTTGAAATTGTGCCTAAATCTATTTATAAGCTCGAATAACGGTTAGTTTGTTGTAACAAACTAAAAACCTCTTAACAAACTTAATCTTGAAAATCGCTTCTTCTTCACCGATCTTGCTTCTAGTCGTCTGCACTGACTTGGTGAAGACTTGTCTTTCTTATTCTACTCAAATTGTTTTGACCTCGTCTGAGCTCTTCCTTGTTGTCTCCTGCAGATGACTTATCTCAAGCTCGTTTTCGTAAGACCTCCGCTTCTTCGACCTCACTGATTTTTCTAGCTCTTCCTAATCTGACTAGCCTGGTGCTAGGACTTTACCTCACTGCTCTACGCAGCTTAGCTGGTCATCTTACTTTGTATGAGTCACTCTTGTCCGACCTCTTTTAAATCATCAAAACATCTTCCGATCTAACAATTTTCCCCTTTTTGATGAAGTTAAAACTGCAAGAAAGAGACAAACTCACAAATGCCTAATGTTAGTCAAAGTTATTCAAGATAAACAGATGAGCACATTAGAACACATTAACACTTAGTTTAGATTAATTCATATCGTAGCACTTAATTCACACTTAGAAAAATTTTGGAAAAGTTTTATAAAGAGTTTTAAGAAAAGTTTTAAGTCTCAAGACTTTATCAGATGATTAGTACTTAAAAAGTTTTAAGTCTTAAGAATTAGAAAATTTTAAGACTTAGAAAATTTTTAGAAAATTTTAATCTGAGATGGAAGTTTCCTCGGATGATTAACACTTAGAAACAATTTTTAAGTTTTCTTAGAAAGCGGTAAAGAAAGCTTAAAAAGTAAGACAAGGTAGTTCAGATGAGATCAAGTATATTCACATCATATTTACAGATTACAAAAATGGATAAGGAAAAAGAGATAAGGTAAAGAAAAATCCTTCTATTAGGTTCCCCATTGATAAGCTTCTCGAACAAATGCCCGTGTAAAGACTCATCTTCTGAGTGCCTTCAGCTCTTCTCCATTCTTCGACTGACTCAACTTCAGCCTTGGCAACGATGCCTTTGATCCAGCTTCTAGATCAACTGCTCCATCAGCGTTGGTTTTGGGTCTGCCTGCTTTCGTAGGCCGGAGCACAAAGATCGGCATTAAAGATCTTGTCGCTTTGTCAATCGTGCGATGATAAAGGTTGGCATCCTCCTTCTCGATCCACTCATGGCACCTCGTGTCTTCGTTTTGGGCTGATGAATCGAGCCTTTCAAGATGTACTAGTGGTACATCCATCTCGGCATCTAGATTCTTTGCCTTGTATTCTTTGAACCATTGACTGCGACGACCTTTGGAGAATTAAGTGTTCGATGATAAGGTCGGAATCCCGCCTCATCTCGCTCCCTTTATCTCCCATTTCTCGACATCTTTGCTCCATCGCATCTCTAACCCCTTGTTCTTCTTCTTCTTCGCCGCTTCCTCTCCCTTTCCCCAAACCAGGTCTTCTCCCGCCTTATTCTTCGTATCTGCTCTTTAGATAGGTTTGAGTAGTCGGGCTCTCTCTTCCTCTTTCTCACTGGGTGGATTTTAGAACTAAAGCTTTGGCCGAGATTCTTCATCATCTTTCCCTTCCCCTTGCCTTTTACCTCACTCGGCTTTTCGGTTTCTTTCATTTTAACCAACAAATAAGTGCACTTCTCCTCCTCTTCTTTCTTCCTCTTGAGCTCATCTTCTTTCATGGCCTCTTCTAGTTTGCTCACCCTCGGTTGAAGTGCAGCCACTCATCGATTTGAGCCCCGACATCCTCCCCGGCCGCTTCTAGCTCACCGCATTAGCCTTCGTGCCAACTTCTTTCTTGGTTTCCTCTAAGGCAACCGTGAGGGCTCGCCCTCTTTCTTGCTCAGCCCTTTTCCCCTTTTTGACTTATCAACCAGTGGCGGGCCTTCTTCTCCATATCATTACATTTAACTCGAAAATCGACTTGTCCATGGCCAATGCATCAACAACAATTGCATTATAATCGCTACTGATTCTTCAGAGACTCCTCCTCCTCCGCAGCTTTCACCTTCTCACCCAAGATAGAGTTAGTCGAGTAGTAATTTTTTCAATTAAGTTTACCTCGACTTCCCTCATGCCGGCTATTATGGTCTCTGTCACAGCCTCAACCATCTTTTTCATTTTCTTCTTCATCTTCTTAGAGAAAGTCCTCTTAATATTTTTCTCCATCTCGGGTTACGATTGAAGAAATGGCTGATGTTGGGCTCGAGATCACCGTCCTCGTCCTCGGATGAGGATTCAGACGAGGAGGAGAGGGTTTATGGTTCTCATTGGTGGAGGTAGGGGGAAGGAGATCTCATTTGGATGTCCTCCGTGAATGAGTATGAAGAAATCTCAATTTACGGAGGAGGAGATGATTGTGTTTGAGGGGGATGGGGAATTGAGTTTCAGGAATGGGAATGGTAGAGGAGGATGGTTGTTCAAAGTTGAGGGGTGGCCGATATGATTGGAGTAGGGGTGGTTTCACTTGGGTAGTTATGGGCTCGGTTTGGGTGGGTATGAGTGAGGATTCAACTTAGGTGGTGGTGAGTTCAACTTGGATTGGGATTTGACCGAAGGGGTTGGACCGGGTTGTTTGAAGCAACCGTGGTCGCTTGAGAGGCTCCGAGGTGCCACTGTGCACACCTCTTCATTGCTGAGGGGATTGGGATAAGGAGAGAGAAGAATTTGTACCTTCCTCTTGAATTTGAGAGAGAGCAGCTTCCTTGGTCGAGATGGAGGGACTTCGGTTGCCCGACCTTAGCTACAATCTTGAGGTCCGACACCTCTTCTAGAAGCGAGTGGAGGATTCTGTCTCACTGTCCCGAGCTTCTAGAAGACTCGAAGCCTCGAGATTTCGTTCGAGGCCTCTTCGAAGGATGAATTGGTTATCCTCATCGGTAGTCCTCGTCGATGGTTGGCTTGAGCCGGCACCGATGACTCCTCCGCAACTTTCTTCTCGCAGGCCTTGACCAGCCTCCTTCGTGGTCTCCTCTGAGGGATCTAGCCTGCCTATCGCCTCCTCGCCTGTTATCTCTACAACAGCTGGAGTCTCTTCACCGCACTTCCTCGACAATCGGCTCACTATTAGCTCTGCAGCCTCGCCTTCTAGCCTCCTCTCGCCGCTGCTGCGCTCTTTTTCTCGTGGCAAGATTCGACTCATCGTCCGAGTCTGGAATTCCTCCAAGCCTCTCATCCTTTGTCAGATCTCTTTCTTCTTGGAGTACTTCTTAGCTCCTACTCTCGATCGGCTACTCTATTCAATCCCTCTATCAACACAATCATTTTATTGAACAAGCTGATTGTTGAGTTTGCAACCCATCCTTCACCACCGATTTGAACGTCATTCTACTTCGCTCACCGAGCTCGCGAGTGAGCAATCGCACCCAATTCACTTGAACTTCGTCTAGAATAGCCCTCATATAGCACAATCTGGGCTTGGATAACCCATCATGTGAACTCACGATCCCCTAACACCGCCTTGGTCACCACCGTCATCAATAATCGTAACCTTCTCCTTAGCAGTTCTTCTTCAAATCTCGCCGAGTCCCTCTCAGAGGTGACTCTTGCCATCGTCAAAGGATTCCTCCCACATATCTTCTTTGTACGTTAATGGATTCACTCCTTCCATTGACGTATCAAATATTTTGGCAATAATCTCTCTCGTGTACAAGAGGGTTGTGCCATCTACCCTTGTATCGAAACCCTCTCGTATCCTCGCATATTCACCAAATTCCGCTCCCAAAGCAAGTCTACGCTTTATTCTGGGAGACTTCATGGATAAGAATCCCTCGGCCGAGATACCTCTAATAGTCGGAGAATATCTGCAGATTCTCTGTCCCTCGTGGTTTCAAAATCCACGTACATTTCTACTTTAAGTTTGTTCTTGAAAATGTCTTCATTCATCTTAAAACAAGAAGTATTTGTGGAGATATAAGTAGGTTTATGGGTTTTGGTGGTTTTTGATGAGGAAGCCATGGTAAACCGATAGAAAGTTTGAAAGAATTTATAGTGAATTAGGGCTGGGATTTGTAAAAGTGAATTTCAAAATGACGAAGGTAATCTCAGAAAAATTTTTGACCGTTGATTGTTGAAGGCGCATGAAAAATATCAACGGTTAAGTGAGAAAACCGCTTCGCATTCAGCGCGTGGCATTAACGCTGCCTTGAACTGTGTAAAAGTAATCGCTTATCCTATGGATTAGACGGCTAATAGGGTTACTTTATGCCGAGGTAATTAGTATACCGACATAAGCCAAAATATGCCTTTCTTTGCATAAAGATTTCCTATTTCAGATCGATGTTATCAAACTTGGTCAAAAGTGACCTTGTCTTATTCTTTGAAAATTTCTCCGAGTCTCCTGATTTTTGAAAACAAAGTATTTTTAAGACCGAGTTATTTCAATGCAATTATTTTGAATAAAGGATTTTCCAAGACACAACTCATCCGAAAGGTTTTGAAATAGATGAGCTAGTGAGAATAGTTTTGAAAACACACTTTTTGAAGAGAACAAAGAAAGGGTGAACAGGATGAGGAGATTTTATCGCTTAGTAGATTTAGGCCGATCTAACAATGTTGAACAATTACCTGCTCTCGCAGATACACAAACTTCAAGAAACCATTAGTAGCCAAGGTAAGTCGATAGGATGCAGATAGTCATCTCTGCTCTTAAAAGAAAATCAACTAACTATTGTGTCCTTGTCTGATTTACCTAATGTCGTATAAGCAATTATCAAGTCGATAAGGTCAATATGAGTAATCCTTGATTCTTGATTCCTAAGAAGGAGATCAATGATATCACTACCCGATTGTCCTTTGACACATATCTAGTCCGATAATTCTTTCTAGACATGATTTAAAGAAAGGAAAGAAAGAAGAAAAATGTATATGAGATACAAACAATATCGCTTAAAAATCAGCTAAGGATGCATCAAGTAGTCCTAATTCTAAACACAATTCTTTAAATCTAGACTCAAAGGGTTTTGTAAGTAGATCTGCTCTCCGAGATTCGGTGGCTATCTTTTCTATCATAATGTCATTCTTTTCCACATGATCTCTAATGAAGTGATATACTGATATCTATGTGCTTACACCTAGAATGCAAGACAGGTTGTGTGTCATAGCTATTGCACTATTACTATCACAAGAAATAGAATGTATGATGTTTGAATGTTATAATCCCTAAGTTGCCGACTAATCCAGAGGAGTTGAGAATAACAACTACCACCGCCATGTATTCACTTTCGATTGTGGAGGTTGCAACAGATGTCCTGCTTTCTTAGATAATCAAGAAATTAATTTGTTGCCTAAAATTGACAAGTTCCAGAGGTGGATTTCCTATCAATTTTACACCCTTTGACAAGTCCGATTAGCCTCGATAGCTCGAAGTTGTCATCGGATGGGTACCACAACCCAACCCGCAAAGTTCCTTTAAGATATTTAAGGATTTTCTTAGCCGTCTCCGGATGAGTTTTCTTGGGATTAGATTGGAATCTTGCACATACCCCAACCGCAAAGGCTATGTCCGGCCTACTCGCAGTGAGATAGAGAAGGGATCCAATCACCCATGATACTCCGTTGCATCCGTGGGTATCCCCGCTCATCTCGAATCCATAGAGATGTTAGTTGCCATAGGTATTTTAACTTCCCTACTAGTAGTCATCCCAAATTTATCTATAAGGTCCGTAGCATACTTAGTCGATGTATGAATATGCCCTTACTGCCTCTGTCTAATCTCGCAAGCCTAGAAAATATGCCAATTCACCCATCATAGAAATTTCAAACCTGTTTTCATGAGAACACCGAACTCTTCACATAAAGTCGATTAGGTGAACCAAATATAATATCATCCACATAAATTTGAACCAACAAGATGTTGCCATCTATTTCTTTTCTAAACAAAGTTCGATCTATCTTACCTTTTGAGAATCCATTTGATATCAAGAATTCAAATAGAGTATCGTACTAAGCTCTGGGTGCTTGTTTCAGTCCATATAGGGCCTTATTGAGTTTATAGACCTTGTTATTGATCTTAAACCTGTGAGGCTGTTCTACATAGACTTCCTCAAGTAACACACCATTAGGAATGCAGACTTGACATCCATCTCGAAAGACTTTGAAAGATTTATAAGCAAGAAATGCCAAAAACAGCCTTATTGCTTCTAATATGGCAATCGAGCATAGGTTTCATCATAGTCTATCCTCAAACCGTGAGTAACCTTGAGCTACCAATCTTGCCTTGTTACAAACAATAATATTGTTTTCATCAGTTTTATTCTTAAACACCTATTTGGTGCCTATAATCTTTCTATGTAAGTGGTCTGTCCACCAGCCTCCCAAATATTTTGCTTTTCAAATTGATGCAGCTTCTTCCGAATGGTTGTTATCCGGTTTGGATCGATAGAGCCTCCTCAATAGACTTAGGCTCGAGAAGTGATACATAGCACTGAACAAACTTTGGGAATCTACCATTGTTCGTGTCTACACACTACCGGATGGGTCCCCAATGATTTGGTCACTGGATGATAACTTCTCATCCTCTTGCCTATTTGAGTAGAAGTATCCTCATCTTGAGACTCAACTCGCCTCGAGCAGACGTTCCCTTCAGCCTATTGACCCTGTCTCGATCGATGATGTCAAGGGTGTCTCATCGGATGGAGCTCGAAGAGGGGTTGCCTTCTGATTCTCGGATGGGGATTCTTCATCATCTCGAATCGAATCAAGACTAGGCAGATAAACTGTTCTATGTTTAGTTTTAGTTAGTTCAATTTTATCTAGATCATCTCGTAATTTGATTAACTTTATCTCGAGAAAGTATGTAATTCATCAAATACCACATGAGGAGTTTCCTCCACACAAAGAGTTGTCTTGTTGAAGACTCTAAAAGCTTTGGAAGTGTTGGAATATCCCAAGAATATCCCATCACCGCCTTAGCATCAAAAGTTCTCGCTTAGACTTCTCATTGTTATGGATGAAGCATTTACAACCAAAGGCACGAAAGTATGAGATTCTTTTGAACCTTACCCTTCCAAATCTCATAAGGTGTCTTACCCTTACTCTTGACCGGTAAGCATCTGTTGCGAGTGTAGCAAGTGTGTTGATAGCCTCACTTTAAACTATGAGGTGTTCCGTACTCACTAGCATGCTTCGCCGCTTCTTTGAGAGTTCTATTTCTCCTCTCAACAACTTCATTCTCGTTGTGGTGTTCTAGCTGAAGAGGTCTCATGAACTATGTCATTCTCATTTAAATAGTAAGATAAACAAGAATTCAAAATTTCAGCTTCCCCTTTATCACTCCCGATTTTAATAATATTAACACCCTTCTCATTTTGAATTTGTCTCAACAGATCGTGATCTTGTTAACTGTCTCATTCTTTTTGAAAAGAAATATTACCCAAGTGTATCTAGAAAAATCATCAACAACAACAAGAGTATATTTCCTTCCACTAAAGCCGAGAGGTGTAGCAGTCCAAACAAATCAAGATGAAGGAGTTGTAAAACTCTTTTAGATGAGGATGTGTTAATACTTTTAAAAGAGTGTCTGGGCTGTTTACCTTTCGACAAGCATCACATTTCGTGATCGGTTGAACAGAATTTCTCGGTAGTCTTTTGACAAGATTCTTTTAGCTAGCTTACTAAGGGTTTAGAAGTTCGATGACTAAGCCTTTGTGCCATAGCCACCGAGATCATCTCCACCTTTAGCTACAAGACATGTATCATTGGGGCAATCAAAGTTAGCCACATAGACATTACCATGTCTCAAGCCGCTTAAAAGTACCATGTCTCGAGGAGTCTGTCTAAGATATCACACTTATCTTTAGAAAATTTTACAAGAAAGCCTTTATCACAGAGTTGAGAAATGTATAACTAGTTATGCTTTAAACCTTCTACAAAATAAACCTCAAATACCTGGACATCCCTTATAATCAAAGTACCAACTCCCTTAGTCCGTCCACGCTTATTATCTCCAAATAAGACTGGGACCATCAATATTCTGAAAATTTGATAGTAGCTTCTTGTTACAAGTCATGTGATGTGAACACCACTATCTATGTACCAAATTGAAGCTAGAATCTCCTTCTTAAGAGATAATCCCCGTGATTCCTGCAAGATGATTAGGTATGAGGTACCCTAGTGATCTTGGGTCCTTTAAGGTCAATAATCACTTTGGGTATCCAGACAAACATCTCATTCTTCAATAATAAATCAGATTGGATCTCGTCTACAAACACATCACATTTGAATGAGAGTTTATTGTAGTCGATTTAGTGACTTTTTAAAATTTGGAAAAATGGGATAACATCTGCTTCTCCCATCAAAAGAATCTGTAATAAAAATTTCTTCTAAAGTTAGTTCTTGGAACCTTCTTGGTCAGATCTGGACTCCTCAACCGAATTTTATTTTTCGTATTAGGAGATGCGATTTCATCCGACTTTGTGGTTTCCAAGGACCAATTTTAATTTCTTTTGAGGTTTCAACAGCCTTCACAAATTTCCTTGGTTTTTGAACTTCGATTTATTATTTTTATCATAACCAAGTCCTGTCTTATCATGAGATTTTCGGGAAGTACTAAAGATGTGATCTATAATCGATTGTGAGTTATTAAGTTGGTTCAATTTGAAGACAAGATTCTCATTGTCCTTCTTAATTGACTCATTTTCAGATACAAACCACTTCAAATTTATCTTTCAAAGATTTTAGTTCATTTTCTAGTCTTTCGACATGTACTAGCCGATGTACTAGCCTCGGCTGGGTAAACATTCCCCCTTGAATGTTTCCTCGGACTGAGAATAGTTCACAACTTGTTTGCTTTTAACTGTAGTCCTAGATCGATCTTTCAAAGTTAAATTTTCAGTCTCTAATTGTTTATAAGCACTTAGAGATATCTTTAGATCTTTCAAAAGTCCTTTGATGACAGTTTGGTCATTGTCTGAGACAGATTTGTAAGAATCATTATTAGATGAGGAGTAGTAATCTACCTCTTTGGCCATCGAGCCAGACTTCATCATGCGATCCGAAATCAGATGAAGATGATGAGGATGATGATGACTTGCTTGACTCTTTTTCCTCAGCAAGAAGGGCTCTTTGATCTCGCAAAACGCCTATCTCTCTTCTTCCTTTTCTTCTCTCTTTCCTTGGGAGTCACTGGGACAATCATAGCCGAAATGACTCGGCTTGTTACAGTGTAACAAGTATCTCCCCTGTCGATTTAGGATCTGATAGGATTCTTTCTTGCGGGTGATTTGTATCTTCTTGTCTCGATTCTTTTTTCTTGTCATCATCTGTTGAGTCATCCTCTTTCCTTCTTGATCTCGATCTGGATCTGCCCTTCTCTCGCAAATCTCAATTTATTATGCTTATATTTCATTCTCAATCGGTCATACCTTTTTGTGAGCAAGGCCATCTCGCTTCTTTTAACGATAGATCACCTCCTTAAGCTCAATTTCTGTCTTGTCTTCTTTATTGACAATGGCAACAAACTTAGATGAAGAGCTAGACTCCATCTCATCTTCCTCATCTTCAATCAATATCATATTCTAAAGCTTTAAGATGAGAAAATAGGGAATGATGTGAAATAGAGGATAAATTTTGAGTTTCTTTGAGGATATTGACCTTTTCTCTCCATCTTTTACTCAAAGACCTGAGTATCTTGTTATTAATCTCCTTCTCGTATAACTCTTCCCCAAATCTGCAGCCTTTATTGAGAAGATTTGTCGCCTCACATCCAAATTGATCTACGCTTCATTCTCTTTCATCTTGAATGTATCGAATGCATGTAACACCGATTATAACTTATTCTCCTTGACTTGGTCCGATCCTCACACACACTAGCAAGTGTCTCACATCTCCTTAGCCGCTTTTGCACCTCTTTACTTTCTCTATCCAATCTTTGCTTAGAGTCTCAATAATCTCTGTCCTAGCTACTTGGTCTAAATTATGAATTTTTCTTTCATCATTGGTCACCTCTGCACTTTTCTTTTCTTGTCTTACCCTTGTCTCGCATGCCTCCAGTCCCATCCCTAGTTCCTCCATGATAGAACTTAATCGGGCCTTCTTCAAGAACTTCTTCCATCCTATCATGGATTGCCTTTAGATGGTTCTCTATCCGAACTTCCAATAATCTTATTCCTCGATTGAAAACTTAGGCAAACTCTTGGACTTCTTGCTCTTAACAGACGACATGGTGAATCAAAGAATCTTAACAGAACTTGTTAGTAGCAAGGTTAGTGGATTGATAATAAAGAAGATAAACAAGAAACAATTCCAGAAATATTTCAAGACCTCAAATCAATATCGAAATAGCTTAACACCGCCCGATACCACTTGTTGGTCCCACGGATTGCGTGAATTAATAAAGAACTTGAGACAACCTTCTAGGGAAAATCTAGAGGGGGTTGAATAGATTTTCAAATCATTTTTCAAAGATTAGAATATCAATTCAAAGTATCAAAGTTCACACAAATGAAAACAGATTTAAACTCAACCTTTTTGGATCAAAAGCAATCTGATTAAGAGTCCGAAATTGAACTTGTTTGAAAGTTGATTTAGAACATGTTGGTCCCTTTGATTGAGTTGTATTAAAAGATCAAAAGTCCCTCTAGCGATAATCTAGAAGGGGGATGAATAGATTATCGAAACTTTTTCGAGTTAAGATTATCTATCAACTCCTAAATCAAAGTTTTTCAGCGGAAACAATTTTTATACTCAATCAATATGGATCTTAAGCTTTCAAATTTGTTTGTGATCGAAATATGAATAACAGTAAGAATGAAGAACTTAAAAGAAATAACACCAAATTTATAGTGGTTCGGATCAAACGATCCTACGTCCACTCTCCTCCTTCAACTTGAAGAAGGGTCTCTACTTACTTACTTTCTTCCTTCTTACTTACTTACTTACAAAGTGCAGATCTAGAGCCTTACAATCTTCCTTTCTAAATTATGAATTCTTATGGCTTGAAGATATTTGTGGGAAGTGTTCTATAAACACTAAGAACCGAGAACGTAAAGAACGCTCGTGAGTGTGATTACAATATTTGTGAATGCTAATTGTATATTGAAAATACTAGTGAATTCATGAAATTCCAAAAGTTAATCTACTTTAATTTCTAGATATATTTATAGAGATCTTTGTTGGCGCTTCTAACTTCCTTGCCGATTCTTCTCTAGTTAGTTGTAACAAACTAATGAATCTTGTAACTTCTTCTTGGTTAGTTGTAATCGCTTCTTGAAATCTCTTGAATTTTCTAACACTTCATCGTCTTGTCTTCGGCCTCTCGGTGCACCTAGTCTGCGTCTTAGTCTTCGGCCTTGGTGATCAAGTATTCGATCTTTGACCTCGTCTGCCTTTCCTATACTTGTCTTCACTTTGGATTTTTGTCTTCGTCCTGCACTCATCCTCATCTAACTCTTTGACTTCATCCGGCTACTCGTGTATCCTTATCTACCTTTTGTACTTAGTCTATTTACATATTTTTACTATATCACCGCCTATACAAAATTCTCACTGGTCATCCTATTTTACTTTTTGATGATGTTAAAACATAGCTCAAGAAAAGAAATGTGTTAGTAATCTTAGAAGAAATGTGTTAGTAATCTTAGTGAATTACAGATGATTTAGTGTTATGTATTTTCAATCAAGTTTATTTCAGACAATTACACCAAGAATTTATTAGAAGTTTAAATCAAAGCAAGTTAGTTTAAATAACAAATTAATGAGAGTAGATCAAAAGTATATTCACAAGTATTTCAAATACATCATGATTTAGCACATTTTTCACAATGATCGTAGTAAGTAATCGACAAGGATTATAAAGATAAGACTTAGTCGTACCACCTACCTTCTTCCGGTATCTTGAGCTAGTCAAAAACCCTCTTCTTTAGGGACACCGTTTCACCTCCTTCGGCCCGATCGGCTTCAAATTCTGCCTTGATAATCACCGCTTCACTCTTTCGTGGTCCAAACGACCATCTTTTGTCCTAGGAGGTTCCATCGGTGCATAGGCGGGTGTGACCACGTCGGCATTGAATTCCTCGTGAGCAAGGTCGATCGGATATTGGTAGAATTGAGGATTCTTTTCTTCCAACCGGACATGGAAGGTGATGTTCTCTTCTAGTCCCCACTTGATCTTCTTGCAGACGTGGAAAGCAAAGATCCACTTTGCTTCATACGATCTCCACATCTCTTGATCTCCCATCAGCAAGATCTCCTTGGGTACAACATCGCTTCTATGGAATGGTCGGTATACTTCAGCCCTTGCTCATCTCGGCCTTTCTAAACCCACTTCCTCTGTTTCCTATCATAGAACTTGCCAGTTGCTTTCTCCTTCTCCCTCCCCTTCTTTGCATCCCTTCTTTTATATTTTTCTTTCTCTTCCCTCTTCCTCTTCTTTATTTTTTCCTCCTCGTCTATCTCGGCTGGGTCTTTGGTTTGCTAGCAACTTTATCTCTCCCAGTGGCATAGATGAGGATGAGGGAGATTTGATTGATAGAATGGGGACGGGATCTTGAGCGGCAGTAGCTCTTTCTCGGCTTCTTGTTCGGATTCGTGGATTCGACGCTGCATCCTTCGTCCTGATTCTTCTCAAGGCACCCTCGAGACTTCTCATCAGCCGCTTTCTTTACGGCTTCTTGACTTTTAGTAGCTCCTCAGTATAGCTCTTCTACATTTAAGTTTAAAGCCAGAATTTTGTCGTCTTGAACGTCCACCCTTTTCTTGAGCTCACTATCTTCCCCTTTTTTAACAAAGCGAAAGCGGGTATTGCAGATAGTGGCTACTTGTTCTATTTGCCCCAAAGATTTCATTTCGACTAATCCTGTCTTCTTATCCAGCTTGATCATACCTTTTCCTCGAGCTACCTCACTGTGCTGAACTCGCCTTCTAAGTATTGTTTGAGGATGTTTGTTTTCTGTCTTTTTCCATTGCAGTGTCATCCTCAAAACCTCTGAAAAGAAACCTCTTTGGTGACCATGACTCCTTCACCTGGTCCTTAACGGTATCTCGATTTGAGAAGATGCATCCAACACATCTTGTTTGATGCTCCTTGAGCCCTTTCTTCTTGACAATCTGCTGCTTGACCTTGGCCATGTGCTCTTCGTGGCGATTCCAAAAAATAGAGGTCTATCTTCGTCTTCTCATGAATCGTAGCCTCTTCTATATTTTCCTTAATTGATGATGAAATGACGCTTGGAACTAGTTGAAAAGCACTTAGGCGAGCCTTTTTCATATTCGCTACCTCCTCTTTCGTAGCTTCCACCTCGGATACGGACGCAGAGGTCGAGGTTTCTTCAGATGGAGAAGATAGGGTTAAGTCTATCTCCTCGATGGGAACCTAGGCTTCAACAACAGGTTGGAGGAGAATCTCGCCCAATGTATCTTAGCCGTTGGCACACTTGATTCTTCCTCCACCGGCTCCCCGCCTTCCACTCGCTTTCTGTTTATGCCTCCCAATTTGTATCCATCTCACTGGCTCATCAGCGACTCCACCAATGAACTATTCATCTTTCTCCACCTCCATTTCTTTCCCAGGACTCTTCTTCACCCCTTTCCTCCTCTGCCTCATCCTTCTCTTTCTCCTTTTCTTCCTCGCCTTCCTTTTCTTTCACCTCCTCTGGTTGCATGTCTCCTAGGTATACTCTTTGCGTAATATAATCATATAACTTATCATCCGAGATTTCCAAGAAGGATTTGAGACCAGCTTTCTTGAGGATTTGTTTCTCCCAGATAGATAGATTGTTTCCTCCGCCTCTACTATCGTAATAACTGTCTCTTCAAATGAACTGTCCTTATTTTTCGTAGCAACCAGACATCGACAAGTTCTCCTAGTAGATCGGGTTCAACCACTAGGGCTGATTCTTTCTTCAAGAAAACTTCTTTCCCATAATCCTGAGTGAGAGCTCGGTTGCTCCCATCTCTCCGGAAAGGATTAGTTAGGTGAAGGTATAGATTTGGCTCTGTTTGGGATGAGGATAGAAAAGAGAATGGATCATCTGTAGGTTGGGGTAGGCTTGAAGTTTTGGGAGTAGACCATTTTAGAGGCTCGAGGCGGCGGTCTTGTCTCGCCTCTTCATTGCCAAAGTTGGGATGTGGAGGATTGAGGTTCTGCATCCTCGGATGAGGAAGATGATGGTGATGATTGGGCTGCCTCCTCGTGTTCATCTCCGCATAAGATAACCACCCTTTCTTCTTGTCCAGAAAACCTAGCTGCCTCGGTGAGACACTTCCCCCTTGGGAAGGCTGTCTTCTCCATCTCCTCCTCTACTTCTTCCTCCATCTCGTGAGACGAGGACTCATCCTCCAAAGACTGTCTCCACTTTCTTAGCCTTGGCTTTCCCAGCTCTTCTTCTTGGTGCTTGTGGTGGAGTTGGGGCATCCTCATCTCCTTCGAATCGAGGGTCCAAAGATCTTCTCATCTTTGACCAGCAATTCCTTTTGCTTGGTGAATTTCTTTACACCTCCACCTAGTCGAGGTTGTTCGCACCCGCTTTATGCTCAAGAATGATGGTGATTCTCGCCATCATACTTGTCACATTTTTCAGAGACCACCTCATTAGTTCTTTTGAAATTGGGGTTTTAACAAACCTCTTCCTCTCCTCCATCAACCTTGAATATACTACCCTAGCCCAATTTATTTACGCCCCATCATATATGGCCCTTAGGCAAGATAGCCTAGGCTTCGTCAAGCCATCGTGGCTCATTGCTCACCCAGTATGCATTTCGTCAAAATCAACATTAATGACCTATACCGCCGTTTCAGCATCGGCCTTTTCAAATTTGTCGTTGTGTTCGTGTGATCTCTCGCCATTAACCAAAAACTTTCCAAGTACTCATTTGCTTTGTATGTAAAGGGATTCTCACCTTCAAGATCGAGTCCAAATATCTCACCCAAATCTTCAATAGACACTACCACCTTTTTCTTCTTCCCATTTGTTCGAACCCTTGTTTCTAACCCGATTTCTATAGTTTTTGCCCTTGTCGGAAATTCAGCAGCAAGGTCGTCGAGGGTTTTTTTCCGTGATGGCTTCATCGCAATAACAATGTTTCAATCCTCTTGATTCCAGAATCGTAAAATTTCTGGTTTTCGGGTCGGTGGATACTTCCCATTCAACAAACATCGCTGATTTTGTCTTTTCTCCAATCAAGTGAGATCATATTCATATTTAATCTTTGGTTTCTTCGTATCCGCTATTATTGAGAATGTAAGGTTTTTAGAGGGAAAGGAAAAGTTTGAGAGAAATATGAATAGGTTTTTTATGTGTGTAAATGAAATTATACATACGTTCTCCTATTTATATGGAAAGATATATATAATAAACAATTACAAAACTCATAATTGATTGAAAAAGTGTAAATTTAGATTTTCGTGTCACCATTAATGCAATTATGACAATTAATTTTGAAAAGCGGAGAGAATAATATTAAATATGTCGCGCGTGAATCGTTGACGGTTCATATTTCGTAAACCGCCTCCATTTGCGCATGAATGTTACTTCAACATATTTCAAAATTAAATTTGATAAAATTTCAGGTCCGTAGTAACTACTTCGACACGTAGTTACTTATTTTTCTTTACTTTTCGTTAATTGGAAAGATAAAATGAAAAGTACACATATTTTAGTAAAAACACAATCGGAACCCTTATCTTTTTATTTTGGAAAACAAAACACTTTTAATAAACTGAGTAAATTCATTTTTGAGTAAATAATATAATTATGATATTAAATTCACATATTGATTATATGAACTAATATGCATAATTTTTATTATAAAAGAAAAGGGTTAGAAAATACTTCCCGATATTTTCACCTTATGCGGATTGATTGTAACATTATGCTCTATGAGTATTTAGATAAGGAGCTCTTGTTATATGATGGAAAACGTTTACCAAACATTATTTCTCCTGAAATCAAAGGACATCGAGGCAATTCATGAGTAACCTTTGTGAGTAACTCGCATAAGGTACATATACTCATCTATTTGTTTATGACAAACGACTATTATGTATTTGCCTTAATTACTTCAAGTCGGATAAGTAAGTATCAAGTTGGTCTAAGATCAATAGATTAATCCTTGATTCTTGATTCCTTTTATGGAGATCAATGATATCACTCTGTGATTATCCATATGATCCTCTACTCGTCGATACTTCTTTCTAGACGTAATAAAATAATCGAGAGAGACAAAGAATGAAAAACATAAGATGCGATTATAGATTAATAGAAGCATCTAATAATCCTAACTCTATAGATAATTCTTTGAACCTTGTCTCTGCTAAAGGTTTTGTCAAGATATCAGCTCTTTAAAAATCGCTTAAAATCTTTTCAAGTCGATGTCACCTTTCTCAACATGATCTCGAATGAAGTGATGTCTTATGTCAACATGCTTGCACTGGTATGTAAGACTGGGTTACAGGTAATAGCTATGACACTATTATTATCACAAAAGATTGGTACATCTCTAGTGATAATGTTATAGTCCCTTAGCTGTTGACTAATCCAGATGAGGTGTGAACAACAACTCCCAATCGCCATATACTCGGCTTTAATTGTGGAAGTAGCTACAGAGGTTTGTGTTAGGATGTATACTATAAGCCTAACTTTTGTATGAACATCTTTTTGAGTATGAACATCTTTTAATATAAGATTCATTATGATCAAAATACTTATTGTTTATGATTGTTATATATATCATTATTTTATGCAGGTTAATCTATCATAGATAACATGGTGTGTGGTGTCACACGTAAGATTATGCTATCGGTTCCTTATAGATTATAAATAATAGCTCACAACCAAGATGGATTTGGACAAACCATTGGAACAGGTTGTAGTGTAATTTGGTATTAGTCTATCTTGACTATAAAGTTACACTAGTACATTTTGTATGTATTGAGCGAGGACCATATGAGGTTGTTCAATTTGTCTTGACTATATAAAAGAACAAGACCTCTGTTGTTATGGATGTACGTCTTCTTAATCCCTATATAATAATGGGCACGTGTACTCAATGTATGTTTCTTTGATTTGCCAATGGGTGAGATTTATTAAATCAATAGGCTCGGTGAATTGGGAGACAACATTGTTTATATGGTGTGTTGTTGATTATAGAAGGAATCCGTGTCCTAATTATTTAGGATGATGATGTCCCCTTGAGGAGCTCATAAAGATTATTATGTAAACCCTGCAGTGGATTTAATCCGACATAATAATAAAGATGAGTGGTACTACTCTTGGAATTAGATATAAATTAATTAAGTTGTCATTAATTTAATTAATTTATGGACATTCGATATCTTAAACACGGGAAATAAACGTACACATAGTAAAGGAGCCCATATTATAATATGGGATTAGGCGGTAATTCAATTATAACTCTTTAGTGGACTCGAGTTATAATTGATGGGCTTAAGTAAAGTGTTCGGCGAACACGAGGATATTTAGGCCCATCAGAAGCCCAACCCTAATTCCTCCTTAGGGTCCCTGTTGTAGCCTATAGATAAACTCCTAACATCGAGCCTCCAGCGTGTGAAAAATCGTGAGATCGAGAGAGGCGGATTCGATTCCTTGGAGGATCGTCGACCACTCGGCGTCCAAGGGAAAGGGATAGGAATACGGCGGAAGACCGTGAGGTTCGAGGCTCATCCTTCGCTCGTAGTTCGACCTTAGAACTGGTTTGTCTTCACCTATTACGGTGAATAAAGGTACAATTCTATCCATTGTGTTTATGTGATTACGATCCCGAATTTAGTTATTTCGTAGAGTCGGCGATCGGTGGTTCCAACAGTTTGTTTCTTAGACAACCATGAAATCAGCTTACTTCCCAGAAATTGGCAAGTTCCGGATGTAGATTTCCTATCTATCTTACATCCACCAAAGTCTGAATCGAGTATCCAGACAACTCGAAATTGTCATCAATGGATACCACAGTCCAACATTTACTGTACCTTTTAAGAATTTAAGAATCTTTTTCTTTGCTTCAAGATGACTCCTTTTTGGTTTAGCTTGAAAATGTGCGCAGACTCCAACCGCAAAAGAAATATCAGGTCTACTAGCGATTAAATATAATAACGAACCTATTAGACCTCGATACTCTGTTTGATCTATGTCTCCCCTTTCTCATCTGGATCCATTGAAAAGTTTGTCATCATAGGTATTTTAGCTTCTCGGCTGGTACCTATTCCAAATTCTTTAATAAGATCTTTTGTGTATTTGACTTATTTTATGAATATCCCCTTTTTAGTCTGCTTGACTTGAAGTCCAAGGAAGTAGGTCATTTCTCCCATCATGGACATTTCAAACCTGTTCTTCATAAGATGACTAAACTCTTCACATAAAGATATGTTAGTTGATCCAAATATAATATCATCAACATAAATCAACTAATAAAAGATCACTACCGAATTCTTTTCTAAACAAAGTTCTATCAATTTTACCTTTTACAAAACCATTTTGAATTAAATAATCGACAAAGTATCATACCATGCTCTAGGTGCCTGTTTAAGTCCATATAGAACTTTCCTTAATCTATATACCTTGTCTCCTTTGACAAAGCCTAGAGGTTGCTCTACATAAACTTCTTGACTAGGATTCCATTAAGAAATGCTGACTTAACATCCATTTGAAACACTATGAATCTTTTAAAAGCAAGATAAGCTAAGAACAATCTTATGGCTTCCAGACGAGCTACCGGTGCAAAGGTTTCATCATAATCAATTCCTTCGATTGTGAATAACCTTGAGCAACTAGTCCGCTTTATTTCATACCATAATATTGTTCTCATCTTTTTTTGTTTTTAAAGACCCATTTAGTTCCAATGACTTTTTTATGATGAGGCCTTTCAACAAGCTCCCACACATCTTGTCTTTGAAACTTATTTAGTTCTTCTTGCATGGCGTTAATCCAGTTGGAATCAGTTAGAGCTTGATAATAGACTTAGGTTCAAGTAATGACATATAGCAACTGAACATACAATCATGATTTAGTTGTGTCCTTGTCCTGACTCCAGAGTCTAGACTTCCGATTATTTGTTCAGGTGGATGATAAGACATTACTTTCTTACCTTTGTCTCTTACTATAGATAAAGTTTTGTCTCAAGTATCTATTTCAAATGATTACGTATTACCTTGATTCATCTTCTTGGTTATCTGTGGCATTGGTTGTCTGATCGGTTGGTGAGGAAGAACTTCCGTTTTTTTTTCTTTGAATGAATCTGGTTCTTCCTCTTCATCTGAGTCCGATTCTGTCCATAGAATCTTACAATTGATCTTTTGATAGTCATCTTGTTTAGATCTTGATATCTTTGTGATGTCATCTCAGTATTACTAGACTCAAAAGTAGATTCATCAAATACAACGTGCGGTGTTTCTTCCACGCACAAGGTTGTCTTATTAAAAACTCTGTATGCTTTGGATATCGATGAGTATCCCAAGAATATCCCATCTGCAATCTTAGTATCAAAAGTTTTTAATCGAGATTTACCATTCTTGTGAATGAAATATTTGCAACCAAATATATGAAAATATGAAATTTTGGGAGTTCTTCCCTTCCAAATTTCATATGGGGTTTTACATTTATTTTTAACAATCAAACTTCTATTTTGGACAAAACAGTATCAACGGCTTACGCCCCAAAACTCCGTGAGGAGTGTTATACTCGGATAACATTGTCCTAGCAACTTCTTTTAGAGTTCTGTTTCTCCTTTCAATAACTCCATTTCTTTGTGGTGTCCGTAGCTGATGTCTCATGAGCTATGTCATTCTCGATAATAGTTAGTAACAAGCTTATTAAGGAATTCAGTACCTTTATCACTTCAAATTTTAACAATACTTAGTCATTTCTCATTTTGAACTCTTTTACGGAATTCGGAATCTTAATCATGGTCTCATTCTTCTTGTATAAGAAAATAACCAGGTGAATCTTGAAAAATCATCAAAATTACCAAGGTATATTTCCTTCCACTGAAGCTTAGAGGTGTGATTGGTCCAAAAAGATCCATATGAAGAAGTTCAGAATTCTTTACGAAGAAGGACTGCTTATTGTTTTAAAAGAAGTTTTGGTCTGTTTTCCTTTCTCGAGAAGAATCACAAACATGGTTCTTTGAAAATATTCTATCAGGAGTCCTTTTACTAAAGATTTTCTTGCAATTTTGTTAAGAATTTTGATGTTTAAGTGACCAAGACGTTTATAACATAGCCACTTAAATCATCTCGAACTCTTTGCAACAAGACAAGTATCTTTAGGACAACTTCTAAAGTTAGCAACATAAATGTTACCTTGTCGACTCAAATTTAATAGTATATTTTCATTTATACCATCTAGCACACAACATGCATTATGAGTAAATTTAACACTTAGCCCCTTATCACAAAATTGTGAAACAGACAACAAATTATGCTTCAATCCTTCCACAAAGTAAACCTCATTGACTTGTATATCTCCAATCATCAATGTTCCAACTCCTTTGGTAAGCCCAAAATTGTTGTCTCCGAACATGACTCTTAGACCATCTATAGATTGATAGTTTGAAAGAAGACGTCACTCATAGGTCATATGCTTCGAACAACCACCGCCAATGTACCGGATGACCTCAAGAATATCTTCTCTTTCTACTATCTTCCTGTCTCCCCGCAATCACAAATTTAGATCTTAGGTACCCTTTATAACTTGGGTCCTTTCTTGTTAAGTTGATATTTGGGTATCCAGGACAAAAATATCTATATTCCTTAAAACCATAGATTGAAGTTTACAACCATATCTATCTACCAATATAAGACTTTCAAGATCAATTTTATTTAACCGATCTTTTGTGATTGTCTTATATTGAGGTAAAAATGGATATAACTTGCTTCTACCATCAAAACTATTATACCTAGGTTAAGACTTTGTCTTAGTCTTTGGTTTTGCCTTTGGAGCATCTCTCCTCATCTGTGTTTTCTTTCGTAAATATCGGGTGAGGTGATTTGTTCCTTAAGTTACCAAGGACCAAATCTAGTCTCTTCCTTTGGTTTAGTAGCTTTGACAAAGACTCTTGGTTTTATAGGATCATCCTTTTTATTCCTATCATAACCTAAACCTGTCTTGTCATTAGATTTTTGTGAAGTATTGAAGATCTTATCTATTGTGGATTGAGTATTATTTAAAAGTCCTAACTTGAGATTTAACTCTTTGTTCGTTCTTTTATAACTCTCATTCTCGTAAACAGATACTTGAGAATTTTATTTTTAAAGAATTCAATTCTTTTTCCAACTCATCTGTCTTTTCAGACGAGGTGCTAGTGATAGTCCTAGCGACATTCCCCTTGAATGAGCAGTCTAGTATTTCACTATCCTTAGTACGAATGACTTTGATTAGATTAAGAATTTGTTCCTTTAAACTAAAATTTTCAGTCTCTATCTGTTTGTATGCGAGATAGAGCAGTCTCCGGATCTTTTAGAAGTTTATTTATAAGACTAGGATCGATTCGAGATAAGTTTCACAATCATTATCTCAAGAGGAATAATAGCTTACCTCATTTGCCATTAGACATATGTCATCGTCGATCCAAAACCAGATGAAGATGAGAATGATGATGTTTCTTAAGCTTCTTCCTTTTCATCTAGAAGTGCTCTCGGTCCTGCATATCTTCTATCTCGTTTCTTCCTCTTTTCTTCTCTCTCTCTAGGAGTATGTTGAGGACAATCATAGCTGTAATGACCAGGTTTGTTACAAGTGTAATATATATCTCCTCTATCTATTTTTGGACTATTATCTCCTCTTATGACTGGTGACTTGTACATTCTAGGTTGATCCTTCTTTCATCCTTTGTCGATTTCTTTTCTTCTTTATCGACTTGTAATTCCTCCGGCTTGATCTATCCCTCTTGTTCCTTTTGTACTTCATCTTCACCTCTCATATTATTTCATTAAGAGTGTCATTTCTTCTTTAATTGATAGATCTGATGCCATTGAAATTTTCTCAGATTCCTCTTGATGAAAAAACGCAACCGTCTTTCCAAATGTTGATGACTCACCTTCATCTTCAATTTGGATATCATACTCAGTGCTTTGAGATGAGAAAACAAGGTATGATGAGAGATTGAGGACAAATTCGTGTTGCTTTGAGAATGTTGGCCTTTTCTCTCCATCTTTTACTCAAAGATCGAGTATCTTGTTATTGATTTCTTTCTCTGTATATGTTTTACCTAAATCTGCCGCTTTGTTAAGAAGATTAGTCGATCGACATCCGATTGATCAACGGTTTCGCCTTCTTTTATTTTGAATGTGTCAAATGCATGTAACAACGATTGCGTTTATTCTCCTTGACTTGGTTCGATCCCTCACAAACACTAGCAAGTGTTTTCCACATTTCTTTAGCTGTTTTGCAACTCTTTACTTTCTCAATCCAATCTTTGCTCGTAGTCTCAATAATCTCTGTTCTAGCTACTTGATCCAGATTATGAATTTTCCTTTCATCTTTAGTCGATTCTGCACTTTTCTTCTCTTGTCTTGTTCTTGTTTCAGCAGCCTCCAGTCCCATCACCGGTTCCTCCATGATAGAACTTAATTGGTCCTTCTTCAAGCACTTCTTCCATCCTATCATGGATAGCTTTTAGATGGTTCTCAATCCTGAACTTCCAATAATCATATTCTTCAATTGAAAACTCTGGCAGACTTGGATTTCTTGCTTTTAACGGTCGACATAACGAGTCAAAGAATCTCAACAATAATTTGTTAGTAGCAAGGTTAGTGGATTGAAAATAAAGAAGATAAACAAGAAACAAATTCGAAACTTGTCAAGACCTCAAACTAATATCGGAAACGACTTAACACCGCTCGATACCACTTGTTGGTCCCTTTGATTGAGTTGTATTAAAAGATCAAAAGTCCCTCTAGCAATAATCTAGAAGGGGGATGAATAGATTATCGAAACTTTTTCGAGTTAAGATTATCTATCAACTCCTAAATCAAAGTTTTTCAGCGGAATCAATTTTTATACTCAATCAATATGGATCTTAAGCTTTACGAAATTTGTTTGTGATCAAAATATGAATAACGAGAAGAATAAAGAACTTAAAAGAAATAACACCAAATTTATAGTGGTTCGGATCAAACGGTCCTACGTCCACTCTCCTCCTTCAACTTGAAGAAGGGTCTCTACTTACTTACTTTCTTCCTTCTTACTTACTTACTTACGGTGCGAGATCTTAAGCCTTACAAACTTCCTTTCTAAATTCCGAATTCTAATGGCTTGAAGATATTCGTGGTAAGTGTTCTATAAACACTAAGAACTCGAGAACGTAAAGAACATTCGTGAGTGTGATTACAATATTTGTGAATGCTAATTGTATATTGAGAATACTCGTGAATTCGTGAAATTGTAAAAGTTAATCTACTCTAATTTCTAGATATATTTATAGAGATCTTTGTTGGCGTTGTAACTTCCTTGATGATTCTTCTCTAGTCGGTTGTAACAAACTAACCGAATCTTGTAACTTCTTCTTGGTTAGTTTTAATCGCTTCTTGAAATCTCTTGAATTTTCTAACACTTCATCGTCTTGCCTTCAATCTCGGTTCACCTAGTCTGCGTCTTAGTCTTCGGTCTTGGTAGTTATTCGATCTTTGACCTCGTCTGTCTTTCCTATACTTGTCTTCACTTTGGATTTTTATCTTCGTCGGCACTCATCCTCATCTCGACTCTTTGACTTCATCCGGCTACTCGTGTATCCTTATCTACCTTTTGTACTCAGTCTATTTACATATTTTTACTATATCATTTGCCTATACAAGATTCTCATTTGGTCATCCTATTTTACATTTTAACACATCAAAACTAAATACAACTTTCTCCCTAACAAAACAAGATAAGTAAATAAAGCGGTAAAGAACACAATAATTTATAGTGGTTCGGATCTAATTGATCCTACATCCACTCTCCTTCTTTAACTTGAAGAAGGGTCTCGTCACTTACTTACTTTCTTACTTACAATCATACAATTACAACTTCTCAAGATCTTCTATCTTCAATCCTATCTTCAACTTCCTATCTTCCTGGAATTTCTAAATTACGGTGCAATAGTATTGAAGAAATACAATATAAGTGTTCTATAAACACTTTGAACTTATGAAAATTACTTTGAGAAACTTGGTGAGTGCTTAGAAAACTCGAGTATAGCGTGAATAAGAGAGTGCTGAATTGTGTGTTTGAAATCGCGTTTAAATCTATTTATAAGCTCGAGAAACGGTTAGTTTGTTGTAACAAACTAAAAACCGCTTAACAAACTTAATCTTGAAATCGCTTCTTCTTGGTGATCTTGCTTCTAGTCGTCTACAATGACTTGGTGAAGACTTGTCTTTCTTATTCTACTCAGCTTTTCTTAACCTCGTCTCGAGCTCTTCATTGTTGTCTCCTGCAGATGACTTATCTCAAGTTCGTTTTGAGAAGACCTCCGCTTCTTCGACCTCGGTGACTTTTCGAGCTCATCCTAACACGACCGGCTGGTGCTAGGACTTTACCTCGGTTGTTCTACGCAGATTAGCTGGTCATCTTACTATGTATGAGTCGGCTCTCGTATTACCTCTTTTAACTCATCAAAACTTCTTGATCTAACAATAGTTGTTGAAAACTCATGTCCTAGGGCCTCATTGCATATCTTATCCCTTGGGTTCGAAAAACTTGATTTGGTCTTAATAACTCTTACCCAATTATACCACAATCAAAATGGTGTCGCTTCTTGGGGATATGTTTATGCGCTTAAGTGAGACTTAGGATTAGTTGGAAGTGGCTACTTGTTGCGTTTGTGTGTTTGTTTTGTTCTTTGTTTTTGTTTGATTTTGATACTTTGATTGGTGGTGTGTAGGTGCATGATCACGAGATCTCGTGGTATACCACCCGACCCACTCAATCCGGAAATAGATACTACCATTTGTAGAAACCGTGGGAGGAAAAGAAGAGAAATGATGGAAGGTGAAGAGTTGTTAAATGAAGAAAGAGTTGGTGAATCTCATGTGGAGGAGGTAAATGGAAATGGTAATGGAGATGGGGGAGTGCAAGACAATAGAGGAGGTAATGAGCACAATCTACCTTACAATGCTCAAGTTGGCCCTTTCCCTCAAGGGATGCCACCAAATCAATTCCCATACCAAAATCCATACCCATACCATCCAAAAGTTCACCAATATCCATACTATCCACCTCATACACAACAATTCCCACCATATTATCCACAAATGCCATATCCCCATGAGCCTAGATATCAAGAGCCACCGTATATACCCCAAGCTCAACCTCCTCCTATGCAAGATCCTCCACCTCAAGGTAGGCCACTAAGGGAATTCTTTGAGCCTCAACTTCGTAAGTATTATGATGGCATTGCAAGGCCAAGGATCGAGGCTAATAATTTTAAGATAAGTCCGGCACTTTTGAGGATGTTGAGGGAGAAGAAATTTGAAGGAATAGATGAAGAAGAATGCCCTCATCAACACATGGCACAATTTTTAGAGATTTCCGACACCACCAAGTACAACGGACTTTCCGAGGATGCTAAAAAGCTAAGGCTATTTGCCTTCACTCTTAAGGGAGGGCTAAAGCTTGGCTCAATTCTATCCCTCCTAGAACCGTTCATACTTGGGAGGATCTTAGCAAGAGGTTTTTGATGAAGTTCTATCCGCCATCTAAGACGGTTCAAGCCAAATAAGCTATCTCTCATTTTCGTCGAAAAGAGTGGAGAGACGATACGGAAGCGTGGGAAAGATATGGAACATTGCTTATTGCGTGCCCACAACATGGCTTCCTGGAGGAACAAACTATCATGTACTTTTGTAATGGTTTAATGGATGGTGATAGATCCTTCCTCAATGCGTGTGCTAATGGTTCGATTTGGTCAAAGACGGTGGGTCAAATGAACGAGATAATGAAGAATATTGCCCAAGACTCTTTCCAAGTGACGGTAAATCGAGGAGCTCATCATAGAGTGTCCCATGTGGAAGAGATAGAATCGATGAAGACCAATCAACATCTCAAGCTCAACAAAAGTGTGAATCCACCCATTCCTCTAGTTGATTTGTGTCAAGGCCAAGTGCCTATGGAAAAAAGTGAATTACATGGGGAGGCCTTGATTTGTAGTAATCCGGTAAGCGGTACTAAGACCAATCAACAAATATCGAACCCAAGGGAAAAAGTATGAATGCGAGGCCCTAGGAATACGAGTTCTCGATGACTATTGATGCAAAGCGGGTTTGGAAATAACAATACAACAAAATGCAAGAAATAAATGGGGGATTTGGGTGCTAGGGCTAACATCCATCAAGGAATCAATGATCAACAAGCTATGATTGAATCAAATTGCAAATCAATCAAGTTAGAAAGCATAAACCATCATGAAATTAATCACTCCATTAATAACACAATGCCTAATGTGAGTATCCTTAGTGCAACTAATCTCTCGATTAAGCACCCAATCCACACATTCATACACAATTATAACCCGATTAATCCGGATCACGTTAGCTCAACTCTCGCCTATTGCTAGGGTGATCAAACATTAATCTAAAGAGATAACTATGCATGAAGCACCATTGAGAATCACAATTAGGAAGCAATCTAACTCAATTGATCACAATTATCAACAATCATAGCATAGGCAATCAAATCATCCTCAATTTCAATTAACCCAAGCACAAGAGAGTTAGCCCATGGTGCCAAGGGCAAAATCCATGGGAAGAGAAGCTAGATGAGCAATTAAGAAACAAAACACAAAAATTAAGAAATTGAAAAGACAAGAGAGGAAGAACATCACCAATGGAATTAAATCCACAAAAAGAGGAATGCTTGAATCTTCAATACAATTCTCCAATGAAATACAAGCTTTAATTGATGAATCAACAATGATCAAATGCTAAACTAAAGCTAGTCTAATCAACAACAATTGAAATCTAAATCTAATTCTACTCTCTACACTACCTACAACGGGAAATTGGCTTGGGGCCTAAGAAATCGCCCCAAAACCGGTGCTAACTGTTTTATCTAAACTTTTTTTTGAATGCTCTGCTTCAGCCTTTAAATAGATGAGTTTCTAAAAATCCTCCCCTCGAGTAGGCTACAGCATTTTTCCTCTCCCTCGACTCGAGGATCTCCAATTTTCCAATCCCTCGACTCGAGGCTCCTCCCTCAAGTCGAGGCAGCTGCAATTTTTAATTCTTCTCTTTCCTTCATATCCCTCGAGTCGAGGCCTCGGTCCTCGACCGAGGTCGAGAACAGGCATCTTTTCGGCCGGGACTCCGCCTCCGACACCCATTTTCGTTCGTCTCTTCATTCTAAGAATACCAAGTACTCTCGGTTTGGCCAAATTCCACCGATTTACCTGTAAAATGGACGAAAAATATCAATAATCTCACAAGTAATACTTTTTAGGCAAAATAGTGATACTCTACACATTTAGGCACAAAATCTAACACTTTAGCTCACATTTTGCACTAAAATAAACCCTAAAAACATGCATCAATTCACTCCAATCATAATACCCCCAAACTTGAAGTGTTGCTCGTCCTCGAGCAACGTAGCAACTAAGCACAAAGGAGTGAATTGATTGCAATTATGTCACATGGCACCATAGAAGATATATAAGATAATTGAACTCATCAATGATTATAAGTCTCAATGCAAACTCTCCACTAGCAATCAAGATGAATCATGCTCAAATAAATACTCAATCAAACACTTAACACATTGCTCCTTCCATGGAATGTTTCACTTTTCACTCAAGTGTTTAAAGATTAAATGCACTTAATCATCAAATTCACAAACTTGCACACCATAAACTTGTCAAAAGACTCAATCTCAATCAAAATCACTTGTGTTCAATCAAGAATCAAAGAGGTCTTTCTTCTAGGTTGTAATGTAGGCTCTTTGGAAAGGTGGGATGTATTTGGGTAAGAGTGACTCAAATAGTAGAGACTTGAATGAAAGCTAATCAATACAATACACATCTCTTCACTTTTCATCAAGTACCACTCTTTCTTTTAAACTTCAAAGATCAATCACCACCATACACTTGAGCTTTCTTTTTAAGCTCACAAATTGAATCTTTCTTTTTCATGTTCACAATTTTCACAATTCAATTTTTTTTTCACAACCTTTCTTTCTACTTTCAAGCATCATCACTTAGCTCATCATTCTCCACCCACACTTCGCAATACAATCACCATCTATAGCCCACAATCAAGCTCTACTAATCATAGGACAATTAGGCTCATAAAAATAGGCAAATGTTTTCAATTTCACTTGGCTTGCCAAAGAATAAGGACATTAGGCTCAAAATGGCTCACTAAGGAAATTAAATGTGTATGGCGAGGAAGAATTTGACAAAGTGACTTATCAATCCAAACATGGCCTCTTATCACTTTCATGAAATCACACAAAGATCAATATCAACAAGTCTAGTGGCAAGTTCTAGCATACAAATCTATGAATGATGCACTCACAAAGAATTTAAATCAACCGTATAAGATGTACGATTTAAAGGCACAAAAGCTCACGGCCTAAAATTGAGCAATGAATCAAGCATTATCAATCACATCCATCTTTACACAATTAATCAAGAATGCTAGCATCAAGCTACAACTATACTCATGATTAAATCTAAATTCAATTAATCTTGAAAATCAACACAAGTGCACATGTACATAATCCAAAGCACACTCACTACATCAAGAATGATACTAAAAGATATGGGCAATAAAATCACGATTAAGCTCATAACAAGACTAGCCCAAAAGAATATAAGTAAGGAATTCAAGAGATCAATAAAATGTAATCATCACAAATCCAAAACATCATCACATCAAATCCATATCATCGAGTACAAGCACCAATCAAAATCAACAGTACAAATCACTAAGGAGGAATAATGAGCTAAATAGATAAAGGAGAGGGATGAGGAAGTAGGGGAGTAGCCCTAATAATTGGATTGCGGTGGAGGAGGGTAGTGGCCCGGCCCGAAGTTCCACGAGCCGAACTGGCCGGAGGAGTGCATACATATCCTGCCGAGTCTTAAGAGACTCCTCATGTATCCGTCGGGACTCCTCCATCATCCGGTAGCACTCATCCTGTCCGAGCCGAGCACTCGAGCCGCATCCACCGGCTGTCCGCCCACATCTCTTCCATCAAAGTCCACTGCCGCTGGATGAGCTACCCGCCTCATACTCCGTGCTCCTCATCTCGTCTGCCGGTACATGTTAATCTCCGGCGAGATAATCCTCATCCATCTGTCGGCAACTCATCCCGAGCCTGCTCCTCCTCGTCATCATCATCATCATCTCCACCTCCTGCCTCGGCTCCCTCGGGCGGCACCCTCGGCCTCATCATCGAGATCTAGCCTCGTTGTCCTCCCTCCTCATCATCATCATCACGGAGGACAACTCCATGCTTGTGGATATAGGTGTCGATCGCCTCGTGTGTCTCTATGACCACATACGGAGGTTGATGGTCACAAATGCTTGAGCACCGAAGACGAGTAGTCAACCTCTTATTAGGAAGAGGGAATCGGCCACCATGGTGCTGCTGGAAGCACCAAGTCCTACCGATGCGATCGAGCATCCTCATACGTCGCATGGTATCTGTAGTGAGATTGGGGCCCTCAAGTGCTCTCAGTTGTGAGTCGATATGCCGAGATGCTCGGCAATCAAAGTGATCATCCCTCGAAGTGAATCTTCTTAAACTTTGTGCTCATAACCCGCTCAAACAAGTAACAGAGGTAGGCGGCGACATTGAACCCGAGACCCATGCAAGAAACACCAGAGAACATAAAGCTCCTCCGAAACCATAGCACCCCCTCCGATATCGCAAATATGGTGCTCGCGAGGATCTTCTCCAAGTATCTAACAAGCTGGGTTCGAATCCGAGTGCTCTTCGATTTTCCGGAATAAACTAAGGCTGATCCGGTGCCCCGAGTCGATATCCACCTCCTGAATTTCCTTGCGTTGTACTCATTCTGATGTTAAGGAGTGATCCGTCGGGGTCGATGGGTGCTCCTAGAATCTCGTTGACCTCGTTCACGATCAATGTGTACTCGTGACCCATAAGCTCGAAAGTGATGGCTCGGGAAATTTGGCCCTCTTGGCCTTATCAAACTTGACAAAGGCAGAGGAACTCCAATGTAAGGCCCATGTAAGTCCGTGGCCTCTTCATCAAGAAACCTCCCATCCCGATCTGCTAAAAAGGCGAGGAATGTCCTCCTCGATCCCCATGGACGTCATACAATCATGGTCAACAAGGCGGGTCTTGACCACTTTGTTATATATCTCTGCATAGAGTATGATATGCTTTCGCCACTTGAAATCGTCCCACGGAATACTGAAGTTTGTGGGCATCTTATGAGCGAATCTAATGGCCTCCTCTCTTCTACGGATCTCCTCATCCAAGAAATTATGTCCGTCAACTCCTCTGAATATTTTTCCTGCAAAAATTCCCCAAGGCAAACAATCAATCACCACAAATAGAAATACGAGCAAAGAATAATATCAATCTATCCATGAGCGAGTCAATAATCATCAACATATCCAATCACAACACTTCTAGTGACTAAGCAATAAACCTAACCGAATGGTCAAATAGTCAACTAAACAAATCAAATGACTAGAAGTGCTCAATAAATCCTCACAATATGCATACTTAAATAGAAATGGCCTTAACAAAATATCAACATCATGTAGGTCACCAAAAATCATGCAATTATGCTCCAAAAAGTGTCCAAAAATAATAAGCCATCTAGCAAGTATTTCGACAAATAATCATCACCAAAATTGCACTTCCATCATCAATACTCAACTCAACTTGACCAAATTAACAAAAATAATACCACTAGGAATTCCCAAATATGGAAAAATCAATCCTAAGTCAAGATGTCCACAAACATATGGGCAATTCATCACAATCCTTCCTAGGCATGCTTCTAATCTTATCAAACAATCCAAACTAACTACTCAAAAGGCTCAAATTCGTCAAATTTCAACATGCATACAAGGTATTTGATAAAATGCCACAATGAAATTCCCAAACAATTGAAAAATTGGAAAAAATGCAAACTACCCATGCAATTATCTCCACAATAACGAAACCGAGAACCAATTAAGTAAGAATTACGTACCTTAATTGTGAAATTCGGACTAGAATGAATTATGGAAGACACCCAAACACTTTATGCAAGAAATCCCCAAATTAGAATAAAAAACCCTCGAAATGTGACCTTGATGCAATGTGATGATGTTATGATGTGAAAAGATGGTGAAATATTGGTGAATTTAGGCAAAAAGGTCAGAAAATGAGTTTGGGGAAGAAGGGGATCTGGAATGGCCTAACTCCTCGAGTCGTGGTGTGCGATGCGAAACAGATCTGTGTCATTTTAAAAAAATGCTAGCCTCGAGTCGGGGCTCAGCCCTCGACTCGAGGATCCCGAAAATTTAAAAGCCTCGACTCGAGGTCTACCCCTCGACTCGAGGGATGTGCTTTTCGCAAAAATTGATTAAGTGTTGACCCCTCGACCCGGGGATGGGCCACCTCGACCCGGGGGTCAAGACCAGGGAATTTTTACGGATTCCCGATCCCGACCCGACCCTTGAAACTCCTAAAAATGACCTCTACGACCACTAACGAACCCAAATATGTAAGAATTTACCGTTTTGGTCCCTCAATTTAAGCCCGGTCGCTCATTCGATCGAGGGGACTGGGTTCTCTTCCTTTTTGCTCATTTTACACCAACTTTTAAGCATTTCCTCCTTTCCGATCTTGAATTCCTTTGCAATTTTGATCTCTTTTCCAATCAATGTAGTGAGTGTACTTACAAACAGGCAAAACAATCATCAAAATAATTACCATCAAAAGATGCATTTCAACCATAAGCGATCAACACCCCCAAACTTGAATGATAATATGAATTCAAAGTTCGGAATGAGAGTGATACAAATACATGCAACTCCAAATGATATCTACCATAAGCTCAATACTCCCAACATAAATCTCGTGGCATGATAACATAACTCCTAGGCATGAACAATTAAGTACCTAGCCAAATCTCCCAAAAATAAAACAAACACACAAAACTACCAAAAAGCAAACAAAAGCAACAAAAGGATGAGTTGCCTCCCATCTAGCGCTATTTTTATTGTCCTATGCCGGACTTATTTGTTCACTTCCACGCCCTTCATTGGAATGGCCAAGGATAGCGATCCTCATTCCCATTATATCTCAACCTTTGTGCTTCAAAGTCTAGGAGGTTCACATAATAGATAGGGCAACCACATATAGATATGCTTAGTGTCCATGGTTGTCCCCTTTTCTCTCTTGCCATCCTTCTTCTCCCTTCCTTAAGGATGCCCAAGCGCTTCATCAATTCTTCCCTATAGTCAAAGTTCATAAGAGGTGAAATTAAATCATTCGAAGCATCAATATCAATAACAATATGAATTGAAGAGTTATAAGGTTTAGAAATGCCCATTTCGTTCTTCAATTCCTCTTTAGGTGCTTCTAGATTTTCTTCCTCATTAAAGCTCATGTCCATCAATGGACATTCCTCTTCCTCACTTTTGACAAGGAAATTATTCACTTCATCCATCATGCTTGGACCCTCTTCTTTCTCATCTTTCCCTTTCTCTTCCCCCTTCTTCTTGATTCTCCTAGATGGTTATGTTCTTCACTTGGAGTAGAAAATATTTGAGTTGACTTTTTATCACCATGAATTGAGCTTCGGTGATCTCCATGTTCCCCTCTATCAATGCATTAACCATAGTTTTGGTCTCATCGACATTCTCATACAAGGGAAACAATTCCTCACTTCTAGGATCATTTTCCTCAATTCTATTTAACAACACTCCAAGCATATCTTGCAAGATAGCTCTCACATCATGGAGTCCCCATTCTTCATAATGAGAAGAAGCTTGTGGCATTTGACAATCATACTCATAGCTTCTCCCATCATCAAAGTAAGCCCTTTCCGATGCTCCTTGAAATTCATATCCACAACATGGATCGAATTGATCATAATGCTCATAGTATGGGAACATCTCTTGAGGTGGGGGAGGAATTTCATCACATCTCCAATCTTCATAATTGGATGGAACTTGTTGCAATTGAGAATTATCATCAAAGCTCATCCAATTATTATATCCAAAATCTTCAAAGTGTGGAGGATACACCATAATCTCTTGATTCCACGCATATGAGTTGTATCCCTCCATCTAGACAAGATAGCCAAGTATCAAATTCACACAAAAATAACAAAACAAACAAAAATACAAAGGCAACAAGTAGCCACGTCAAACAATTCCTAAGTCTCACTTAAGGCGCAAAAACTAATTCCCGGCAACGTTGCTATTTGATTTGTAGTAATCCGTAAGCGGTATTCGGACCAATCAACAAATATCGAACCCAAGGGAAAAAGTATGCATGTGAGGCCCTAGGAATACGAGTTCTCGATGACTATTGATGCAAAGTGGGTTTGGAAATAAAAACACAACAAAATGCAAGAAATAAACTCAAACACTACAAAGAGGCAAATGATCGGACACTTAGAAGGCAAGCACAAAAACAACAATAAATGGGGATTTGGGTGCTAGGGCTAACATCCATCAAGGAATCAATGATCAACAAGCTATGATTGAATCAAATTGCAAATCAATCAAGTTAGAAAGCATAAACCATCATGAAATTAATCACTCCATTAATAACACAATGCCTAATGTGAGTATCCTTAGTGCAACTAATCTCTCGATTCTGAAGCACCCAATCCACACATTCATACACAATTATAACCCGATTAATCCCGAATCACGTTAGCTCAACTCGCCTATTGCTAGGGTGATCAAACATTAATCTAAAGAGATAACTATGCATGAAGCACCATTGAGAATCACAATTAGGAAGCAATCTAACTCAATTGATCACAATTATCAACAATCATAGCATAGGCAATCAAATCATCCTCAATTTCAATTAACCCAAGCACAAGAGAGTTAGCCCATGGTGCCAAGGGCAAAATCCATGGGAAGAGAAGCTAGATGAGCAATTAAGAAACAAAACACAACAATTAAGAAATTGAAAAGACAAGAGAGGAAGAACATCACCAATTGAATTAAATCCACAAAAAGAGAAATGCTTGAGTCTTCAATACAATTCTCCAAATAAAATACAAGCTTGAATTGATGAATCAACAATGACCAAATGCTAAACTAAAGCTAATCTAATCAACAACAATTGAAATGTAAATCTAATTTTACACTCTACACTAACTACAATGGGAAATTGGCTTGGGGCCTAAGAAATTGCCCCAAAAATGCTACTAACTACTCTATCTAAAGTTTTTTTGAATGCTCTACTTCAGCCTTTAAATAGACGAGTTTCTAAAAATCCTCCCCCTCGAGTCGAGGCTCAGCCCTCGACTTGAGGCTACCGCATTTTTCTCTCCCTCTACTCGAGGCTCAGCCCTCGACTCGAGGATCTCCAATTTTCCAATCCCTCGACTCGAGGCTCCTCCCTCGAGTCGAGGCAGCTGCAATTTTTGAATTCTTCTCTTTCCTTCATATCCCTCGAGTCGAGGCCTCTAGTCCTCGACCAGAGGTCGAGACCAGGGCATCTTTTCGGCCGGGACTCTGCCTCCGACCCCCATTTTCATCCGTCTCATTCGTCTCTTCATTCTAAGAATACCGGTACTCTCGGTTTGGCCAAATTCCACCGATTTACCTGTAAAATGGACGAAAAACATCAATAATCTCACAAGTAATACTTTTTAGGCAAAATAGTGATACTCTACACATTTGGCACAAAATCGTACACTTTGGCTCACATTTTGCACTAAAATAGGCCCTAAAAATATGCATCAATTCACTCCAATCAGGCCTCCATACCAAGGAGGATATCAAAGCATCTATCAAGGCAACTACCAAAATGCAAGGCCCTATCAAGTGCCTTATCAAAATAGGCCTCAAGGTAATTTTCCGCCTAAACCTCAAGGTCCATACAATGCCAACAATTGGAGAAGTCATGAAAATTTCTCATATGTAAATCCGACAGCCGCCATTCAATTTCCACCCGGTTTTGATCCAGTGCAAAAGCTCCAAACAATGAAGGGAAAGCAACTACGGAGGGAGCTACTTGGGATGATTGTGAAGACGCTAAAGTCCAATGATTCTAGATTGGATGATATTGGGAAGCAAATAGAATCTCGATTCGAGACTATTGAGCCCCAAGTGGGGCAATTGGCCACAACGGTTGGAAAACTTCGCAACCACGGTGGATCATTTGCAAAATAAGGGAAATATCCATCTACCACCGAGCCTAATCCAAGAGAGTTTTATAGTTCTATACAACTAAGGAGTAGTGCTAGATATGAAGGCCCTAAAATGCCCAAGGAAGTTGAAGGTGAGAAAGGAGTTGGCAAAGAGGTTGAGAAAGAGAGTGATGATAAGATCAAAGCAAAGGAAGAAGCAAAGAAAGAAGAGAATCCCAAAGATGTGTGGGGAGTGCCAATGAAACCCATTTCGGTTCCCTATCCTCAAAGACTTGTGAAGAAGAAGCTTGATGAGGAGTTTGGTAAGTTCTTAGAGGTGTTTAAAAGCTTGCATGTTCATATCCCACTTCTAGATGCCCTTGAGCAAATTCCCCATTACAAGAAATTTTTTAAGGAGATAATCTCAAAGAAGAGAAAATGAGATGAGAAAGGAGCAATCAAGTTGGAGGAAGAATGCAAGGAGATTCTTGAGAGACACCTTCCTCAAAAGCTTAAGGATTTGGGGAGTTTTGTGATCCCTTGTGAAATTGGTAAGAATGAGAAAGTACAAGGCTTATGTGATTTGGGAGCTTTTATCAATGTGATGCTTTATCCATATTCAAAAAGTTAGAGTTAGGAGAGGTGACTCCCACCACTATTAATCTTCAATTGGCGGATCAATTATTTCCTCATCCTTACGGGATTATTGAAGATGTGTTAATGGGAGTTGGCAAGTTTATCTTCCCGGTGGATTTTGTAGTGCTAGATATGAAGGAAGAGCTTGAGGTACCTATCATTCTTGGTAGACCTTTCCTTGCTACCGGTAGAGCCATGATTAATGTGGAAAAAGAAGAGCTCAAATTGAGCTTTAATGGAGAAGAGGTGACATTTTCTAGAGCTCCATTAGAAGAAGATGCTCCAAGTGCTTTGGAGAAGAAGGAATGTGGCTATATAGAGATCATTGATTTGTGCCCTTCAAAGGATAGGGAGGATTATAACTCTTCTAATTTTTTAATTAATGATCATCTTATTCCTCCTTGTAATATGATTTCTAATAAGTCTTTTGTTTCTCTTGATGATCTTAGGAAGGAAAAGGCTCTTATTGCACCTTTGCTTGATCCGGGAGAAGAAAAGAATGAAAAAGGAGTGAAGAAGTTGACCAAACTTGAGCAAGGCACAATTTTGGGGGTGTTAGAAGAAAGGAAGGTGCCACTTGAGAAGAAAGAAGGAAGTTTTGTGGTTGGTGATTAAGTGGTGTGGAGTGAGTCCAATTGGAGTAGGTTGCTTGGAGTATCTTGATTGTGAAAGAAATCAAAGAAGGAGGGAAGCTTCTATTGGAAGACAAATGGGGATGTTGCCTCTTTGCAAAGGAAACTCTAGTGAGGCACAAGGAGGTGCCTAACGTTCTCATTGAAAGGGAAGTATGAACTCCTCGAGTTCCGTCCGGCATAGGACGTTAAACCTAGCGCTTGTTGGGAGGCAACCCATCCTTTTGTTGCTTTTAGGTGTTTGTGTGTGCTTCTAGTGTTTTGTTTTATTTTGTGTTGAATTGGAGAAATTGCTTGGAGTTTAATTAATGATGCATAGGTAATTGTGATGTATATTGCTATTGGATGATTGAAATGATTGAGCCTATCGGATACCTTTGGGAGTTGCATGTTATTGAATCACTCTTTTGCCAAACTTTGAATTTTATGCTAAAATTAAGTTTGGGGGTGATGATTGTTCTTAAATATTTACTTGCATCTCATCTTGGTACGAATTTAATGGTGTCTTGTGCTCAATTGTAGGTACACTTGCTAGATTGGATTGTGAAATGTTGCAATTGCAAGAAAATGCAAAATCAAGAAGGAAAAGTGCATAAAAATTGGTGAATTTAGGAAAAAAGGAAAAGACCCGGTTTCCTCGATCGAATGAGCGGCCGGGCTTAAATCGAGGACCAAAAGGTTAGTATGTGCATATTCGGGTTCTAAAATTCACGCCCCTCGACTCGAGCTCTAAGCCTTAAGTGAAGGCGAGATTCAAAACGGCAAGCACGACTCGAGGGCTGGACCTCGAGTCGAGGGGCGTGAATTTTAGACAACCACGAGTTGAGGCGTGAAGCACGACACAAGGTTGGGTCCTTATTTTAAAATCACGTTAGTTCCCAGTTTCCAATTCAAATATCCCATGCCCTAACTTTCTTCCCCTCTCAAAATTCCTCTACATTTCACCAAACATTGCACAAATTCCACCATCACTCTCATACTTAAATCCATATATCATACATTCATTCATCAAGATTCAATCTTTGAACAAATACATTATTCTTCCTAACGAGATCCTATACAGGGAATTGCACGATAAGGTGGTCAAAACTTCGTCTAGTAGACCACAATTGTATGGTGGCGATGGGGATCGAGAATGACATCCCATGGCTATTTGAGCAAGTGGGAATGTCGGAGTTCTTGGCGAAGAGACCACGCACGTATCTAGGCCTAACCTTGGAGTTCTTGTGCACAGTCACTTTTGACAAGGCAAGGAAGGCGAAGTTCCCAAGGGCAATCACTTTTGAACCAATGGGGAATAAGTATACTTTGACGGTGAATGAAGTGAATGAGATATTGGGAGCACCGACCGATCCAGACGGCACATTATTGAAGCCGAGAAGAGAGTATAATGCAAAGAAATTTTGGAGATGAATATCGGATTAGAGCACGGAACAATCACAATTCACACCCGGAAAGTCTAAGAGTACCCACATCCATAACCCAGTCATGAGATATTTGGAGAAGATCCTCTCGTGCACAATTTTTGCTAGATCCAGGAGGGACCGTGATATCGGAAGAGCTCTATATTATGTGGTGTTTCCTCCATGGGGTGAGGTTCAATGCCGGAGCATACTTGTGCTACTTATTCGAGAGGGTGAAGAGTACCCGATTCGCCAAAGTACAGTTTGGGGTCTCATCACCTTGATAGCCGAGCACTTTGGGATTGACCCATAATTTGAGAGCATTTGACGGTCCCGACTTTACCATGGATACAATAAGGAGGATGAGGTCTTTGGACCTGATTGGGAGGACTTGTTGTTTTCAACAACACCTAGGAGGCCAGTTCTCTCTACCGAACAAGAGGCTCACTCTTGTTTTGGTGCAGCGGGCCAAGTGACAATTAACCTCTGGATGTGGTCACAAAGGCATACCGAGGCTATTAAGGCTTATACGAGAGAGCATGGAGTTAATCTCTAAGATGAGGACCAAGAGGAGGAAAGGGGACCGGATGATGATGAAGAAGGGGAAGGGGCGATGACAAGCCGGTGGAGGAGCCGGTAGGCATGGAGGAGGACGAAGAACCGGTGCCCGAGATTAATTATTATTGGCAAGATGAAATGAGGAGCCATGAATTTGAGGCCGGAAGCTCGTTGAGGAGGCCTTGGGCGTTAACGTAAGAGATGTCGGTGGATAGTCAAAGGATGCAATTAGAGTGCCTTACCCGAGAAGACAAGTGCTTCCGTGTCCTAGAAGAATCGAGGAGGTTCAATGAAGAGACACGAAGAATGCAAGAGGAGTATCTTAAAAACCAACAAGACATGTATGCTCTCCTCCAAAACATGAGCTCATGGCATCTTGGACCGGGCTACTACCCACCTCCTCCGCTGCCTCCGACTAATGATTAGGAAGTTTCATCCCTCCTCTCTTAGTCTTATTTAGCTATCTCTCTTTTATTCTCTTGGTGGAGTGATGTTATGAATTGATTTTGATGATTGGGTTGTAATTAATTTCTTGACTCTTGGATTTGGGTACTTGAAGACTAATTGATTTTCATTGCTTGTCTATTGATGTGATGATTATTTTGAGATTGTTTTGAATGGGTTTTTAGTGAATGTGTGATTGTTTCTTAATAAGTTGTTAATGAATGAGATGATGTGAGTGACTTAACGTGTGAAAAGAGTAGGAAGATAGAGATAGTTTGTGAGCTATGATCAAAATACCCGGAGAGATTTGAGCCTAACCGAGATATTAAAAGCTGGTTGATTTTCATTATCGTGTGTGGTCGATGCTTGCATTGATTCCTAGAACTTGCCCGGATTTTTGCTTGAATGATTAATCTTGTGAATTGCTAGAAATGAGATTAGGCCATGTTTGTCAAATGAGCTAGAGCCAAAGAAGTCATACCCTTGAGATGTTAATCCCTAGTTAACCAAGTTGTGCCTAAAGCCATGAATTTACATAGCCTAATTACAAGCTTATAGACCACTTTTGAGCCTAAAAAGTCCCACATAGTGGAGGATAGGATTAGTGCTAGGAACTTGGGTAACAAGTGGAAGGGAAAGAAAAGTTGAGCATAAAGAGTTAAAAGATGTGATTGGAGTGAATTGATGCATGTATTTAGGGGTATTTTAGTGCAAAAAGTTATCAAAAGTGATAGATTTTGTGCCTAAATGTGTAGAGTATCACTATTTTGCCTAAAAAATATTACTTGTGAGATATTTGATGTTTTTCGTTCCATTTTCAGGTAAATCGGTGGAATTTGGCCAAACCGAGAGTACCGAGCATTCATAGGATGAAGAGGCGATCGAGATGGGCAAAAATGGGGGTCGAGGCGGAGTCCCGGTCGAGAAATTTCCTGGACTCGACCTCTGGTCGAGGTCCAGGCCTCGACTCCGAGGGTGCAGGCAGTTGAAATTCCAAAAATTAGAGCAAGATCGACTCGAGGGCTGAGCCTAGAGTTGAGGATCGAGGGCAAAAGGAGCAAGCTCGAGTCGAGGCTGAGCCTCGACTCGAGGCTGGAGACTTTTGAAGAAACGTGGGCGTAATTTAAGGAGCCTCGACTCGAGGGCCCCAACCTCGAGTCGAGGGTGAGAAAATTTCAAAATTCGCCTTTATAAAGCCTAAAATAGAGCATACTCTGAATAACCTTCCATAAAGCGATTACCGGCGGTTTTGGGGCAATTTCTTAGGCTCCAAGCCAATTTTCTCCTTGTAGGTAGATTAGATTGTTAGATTTTGATAGAATTTGATTTGTTGTTGCTTAGATTAGGCTTAGATCTCTTAGATTTCTCAATTCAAGTTTGTAATTCCATTGGAGAGAAGTTACATTGAAGACTCAAGCATTCCTATTGTTGTTCATTTAATCCAATTGGTGATGTTCTTCCTCTTTTCTCATTTCTTTTGTTTAATTGTTGTGATTAGCTTTTTAATTGTCAATTAGATTTTCTACCCATGGATTTTGCTCTTTGCACCATGTGCTAATACTCTTGCGCTTGGGATAATTGAAATTGAGGATGATTTTATTGTCTTATGCTATGATTGTTGATGATTGTTGTTCAAGTGAGTTAGATTGCTTCGTAATTGTGATTCTAATTATGCTTCATGCATTTTTATCTCTTTAGATTAATGTTTGATCACCTTAGTAATAGGCGAGAGTTAAGCTAATATGACCGGATTAATCGGGTTATAATTGTGTATGATTGTATGAATTGGGTGCTTCTTAATTGAGAGATTAGTTGGACTAAGGATACTCACATTAGGCATTGTGTGATTAATGGAGCGATTAATTGCATGATGGTTTTATGCTTTCTATCTTAGTTGATTTGCAATTTGATTCAATCATAGCTTGTTGATCATTGATTCCTTGATGGATTATCCCTAGCACCCCTATCCCCATTGAATTTTAGCTACTTGTTCTTGCATATAAGGTGTTTGATTAATTGCTTCCTAGTTGTTTGAATTTTAATTCTTGCATTTGTAGTGTATTTTAGAACCAAAACCGCTTTGCAACAATAATCACCGATAACTTGTATTCCTAGGGCCTCATTGCATAATTTTTCCCTCGGGTTCAATATACTTGATTGGTCTTAATAGCGCTTGCCCGATATTCTTACAATCAAAATGGTGCCATTGCCGGGGAATTAGTTTTTGCGCCTTAAGTGAGACTTAGGAATTGTTTGAAGTGGCTACTTGTTGCCTTTGTATTTGTATTTGTTTTGTTGTTTTTGTTTTTTTATCGGGTAAAGGGTGACTCGAACCCATGACCTTTAAGTCATGGGTAGTGGAACTCTAAGCACTTGAGTTATACCACTTCTTTTGTTGTTTTTGTTTGAACTTGATACTTGCTATCTTGTCTAGATAGATGGATACGACTCATACGCATGGAATCAAGAATTTTATCAAGAGAGTATGGTTTATCCTCCACACTATGAAGGATTTGGCTACGATAATTGCGGGAACTATGATGATAATTCTCTAATGCAACAAGTTCCATCCGATTATCAAGATTGGAGATGTGATGAAGTTCCTCCCCCACCTCAAGAGATGTTCCCGTATTATGAGCATTATGATCAAACATTCGATCTACGGGGTGGATTTGAGTTTCAAGGAGCATCGGAAGGAAGGAGATTATTATGATGATGGGAGAGGCTATGAGCATGAATATCAAATGCCACAAGCTTCCTCTCATTATGAAGAATGGGGACTCTATGATGTGAGAGCTATATTAAAGGAGATGCTTGGAGTGTTGTTGGAAAGATTTGAGGAAGATGAACCGAGATGTGAAGAAATATTTCCCTTGTATGAAAACATTTATGAGACCAAAGCATTGGTTGATTCAATGATAGATGGGAACATGGAGATCTACTCCAAGTGAAGAACATAACCATCACGGAGAATCAAGAAGAAGAAGGGGAGGAAGAAAGTGAAAGTGAAGATGATGAAGAAGAGGGTCCAAGCAAGAAGGATGAAGTAGAAAATTTCCTTGTCGAAAGTGAGGAAGGAAATGTCCATTGATGGACATGAGCAACAATGAAAAAGACAATCTAGAAGCATCAAATGAAGCATTGAAGAAAGAAATGAGCATTTCTAAAACTTCTAACTCTTCAACTTGTACTTTAATTGAGATAGATGCTTCTATTGATTTTATTTTACCTCTTGTGAACTTTGACTATAGGGAAGAATTAATGAAGCGCTTGGGCATCCTTGAAAGAAAGGAATGGAGAAGGATAATAGCGAGAGAGAAAGGGGGACAACCATGGACATTATGCAAATCTATGTGTGGTTGCCCTATCAATCATGAAAACCTCCTCGATTTGAAGCACAAAGATTGAAGTATGGTGGAAAGGAGGACCGCTCTCCTTGGCCATTCCGATGAAGAAGTTGGAAATTATTGAATAAGTCCGGTATAGGTCAATAAAAATAGCGCTAGATGGGAGGCAACCCATCATTTTTGTTGCTTTTGTGTGCTTTTTGTTGCTTTTTGTCTTTGTTTCGTTTTTGGGAGAATTGGCTTGGAATTAAAATGCTCATGCTTAGGAGGTTATGATATCATGCTATGGGATTTATTTGGATTATTAAGCTTATTGTTGATACCACTAGGAGTTGCATATATTTTATCACTAGGGATTTACTTTGAATTTCATGCTATCATTCAAGTTTGGGGGTGTGATCGTTTATTTGTTTACGTGCATCTCTTAGTGGTAATAATTTGATGATTCTTATGCCCGATTGTAGGTACATTCACTACATTTGTTTGGGAAAGTGATCGAAATTGCAAGGGAATTCAAGATCGAAAAGAAAGGAAGTGCTTAAAAGTTGGTGAAAAATGAGCAAAAGCGAAGAGACCCGGTCTCCTTGATCGAATAAGCGACCGGGCTTAAATTGAGGGACCAAAACGGTTAGTTTTTGCATATTTAGGTTCGTTGGGGTCAAATAGGTCATTTTTAGGAGTTTCGGGGGTCGGACCGGGTCTGAAAATCCGTAAAAATTCCACTGGACTCGACCCAGTCGAGGTGACCCATTCCCGGGTCGAGGGTGCCATACTTAGTCAAATTTAGAAAATCCATGCATCCCTCGAGTCGAGGCCTGAGCCTCGAGTCGAGGAGGAATTTTGAATTGCAAGCTCGACTCGAGGACTGAGCCTCGAGTTGAGGGCTTAAATTTTCGGAAATCCCAGTCGAGGCTTTACCCATTTTCGATCCCCTTGGCATCCCTCACCATTTTCGACCATTTCCGCTCAATTTCCACTGATTAATTCCCTTTCACATTACATATCATTCATCCATTGCATCAAAATTACATCTTTGAGAGTTTTTAGAGGAATTTTGGGGATTTTTAAAGAAGTGTGTGGGTGTTCTTCCATTTGCATTCCTAGGCCGAATTTTTTGAACAAGGTATGTAATTCTAACTTCGTGGACCTCAATTTCGTTCTTAAATTGATTATTGTATGGGTGTGGACGAATTGTTCCAATTTTATGCTTTGGATATGAAATCATTTGGGCATTTCTACAAACACCTATTATGCATGATGATTTGAACAAATTTGGTGTATTTGTGGATGATTTGGATTGTTTGTTGAGTTAGAAGGCATACTTAGGATTAATTGTGATGTAGTGCTTATGCCTTTGTGAATTTTGGCTTGGGAATGACTTTTGCATAATTGTGTGAAAATTCCTAGTGATTATATTTTGTGAGTTGGTCACATTTTCTTGATTGATGATAGAAGTGAATGATTCATGATTGCTATTTGTCTAAATACTTGATTAGATGACTTTATTATTTTTGGTCATTTTTGTGAGCTTAATTGCATATTATTATAAGCTTAAGTGATGGTATTGATTGTTAAGGCCATTCTTGTTGAGTATGCATTTTTGTGGGAATTCATTGTTTAGCATTTCTATTACCTTGTGCTTAGTTGACATTTGACCGAATTGTTTGAGATAGTTGCTTATTCACTTAGGGATTGTTTGTGATTGGAGATTGAGTTGTGATGATTGACTCGTTCATGTGCTTAATTGCTATCATATTTTGCTCGTATTGCTACTAATTGGAGCTAATTGTTGCCTTGGGAAATTTTGCGGGAAAGATGTTTCGTGGTGCCGACGATCATAATTTTTCCGATGAGGAGTTCAGGAAGAGAGACAGAGCCATTAGATTTGCACAAAGATGCCGGCTCGATTAGGGATTACGTGGGACGATTACAAGTGGAGGAAGCATATCATCTTGTACTCTGAGATATACAACAAGGTGGTGAAGACCCGCCTTGTTGACCATAAGCTGTGTGGTCTCTATGGGTATAGAGGAGGACATCCCCGATTGTTCGAGCGAGGTTAGCATGTCCGGCTTCTTGGCTAAGAGGCCACGGACCTACTTGGGCTCACTCTCGAGTTCCTCTGCACAGATTACATTCGACAAGGCTAGGAAGGCCAAGTTTCCCGGGCTATCACTTTCGAGTTATTGGGGAAGCAGTATACATTGACCGTGAAGCGAGATCAATCGAGATCATTGGTGCACCGACGAGATCCTGATGGTTCTTTGCTTAACATCATAAGAGAGTATAACGCCAAGAAATTCTGGAGGAGGATATCGGATTCGGGAGCACGGAGCAGACGCGGATTCATTTCGGGAAAGTCTAAGAGTACGAGGATCGAGAACCCGGTGATGAGGTATCTAGAGAAGATTTTATCTAGTACGATCTTTGCCCGTTCGAGAGGGAGGAGCGATAGTATCCGAGGAGCTCTATGTTCTATGGTGCTTACTCCACGGGGTGCGTTTCAACGCTGTTGCATACCTCTACTATCTATTCGAGAGGGTGACTAGCACCAAATTCAAGAAGATTAACTTTGGAGGATTGATCACACTCATTGCGAGCACTTCGGCATTCCGGCGCACAACTGCGAGCACTAGAGGGCCACGACTTGACTACGATACCACGAGGAGGATGAAGACTTTAGAGCCTCATTGGTAGGACTTGGTGCTTTCAGCTGCACCTCGGAGGCCGATTCCCTCTTCCTAATAAGAGGTTGACAACAGTGTTTGGAGCGGCGGGATATGTTACTATCAACCTCCGAGATGTGGTCACGAGAGATATGCGAGGCGATTGATGCCTATACTCGGGAGCATGAAGTGAATCTGAATGAGGATGATGATGAGCGGTAGGGCGGATCAGTGCAGTTACGAGGAGAAGAGGCCGAGGCTGCGAATGCAGGAAATGAAGAAGAAGAGAAAGGCTGAAGAAGAGGAGCGAGGCGGAGGAGCTGGTCCGAGATGGATGAGGTCGAGGACATGAGGCTAGAGATCAATTACTCTTGGCGGGATGAGATGCGGAGTAGGGAGTACGAGGCCGGGAGTTCTTCACAGAGGAAGTGGACCCTCACCGAGGAGATATGGGCCGATAGTCGGAGGATGCGGTGGAGTGTCGACACGGCAGGGACGAGTGTTTCGAGTTATGGAGGAGTCTCATCGCTTTAATGAGGAGACGAGGAGGTTGCGAGGAAGAGTATCTCAAGAATCGGCGGGATATGTACTCACTCCTCCAGCGAGATGAGCTCGTGAAACTTTGGGCCGGGGCACTACCCTCCTCCACCGCCGTCCGATACTTAGGGCGACTCTCCTATTTCCTATCCATATCCTCTAGTTCATTTGGCTATCTCTTTTATTCCTCTTGAGTGATTGTATTGATTTGATGATTTATGGTTGTTTGGGATGTACTCTATGGTTTGACTTTTGATGGATTTGATGAGGATTTCTATTGATGATTTATATGGATGATGAGTATGATGTGTTTTGGATTTATTGAGCTTTATTGGTATGATGATGATTATGCTATATTGATATCTTGGATTCCTTGATTATTTTTGGGCTAGATTTGTCTTGAGCTTAATTGTGGATTTATTGCATATATCTTTAAGTGATCATTGTTGATATAGTGAGTGTGCTTGAGATTATGTACATGTGCACTTGTGCTTGATTTGCAAGATAAATTGAATTTTGGATTTGATCATGAGTTGATATGTGGCTTGATGCTAGCATGATTGATGATTATGTGATGATGAATGTGATTGAAGATGCTTGATTCATTGCTCAATTTAAGCTCGTGAGCTTTTGTGCCTTAATAATCATACATTTTATACGGTTGATTTAATATCTTTGTGAGTGCATCATTCATGGATTTATATGCTAGAACTTGCCCTTGGACTTGTTGAGATTGATCTTTGTGTGATGTCGTCATGAAAGTGATAAGAGGCCATGTTTGATTGGATAAGTCACTTAGCCAATTTTTTCCTCACCAAAAACATTGATTTTCTTAGTGAGCCATTTTGAGCCTAATATCCTTATTCTTTGGCAAGCCAAGTGAAATTGAAGTCATTTTCTATTTTTATGAGCCTTGTTGTCTTATGCTTAGTAGAGCTTGATTGTTGGCTAATGATGGTGATTTGCAAGTAAAGTGTGGTGGAAAAATTGATGTACTAAGTTGTTTGTGAAAGAAAGAAAGGTTGTGAATTGAATTGTGAAAAAATGATAAAAATGAGATTGTGAAAAATTCAATTGGAGAGCTTATGAGAAAGAAAGCTCAAGTAAATGGGGGTGATTGAACTTTGAATTGCAAAAGAAAGAGTGTTGCTTGATGAAGATTGAAGAGAGGTGATGTTAGGACTAGAATATGTATGTTTTGATGATGTTCCTAAAACCTAAGTGTAATAGGACCAGGTGAGCTTGTTAGTCGGTGATGATCAAGATAGGGTCAACGTCTTAGTATAGTTAATCCTGCTAGGTTTAACCTAAAGATCCATATTGGTTGAGAAGCGAAGGTCTTGATCGGAAGACTTGAAGATCAAGAAGGATTGCATTCAAGAAAATCTAGAAGGGTTTCGTGAAGATTAAGAAGAGATAATAAGTTATCTGCAAAAGGAAATTGTCAAGAAAGGTTAAAGTGAAGTCGGCAAGGTTGGAATCCTTGCTCTGACAAGCTTTTGAAAGCTACTTATTGAAGCAAGATGTGTAAGGTTGCTAGAGTTGACATTGAGAGATTTATCGAGGATTGATGGAAGTCAAGAATAAATCGAGAGATACTCATAATCAATCTAGAGAAGATTAGATTCTCAATCGGATCAATCAAGAGATAATTGATTGATATCGCACAATCAATTATCCAAGATCAACAAATCATCCAATGATCACTTACCATTTCTTGAAGACTGATTGACAAATTAGCCTAACGGCTAGTCAAATTCAGGATCATATAAATTGAAGTGAAGGATTTTAATAGAAGATACGCGCGAGAAACATCAAGAAATCCATTCACTCATTGCAAGAATATGTATAATTATTCATACCGAGAAATTGATCCAATACGCCGATATTTTTAGAGATCTAATTTTTGGTCAAGGAATTGTAAATCACCTTCTAGGTTTGATTATTAAATTGATCTTAGGATCACATTGTGTAACAAGAGTAGAAACTTGTAAAACTTCATGTGGTCAAATCCTCTGGAGATTGGAGGAGACAAGACCGGTTTGGTGGATTGTAAGGCCCCTGTGAATTCGGGGAGAGTGGACGTAGGATTGTTATATCCGAACCACTATAAAAATCCTTGTGTCTTTACAAGCTTTACGCACTCATACTTATAAGCGCTCATTCATCGTTTTAATAAACCTGCATCAATCTTGCTAAGTATCTTTCAAGAAGGTTTTTCGTTAAAAGGATTTTTAAATACACACGAGATTAGCTTCCGCACCATCGAAGACTTCGAGTTCCCAAAGTCTGTGACCTCACTTAGCACACTCTGAGTACCTTGTTGTTGAAGACTTCTAAATCTTCTAACCTCACACTCGGCTCACGAAAAGTTGTAAAAAGTTTTGAGTGTGGTAAAGTCTATTCAACCCCCTTCTAGACTTTACACCACCTTTCACATCTCGTCCGGGACCAACAAGTGGTATCGGAAGCGGTGGTTCAATCGACCACTGGCTTTGGTTGCCAATAGTCTTTGAGGAAAGACTGTTGTGGTCACTGAGCAGATCTTTTTGAAAAATCATTTTTATAAAATTCATTGCATATCTGTTTTATTTACTAACAATGAGTTCTCATAAGAAGCGAGTAAAGCTCGAAAGCTACGAGTTCTCTATTGAATACTATGACTAATGGAAATTTTGCATGGAAAATCATCTCGATGCAATTCATGATAGGATGCTTGAAACTCTTGAAGATGGTCCAATAAAATTCTATTGGGAACCAATAAGTTACGGAAGCGATGAAGCGAGAAACATCTACTCGGCGAGAAGGTTGAAAAGAAAAGGAGCGAGTTGTCAAATGATGAAAGGAAACTATTTAATCTTGACCAAGTTGCTCGAACCGAGATCATAGAAACTACGACCGAGAGAACTTACGAGAGAAAGTCAAGACATGTAAGACCGCCAAACAAATGTGGGAAACCACGGCACTTATGTGTGAAGGATCGGAGCAAATTAAAGAAAATAAGTTGCAGTCTATTCTACATTCGTTTGACACATTCTAGATGAAGCTGATGAGACAATAGATCGATTGGATCTAAGGCTGACAAATATAATCAACAAGGCAAGTTCTTTGGGTAAATCTTACACAGAGAAGGAGATCAACAACAAAATATTGAGGTCTCTAACTAGCAAATGGAGAGTCAAGATTACGGTGATCAAAGATACAAAAGAACTTAGCAAAATAAGTCATCATGAGCTATTCTCACACTTGAAAGCTCATGAATATGATTTGAAACAAGAAGAAGACGAGGATGAAGGAAATTCAAATTCCATGGGAAAAGAAGTTGCTTTCAAAGTCACTCCGAATAAGTCGTCTAAAGAACACATTGGAGAGGATTTGAGCTTGAAAGAACAAATGGCAGCTAACTAGAAAGTTTGATAAAATGAATTCAAAATTTGGGAAATACGAGAAAACATTGGAAGAACACAAAGAAAGCTGGTTTGAGATCCGAAAACAAATCTTGACGAGTTCGGATAAGAGATCAAGATTCCAAAGATAGTAGAAGATTTAAAACTCCGAGAAAGAAGAAGAGAAGAAAGTCCAAGAAGAAGAGACTTCTCTTCTAAAAGGGATCCTAGCCCAAGAAGATCTTCAAGAAGTGATGCTTGCTATACTGTCATAAACCGGGACACTTGGCTATGACTGTCAGAATTAACCCCTAGAGAAAGAGAAGAAAAGTGATTAATGAGAAACCGGAAGTTTCTTTGACAAGCGTGCTCTAATGGTGAAGAGGAAGATACTCTCTCAAGTGATTCAACATCATCTTGAGATAATGATTTGTGTCTTATGGCCAACGAAGTTGAGGTATTTTCGACTCTTGTTCTTAAATGCGCTTCTCGTGTTTCTCTAGCGAAGAGTTTGACCATAACTTTGTTGATAAGTTAATGGGAGATCTCAAAGCTGCTATAAACGCTTACAAGCTGTGTGGAAAAGGAAAACGTTAGCTTAAAGGAAAAAAATGATCTACTTACACAAAAATCTATTAGCAAGTCATACGGAACATTAGCGAGACTTTAGTCGAGACAACTTGAGAAGAGTTAAACACTCTTAAATTGAAGTATACTTGAGCAGTTCAACTAGTAGAAAGGTTACTTGCGAGAATCTTGAGAAGATCGATCGGTTGAAAATCCTACAAGCAAAGTTTGATGAGCTTTTCCATCGGCATGAGCGATATAAAAACAAGTGAGGAAGCGTTTAAGTTTGAGGTTGGATCAACTGAACAAAGCTTCTTATGTTGTTCAAACAATAGTTGATTCGTCTCAAAGCGCCTAACGTAAAAAGGGAATTGGTTTTACCATTGCCCAATCCTCACGAGTTCAAACAAGTGTACATAAGAAGAGTACACATGTTAAGGGTAATGATTTGGTAGGAGAGGGTATCATACCTAAACCTGCGATAAGGGTAAAAGGTTGCTTTGACTCGGCAAATCGGTTGAATGGGAAGAAGAGTAGTTATACTCAACAACCTAAGCAGTGATGAGGTATCAAAAGAAGGGAATCCCAACTTAAGAAACCTCGGCAAGGTCGAGAAAAGTAGACATCGGATCGAAACCATCTCTGTGGAGGCAGTCTCGGTGAAGACTACACAACCTAAGCAAACTTCAATGCTTGCTAAGCGGTCTAATAAGTCTTACGTACTGTGAGATATGGATCTTTTGATGGCTTAAGTAGAACGTATCCTTATCATCAAAACCCTCGAATGTTGCACAACTGATCACTCCATCTAGAGGACCTCGGAAGGATCAAAAGTCTTCTAGAAGGAAAAGCAGTGACACCCATAGACATACATTCAAGAAGGCACCAAAAGATGAAGTTGTCTATGTTGATATGTATGGAAGAAGGATGAGATCTTATGGACTTGATAAGAAGAGTCTATTCCTATGGATTCCTAAAGAATGTGCTAACTCTCAAGGACCCAAATCTAAAGGGTACCTAAAACTCAACTAATCGTGCAGACACCGTGGGGCATGGAAGAGGAGTTCTTTGGAAATCTTATGCAGTACATCGACGGTGGGTGTTCAAGCATATGACTGGAGACAAGCAACTCTTAAGCTCAATAAAATCACAAAATGGCCTGGGTAGTATTCGGAGACAATAACTTTGGTATTACCAAAGGTGTTGGAACTCTATGCATTGGAGATGTACGTGTCGATGAAGTCTTTTATGTAGAAGGATTAAAGCATAACTTGCTCTTGGTTTCACAATTTTGCGACAAGGGATACTCGAGTTAAGTTTTCTAGTTCTTTGTGCGTTGTTTTAAGTGGTTTAAACGATCAGGTGCTATTAACCGGCCCGAGAAAGGGCAATGTTTATGTTGTAGAATTTGAAGTGTTCAAGCAATACATGCCATGTAGCAAAAGTACCTCGAAGCTAGCTGGTTATGGCACAAGAGATTGAGTCATATAAATTTCAAAACGCTAAACAAGATTGCGAGAAAGTCTCTTGTAGAGGGTTTGTCAAATGAGGTTTTCTCAAAAGATAAGATTTGTGATTCATGTCAAAAAGGAAAGCAAACTAAAGCTTCATTCAAGGAAGTTCTTGTACCAACATCAAGTAAGGTTCTACAATTACTTCATATGGACTTATTTGGACTCGTATCTCCTTTGAGCTTGATGGCAAAAATACACTCTAGTGGTGGTAGATGACTACTCAAGATTCACATGGGTAATATTCATGTTCAAAAAGAACGAAACCATCACAAAATTGCGAGAATTATTAAAGAGATTACAAAATGAGAAGGGAGAAAATGTTGTAAGGATCGAAGTGATAAAGGAATAGAATTTCTAAACTATCACATAGCAACTTATTGTAAAGAAGCTGGGATTCAGCATGAAACATCTGCGGCACGCACTCCACTGGCAAAATGACGTAGGCGAAAGGAGAAATAGGACACTCAAGGAAGCTGCCCGAACAATGCTAGCAGTATAATGTTCCTCGCAGGTTTTGGACAGAAGCTATCAATACAGCCTGCTATACTCGAGAATCGAAGCTTGTGACCAAAGACCATGGAAAGACACCTTACGAGTTATGGAAAGGTAGAATTCCTCGTGTTTCTTTCTTTCGTGTTTTTGGTTGTAGGTGTTTCATTCATGACAACGGCAACTCCAAGTTAAAAACCTTTGATGCCAAGGTTGCTGATGGAATATTCTTAGGATATTCTAGCACAAGCAAGGCTTATCGAGTTTTTAATAGGAAAACCCTTGTTGTGGAAGAAACACCCCATGTGGTTTTTAATGAATCTACTGCTGAGTTTAAGGACAAAGGACAAGAAGAATCAGCGAGAAGGATTTGGGAAACTAGAACTCAAGGATAAGACAAAATATGTCAAGGTTCATCTACCCATTTTAGACTCGGATTAGAAGATGATCAAAGCAAACTTCAAAGTCAGCGAGAAAAAGAAAAGGCTGTTCGAGAAAGGAGTGAAGACTCAAGCAAAACAAAATCTGGCGAAGAAACCCCAAAGATTGCTTGATGTCTCACCCAAAACACCGATGTGAATTTATCAAATCAAGGGGAACGACACTAGATGATGTTCCAACGATACCTCCGTAAGAGTTAAATGCCTCTAAGAGAAGGAATTGGATGACAGATCATTCCGGTGATTTAATCTTAGGTAACCCTCAAGATGGAGTCAAAACAAGAAGAAAAATAAACCTAGACGATTTATTGATCGCTATGTTTATTTGCAAGAACCTAAGAATATTGAAGAAGCTTTGATGGACACAAACTGGATAGAAGCTATGCAAGATGAAGCTGAATCAATTCACCACGACAAGATGTTTGGGTACTCGTTGTGAGACCAAAACATCAAAAGGTGATTGGAACTAAGTGGGTTTTCAAGAACAAGAAGAATGAGAAAGATGAAGTCACTAGAAATAAAGCAAGGCTCGTCGCGCAAGGTTACTCACGATCGAGAAGAAATTGACTATGGCCGAGACATTTGCGCCCGATAGCTTGAACTAGAAGCTATAAGATTATTTTTTGCATATGCAACATATATGAAATTCAAAGTGTATCAAATGGACGTAAAGTCTGCGTTTCTAAATGGTGTTCTTGCTTTGAAGAAGTATACGTTGAACAACCCCGGAGTTTTGTACAAGGAAATCAAGTTTACCGCTTGAAGAAAGCACTTTATGGACTAAAGCAAGCTCCCGAGCTTAGTATGACACACTATCGCAGCTTTCTACTTGATCATGGATTCAGTAAAGGAAAGATAGATCGAACCTTATTCGAGAATTGAAGAAGATCAAGAAATTCTCTTGAGTACGAGATCTATGTGTACAACATAATCTTCGGATCTCAAAATAAGAAACTTTGTGAAAAATTTAGTGAATTGATGCAAAGTAAATTTGAAATGTCTATGATGGGAGAGATGAATTATTTCTTAGGTCTTCAAGGCAAGCAAACCTCTAAAGGAATATTCATAAATCAAGCTAAGTATACCAAAAATATGCTAGAAAAGTTTGGTATGTTAACAAGCAAAGATGCAAAAACCCCTATGGTAACAAACTACAAGATGGATCCAGATGAGGATGGTGAAAGTATTGATCGAGACCATGTATAGAGGGTTAATAGGTTCCTTGTTGTACCTAACAACAAGCGGAACTGATATTTCTTTCGCGGTTGGAGTATGCGCTAGATTTCAAGCTAATCGAAAGAAAAGTCATTTGGATGCAGCAAAGAAGATTTTAAAGTATCTTAAGGGTACAACAAACTTAGGTCTTTGGTACCTGCTAATGATAACACGGAACTCGGTGGATATTCCGATTGATTATGGAGGTTGTAGAATTGATAGGAAATCGACCACGCAGTGCGTGTCAATTTCTTGGAAGTAAGCTGGTTTCTTGGTTCTCTAAGAAGCAAACTTGATGGCAACTTCAACCACGTAAGCGAGTATATGGCTAGAGTCATTGCTCACAACTACTATGGATAAGCCAACAATTGCAAGACTATCACATTGTTACTAAAGAGATTCCTATCTTTTGTGATAGTAATGTGATGCTATAGCCATTACTCGAGAATCACATGTACTTCACACAAGATGCAAGCATGTGGATATACGTCATCATTTTATTCGAGATCACGTGGAAAAGAAAAATATTAGAATGGAAAAAATTCATGCTTGATCGACAGAGAAGCAGACATTCTCACAAAACCTTTGGCGAAGCAAGGTTTAGAGATCTATCGGTGGAATTAGGCTTACTAGATCCGTGAAAGTTATGTTAAACTTTCTTTGGAGAAGGTTACTAAGGATTACGTAAAAACTCTTTGAAGAAACCTTTCAACTCTGTTGGAATAGGCTACTAAGTGTAAAGCTTCTTTGAAGAAAACCTTCAACCTTGCTAAAGAAGGGTTTCAAACCACTGCTTCTACGATTCTCGGTGGTATCGATTGATTACAATATCAAGCGAGATATATTCTCTACTCTCTCTCTTTCTCTCTCTCTCTCGATTTTCTTCTGTCTATTCTTTTGAAAATATTTTGATATAAAATATTCTCTGTTTTATGTGGTTAAAATAATTTTGAATATTTTATTTCCTCTTTTATCCTTAGCATTTGGAATTAATTTTGTTAAGCTGTCAAATCATATGTTTACTACAAAAAATTTTGGGGTGATCTTTCCTTTAAAATATTATTTTCTACCCTATTACTGCGGATCCGAAAATCTTTTCATTTTGGAAAATCCTTTTTCACGTCCAATCTTGAGGTCACGCACTTTTCGAATTTGAACCGTTTAATCCATAACCATTCAATCTGATCGTGCAATATGCCAATCAACGTTCAAATCTTATTTTGTAATTTAAAAATTAGCAGTTTCCTCCTCTTTCTTATAAATTATTTTTCTCTCTCATTTCTTTCCCTTACCTCTCATCTCTGTTCTTAGTTTTTACGCAACTTTATCAATTTACTGCTTTGATCTTAATGGCTCCAAAACAATCTTCATCTTCGAAGAAGGTCATTTGGGAAACACAAGACTCTGGACACCTTGGCCCTATTGGAGAAAGTGCGGAGTGAATTATCGGTGGATTTCCGATCAACGAGACAACAAGAGGCGGTGGAAATTCATAATCTCCTATCTGATCGGGGTTTGTACCGGTATTATTCGGCTCACTCTTGGAGAACGACGAACTCTTGATGCCTACGTCGTTCGATTTACGGTTCGCCACGAGTTTGGAAGGCATGTCATCAAAACAAGCTGTGTTCGGTCAAAGTCTAACCATCAAAGCGGCAAGATATTCATCAACACTTGGGCTTATCTCTTCAAGGCATTGACCCGAGAATCGTATATGTCGGAAAACCATCTCGATGCTTTTCGTTCTCTAGCGAAAACCTCGTGTCGTCATCACGTGTCGATTTGAAGAAAGCATATCTCAAGCGAAAATATAGATTGTTTTTGATATCATGGTGAAGGTTATTTTGGTGAGCAGCCAGTATGGACTCGGTGAGTCAAAGACGTATTAGCGCTTTGAAGGCTATTGTTGATGGGGTGGAGTGTGATTGGGTTAGTAAGTTTTTGGAGATTCTGCGAGAAGGAGAAAAATTGGTTCTTTAAATGCGAGGTTGACGGACATTACGGTGTTAAGGTTTGGGCTGTGGAGCAGTATGTTTCTATGTCCAATAAGGTCACGATCTTGTTGGAGAAGATTACGCCGAATACGGCGTGGGACCCGAAGTGGACAAAATCTTATACTAAGGCAAAGTTCATGCTTTGAATAAGTATGAGGAGCTTAGTGGTCCTCCCGATTACGATGATGAAGAAGATCCGGCTAAAATTGAGGAACCTGCTGTTGTGGTACCAATCGAGAGAGGTTGCTCCTATAATGATGTGGCTGATGTAGATGTGATTGAGGATGATGATGGGAAGGATGAGGTTATGAAGGATTCGAAAACTCTCCTAAGAGTGTTAGTGAAAAAGCACCCGGCAAGCTCCAAGTTGGCTAGCTCGGAGGAGAAGACTTTGAAGTCTTCGGGAAGCGAGATCGGATTCGATTTCTCAGTGCTTTGCAAAGGAAGGCCAAAAACGTGAAGCTGTGGTATCTCGGAAAGGTTCGGTGAGCGATCGCACTAGAGGAGCATAGTTGTCTTCTAAGGTGACTTCGGGCAAGAAGGGTTCATCTGTAGATGATGCCATGGAGATTGAAGATTCTCCATTAACGAGAGGATGAAGAGATGATTTCTCCCGAGTCTACGGCGAGAAGGAACATGTACCAATTCCTTTTCCCTCTCTCTCTGAGATTCCTTCTAGCCCTCCAAAGTTTTACGCACCAAATGAAGTCGGCGATGATGCCGCGGGCATGGGTGTCGCGTCGGAGCCTATCACCCGGGTTGCTTTGAGGGTGAACACGATGGGGATGCGGTTACACCAGATCCGATGGAGTGCATTGCAAATGGTGAATCTTCTTTGGGTGAATACGCGGACCGTTTGAGAAGTGTTTGATGTCCAGAGGCTTCTACTTGGGTGGATAGCAAGTTTCCTAAATTGCGTGATTTTCGGAGGAACATAGTCTGTTGATAGATATTGGTTTGGAAGAATGCAAGGCTTGGGACTACCGATGATCTTATTCTGGCTGGCAAATGAGATTGGTCATAATGAGTTCTCAATCAGGAATTTGAGTTACAATCCAAGGCTGGAGTGGCGGGGCATTTGACTTGTCAACGAGATCATCGAGTTACTGCCTAGTTGCTCGATTCTTTGGATGAGCTGGAGCTGCGAGAAGATGGTTCAGACCTCTCTTCACCATGTCTCGAAGATGTCGGGAAAGGTGTCTCTACTATTCCCTCTTCCCTTCCCGATTTTATATACGTAAATGCCAAATTTCATGCCTATTGTTGTTCATGAGGATTTGTATAATTCTTATTACGCAAAGTTTCTTTGAGTTAACACAACAGTATGCTACCATGTTTTCTGTATTGGGCTGTTAAGTATACCCCTCTTCTTTGAATCTATTGAGTCCTCCAAGTCCTATATCGAAGCTGCTATTCGAGATGGCCCCCACTTTGATCCGTCAAACCTGCCGCCGACATGTTTTCTAAGCGGCAGGAGACTATTATCAAAACTCTCTACGGCATGATCTTGAACAACATAAATGAGGTTTGGAAGCATATTGAGAGCGTGAAGGCTGAAGGGGAGAAAGTGAAGCTAGCCTCGAGAAAGGTGTTTCTTTGAAAGGGAATTAGTTGAGGAAAGATTTCGGACAAAGATGGAAGATCACTTAAAGATGCTTAGTAGCATGGATGTGCAACTACGAGAAGGGATTGATCGTAATGCGGTCATTCACTCTTCCTTGCTGGAGATGGGAAAGCAACTTGCTCTTGTGCAAGAGGCGAATGCTCGATTAAGCGAGACTACTACAAAGAAGCTGCCATTTGAGGCTGCCGCCATTGTTAAGCACATGTTGGCTATTGATGAGAAGATTGCTTCTCCTATAGCATTGAGTTTCTTTGAAGTGAAGCCGTTTATAGAGAAGTTTAGTTAAATGCAGAAGGGATATTCTTGCCAAGATGTTGGAGATGGAAGCTCATTTGGACCCCTCTTTTGAATGATGTTAAAAAGGGAAGGACAATTGAGAAGCTGACATGGTTGCAAGATATGAGGCGAAGGATAAGGAGTTGAATGAGGTGAAAGAAAGGCTTGAGGTTGTTGAGATTTTTCTTTGGAGCGGAAAGAAAAGGCAGATTTGAAGCGGGCTCTCAGGAGTCATCTAGACATGTTTCTGGAATGGGCGAAGGCTAAAGTTCCCAACCTATGAAAAGGAGAAGTTTGGTTAAGGCATGCGAAAAGGTTGAAAAAGGGAAGTCTGTGAAGAAGAGTTGGAAGCTTTGCATGAGGAAGCTTTTCTTGCTTGATCTAGAAACAAGGAGAATGGAAGAAAAAGAAGGTCATAAGCTATTCAAACTTCTTGAAAAACAAGCAAAAGATGTAGATGTCTGGACAGCAAGAAGAAGAAGTTATTCATACCGAAAAAGGCTATTGCAAAGCCTTGTGTCAAAGAGGAAGTACAATAGGAAAGGTAAGAAGCTCTTTGGAGCGAGAGGTGAAGAAGATTTTATTCTTCCCCACAACACCGATGGTTATGTTGATGATTGTTGTCCTCCCGAGAGGATCGAGGAATGGAAAGTGGCAAAGAGAGATTTCATTTGCTCGTACTATGTATGCAAAAGTATCGGCATTGGGGCCACAACAAATGAAACATTCCTTGCTTGGATGGAAGAAAGGCACGGTGATCTTTGGACGAGAGATTACGAAAGCTTCATTGAGTTCAACCTAAACCTTCATGCACGAGAATTTGAAAAGATCCCTACTCCAGTCCACGCAGATGGAAAGTTTGATCGGTGAGTGTTTGCCGGACACTCAAAACCTGCTTGGCTGAGGTCAACCCACCTATTGGAGCAGATAACAGGAACTCTATGATAGAGTGTACAAGTGGTTGAATGTTCCAACAGGTATCGAAGGTATGGCGAGGAAATCAAGGTTGTTGGGTTGGGAAGTCTGTGAAGTCGTTTTTAATCTCTTCCGGGCATACTTTTTGTTCTCTTCTTTTGCTCTTTTTTATTTCACTTACGTAATTTGTAATGATCATTCGATATCAATAGAAGTGAATGTTTTGCTCTAAGACAACTTCTCGTTCTCAAATGTTTTCTTTTTGAGATCTATTTAAAGGTCTCTTCTTGTCTTCTTTTCACATTTTACGAGTTTGCGTGCAATTCTCAAGAAGGTTTTAACATCATCAAAAGAGGGAATTTGTTAGGACTAGAATATGTATGTTTTGATGATGTTCCTAAATCCTAAGTGTAATAGGACCAGTTGAGCTCGTTAGTCGGTGATGATCAAGATAGGGTTGATGTCTTAGTATAGTTAATCCTGCTAGGTTTAACCTAAAGATCCATATTGGTTGAGAAGCGAAGGCTGCTGATCGAGAAGACTTGAAGATCAAGAAGGATTGCATTCAAGAAAATCTAGAAGGGTTTCATGAAGATCAAGAAGAGATAATAAGTTATCTGCAAAAGGAAGTTGTCAAGAAAGGTTAAAGTGAAGTCGGCAAGGTTGGAATCCTTGCTATAGCAAGCTTGTGAAATTGCACTTTGAAGCAAGATGTGTAAGGTTGCTAGAGTTGACATTGAGAGATTTATCAAGATTGATGGAAGTCGAAGAATAAATCGGATATACTCATAATCAATCTAGAGAAGATTGGATTCTCAATCGTGTCAATCAAGAGATAATTGATTGATATCGGCACAATCAATTATCCAAGGTCAACAAATCATCCAACGGTCACTTACCATATCTTGAAGACACGATTAACAAATTAGCCTAACGGCTAGTCAAATTCAGGATCATATAAATTGAAGTGAAGGATTTTAATTGAAGATACGCGAGAAACATCAAGAAATCCATTCACTCATTGCAAGAATACGTATAATTATTCATACGAAATCGATCCAATACGCTGATATTTTTAGAGGTCTAATTTTTAGTCAAGGAATTGTAAATCACCTTCCGGGTTCTCTGTAAGAGAGAACGTTGATTATTAAATTGATCTTAGGATCACACTTGTGTAACAAGGCAGAACTTGTAAAACTTCCTATGGTCAAATCCTCGGGAGATTGGAGGAGACAAGACCCGGTTTGGTGGATAGTAAGGCCACCGTGAATTTAGGGAGAGTGGACGTAGGATTGTTATATCCGAACCACTATAAAAATCCTTGTGTCTTTACAAGCTTTACGCATTCATACTTATAACTTGCTCATTCATCGTTTTAATAAACCTCGCATCAATCTTGCTAAGTATCTTTCAAGAAGGTTTTCGTTAAAAGGGTTTTTCAAATACACACGAGATTAGCTTCCGCACCATCAAGACTTTGAGTTCCCGAAGTCTGCTGACCTCACTTAGCACACTCGAGTACCTTGCAGTAGAAGACTTCAAAGTCTTCTAACCTCACACTCAGCTCACGAAAAGTTGTAAAAATTTGAGTGTGGTAAAGTCTATTCAACCCCCTTCTAGACTTTACACCTCCTTTCACATCTCGTCCAGGGACCAACAGTGAATTGTATTTCTTAGTTAACTTTCAAGTCTCTACTATTTGAGTCACTCTTACCTAAATTTTTCTACCCCTTCCAAAGAGCTTACATTACAACCTTGATGAAAGACCTCTTTGATTTTTGATTGAACACAAATGATAGTGATTGAGATTGAGTCCTTTGGCAAGCTTATGGGGTGCATGTTTGTGAATTTGATGATTGAGTGCATTTTATCTTGATACACTTGAGTGAAGAGTGAAACACTCCATTGAAGGAGCAATGTTTCGAGTATTTGATTTTGCATTTGTTTGAGCATGATTCATCTTGATTGCTAGTTGAGAGTTTGCATTGATACATGAGTTCGATTGTCTTATATTTCTTCTACGGTGCCATGTGACATAATTGCAATCAATTCACTCTTTTGTACTTATTTGCTACGTTGCTCGAGGACGAGCAACACTTTAAGTTTGGGGGTATTATGATTGGAGTGAATTGATGCATGTTTTTAGGGGTATTTTAGTGCAAAAAGTGATCAAAAGTGTTAGATTTTGTGCCAAAATGTGTAGAGTATCACTATTTTGCCTAAAAAGTATTACTTGTGAGATATTTGATGTTTTTCATCCCGTTTTTAGGTAAATCGGTGGAATTTGGCGAAACCAAGAGTACCGGCATTCATAGGATGAAGAGGCGATCGAAACGGGTGAAAACGAGGGTCGAGGCAGAGTCCGGTCGAGAAAATTTCTGGACTCGACCTCCGGTCGAGGTCCGTGGGCCTCGACCCGAGGGTACAGGCCAAAAGTTGAAATTCCAAAAATTAGAGCAAGCTCGACTCGAGGGCCGAGCCTCGAGTCGAGGATCGAGCAAAAGGAGCAAGCTTGAGTCGAGGGCCGAGCCTCGACTCGAGGCTGAGACTTTTGAAGAAACGTGGGCATGATTTTAGGAGCCTCGACTCGAGGGCCCCAACCTCGAGTCGAGGGTGAGGAAATTTTAAAATTCGCCTTTTTAAAGCCCAAAACAGAGCATACTCGAATAACCTTCCATAGAGCGATTACCAGCCATTTTTGGGGCGATTTCTTAGGCTTCAAGCCAAGTTTCTCCTTGTAGGTAGATTAGATTGTTAGATTTAGATAGAATTTGATTTGTTGTTGCTTAGATTAGGCTTAGATCTCTTAGATTTCTCAATTCAAATTTGTAATTCCATTGGAGAGAAGTTACATTGAAGACTCAAGCATTCCTATTGTTGTTCATTTAATCCAATTGGTGATGTTCTTCCTCTTTTCTTATTTTTTTGTTTAATTGTTGTGATTAGCTTTTTAATTGTCCAATTAGATTTTCTACCCATGGATTTTGCTCTTTGCACCATGGGCTAATACTCTTGCGCTTGGGATAATTGAAATTGAGGATGATTTGATTGTCTTATGCTATGATTGTTGATGATTGTTGATCAAGTGAGTTAGATTGCTTCCTAATTATGATTATAATTGTGCTTCATGTATTTTTATCTCTTTAGATTAATGTTTGATCACCTTAGAAATAGGCGAGAAGTTGAGCTAACGTGATCCGAGATTAATCGGGTTATAATTGTGTATGATTGTATGAATTGGGTGCTTTTTAATTGAGAGATTAGTTGCACTAAGGATACTCACATTAGACATTGTGTGATTAATGGAGTGATTAATTGCATGATGGTTTTATGATTTCTATACTAGTTCATTTGCAATTTGATTCAATCATAGCTTGTTGATCATTGATTTCTTGATGGATATTATCCCTAGCACCCTTATCACCATTGAATTTTAGCTACTTGCTCTTGCATATATGGTGTTTGATTAATTGCTTGCTAGTTGTTTGAATTTTAATCCTTGCATTTGTACTGTATTTTAGAACCAAAACCGCTTTGCAACAATAGTCACCGATAACTTGTATTCTTAGGGCCTCATTACATATTTTTTTCCTTGGGTTCGATATACTTGATTGGTCTTAATCTTGCTTGCCCGATATTCTTACAATCAAGATGATGAAGAGATGAATGCAAGGGTGAAGTGCTAGAAAAAGAAGAACAAAAGAAAGGAAAAGGGAATATGAATGATTACAAAAGAGTCAAAAAGAGGAATGCTAAGTGAAGCAAGTGAAATGATTTCATTGAAATGAAGTTTAGAAGAAAGATGTGAACACTAGTTGTTAGCATTGACCTATATTCTCCACTATGTTTAGTCACTCTCACAATTCCCAAATGTTCCCTACCTTTCCAAAGAGCTTAATGTTACATCCAAAAGAAAGGCTTTTGATCTAGCAAGACACTTGAGTGAGAAATGAGAGATGTAAATAACGAGCAAGCTTATGGTGATTCATGTACGTATTCGACCTTTGAGAGATTTAATGACCCAAACACACTTGAGAGTGAATGATACGGCCGTGAGGATTGTGGTGAAGCGAAGTATCTCGATTATTGATTGCTATTGAAGGAAGTTGAGTCACGATGCATTATCTTGTGAAATTGACACTTGGTGAGTTAATGATTGCATGTTTGTTGATTGCTTATTCGATTCATCTTGATTTGATCATTTCTAGATGTGGATATTCTCGTTGCTCGAGGACGAGCAATATTGTAAGTTTGGGGGTGTTTGATGAGTGGTTAGAAGTGCAAAAATAATGTGGTATTTATTGGCAAAAAGTGATGAAAAGTATTAATTTTTGAGCTTTAAGGTGTAAGGTATCACTTCTTTGTATGAAAAGTATCACTAGTGTGGAATTAATGAATTTTTATGCATTTTGTCTCGTTTTTAGGTATTTTGGTGGAATCGATCAAACCGAGCACATGAATATTCACATGGGAGCGAGGCGAATGAGATGAGAAAAATCGGGGCCAAAGGTGGTCAACGGGTCGGGAAAAATCCCTAGACTCGAGGGAGAAGCTACTTTCAAAAAAATTAGCAAAGTGTTGAAGGCCTTGACTCGAGGGCACCAAGCTCGAGTCGAGGGTGGCAAAAGGTGGCAAGCTCGACTCGAGGCACGAAGGTCGAGTCGAGGCTGGTAATTTCAGAAAATCGTAGCCACAACTTCACCAAGCTCGACTCGAGGTCCTCGGACTCGAGTAATCCCCTCGGATGAAAAACAGAGCATACATCACTTCATAGCGGTTACTTGGCGGTTTAGGGGCAATTTTCCAATTTCCAAGCACATTTCTCCATCTTAGCTCATGAGATTTACATTTGTAGTGAGACTTTCATTGATTGTGGATTAGATTAGCCTTTAATTCACTAGATTAGTCATTTGAGTTGTAATTCAATTGAAGAGAAGATTACAATTGTGGAGATCAAGCATTCAATTCATTGTTCATTTGGCCAAATTGGTGATGTTCTTCCTCTTTCCTAATTTCTATTGCTTTATTACTTTGATTCTTATTATGATCACGCAATTAGATTTTTCACCCATGGATTTTGCACTTTGCTCCATGTTGTATGACGATTTATTCGCCATGAGGCCCAATAGCAACCCAGGCGGCCCACCCGAGCTTCGGTGCGGCCCCGGAGGATTTCGGCCCCATCGGCGGTCGACTCGCCGGGCGTGACGGACCAACTCGGCTGCGCCGGGTGAGCTCGGCACGACGGAAGATCGGCTCGCCGAGGGTCGAGCAAGCAAACTCGGCCGGGCAGGTCGAGACCCTCCGGCCACGCCCGCGAGGATCCCGCCCGACCAGTCGAGGCCGGCCTGCTCGTCTGGCGAGCCGAACATTCCTTCGGACGACAAAGTCGCGGCAACGCGAATGGCGGGCGCGGCGAGGACCCCGCCACCCGAGCTCGGCAAGGGCGATGCCTTGTCATCCACGCCACGCCCAAAATGGTCTCGGGTACAAGATATCCGACTCCATTTAAAGGTCAACTTATCCCGTAAAGGCAAGAATATCCCTCGGCCATCGAGAAGATCCCCTGCCGGGGGACACTGGCGGGCGACGCGAGTGGCTAGCCGTCTACTGCCGCGAGGCGGTACATCTCAATTAATAAGAGATGGTACAGCATTTATGTTGATTTGTACTTTATTGTACCTTTGGACTGCCAAAAAGGCAACCAAACCCATGTATAAATAAGACCTATAAGGCATAATAAACGGATCTAAAAATCCATCCTTAGCACAGGACTAACACTCCCAAAGCAAACCTTGTGTTCTTACTAGCTTTCTGCTTTAAGTTCCTCATTTATTGTCCATTTATTGCTCATCATTTCTATTGATTGTTCTTGGGTGTTTATCATAATAAATGCTCCAATCAATATTGTTTTAACCGATCAAAAGCCACATTAACCACTCATAAATATTTCGGTTAACAACACTCCATGGATTAATTCTCATGTGCTTGGGATAATTGAAATTGAGGATGATTTGATTGTTCATGCTATAATTGTTGATGATTGTTGTTTAATTGAGATAGATAGTTTTCTAATTGTTGATGCTAATTGTGTTTCATCTATTTTTATCTCTTTTGATTAGTGTTTGATCACCCTAGCAACAAAGCGACAGTTGAGCTAACGTGATTAGAGTTAATCGAGTTATAATTGTGTATGATTGTATGAATTAGGTGCTTCATAATTGAGAGATTAGTTTCACTAAGAATACTCACATTTAGGCATTGTGTAATTAATGGAGACATTATTGCATGATGTTCATAGTTTCTATCTTGGTTGAATAGCAATTTGATGCAATTATAATTGTGATCATTGATTCCTTGGTGGAGATTATCCCTAGCACTCCTTCCCCATTTGATTACTTGAAGTTTGCTTAGCTTGTTAATTGTTCTAGTTTAATTCCTAGTTTAATTACTTGTTTAATTGCCTTTGATATTTCATTGTTGGTAGATTGTTAGATAAACCTTGATTGCAACAATAGTCGTTGAAAACTCATGTCCTGGGGCCTCATTGCATATCTTATCCCTTGGGTTCGATTAACTTGATTTGGTCTTAATAACTCTTACCCGATTATACCACAATCAAAATGGCGCCATCGCCGGGATATGTTTATGCGCTTAAGTGAAACTTAGTATTAGTTGGAAGTGGCTACTTATTGCGTTTGTGTGTTTGTTTTGTTCTTTATTTTTGTTTGATTTTGATACTTTGATTGGTGGTGTGTAGGTGCATGATCACGAGATCTCGTGGTATACCACCCGTGCCACTCAATCCGGAAATAGAATCTACCATTCATAGAAACCGTGAGAGGAGAAGAAGTGAAATGATGGAAGGTGAAGAGTTGTTAAATGAAGAAAGAGTTGGTGAACCTCATGTGAAGGAGGTAAATGGAAATGGTAATGGAGATGGGGGATGCAAGACAATAAAGGAGGTAATGGCCACAATCCACCTTACAATGCTCAAGTTGACCCTTTCCCTCAAGGGATGCCACCAAATCAATTCCCATACCAAAATTCATACTCATACCATCCACAAGCTCACGAATATCCATATTATCCACCTCATCAACAACAATTCCCACCATATTATCCACAAATGCCATATCCCCAATAGCCTAGATATCAAGAGCCACCACATATACCCCAAGCTCAACCTCCTCCTATGCAAGATCCTCCACCTCAAGGTAGGCCACTAAGGGAATTCTTTGAGCCTCAACATCGTGAGTATTATGATGACATTGCAAGGCCAAGGATCGAGGCTAATAATTTTGAGATAAGTCCGGTACTTTGAGGATGTTGAGGGAGAAGCAATTTGAAAGAAAAGATGAAGAAGAGTGCCCTCATCAACACATGGCACAATTTTTAGAGATTTCCGACACCACCAAGTACAACGGAGTTTCCGAGGATGCTAAAAAACTATGGCTATTTGCCTTCACTCTTAAGGGAAGGGCCAAAGCTTGGCTCAATTCTATCCCTCCCGAACCGTTCGTACTTGGGAGGACCTTAGCAAGAGGTTTTTGATGAAGTTCTATCCGCCATCTAAGACGGTTCAAGCCAAATAAGCTATCTCTCATTTTCGTCAAAAGAGTGGAGAGACAATACCGGAAGCGTGGGAAAGATATGGAACATTGCTTATTGCGTGCCCACAACATGGCTTCGCGGAGGAGCAAACTATCATATACTTTTGTAATGGCTTAATGGACGGTGATAGATCCTTCCTCAATGCGTGTGCTAATGGTTCGATTTGGTCAAAGACGGTGGGTCAAATGAACGAGATAATGGAGAATATTGCCCAAGACTCTTTCCAAGTGACGGTGAATCAAGGAGCTCATCATAGAGTGTCCCATGTGGAAGAGATAGAATCGATGAAGACGATGATGTTGACGATGATGGATCGATTAGGGGCCCTTACAACATCTCAAGCTCAACAAAGTGTGGTCCGAGCTACATTGACATGTTGTTGATCCCAAATTCAATTTAGAGCCAACATATTGGGTGTAAAAATATAAACTCTTTAATTAATGGAGTTCCAAAAAAGAATACGACTAATCATGGAACCAAACGTGAAGTAAATCTGATATGAGTATATTTATGGTCTACAACACCCTCACAAAAGCAATAGTTTTTGCATCAATCATGCTTATATTTTTGTATCAATTTGATCTGAGGGACTGAGATGAATGCACCGATCAATTTAGGGGGACGAGCGATTTGGAGGCTGAGAATTAGGGGAGCAAACTAAGGTTCCTTCATTTGGGAGAGGAATGAAACCATGGATTTTGAATGAAATGAAAATTCATTTTTAAGGAAATGAAAAAGCAGTTTTGTTTTATGATTTTTTTAAATATATTTTTGAGCTGAAAATGATGTGGTATCGACGTGGCAACTCCGACAACCATGTCAATTTTAGTAATGTCGCAATATTGATCGATATATCAAATTGCAATAATTAATTAGGTGGTGTAACGAATTAGAAATTTTAAAAAGTCGTGTTGTAATTGATAATCAACATAAAAGTCGTGTAATTTTATGCGGTTAACCCTTTATTTTTATTTTTTTAACTTTTTATTTGTAATGGTTTTTATTGGCATGGTTTAACAATAATTTATAAAAACAAAGAAATATAATTAATTTATTTTATTCTTCATAATTAAAATTATTTAAATAAAATGGGAATTACAAATTAATTTTTTTATTCAGCGTATCCATAACTTAGTCCCTCTAAAAAGTATAATTGATTTGTGCTTTTGTATAAAAATATAAATTAATTTACATAATTTTTTTATTAATTTTCATGTAAATCTCACACTCTGTATATTAATTTATATTTGCGCTTTTTAAAAGAATAAAATTTACATAGTTCATAAGAAATCTAAAATGCACATAAATTAATTTATTTAATTTGTATATTCGATTTATACAATACATGAACAACAAAAATAAAATATGTATAATCTATTTTTCAATCATCCCGCATATTACACCGGTGTACGCACTAGAGTTATATGATGTTATATGTCGTAGATTTGGAGCCTCTAAAGTCAAAAACAAAAGGGGATTGCAAATTTTGTGTATCGATTCCGATGGAAGGTCATGCAAGTATACAATATGTTGTTTATAAATGAATTTTGTAAAAAAATTAAGTGTAAATTTTTGCATGAAATTAAATGGGTGAATTTATTAGTGTTTTATAGAGTTATCAAGCTCTAAATATTTAATTAGTTTTGACATATTTGAATTACCATTTCATTATAAGTATATTGTTCATTATAAAAACTTTTATTTATGAAAATATTTATAAAAAACAAAAAAATTATCATAATTTTTTTATCTTGCGAAATTCGTAGGTCCAAATTACTATATAATTATAAATAATACTCCCTCCATTCCATAAAAACTTTCACACTTTTATTTTTCGTCCGTCCCATTATAAGTTTCACACCTTTAAAATGAAAAACTCTTTACTAACTCCACCCTCAAAATTTTCACCAATTTACACAAATGTCATCACTTTTTAGTCTCACATGCACATAACTCAATAAAGTTTTTTTACTTTATACATAAAAGTTTATAAAACTACTCCTTAAAACCTCAATTATTATTATTTTTGTAAAAGTGTGTGTTCTTACGTATATGAAAGTTTTTCGGGATGGAGGGATTATTGAAATAAAGAATGTTAATTAATCGGTCCACTTGATTATTCAAACTTATGACTTCAACTACTACTACAAGTATAGGCAAGGGCCGGGCTAATGCCCTACCTCTAGAACTAGATTGGGCTGCTACATTATTTCTTTAAAAATAAATTATTCAGTTTGCTAAAATAAAATAGGCGGAATATTATACTGTTGTTAGTGTAGATAGAATCTGTATGAAAATTGTGTGATTTGAAATTTTATTCATTTCAAGAAATATATTATTTTTATAGTAAAATTAAAAATGAAAAATGTTAAAAAAATAATTTTTAATTAAATTAAAAAAGTGGGTGCTTGCAAAAAAAAAAAAATCACACATGATATTAATTGATTTTTATAGTTAAATTAAAATTGAAAAGTGTTGATGTCAATCTAAATTGAAAAAGTGAATGCTTGCAAAAAAATTACATTTACTAAGAGTAATTAAAAAGAAAATGATTATTTTTCTATTCATTAAAAAAGCAAAATTAAATTATTATTTAGAATTTTGACCTAAGACTTCTCATAATTTGCCCATTGGCCACAAATTCTAAGCAATCAGTAAAAGAATTTTTTTATAACAAAATGATAGTCTAATTAATTATTATATAAAAAGAAAACAAATAAAAACCATAAGATCACACATGGATCCAGGCATGATTCTCATTCAAAACAAATAAGGGTCCATAGAAAAGGAAAGAGTAGAGACTAATTACAAAATCTAAGTAGAAACCATAAACATATCCTTTATTGTCAAAACTTCCTACTACTACGGTAAATCATTTTCACACATATTTGCTCAGCTCTTAGAAGCCACGGCTCGCATTGATTTAAGAGTATCTGTATCAACCTTTGAGATAATCACGTAGCCGTTGTCAAAAGGAGGCGTGGTCTCGCACTCCGCTCCGACTAGATTTGTTTCGCAAGTTATATTCCCGAGAAACAATTTTCGCACCTTCTTTCCCTTTTTGGGTAGTAGCTTTAGAGGCATGAACAAGTGAGCCGCGAGTTCGAAGACGAACTAATGGAAGTATCTCGCATCCCCCAACTTGTCAACCGCAACTTGATCGTTGACCTCCACGGAAATGCTTCCGCCATCCGATCAATATCCACATTTTCACCATCTTTCCGTGCAACATTAGACGTTGAAATTACATCCTTATTAGTACTTGCAGAATCAAAATTCTTATTATAACTAGAATTTTTGTCCCGCAACATTCCATCTTGCATGTTTTCATCCGCTATCTTTAAGTTACGATCTTCCCTTGGCTCCTCATCCTTCGGGCGTGCAACCCGATCAAGTGCCAAACCACCCCCTCTTCATCTAAGTCTGTTAGAGCTACGAAAGCATTTTTAGCAAGGGTGTTATTTGGGGCTGCACCCTTCGCCTGAGGGGGTCTTTGGACCCAGCCTTCATCCTTTTGTCTCGGTTTTGCCTTTCATTTTCTTCCTTTTCACATAACATTCATCACCAAACTCCTTTTGAGACTTTCTTTTGCATTCAAGCTCAAATTGAATTTTTCTTCTCATGATTTTTTCATTTTTTAACACTTCAATTTTTCCTTTTCCTCTTTTTTATTCATCTCAACATACTTATCCAATCATACCACCACAAATTTTTAACTTCACTTCACCATTCATTTGACAACAATCATGCTCTACTCAACATATGGGAACAAAGGTTCATAAGGAAAGGCAAAATGGCTTAATTCCACAAGCTTACCAAAGAATAAGGCTTTAAGGCACAAATTGGCTTACTAGGGAAATTAATGGCATTGGTGGTAAAATTTGGCTAAGTGACTTAACAATTCAAACATGGCCTCAAATCATCTTCATAGATCCACACAAAACTCGACTTCAACAAGTCTATAGGCAAGTTCTAGCATTCAAGATTGCCATTGATGCACACAACAAGGAATCAAACCATTTTTCATGCACGATTTAAAAGGCTCGAAAGCTTACGGACTTAAAATTAGCAAAAGAGAAAGCATCCTTCATCACACTCATCATCACAAGACAACTTCTCATGCTAGAATCAAGCAACAAATCAACTCATCAACACATCACAAGTTTATCATGTCCATCAATCAAAACAAATATGCCACGTACATGCTTCCAAGCATAACACCTCATCAAATTCACATAAAATAGACTCAAAGATAAGAATGAAATCCACATTTAAGCTCAACATTCACAAAATTTCCACAAAAAAATTTCTCATTACGAATGAGAGGTAAATTGGTGCAACAAGCATTGCTAACTAACACACACCCCCCAAACTTTTCATTGCAAAGAATTTAAAAGTTTGGCAAAGGTAGTTAGCTAGGTGAAGTTGCACACAACTACCCACTACAAAATCCAAATAAGCACATAACATGAGAAGAAAGAAAGAAAAGATGCACACCTCCCCAAACTTAGACAAGTCTAAGTTTAGAGAAGGTGTGGTACCGTAAAGGCTTTAAAATTCCTCTTATCGTCAAACTTGTTGTTAGATCAAGAAAATTTTGATGAGTTAAAAGAAGATTCAGATGATCGACGACTATGAAGAACGGCCGAGATCAAAGTCTCATTACTAAGCCGATCGAGACTAGGTCATCGATCGAGCAAGTCGGTGAAGACTTGAAAGTTGCAAGTCATCTCAAGACAAGCTCAAATCTAGTCATCAGGAGACGATTATGAAGAGATCGTGAGGAGGTCAAGACAAGCTAAGTAGAATAAGAAAGGCGAAGTCTTCACCAAGTCACCGCAGACGAGTAGGATAAATCAGTGAGGAGCAAAGCGATTTTCAAGATTAAGTTTGTTGAGCAGTTTTTGGGTTGTTAGAACTGACTAACAAACTAACTGTCTTTTCAAACTTATAAATAGGTATAGATTTTCATTTTTAAAATAACTTTTACACACATCACGAATTGCGCATTTCTCTCTATTCAGATTTCACATTCAATTCAAAAGTTTTTTAAAGAGTTTTTCAAAAACAATTCTAAGTGTTTATAGAACACTTTACTTGTAATCTTCAAATTCCACTACTCACCGTAATAGTTAGATTCCGGAAGAGAAGTTAGGAGTTTCAAGATCCGAAGGAATTTGTAAGTCGTAAGTTGTAAGTCGATTGAAAGTAAGTAAGTAGTAAGCTAAGTCCCTTCTTCAAGTTGGAGAAGGATAGTGGATGTAGGATTATTCTTAATCCGAACCACTATAAACCACTGTGTTCTTTATTGCCTTACTTTACTTTTTTGTCAATTTCGATTTTCAGTTTATCAATCAAAGATTAATTTCAGAATTAAAGTTAGAACTAAAATATTAGTTTGCTTTTGATCTTGATCAAGTTGAGTTTAAAATTAAATTCATTGTGCTACTTGGGTGCTTTGAATAAGTTTGAAATATTTATAAAAATCAAAATCTATTCAACCCCTCCCCTCTAGATTTTCACTAGAAGGCTAAATCAAGTTGTAACTAATCTCTCAACTAAGTGGGACCAACAAGTGGTATCGGAGCGGTGTTAAGTCATTACGATATTGATTTTAGGTCTTAACCAAGATTCTGGAATTTGTTCTTGATTATCTTCATTTTCTTTGTTTCACTAATCGTGCTACTAACAAGATCTTGTAAGTGTTTTTGGTTTTCTATCTCAACATGTCTATGTTAAGAGCAAGAAATCAAGGAGTCTACCCGATTTCTCAATCGAAGAATATGACCACCGGAAATTTAGAATGGAGAATCATCTTAAAGCAATTCATGATAGAATGAAGGAGGTTCTTGAAGAAGGACCTATCAAATTTTATCATGGAGGTACAAGTGACGCAGATCAGCAAAGAAATTAAACAAGAGTTAGGCAAGAAAAGAAAAGCTCCGAACTCACAAGTGATGAAAGAAAGATTCATAATCTGGATCAGGTTGCTAGAACAGAGATCATTGAAACATTGAGTAAGGACTGGATCGAAAAGGTGAAAAGATGCACGATCGCCAAGGAAATGTGGGAAACTCTTTGGAATATGTGAAGGATCAGATTAGGTCAAGGAAAATAAATTGCAATTAGTATTACATGTTTTTGACACTTTCAAGATGAAAGAAGGAGAATCCATTGATCAACTAGATGTTAGACCGACTAATCTTCTAAACAAGGCAGCTAATTTGGGTAAAACCTATACAGAGAAAGAAATCAACAATAAGGTGTTGAGGTCGTTAAGCAAGAGATGGAGAGAGAAAGCTAATATTCTCAAAGCTACTCAGAATCTATCTTCAATTTCACACCACACTTTATTTTCTCATCTCAAGGCATTAGAGTATGACATCCAAATCAAAGACGAAGAAGATGAAGCAGAATCTTCAACATCCTGGAAAGACTGTAGCACTTGTTCATCAAGAAGAATCGAGAAAATCTCCAAGACATCGATTTGTCTATTAAGGAGGAAATGTCTCTTTTGTTAAAAAGATATGAAAGGCTGAGAATGAAGTACAAAAGAAATAAGAAAGATAGATCAGGTCGAAGGAATTATAGATCGATTAAGAAGAAAAGAGTTCAGACAATGATAGGAAAAATGATCGAGATGAGGAAGCACAAGTCACCAATCGACGAGGAGATAGTAGTCCTAAGACAGACAGAGGAGATATTTGTTATACATGCAACAAACCTGGCCACTATAGTTATGATTGCCCTCAACTCACTCCCAGAGAGAGAGAAGAAAAGAGGAAAAAGCGGGATAGAAGGTATGCCGATCGGAGAGCTCTTCCGCCGAGAAAGAAGAAGTTCATGAGACATCATCATCCTCATCCTCATCCTCATCTCGATTTTGGGTCGATGACGACATCTCGTTTAATGGCAAAAGAGGTACATTACTATTCATCCTCGAGATAATGATTGTGATACCTTATCTAAAACTGATCCTTGTCTTATTGAAAAACTTTTGAAAACAGATAGAGACTGAAAATTTTAATTTAAAGAATCAAATTAATGATCGACTAAAGTCAATCAAACAAAGGGTAGTGAGAAACCAGACTGTACATTCAAGGGGAATGTCGACCGAGACCATCACTAGTACCTTGTCCGATAAGACAGATAAGTTAGAACAGAATTGAATTCTTTAAAAATAAAATTTTCAAATATCTATTCTGAAAATGAGACTTACAAAAGAACTAACAGAGAATTAAATCTCAAGTTAGGACTTTTAAATAACTCTCGAGATCACAATAGATAAGATCTTCAATACCTCACAAAAGTCTAATGACAAGACTGGATTAGGTTTTGATAGGAGTAAGAAAAATGATCCAATAAAACCTAGAGTTTTTGTTAAAGCAACTAAACCAAAGATAGAAACTAGATTTAATCCCTGAAACCTAAGAAATTAATTACCTCATCCGATACTTCAAAAGAAAACACAGACGAGGAAAGTAATTCCTAAGATTAAACCTAAGACTAAGTCAAAGTCCTATCCTAGGTATAATGGCTTTGATGGAAGAAGTAAAACATATCCATTTTTACCAAGATACAAGACAATTTCAAAAGATCGGTTAAACAAGATTGATCTTGAAAGTCTTATCTTAGTAGATAGATATGGATGTAAACTTCAATCTATGGTTTTGAGGAACATTGATATTTTTGTCTGGATTCCTAAAAGTCAACTTAACATGAAAGGACCCAAAGTACAAAGGGTACCTAAGCATTAAATTTGTGATTGCAGGAAGATAAGAAGATAGTTGAAAGAGGAAACATTCTTGAGGTCATCTCGGTACATTGGCAGTCGCTGTTCCAAGCACATGACCCATGAAAGACGACTTCTTTCCAACTATCGACGATAGACGGACCAAGAGTAATGTTTGGAGATAACAATTATGGACTTACCAAAGGTGTAGGAACACCGATGATAGGTGATATTCAAGTAAATGAAGTCTACTACGTGGAAGGATTGAAGCACAATTTACTATCTGTTTCACAATTTTGTGATAAGGGGTTATAGTGTCAAATTTACTCATAATGCATGCTTTGTGTTAGATGGTATTAATGAAAATATTCTATTAGCTGAGTCGACAAGGTAACATTTATGTTGCTAATTTCAAAAGTTGTCCTAAAGATACTTGTCTTGTTGCTAAGAGTTCAGATGATTTAAGTTGGCCGTGGCACAAACGTCTTGGTCACTTAAACTTCAAAACTCTTAACAAAATAGCAAGGAAATCTTTAGTTAATGGACTCCCGATAAATTATTTTCAAAGAATCATGTGTGTGATTCTTGTAAAAAAGGAAAACAGACTAAAGCTTCTTTTAAAACAATAAGTAGTCCTTCTTCGTAAAGAATTCTGGAACTTCTTCACATGGATCTCTTTGGTCCAAGAACACCTCTTAGCTTTAGTGGAAGAAAGTATACCTTGGTAATTGTTGATGACTTTTCAAGATTTACCTGGGTTATTTTCTTATACAAAAAGAATGAGACTATGATTAAGATTCCGTAATTTCTTAAAAAGGTTCAAAATGAAAAAGGACTAACTATTGTTAAAATTAGAAGTGATAAAGGTACTGAATTCCTTAATAAACTTATTACTAACTACTGCATTGAGAATGACATAGCTCATGAAACATCTGCAGCAAGGACTCCACAACAAAATGGAGTAGTTGAAAGGAGAAACAGAACCTTGAAAGAGGCAGCTAGAACAATGTTATCTTAGTACAACACTCCACACAGGTTTTGGGCGTAAGCCGTTAATACAATTTTATGTTCAAAATAGAAGTTTGATTGTTAAAGATAAATGCAAAACTCCCTATGAAATTTGGAAGGGAAGATCCCCCAAAATTTCATACTTTCATATATTTGGTTGTAAATGTTTCATACACAACAATGGTAAATCTCAATTAAAAACTTTTGATGCCAAGATAGCAGATGGGATATTCTTGGGATACTCATCTGTATCAAAAGCATATAGAGTTTTTAATAAGACAACCTTGTGTGTGGAAGAAACAACTCATGTTGTATTTGATGAATCTTCTTTTGAGTATAGTAAGACAAGGGACATCACAAAGATATCGATGATCCTGGATCGATGACTATCAAGAGATCAACCATAAAATTCTACAATCAAGAATCAGACTCGGATGAAGAAGAAGAAGAACCAGATTCAAACACAGAGAAAGAACACTGAAGCTCTTCCTCACCGGTGATCGTACGACCAACAACTCGGATGATCAAAGTTGAGTCATCAAGGTAACATAGAATCATCTGAAATAAATAATTCGAAAAAACTTCATCCATTGTAAAAGACAAAGGTAAGAAAGTAATATCATATCATCCACCGAGCAGAGATAATTGGAGATTTAGACTCTGGAGTCCAGACGAGGACCCAACTAAATCAAGATTGTATGTTCGGTTGCTATGTGTCATTACTTGAACCTAAATCTATTACGTAAGCTCTAACCGATTCCAACTCGGATTAATGTCATGCAAGAAGAACTATATCGGCTTTCAAAGACAAGATGTGTGAGAGCTTGTTGAAAGGCCTTATCATCAAAAAGTCATTAGAACTAAATGGGTCTTTAAAAACAAAAGGGATGAAAACAATATTGTGGTTAGAAATAAAGCCGGACTAGTTGCTCAAGGTTATTCACAATCGAGAGGATTGATTATGATGAAACCTTTGCACCAAGGTGGCTCGTCTGGAAGCCATATGATTGTTTTTAGCGTATCTTGCTTTTAAAAGATTCATAGTTTTTCAAAATTGTTAAGTCAGCATTTCTTAATGGAATCCTAGCCTGAGGAAGTTTATGTAGAGCAACCTCCTGGTTTTGTCAAAGGAGACAAGGTATATAAACTAAGGAAAACTCTATATGGACTTAAACAAGCACCTAGAGCATGGTATGACACCTTGTCGATTATTTAATTCAAAATGGTTTTGTTAAAGGTAGAATTGATAGAACTCTCTTTAGAAAAGAATATGGTTGTGATCTTTTGTTAATTCAGATTTATGTTGATGATATTATTTTTGGATCAACTAACATATCTTTGTGTGAAGAATTTAGTCATCTTATGAAAAGCAGTTTGAAATATTTATGATGAGAGAGATGACTTATTTTATTGGACTCCAAGTTAAAGCAGACAAAGAAGGGAATATTCATTAATCAAGCCAAGTATACAAAGATCTCATTGAAAAATTTGGAATAGGTACCAGGTGAGAAGCTAAGATAACTATGATGACAAACTTTTCAATGGATCCGCACGAGAAGGGAGAAGACACTGATCAAACCGAGTATCGAGGTCTAATTGGTTCATTATTATATTTAACTGCTAGTAGACCTATTATTTCATTTGCGGTTGGAGTCTGCGCTCGATTTCAAGCTAATCCTAAGAAAAGACATCTTGAAGCAGCGAAGAAAATTCTTAAGTATCTGAAAGGTACTGTAAATGTTGGATTGTGGTATCCGGTGATGACAACTTTGGTGTCTGGATACTCGGACTCGGACTTTGGTGGGTGTAAGATAGATAGAAAATCTACATCCGGTACTTGCCAATTTCTTGGTAGTAAGCTGATTTCATGGTTGTCTAAGAAACAAACCTATGTAGCTACTTCCACAATCAAGCCGAGTATATGACAGTGGAAGTTGTTGTTCATAGCCGATCTCGATAAGTCAACAGCTAAGGGACTATAACATTATCACCAAAGATGTATCAATCTTTTGTGATAGTAATAGTGTCATAGCTATTACCCGTAACCCGATCCTACATACTAGATGCAGATGTTGATATCGAGACACCACTTCATCCGAGACCATGTTGAGAAAGGTGACATCGACTAGAGAAGGTTCTCGACCGATTTCCAAAGAGCACATCTTGACAAAGCCACCGGCAGAGACAAGGTTTAAAGAACTATATGTAGAATTAGGATTATTAGGTGCTTCTTTAGTTAATCTATAATCTTATTCTATGTTTTTCATTCTTTGTCTCTCTCAATATAGTTTACTATGTCTAGAAAGAATTATCGACTAGATATGAGTCAAAGGACAATCAGTAGCTGATATCATTGATCTCCTCGCTAAGGAATCAAGAATCAAGGATTAGTCATATTGACCTTATCTGACTTAATGATTACTTATTCGGCATTTGGTAAATCGAGACAAGGACACAATAATCACCGACTTCTATAGAATCGGATGACCATTGTATCTTATCCGACTTACCCTAGCTACTAATGGTTTCTTCAAGTTTATGTCTTTGCGGGAATAGGTCACGGATCGATTGATAAATCAGATTGTTTCACCTCATCTGTTATAAACCTTTTCATCCTGACACCTTTGTTTACGGATACTCTTCATAAACTGTCTTCTTATAAAACTCTTATCGAATTGTCTTCATTGGTTGGAAAAACTAACTTTGGAAAATCTAATCTGAGCCTCGCTTATTTGAAATAAAATGTTTTCTTAACTAGTCTTTAAGTTTACTAAAAGATAAAACTAGCCTGTTTTAAAAATCGAGACGAGGTACTTTATCGATGAATTCATAAACCCATCTGCTTTTGAAAACCCTCTTACGAAGTAAGGTAACCCTAGGTGACGTCAGTATACTTACTTCTCGCATAAAGTAACCTATTACTCACAAATCAATCTACAAAGTAACTTTTACGCAATTCAAAGATTAGTGAACTACACGCTACCGAATCCCAATCGTTTATCCAAATTTTTAACCGTTGATTCAGCACAAGAAATCATTTCAAATAAACGGCTTAGAATCCAATTTTCTACTATTTCCAATTTTTTCTCCTATAAATACATCTTCTTCTTCAATCAAACTTTTTCACTTTCGTAAAACCTTCATATACTCTGCAAATTTTTTCTCAAAACCCTTTGCAAATTTTTATGAGCCAATCCCGAGAAAACTATCTCAACAACTTCAACAATGGTGGAAATCAATACCTTGAGATATATAACAAGAAGATCAAGTCGGAGATGTACGTTGACTTTGACACCACCACCGATGATGAATCGAGACAGATTCTCGGTTTACTTGAGAGGTCTGGATTGAGGACATTTTGCTCCAAGAAATCCAATACCAACAAGACTCTGGATATGAGAGGAGTCGAGTTTTATGTCAATGGGACATATGAGAATGGCATTTTCAGAACTCGGGTATACGGCAAAGAACTCGACGGTGACCACGGCGGAGGTGGCCCGAATCTTTGATACAAGTAATGAAGGAGTAAACCCCTCACCTACAAATCGACGATTGGGTAGAATCATTTGAGATGATTGCCCGTACATCAATGAAGGGAAGAAGGTCTGAGTTAAAGAAGAAAATGCTCGGACGGAGATATTGTTTGTTAATGTCGATATTGACGAAGGTCATTTTAGGGAGCAGAACTCCCATGATGGGCCGACGCGACCTAGGTTGTCTTTGTTTGAGAACAATCATTCATGGGATACAAGCCAACTGGGCCGGAATGTTGCCGAGCCGATTTGAAACCGAAAGGAAGAGGCTAGAGGTAGTGAATGGGAGGTGGCGAGGCTAAATCGATCACCAATCTGTTTAATAAGGTGACGGTTATCCTGGAGGACATGCCGACAAAGTAGATCAACTGGCCGATGGAGTTAGAGCCTACACCAAGCGTAAAGGGCTGTTGACAAAAGATGAGCCGATAGGAGGACCACTGCTCGACGGAGAAGCACTGAGGTCAAGGCTCGGGACCCCTCAAAGGAGGAGGAAGAAGAAGGGGAAGAGCAAGCGGTGAGCCTTCAATGATTTCTCGCCGAGGCTTCACACCCAATGAAGCAGAAGGAGAAGATACCTAAGAGGAGGAGGCCGATAAAAGCCTCGAGAAAAGGAAGGAGCCTCATCTCAAGCCCAGCCAAGCCTCGCTATCTGAAGAGGTATCTACTCTAAAGGTAGGCTGCAGCACTGCTGAGCAAGCCCGGGATATTCACGAAGTCGGCTCGAGAGAGGACACCCTCCCCCTTACCCAAAAAGGTAACCTCTTTTGGAGCCTCTCGCTACTCCCTCTATCTCCCCTACCTCATTCCCTGCCCATCTTGGCGATGAAGAGGTGACCCAGGCCGGCACCTCCAAGCCTCTTAAACAGCCTACTCCCACATTAGTCCAAGCCACAACCTCATCCTCCCTTCCTCAAACACAAACCACTTCCCTCCTCCATCTCCATCTCGATATGCTTTCATTTCTCAATGGACCTGTCTACTCACCTAAACCAATAACCATCTACACTCCAACCATCTTACCCTCAACCTCAACTCCCCCATAACTAACAGTCGATCCCTCACCTCCCTCTACTCAACCTACACTTTCTCAACCACCCTTACCATCATCTCCACCTCCCACTATCCCTTCTCCACCTACAAACCCCACCCATTGAAGCTACTCCTCCCCATCTGATATACCTTCCCCTTCTCAACCCTCTATCCAAATCCCGATCCGGATATGTCCCACAACATCTTTGGGGATATCCGGATGTGCTCCCCAGTCCAACAACCCCCTCTCCATCCTCATCTTACGAGTCATCGGAGGAGGAGCCCAGCCCTCTCTCTGCCATTTCCACAGCCTTCCAAGACCTACACGCAAAGATCATCAACAATGTTAAACGGATGATGGAAAAGAAGACAAACAAGATTGTGAAAATCACAGACACTATGCTAGCCAACATGCAGATTGTCGAGGTCAACCTTTCTCGAATCTTTCCAACAAACCGGGCTCTGCACTAGCTAGTTGTCTGGACAATCTTGAAGAGGAGGTGAAGGCTATGAAGGACAAAATAGCCGCAGACAACGAAGTCATAGTCGAAGCTTTAACTTCAGATAAATTTGACTTTCGAGTTCGTTGTCTTTGCCGAAAGAGCTGTAACCCTTAAAGATGAAGTAAAAAGGAGGAAGGAGCTGAAGGAAGGTTTGACACCCTCACACTGGAGTTACGTCCTTACAGATAAGCTTGATACAAAGGCAGGATACACCTGAGCTAGAAGCGGCGAGCAGTAACTCAAAGTAAAATCAGACGAGCTCGCCGCATTACAGTGAGGGTAACTCAAATTGAAGATGCCATCCGCGAGGATGAGGAGAAGAGAAAGAGAGAGGAAGAGGAGAAGACAGAAAAAGCTCTGCCCGAGATAAAAGAGTCTCGAGAAACCGTAAGTCAAGGGCAAGGGCAAAGCAAAGGCAGAAAAAGGAGACAGTAGAGCTTACATTGTCAAAACCAGACAAAGGCTGATAAGAAGAGGAAAGAGCCGGACTTTTCAAATCTTTCAGCTGAGCAAATCAGATTTAATCAAATGAGAAAGAAATATATGAAAGAAGAGAAAAGAAGAGGTCAAGAAGCTGGGAAAGCTGAGCTAAAGTGGGATAGGGACACTCGGAAATGGGTATCTAAAGCGGTGATGAAGCAGATTTCCGACTGTCCACCGCTCGTCGGCTCCTCCGAAGATGGTGTAAGGACAGTTCACCGGCGAGTACAAGAAGAAAGCGCTGGATGCCGATGAATATACTATTGGTACATCTTGAAGGCATCTCCATCTCGGTGCAACTGATGAAGACATGCAGTGGCATGAATGGATGGAGAAGGAGGATGCCGATCTTTATGGAAGATCGCTTGATGAGGCGAGTAAAGTTTTCAATCTGCGATCTCGCCGCACTGCACTATGAGCACGTCTCTCCTAAGTTGAATGAAGATGGATCTCCAGACATGGAATGGGTCAAAACCGTAATTACCAAAGCCGAGGTGGAATCCAAGCTCACCAATGAAGAAGATCTCAAAGCATTTCGTAGCAAGGATCTTCACCGGGTGAAAATTCCAGAATCAAACCAATGGGGAATCGATAGACCAGGATTTTCTTTTCCTTATCTTTCATTTCTATCAGTTCTCTTTATCTCGTAAAAATATATATGTGTGAATGAATATATTTTGACTTATGTGATTTACTTGTTTTATCTCGTATTTAAAATTTTTCTAAAAATTTTCTAAGTCTTAAATTTTTTTAAGTTCTTTAAGATTTAAAAACTTTTCACTAAGTCTAAATTCTTAAGACTTAAGAATATGTTCTTAAATGTTTTTTCTATGTGTGAATTAAGTGCTCTAACTTGAATAAATCGATTCAATGTGAGAATGTGCTCTAGTATACCTATCTCGATAATCTTGATTAACTTTAAACTAACTTTGTGAGTGTGTCTCTTCCTTGTAGGTTTTAACTTCAACAAAAAGGGGGAAATTGTTAGATCAAGAAAGTTTTGATGAGTTAAAAGAAGATTCAGATGATCGACGACTATGAAGAGCAAATGAGATCAAAGTCTCTTACTAAGGATCGAGACTAGGTCATCGATCGAGCAAGTCAGTGAAGACTGGAAAGTTGCAAGTCATTTGAAGACAAGCTCAAATCTAGTCATCTGCAGGAGACGATTATGAAGAGCTCACGAGGTCAAGACAAGCTAAGTAGAATAAGAAAGGCGAGTCTTCACCAAGTCACCGCAGACGAGTAGGATAAATCACCGAGGAGCAAAGCGCTTTCAAGATTAAGTTTGTTGAGCAGTTTTGGGTTGTTAGAACTGACTAACAAACTAACTGTCTTTTCAAACTTATAAATAGGTCTAGATCTTCATTTTTAAAATATCTTTTGCACACATCACGAATTGCGCATATCTCTCTATTCAGATTTCACATTCAATTCACAAGTTTTTCAAAGAGTTTTTCAAAAACAATTCTAAGTGTTTATAGAACACTTTACTTGTAATCTTCAAATTCCACTAATTACTGTAATAGTTAGATTCCGTAAAAGAAGTTAGGAGTTTTGAAGATCTCAAGGTATTTGTAAGTCGTAAGTTGTAAGTTGTAAGTCGATTGAAAGTAAGTAAGTAGTAAGCTAAGTCCCTTCTTCAAGTTGGAGAAGGAGAGTGGATGTAGGATTATTCTTAATCCGACCCACTATAAACCCCGGTGTTCTTTATTGCCTTACTTTACTTTTCTCGTCAATTTCGATTTTCGGTTTATCAATCAAATATTAATTTCGAATTGAAGTTAGAACTAAAATATCAGTTTGCTTTTGATCTTGATCAAGTTGAGTTTAAAATTAAATTCCGCTATGCTACTTGGGTGCTTTGAATAAGTTTGAAAGATTTATAAAAATCTGAAAATCTATTCATTCCCCCTTCTAGATTTTCACTAGAAGGCTAAATCAAGTTGTAACTAATCTCTCAACTAAGTGGGACCAACACTTGTAACACACCAAGCCTCACTTGCACACCTCGACCTCCTACAAGGAACACAAAAATAAATCACACACACTTATTGAAAGCAATAAATAAATAAATAAACGAAAGCAAGAAAAACGATGGGTTGCCTCCCATCTAGCGCTAGTGTTAACGTCCTATGCAGGGGACGGAGCTTGAGACGCTCAACTTTCCTCAAGAAATAGCATCTCCACCACCCCAACTTGGGATGGTACAAAGTAGGGCTTCACTCTATGGCCATTCACTATAAACCTTTCATCCTTCTCATTTGCCAACTCAAGGTATCCACTAGGAAATGTCTTAGCAACTCAAAATGGGCCACTCCATCTTGACTTCAACTTACCCGGAAAGAGTTTCAATGTTGAATGAAAAAGTAGAACTTGATCACCTTCTTGAAATTCCTTCTTCTTGAGCTTTTGGTCATGCCATTTCTTTGTTTTCTCCTTGAAAATCCTAGAGCTCTCATAGGCATTTGAACGAAATTCACCCAACTCATGGAGTTGGAGAATCCTCTTCTCCCCATAGCTTCTTCATTAAGATTGAGCTTCCGAATAGCCCAATAAGCACGATGCTCTAACTATACCGACAAGTGACATGACTTTCCATAGACGAGTTGATAAGGAGACATCTTCAAAGGAGTCTTATAAGCCGTCCTATAAGCCCACAAAGCATTATCCAAGCAAATAGCCTAATCCTTCCTATTCACCTTAACTGTCTTCTCAAGGATTTGCTTTATTTGCATATTAGAGACTTCCGCCAATCCATTGGTTTGAGGGTGATAGGCTGTGGAAATCTTGTGCTTTACTCCATACTTCTCGAGCAACCTCTCCATGAGTTTGTTCACAAAATGTGAACCTCCATCACTAATCAATGCTCTTGGCACACCAAATCGTGAGAAGATGTTTTTCTTCAAGAATTGAAGCACAACTTGGGCATCATTCTTCTTGGTTGGGATGGCTTCAATCCACTTGGACACATAGTCAACTCCCATCAATATATAGAGATAACCGAAGGATTGTTGAAACGGTCCCATAAAATCGATGCCCCATACATCAAATATCTCCACTTCCATGAAAATTGTCATGGGCATTTCATCTCTCTTCGTGATCGAACCCATTCGTTGACAACTATCACATCTCTCAACAAATGCCTTACTATCCTTGAAGATTGTTGGCCAATAAAACCCGAATTGAAGAACCTTCATCCCCGTTTTGGCTCCCCCAAAGTGACCCCCACTAGGCATAGAATGATAATGCTCCAAGATTCTTTCCACGACTTCTTCGGGAACACATCTTCGAATTATAGAATCCACCCCTCTCTTGAAAAGTAGAGGATCTTCCCATATGAAGCTTTTTACATCCCTCAAAACTTTTTCTTGACATACGATGGCATGTCACTAGGAAGCTTCCCACAAGCCAAGAAGTTGGCATAATCTGCAAACCAAGGAACTTTCCCACTTGTCTTCTTCACAATGCTCTCCTCAACAAGATGCAACCCTCAACTCCAAAGAGTTTCTCATCCGGAACTCTTCTTGAACCTCCCCATCTTCTTCAATGAACTCTTGTGCTCTCTCAAGCCTTGACAAATGGTCGGCTATTACATTCTCGCTTCCCTTCTTGTCTCGAATCTCAATGTCAAACTCTTGTAACAATTAAATCCATCGAATAAGACGTGGCTTTGCATCCTTCTTGGTCATCAAGTACCATATAGCTGCGTGATCCATGTACACGATGGTCTTTCCTCCAATCAAGTAGGGACAAAATTTATCTACGGCGTAGACTACGGCTAAGAGCTCTTTTTCGGTTGTTGTGTAATTTGCTTGGGAGGTATTGAATATCTTTAAGGCATAATAGATAGCTCGAAATGTCTTCTCCCTTATTTGCCCCAAAACTACCCCCATCGCAAAGTCACTAGCATCGCACATTAGCACAAAAGGCTCCTTCCAATTGGGACTCACAAGAATAGGTGAGGAGATCAACGCATCCTTAAGTGACATGAAAGACAACAAACACTCTTCATCAAAATTAAAAGGAACATTCTTTTCAAGCAATTTAGAAAGAGGTTTAGAGAGTTTAGAAAAATCCTTTATAAAGCGGCGGTAGAAGCCCGCATGACCAAGGAAAGATCGAATCCCCTTCTCATTAGATGGAGGTGGAAGTTTTTCAATTGCCAACACCTTTGCTTTGTCCACTTATAGGCCCTTCGATGAAATGTGATGCCCAAGCAAGATCCCTTCATTAACCATAAAGTGACACTTCTCCCAATTTAAAACCAAATTAGTATCCTCACACCTTTGCAAAACAATCTCAAGGTTATGTAAACAAGTATGGAAAAAATACCAAAAACCGAGAAATCATCCATAAATACCTCCATAATATTTTCAATAAGACCATGGAAAATGGACATCATGCAACGTTGGAAGGTGGCAGGGGCATTACAAAGCCCAAACGGCATCCTCCTCCATGCAAAAATGCCATAAGAAGATGTAAAAGACGTCTTTTCTTGGTCCTCGGGTGCAATCATTATTTGATTGTACCCGAGTACACGTCCAAGAAACAATAGTGTGAGAACCCACTAAGACGATCTAGCATTTGATCCATAAATGGCAAGGGAAAATGATCTTTACATGTGGCTTTGTTCAACTCCCTACAATCAACACAAACTCTCCATCCGTAGCAAGCCTAGTAGCTACAAGTTCATCATTATCACTCTTAACTACGGTCATACCCCCTTCTTAGAGACTACATGCAATGGTGAAACCCACTCACTATCGGAAATAGGAAAAATCATACCAACATCTAAGAATTTAATAACCTCTTTCCTAATAACCTCTTGAATAATGGGATTCACTCTACGTTGGGGTTGAACTATAGGCTTCCTATCCTTTTCAAAACGAATCCTATGCATGCATAGAGATGGGTTTATGTCTTTTATGTCATTAATGGACCAACCTAGAGCACTCTTATGCTTCCTAAGCACATCTAAAAACTCACTCAATTCACTATCACTAAGGGAAGAAGAAAGCGATTACCGGACATTCATTACCATCTCGAAGGTATGCATACTTGAGATGTTCCTAAGTGGTTTAAGCCCTTCTTTCTTTTCCTCTTGTGGGACTCCATGAACCGGCTCACGAAGTGGTAAGATTGGAGTCTTCCTATCCCATAAGGAGTGAGTCTCTTCCTTCTCCATCAAATACCTATCATCAATGCAAGAAGAAGAATCATCAATCTCATAACAAGTATCATAAAGAGGATTATAAAAACATTAGAGCAATAAGGATCAAGAGATGCTTCAAGTTTCTCAATGACACATCTATCCACTATATTGATGCTCTTGCACTCTCCTTCCTCCTTAGGATGCTTCATAGCTTCATAAATATCAAATGTGAGCTCCTCTTTGTCCATCTTCAATGTGATCTTCCCGAAAATATATCCACAATCGCCCTTGCGGTTGCTAGGAAGGGTCTCCTTAGGATCAATGGCACTTTATCATCCGCTTCCATGTCTAGCACCATAAAATCGGCCGACAAAATGAACTTGTCAATTTTTACCAATACTTCCTCCACAATACCACTTGGATATGTAAATGACTTGTCCGCAAGTTGAAGAGTCATGGATGTAGGCTTCACATCACCAAGCTCTAACCTATTAAAGATGGATAGAGGCATGAGATTGATGCTTGCCCCTAAATCACATAAAGCTCTCCTCTTCTCCTTGTTGCTAAGCTCACATGTGAGAGTGAAGCTACCCGGATCTTTCTTCTTTTGAGGTAAACTTCTTTGGAGTAGTGCACTACACTCCATAGTCAAGCTAACGGTTTCCCTCTCATCAACCTTCCTTCTTGTAATCAAGTCTTTCAAAAACTTGGCATAGGTTGGCATCTCCTCAAGGGCCTCCGTTAATGGGACATTGACGGTCACATTCTTGAAAATTTCCAAGAATTTCGAGAACTTTTCATCAAGCTTTTGTTTCATGAACCTTTGTGGATATGGTGGAGGGACATAAGTTTTGGGAATACCCCATCCATCACACTCCACATTGGCCCCCTCAAGCTCCTTCTTCTCCTTCTCTTTCCTTAGCTCTTTCGCTTTTTTCCACTTTGGTACTCTTTCCTCAAGCTTTGGTTCCTCTTCTTTCTCTTTCTTACCCTCATCTTGCTCTTCTAAAGTTTCTTGAGCATCCACCATCTCAAACTCTCCTCCTTCTTTCACTTCTTCACCCCCATTCTCTCTCTCCTCTTCCTCATTCGGCATTGGTGGCCCCTCATATTGTGTTCCACTCCTCAATTTGATCGCCTTGCAATGCTCGTTCGGGTTCACCTCCGTTGTTGATGGGAACTTTCCTCTTTGATTTCCTCCACTTGAGGATGCTACTTGCCCAATTTGAAACTCAAGATTCTTGACTTGGTTGGACAACGAACTCACAATATTCTCCATCTTTTCCATCTTTTGATTTTGAGCACCCATAAAACTTGTGAGTAAATCCTCAAGGCTTGGTTTTTCCTCATTATTAGGTGCACGAGCACCCGAATCAATTCGGAGGTAGAGTAATGGCCGCCTTTTGGTTAGCATAGGAGAAATTCTCATGCTTGCGAAAATTTGGGTTGTAGGGAGGATTATTTGCTTGATATGGAGGTGGGTGAGAGGCTTGATTTTGGAAATTAGATGGAGCATTATGTGGATAATGATTTGGGTAATTTTGGTGGAGAGATTGATTTGGAAATGAATGGTTACCTTGGTAATTTTGTTGGAAAGGTGGTCTTCCCATATAATTTGCTTCTTCCACTTGATCAACCAATTGAGGACCTTCATTTCCACCCCCATTCCACTTCTCGTGCCACCTTCTACTATCCCATCCACTTTTGTAGCCAACTTTTAAACCACATCCGCTAGCACCTTCAATGTCTCATTCTCTTCTACTTGAGCAATCCTGAAATGACCCCTTCTCTCGATTGGCCAACTTGCGGTGTTGCAAGCTATGTTCTCAATCAACTCTTTAGCTTCACTTCTGGACTTGTCAAAGAGTGATCCACCCGCACTTGAGTCTAGAATTCTCCGAGATGGAGGATGAAGTCCATAATAGAAGAAGCTCACTATTTGCTCATCAACAAAACCATGTTGAGGGCACTTCCGAAGTAAGCTATTGAATCTCTCCCAAGCTTCATGCCCTCCATTTGATGGAATTGAGCAATCAATGTCTTGCATTGGAGGGTCATGGATGGTGGGAAAAATTTCAAGAGAAATTTCTTACTCAATTCTTCCCAAGAACCCAAGCTATCTCTTGGTAGAGAGGCAATCCAATCCTTGGCTCGGTCTCTCAAAGTAAATGTGAAGAGACGAGCTCTCCAAGCATCCTCGATACTCCATTCATCTTCATCATATCAAGATACTCAAGGAATTGAGCAATATGACGATTTGGGTCCTCCTTGGGATCTCCACCGAATTGCTTGCTTTGGAGAATGTGCAGCAATACCGGCTTGATTTCAAAATTATTAGCCGTCAATGGTGGACGAGCTATCCCATCATAGTGGATTTGGAGTGGAGGCTCAAAATACTCCCGGATTGATCTTTCCCTTGGATTTTTCTTGGATTCTCTCTCCTATCGACCGCATCTTGGTCGTTATTCTCCATTTCGAAGTTCTCTTTCTCTTGCTCGGGCTTGAGCCCTTCGACGATTTTTCTCTCGGTTTCTCCTTTTAGCGGTTGCTTCGATCTCCAAGTCAATAGGTATTTGTTCAACACCACCTGATCTTGTGTTCATGCACACCTAGAAAACACTCAAGTATCAAAATCCTATCAAGACTAGCCAAACAAGATAAACAAAAATTTAAAAGGCACTATCAACTACTTTCAACTTTCAATCTAAGTTATCTCAAACACCGATTCTCCGACAACGGCGCCAAAAACTTGATAGGCTTAAAAACCAACACTCACCCTTCAAGTGTAAAGGGATCGTGTAGCTAGTAAGTTACCCAATTAAATTATCGAACTACGGAAATCAAGTGTGAAATATCCCTAAATTTACTAATTTAGTTGCAATTGTAGCACAAGAAATTTAATAGGATGGATAGGATTTAAACTACGATTAATCAAATCAATAACTAAATTACTAACAACGAAATTCAATCAATATTTAAGGCGTGCTCGGGTGCTTATCAACTAATGGGGATTAATCACGCAACAAATTCAAATGAGTATTTGTCATGTCAATCAATTAATAAGAGCAATCTTTATCTCAAGCAATAATTCCGTACTCGGTAAGCCTAGGAACTATGCTACATTAAACGCACGAAAGATTGAAAGGACTAAGTCACCCTTTCCTCCCGAGGCAAGAACACGAGTCAATAGGTTACCCTAGCGTGACTCCCTTCGATACTAAGGCACCTTACCTATGGTCTCTTCACTAATCACTCGACTACTAATCTAAGTAATTAATGTGGAATTAATGTGGAATTAATGTATTTCTAATGGAATTAATCAAGTCTCCTTGCATTAAACCAATATTAACTCTAATTACCCAATTAATTCCCTCACCGGAGATGAGTTATCTAAATACCCAAGTCTCCTTGCGATAATTAAATAACTATGCATGGAATTAGAAATTAGTTAAATAAATAAATCAATCAATCAATCAAACCTCATCAATCCAATCAATTAATCAGCAATCAAAATCATTCATAAGAATTCCTCACGAATTAATCACCCATAAGTATCAAAACACCCTAGCACTATGAATTTAGCCTAGCATAATCGAAGAAATTGGATTCACGAAATTAATTGAATAAACGAAAGTCATAACAAGAAATTGAATGAACAATACTGAAATTAAAAGTTGAATATCACCTAGATGGTGATTGGAGTGTATAGGGCAAGAGCTTTTAAGACCAATCGCAAAAAACGAACCCAAGGGAAAAATATGCACATGAGGCCCTAGAAATACGAGTTTTTAGTGACTAGAGTTGCAACAAAGGTTTTAAACAAAAACAACAAAACACTAGCAAAAATACAAAATAACAAGGAGCAAGCAAATGATCGAACGCTTAGAATGCAATAACAATAACAACAATAAATGGTGGATAGAGGTGCTAGGATTAACATCCATCAATGAATCATCAATCAACAAGCTAAAATTGAATCAAATTGCAAGTCAACTAAGGTAGAAAGCATAAACCATCATGAAATTAATCACTCCATTAAAATCACAATACCTAATGTGAATATCCTTAGTCTTTCCCATCTCTCAATGTAGAAATCCCCAATTCATACAATCATGCAAAATTGAAACACGATTAACACCTAATCACGTTAGCTCAACTCTCGCCTATTGCTAGGGTGATCAACCATTAACCAAAAGAAACAATTTTACACAAAGCACAATTAAGAATCACAATTAGGAAACAAACTAATGTGAGTATCCTTAGTGCAACTAATCTCTCGATTCGAAGCACCCAATCCACACATTCATACACAATTATAACCCGATTAATCCCGGATCACGTTAGCGCAACTCTCGCCTATAGCTAGGGTGATCAAACACTAATCTAAAGAGATAATTATGCATGAAGCACAAATGAGATTCACAATTAGTAAGCAATCTACTCAATTGATCTCCAATCATCAACAATCATAGCATCATCAATCAAATCATCATCAATTTCAATTAACCCAAGCACAAGAGAGTTAGCCCATGGTACCACAAACAATACCCATGGGAAGATGATATAATTGATCAAACATTAAGCAAATCACAACAATTAAGAAATTAAAGAGACAAAAGAGGAAAAACATCACCAAATGATCTTCAATTAACAAAAGAGGAATCCTTGAGTCTTCAACACCAATCTCCAAATAAATTACAAGCTTGAATTGAAAGAATTACAAGGATCTAAAGCTAATTTATGGTTAATCTACCAACAATCATTTGAAATCTAAGTCTAAATCTACCAATATACTCTAATCTAATGAAGAAATTGGCTTGGGGCTGAGAAATCGCCCCAAAACCGCTACTAATCGCTACTATGAAGTGTGTCTAAGTTGTCTACGAAATGCCACTGCTTCTCCTCTTTAAATACAAAAATTCTGGAAAACTACCCCCTCGAGTCGAGGGTCAGGCCTTGACTCGAGGCTCATGCATAATTCTCCTCCCTCGACTCGAGGTCATGCCTCAGTCGAGGCCGCTGCCTTTTCCCAATTTAGTCCTTTTACGCACATCCCTCGACTCGAGGCTCTTGTTCCTCGATCGAGCTCGAGTCTAGGGCACATTTCTCGCGTGAGGCTTCGGTCCCGACCCCGTTTTCATCCCGTATGATCGTCTCTTCATTCTAAGCCTAGTGGTACTCTCGGTTTGGCAAAATTCCACCGAATTACCTGCAAAATGGACGAAAAACATCAAAATCTCACAAATAATACTTTTTAAGCAAAAGAGTGATACTTTTCACATTTAGGCACAAAAACTAACACTTTAGCTCACTTTTTGCACTAAAATAGGCCCTAAAAACATGCATCAATTCACTCCAATCATACCCCCAAACTTGAATTGTTGCTCGTCCTCGAGCAACGTAGAAACTAAGAACAAAGGAGTGAATTGATTGCAATTATGTCACATGGCACCATAGGCGAATTATAAGACAATCGAACTCCTCAATGAACATATGTATCAATGTAACTATCCACTAGCCATCAAGATGAATCATGCTCAAACAAATGCTCAATCAAACACTTAATACATTGCTCCTTCCATGGAGTGTTTCACTCTTCACTCAAGTGTATAAGGTATAAAGCACTCAATCATCAAATTCATGAATAAGTACACCATATGCTTGCCACAAGACTTAATCTCAATCAAAATCAATTGTGATCAATCAAGAATCAAAGAGGTCTTTCTTCTAGGTTGTAATGTAGGCTCTTTGGAAAGGTGGGATGTTTTTGGATACGAGTGACTAAGTAGTAGAGACTCGAATGTAAGCTAATCAATTCAAATGCACAATCTCTTCACTTTTCATCAAATAACACTCTTCTTTTTAAACTTCAATGATCAATCCACCATTCACTCGAGCTTTTTCTTTTAAGCTCACAAATGAATTTTTCTTTCACTTCATGCATTTTTTCTTCACAATTCAATTTTTTCACACCCTTACTTCTTTTATGCTTCATTCATCACTTAGCTCATCATCTTCCCACACTTAGCAATCAAATCATCATCATTAGCCAACATTCAAGCTCAACTAAAGATAGGACAAGAAAGGCTCATAAAAATAGGCTAAATGGTTTCAATTCCACTTGGTTTGCCAAAGAATAAGGATCATAAGGCTCAACATGGCTCACTAAGGAAATTAAATGTATTTGGTGTGGAACATTTTGGCAAAGTGACTAAACAAATCAAACATGGCCTCTTATCACTTTAATGAAATCACACAAAGATCAATATCAACAAGTCTAGTGGCAAGTTCTAGCATAAAAATCATGAATGATGCACTCACAAAGAATCAATCAACCGTATAAGATATACGATTATTAAGGCACAAAAGCTCACGGGCTTAATTTGAGCAATGAATTAAGCATCATCAATCACATTCATCTTTACACAATAAATCAAGAAGGCTAGCTTAAAGCCACAAATCAACTCATGATCAAATCAAAATCCAATAAATCTTGCAAATCAAACACAAGTGCTCATGTACATAAATCCAAGCATACTCACTACCACATGAATAATACTCAAAGATATAACAATAAATCCACAATTAAGCTCAAATCAAATTAATCTCAAAAGTCTAAGAATAAGGAATCCAGAAAAATCATCAAGGTATAATCATCAATAGACCATCAAACTCAATAAAATCAAGATAATGAAAATCATCAATAAAATCATCCAACAATCAAATCCAATCATCACATAATCAAGTCAATCAAGAGTACAATCACCATCAAAAGTACAAAGAAAAACAAGAAGATCAGAATCTAAAGACCAAGAAGAGGGAATGAGGAATAGGGGATAGCCCTAGTAGTCGACGGCGGCGGTGGAGGAGGGTAATGTCCCGACCAAGTTCCACGAGCTCATCTGCTGCAGGAGGGTGTACATGTCATTCTGAGTCTTGAGAGACTCTTCCTGAATCCTCATAGTCTCTTCATTGAATCTATGGGACTCCTCAAGCATCCGGTACATCTCATCTGGCGAGTCAAGCTCTCAATATGCATCCTCTCGACTATCGGCCCACATCTCCTCGGTGCCAAAACCCACGGTGCATGAGATGAACTCCCAGCCTCATACTCTCTACTCCTCATCTCGCCCTGCCGGTACATGTTAATCTCTGGCTGGTAATCCTCGTCCATCTGTACCGCGGCTCCTCCCGCTCCGGCTCCTCATCATCCTCGTCTTCGAATCATCATCTCCGATCTCTACCTCTGCTCCCTCTGCGGCTCCCTCACCCTAATCATCATCCGATCATTCTGGCCCCCATCATAATCATCATCATCATCTCGGAGAACATCCCCATGCTCTCTCGTAAAGGTATCTATCGCCTCGGTGTGACGTTGTGACCACATACGCAGATTGATAGTCACAAAGGCCTCGAGAACCGAAAACTGCCGTTAACCTCTTATTAGGAAGAGGGAATCGGCTACCATGATATCTTCTTTGGAGACACCACATCCTACCGATGCGATCAAGCGTCCTCATACGCCGCATGGTATCAAGGGTAAGGTCCAGGCCCTCCACCGCTCCGAGGTTGTGCGTAGGGATCCCGAGATGCTCGGCTATCAAGGTAATCATGCCACCAAAATTAATCTTCTTAAACTTCGTGCTCGTGGCTCTATCGAATAGGTAGCATAGGTATGCGCAGCATTAAATCGAACTCCATGCAAGAAGCACCAAATAACGATCAGCTCCTCGAAAACCACGGCTCCTCCCTCCGATCTCGCGAATATGGTGCTCGCGAGAATCTTCTCCAAGTATCGGATGACCGGGTTTCGTATGTGCGTGCTCTTTGACTTTCCAGTACAAAATCGGCTGATTCGGAGCCTCGGAATCTGAAATCCTTCTCCAAAATTTCTTAGCATTGTACTCTTTCCTTATGTTCAACTTGATCGGTCTAGGTCTGTAGGTGCTCCAATAATCTCGTTGACCTCATCCAAAGTCAACGAATACTCGTGTCCCATGAGCTCAAAAGTAATACTCCTCGGAAATTTGGCCCTCTGGCCTTATCAACTTTGATCGTGCAAAGGAACTCCAAGGTAAGTCGAATATACGTCCTAGGCCTCTTCGCCAAGAAGCCCCCATCCCAACTTGCTCAAAGCAGGGCGAGGAATATCCTCCTCGATCCGCATGGATATCATGCAATCGTGATCAACGAGTCTGGTCTTGACCACCCGGTTATAGAGCTCAAAGTAGAGATCAATATATGTCCTCCATTGGTGATCATCCCACTGAATTCCGAGCTCGGCGGGCATCCCGTGTGCAAATCGGATGCCGGTTCTCTCTCGCGGATCTCCGCCTCGGAGAGGTTGTTTCCGTCGGCCCCCTAAACATTGTTCCTGCAAAACATTCCCAAGAGCAAAAATCAATTTCCAAGAATACAATACGAGCTCAAATAGTATCATCTAACCATGAGCGAGTCAACAAGCAAGAACATCTCAAATCAACAAAATCCCTAGTGACTAGCAACTAATCCTCAACAATGGTCAATGAGTCAACTAAACAAATATATCCAATGAAGTGTTCAAATAATCCCCAAAAGTATGTATACTTAACTACATGGCCTCAACACTTAATTCACAAGTAAGCTAAAAAATAATCATGCAATTAAGCTCAATAAAATCCCAAAAGTCATAGGCCAATTAGCAAGTAATTCAACCACATAGCATCATCAAAATTGCACTACCCTCATCAATACTCAACTCACTTTGACCAAATTACCAAAAACAATAACACTAGGAATTCCCAACTTTGCCAAAAATTCATTTTCTAGCCAAATTCCACACATGAACGAGCAAGATATCATATACAACCTAAGCATGCTCCTAAACTCATCAAATAATTCAAACAATCTCCTCAAAGGCTTCAATTCGTCATAAATCAATAATGCATAAAAAGTGCTCAACAAAATGCCCAATTGAGAATTTCAATTCAAAGAATTCTAGCATAAATCTTAGCACCCATGCAAAGAATCACATTCCATACTAAATTGAAAGCCAAAGGAAGATGAGTTACATACCTTGTGTGTGAATTAGACCGAAAATGGATTTGGAAGACACCCATGTAATCTCAACCAAAAATCCCCAAAATTAATTCCAAAAACCCTCAAAATCCTATCTTATTCAAATGCAATGATAATGTGGTGCAATGGTGATGATTAATCCGTGAAAAGGATGCAAAGTTGGCAGAAATCGGTTGTGGGACGAAGGGGAAAACGGCGCTGCTGAAACCCTCGAGTCGGGGTCTCACAAACTGACCGGCGTATTTAACTAAAACACCGGTCTCGAGTCGAGGTCAGGCCTCGACTCGAGGATCCAAAAATTTTAAAAGCCTCGACTCGAGGTCTCACGCACGACTCGAGGTATGCGAAACATTGACCCCCTCGACTCAAGGTCTCACCCTCGACTCGAGGACCACTGTAAATTTTGGAATTTTTTTCTAAGTGTAAGTCCCTCGACCCGGGGCCATGCAATCTCGACCACAGGTCGAGTCCAGAATTTTTGAGCGATTCCCGCCCGACCCGACCCCGAAACTCCTAAAAATGACCTCTATGCCCCTAACGAACCCAAATATGCAAGAAATTACCGTTTTGGTCCCTCGATTTAAGCCCGGTCGCTCATTCGATCGAGGAGACCGGGTTCTCTTCCTTTATGCTCATTTTCACCAACTTTTAAGCTCTCCTTTCCTTCTCGATTCTTTGATTCCTTTTGCAATTACGATCCTTTCCAATCCTCGTAGTGAGTATACCTACAAACGGCCATAACAAATCATCAAAATAATCATCACTAAGAGATGCATTTCTACCCTAAATGACACACACACCCAAACTTGAATGAAGACATGCATTCAAGTTTGGCTCAAAATATATGCAACTCATATCAACAAGTAAGCTCAACAATATATGAATCTCAAAGCATAGAGCATCATTTACTAAGCATAAGCAATTAAGTAGCAAGCCAAATCCCCCAAAAATCAAACAAAAACACTAATCTACAAAAAAACACAAGAAAAGAAAATAAAAAGGATGGGTTGCCTCCCATCAAGCGCTATTTTTATTGTCCTTTGCCGGACTTATTTCTTCACGTCCAACATCCTTCATCGGAATGGCCAAGGGTAGCGATCCTCCTTCCCATTGTATCTCGATCTTTGTACTTCAAGATCTAGAAGGTTCACCGAATAGATAGGACAACCACCTATTAATATGCAAAGTGTCCATGGTTGTCCCCCTTTCTCTCTTGCCATCCTTCTCTTCCATTCTTTTTCTTCAAGGATGCCCAAGCGTTTCTTCAACTCTTCCCTATAGTCAAAATTCACAAGAGGCAAAATTAAATCATTAGAAGCATCAATTTCAATTAAATCACAAATTGAAGAGTTAGAGGGTATAGAAATGCTCATTTCAATCTTCAATGCCTCCTTAGGTGCTTCTAGATTTTCTTTCTCATTATAGCTCATGTCCATTAATGGACACTCCTCTTCCTCATTTTTGACAAGGAAATTCTTCTTTTCATCCTCATTGCTTGGACCCTTTTCTACATCATTTCTCTCACTTTCTTCCTCCCCTTCTTCTTCTTGATTCTCCATGATAGTCATGTTCTTTACTTGGCGTAGGAAATTTTTGAGTTGACTCTTTATAAACATGAAATGAACTCCGGTGATCTCCATGTTCCCCTCTATCCATGAATTAACCTTTTCTTTGGTCTCATACATTTCTTCGTATAAGGGAAGCATTTGATCACATCTAGCATCATCTTCCTCAAATTTTTCCAACAAAAATCCAAGCATCTCTTGCAATATAGCTCTCATATCATGGAGTCCCCATTCTTCAATTTGAGGAGAAGCTTGTGGCATTGGATAGTCATTCTCATAGCCCTCCTATCATCATAATAATCACCTCCCGATGCTCCTTGACACTCAAATCCAAGACATGGATCAAATGATTGATCATAAGGCTCATAGTATGGGAACATCTCTTGAGGTTGGGGAGAAATTTCTTCATATCTCCAATCTTCATAATTGGATGGAACTTGTTGCAATTGAGAATTATCTTCAAAGCTCATCCAATTATTGTATCCAAATTCTTCATAGTGTGGAGAATACAACCTACTATCTTGATAATACTCTTGATTCCACATGTATGAGTTGTATCCTTCCATCTAGACAAGATTTCAAAGTATCAAATTCCAACAAAAATAACTAAACAAACACAAACACAAAGGCAACAAGTAGCCCCTTCAAACAATTCCTAGGTCTCACTTAAGGCGCAAAAACTAACTCCCCAAAGAACGGCGCCATTTGATTGGAGTGTATAGGGCAAGAGCTTTTAAGACCAATCGCAAAATATCGAACCCAATGGAAAAAGTATGCACATGAGGCCCTAGAAATACGAGTTTTTAGTGACTAGAGTTGCAACAAAGGTTTTAAACAAAAACAACAAAACACTAGCAAAAATACAAAACAACAAGGAGCAAGCAAATGATCGAACGCTTAGAATGCAATAACAATAACAACAATAAATGGTGGATAGAGGTACTAGGATTAACATCCATCAATGAATCATCAATCAACAAGCTAAAATTGAATCAAATTGCAAGTCAACTAAGGTAGAAAGCATAAACCATCATGAAATTAATCACTCCATTAAAATTACAATGCCTAATGTGAGTATCCTTAGTCTTTCCCATCTCTCGATGTAGAAATCCCCAATTCATACAATCATGCAAAATTGAAACCTGATTAACACCTAATCACGTTAGCTCAACTCTCGCCTATTGCTAGGGTGATCAACCATTAATCAAAAGAAACAATTTTACACAAAGCACAATTAAGAATCACAATTAGGAAACAAACTAATGTGAGTATCCTTAGTGCAACTAATCTCTCGATTCCAAAGCACCCAATCCACACATTCATACACAATTATAACCCGATTAATTCGGATCACGTTAGCGCAACTCTCGTCTATAGCTAGGGTGATCAAACACTAATCTAAAGAGATAATTATGCATGAAGCACAAATGAGATTCACAATTAGTAAGCAATCTACTCAATTGATCTCCAATCATCAACAATCATAGCATCATCAATCAAATCATCATCAATTTCAATTAACCCAAGCACAAGAGAGTTAGCCCATGGTACCACAAACAATACCCATGGGAAGAAGATAGAATTGATCAAACACTAAGCAAATCACAACAATTAAGAAATTAAAGAGACAAAAGAGGAAAAACATCACCAAATGATCTTCAATTAACAAAAAGAGGAATGTTTGAGTCTTCAACACCAATCTCCAAATGAATTACAAGCTTGAATTGAAAGAATTACAAGGATGTAAAGCTAATCTATGGCTAATCTACCAACAATCAATTGAAATCTAAGTCTAAATCTACCAATCTACTCTAATCTAATGAAGAAATTGGCTTGGGGCCTGAGAAATCGCCCCAAAAGCTACTAATCACTACTATGAATTGTGTCTAAGCTGTCTCGAAATGCACTGCTTCTCCTCTTTAAATACAAAAATTCTGAAAAACTACCCTCGAGTCGAGGTCAGGCCTCGACTCGAGGCTCATGCATAATTCTCCTCCCTCGACTCGAGGGTCATGCCTCGAGTCGAGGCTGCTGCCTTTTTCCCAATTTAGTCCTTTTACGCACATACCTCGACTCGAGGCTCTTGTCCCCTCAATCGAGCTCGAGTCCAGGGGCACTTTTCTCGCGCGGGCTTCGGCCCGACCCCCATTTTCGTCCCGTATGATCATCTCTTCATTCTAAGCCTAGTGGTACTCTCGGTTTGGCAAAATTCCACCGAATTACCTGCAAAATGGACGAAAAACATCAAAATCTCACAAATAATACTTTTTAAGCAAAAGAGTGATACTTTTCACATTTTGGCACAAAAACTAACACTTTAGCTCACTTTTTGCACTAAAATAGGCCCTAAAATATGTATCAATTCACTCCAATCAGATGGCGTCCAATCATAAAGAAATTATCCGTTGATGGTCTAAATTGAAAAAGAAATCAAAACCCTAGCTATGTGTGTGTGAAAAGTATGAATTGTGTCTTTGGGAGTATGGAGAGTTATGTTTACAATCTGAAATGAGGGATATATATATGGGAAACTAGGTTTAGGAATTAATTTTTTCAATTAAACCCCTAAAATAACTCAAATTAGGCTTTGAAAAGTCAAAATTCTGTCAAAGCTGAGATTGACTCGGTCACGAGGAAATGACTCGGCCGAGTGAAAAATGGCGATAAACCGAGTGAAACATTATGTAAGTTTTCTGTAAGATTTCTCACTCGGCCTCCTTGTTTTCACTCGGTCGAGTGAAATGATTTCTTGCCCGAGTGGATTTTGGCTTGACTCGGTGATGGAATTGAGGCATTGATCGAGTCTTGTGATGCCCGGGAGTCGAGTTGATTAGGCTTTGCCATGTTGAATCTTATTTCTTTGTTGGTCGATGATGGTGATGAATCTGCGGCGAAGGGCACCGGCGGTTTGTGGCTCCGCGAATGAGGCGGCGGCGGCGGCTGAAGCGATAGCGGCGCTGGTGATTGGGACTTCGTCGGCGAGGGCGCCAGCGATGGGTTGCCGGATTTGTGGTTGTTGTGGTGGTGTTGGGTTGTTTGCAGATTGGGGTAGCGACGGAAAATGGGAATTTGGGGAAAATGATGGTGGAGTCGCGGCGATGGTGGTTATCGGCGATGGGTGACGGTGGTCTGGTGGTTGTATGGTGGTTATTGGTGTTTTAGGGGTGGATTTGGTTGTTTGCAGATTGGGGGAGAAGACGCTGGTGCGCAGATCTTTGAAAAACGATGATGGGTGCACTAATTGGATTTTTGGGTGTAATGGGTGCATCGTCTGTGGGTGTATTCACCAGTTTGATGGGTGCAACTGCTTGTTTTGCTTACCACAACTTCGTTCGGACCGTATCTTCTTCATACGAACTCCGAATGACTTGATTCTTTTTGTGTTGCGCTTTTCTCTCGGCCTTGTTTCTACCCATATAATTGCTCCATTGAATTCAATACAAAAATATCCTCAATTTGCACTCAAAGTTGCCTCAAAACCGCAATTTAAACTCAAAATATTAAATCATACAATTAAATGCAATTTGACCAAATAATAGTAAATTAACATGAAAATCATATCAATTTGAGACAATTAAGCACACAATTATCATGCAATAATTCACCCTAATCATCTGCGAATTTTTATTCCCATAAAACTTTTCTTCTTCTCCTTTCTTATTGTTAACCACTCGCAATGATCTCGTATATGCCCCCATAATGCCACAATGATTACGTAATGGCAGCAATTGTTCGTATTTTAGAGACGCAAACATGACTTGATCCCCGACTCAAACATAATATAGTCCTCACATCCCTTAAGCATGTCAATTTCAATCAAAACTCTAGCGTAATGGGTGATACGGTCATCCATCTTTATAACCGTCCCCAAAGCGGATGCTAAAACATGTATAATTTTTGGCTGAAAATATTCCATAGGATTTTCATAAATGCGCACCCAGACCTACGCGAGGGTGGTATTGACCATATATGGGTTAAATCCTCGACCCACCTTTGAAGCCTTATCGGTCACTGGCGTTAAAGACCAAACTTGTTTATCCAAAATTTTATCCCGATCGGTTATTTGGATTTGAATATTATAGTAACCCCTCTGAGCGGTACTAGATGCCACTCTCCCGTGATACCCCAAACCTGGGAGAGTTTCAAATAAAGGGAGTCCGTAGTATATGGTGAATCTCCCTAAGCCATTGTAAGTCTGCCATGAGTGAGTGAGCCAATTACATTTACCCGTATTTAACCAAAGTGTCATCTACCTTCACCGACGAAAACTCTCATATTCGTTGCACCACCATTTCTTTAGCAACCACCTATGTGGGAGGCGCAGAGGTTCTAATACCTCACGATACGAAGGCCGATCGTAGTTGTTTTGGCCATTCGCATGGGTCGGATTCCTAACAAGATTGAAATTAATATCATGAGAGAAATTAGGGTTACATATACAGGCCGAGAAGCGGTCCCCTTATGTGCGATAATAGGAGGAGGATTGTAGGGCCTTCATAAATTTCAATACCACCATGTCGCTTGGGATTTGAAAAAGTCTGGTAAAAGTAATGCAAGATTTTTCTTGAGGGCCATGAACCGTCCTCGCGGGAGCGGACAGTAAATTCTGTCATGGTCGCCGCGGTCCGACAAGAAAATTTGTAGAAGTTGAAAATCACGCTAAGGTTTCTGGACAAAGCAGCTTGCATATCTGCGATCATCTCTTCATAGGTTTCTCAATATCTATAACAAAATGGTAGTGGTTAGGGTTTAAAGGGTATACCAACACACCTAAAGTTTATAAGAGTTTACAAGAATTAAAAAGTTAACATTCCAACACAATTCTCGTATTTATTAGCGAATCGCTAGGCCTCGTTCGGGGCGGTCTTTGGTTTTGAAATTTTTAAAAATCAAACCCAGTTTTAGTTCTAAGTTTTTAAATTCAATTAGATTTTGAATTTTGGTTGTGAATTGAGTTTCGGTGTTTTTATTAATCAATTCTTTTTATTTATTTTATTTTTAATATTCACATATAAAAACTATTAAAAAAGTAACAAATTAAATTAAATTTTGACAACAATAAATATTACAAAAATAATAAAAATAGTAATAGATTTTAAAAATCTAAAAATGTCATAATAGTCTTTCTTACACTAAAAAACTATATAATACTTATATTGTTACATTTGATCCATTCCATAACCGTTGAGCCAAACGATCTCGAAAAGCTGTCATTCGACGAGTATCTACTTCAATAACTAGTAGTGGCACATGTTGCTCGGTTGTATTGTTATCATCCAAATTTTCAACTCCTAATTCAATATTTTCTTCAAAGATATTCTCTAAATAGTGGATCATCTTGCATCTCCATTTTAATAAAATTATGAATAACATAACACGAGTCTTTCAAAGTCATATGGTAATATTGCTTTGAGAATAGGAAAATGTGCCTTTAAGACTTGATGAGAATTGCGACGTGAAATTTCAATTTACCGCAACTCCGACTTAGACCGGCAAGTTTAACGATAATTTTCAAGAAATTGCAAAGAAGAAACCTATGAAAGCTAATGAATTATCTCGATTAATTTTTAAAAGAATACATACATGCCTTTATATATCAGTTTCCCCCTAACAATTTGATAATGACTAACTAACTTCTAAAAAGACAGCTTAACAAAACTAAAGCCAGTAAAACAAAAAGACTCCAGAAAAGATAAAGGACCGAAAGTAAACGGTGAAAAAATAGGCTAAGCCCACAACTAATCTTGTTCTGCTAAATTTTGCCCAACTCCGCTGGAATCTTCTTTAGGCCAATCGTTCCGTTGCCGCTTCATTCGCGTTAAGACTCCAAAACACCTTTCAACCACATTACATAGTGAAGAATGTATGTGAATAAATAACTCTTTTGGACCTTGGTGATTCTCTTTGGCCTCTATAATCACGCAAATGATATCGTTCCCGAGGATAGGGTGAAAGAAAGCCGGACATATTGGTGTATCCAGATTCTACCGTAAAATATTTAACTTCAGAGGTTAGGAAAACGATTATCCAAATTTTGAATGGTTTCTAAAAATATTGTTGAGTCGTTCGCGGTAAGGCCCTACCGGTCATCACAAATGAAAATTTCACGTTGAAAGAGCAACAACACATCACATTGATAGTTAGTCTAATCTTTCTACTACGATACGGAATTTACTTATCTTTAGGAATGCATGCGGAAATATGGTACCATCAAGAGCGCATACACGATTTTTTACAAAAAAAAAAAAAAATCATTATAAAAAATGAGGGGCTATAATAAATAAAAGGAATAATTACTACTAGATACAATATATGAGCCAAAATTACTATTAGATACCACACTTTAAATAAATTACTACCAACTACAATTCATACCAAAAATACCCCTTCCCACATTTAATTATCAAAACCTTAAAATTTCTCTCACTTTTTCCAAACTCTCTCAGCCGCTCGTTCTCTCTCTCATCTCTCTCTCAAATCCGCTGTTGTGAGAAGACCATCCACAGAGAAGAGACCATCCACGACGGCGCTCATGGTCGCGATGTGACGGTGGCGGAGAGGCGACATCCAAATAGACCCAGGCTACGGCGACGCACGATGGAGGTATCACGCACCGATCTATGCCGCTGCTAGTTTGAGAAATTTCTCGAAAGAGAATGAGGATGAGAAATGAGCGATGCCGAAGGCGATCCGCCGAGGCGGTGTATGGAGTTCGACTCTCCGGTGGAAAATAGCCCGAGAGGCGAAAGATCCGCTATCGGAGGAGAGGAATTGGATGGTGAGTAGGAGGACTATGGGGAGGAGGAGAAGTCCGATGGGGCTGAGCAGCTGCGTAATGAATCGCCTTGGTCTCCGATAATGGCGGCGTGAGGAGCTCAGTAGCGGCGCTCTTCTATCATTTTAGGTTTGTAAGTTGAGGATTGTTCTGCTTTCTCTTCTCCTTCAATTTACGTAATCTTGGTTTTTGTTCTGGATCTGATGATTCTATAATCTTGTTTTTTATTTTGGTTTTTATGTTCGATCGATAATTCGTAATCTTATTTTTTTGTTTTGAAATCTGTTTGTATACATTGAACAAATAATGTGCAGATCATTTTTCTTCCGCACATGTGCAGCAATAATTTTTTAAAAAATTGTTTGGACTTTAACTTGGAATTTTTTTAATTATTTGGACATTGTTTAGACTACACATATGAATTATTTTGTTCTTGTGCACCGTTTAAGATGAAATTTCTTAATCGATAATTGATTATTCAATTTGCACATCAATTATTGAATCGTTAAATTTTCTAGAATTTTTCAACAATTATTTCCAAAAATATCATATACGAATTATGAAGGAAATTAAAAAAACAGTGAATTATTTGGACTCTAATTTGGAAAGAAATTGAATCAAATAACACGTTGAGAATCGTGCCAAGAATGAAAAAGAACAAAGCTAGAAAATACAAAAAGTGGGAAGAAGGGTAGTTTTGGTAGTTTGGGCTCTATAATTGTAGTGAGAGTAATTTTAGTTAGGATTGTAGTTGGTAGTAATAAGGGTGTTAGGATTGTAGTTGGTAGTAATCGCCTAAATAAAACAAGATTCTTTCATTGTAAAAATAATATAAAACAAGATTCATATATATTAAAATATAATTACTGTAACACCCCATTTTTAGAAAACTTGCATTTCATATTTTAAGCGATTTAATTACTTTATTTATTATTAAATTTGTAAATTTTAATTCAAGCTCTTGAAAATTTATGATTTATAAAATTTAAGAACTAATATTTTCAATGAAGTTTAAAGAGTTTTGCAGGTAGCCTCTTGAGGAAATCGAGCTCAATCGTGACTCACTCGATACGAGTAAGCAAAAAAAAATATATATATATATATATATATATATATATATATATAATAATTAAATAAAGGGATAAGTTAGATATGAAATAGTTTATAAAATACTTTACTAACAATCATATTATATAGATCAAGTGGTAATACATAAATGTATAAATTTTATTGAGTTTATGAGGTCCAAGGTTCAATTCCTAGGTATGACATTTAATTAGATTTTATTTTAATTTTTGAGATTATTATATATTTGAGTGAAGAATATCAACAGACTCTACATTTCTCTCTCCAAATACTCTGCGTACATTTCTATTTCTCTCTCCAAATACTCTGCGTACATTTCTTTCTCCGTAATACTCTGCGTACACTTCTCTACTCTCTTTCTAGTTTTCTCTCTCCCCTTCTCCCACAAATAACTCTCCATTTCAACTCAAGATTGGAGATTCAAGAGTCTTCTAAGATAAGAAAAATGCAACATTTTTTTCACTCTTTTGCCTAAATGGGTTTTCAAATATATTGGTCATATTTTTGAAATAACTTTTTTATCTTTTTCTCTCTTATTACCTACAATGTTCTAGTGAGTATATGTGATTAGATACATATGTTAGAAGCCCAAAGACGTTCTTTGACATTTGGTTGAATGATATGTTAGATTATATATGTTTAGCTTATGAATATGTAAACTATGTGATCATTTGATGCTATTTAGTGGATTGCATGTTGATTATATGGTTGCATGTGAGTTTTGATGCATTTTTAACTAATGATAAATTATTAGGGTTTTCCATAAAGGTTGTTGATGGTCTTTTGATATTTAAAATGAGTTGGGTGCCTCAACCATGCTTCAAAATGTATAAAATTTGTTGTTGGAAATTGCTATGTTATTGCATGTGACTTTTAAGTTATTTTTCCTACTGCATGTCTCTATTTCTTTGGTGTAAGAACTTATTTGGTGATTCTTTGGTGATCAAATCAAGTTGGGTGCCCTAACTATGCTTTGTATGTATAGATTTTGTTGCTGAAATTTATTATGTAATTGCATGTTACTTTCAAAAGTGTTCTGACCTTTTCTGATCAAATTTTCTCAAACCCCTTTACCAAACTGAAGTTCTGGAAGTCTAGAATAAGTAGTAAAAATTTCAGATTTTTTGAATTTATTTTCGATTTAATATGATTTTTCTACAAAAGTGCTGTACTGAAGAAAAACGCCCCTGTTTTTGGCGATTATTGCAAAATTTACTGTGAGCAGAAAAATTAATTTTTGAAAGTGATTTTCGAATATGTTATTCTACTATGTCTTAGCTTTCATAAGAATTTTACCTTAATACATTTGGAGTTATATTCAAATTTTAATGATTTTTCTAACAAACAGTGTCTTTCTAGTAAAAACGGGCAGTTTTAGAGCTCTAGAACGATGCATGATCAAATAGGAAATGTGAAGTTTTAAAATGTGATCTTTTTAGTATTGATACTACTGATACTTGGAATATTATATATATTTTTACTTGATTTTATTTAATTCATATTCATGTGTTACAAAATTTTATAAAAAGATGGTGCATAACCTCATTTAGGAAATTGTTTTTATCTAACTTGGAAAATTCATAAGTAACAAAATTGAGATTATTTTCATGTGAAATTTTTATGGTATGTAGTTATATGTGTTGTGAATCTACTGTATAAATTTAATAATTTTATGACGTGTTTATATTTGATTATAAATTATCTTCTACGAGCTGTCTTTTAAGAAATTTTACATAAAATGTGAGTTTGTAAATTATTTTCTTTAGTCACCTAAGTGATTGAAAGGAGAGGTACTCCATAATGAATAAATTGGTTTTGTTGTGAGCATATTATAACGTTTTTATAAATTCTTTTACATATATGAAGAAATTTTATAATTTCTTTCTATGGGTACTTAACTAGTCTCGATAAATAGAATTTTTCTTTGAAATATGTTTAAGTTTACAAGTAAGTATATGTTATATATATACATATATATATATGTATTAGATACTAATTAAAGTTAGTAAAAACACTTTAAGTGCATGATTATAACTTAATGCTTATAAGACTTAAAGACGATTAAATGTATCGAGTGCGATTCGAGGCAATTTGGATTAGGAAGCTATCTTGAACCGTTCAAATACCAAGAAAGTGGGTAACCTTTAAATACATTTTGCATTATTTAGAGTAATTTGTGTGTGTACGAGCAGGCGAGATCTTCGGATTATGCTCTGTGTGAATTATAGCTAGTCGACGGACTATGCTCTGTGTGATAAAGCTAGTCGACGGACTATGCTCTGTGTGAATCAAGACAGTCTACGGACTAAATCATGTGAAATGAGTTGGGTCTACGGGCCCGTGTACTCGGTTGACATGCTTATTAGTCTTTTTAATGCAATTGTATATTAAATGTTATCCCACTGGGCTTCTCCTCCGGGAAGACTCATGATGCTACTTTAAATTTTTCAGTCCTGTTGACGGCCAGAGCGGATGTGTGATCGGGTGTGTAGACTCTTCTAAATAAATTTACTACAAACTAAGTTCCTGTAAGAAATGAAGCTAGTACTAGTAGGACTTATGTTATGTTTTAAGCTTTCAAATTTACATATGGATTACTTGGTCCCATGGTCGAGTCCCTTTCAAACCACTAGGAAGTTATGTTCGTATTTTAAAATGTTATGCATGCATGACTAGCGTACGTCTATTATATTTTATCATGTTAAGCTAGTCATGACTTTTATTATACGCTTGATGATCTATTTTTGTAAATGTCTAATTAAATAAGTGTTTGACTTAGAAATGTGGGTAAGACACGAGTTAGGCACAAGCACGGTTAGACAGTAAATAATTTGATTTGTTTTAAAAAAGTAGAAAAAAAAATACTCGTGTTTTTTTATGATGTCATCTTCCGCTTGACCCCCTTTAAATTAAAATCTTTTGATCATTCTTGCCTAAATGTACTTTCATCGGGTAGCGCCACCGGGCGCTACAATTACCATATAACGGATAACGTCTTAGGTAGAATTGTATCTGCGGAGCAACTTCATCAAAAGAATGAGGAATTGAACTCTCTTAAAATGCCTATGAATGGTTGTCCAATTAATGTTGAAAATGATTAGCTGCAAATTTAGTGCACATCGTCGTACAAATAATGGAAAAAAATATGGTAACTTGCTCTTAAGTAGTCAAGACCACGGTGTCTTTAATTTTTCCCTTGCTTTTAACAACTCACATAACATGATAAATTGGATGATGTCATTCTAAAATGTCATTGACTTTTTAGCATTTTTGCCTAAATATATGCACTCAATACTTTCCCAAAAGCATAAGGGTTCTTTGTAAAAAATGGCAAGTATACGACCAAGTAATTATCGAACCTAGGAACTAGGAGAACGATGGATCCCCAAAACCATATGTTGTCATAAATATTATAGTAGCTAAACGGGTTTTGATTTTTGAAAAAATTAACAAACAAGTCAAACTATCAAAAGACAATGCAAGTAAATTAAATTAAGCTATCTAACTTCGATTTGAAGTGCAAAGATGAGAAGAATGCTTGGGTGTATTTCTTGTGAAATCAAACGGTGCTATGCAAGAAAAAATGACTTTCCGTGAGTAATTTCGTTGGTCCCGAGATTGAGTGATTAACACAAGCTTAGATAGCCTCCCGCAGACAATCTAGAATGGGGGTTGAATATATTATCCAAATCTTTTTCAAAGATCAGATTTTCTATTCAAGATATCGAAGGCTGAGCAATGGAAACAAATTAAACTCAATCTTTTTAGGATCAAAAAGCAATCAATTAAATCGAAATGAATTTGCATGAGTAATTGATTAACAACAAATAAGTAAAATCGGGAATAAAAGAACACCGGGATTTATAGTGGTTCGGATCAAACCTGATCCTACATCCACTCTCCTTCTTCAACTTGAAGAAGGGCCTCGATCGACTTACTTTCTTACTTACTCACCGAGATCACAAGTACAATGATGTGAAGATCCTTCTCTTCAAGCTATCAAACTATCTAGAAAACTAGTAAGATACGGTGCGGGAAGTTTGAAGATACACAAGAGTGTTCTATAAACATCTAGAAACTTATGAAAATTCTTTTGAAAACTTTGTGAGTGCTCTAGAAAAATCGTGAGTATTGGAATGAATGTTAGTTGTTCTATTCAGAATCGTGCTTAAACTTATTTATAAGATCGTGAGACGGTTATTTTGTTGTAACAAACTAAAAGCTGTTTACCAAACTTATCCTTGAAAACTGTCTTGACCTCGGCTAATCTTGAGTTAGTCGTCAGAGTGACTTGGTGAAGACTTGTCTTTCTTATTCTACTCGGCTAGTCTCGACCTCGTCTTGAGCTCTTCATTATTGTCTCCAACGTATGACTTCTTTAAGATCATCTTCAAATGACCTTCTCTTTCTAGACTTCACTGACTACACTAGCTCTGCCTAGTCGATCGACTAGCACTAGCGTTCGTTACATCGCTTGTTCTATACATTCTCACTGGTCATCTTATCTACATGAGCTCATCCTAATCTATACATTTTAACTCATCAAAACTACTTCCGATCTAACAATTTCCCCTTTTTGATGAAGTTAAAACTACAAGAAAGAAACAAGCTCACACTGGTGTTAGTCAAGATTATTCAAGATAATCGAGATAAGCACATAAAAGCACATAAGCATTTTAGTTCGTATACGTTCACATGAGAGCACTTAATTCATACTTAGAAAAATTTTAGAAGATTTTAAGTCTTAAAGACTATATCGTATCATTAGCACTTAGAAAAATTTTAAGTCTTAGGACATAGAAAATTTTAGGAAAAATTTTAATCGAGATAAAGAATTTCCTCGAGATGATTTAACACTTGGAAATAAAAATTTTAAGTTTTCTTAGAAAGCGGTAGGAAACTTAAAACATAAGACAAGATGATTCGGATAAGTTCACTTATATTCATAGATGATTACATATTTATAGATTACATTCAGATGCAAATAAGATAACGAAATAAGAAAAAGAATTCAATCTTATTTAAACATCCCATTGATCTTCTTCGTGCACCATCAACCAGCTTGAACATCCTCCTCCGAAGCCGCTTAAGATCCTCCTCCCGAGCTAGTCCGACTCGGCCTCTGCCCTTTGAACAATACCCTTCACCCGGTCTAGGTCCAGGTCCCATCGGCTTTCTTGGCGGGGACTGCGTACCACGAAAGCTGGGGCGAATAGGTTGACGTTGAACTCAACATCGGCTTCAACCAGCAGCCCATGATAGAAGTCCTCGTCCACCTTCTCAATCCACTCATGCCAAAGCGAGGTCCGGATCTTGCCGAGTAGTTCCTGGGGTTTTGAGAATGTACCAAAAGTACATCCACATGGCGTCCAAGTTCTTTTTCCCGTACTCTTTTTCATATTGTCCATGAGACCATCTTTGGAGGGTCGACGTGGTGTGATAGGGCACGAAGTTCCCGTCACCTTGGCCTTTCACCAGCCATTTTCGTTCGGCTCTGATCCGGTGACGTTGGATTCTTTCTCCTTTTTTGCCTTCTCTTCTCTTTCTTTCCGAAGAATTCTTTCTCTCGTCTGATCCTCTTGATATGTTCTTCGGAAAGATTAAAGTAGTCGGCTTCTCGTTTTCCTTTCCCTTTGGTAGCGGCTCTAAGAGAGATATCGGTTGATCTGGGCTCATCACCGCCACCTTTTTGCCTTTGCTCTTGGCCTATTCTTGCTCGGCTTCCTTTAGCACGGACAAGAGTTTCTCGAATCTTTCTTCCTCCTCCTTCCTCTTCTTTTCCTCATCCTCCTTCGGGGCTTCTTCTAGTTGACTCACCCTCTGGAGAGCAGCCAACTCATCGACTTGGGTCCGACATCCTCCTTGGCTGCCTCCGTGTCGATTGCGTTGGCCTTCATGCCCAAATCTTTCCTTGTCTCTTCAACCACAGTGCGAGGGCTTGTCTTCTTTCTTGCTCTGCCCTTTCCCCCTTTTTAACTTCACTGCCAAGTCTATCGGCTTAGTATTTAGATCGTTGCATTTGACTTGGAAGTCGACTTGTCCGAGTGCTAGTTCGTTCACCACTATCCTGATTGTATTCCTTCACCTCGCCTTTCGGTCCCTTCACCTCCTCTTCTAGAGCCTTCACTTTTTCACCGGTACAAAGTTAGTCGGAGATGTGATTTTATCGGTAAGTGTTACCTCGACTTCTCTCATGCTATCATGGTTTCGTGATCGCTTCTACCATCTTCTTCGTCCTCTTCTTCATCTTCTTCTTGAAGGTGATCTCATTTTTTCTCCATCTTATGAAGATCAAAGAAATGGCGGTTGTTGGACTCACGTCACTATCCTCATCCTCGGAGGAGGATTCAGACGAGGAGGAAGAGATATCTTCTTGAGTAGGTGGAGGAGAAGGAGAGTGAGTTTTGATGGTTGGGAGTAGGGAATAAGATAGAGTGGGGAAAGGTGCGATTTGGACTTGAGGGAGAGGGGTTGGTTACATTTGAGGGGAGGGGTAGCTTGGGTTTGAGGGATAGAAATGGGAGATGAGGTTAAAGTAGATGAAGATGGAAGTTGATGAGCGGGTGTTGTTGTGGGTTGTTCTGTTGGTAGGGAGGTAGATGTGGTTTGGTCACCGGGGTTGGGGTAGAGGTTGGAATAGTTTCGAGTTGGGTAGTGAGTTGGACTGTTTCGTGGAGTTGAGGTTTGGACTTTTCGGCAACCGTGGCTATTTTAGAGGCTCCGAGGTGCCAGTAGGGCACACCTCTACATTGCCGGGGTGGGCGGATGAGGGGGAGGTGTAGATTCGGAAGAAGATAGGCTGGAGGAGGTTCCAAAGGAGATTATCTTCTGCGGTTTGAGTCCTTTTTTAGCTAGGCTCCTCTAGTGCCTCGGCTTCAGAGCTGCTGCAGCCATATCCGTGGTTTGAACTTCTTTTGTCGGAAGGCTTGGTGGTGCAGCAGATGAGTCTTCTCGACTTCCTCTCGAAGCTTTAACCAACCTCCTTCGTGTCCTCCTCTGGAGAGGTCTTCCAACCACACCAGCCTTCTTTAGCCACCACCTCCTCGGCTATGGGAACAACAATACTTCCTCAACTACGGGAGCAACAACTACCTCCTCACCGCAGCAAGCCTCGATCCCTTACCTCATCGATTCATCGTCTGAATCGCATCCTCAAATCTTCTCATTCTTCGTCAAAATCCCCTTTTGCCTTGAGAATTTTTGCTCCAACCCTCCAATCACCAAATTATTCGGACCTTCAATTAGCACAGTAATCTTGTTAAACAAACTTACCGTGGTGGTTGAAGCCCGTTCCCGATCCACGAGATTGAAGGTCAATCTCCCTTCACTTCGTTTAATCTTCTAATCGAAGATCCACCCAGTTCACCTGAACCCCATCGATGATTGCCCTCATACAACATAATCTGGCTTCGATAATCCATCGTGTGAACTCTGGTCACCCAAAGACCGATTTTGTTACAATCGTCATCGAAGCTTTGTATTTTCTTCTTAACAGTTCTTCTTCAACTCCCTTCGGGTTCCCGTATGTTACCCTAGACACCAATTCAAATGATAATTCCCAAGCATCTTCCTTATATGCCGATGGATTCACTCCCTCCATCGAAGTGTCGAAGATTTGGGCAATGGTTTCTCTCGGAAAAGGATAGTACAGTCCCATCCAGCCTTTGTATCAAAACCATCGTGAGTATCCACCATATTTGTCAAGAACTCGCCTCAAGAAGTCCAGAGTTTTGTTTTGAGTAGACTTCATCAAACAAAATCCCTCAATCTTGATCTCTCCAAGAATCAAGAATCTCAGATTCTCTGTCTTTTTGTCGTCTCAAAATCGACGTACATCTCCGCTTCTAATTTATTTTTGAAGATCTCGTCATTCATCTTGAATTTGGACTATGTGGTTGTTATGTAGGTGAGTTTATGATGTTTTGTGGTTTTTTAAGAAGAGGTCATTTAAAGTATCTTTAAAACTTGAGAGAAATTTGCGATAAATTGGGTAAGAGTATTTGTGAAAGTGAATTTGAAAATGAAGGGGTAAGTTTTTAAATTAGGAAGAGAGAGAGGGAAACCAAAGAAGTTGATACGTGGCAATATCGTAAATATTTTTACCGTAGATTGATGTGGCGCATGGAGTATATCAACGGCTATATAGAATCGCTTCACCTCCGGCGCGTGGCATTAACTCACCTTGAAATTATAAAAATAACCGTCCAGCCTACGGATTAGACGGCTAATAGGGTTACTTTATGCAGAGATAGTAAGTATACCGACGTAAGCGAAATATACCTTTCTTTGCATAAAGGTTTCCTATTTCAGATCGGGTTTTATCAAACTTGGTGAAAATGACCTTGTCTTAGATTTTGAAAAATTCCTCCAGTCCGATTATTAAAAAACAAAGAATTTCTAAGACAGAGTTAATGTTATGCCATTATTTTAAATAAACCAAGTTTTATATCCAAATATAACTAGTATATAAGAATATTAAACTCATTTGGATTTTCAAAGACACAACTCATCCGAAAGATTTTGAAATAGATGAGCCGTGAGAATAATTTTGAAAACAAGTTTTGAAGGAAAACAAGGGTTTTGATCATATGACGAGGTTTAACAGTTAGAAGGTTTATGTTAATCTAACAATGTTAATTCAAAACCTGTTCTTGTAGATACACAAACTCGAAAAACCATTAGTAGCTAAAGTAAGTCTAACAAGTTACATAAGCTCATCCGATACTCAAAGAGATTAACTGATTATGTTCTTGTCTGAGTTACTTGTTGTCGATAAGTAATTATCAAGTCGGATAAGGTCAATATTACTAATCCTTGATTCTAGATTCCTAAAAAGGAGATCAATGATATCGATTCTGTGATTGTCCTTTGACACATATCAAGTCGACAATTCTTTCTAGACAAGATTTAAAGAAAGAAAGGAAAGAAAGAAAGGAAATACAAGTATCATATAATCAAATTATAAATCAGCTAAGGATGCATCAAGTAATCCTAATTCTAGACACAATTCCTTAAATCTAGACTCAATTAAGGGTTTTGTAAGTATATCTCGCTCTCCGAGACTCGATTGCTATCTTTTCTATCCTAATGTCATTCTTCTCAACATGATCTCTAATGAAATGATGCCTTATGTCTATATGCTTACACCTAGAATGTAAAAAAACGAGGGTTGTATGTCATGGCTATTGCACTATTATCATCACAAAGAATAGGCAATGCACGATGTGAGAATGTTATAATCCCTAAGTCGGGCTTATCCAGAGAAGCCGAGAGCAATAACTACCACCGCTATGTATTTAGCTTCGATTGTGGAGGTTGCAACAGCTTGTTGCCTAAAAATTGACAAGGTTCGACGTGGGCTTCCTATCAATTTCTGACCTCCAAAGTCCGAGTCCGAATAGTCTGAAAGCTCGAAGTTGTCATCGACGGGTACCACAACCCAACCCGCAAAGTTCCTTTAAGATATTTAAGGATTTTCTTAACCGTCTCCGTGATGAGTTTTCTTGGGATTTGATTGGAATCTTGCACATACCCCAACCGCAAAGGCTATGTCCGGCCTACTTGCGGTGAGATATAACAGGATCCAATCAATCCACGATACTTCGTTGCATCCGTGGGTATCCCCTTCTCATCCGAATCCATAGAGAACTTAGTTGTCATAGGTATTTGTTGGTCCCGAGAAAGTTGAGTTGGTTAAAACCTTGAGTTAACCTTCTAGAATAAAATCTAGAAAGGGGGTTTAAATAGATTTTATTGATTTTTCGAATCTCTTAAAATCAATTCAAAATGTCGATGAACACAATGAAAACAATTTTAATCTCAACTATCAACAAGATCAAAAGCAACTGACAAGATAGGTTTAAACTTTAATCCCGAGATTAATCAGAGAAAATAAACTAAGAATTGAATAGCAACAAACAAGTAAATCAATGCGATAAAGAACACAGGATTTATAGTGGTTCGGATTATAACAATCCTACATCCACTCTCCTTCTTCAAACTTGAAGAAGGGCCTTTACTTACTTACTTTCTTCTTCTTGCCGACTTACTTACAATGATGAATCTTCAGCCTTACAATGAATTCTTCCTAATTTCTGGATATCTATGGCTTGAAGATCTAATGAGAAAAGTGTTGTATAAACACTAAGAACCGAAAACGTATAAAACGTTCGTGAATGTGTATATTTTATGTGGCTTGTGAATACAAAGTATATTGATGAGTGCAAAGTATCAAAAATTAATTCTAAACTAATTTCTATCCCTATTTATAGAGATCTTCACTTGGTAGTTGTAACTTCCTTGAATTCGCTTTTGATCGTTATAATAGTATAACCTGAAATCAGAACTTCCTCTTGATTAGTTAAAACCGCTTCTTGAAACATTGTGTCAAATTTCTCTAACACCTCATCGTGCATATTTACTTCACCTTGTCCTCATCTTCATTCCTTGTCTAGGTGTTTAGTATTGCATCTCAATTGTCTTCTATGTGTTATCCTTGTCGATATCTTGACCTCGCCGATATTCTTTCCTCATCTGAGATTTGTCCTTGTCGATGTCTTAACCTAGTCTCGACTATTTATACTTAGTTTTATTTACAAAGAAATACTTCACTGCCTATACAAGATGCTCACTGGTCATCATATTTTACACTTTTAACACATCAAAACTAAATACAATTCTTCTTTTCCTAACAGTATTTTAACTTGTTTAATTTGCAAGCCTAGAAAGTATGTTAATTCCCCATCATAGACATTTCAAACCTCGTTTTTCATAAGAACACTCTGAACTCTTCACATAAAGTCGATTATGTGAGCCAAATATGATATCATCTACATAAATTTGAACTAGTAAGATGTTACCATTTATTTCTTTTCTAAACAAAGTTCTATCTATCTTACCTTCTCGAGAAACCACTTGATATCAAGAATTACGACATGGTATCGTACTCAAGCTCTTGGTGCTTGCTTTAGTTCATATAATGCCTTGTGAAGTTTATAGACCTTATTACTGGTCCTAAACCCCGGAGGTTGTTCTACATAGACTTCTTCAAGTAACACACCATTTAGAAAGGCAGACTTGACATCCATCTCGAAAGACTTTGAAACATTTATAGGCAAAGAAATGCTAAAATCGCCTTATTGCTTCTAATCGCAATCGGAGCATAGGTTTTATCATAGTCTATCCCCTCATACCGTGAATATCCCCTGCTACCAGTCTGGCCTTATTACGAATAATAACGTTGTTTTCATCAGTTTTATTTTTAAACACCCATTTGGTGCCTATAATCTTTCTATGTAAGGGTCTGTCTACCAGTTCCCAAGCATTTTGTCTTTCAAACCGATGCAGCTTCTTCCTGCATGGCCGATACCCGGCTTGGGTCGGATAGAGCCTCCTCAATAGACTTAGGCTCTAGGAGTGAAACATAGCAACTTAACATACTTTGAGAATCTAACATCGTTCGTGTCTGAACACTACTAGATGGATCCCCAATGATTTGATCACCGGATGATAACTCCTCATCCTTTTGCCTATTTGAGTTGAAGTACCCTCATTTGTAGACTCGGTAGGTAACTCACGGTGATTCTTCCCGAGTAGACATTCCCCCTTCATTTACCGACCCGGTTGATCGTGACGATGTTAGAGGAGTCTCCTCGGATGGAACTCAAGAAGAGTTGCCTTCGATTCTCGGATGGAGATTCTTCTTTATCTCGAATCAATCAAAACTAGGCGAGATAAGTTGTCCTCTGTTTAGTTTTATTTACTTCAATTTTATCTAGATCATTGGTAATCGATTCACTTTATCCGAAAAGTATGCAATTCATCAAATACCACATGTGGAGTTTCTTCCACACAAAGAGTTGTTTTATTGAAGACTCAAAGCTTTGGAAGTGTTGGAATATCCCAAGAATATTCCATTAGCCGCCTTAGCATCAAATGTCCTCAACTTAGACTTCCCATTGTTATGGATGAAGCATTTACACCCAAAAGCACGAAAATATGAGATTCTTGGAACCTTACCTTTCCAAAGCTCATAAGGTGTCTTACCCTTGTTCTTGATCGTAAGCATCTGTTTCGAGTGTAACAGTTATGTTTATAGCCTCATTTGTAACCTATGAGGTGTTCCATACTCGGCTAGCATGCTTCCAGCTTCTTTGAGAATTCTATTTCTTCTCGTCCACTACTCCATTATGTTGTGGTGTTCTAGTCAAGAAGTCTAATGAACTATACCATTCTCATTCAGATAGTTAGATAAGCAAGAATTCAAGAATTCGGTTCCCTTGTCACTCCTAATTTTAATAATATTAACACCCTTCTCATTTTGAATTTGTCCGAACAGATCTAGGATCTTATTCACTGCCTCATTCTTTTTGAAAAGAAATATTACCCAAGTATATCTTGAAAAATCATCAACAACTACTAGTGGTATACTTCCTTCCACTAAAGCCGAGTGGTGTAACAGTCCAAACAAATCCAAATGAAGGAGTTGTAAAACTCTTACAAATGAGGATGTGTTAATACTTTTAAAAGAGTTCCTGGGTTGTTTACCTTTTTAACAAGCATCACATTTCGATCGGTTGAACAAAGCTTCTCAGCAGTCCCTTGACAAGATTTCTCTTAGCTACTTTGCTAAGGGTTTTGAAATTCGATGACTAAGCCTTTATGCCATAGCCAACCGAGGTCATCTCCACCTTTAGCTACATAGACATTACCATGTCTAAAGCCAATTAAGAGTACCTTGTCTCGAGGAACTATCTAAGATATCACACTTATCTTTAGAAAATCTAACATGAAAACCATTATCACAGAGTTGGGAAACAGATAACAAGTTATGCTTCAAACCTTCTACATAGTAAACCTCGATACCCGAACATCTCCTATAATTAAGGCGCCAACTCCCTTAGTCTCGTCCGCAGCTTATTGTCACCAAACAAGACTCTAGGACCATCAATATTCTGAAAATTTGATAATAGTTTCTTCTCACAAGTCATGTAAGAGAGCAATCAATGTCTATATACCAAATGGAAGCTAGAATTTCTTCTTTTAATGATAGTCCTTGGGATTCCTGCAAGATGTATTAGGTATGAGGTACCCTAGTGATCTTGGGTCCTTTTAGGCCAAGAATCACTTTGGGTATCCAAATAAACATATCATTATTTAATAACAAATCAGATTGAAGTTGTCATCTGCCTACAAATATATCACATTTAAATGAGAATTTATTGAGGTCGATTTGGTGACTTACTTGTACTTTGGAAATAAGGGATAGCATCTACTTCTCCCATCAAAAGAACTATAATAAGAACTCTTCTTAGTCTTGGTTCTTGGAATCCTCTTCATCGATTAGGATTCCTCATCTCGATTTTTATCTTTCGTATCAGAGATGCAAACCTTATCTCGACTGTGGTTTCCAAGGTCCAATTTTGATTTCTCTTGATGTTTTGGCAGCCTTCACAAATTTCCTTAGTTTTGAGATTTCGATTTATTATTCCTATCATAACCAAGACCAGCTTTTATCATGGGATTTTTGTGAAGTTCTAAAAATATGGTCTATGGCTGATTGTGAGTTATTAAGTCGGCTCATTTTGAAGAAAAGCTTCTCTTTGGCCCTCTTAATTGACTCATTTTCATTGCAAGCCACTTCAAATTTAGTTTTTAAAGACTTTAATTCATTTTCTAGTTGAAGTACTAGCCTCACTCGAGGTGCTTGATTCCATCTCATCTTCTACCTAGATATCAAACTCATAACCTTTCAAGTGAGAAAACAAAGTATAATGAGTCATAGTAGAGATCCTTAGTTGCTTTTAATCGATTTCCTTTTTTCCTCCAACGCTTGGTTAGAGATCTAAGGATTTTATTATTAATTTCTTTTTCAAAGGTAAACCTTTCCAAGATCGGTGGCTCTATTGATCGATTGGTCATTCTCATATCCATTGATCGATAGATTCACCCTCTTTCATTTTAAAGACATCAAATAGATGGAGAACATAATAGCTAGGGTGTAAACCCTATTGAAGCTTGTTCTTCTTCACCTAATCTGTGCCTTCACACATATTAGCTAGGGTGTCCCACATCTCTTTGGCTGTTTTACACTTAATCTTCTCGCATTCACTCCCTCGCCGAGCGTGACAATAATCTCGCTTTCTTGTCACCCGATCCAGATTATACACTTTCCTCTCATCACCGATTAATTCTAACACTCTCTTTATTGTCTCGAGTCCATGATTCTCGAGTTGCTCGCTTCCATCACTTACTCCACCATGGTAGAATTTGATTGGCCCATCGACAAGACGCCTTCGATTCGAGGATGGATCGATTTAAGATGATTCTCTATATGAAACTTCCAGTAGTCATAGTCCTCAATAACAAAGTCTGGAAGGTTCTTAACCTTTCTTTCATTACTCGTAGACATGGTTAGTAATTAACAAGAAAATCAGCAGAGGATATTCATGAACAAATTTATTTCAAGATTTTTAGAAAACCAAGATCACTTAGACCAAATGAAATATTCGTAACTAATTTAACACCACTCGATACCACTTGTTGGTCTCGAGATCGAGTGATTAACACAAGCTTAGATCGCCTACCGTAGATAATCTAGAAGGGGGTTGAATAGGTTATCCAAATCTTTTTCAAAGATCGATTTTCTATTCAAGATATCGAAGTCGAACAATGGAAACAAATTAAACTCAATCTTTTTAGGATCAAAAAGCAATCTGAATTAAATCAAAATGAATTTGCTTGAGTAATTGATTAATAACAAATAAGTAAAATCAGAATAAAAGAACACCGGATTTATAGTGGTTCGTATCAAACCGATCCTACATCCACTCTCCTTCTTCAACTTGAAGAAGGGCCTCGACCGACTTACTTTCTTACTTACTCACCGAGATCACAAGTACAATGATGTGAAGATCCTTCTCTTCAAGCTATCTTCAAGCTATCAAACTATCTAGAAAACTAGTAAGATACAAAGCAGAAGTTTGAAGATACACAAGAGTGTTCTATAAACACCTAGAAACTTATGAAAATTCTTTTGAAAACTTTGTGAGTGCTCTTAAAAATCGTGAGTATTGGAATGAATGTTAGTTGTTCTTTTCTTAATCGTGCTTAAACTTATTTATAAGATCGTGAGACGGTTATTTTGTTGTAACAAACTAAAAACTGTTTAACAAACTTATCCTTGAAAACTGTCTTGACCTCGGCTAATCTTGAGTTAGTCGTCTGTAGCCGACTTGGTGAAGACTTGCCTTTCTTATTCTACTCACCGGTCTCGACCTCATCTTGAGCTCTTCATTATTGTCTCCAACAGATGACTTCTTTAAGATCGTCTTCTGATGACCTTCTCTTTCTAGACTTAACAAACTAAAAACCGTTTAACAAACTTATTCTTGAAACCTGCCTTAACCTCGCCTAATCTTGAGTTAGTCGTCTATAGCCGACTTTGTGAAGACTTGCCTTTCTTATTCTACTCACCTGGTCTAGACCTCGTCTTGAGCTCCTCATTATTGTCTCCAACAGATGACTTCTTCAAGATCGACTTCAGTATGACCTTCTCTTTCTAGACTTCACCGACTACACAAGCTTTACCTAGTCTCGATCACCTAACACTAGTGTTCATTCAAGAACTGCTCTATACATTCTCACTGTCATCTTATCTACATGAGCTCATCCTAATCTATACATTTTACTCATCAAAACTACTTCGATCTAAAAATTTTAATGATGTTAACTAAGAGCTATCACTAAAGAAATGAAGAGCGATCCCTCGTGAGGCTTTGCTGATCACTAGAGTCAATTAACACCTACTTAACTACCAAAAGTTTCTAAGATATTAAGAAATAGAGGGTTCCAAGACGGTTCTCACAACATGATCAATTGAACACACCCAACTCTCATTGTAGCATGCATCAACCAATTCAGAGCTAATAAATTCATCTAATTAATCTAATCAAGAAAAACCCATCAATAGAAGCTAGAATACCAAATTAATTGCACAATCAAAGCGTAAACACAATAATCACACAATTAGCCTTCACAAATCATACACCCAAAGAATAAAGAGACTAGCCCATAATATCTTGCATGAAATCCATAGCAATAGAAAGAGACATAAGGAAACTCATAATAAATTTAAGCGCTAGAATGTAAATAGAAATGATATCACCTTGATTACTTGAAATTGAAATGAACACTAGATGATCCTTATAATACTTGTTTTTTCTTGCTTGGAATTGAAATTTCTATGAAGAGAATTAATACTCTAAGTTAATCTATGGTGAAAACGAAAGGAAAAGAAGAAAAATTTGAGAAAAATCTAAAAGTATCACTTGGTATATGTATAAAATGGCTGCTGAACTATAAAAAGCGAAAATAGTGGGTTTTATAATTTTGGGAGAAGAAAATCTAGGTCAAAAATTAAGTTTCCAGCATTTTTAAAGGAGCTCGACTCGAGCTCAATCGATCTAGTCAAGCTCGAGTTCAGCAATTTTGAAGCATTTCTTGGCTGATCTAGTCGAGCTTGGCTACTATAGTCGAGCTCGGGGTCGAGCGCAGCTACTTGGCCAAATTAGTCGAGCCGTCTTTGAGCTCCCATTGCTCTAGTCGAGCTCGGAAATTGTCATGTTCTGTTCAAGCTCCGCCGATCTAGTCCTCGATTTTTAACACTTTTCCAATTTCAACATTTTTTACTTGTTTTCTTTATATCTTGAGCCCCGAACTCCGATTGACTCGAATTTTTTGTTACGACCCTCTTTCGCCTTCTCTTTCGAATGGTGTCATCCTTCACTTGATTCTAAAAATATAGAGATCTCAAGTTTCTCCAAAAGTCAATTATTACCTACACATTTAGCAAAAATAATATCAATTCTCTCTATAAAGTAAAATTAATTAATTAAGAGTGAAATAAGCATGAAATCACATTCAAACTAGACAATTAAGCTCAAGATAAACATGCAATTTTCGCTCTAATCAAGTGTCGAAATAATTTCTTGGATGACCATTTAGTATTTCAATTACTCATTCATGTCCACTAAATCTTGAAGTCCTTTTGGTTGAGGTTGTGACTTCAAGAGACTATTATATTCAAAATTAATATAATGAGCCAAGACATTTTTAATATCTTCATCTAAATCATCTATCAATCTCCTTAATAGGAAATCCATCACAATTTACTGTAAATTATACCATACATATGTTTGTAATACAAAAATTAAAAATTAAAGCATGCATTGCAACATCTAAATCTAAATAGCATCCATTGCAACCACCTATAAATGGTAAAAGACTCATACAAATTAAAGCAAAATCATCACGTAAACAATGTCATGACTCAACCACTACATGACATGTGAATATGGGCGATCATAAGAATTTAAGACAAGAAATCGTTACCATGATAATAAGTAAGTAGTGATTTAATTCTCCAACCCTTAATAATCTATCGCCTGCTATATTCTAAATTCATAAATATAAATATTCTTCAAAGATTTAGAATAAAATCTTTCATCCTAAAATATGATAATGCCAAAAATATATCTCTTCATAGAGGGTCTTCTTTCAACATCTTTACCGCCTTTATAAATGGTGTAACGCGTATGCCTTCAAGTTTGTCAAGAATGCTCAAACAAGTCATCAATTTTATATTGGATTAATTGTTTTGTCCATTTACTTCCCCGTAGCATTTGAATATGACTCAACCACCGACCGGTGCTTATCTTCTCCGAATATCAACTTTTATTTTAGAAATTTTCTCCCATAACTTTCAAAGACTAGCAAATGCTTATTGAACATTCTCCCTTATTTTCCTTGATTTTGGAAGTAGCGCTTTGTTTGGTTTCTTCTTTGTTTGATAGCTTTGCTCCTCTTGATTAAAATTATTTTCTTCTTTACTTTCATCATTATTTATTGAATGACTTTTGATAGAAGGGCCCAATGACAGTTGTGTCCCCAAAAATGATGCAAAGTTTATCATAATGAATGCATTTTTCTCTTAAATTGCTTTGTTGACTTGTACTTCTACAAAATCTTAATTTGATATATCAATATTTTATAAAATCATGACATACACCCTCCCAAAGGTCAAACATTGTGTGTGGTGAATCTGTTATGGTTGTATTACGAGAGCCAAACTTTCACGACGGCACATCATCTTAGATAAATTGTGCGTGCATTGTGAATCAAATACGAAATCAACATGTCATGCATTCTTCGGATGCACGTTCACCGCAGCTTGTTGGCGTGCTTCACCATTAAAAGAGAAGGTCGAGGAGTTTTCGGCTATGTCATACTCATTGAGCAGATGATACAATTAGGAGTGACGAACCTTGATGAGGAAGAGAGAGGATTGTTTGCAACTGGTGTGCTATCGTCGGCACCCAAAAATAATATTTATAAATTGCCTTAATGAATCCACTAATATGTAGTAGGATGAGTAAGGGGTCGATCACTCGGTGGAATATAAAAATTATTTAAATTTTCTCAATCAGGACTCATGAGGACTTAAGTAATAAGGGGTTTTAATGAGACAGAAGGTAATATAAAAATATAAGTTTCAAACTAAGAGATTTAAAAGACACTTGAGAAACTATAAATTTTATTTATTTAAAAAGACTTCAATCCACAGCTTCATTCTTCCCTTGTTTTTTACTATGTTAATTTAAATGTAACAACTATTCCATTTTACCCCGGATTAATGACCCTCAATAAATAACAAGCTCTATTAATTGGTTTTATCGCTTAATATTATTCAATTGAAACAAGCTCTTCAATGAACCTTTTTAAATGGATAACCTAGATACGATCTAAATTTAACCCGATAAAAGCATTAAACGCTAGGATAAAGGTCAAACAAATTCCCGAATACGCAAGTTCAATTCGAAAAAACTCGATCTATATCACCCTAGTAAAATACTAGTTGCTACCGATTGTCATAAATTCACAATAATTACGGATTACGAAATATGAACTAGCATACATGTAAGAATAAAATAACCTAGGTGGCTAATCTAAATTAATTATCCTAACAAAGAAGGAAAAATAGATGATACAAATAATTTGGAATAAAATTTCACTAACGAAACGAGTCAATTAACAATCATCAAACACAATTCCGTAAATTCCTGGGATTGAAATAAATAAAATTAATTTAAAATCAAAACTGGAAAAACTCTAAAATCTCTACATGTTTCCTACGGTAAAAGCCTCTACACGTTACGCCTTCAGCTCTTCTCTTTATAAGCATCAAGATTTGTTGAGATATCCAAGAAATCGATCAAATATTATCGGTTGTTAAGATATGGCAACATTCGTGGACTATCTTCATTCAAATTTCAAATGTTGACCTTTGGACCCCTAGTGTGGGCTGAATTGCATGTAATTAGCTTCTTCTAAATCATATTCTCTTCTCCAAAAAGACCCTAAATTATCCAAAATCCCAAGAAAATGTTTAAGTGAACACTCAACCATTAAATAACATAAGTACGAAAATATATAAATATTAACATATATAAGTGTAAATAACTACACTTTTCATTATTAAAACTATGCATAATTTTCTAATTATCAGCAACAATCTTATGGAGCTTGTGGAAACAGAGAAACGCGAGAATATGGAAAAGAAATTACTTGGACCCATCTTTCATTGCGTTGCAAGCACAACGAATTTTATCGAGACTTTCTTATTGTTGGTTGCTCAAGGAATCGGCGTAAAATGGAGCATAAATGTCGTGCATGGCATTCACCAAATGAAGGGGAGGTTAAGTTGAACATTGATGCAAGTTTCTTTGTGGAATCGCTGGAAAAGGGTGTGTGAATTCATTTATTGTCGCTCTATGACTATCCCGGTTATTACAAAGCAGATGAAGGAGAGGCAATGGGGTTCCTCGAAGCATTATCTTGGATCAAGGATTTAGGGTTTGAGAGGGTCACTTTCGAGACGGATGCTAAATTGGTTTATGATGTTTTGAATTCTTCTTTGGATGAGGACACTGTTTTTGGGAATGTGATCACTTCTTGTAAAACCATCCTCCAGAATTTGCCTTTATTTAAGATTAATTTAGCTCCTCGTGATGCCAACACGGTTGCGTATCGTCTTACTAGGAATGCTAGGAATTTTGCTAGTCCCTTTTGTTGGGTCCAGCCTCCATCTTTGTGGAGAGCCCTCCCAATTTCGATTGTTTTTGCAAATAAGATTTATTTTTCCTTTAAAAAATATAAAAATAAAATCATGACATAACTATCAAATTACAATACACCTCACATAGCTTTTCTATTTATCATCTCGGCGGTGAGTTGTCTTGTAGCTAATTGTACTCCAATTCGGTCTCTATTTTGATCAAATTAGTAAAATCTTTTCATTTTCCTCTCAACCGATTGTATTTCTTCTTTAATTGGTCCATCGTGTATTCTTTACCAAGAGTAGTTGTCTGCTTATTACCTTTTTCTTATACTTTTTCTTTCAAGAAAGCGATGGAGTGATATTTAATATATTATGGCCGATATCTTTTTTTTTTTTTTTTTTTTTTTTTTGTAATCTTAGACACTTCCACCACATCATCCCAATAGTTTCATTCTCAATTTCCTTTTTAAGAGCTATTTTTATATATAACAAACTATATACTATATATAAACTATAATTATATGCAACAAATAATTTGTAATAAATTGAATCATATATAATAACATTAAATTATTTAATATACAAAATCTAATTTGTACAAATATAATTCAGATTAACTAATTCTTATCATACAAAACCTAATCTGCACAAAAGATAACTATGATCCCGATGGATATTTATACTTGATTTTATTTGAGGGTTCTTAAATCATATTAATAGATTCGGTGAATAATTGCATGATTTTATTATAGTTTAATTACTTATTTGTACCTATTTTTCTAGGAATTATCATCTTATTTAATCCAAATGTATGTTTAATTGTCGAGAAGAGAACTTTCAATGGTTTGCTAGGTTTTAATGATGATTTGATGGATATGAAGTTCTTGTACAAAGAAAGGGTGAGAAATGAACTTCAGTGTGGACAAAACGAGAAAAATAGTAGACCAATTTTCAGTGAAACCAAGAAATGATTGAAGAATATGAAAGGCATTAAAAAGAAGATCATATCAAAAAAAGAATCGAGTCAATCAAAGTTCAAGCCTGAGATATGAGGAAACGAAGTTGGAAGGTCGAGCAAGAAGAAGCCACTCAGCCGAGCGGGAATGAGGAGACCGAGTTGCCCGCCAACCAACTCGGTCATTGCTACATAACTCGGCCGGGTGGGAATTATGCCTTGCCGAGTGAGTTGTCAACTTGGATCGAGTTGACTCGAGGGTGAGTTTCGTTAGTAAGTACCCGGTCAAACTATCGAATATGAGGGAATTATATGACGAGTATCCCTAATTCTATGTATCTACTCATAATTGTCGTACGAATCATGTTTGAGAATTAAGTAGCAAATAATTAGAGAAAACAAGTAAACAAATGTCGAGCTAATAAACAAGGGAAATATCAAGATATAAAACGAAGTGTTCGGGTGTTTCTCCTTGTTGACTTGTCAATTATTATCCCAATCCAATTAAGGTTTCCGTTCATTGGTTAATGATAAGGTAATCCACAATAGACACACTAATACGTACTTTGTAAGCCTAGAATTAGTGCGGCTCTAAGTTTCGTAGGATTATTTAAGCTATGTTACTCTTTCCTCACAGGAATTCACGAGTCAATAGGTTATCCTAGTGTGAACCCCTTCGATACTAGGATCCCGTACCTATATTTCCTCACTAATTACTCGATTTTTAGTCAAAGCAACTAATGTAGTTCTAATGAATTAATCAAGTCTCCTTATATTAACCCAATATCCCCTCTAATTACCTAATTAAACCTAATAAAAGCTAATAACTTAATTACCCAAATCTCCTTGTGATGATCAACCTGTCTAAACAAAGGATCAAAGCTTAAACAAGCAATTAAAATCATGCAAAACAAAAATAAGCTAATCAATCAACCCACAATTGTAACACTCATTCAAATTGACACCATATTCAACTCATCAAGGATTTAAAACACCCAAACACATAAAGATTTAGCCACTCATAACAATAGAAATTAAACCCATGAAATAGAAGAGAAAAATGGACATGATCATGGAAAATTAAATCAATAAAACTTAATATAAAGAATTGAAGTCACCGTGTATGAGTGTATTACAACTTGATTGTTTGATTTGCTCGATAGCCTTCATTAATTTTTGTTAACAAATGTAAAAAAATTAAAAATATTACCAAATATGTATTTGTATGCATAAATCTTGTGTAAAATTAAGAAAATGTTAAGTGAGTTTTATTTGTAAAACTAAATGGATTTATTTACGTGGGAGATTAGAGTAAGGGTCGAAAATTGCAAGAAACTCCTGAAAAATGGTGAAATTCACATTTTTTTCCGCAATGTCAACTCGGCCAAGACATAATTACCACTCGACCGAGTCATGTAGCAATGACCGAGTGAGTTGGCTATTGTACTTGGGCGACTCGCCCCTTATTTCCACTCGGTGAGTAATTTTTGAGCCACGACCGAGTGGCTTCTTGTTGCTCAATCCTTTCAATTTTGTTTCTTCATATCTCGGATTCCCAAACTCCGATTGTCTCGATTTTTTTGATACGATCTTCTTTTCCATTTATTTCATATTTATCAATCATTTCTTTGGTTTTATTGGAAATTGGTCTTGTATTTTGCTTGTTTTGTCCAAGTTTATTTCTCGTCTTTTCTTTGTACGAAACTTCCTATACATCAAATCATCATTAAAACCTACAAAACCATCTAAAGTTTCCTTCTCATCAATTAAGCAAAAATTTGGATTAAATAAGTTGATAATTGCTAGAAAAATAAGTACATATAAGCAATGAATAAAATTATGCAATTATTCACCCAAATCACAAAGAAGAGAATGAAATATTTTTTTCTCTTTTAGACTGCAAATTAAATGTGCATCCTCGCTCATCATAATCTTCCTAGCTACTTCCCAACAACATTAAAATTTGGAAGAATAAACATTTATTTACAATTTTACAACTATTAGTATTCTTAAAAATAATAATATTTCTTCTATTTATACTAATTCATTCGCTTAATAGACGATGAGGATTTGTTTGATCCAACAATTAGAACATATTTTCTAGAACTTTCAATAATTTTCTACGTATCATAAAACTTACTACAAGTTGTTCATCGCAGATATACAAAGATAGAGAATATCATCATATCTAGAATATTTAAATAAATTTGTACAAGTCTATTTACACTAAATTTGTACAGATTTATTATTCCAGAAAATGAAACACATAAACGATCTATTGATGTCAAACTTCTCCACAACTGATGTTATATGGGGCAATCTTTGTTTTCAGAATTTCGAATAAGTTTTCTTCCTCATCGGCATCCCATCCGTGGGTGTAGCAATAAAGAGCATTTTGATTATAAATCCATCACTTCAATTGGAGAGGAACAAATAACAGACAGATCCTATCAAACAATACATCAACCATAAACATTAACTTTCATCAACAACAAACATAGGCAAAAAAAGTATCAAATGAATAATGTTAAATATAGTAAATATTTTGTAAGTCAATGTACAATTGATAGCGTATAATTAGCCTCCTATTCTTATGCCTAGAATCAGTCTATGTACTTGATTAGTTTTCCTGTAAAGGAGCCTAGGATTATGCTATAATCTTAGGTATATATTCTGACGGTTGATAATGAGAAAGACCACCAAAAACATTCTTTCATAGTATCAGTGTAGGGTTTTATTCTCGATCTCTTTTCGTTGTGCCCTAGTTGTGCTTTCCACCCTATTATTCTTGTTCTACCCTGTTGTTTGTCTTCCTTCGACAACAATGTCTCATTCTAAAAATTTCCACCCAGCTCTTGTTGTCTCTAACATTAGGAATCATGTTCCTATTATTCTTGAGATGGAAAACGTGCAATACTTAACATGGGTGGAGTTGTTCAAAGTTCATGCACATTAGAACAAGGTTCTCCATCATATCATAACTTCTCCGACGAACACTAAGATGGCCCCGGTCGAGGGGGAGGATGCGGACATGTTGGCTACACTTGATGCCACAGTCCTATCGTGGATTTATGCCACAATATCTAATTACCTTTTACACCATCCTTGCGCCAGATGCTACGACAATGGAGGCTTTGAACCGTTTACATGACATTTTTTAGGACAATAAGCATTCTTGTACGGTCACTCTTGAACATGACTTTTCCACCACGAAGATGGAAAAATTTCCCAATGCTTCGGCATACTGTCAACGGCTAAAGTCCTTGGTCGATCAATTGAAGAATGTCGGTGCTCTGGTGTCTGAGAGTCGATTGGTGCTTCAGCTTGTCTTTGGTCTCACTACTCCGTACCGTGGTGTGGGTACAATAATTCGACAGAGTAATCCCCTTCCTCTTTTTTATCAAGCCAGATCCACGCTTACTCTTGAGGAATCGGACATGGCTAAGAAGGCAACCATGGCCTCTGAATCTGCCATGGTCACTGCTTCGAACGAGGACGACAACTCCTCCTTTGTTCCTTCTCTTTTGGGATAGGGGAAGGGGCAGCAGCAGGCCGGCCGAAAACAACCACAGAACGGCCGAAAAATTCAGGTGGCCGCGGTGGGGGCAAACAGAACAAAGGCGGCAACAGTGGTCGGTCCGGCAAGCCTTGCCAGCAAGGACAACAACAGCAGCAGAGTCCGTTCTGGGGTTGGGGTCCGTATCCTAATTGGGGGTAGCCTCAGTGGGTTACTCCTCCTTGCCCTATGCCGACCCAAGGATGGGCTCGCCCTCCTCCTCCCTACAATGGGCCTAGGGTGCTAGGCCCACATCCGCAGCAGCATGCATATCAGGCTTACACTGCTCCTATGGATCCCTCTTTTAATTGTCAGACGAGTTCGTATGCGCCAACAGACATTGCTTCGGCTATGCAGACGATGACCCTAAATCCACCCGATCCTACTTGGTATATGGACACCAGCACTACATCACATATGACCTCGTCAACCGATAATCTCTCGTCCTACTTTCATTTAAGCAATTGTAAGTCTGGTATTATTACCGGAAATGGTCATTTAATACCTATTAGTGGCTTTAGTCATACTAGTTTGCCTTCTCCTAATCCTCCCTTGTCATTAAAAATATTCTTTCATGTTCCCAAAATAATCAAAAATCTAATTTCTGTTCGAAAATTCACAATTGATAATTTTGTTTCGGTTGAATTTGATCCTTTTGGGTGTTCTATGAAGGATATTCAGACGGGATGCCTCTACTAAGGTGTGATAGTCGTGGTGACCTTTATCCTCTCCATTCTATCCACATCAACCTTTTCACTATCTCTTCCTCGCTTTGGCATGATCGTTTGGGTCATCCGTGCTCCTGCTTTTAAAAGCTCTTAGGGTTAATAAAAGCATTGACTCGGAATAGAACTTCTAATTCTAGTATTTCTCGTTCTTGTGTGTTCGGAAAACATATTACGTTGTCTGTTGTTTCTTGTACTTCGAGTACTTCATTACCTTTTGATATTATTCATAGTGATATTTGGACTTCACCTGTGTTGAGTTCTCACAGGCATAGCTATTATGTTTTATTGTTGGATGACTTTTCTAAATTCTTGTGGACTTTTCCTTTGGGTCAAAAATCGAAAGTCTATGAGAAGTTTATGATTTTTAAGGCTCATGTTGTCACCTAATTTGAACGTAATGTTAAGACTATGCAATGTGATAATGGGAGGGAATTTGATAATGGCCTTTTTGGGATTTTTGCAAAAATGGTATGTCTTTCCGTCTCTCTTGTCCTCACACTTCTTCTCAAAATGGGAATGCCAAACGGAAAATTCGGTCTATCAATAATATCACTCATACTCTTCTCTCTCATGCATCTCTTCCGCCTTCTTTTGGCGTCATTCATTACATATCTCCTTAATATTCTTCCGAGCAAACTTTTGGGTAATAAGTCTCCTCTTGAAATTCTATATCAACGGGTTCCCTCTTATTCTCATCTTCGGGTTTTTAGGTGTCTATGCTATCCTCTTATTCCATCCACTAAAATCCATAAGTTGCAAGCTCGATCTACTCCTTATGTCTTTTTAGGTTTCCCACCTAATCATCGGGGTTATAAATGCTATGATTTGTCATCCCGTCAACTTATCATATGTCGCCATGTCATATTTGATGAGAAGGTTTTTCCCTTTGCATCACCGCATACCTCTTCTTTTGATACTTATGATTTTTTGGATGAAGGTCTCTCTTCTTATGTGTTGGATCACCTCCAACAATCTATCGATCATATTCCCACTAGCCTGTGCCCAAGAAGCAACCCATACCCCAAACACTCCACCTTCGGTATCTCCCATCTCACCGCTACACATGCCTCAAACACGGCCCAACCAACCCTGTGCTCGGCCATGGCACCTCCGCCCAATCCTCCTATTCCTAAGCCCGGTGTGGTTACTAGAAGTCAGCGTGGTATTTATAAACCCAACCCAAAATACCATGCACTACACACCACGGTTTGAAGTCACCATTGCCTCGAAACCCAATGGCTACACTTCATCATGATTCAAACGGAAAAATGGTCATGGACGATGAATACCATGCTCTTATGAAAAATAACAGGTTGGCATCGATTGTGGTGAAACTTTTAGTCCGGTTGTTAAACCGGCTACTATTCGGACTGTTCTCGCCTCTCTCTCTCTAAGGCATGGCCAATTTATTAATTGGATGTCAAGAATGTCTTCCTTCATGGTGAGCTTCAAGAAACAAGTGTATATGCATCAACCATTGGGGTATAGGGATCATACCCATCCGGATTATGTTTGCCTCTTGCGTAAGTCTTTATATGGGCTTAAACAAGCTCCCAGAGCTTGGTATAAGCGTTTTGCTGATTATGTTTTGTCTCTCGGTTTCACTAATAGTCAATGTGATAACTCATTGTTCATTTACAAAAAGAGGTCGATATGACTTATGTTTTATTATATGTTGATGACATTATTCTTACTACTTCTTCACATGCTCTCCGGTGTTCTATTATGGATCGTCTTTGTTCAATTTGCAATGAAGGATCTTGGTCCATTAAATTATTTTTGGGTATTGCGGTTACTCGACATAAGGGTGGTATGTTCCTCTCTCAACGCAAATATGTCGAAGAAATAATTGAACGTGCCGGAATGACCTCTTGTAAATCATCACCACCGCAATTGACACCAAATCAAAGGTTTTTGCTACATCTAGTACTCCCTTTGATGATCCTACTCTATATAGGAGTCTTGTAGGGGCTCTACAATATCTTACTTTCACAAGGCCAAATAACTCTTATGTCGTCCAACGTATTTGTCTCCATATGCATGATCCGAGAATGGACCATTTGTATGCGCTCTCAAACGGATTATTCGATATGTTCAGTGGTACATTAGACCATGGCTTACATTTGTATCCATCTTCTATTTCATCTTTGGTTTCTTACACTCGATGCAGATTGGGGTGGGCGCCCGATACAAGGAGATCTACATCCGGTTATTGTATCTTTTTATGGGACAACTTGGTCTCTTGGTCCTCTAAGCGACAACCCACAACACAAAGACATAAATATTTCAATAACAAAAATAAATAAATTAACAATTCAAATACATAAATACTTTGAGAAAGCAACATTCTAATCAAATTTTGCCTAGATAACCTAAAACATTTAAATGGTTATGATTCATCAAACATATAGGAATTAACAGACAACACTCAAATTCAATAATGTGTTAACCTTTTTTAAACCATTAGAATGTTAACCTCAAAATATGCGTTTGGAAAAAAATTAAAATCAAATAACATCAATCTACAAAAAAATACTCAAATTATCAAATTAAGCTATGTGAATCAAGATGAATGACAATAAATTTGGGTTTTAAATTTGGGCAATGAAGATACAAACTCAAGCAAGTACTAGTCCAACCAGCTTCTAGTACACTAAAATCTATTCCAACTCTATTGTACATAAAAAAGAAAATATATATATATATATATATATATATATATATATATATATATAGAGAGAGAGAGAGAGAGAGAGAGAGAGTCATCTATAAGAAACCAACCAAGCAACGATTAATTGACAACAATATCAACAAATTCAGAAATATTTGAACCCAAAAGATATATAACATATTTATTTCAAAAAAATATACATTAGAATGTGAATCTATTGCAATTTTATAAACCTAGGAAAAATAAAGTAGAAAGAACAGAATATGAAAATATATAATACAAATCAGTATCTAATTAGAATATCGGGTAGAAATTGAATTGTTAGTAGGTGCCGGAGATGGTGAGTCACGAAAATAATTATGAGGAAGACGATGGCGGTGGAGCTACGTGTATGAAGGAGAAAGAGGGGCGAATTGAGAGAAATGGGCAAGAGTTTTGTTTTATATAGTCCAGGGCATTTAGGACATTGTAATCTCCGCAATAGAATACGATTAGCAATCTCCACATTTTGCATATGACAACTCCCGAGGGAAAAACAATGAATGGTTGCGGGCCTAAAGTTTGTCATGGGCCGAACAACCATATACCAAACTATCGATTGGACACGACAAAAGCAAGATTCGGCGATTATCGGCCCCAACAAACATGCCCTTAATTGATAGGTTTCATAGGTTATTTATAGTAATGTAGATTAGATTTTTGAAAATTTTCTAATTGTAAAACTCAAACTAAAACGGGTTTTTAAAGTTCAAAACCTAAAACCAGGTTTTTAAAACCTGTAAAGAACATCACCTAAATAAAAATTTGAATTACGTCGACTCTTTGATAAAATACCAACTCCATAACCTAATTTTGAGATCACCACTAAGTTTACTACATCAAGTTCGACATTCTTAAAAACAACATTGATCCCCCATTTCCAAATTAACCAAAAAAACCAAGTTAAATACTCATCGCCTTTTGTTTACTTTTTGAGTCAACAAGAGTACGCGGGTGGGCCAAAAAGTTAGGAATGAAATGATAGTGAAGTACCATTGGGGTATTTGAACCAATTATTACATTCCATCTAAATTTTATACGAGATAGGGCATTCGAAAAGAGATGATTCTCGGATTCATCATGAGTATTGCAAAATACACACCTTAAGTCATCATTGAAGTTGAGGATCCTTCTCCTTTGTAGATTGATATTTGTTGGTAATTGATCCCTAACAATCCCCACGCATATGACACCATCTTTGACCGAGAAAATTTGTTCCACCGAATGTTAATTCCTTCTCACTTGTAATCCTGATTTCTTTGTCTTGCTCATAGTAACATCTCATAAGCCTCCTTGATCGTGTAGCCGCCATTAGTAGAAAATTTACATCTCCATGATCCTCCACTCTTTTCTATGATGAGACCCTATTAATAAGACTTAAGAGAAATGAGAGAATTGGAACATTAGATTCACGATCCAAAAGCTCACGTCTCCATCTCCAAAACCAATTTCAAGACTCTCCTTCCCAACCACCCATCATACTCACTTGATGCTCTTTATATCCAAATTTAGAGAAAAATAACCTAGAAAATTTAGATTTAAGAGATTCCTCACCCATCCACACAACCTCCCCAAAATGAGTATGATTCCATCTTCTAGCCTCCTTTCCAGCCCATCGAAAAAATCAGCCCAATTATATTATCCTTACTAACAACCTCCACAACCCAACCTCTTAATAAATAATTAATTTATCTCTCCTTCACATATACAACCCACAACTCAACCCAACCTCACTCTTTTCATATTTTATTAATGACCCAACCCAACCTAAAATAATTATTTATTTAATAATTATATATACTATATAATTAATTATTATATATAGAAATATAAGAAATATATTAAATTTTATATGATACTCAACATTCATAATTATAAAAATATTGTCATAAATTTAAAATAAATTACAATCTCAATGATAAAATTAAAATTACAAGAATTGAAATACAAAATTATAAATAAACAAGTCAAACTACAAATATATATATAAAATAGAACAATGTTGAAGATGCAAATTACATATTTAATTATTAGTGCCAAATTTTTGTCATATTTGCTCAATCAAGTTGTTTTTAAGAGCGGAGTGAGCTTCTCTATTGCGAAGTTGTTCCCTATTAGTCATATAAGCAGATAAGCTTGCAATGCGTTCAATGAGATTGAACGCGTTGATCATCACTTGTGGGATCATCCATAAGAAATTATGTGGGATCATAATAAGTTTGGTACGTGTCTCGCTCATCTTCTATTATTATGTTGTGCATGATGATACAAGTCATCATAATTTTTTCCATAAAAATTTATCCCAAACAAGACACGGGCGTCGAAGAAATGCGAAACGGGCTTGTAGAACACCAAATGCTCGCTTGACATCTTATTCGCACAGCCATTTGGTGTTGGCGAACAACTTGTGCTTTCAAGTCTTGAGAAGTAATTGACTTAACAAATGCAACCCATGAAGGATATATTCCATCGCTTAAATAATATGCCCTATCATTTTTCCGACCATTCACGACATAACTAACCTTTGGTGCTCGACCTTGCAAGACATCACTAAAAACAGAGACCGGTGAAGTACATTAATATCATTACATGAACCTCGGTGTTCCAAAGAAAGCATATCATATCCATAAGTCATATGATGCAACAGCCTTCCAAAATGATTTTGGTTTTCCACTTCTCCTCGTATATTGCCTAGCCCAAGCACTTGGACAATTTTTCCATTTCCAATGAATGCAGTCAATACTACCTATCATGCCCGGAAATCCATGTTGTTCCCGACATGGAGTAGTCTTGCAAAATCTTGTTCATTAGGCTTTCGAGGTACTTATCACCGACGTAAGAAATAACACCTTCTACTAAATTCATGAGATATTGTCTTGTCACGGATGCACTCATTCGCAAGTATTCATCAACAACATCCGGTGATGTGCCATACGCCAACACCCTCATAGCTCCAAGTACATTTCAGAATGGTGAAAGACCTCGTCTACTTGTGGCATTAAGTTTCTTTTATCAGACAATATCATTTTTTATTAAATAAAAAATAATGATTAAAGGTACAAGAACCTGCGGCATTAGGTCTTTGTTGAAAGTATTCATCATTAATAGTAATTGCCTCCAATATACGGAGGAATACTGATTTTTGCATGCGAAATCTACGTCGGAATATCTCATGAGTATACGTCGGATTCTCAACAAAATAGTCGTTCATCAAACGCTCCTCACCAAGCTCGCGTTGCCTTTCACAATACCTTCTACTAGCTCTAGGAGTAGGATCTTCATTCAAATTAAGATCAAGTAATGAGCGAGATGCTCAATGATTCGATCTATGTGACGATTCTAATGAAAAACTCGTTCTTGACATTCATCAAATTCGATAAAGAAATAATCAGTAACTTGAATCATTATCTATTGAATGGTTTTCATTATGAGACATTTGAGAAGTGGAATGGATCTTGGATAATATATGTGTAAGTTTGAGATGATATATGATGTAAGAATATAGGGGGATATATAGAGTAGAGAATAATAATTGAAGACAATGCATGTATTGCAAAAAAACTCTCCAAAAATTTGCAATAAAACCTCCAAATAATAATTGAATATGACACTTTAATTGAGGGATGATAGGCATGATTAGGTGATAGACATTATATAGGCATTAATAGTGAAATTGAATAAGACATGACTTTAGTTGTAGACGTAAATAGTGGAATTGAAATTGATACGACAAGTGAATGATATATGAAGACTAATAAAAGTGAAAAGACAAGTGCATGATACATAGAAAATTAAGTAATATACATACTAGTTAGAAGAAAAATTACAATTACTTAATAAAACTAATGAAAATCACACAAATTAAAAAGCTTACAACACAATACAAAAATACATAATTTAAAACTAAATGACAACAAATTACATTAACTACATAAACAATGACATCAAATGAAGTTTCATTTGTTCTTCATCCTGGGGATAACTGATCTTTTGCCAAAATGTCATCAAAAGAGAGTGTTTCATCTTCATTTTCTCCAACTCCATTTGCTATCTTCCCATTGTATCAACAAATCAACCTCAAGAGTTCTATTGACTCTCAATGCACGAATTTCTTCAATAATTTTAGTATTACTCGAAGATTCTCGATGGCTTACCTTTTCCTTTTTTTTTTCCGCCTTATCTCTACCTCGTAGGACGTGAAATAGTTGAATTATCATTGCCTGGAGTTTCAGGATTAGTGGGGATAGAAAATTAACCATCTTCATTAGTCTTTGTTCTCTTTGAGCTTCCACTATTTTCTTCATTATCCTCAAGTTACCTTTTGCACGATTTCTTGAATTATGATCTAAGTTTATTTAACCACTTGGGATTTTTACTCATAACTTCATTAAATACATGCAAGTTATTAAACTTTTTCTTACCCCCTTCGTAAATTGCATGAGCTTCTTTCTCCACATCATGTTGCCTCATCCCACTTCTTTTTTCCGAGAATGTGCTTCAATGTTAGCAAGAATCCACTTCTCGGCCATTTTCATTAAGTCGTTTATAACGACCTTTCATTGAATCAATATTTCTTTCATTTATATCCTCTAAATTTTCTCTTCGAGGTTCTCATACATTTTATGAACTTGTTCCCGTAATGAGCCAAACCTTTGATTTATAGCCAATTTTTTCTCTTGACTAGCGAAAATTCAAGATGACATGAAGGCTACATCTTCTTTCACACACCATGTAATACCGGACCCAAATTATAATTTATTTATTTACTTGCGTGAGTGTTATATTATGCTTGATTTTTCTTTCGAAAAGGAAACTTCTTTGTTATTCAAAATTTTCGATTTTGGGTAATCTGACGAGCGTAACCGAACCGACAAAGACTCTAGAAACCTAATACTAATCGAATCGGTACTCGATAGTCGAAAGGTGGATAAAATTCAAGTCTAAAAGAAGTGAATAATCCGTTTGTACTAATAACTCGAGAGTTTTAATATAGTCGCGAAATTGGCGAAAAACCCTAAAAATGCCGAATTTCAATCTACCGAACAAAAATTGAACCAACCGAGAACCGAATTAATAAAATAAGTTAAAAGCCTCCTTAATTACAAACTTTTAAGGTTATAAAATTATTTAGTGATTAAACGAACGAAACGTAACTTCCGAGCCCCAAAATTCCAAACGGAGCCCCGTTTTCAAGATCGAACCGCACGCCTGAACCGAAGAGGCCACCACAAGCCAAAGGCTTGTGGGGCCTACATTTTGGACGTCCAAGGGGGTCTTTTGCAGCCATCTTCAAGGGCCAACACACCAAGACAAAGTCTGTTGACCCATAGTACTTGTACTCCTCCTTTTAATTAATTTTTGTCCTCCCTTCCATCCCACCATCCACTTGCTTTGATCTTGACCCTCCATTTTTCCCACATGCTCTTTTAAGTTTCTTGGGCACCACTTCTTCCCCTCATTCAAGTCACCAAAAGGAAGGAAGCATTCCTCTTCCCCTTCACCCCCATTTTTGGCCATCTTCACAAGGGAGGAGGAAAACCTTCTTCTTCTCCCAACTTTTCCCACATACACACATCCAACCCTCACCTCAAGCCATTTCTTCTTCCTTCAAGGTGCAAAGGAGTAGATCCATTCATAGGAAGAGCTTGAAGAAGGCATTTGGCCCTAGCCTTTTAAAGAAAGACTACAAAGGTGACCACACCTCAAACCTTAACTCTCTTCTTTAAAACTCTTAATGGAGAAAATGGCACGTATTTTCTTGGGGTCTTGTTTATTTCTTGGTAGCATGTTTGTTTTCATGAAAAGAGTTGAAGGTTTCATGATTTTGAAGTGAGAATAAGTTTTTAAGTGTCCATAGCATGTGAATAGATGAACTACCTGTTTTCCCGTCAGAAGTTTAAGCTGAAACGTTTTTGTGACTTGAAGTTTTGGCAAGTTTGAGTGCATATTCTGAAAGTAGGACGAAATAGCTTTTATTTGCCACTGGTCTCATGCATTTTGGAGTTATATTCAATAATCTATGAATTTTTGAAGTTAGTGTGACAATCTCTGACGTTTTTGTGACTCTTCGATTTTTCTGGCATTCCACACTTCGGTTATTAGTTTTATAAAAATCAAAATAAAATACTAAATTATGTTAGCTTCATTTCTGGATTTTTCCATGAATTTAGGAGTAGTCTAAATAGTTTTACAAAAATTATTTCTCTAGTTGGTACGTGACTAGGAAGGCAGAAATGTTTCTGTCCCTTTTCCAAAAACGAGCCAAAAACACCATTTTCCCTTCGTATCTTGCCTAAAGTCAAAACTAAGGAAATGTTGGTGACTTCAAAAGGTATCTACTGTAAAAATTTCATAATTTTCGTAAGTGTTTTAGTATTATTAAGAAAATCATTTCGATGGTGTCTCAACACTGAAAACTTTCTGGAACACTGTTTCGACCTAGAAAATAAATTCAAAAACTCAATTTTCGTATATCTTTTAATGAGAACATATTTTATGTGTGATATACACTTCAAGAGAGTGTCTACTGTACTTTTGCCAAATTTTTAGATGATTTATTTATATTTAGAAAATGCCCCAAAGTCGAGAGTGAGCAGTCGAAAGTTGTCAAAATGCTTGAATTACTACTTTTGAAAAGGTGTTTTCCATTTTTACGTGTCATACTTAGGAGCATGTTAGTAAGAGTCTTATATACATACATATATATTCTTGTGTCGAAAAATTAGAGTTCCAATAATCTACGACTAAAAGACATAAGACGTATAAGTAATCATCCTTTGGGACCAACGCATTGTATATATATTCCTCGATAAGAAACTAAAACCCAAAAGTTTTCTTTAGGAACGAGTACGACCGGTCGGTGATTTACTCGTATGTTTTCCCCTTTCAAGTCATACTTATGAACTTCTTTTAAGGTGGGTGGCACTAACCGTATTGCCTTAATTTATGTCATAGTTGAAATATCGTTGCTAAATCATATTTGGTTTACGAGCGATGTTGGTATCGTCTCGGATGTTTTTACGAGCGATGTTGGTATCGTCTCGGATGTATTTATGAGCGATGTTGGTATCGTCTCGGTTGTTTTACGAGCGGAGCTGGTCCGTCTCGGTTTACGAGCGATGTTGGTATCGTCTCGGTTGTTTTACGAGCGGAGGTGGTCCGTCTCGGTTTACGAGCGATGTTGGTATCGTCTCGGTTGTTTTACGAGCGGAGGTGGTCCGTCTCGGTTTACGAGCGATGTTGGTCTCGTCTCGGTTATTTTACGAGCGGAGGTGGTCCGTCTCTGTTTACGCAGCGATGTTGGTATCGCCTCGGTTGTTTTTCGAGCGGAGGTGGTCCGTCTCGACGAGCGGAGGTGGTCCATCTCGGTGTTTACTTTTTATAAAAATATGATTGATGTGTATGATATTAAATCGTATGCATGATAGCGTGCGGGCTACCCACACCGAGAAATTCAAATTTTCATGCCCCTTTTTAAATATTTTTCGGGTGAGCCGATGGAGTGGGAGCAGCAGAGACTCGGCCTTCCCCCACCATATAATATTTGAATGCTTAAATATTTTTATTTTCCTATCTGCAAATTTTAGACCCTCTATCTGCTTTTGCTAAAACTTAGACTCACAATACTTTCTCCGCCGCTACGGTTAATTATGCTCTGTTTTAATGATTAGGATTTTAATTTGATGCTTGAATACTTTAAGTTAAGAATCATTCATTGTTTTCTTCTATCTTTTTCTTTATCGATTCCTTTTCTTGAAAAAAAAATTGTCTACTTTTCCCTTTCACTAAGTGACGACTCGAATTTGGATAAGTAAGTGAAACTATCCTGGATTCGGGCGTTACAGTGGTATCGAGCTTAGGCTCAAAACTTCGGACCAAATGGAATTTTTATGCGAAAAGAAAGTTTTATTTAAAAATTTTCGTGCTCATACTTATAAAAATTTTATCATAAGTGTAAAGACTTAGTTAGGACGGTGTGGGAAGGAAGTTCGCCGCCGCAAAATGTAACTCCGAGGTACAAAGTTTCTTGTTTTCCTTTTAAGTATCTCATTGTGAATGTTTCGTAAGAATCGTAGTATGGACTCAAAAAAATGTGTGAAAGAAGTATGATTGATGATGAAATCGTAATATGTGTGAGGTGTGTGATTTTAGATCTTGTGTATATGTGTATTGCAACGCTATATATGTACCTCTATTATATATAACTATTTTTTTCTTTTCCTTAGCACCGTTAGAATCCTTGACTTAGAACTCCTTTTTACGAAACTTAGGACTCTATGGACTACGCACACGGATACGTTACTATACGTCGAGGCTAGGAACGAGTCGGTCATCGACTTTATGCACCGCTTTTAGGATATGAGGGATATTGCAGAGCTTGAGGGCCACCGTGACTCGTAGACGACCGCGATCTGTCGGTTGCATGTGCCTTGCGACTCGAGTTCGCGAAACACGCTGCTATCCGATCGCATACAGAATGCGACTCACACTACTACTACCCCGTACGCCTCACTCTGTACATCCGCGAGCTACACTATGAGATCGGGGCAGCCTTAGAGGCTTGCGAGGAGTCACGGAGGGCGACTTATCGCAGCTCCACTTATGAGCAAGGCGCTGCGATCTATGCAATGACTCAAGAACGTAGACCTCGAGGTTGAGAAAGCAGAGAAGAAACCGAGGGAGCAACAGGAAAGTTGATCGCTGAGGGAGAAGCGATCACGCATTGTGGAAAGGTTGGAGTACTACCGCCAGACGCAAAGGGAGCTCGGGAGGAGGCGCGCAATCTATGGGAGGAGAGTGGATTTCCAGTGGGCCAAATGAGATCGACCCGTCTCAAGAGAGAGTCCCCATCCTCGCCGACGAAGGATCCATAACCGACCAGCCGGGACCGACCGAGACCCTAGCCGCCTGGGCCCAGCAAGATCCGTAGGATCTAGGCTTTCTCCATTGTTTTTGTTTCTTAGGTTCCTTGTAGTATCTAGACCAAGTAGATAGAGGCTTAGCATGAACCTTTTATTGTTATTTTCGATGTATGTACTTTCGGGTTGTAGGATTACCTCCCCATGATTTTCATTATCTATATATGCCGTCGTGTGATTCGTATTGTACGATTCACTTTATTCTATCCGCTTACTTTTACTCAATTATTGTTTGATGATGTGCGTCACTAGTTCCCTAACTTACGAAAGATAGAGTTCGCAATCGTCCGCTGAGCTAGACAAGATGCTCCTGCCCGAAGACTCCAATTGTATAATCTGGTGCTAGCGAACTATCAATTCGACATAATTGGGTTACATTTTTTGAATTTGATTATACCTATCTATATGTAATAAATATTCTTTTCTCTCTGCACCTAATTAGGATGGACACCGAGATAGAATCTAATCTTCACGTCCTTAAGATGAAAGATTTCGACTTAATTTTGGGAATAGACTGGCTTGTTAGGCATAAAGCGACTATAAGATGTGCAAGCCGAGAAATAGACTTTGAGGATAAAATGGACAACGTTACACTTTTCGTGGAACTCGAGCCAAGTCCGGGATCTCGTAATCTCGCGATGAAAGCCAAGAAGCTTTTACGTAAAGAAGGATGCAAAGGATACTTTGTCAACGTCGCATGAGTAAAGAAAGATGAAAAGATGCTAATGAATGTACCCGTTGTGAAAGAATACCTGATGTGTTTCCAGAGAAATTGTCGGGAGTACCGCCCGATCGATAGATAGAATTCTCCATCGAATTGACACCAGAGCTACGCCCGTGTCAAAGGCACCGTACCGAATGGCACCAAGGGAGCTAGAAGAGTTGAAAGAACAACTCCAAGAACTCCCGGAGAAGAAATTCATCAGGCCCAGCGTTTCACCCCTGGGAGCACCTGTTCTATTCGTAAAGAAGAAGGATGGAACTCTCGTAATGTGCATCGAATATAGAGGGTTGAATCACCGACCATCAAGAACAAGTACCCTCTCGCCAAGGATTGAGGACTTGTTCGATCAATTGAAGAATGCCAGCGTGTTTTTGAAGATTGATTTGAGGTCCGGCTATCACCAATCAAGGTCAAGGAGAGTGATATCCCAAAGACGGCCTTCGTGACTCGTTATGGACACTACGAAGTTTACAAGTGATGCCTTTTGGAGTAACAAACGCTCCGGCTATATTCATGGATTTGATGAACCGGGTGTTCCACCAATACCTAGATCAATTTGTCATTGTGTTCATCGATGACATACCGATATACTCCAAGGACAAGGACCAACACGAAGAACACCTCGTGATTGTTTTGGAAACAATGAGACGTGAAAAGTTATATGCAAAGTTCAGCAAGTGTGAGTTTTGGATCGACCGAGTTATGTTTTTGGGACACATAATCTCATCTAAGGGGATTGAGATGGACCCCGCAGTTAGAAGCCATAATGGATCGGAAGACCCCAACTAATGCCAACGAAATAAGAAGTTTTCTTGGATTAGCGGGATACTATAGGAGATTCATCCAGACTTCTCACGAATTGCAAAACCGGCCGACGCACCTAACCAAGAAGAACCAGAAGTTTGCTTGGACGCCCGCATGTGAGGAAAGTTTCCAAGAGCTCAAGAAGAAATTAACTTCTTCACCGGTGTTAACTATCCCCGATGGAACCGAGGGATTTGTGATATACACCGATGCATCCTTGTCTCGGTTTGGGATGTGTCCTTATGCAACATGGAAAGGTCATTGCATACGCGTCACGACAATCGAAGACCCACGAATGTAACTACACAACACACGACTTGGAATCGGCTGCAAGAGTTCATGCTCTAAAGATCTGGAGACACTACCTTTACGGGGAAGTGCGAGATCTACATGCACCATAAGAGCTTGAAGTATTTCTTTACACAAAAAGAGTTAAACATGCGCCAAAGGAGATGGCTCGAGCTAGTGAAGGACTATGATTGCACGATCCACTACCACCCCGGAAAGCGAATGTTGTGGCCGACGCCTTGAGTTGGAAGGGAATTGCGATACCAATGCCATGCCAACAGACAAATAGCACTAATCGTGACTTTGCTCGAATGAACCCGGAGTTCACTAGGCAATGTTGCATGATGCCGTGATCTATGCTATCACGCTACAACCAACCCCGAGAGAGAGACTCGTAGACGCCGTGAGAAAGGATAAATTCCTCGAAAGAAAGAGATTTCGAGTTGAGAAGGGGACCATCAAAAGCTTCACCTTGAACACCGATGGAGCCCTAATGTTCGAAGGACGAATTTGTGTGCCAAAGGACGAAGGATCAAGGATGAAATTCTGAAAGAAGCACACAACACTCCATACTCCTTAGACCTCGGAGAGACGAAGATGTACCGAGGACTCGAGAGAGACTTTTTGGTGGAGGGGTATGAAAAGGACGATAGCCCACTTCGTAAGGAAATGCCCGACTCGCCAACAAGTCAAAGTCGACCATCACGACCGTCTGGGCTACTTCACCCTTTAGAAATACCCGAGTGGAAATGGGAAAATATCACCATGGATTTCGTCACAGGTTTTCCCAAGACCGTAAGGAATCATGATGCTATTTGGGTAGTTGTAGATAGACTTACCAAAACCGCGCACTTCATACCCATGCGCATGACTTATTCCTTAGACAAACTAGCCCACTGTACATAGAGCAAATTGTTAGACCGCACGGTGTACCAGCTTTCGATAGTTTCCGATAGAGATCCTCGCTTCACCTCTAAGTTTTGGAAGAGCCTACAAAGCAAGCCTTGGGAACGCAATTAAACTTCAAGCACCGCTTACCACCCGCGATCAGACGGATAGTCGAAAGAACCATTCGACTTTGGAGGATATGTTGAGGGCATGTGCTATGGATTTCGAAGGAAACCGTGAGACTCACCTACCACTTGTGGAATTCGCCTACAATAACAGCTACCAAGCTACGATTCAAATGTCACCCTTTGAGGCACTTTACGGGAAGAGATGCAGATCACCCATCTGTTGGGACGAAGTAGGAGTTCATAAGATTTTAGGGCCGTAACTCGTGGAACAATAAGTAGAAATTGTTTCTCGGATTAAGGAAAGGATCAAGGCTGCACAAGACCGTCTGAAATCGTACGCCGATACTCGCCTAAGGACCTACATTTTGAAGTTGTAGAAAAGGTGTTCCTTAAGGTAGCACCAATGAAAGGATTGATCCGCTTTGGGAAAAGAGGCAACCGAAACCCCGCTACATCGGACCTTTGATATACTAGAGAAGGTTGGAGACGTAGCTTATCGCTTAGCTCTACCCCCGACCTATCCCAAGTACACAACGCTTTCCATGTTTCTTCAATCAGAAGTATGTAGGTGACCCCGAGCACATTATCAACTTCAGAGACTTAGAATCGGGACGAGACCCGACATATGGAGAGACACTGCGAAAATCCTAGGAAGAAAAATGCACAAACTTAGGAATCGAGAAATTCCTTTGGTTTTAATACGGTGGAGTAGACACGGGAAGGAAGAAGCCACTTGGGAGAGGGAGGACGAGATTTTAGCAAAATACCCGCAAGACCTAGATTTGATTTGGTAAGCCAAATTTCGGGATGAAATTTCTTTGAAGGTGGGTAGGATGTAATACCCGGACCCAAATTATGATTTATTTATTTACTTGCGTGAGTGTTATGTTATGCTTGATTTTTCTTTCGAAAAGGAAACTTCTTTGTTATTCAAAATTTTCGATTTTGGGTAATCGGACGAGCGTAACCGAACCGACAAGATTTCTAGAAACCAAATACTAATCGAACCGGTACTCGATAGTCGAAAGGTGGATGAAATTCAAGTCTAAAAGAAGTGAATAATCCGTTTGTACTAATAACTCGAGAGTTTTAATATAGTCGCCGAAATTGGGCGAAAAACCCTAAAAATGCCGAATTTCGAATCTACCGAACAAAAATCGAACCAACCGAGAACCGAATTAATAAAATAAGTTAAAAGCCTCCTTAATTACAAACTTTTAAGGTTATAAAATTATTTAGTGATTAAACAAACGAAACGTAACATCCGAGCCCCAAAATTCCAAACGGAGCCCCATTTTTCAAGATCGAACCGCACGCCTGAACTGAGGGCCACCACAAGCCAAAGGCTTGTGGGGCCCACATTTTGGACGTCCAAGGGGGCTTTTGCAGCCATCTTCAAGGGCCAACACACCAAGACAAAGTCTGTTGACCCATAGTACTTGTACCCCTCCTTTTAATTAATTTTTGTCCTCCCTTCCATCCCACCATCCACTTGCTTTGATCTTGACCCTCCATTTTTCCCACATGCTCTTTTAAGTTGCTTGGGCACCACTTCTTCCCCTCATTCAAGTCACCAAAAGGAAGGAAGCATTCCTCTTCCCCTTCACCCCCATTTTTGGCCATCTTCACAAGGGAGGAGGAAAACCTTCTTCTTCTCCCAACTTTTCCCACATACACACATCCAACCCTCACCTCAAGCCATTTCTTCTTCCTTCAAGGTGCAAAGGAGTAGAGCCATTCCTAGGAAGAGCTTGAAGAAGGCATTTGGCCCGAGCCTTTTTAAAGAAAGACTACAAAGGTGACCACACCTCAAACCTTAACTCTCTTCTTTAAAACTCTTAATGGAGAAAATGGCACGTGTTTTTCTTGGGGGCTTGTTTATTTCTTGGTAGCATGTTTGTTTTCATGAAAAGAGTTGAAGGTTTCATGATTTTGAAAGTGAGAATAAGTTTTTAAGTGTCCATAGCATGTGAATAGATGAACTACCTGTTTTCCCGTCAGAAGTTTAAGCTGAAACGTTTTCGTGACTTGAAGCTTTGGCATGTTTGACTGCATATTCTGAAAGTAGGACGAAATAGCTTTTATTTGCCACTGGTTTCATGCATTTTGGAGTTATATTCAATAATCTATGAATTTTTGAAGTTAGTGTGACAATCTGTGACGTTTTGTGACTCTTCGATTTTTCAGGCATTACTCACTTCGGTTATTATTTTTATAAAAATCAAAATAAAATACTAAATTATGTTAGCTTCGTTTCTGGATTTTTCCATGAATTTATCTAAATAGTTTTACAAAAATTATTTCTCTAGTTGGTACGTGACTAGGAAGGCAGAAATGTTTCTGTCCCTTTTCCAAAACGAGCCAAAAACACCATTTTCCCTTCGTATCTTGCCTAAAGTAAAAACTAAGGAAATGTTGGTGACTTCAAAAGGTATCTACTATAAAAATTTCATAATTTTCGGAAGTGTTTTAGTATTATTAAGAAAATCATTTCGATGGTGTCTCAACACCGAAAACTTTCTCGAACACTGTTTTCACCTAGAAAATAAATTCAAAAACCCAATTTTCGTATACCTTTTTAATGAGACCATATTTTATGTGTGATATACACTTCAAAAGAGTGTCTACTGTACTTTTGCCAAATTTTTAGATGATTTATTTATATTTAGAAAATGCCCCAAAGTCGAGAGTGAGCAAATGAAAGTTGTCATAATGCTTGAATTACTACTTTTGAAAAGGTGTTTTCCATTTTTACGTGTCATACTTAGGAGCATGTTAGTAAGAGTCTTATATACATACATATATATTCTTGTGTCGAAAAATTAGAGTTCCAATAATCTACGACTAAAAGACATAAGACGTATAAGTAATCAAAAGTCCTTTGGGACCAACGCATTGTATTTATTCCTCGATAAGAAACTAAAACCCAAAAGTTTTCTTTAGGAACGAGTACGACCGGTCGGTGATTTACTCGGACGTTTTCCCCTTTCAAGTCATACTTTTGAACTTCTTTTAAAGTGGGTGGCACTAACCGTATTGCCTTAATTTATGTCATAGTTGAAATATCATTGCTAAATCATATTTGGTTTACGAGCGATGTTGGTATCGTCTCGGATGTTTTTACGAGCGATGTTGGTATCGTCTCGGATGTTTTTACGAGCAATGTTGGTATCGTCTCGGATGTATTTACGAGCGATGTTGGTATCGTCTCGGTTGTTTTACGAGCGGAGGTGGTCCGTCTCGGTTTCACGAGCGATGTTGGTATCGTCTCGGTTATTTTACGAGCGGAGGTGGTCCGTCTCGGTTACGAGCGATGTTGGTATCGTCTCGGTTGTTTTACGAGCGGAGGTGGTCCGTCTCGGTTTACGAGCGATGTTGGTATCGTCTCGGTTGTTTTACGAGCGGAGGTGGTCCGTCTCGGTTTACGAGCGATGTTGGTATCATCTCGGTTGTTTTTCGAGCGGAGGTGGTCCGTCTCGACGAGCGGAGGTGGTCCATCTCGGTGTTTACTTTTTGTAAAAATATGATTGATGTGTATGATATTAAATCGTATGCATGATAGCGTGCGGGCTACCCACACCGAGAAATTCAAATTTTCATGCCCCTTTTTAAATATTTTTCAGTGAGCCGATGGAGTACCGGGAGCAGCAGTGAGACTCGGCCTTCCCCCACCATATAATATTTGAATGCTTAAATGTTTTTATTTTCCTATCTCGCAAATTTTAGACCCTCTATCTGCTTTTGTTAAAACTTAGACTCACAATACTTTCTCCGCCGCTACGGTTAATTATGCTCTGTTTTAATGATTAGGATTTTAATTTGATGTTGAATACTTTAAGTTAAGAATCATTCAATTGTTTTCTTCTATCTTTTTCCTTTATCGATTCCTTTTCTTAAAAAAAAAAATTGTCTACTTTTCCCTTTCACTAAGTGACGACTCGAATTTGGATAAGTAAGTGAAACTATCTGGATTCGGGCGTTACACACCAAGCATTTTTATGCACCCTTTTATTTGTATCTTGGAATAAATTACAGAAATATATTACGATGGTTAAACTTGTTCGGAGATAGAAACTTGGTTATGATTTGAAGAAAATTGCGAAAACTGAGAAATTTTGATAATTTTGGCAGCTTTGGATAATCGAAGAGTTTGAAAAATAATTTGAATTACTTGGATCCATATATAAATTAGGAAAAACAATGGAAAATAATATAATAGAAGAGAAAAGAAAAGACAGAATTTGAGATTTTGATCTAAAAAATATCAATATTGGTCTCTATTTATAGAGAATTTAATTTCACAAATTTTGGGTTTTTTTTTTTTTTCGCTTTTACGTATAATGTTCTAAAATTGAAAATCTAAAATTTATCCAAAAAATCACATTAACCAATAATAGGGTGACATTTGTCACTAGAGGGATAAATGCACAATCCATGACCTAGGTTGATGGAGCAACCGATTGTCCGATATTAAAGCAATTTCATTTTTAAACTTTTTTTGTCTTTTTGCTTGCAACCGGTTGCTCAGTTCATTAGTAAAGATAGTCTTAACTCGAAGTCGAAGACAACATCACTATGTCTCTACAACCCCAAAGTTTTTTCCCTCATCTAGCGATAAACAAGACACACCCTTACCCCTAAACTCTCAATAATTAGACCCAAAGACTATCCCTTTCATTAATATATCAATTAATTCAGCAGACCCATCCGACAATTTACTAATGAAAAGACTAATTAAAATCAGATCATAGATTTGTGTAAACTGGTCCAAGACTAAAATTGATTATTTTATCCTAATTTAAATTTTCTTAGGGATCGTTTGCTTTATGGGACGAGGTGGATTCGTCGTGATAGGATTTAGTAGAATTGTAATGTTTATATTATTTTGTTTGAAAAAATATATGTTTGGATTGCTTGATTAAATATTTCATGATAATTGATTGTTTAAGTTTGACTGTAGGATACACAGGATAACTCTGTTAATTATCAAATATGCCCACAATAATGTCTTTCTAAGTTAAAATTGAAGGGCAATTTTCAAATTTTGTAGTTAGGACAATTGTATCTCACCCACACGTATTGGATGAAAAAATCCAACTATACGTGATAAGGTGGGAATTCTTACCCGAGCTCGGTTTTAGTCATGGGATGTAGTCTCTTGAACCAAACACTTGATTACTTAGGATTAATGTATCCATCCCAATTAGTCTTGTAAACCAAACAAACCATTAGGGATTTGGTTATTATTCAAACTCTATATATTGTACTCTTGAGAATTATGAAAGGGAGAATGAAAATAGACTAGTCTTTTGACAAATCAATGTCAATTTATCTTTCAAGAGCTTGCTAGCCTAAGCTAGTGGCCTCGATTGTGGTTTTGTATGCTTGCCGGCCCGAGTCGGAGCGTTTAATTTACGGTGTGAAAATTGCAAAGGTACTCATCATTGGTGCTTTCATTGAGAGTATTTCGAATCGCGATTGAAATATGAGGGTTATGAATACAAATGTGATTGGTAACTCCATAGATCGAATCAATGCTTCCATTGATCGAATTGAACATATGTCAAGCGAATGCTCGGGCGACAAACCAAGAAAGGTGGGTTACGATCAAACAGAAATCAAGGAAAGCCAACGAGAATGAAGAGATAAATTTCCAAGAATCTTATTTTCAAATTGTGACCGCATTCAAATCATGGGAAGAAGAGACCTCGGCGAATTTCAAGAAATCGAATCGGTCGCTTGAGATTGAATTTCAGCGAGGCCGCTAACAATTTTTAGGAAAATGGGGGACCAACATATGATGACTCGGATCATGATGATGAAGATGGGGTACCCAAGTACGATGAGGTGGAAGGAGAAGAAATAGAGATCGATGATATAATTGACTTGTACCATTTGGGAAGGGACATCCCCGTACATAATGAGGAGTCATTCAACGATGACGAAGGAAGGACACCGCTGAAATTTCGTGATCAATTTGAAGGTATCGGACGTGCTAATTTTTATGGATAATGGAGCATCATTTAATTTCATATCGAACGACGTTGCACCCACTCCTCAATTCGAAATTATCTCTCGAATCAATACGAAAAGGATGCATGAAAAGCATTAGCTTGTTAAAAAGCTATTGAGCGGATGATGCAACGTGGGCATCGATTGAGAATTTGCGGGCATGATTTTCAGATCTTAACCTTGAGGACAAGGTTCGTTTCAAAGACGGCGGTAATGATGAGATTTCATTATAGATTAGGAAATATTAGAAAAAGATTTAGATTGATTTGATTTATGTTATTTGACTGATTTAGTTAGTTAGAGTATATATTGAGTATTAATTGATTAGATTAGATATCCCACTTAATTAGGGATTTGGTTATTATTCAAAATATATATATATATATATATATATATATATATATATATATATATATATATTGTACTCTTGAGAATTATGAAAGGGAGAATGAAAATAAGCTAGTCTTTTGACAAATCAATGTCAATTTATCTTTCGAGAGCTTGCTAGCCTGAGCTAGGGCCTCGATTGTGGTTTTGTATGCTTGCTTGCTCGAGTCGGAGCGACGAATTTACGGTGTGGTAAATCACAGTTCGCATCGTAATCGCACCGCACACGGTCGAGGGCAGCTCCCGAGTGGAGGGTGGAAGAATCCCTAGTTTTGGTGAACGAGTCGGGCCGTTGAATCCGAGTGGGGAGTCACACTTCCTACATTTCGAAATGGCAGCAGATCGTCCAGACCGCCACGCCCTCGATGTCACCCGAACTTGAACCAAAGGTGCAAGCGGCCGGTAGGATGCGATGTTGACCCACTATCGACGGGTTAAACACGGCAAAGCGCCGCTAAATGCCTTGTTTCTGTTGAGCTCTTCAAGGCCATCGATGGTTGTGTTATCACTAGAGGGAAAACGAATACTAGTGGTGGAGAGGCGGCAGAGGAGGAGGAAGTAGCTATAGAGACCGACCCGGACTCCGACCCGGAAGCGCAGGCGGCGTCACTATGTTCTCCTTTGAAACTGTAATTGTTTGCTTTTGGATTTTTGTTGAAGAATTAATATCCCCAAATTCAAATTTATGCTTATTTTCTGCTCAAATTGAATATGAGCAAGAGTAGAACATGGAAATTAGTATATTATACTGATAATTTATTTCTAGGAAAATTGAAGATTTATTACTACCCCATAAAAGCTTTCATACGAGGCTTGCCACACAATTTAAGAAAGTGAAAGAACGACTAAGAATTTGAGGGTAATTTCATAAAATTTTATGTGTAAAGTAAAGAAATGAGTTGAATTGTGTGTATGTGTGGAACCAAAAGTAATGATATTTGTGTAAAATTGGAGATATTGTCGGGTGGTGTTTATGAAGGTTTTCCATTTTAAGTGTATGAAAGATATTGTGGGACGGATGGGAAATGAAAATGCGGGATTTCTGGAAATAACTTGATGTAAATGCATGGCTCTGATGCACTGTACACCGTTGTGCTTGGTTTTAGACTTATAGTTGAGCAAAACATCAAAATTTAAGTTAAATGTCTTGAAATCATGTTTATCCTCACATATACAAAGATAGGTTAGAATTTGTTTTTGTCTTCCATTATCGTTTTAAGGAGGCCAATATTAAGTAAGAGAAAGAACCATTTTGAATTAGTATAGTCTATGTATTAGGATATGTCTTTCCCCTTTAAAAGTTGTTCAAGAAGGTTGATGGTAAGTACTTTGCTTCCCATTTTTGGGTTGGGGTGGGCGGGTTAGAGATTTGTTTTGCGATGGTGGAGGGTTCTTTGGCGCTTTCATAATTTAATGGTTTGCAGCGAGGATTAGAAATCATTTTTTTGAAAGTACAAAGACTCCATTCATAAGTACATAGTCTAATTCATTTTAAAAACTTCGATTAAGGGGCGATTGGTTCAAATTCTTCAATAGGAATGGTAATGAGAATCATTGCATGGATAGAAAATTACAACGAGAATGATGGCTATATTGTTAGTATATTGCTCTAATCTTGGAATAGTTGGGACATAAAATGATTGTTGGTTGAGGAATAGTGGAATGATTGAGGAGAAATGATTACAGGGAGAGTGTAGCTAATCAAATGAGATAATAATTAACTTATTTTAATCTCATTATCGATGTAAGTTGAAGGTGAATTGATCGAGTTTTATTGTCATTAACCACCATTATTATCCTATATTCATTTTCATTATCATTTACACTGAAGAATTATAATTCAAGCACTCCTCAAATTGCTTTCTTCCATACTATTTCGCAAAAAGGTCACTCTCCTTTGAAGCGGTTTCATAGTAAGAAATTGATACAATTATAATTATTCACCGATACCATAACTATTTTATCTTGTGATATCAGTTTATAAGTGTAATAATATCAGTTTATAAATGTAATGATATCACTAAATGAATGTTAATGGTATCGTTGAATGAATGTAATGATATTAATTTCATGCTATGAAACTGCCACACTATATTTTGTGTTCGCAAGAGTCAATAGTTGCAGCCTCCAACCAACCCCATTCAATGATAAATTTTGAAGTAATTTAAGGCTCCATTTGGATGGAGTCATTTGAAATTAAGGGATTTGGGGATAATACACCATACATTTACAAATTAAAATGGAGAAAAACTAAATAAATAGATTTGGTTCACACAAATATTACTTATAAGTGGGAGGATTTCAAATGATACCCAACAAAACCTAGTCATTTGAAATCCTCTCACTTCTCCCACTCGTGGTTAATATTTAAGTGAATTAAATTCATTCATTTAGTTTTTCTCCATTTTAGTTTGTGTGAATGTATCGTATATTATCTCCCTTGATTTCAAATCCACTCCATCCAAATGGAGCCTAAGGTTTTGGGGTCAAATTATGTGTTAAGCATTTCACACATTGTAGCTTCTTATACACATACATTCAAACGCCCTTTTTTTGCATGATTAGGTTCCAAGAAACAACGTCAGCAGGATGAAGCGTAAAAGATGCAGACTTGAAACACGAAACCCTTGGGGATACTTCACGAGCACAAAGATAAAGCACGAAGAGATGGAGAACACAAACACACACGAGGAGAACAACAATACGTAAACAAAGGAGCAAATACTGCTACAATGTTGCATGAAAATGCATTACGAGATCTACACAATAGTGGAAGGTAACCTAGCCGATGATGTAGACTGCATGTTGTTGGATCTGAAAATGCCGAAGCTGTGCGAACAGATTGTATTAGACGCCAAGGCGATATGCTTATAGATTGCCTAGGGAAAATTGCGTCCACTCTTAACCAGCTTTGTGACTTAGCCCAAATGCAACCGAGTAACTCTCAAGGTATCATTCCAAAAATTTCATGCATTTTGTTAATATTGTAGCTAGGGCGATCAGTTCGGTCGCTTTGGTCTGTTTAATCGAATTATGATTACAGATAGCTGAAATCTGGAGGATTCAAACACAACCCGATTGAATTGATGTGGTCGGTTAATTCGGTTAGTTTCGTGAAAAATAAAAACTTACATAAAGCTGTTTATGTCACCTACATTTTCATCACAAGCTACATCTATTAAATCGTATTAGGATATGAAAATCGAACATTGTTTCTACTAGAGAGAGTCTTGTGTGAGACGGTCTCATATGTCATATGATACCAAACTCTACTTTGGTATTTGTGTTATATTTTCTTAAAAACATGATTGAATTGGAACTCCATATATCAATGGACATGTTGTGACATGGAAATAATCCAGGGACGATGCTCGCATTGGGCCGCGAGCAAAAGGCCTTTAAGCGAGCATATTATTGGTTCCAGAGGATGCTCGCCTCTTCTACGCGAGGAGAGCTACCCCCAAAGAGTCCCGGCGAAGACCAAGAAGCGACCAGCCGGAGACAAGACCTTCCCCAAAGAAGGAAAGAATCGTGGTCGCACCGCGGTCAAGATGCTTCTTCCAAAAAGGAAAGGATCTCGCCGCCGGGAGGGATTCCAGCAGCTTAAGCCACGTGGAAGGCCCCGAGAGGGTTTGAAGTCTGATCCTCCGTGCGGTACCTTGATAGGCGCATTTAATTCTCGTACCATTACATTAAATACGCCCAATCCCATGGGATTTGAAAACGGCCAATTGGCATGTATAAATAAGACCTACAAGGCATAATAACGAGGATCGAAAAATATCCACCCTTAAGCACGGGACTCACCCTCCCAAAGCAAATCTCTTTGCATTTACTACATTCCACACCTATATTCCTCATCGTGGTTCATTAATACTCTCATATTAATTGCCAATCATCGATTCAATTGGCTTGAACCTAAGCTACTAAACAGGCCGTTTAGACATCCAAGTACCCGAATATTGGGTGTCTTAATCGGTATAATAACAATTACGCCATCGTGGGAAACGCTAGACAAGAAAAGCCACTCCCAACTGAAATTTCTTCTGTTTTAAGCAAACGCCATGGCTAACACTCGTACCATAAGCGAGGCACATGACCTTGATGGTGGAGAGCGGCGAGGCGAAACGGCCAATCCGCAACATTGATGACCAAATTCCTCTTCCTCCCGGGAGTATCGAGACTCTAGAGCGGGTGAGCAGAGCCATCCAGCGGCTCCAAGCCCGGGCAGGAGCTTGAATCCCAGTGCACGGCCCGTTGCCATTCCTGTTGAAGGCCCGTCAAGGCCTCGGAAGGGAAAGAGGAAAGCCTCGTGACCAGGAGGTCGAGAGCCAGACCGCTCGGGCGCGTCGGCTGAACGATCGCTGTTTAATCACCTTGGCTCCCAAGCCCGAAGGCTCGATTTCGACGAACGGCCCCCGGCGTCGCCCCCAAGGGAAGTCCTCCGCCGCAGCCCACAATGTGCCTAGAGCGCCATAATAGCCAGGTCTCGAGTCCCGATCCACGACCGTATCGGTCCTAACGTGGCTCATCGAGCCCTCTCCCAGCCGGACCCGGCCTTAGTCGCCCTCCGCGGAAGCCGGATCTCATAGAAGGCCGTGTGGACGCCCGCGAAGGCATCCCTAAGAGGGTGGCTGTTAACCAACCCCTCTCTATAGCCATCGAGATGGCGGAGGTCCGCACCAAGATTCGCCTCCGCAAACCGCTTTGTATGAGGGAAAGACCGATCCGGAGGTCCACCTAAGTAAGTATATCACTTACATGATCGGGAGGGGGCATCGGATGCCACAAAATGTCGTTTGTTTCGGTTGACATATGGCGAACTAGCCCACAAATGGTACACCTCTATCCCCGCCCCGTACGATCGGCGACTTCACCAGCCTCGGCGAACAGTTTGTCTCCTATTTCGCCTCCAAAATTGCTCGCCTGTGCAGCCGACAGAGGCTCATGGGCATCGTGCAAAGGCGGAGAAGGAATCCGACGAGGAATACCTCGGCTTGAGTTGGAGGAAGTGTTCCTCACGGGGAACCCGTTAGCGATGAGTTGCGGCTTCACGCGGTGATGAGCGGACTCAGAGCAGATTCGCACATGTTCCGTCACATGACCAAGCAGATCCGTCTTCTTACGCTGAAGTTCAGCGGCGAGCGGGTGACCTGATTACAGTGCAAAGCTCATCGCCCAACGCCTAGGCGAAGTCAAGGCACTGCTGGCCGAGGCAATGACGTCGCTCCACCCGCCAAGAGATCTCATCACGCAAAGAGGTGGGATCAAGCCAAAGTCCAAGGGACTTTCAAGAGTTTTGAGGGTGGAGGTTGTGGACAAACTTTCGTGCTCGCTTTGCCTATGTGTTCAATGCAATGAAGGGAGAGGGGGTATTCACCCCGCCTAAGCCTCTCAAGAACAATACCGCGAGGAAAGCCTCAAGCAAATTCTGCGCCTTCCACGATGGCCCCGGGCATAATACGACCGAATGCAGAGATCTTCTCCAACATTGTGGAGGCTATACAAGGAAGGCAGGTTGGGCGAATACGTTAAGAAACCAGCGCCACGTCCAAGACATGACGGGAAGAGCGAGGGCCTCCTCGCAGAGCAGAGAAGAGGGTGCACGGGCAGCAGCCGTTGTCGCCGCGGAGGTTGACGCGGATACAAGAGCGATGATGTTCCCCTCCAAACCAGGGGGCGGATCCAAATGATCCAACCGGGAGGATGTAGCCTAGGCGGACTAACTCCCGTCCTCGCCATGTCAAACAGAAAGCGGAAAGCCGAACTCCGCGCCATCGACAACATCCTCGCCGCCGCACCTCCCCGAGCCAACGATTTCAAAATCAACCATAATCAGCTTTTCCAATGCCGATCACGAGGGCCTCTTTTTCCCAAAGAACGAGGCCTTGGTCATCTCAACCAAAATTCTCGGGGATGACCGTGGAAAGGATCCCGATTGACAACGGCTGCTTATGCAACATAATATTCAAGTCCGCCTTGGATCAAATGGACAACTCCGACCAAGTTCATCAAGCCATACGACCTGCAATGAAGGGTTTCGGGACACGACGGTGATCCCCTATGGAAGAATCAAGCTATCTGTGGAGCTCGCGGACTCTTAACGAGAAAATTAGTATCACTAGGCCATTAGAATTTGTAATCGTCGACCAACCAAACATCTATAATGGCTTTCTCGGTCGACCTTTTCTTGAAACATTTGAGGCGGTGGCCTCCTCATATTTTTATTGTATCAAATTTCCCACCCCGAGGGGGAAGTTGGCTGTAAAAGGCAATCAAAAAATGGCAAAGAAGTGTTTGAACTACTCTGGTCTTGACTTTCTTTCCGCACATTTATTTGATCTGCAATGTAATACTTTGTCGGGGACAACATGGGTGCGGTTGTGCGGTCGGGCTGCTCGTAAGCTCCCCTCGGGGCATCCGTTTGTACACAAGAAGATTTAGAGCCAAGACTGGGTTTTGAACCCACAACCATAGACCTGGATCCAAGGGGGAATACCCACGATCCCCAAGGTCTCGTGCGAACTGCTCCGATTGAAGAGCTTGTGCGTGTCCCTGCCGACCCTTCTCGCCCCGAGCTCGAGGTCACCATAGGGTCGAAAGTCCCCGCCGATATAAGGGATGACCTCATCAAGTTTCTCCAGGAGAATGTGAGTGTGTTTGCGTGGTCGCATCAAGACATGGTCGGGATCGACCCGAAGCATGCTTGCCATCATCTTAAAATCGATCCGTCGCGGCGACCGAGTCTCGCAGATAAGGAGGAAATTTGGCCCAAAAAGTACGCTGCTGTCGTCGAGGAGGTCAAGAAACTCTTGGATAACAAACTCATAGAGCTCGCCAAAGACGAGCCCCAATGGGTTGCCAATGCGGTGCTCGTCGAAAAGGCGAACAATGCGTGGAGGCTATGTATCGATTTCACCGACCTCAACGCAGCTTGTCCGAAAGATCACTTCCCAATGCCGCACATTGACCACCTCATCGACAAAGACCGCGAGGCACGAGATGATGTCATTCATGGACGCGTTCGTGGGATATCACCAAATTCCCATGGCGAGAGGAGGACATCAAACACACTTCTTTCCTCATGGAGAAGAACATTTATTCTTGGACGAGGATGCCTTTCGGTCTCAAGAATGCCGGGCAACGTATTAAAGGCTAGTGAATACCATTTTCGCTGACCAAATTGGGAAAACTATGGAAGTTTACATTGACAACATAGTTGTCAAAAGCCTAAGGAAGGAAGATCATCTAAGAGACCTCAAGGAAACCTTTTCTATCCTTGAGAAATACAACATGAAGCTCAACCCAAAGAAATGCAGCTTTGGGGTGGGATCTGAAAGTTCATTGGCCATATTGTCACCGCAGGGGAATCGAAGCCAACCCGGCTCGGATCAAAGCTATCCTCGACATGGAGGAACCGAAATCGGTGAAGCGAGTCCAGAGATTGACCGGGTGTCTCGCGGCTCTTAGCCGCTTCATCTTGCGATTGGGCGATAAGAGCAAGCCTTTCTTCGTAGCAATAAAGAAGCGTAAATTCTCCTGGAACAAAGAAAGCCAGCTCGCGTTTAAGGAACTCAAGGAGTATTTAAGCAATCCTTAGATCCTCGCCAAACCTGTCCCAGGGAAACTCTCCTTTTGTACCTCGCAGCCTTCGAAACGGCGATAAGTGCATGTCCTCGTGTGAGCGGAGGGGCAGCAGATCTTCCCATCTACTACATTAGCCAAGTGCTACATGACGCCGAGCTCGAGATATTCACCACTCGAGAAGCTCGCATATATGCGCTGGTCATGGCCGCAAGAAAACTCCGAGCATATTTCTTCGACCATCGTAATCAAGTCCTCACGACCATGCCACTTCGGCAAGTACTCCACCGTCCGCAGACACTAGTGGGCGACTCCTAAAGTGGGCCCCGAACTCGCCCAATACTGAGATCTCATATGCACCGCACACCGCGATCAAAGGGCAAGCATCGGCAGACTTCGTGGCGGAGCTCACCTTCCCAAACAACCCTACGAAGCTCAAGATTCCCCGTGGAGGCTCTATGTCGACGGATCTTCCCACATCAACGTGCGCCGGAGCGGGGTGGTCCTCATCGGACCGGAGGGCCGTTGTTTTACAAACGCGATAAGGTTCGATTTCTCAGCCACAAACAACGAGGCCGAATATGAATCCCCTCGGTCTCGCGGCCTCGAATTAGCAAAAGCCATAGGAGTCCGACATCTCCACATCTTCATGGATTCTCTCTTGGTCGTAAACCAAATGAAGGGTGAATACGAGGCCGTGGGGAACACATGATGAGGTACCATGAGCTTGTCACCGCCCTCTCGTGAGCAACTTCACCAGTGTTCATCGAGCAAATACCCCGCGAGCACAACTCACAAGCAGACGCCCTATCCAAGCTCGCGACGTCGGAAGGTCTTGCGGACATGTCTAATATCGTCCTAACAAAACTTGTCCGCCCCTCAATCACCGAGAGCCTAGTGGCCGCAGCCACCGAGCAAAAGGAAAGCTGGATGACTCCCATCTTCAAGTATCTCGACTCGGGAGCTGCCGGAGGACGGGAATCGAGGCTCGCCGCATTCGGCTCCGAGCGGCGAGATTCTTGATCCCGGACGGCCAGCTATACAAGCGCAGCCTTTACCCTACCCCTCTTGAAGTGCATCACACCCGAAGAGGGTCATGTCGCTCTCGTGGAGATCCACAACGGTGTGTGCGAAAACCACGCCGGCCAATCTCTAGTCTACAAAACAATGCGACAAGGATACTTTTGGCCCACTTTAAAGAAAGACGCCATCGCCTACGCCGAGAAGTGCCATCAGTGCCAAATCATGGCACCAAAGATTAAGCTCTCGCCGTAAAACCTCAAATCCATATTCAGCCCATGGCCATTCGCACAGTGGGGGATCGACTTGATTGGACCTCTCGCCAACGGCCGGGTGGATACAAATTTGCGGTGGTCGCCATAGACTATTTCACAAAGTGGGCGGAAGCGGAGCCCTCAACAAGATCGACCAAGCGGCATCATCGTGTTCATCTCGCAAGAATATAATTTGCGGATTCGGACTTCCGCAGCTATCGTATCGGACAATGGGAAGCAGTTCGACGGCATCGATATCGCGGAATTTTGCGAGCATTGGAAAATAAAGAGGTTGTTCGCAACACCCTATCACCCCCACCAACGGCCAGGTCGAAGCGGTCAACAAAATCCTCAAACATACCTTGAAGGTCGCTTGAGGACAAGAAGGAAGTGGGCCCAAGAACTCCCTCGAAGTGCTTTGGGCTCTACAGGGGCGACAACGAGAAACTCCACAGAGAAACACCTTTTGCTCTCACCTACGGCACGCAGGCGGTCATCCCATCTCCGAGGTCTCGATACCCACCTATCGGACCTCTCAAACTCTCAATGAGGAGAACGAGACCGCGAGAAGACTTGACCTTGACACGTTAGAGGAACGTCGCACGGCTTCCGCTCACGTAAACGCCACCTACAAGCGAAGCTCGAGAGGTACTACAATACCAAAGTCAAAATCCGTCGATTCTCAAAAGGCGAATTGGTTCTTATGAAGTCCTAGGGCCCGAGCGCAGTGGGTATTTGGCCCGAATCGGGAGGGCCCATTCAGGGGTCCGAGTGGCTACCCGGCGGGCATACAAACTAGAGCATCCCGATGGCACTCCGGACCAATACCCCTGGAACACCGGTCACCTCAAAAAATATTACCAATGACTCAAGCTACGCGTAAGCCATATCCGAACCTCTCCGCGTGTAATAGATTGTATCGGGGTTTTGAATTTAATGAAATTATCATTTCATGCGAAGTCGTTCGATTCCTTACCTATTACTCACCCCTGAAAAGCTTTAAGACTCGCGACGACTAATACTCTCGCCGAGCACCACAAGTCTCGGCCGTGGGCCCAGGCCCATACGAGCACCAAAAAGCCTCTGACGAGGCTCAAGCCCTTGAGGAGCATAAAAGTCTACACAGGATTACACCCATAGTAGCATAAAGACTCGCACGAGAAGAATGGCCTCGTCATGCGAGCACGAAAGTCTCACGATGCGGCCTAAGCCCACGTCGGCCAACGTCTTACGGTCGTGCGACAACGTCCGTTAGCGAGGACCTAGCGGTCAACGATATCGTCCGTGTGACACCTAAAGCCTCGCGCGAGAAGAATGGCCTCGCCCGCGAGCACAAAGACTCCCGGCGAGCACAACCTCCCGCGAGCACGAAAGACTCTTGGTCGAACATAAAAATTCCCAATGAGCACCAAAAACTCCCGCGAACGCAACTTCCCGACGAGCATTTTTTACCTTTTTAGATATTTAAACATGTTACATTGTTTAACATTTTGAATGATCACTTCACAAAGTCATGGGAACCGTTCATTATTACACGAGAATATAGAGTTGCAAAAATAAAATGCTTTGGAATTAAAGGCGCGAGCAACGGATAAAAGAGAATTTCTCATTCATATTTAAAGGGGTGCCTACGGCCAAGTACAAAAGTTCTAAACCCTAAACCCTAAACCAAAAGTAAAAGAAGGATTACAACGGCGGTGGGACCTCCGCCTTTTGTAGCAACAGAACGAGAGTTTAAGGTATCGAAAGAGAATTCAAGGTACGGGAACGAGTTCAAAGTATTGTTCAACTCTGTTCGGTCCCTACCACCTCGCTCTCCGCGGAACTCCAGCCTTCTCTCCAACCACCGGGTCCTCGCTGCCTGCCGCCCTCGCCGCCGCCTCGCGCCCGCGCTCGCTCGCCCCGCCTCGTCTTCATCCAAGGCGGATCACAAAGCGTGTCTCGATAGGGGAACCCGGAGAGGTCCACCCCATGGATGGTCGCTGTGTCCTTGAAAGGGAAGCCCAGAGTGTCCGGGACGGCATGCTCGGGAGTCGAGGACGTAGGCCTTGAGCGACCTCTCCAGGCGGGAATCCATCTTCGCCTCTTCAGTCGCGGATGGCGTCGGCATAGGCGAGGAAGTAGGCAACGTCACCCATGACATCCGCATCCTTGACGGGGTCGGTGCGGAAGTCTTAGAGCTCGATCTCCGCCCGACTCGGCCCTCCTCGCATCTGCTTCCGGCTGGGCGATCGCCTCCTCGGCCTCCTTCTTGGCAGCGGCCCGAGCTGCTCCGGCAGATTGGGCACGGGCCCGGCCAGCGGCGTGCCATGAGGATTCTGCGGCCCCCGCCTTCTCGCGCTCGGCGGCGCGCACTCTCATGTGCGGTGCAGGCAAGGCGGAGGTTGGCAGCTTCATCCCGAGCGGCGGTCGGCTCCTTGACTTGCCCCTCCAGTACCTTTATCCGCCCGGCCATGGCGTCCCTCTCTTCCCGTGGCGGATAGACCGCTTCACCTCCTCGTCTTTGGACCGAGAGCCCGGCCGTGATGCGATCGGCGCACAGGAGATCGGGATGTGGCTCACCATGAGCGCGCTCTCGCGGTTGAAGTTGACCGTAGCTTCCGGCTCATCCGTCCAGCTCCCGGAGAGGTTCCGCATGGCCAAGCCGATGTGCGCGGGGAGCCCGGTGGCCGAGCGCCGCGGCGAGGGGGCCTCGGGATCCCGTCGGCGATCAGCCTGCACGAAGAGCGAAAGTTCAAAAAGAATAAGGGACAGAATAAGGAGTTGCGAGGAGCAGTAGCTTACCGGCTCTCCATCGCCGGATCGCGACCCGGGAAGGTGGGATCGGAGGAATCCTTCGCGGCGGGCACCGCACTCCGCGGAGGTCCCCTGTTCTCGGAGGGCGACATCGTGTCGCGACTTCTTGCGAGCTTCCACAGGGGACCTCCTCACTTCATCGTCCTTCTCCCGCGGGCGGGTCCGACCCTCCTCTCTCGGGGACGACCCGTGGGCACCCAAGACCCCGGGAAATAGGTCGGGCAACGCGCCCGGGTGCGACCTTCACCCGTGATGGCTCTTGGGGGCCCGCGTACCGCCGGGCGCGAAGTTTGGCCGCTCGGGGCCGCTTCTTTCCTCACGCTCGTCGCGCTCTTCCCCCAAGCCGCTACGACAGCTTTAAGTTTGCCCATTACCTCTGGGGGCAAGTGCGGAAAATGGGGATCACGGGAACTACAAGAAAATAGGTCGATCAATTAGTGGCGAATAACGACCAAAAGAAAGTAAGGACGAACAAATGCTTACCGGGTTCGAGGTCCACCTCGCGGGGCGGCTGATAAGGCGAGCTTCGCTTGATCACTCAACAGTCGGTATCCCTTTCCGGTGCCTCTAATTCTCGGGAGCTCCTTGATTTGCTCCAAGCACGGCTCAAAATCCCAGTTTAGCTCCCGAGGCGAGCGATCTCGAGTCCCGCAAAGACAAAAGAGAAATTAGATCAGTAGCCTTCGACATTGGAAGAGATGAAAGTCTTACTCGCTCGTTTCCGATCGAACTCGGTGGGACAAGCGAGGGTGGTCCCACGAGCAGGCCCAGTGCCTTCCGTGCTCCCGCTACCTGTAACCAAGCGGCGCCCACTCGTAAACTTTGTTCGGGACACCCGCGATGAGGGCCCCTGCCGGCTTGGTCGTACAGCCCGTCTTTCCCGTCCGCGAGGTCAGTACACGTATAAAAGCTCCTTGGAGCTCGGCATCCGAAAAGACGGTGCTTGCCGAAGAGCACCAGCGGGGCTATCAAACGCCTCCACCCATTAGGGTGCAATCTGAATGGGGGCCACCTCCCGTGCCGTGAAGTAGTAGGAAAGGCACGGCGGAAATGGAAATTAGACCCCACCTCCATCATCGCAAAATTTGCGGCTACCATCCCGGGAGGAGGCTGGTCGGGTCGCTCATATGACCTCGGGCGGTGAAGGTACACCGAAGAGGGAATCTCCCATTGCTCGCGGAGACGGTGCAGGCTCGGCGAGACGTTACCGAGCTCTCCCAAGCGTCGAGTCACACGGCCGGTGAGAGGGTTACGCCACCGGATCATGCTGTCATCTCGCTTCACCCTCTCATACGAGCACATGGCCAGTAGGCGGTAAAGTCAGTCGGGCACCGGACCCGCCACCGATCCATGAAACGCACCCATTCCTCGTAGGTGCGGGCTCGGTCCGCCTCTGCTCGCTTCTTCCTCCTCTCGGTGGCCTCCTCCTCCGAGCACGAGCGGCCTCATCTAGGGCTCCCTCCTTCCTCGTCTTCGGGGGCCGCCGCCGCTAATGTAACCCTCTCGGGAGACTTAAATCGACCCCAAGGTCGCCCAAGCCGGCGAACTCAGGGGCTCCCACGAGATCTCGGCGCTTCCCCACCTCGAGGCGGCCCAGCCAAAATGGAAATGGGGGCAACCGGCCGCCCAAACACCACGTCCCGCATTCTCCGTGTCTCCGCTTTCACCTGTGCCCCCATCGATCGCCGGGGCCGGGACCACCGTAACCACCACTACCACTACCGGTCCCTCGCTCCATTCCGAAACAAGAGGAAAAAGAAGAAAGGGAGGGAAGTATAAAGGTCTTACCTAAGAATGCGAGATGGAGACCAATGTAAATCCTAAGCAAAGGAGCTCTCGGTCGAATACGGACGTGTTGGAAATTTTTGAAAGTCGTCTCTCGATTCTCAAAGAGCGTAAAGTGGCAAATGGTAGAGACTTCCCCTATTTATAGATATGGGAGGGGCCCCTTAGCAATTTCCCTAAGAAAAAAGCGGGCGCCCAAAGGGAGTTTTCCCGAATTAGAGCCCCCGATGCTATCTTTCGCCTCGGGACAACGCGCGCGTGGACCTCCCGCGCCATTAATGCGGCGGCCCACGCGCCTAGAAAATAGCGCCCACTCGCCCACTTTAAGATGAAGGGACGTCACGAAACATCCGAGAAGAGCAAGCTCGCGTCGAGTCACACCTCGCTTAGCCCGAGCACGGCCAGACCGAGCTGGGGCAATTGTTGTGACATGGAAATATTCCAGGGACGATGCTCGCACCGGGCCGCGAGCAAAGGCCTTTAAGCGAGCATATTATTGGTTCCAGAGGATGCTCGCCTCTTCTACGCGAGGAGAGCTACCCCCAAAGAGTCCCGGCGAAGACCAAGAAGCGACCACGGAGACAAGACCTTCCCAAAGAAGGAAAGAATCGGGGGTCAGACCGCGGTCGAAGATGCTTCTTCCAAAAGGAAAGGATCTCGCCGCCGTGAGGGATTCCAGCAGCTTAAGCCACGTGGAAGGCCCCGAGAGGGTTTGAAGTCTCGATCCTCCATGTGGTACCTTGATAGGCGCATTTAATTCTATACCATTACATTAAATACGCCCAATCCCATGGGATTTGAAAACGGTCAATTGGCATGTATAAATAAGACCTACAAGGCATAATAACAAGGATAAAAAAATATCCACCCTTAAGCCTCGACTCATCCTCCCAAAGAAATCTCTTTGCATTTACTACATTCCGCACCTATATTCCTCATCGTGGTTCATTAATACTCTCATATTAATTGCCAATCATCAGCATTCAATTGGCTTGAACCTAAGCTACTAAACAGGCCCTTTAGACATCCAAGTACCCAAATATTGGGTGTCTTCATCGGTGTAATAACAAAGTTACATAACATGCTATATGAGATTCGCCTCATGCATGAGATCTACATGTCTCGCAAGGCATCGCTTGCTAAGTGGGTTTAAGGGTAGGGTAGGTGTGTAAACCCACCACATCCTATGTTTGTATTTTACCTAACCTCTTCGATCCGGGTTTGCTACTTGACCCGGATTTTGTATACCTAATTTTATGGTTTATGAGAACTCACTTGATTGTGTTTGTGTAATACCAATTCTCAACCCGGCTTAAAAATTACTACAAATTAATTCATCTTCTTCAAGGTGGTAGGGTACTAGGGCTGCTTTTTTTTTTTTCCCAATGATTTGCCCAATTTCTTGGTGGTAGGTGCTATTTCAACATAAGGGGTGTAAATGAGTCAAGTCGGTTTGCGAGTTACTCGTGTTCGACTCGAGAAAAGATCCAAATTGACTCGATTTTAATCGAGTCGAGTTCAAGTTACTCGAGTAGCTATCAAGTTTGAGTTCGAGACTCGCGAGCACTACAAGAAATTTGACAAATCACGACGATAAAATTCGCCATGTAAACATCATTTTTTGTCACCATAAGTATTTGGTGACGAAATTTTTCGCCGCAAAGAACGCCGTCTTTTGTGCGTCGTATTTGGATATTTGCGATGATTTAGATTTGTCACGAATAGTCATCTTATGATGACGATAAAGGTCATTGTCGCTTATAACATTTTATCTTTAGTGACATATAAATTGTCACGCTTAAGTTTGAAATTTCATCACCTAATGTGGTATTTCGTCACTAAATGTTCAATTTTACACGACGATTTCATTTATCATCACTAAAAAAGTACTTTTTGTGACGATTGTCCATAGATTACTAACATTATCAAATAATAGTGACGTTATTTTTGTCACGATTAGATTAATAATTTCATCATATTTTGTATAATTCGTCATGAAAGAGTGTTCTTTCGTGACAAATGATGTTTGTTGTTATATATTTGTATATATAATGACGAAAATATTTGTTATTAAAGAGTATGATTTAGTGACAAAATTCTAATTGTCACTAAATGACGCTTCGAAATAGTGACAAAGTATTTGTCATCAGAATAGACTATTTAGTGACGAAGTCGATAATCATCACTAAAAATTTGGTACATTGACAATAAAAATTTGTCATATTTTAAATTTTTTTCGTCATGCAAAAATTACACTAAAGTGACTATAATATATTCGTCATTATATATATAATTATAACAACTATATATATATATATATATATAGCGACTAAATATTATGCCACAAAATAATAACACTTTTGTGACAACGTGTTCGTTATCATCAAAGATGTGATTTCTGCCATAATGAAATCTCATTCTATGACAAAAATGAGAATCGTCACAATAAAATTTATATATAATAACAACATATATCATCATTATTAATTGATATCTAGTGACAATATTATTTTATTTTGTCATAAAAGTAATATGTATTGTGACACCAAATTCATTACAAAAGATATTTTTATTGATGATTTATTTTAATTGTCAAATATTTAATTAATAATAATATTAAAAATTTGCCATGATAAACTAATTTCAATAACTAAATATAAGAAAAGAACAAATATTTACAATAAAAACTAAATTAAAGATAAAAATGAAGTTGCATTTACAAAAGAACTCCTTCAAGTCATTCGAAAGTAACAAGCAATGTCATATAAATAAAAACTCCTTCACGCATCAACTAAATTAAATATTTATAAATTTATCCCTTTATCAATAAAAAAGTCATTAGTTTCTCGATTTTTGCATCTTGGGTAGCCAATTTTGCCTTTTGGGCAGCCCATATTTTCACTTTGGGTAGCCATATTGCATTCAAAACATCCACTTGTGTTTTGAGTTCATGCACTTGAGCTCCGACTCCTCCAACTTCTCTTTCTTGTCATTTAGTTCCTCCTGTAATTTATTAGAAAAGTTGTCAAATTTATTACGTCTACTTGGAAGTTTTGGACCTACACCAAAACCTTTTGTATATCTCGGTCTATGGCCCAACACCTCCAAGACTATATCCTCAAGACTCTTCTCAATTTCATGCTCAATATATTCTTCTCGTTTTATTTCATCATCTCCTACCGGTGAAACAATAACAGATGGAAAAAAATGTTGGTCCCGATTAGTTGAGTAGATTAGGTAAATAGTGTATCACCTTCTAGGAAAAATCTAGAAGGGGGTTGAATAGATTTTTCAAATCTTTCAAAACTTATTCAAAGTACCGTATGTACACAAATGGAAATTCAAGATTAGACTCAACTTTAATAAGATCAAAAGCAAAACCGATATTCAGATTTTAACTTTGATTCCGAAATTAATCTTTGAATGATAAAATGTAAATTGAAACAGAAAAGTAAATGAAAGCAAGAAAGAACACTGATTTTATAGTGGTTCGGATTATAACAATCCCACATCCACTCTCCTTCTCCAACTTGAAGAAGGGTCTCCACTATCTCGCTTGCTTACTTACTTACTTTACAATCTTACAACTTACAACTTTTCTTCAAATCTTCAAAGTACTCCTAACTCCTTCGATGAATCTAAGAACTACAAAGTGGATAAAGGATTTTGAAGATTACAAGAGAAGTGTTCTACAAACACTTGGAATTTTTGAAAACTCTTTTGAAAATACTTTGTGAACTCGATTAGTGAATAGTGTGAAAAATCGATTTGCATAAGTGTCTTGAAAAATAAAATCTAGACCTATTTATAAGTCTCAAAGACAGCTTAGTTTGTTAGTCGGTTCTAACAAACCGAAAACCGCTTTAACAAACTTAATCTTGAAAACCGCTTTTGACCTCGCTGATTTCTCCTACTGTCATGCAAATGACTCGGTGAAGACTCGCTTTTCTTATTCTACTCAGCTTGTCTTGACCTCGTCGAGCTCTTCATGATCGTCTCCGCAGATGACTAGACTTGAGCTTGTCTCCAGCATGACTTGCAACTTCGATCTCCACCGACTTAATCACTTGACCTAGTCTCAATAGCTTAGTACCGAACTCGATCTTAGTTGTTCTTCAACGTTGTCCGCTCACCTAGATTAATCTTTTAACTCATCAAAACTTTTCTTGATCTAACAATTTCCCCCTTTTTGATGAAGTTAAAACCTACAAGAAAGAGACACACTCACAAATGAAGTTAGTTTAGAGTTAATCAAGATTTAACACTTAGGTACATCGTAACACATTTACACTTTAATCGTATTCAATTAACACAAAGCACTTTTAGAAAAACAAGTCTTTTAATCTTAGAAAAACTTTTAAGTTTTAGTTTTTAAAACATTTTAGACTTAGAAAAATTTTGAAAACTTTAAGTTTGAGATGATAAATTTCTCGAGATGATTTATACTTAAAAATTTAAGATTTCTTAAAGCAGAAAAAACTTTAAGAAAATAAGACAAGTAACACTTATAAGTCAAACACAGATTTATTTACATCGTATTTACATGATACAAAATCAAAAGATAAAAAGATAAGGAAAAGAGAATGATCCTATTTTCGGACTCCCCACCGATTGGCTTCAGAATGGCCAACCAGTGAAGACCCTCTTCCTTAGCTTTTTAAGCTCTTCTTCATCTTTCAACCTGCACTCCACTTCAGCCTTTGGCAATGATGCCTTTAATCCAGCTTCATATCTATTGAGCCATCCGGTTGGTCTTGGTCTGCCTGCCTCATAAGCCGGAGCACAAAGATCAAAGATTGAAAAATTTGTCTGCTTCAACCAGCAGCCTCGATAGAGATCTTTGTCTTCCTTTTCTATCCACTCGTGCCACCTCAGTCCTCGTCTTGCGCTGACCATCGACCCTTCAAGATGTACCGGTGATACATCCATCTCAAGCGCCCGTATTCTTATCCTTGTACTCTTTGAAGAGTTTGCCAGACAACCTTTGGCGGGTTGAGTGTCCGATGATAGGGCCTCGAAATCCGCTTCTGCCTCGCCCCTTTCATCTCCCACTTCCTCACATCCTTGCTCCATCTCATTTCCAGTCCCTTATTCTTCTTTTCAGCCTTCTTTCTTTCCCTTTCACCATAGAAAGCCTCGCTCTCTCATGATCCCGCTGATCTGTTCCTCGACAAATTAGAGTAGTCAGCTCCTCTTTCTTTTCTCGCATAATGTGAGCTTGGGACTTAGCACTTTTGCTTGAGCAGACTCCTCGACCAGCTTCCCTTCCCCTTCCTTTCCTTTCACCTCACTGCCGCTTTTTCGATTCTTTGATTTTTGCAAGCAACTGAAAGGCACTTATCTTCTTCCTCCTTCTTCCTTCTCGCCTCATCTTCCTTCAAAGCTTCCTCTAGTTGGCTGACCCTCACCAAGTGCAACACTCATCGATTTAATGCGAGCTTCCTCCTGTCGCCTCCAACTCACCGCGTGCTAGCTTTTGTATCGACTTTGCTCCTCGCCTCATCCACCACAACCGTGAGTGCCAACTCTCTTTCTTTCACTTCCTTTTCCCCTTTTTTCACTTCATCGCCTAAGGCAGCCACTTCTGCCTCCGAGATCATTGCATTTCACCCTCGAAGTCCGACTTGTCCAAAGCTAATGAGTCCACCACACCGTATTGCATTGTATTCTCGTCACTGAAGTTTTCAGCCCATGCACTTCCTCCTCCATGGCTTTCACCTTCTCGGCAAGAACAGAGTTAGTAATAGAAGTAGTCTTTTGGGTTAGATTTACCTCTACTTCTCTCATGTTAGTGATCATTGCCTCGGTGTTGCCTTCACCATCTTTTTGTTCGCTTCGCAGCCTTCTTTTCAAAGGCTGTTTCATCTTCCTCTCCATTTGAGCAATTATTGAATTGATGGCTGAGGTGGGGCTTAAGTCACTCTCCTCATCCTCGGATGAGGATTCGGATGAGGAAGAAGTAGGAATGTGGGGTTCGTAAATTTGGGGGCGAGGAACCGGTGAGCTCATTTGGATATCCTCCAGAAGGAATAAGAAGTGATGTCTATTTCTGTGGAGGTGTGGTTTGAGTTGGAGAAGTGAAGATTTGAGTTTCAGGTGGGGTTTGGGTAGATGAAGTAGGTAGCTCAATTTGTGGAGTGATGGTGGGGGTGGAGGTGGTTTCGTGTTGGGTAGGGATGGGAATGGTTTCGGATGAAGTTATGATGGTTTCGGCTTGGGTTTGGACTGCTTTGGGACAATCGTGGCCGTTGTAGAGGCTCGGAGGTGCCAGCGGGCACACCTCTTCATTGCCGCTGTGGAGATTGAGTGAGAGAGAGAGATGAGTTAGTACCTTCCTCCCGAATGGGGAGAGTGCAGCTTCCTTGGCCGGAGAAGACGGAACATCCAGCCTTTGCAACCTCAACCTGCAATCTCCAAAGACAGAACTTCTTCAGCAAGAGGGAAGAGGCTTCCATCTCGACGAACAGAGCCGCCAGATGATTCAGACGCCCCGAGGATCTCCTCTCAAGAATAAATTGGTTATCTTCATCGAGTCCTCGTCTGATCATTGGCCGTAGCAGCTTCGGACGGCCAAAGAAATGGTATCTTCTCTCGAGGCTCGACCAGCCTCCTCCTCGACCTCCTCCTCGTCCGGGACCCACCGAAGTTGCTGCCTCCTCACCATTACTTCCACAACAAATGGATCCTCGGCCGGTTGAGCTTCGCTCGCTCGGCAACTTCACTGGAAGTTGGGGTTCGAGCCACTTGCCTCGAGCCCCGCGGCCGCTTCTTGCTCTCTCTCGCCTCCTAGCATCGTCGACTCATCATCCGAGTCGTGCACACCCCAATCCTTTCATCCTTCACAATAAGCCTTTTTGCTTAGAATATTTTTTTCAATCCTTCCATTGTCTCGAACCTCTTGTTCGCACCCTCCATCAACACCGTGATTTTGTTAAACAAGCTCATAGTTGAGGAAACTGTCGATCTCCTCCATCTGGATTATACAAAGAACCTCAGCCTTCTCCTCCTTCGGGCCTCCTAAATAACAAATCAACCCAATCTACATGTACTCCATAAAAATGGCTCTCATACAAAGACAAACGTGACTTTGTCACTCCATCATGGGAGCTTTGATCTCCAAGGATCGACTTGGTCACGATTGTGATGAGCAGCCTATACTTCCTCCTTAGCATATGCTTCTTCAAATCTCTCCTTACCCTCTCGTAGGTAATCCTTGCAAACAAGTCAAACAACTCCTCCCATTCATCCTCCTTATACGCCGAGGATTCACCCCTTCCATTGAGGTATCTAGAATCCGTGCAACATTCTCCTTTGAGTACTCCACTGAGTACCTTCAACATTGGTTTTGAAACCATTCTCTCAGAATTCACTTCTAGCAAGAAACTCGCCTCCAATGAAATCTGCAGCTTTGTTCTGTGGAGATTTGAGTGAACAAAAACCTCGCAACCTTGAAGCTTCCAATAATCCTAAGATTTCTCTCGATTCTAGGTTATCAAGTTGTATCAAAGTCTACAAACATCTCAACTTTAAGCTTATTCTTCACAACCTCCGAATTCATCTTGAAATCCGATTTGATGGAGGTTATAAAAGTAGGAGATTTTGGTGTTTGAGAAGAAGAGGATGTTATTGATAAAATTTTTGAGAGATGAAAATTTTCCAAGAAATTTCTGAGTAGGAAAATGAAAGTAAAAATTTAAAATCAAGAAGGTAAGTTTTTAAACGAGGGAGAGAGAGAGGGAAAGTTGGGAAGACGATATGTGGCACGATCTCGCAGTTTTTCTTTTAAACCATTGATTTAAAAAGCGCGTGTAAAACATCGACGGTTTAGCGAAAAAATCGCTTCAATTCAGCGCTGGCCTTTACGCGTCTTGAATTGCGTAAAGTAACCGCTTAACCTACTGATTAGACGGCTAATAGACTTGCTTTATCAAGTAATTAGTATACCCGACATAAGTAATGAGATGTCTTTCTTAACACTCGTGTATTCTATTTCGTACTTGGTAAATGTCGACTTGGTCAAAATGACCTTGTCTTATATTTTTCAAAAACTTTCTCCTAGTCCGATTTTAAAAACACAAATGTTTAAAACTTAACACAAGATTTTCAGCTTTAGTCACTAGAACAAATTAATTTGAAATACTCAGACTTATAAAATTTTATTTGAAAACAAAGGTTTTGAGGAGAGATAAAGATGAAGGTTTTCGATTGAAGAGATTTAAGAGACAAATGTATACCGCCTCGCAAAACAAACTTAACAAAACTATTAGTAGTCGGGTAGATCAGATAGGGTGCAGATAGTCATCTGCTTTCAAGAAATCGATGACTATTGTGTCCTAGTCCGATTTACCGAATGTCCGATAAGTAATCATCAAGTCGTATAAGGCCAATATGACTAATCCTTGATTCTTGATTCCTAAAAAGGAAATCAATGATATCACTACCTAATTGTCCTTTAACACATACCTAGTCCGATAATTCTTTCTAGACATTGATTTAAAGAAAAGAAATAACCGTAAATAAGGAATACATTAAACAGATGCAAATCAATTAAAAATCAGCTAAAGATGCATCAAGTAATCCTAATTCTAAGCATAATTCTTTAAACCTAGAATCAGTAATGGTTTTGTAAGAATGTCTCGCTCTTTGTGACTCGCTGGCTATTTTCTCAATCCTAATGTCATTCTTCTCAACATGATCTCTAATGAAATGATGCCTAATGTCTATATGCTTACATCTAAAATGCGTAACGAGATTGTAAGTCATTGCTATTGCACTATTACTATCACAAGAAATAGGAACAATTGATGTTTGTATATTATAATCTCTAAGTCATTGACTAATCCATAGGAGTTGAGAGCAACAACTTCCACCGCCATGTATTCACTTCGCTTGTGGAGGTGGCAACAGATGTCTGCTTTTTTGGATAACCAAGAAATTAATTTATTGCCTAAGAATTGACAAGTTCCTCGAAGTGGATTTCCTATCAATCTTACATCCTCCAAAGTCCGAATCAATAACCTCACACCAAAGTTGTCATCACCGGGTACCATAACCCTACTTGCAAGGTTCCTTTGAGATATTTAAGAATTTTCTTAGCCGACTCCGGATGAGTTTTCTTGGGATTAGACTCGAATCTTGCACATACCCCAACCGCAAAGGCTATATCCGGCCTACTTGCAGTGAGATAGAGAAGAGATCCAATCACCCACGATACTCCGTTGCATCTGTGGGTATCCCCGCTCATCTCGAATCCATAGAGAAGTTAGTTGACATAGGTATTTTAACTTCTCTCGCTAGTAGTCATTCCAAATTTCTCAATCGTATTCTTAAAGCATATTTAGATCGATGTATAAATATACCCTTACTCATCCTGCTTAATCAGAAGCCTAGAAAGTATGTTAATTCACCCATCATTGACATTTCAAACCTCGTTTTTCATGAGAATGCTAACTCTTCACATAATTTCAGATTAGGTGAACCAAAGATTATGTCATCTACATAAATTTGAACTAATAAGATGTTACCATCTACTTCCTTTCTAAACAAAGTTCTATCAATCTTACCTTTTGAAAAATCATTTGATGTCAAGAAATCGATATAAGGTATCATACCAAGCTCTGGGAGCTTGTTTCATCCATATAGAGCTTTGTTGAGTTTATAGACTTTGTTATTGATCTTAAACCCTGGGAGGTTGCTCCACATAGACTTACTCAAGCAACACACCATTAAGAAAGGCAGACTTAACATCCATTTGAAAGACTTTGAAAGATTTGTATGCAAAGAAATGCCAAGAACAACCTTATTGCTTCTAATCTCGCAATCGGAGCATAGGTTTCATCATAGTCTATCCTCGATCGTGAGTAACCTTGTGCAACCAATCTTGCCTTATTTCGAACAATAATGTTGTTCTCATCTCGCTTTATTTTTAAACACTCATTTGGTGCCTATAATCTTTCTCGTGTAAGGGTCTTTCCACTAATTCCCAAACATTTTTCCTTTCAAACCGATGCGCTTCCTCCCGCATGGCGCTTATCCATTGGATCTGATAGAGCTTCCTCAATAGACTTGGGTTCAAAAAGCGACACATAACAAAAAGACTTTCGTGAGTCCAAAGATCATTCGTGTCTCCGCACACTACTAGATGGGTCTCCTATAATCCGATCGGATGGATGGTAGTTTCTCATCCTTTTGCCTATGTGAGGAGAAGGATCCTCATCTTGAGTCTCGATGAGGCAACTCCTCCGACTCTACCTTAGCCGACGTTCCCTTCATCAATCGACCCCGCCGATCACCGACGCCAAGGGTGTCTCGATTCGATGGAGTCTCGATCGAGTTGTCTTCGATTATCGATGGGGATTCTTCTTCATCTCGATCTCGAATCAAGACTAGGTAGATAGACAGCTTCTATGTTTAGTCTTGGTCAGCTCAATTTTATCTAGACTTTCGTAAATTTGATTCATTTTATCCGAAAAGGAATACAACTCATCAAAAACAACATGAGGGGTTTCCTCCACACAAAGGGTTGTCTTGTTAAAAACTCTAAATGCCTTGGAAGTGTTAGAATATCCTAAGAATATTCCATCACCGCCTTAGCATCAAAAGTTCTTAACTTAGATTTTTCATTGTTATGGATAAAACACTTACAACCAAAGCTCGAAATATGAGATTCTTGGAATCTTACCCTTCCAAATCTCATATGGAGTCTTACCCTTGTCTTTAACAACTAAGCACTGCTCGGTATAACAAGTCCGTGTTGATGGCTTCACCGTAACCTCGTGAGGGTTTCATACTCGCCTAACATGCTCCTAGCCGCTTCCTTCAAGGTTCTATTCCTTCTTTCAACCACTCCATTTTGTTGAGGAGTTCTTGCTGAAGATGTCTTATGAATAATTCCACACTCATTGAAAAAGTTAGTTAAACAAGAATTCATAAATTTTGTGTCATTATCACTCCTTATTTTAATAATATTAACACCCTTTTCATTCTCGAATCATGCAATGTATCGTGATTTTGTTTATAGTCTCATTTTTCTTGAAAAGAAATATAACCCAAGTGTATCCAATAGTCATCTACTACAACAAGAGTATATTTCCTTCCACCGAAACCGAGAGGAGAAACAGTCCAAACAGATCCGGATGAAGTAGTTGTAGAACTCTTTCGAGATGAAGATGAGTTAATACTCTTAAATGAGTGTCTAGGCCGTTTACCTTTCTCGACAAGCATCACATTTAAGATCGGTGGATAAGTTTCTCGTAATCCCTTAACAAGGTTCTTTTAGCCACTTACTAAGGGTCTTGAAATTCATGACTAAGCCTCTTGTGCCATAGCCACCGAGGTCTTCCACCCTTAGCTATCGACAGTTTCTTTGGGGCAACTATTGAAGTTGGCCACATAGACATTACCATGTCTCAAGCCGCTTAAAAGTATCTTATCCGAAGAATTATCTAAGATATCACATTTATCCTTTGAAAATTTGACAAGAAAACCTTTATCACAAAGCTTGGAAACAGATAGCAGATTATGTTTCAAACCTTCAACAAAATATACCTCGTATACCGAATATCCTTGATAATCGCAGTACCTACACCTTTAGTCCGACCACAATTATTGTCTCCAAATAATACTCTTGGACCATCAATGCTTTGGAAATTTGATAATGACCTCTTGTTATGGGTCATGTGTTGTGAACAACCACTATCAATGTACCATATAGAAGCTAAGATCTCTTCCTTGAGTGATGATCCCCGTGAATCCTAAAACAGATTAGTTATAAGGTACCCTAGTGATCTTGGGTCCTTGAAGGTCAAGCATCACTTTAGGTAACCAGATAAAAATCTCATCTCCAAATAATAAATCGGTACTTGATCTCTCTACCAAATCTGCCTACAATTGTATCACTTTTAAATGATAGCTTGTTGTATTCAGATTTAGTAATTTTCCAAGGAAATGTGGGATAACATCTCGCTTCTTCCATCAAAAGGATTATAATAAGAATTTCTTCTTATTTTGGTTCTTGGATTTCTCTTAGTACGATAAGGAGTCCTCACTGAATTTTTGTTTTCAAGCTGGGAGATGCGATCCTTACTTGACCGATTGGTTTCCAAGGACCAATTTTAACCTCTTTTGATTGATCGATGCTTTCACAAATTTCCTAGGTTTCGGACATCTCGATTTATTATTTCTATCATAACCAAGACCTGTTTTATCATGGGATTTTTAGATGTATTAAAGATGTGATCTATTACCGATTGTGAATTATTAAGTTGATCGATTTTGAAGACTAGCTTCTCATTGTCTTTCTTAATTAATTCATTTTCAAGACAGATACTTCAAATTTGTCTTTTAAAGTTTTCAATTCACTTTCTAATCTTTCAGTAAGCCGGCCGATGTACTAGCCTCACTGGGAAAACATTCCCCTTGAATGTTTCCTCGCTCGAATAGTTCATCACCTGCTTTCCTTTAATTACAATCAATTTGATCCTTTAAAGCCAAATTTTCTGCCTCTAGGTTTATAAGCAGCCAGAGATGTCTTTAAGTCTCTCAATAATTCATGAATAACAGCTTTGATCATAATCGGATGCAGATCGACAAGAATCATTATCGGAAGATGAATAATAGACTACCTCTTTAGCCATGAGATGATTTCATCATCCGATCCGAAATCGATGATGATTTCTTTGACTCCTTTTCTTTGATATGCAAATCTCCTGTCTCTCTTTTTCCTTTTCTCTTCCCTTTCTTTTGAGTCGGTTGAGGACAATCATAGCCAAGTGTCCTCGGCTTGTTGCATGTGTAGCAAATGTAACTCTTATCTCGATTTAGGGCTAAAATGATTTCTTTTGACAGTGATCTGAATCTTCTCGCCTGCCTCGCTTTTGTCATCATCTGTAGACTCATCTTCCTTTCTTCTTGATTTGGATCTTGATCTATCCTTACCTGCAAATCTCAATTTATTTCGTTTCGCAAATCTTGGTGAGAAGAGCCATCTCGCTCCTTCAGAGATAGGTCGGCTCCTCTGCACTCGCTGACACCTTGTCTTCTTTCTTTGACAAAGGCAACAGACTTGGATGAGGTGCTCGACTCCATCTCATCCTCCTCATCTTCTATTTGAATATCATATTCTAGAGCTTTAAGATGAGAGAACAAAGTATGATGAGTAATAGTAGATAAATTTTGAGTAGCTTTAAGGATATTGAATTTCTCTCTCCATCTCTTGGTTAATGATCTCGAGATCTTGTTAGTAATCTTCTTCTCTCGTGTAGTTCTTTCCAAGGTCACCGCTTTGTTGAGGAGATTAAATCGACCTTACATCTAATCGATCAATGATTCATTTTCCTTCATTTTGAATGTATCAAATGCGTGTAAGACCGATTGCAGCTTATTTTCTTTTACTTGATCGATCCTTCACAAACATTTGCCGAGTTTGCCACATTTCTTTTGCGGTTTTATATCTCTTAACCTTCTCTATCCAATCTTTACTTAAAGTCTCAATGATTTCGATTCGAGCTACTTGATCAAGATTGTGGATCTTTCTTTCATCATTTGTCAATTCATAACTCTTTTTCTCTTATGCAGTTGCAGATTCGGTTGACTTAGCTCCAGTCTTTAGTGCCTCCATGATAAAATTTTATAGGTCCTTCTTCAAGAACCTCCTCTATCCTATCATGAATGGCCTTGAGGTGATTCTCCATACCGAATTTCCGAGAATCATAATCTTCAATAGAAAATTCGTAGATTTCTGGACTTCTTGCTTTTTCCCGATGACATGATGAAATAAAGAAACAAAATACTCCACAAAACTTATTAGTAGCACTGTTAGTAACAATAAAGAGAATGAAGAAAATCAAGAAGATTTCAGTAATCTTAGTTAAGACCTAAAATCAATATCGTAATAGTTTTAACACCGCTCCGATACAACTTGTTGGTCCCGATTAGTTGGATAAAAGATTTTGAAGATTACAAGAGAAGTGTTCTACAAACACTTGGAATTTTTGAAAACTCTTTTGAAAATACTTTGTGAACTCGAATAGTGAATAGTGTGAAAAATCAGATTTGCATAAGTATCTTGAAAAATAAAATCTAGACCTATTTATAAGTCTGAAAAGACAGTTAGTTTGTTAGTCGAGTTCTAACAAGTGAAAACTACTTTAACAAACTTAATCTTGAAAACCGCTTTTGACCTCGGCTGATTTCTCCTACTCGTCTGCAGTGACTCGGTGAAGACTCACTTTTCTTATTCTACTCAACTTGTCTTGACCTCGTCCCGAGCTCTGCATGATCGTCTCCTCTGAGATGACTAGACTTGAGCTTGTCTCCAGATGACTTGCAACTTCGATCTCCGGTGACTTAATCGAGTCCTTGACCTAGTCTGAATAGCTTAGTATCGAACTCGATCTTAGTGTTCTTCAACGTTGTCTGCTCACCTAGATTAATCTTTTAACTCATCAAAATTTTTTTGATCTAACAAAATTCAAACATCATAAACAAAATAGTATCAATATCACAAGCTAGATAACAAAATCAAATTCAAAATCAAAGAATTTAAATACTAATATTTGCAGTCATCACAAAGCACATTATATGCTTCACAAACTAGTTATCAAAAGCACCATTCAAAATCCCATACATCTTAAACATGTTTACCTATTTCTCAATTTAAACCATACACATTATTTATCGTTTGTTTCCTATAAATTATCATTAAATCAAATTTTCCTTCATTTTATACTCCCTCCGTCCGGAAAAGCTTTCACATGTAGAGGGACACACACTTTAATAAACTTTAAGATGCAATGAGTCCCAAAGAGTAATGATTGAGGTTTTGAGGGTAATTTTATAAATCTTTATGTATAAAGTAAAAAAATTTTATTGGATTATGTGTATGTGAGAGTAAAAATAATGGTGCCCAATGCCGAAACCGCCGATTCGGTTCCAAACCGGCGGTTCCGGTTTGCCGATTTTTGGAACCGGAACCGAACCGCGGTTCCAAGGTTTAGGTTCGATTCGGGCCGGCGGTTCGGTTCGAACCGGCGGTTCAGCGGTTTTTCTATTTTTTTTTTTTATCTTTTTAATTAATTTATGTGTATTGTTACAAATTCAATATAAGTGTGTTATTGTTACAACTTACATAACATGTGCAAATTAATTTATTTGACATTGAAATTGAATTTAATTTAACTTACATTGCAAAATTAACTTACATTTTATATTGAAATTAAAAATATTACAACTTACAACTTTAGAATATCAAAATTAAAAATATTACAATTTAGAATATTGAAATATTACAAATTTACAAATTACAACTTAGATAATACATTACAAATTTACAAATTACAAATTAAATAAAATTAAAGGGGAAGGGGGAGGGATTAAAAATTTTGACTTGAACTTAATTTTAAGAAATTAACTTAGAATTTCTAAGTCCATAACTTAAAATTAAGTTGCCTACGTATCCAATTAGGAATCAAAGTCCACGTAGTTCTCTTACCTCAAAATTTACCTTTTCGGTTTATACGGTTGAATGCTCGATTCTTTAACCTTCACTAGTTCCGCCGGTGGATGTCGTCCATTCTTCGCTATCTTCATCTTCTACGAGCGCTACTTGAGCTCTATGCTCGCTCTTACCCAATCATCGAGCAAGCATTGGTTCTCGACATTCTCCACCGTCATGTTTGATCTCGTTGCATCCAATGTATAACCTCCCAAGCTAAAAGCTTGTTCACAAGCAACGGTGGAGGCGGGACATGCAAAATGTCTCGTGCAACTTTAGACATCACCGGAAGTATGGTTGCTCTCCTCGCCCACCACTTTAGCACGTCAATGCCTTTCTCACTATGTTCGCCGCTTTCAAACTCAACATTAAGAGAAAAATATGTTTCTAAATCTTGACAATTGTTAGTAGAAGATCGTGCCCTTTTTGATAACGATTATCCAAAAAAGAATTAATACGACTAAGAATAGGACCGGAAGAAGTTGAAGTAGAACTATAAGATGATGAAGAAGAAGTTTGAGTTTGAGTTTGAGGTGGACCCGCATACTCTCTAAGTAAATCAACAATAATTTGTCTAACTCTAGCAATTATCTCACCTACATTAGGACGTATATCACTAAATTGATCAAATTCCGTTACATCACCGCATGGATATAAAGTTTCATAATAAAAAGTTAACAAATCTTCTAAACCATCTAATTTAAAAGTAGGATCAAAAACTTTAGCAACTAAAAATAAATCGGGAATGGTATGAAAATATTTTGTCCATTTTTCCATCATAGAAAACACACTAGCATTCAACATAGGATCATGCAAATTTTCGCGTAAAACACCAACAACTTTTAAACAATAATCAATCGCAATATGACTAGTAGGCTCGTAAATTTTAGACATAGCATAAGTAGCATCATTAAAAATACCTAAAATTTCACAAATGTTCACACAAGGATCCCAATATTGAGGATATAAACGAAAACCAATATTTTCATTAGCAAAAATTACATAAATGATTTTTATATTCATTAGACTCATTTAATAATTTATAGGTAGAATTCCAACGTGTAGAAACATCAAGAGAAAATTTTTTTGGATGCACGTTGTTATTTCTACAAAAATTTTCCATTTTTTCATTAAACTAGAACGACGAGTCATAAAATAAATAGCATCTCTAATAGGAGCAATTTGTGCACGTAAAGCATGCAAACCATCTTGAACACATAAATTTAAAATATGACACATGCATCTAATATGAAAGAATTTACCTCCAAGGCACGGTTGACAAATCGCCTTTAAATCTTCAATACTAGCGGTATTAGCACTAGCATTATCAAAACCAATGGAAAAAACTTTATGGGTTAAAACATACATATTCAATATATCATGCAATTTATCTCTAATATTAACGGCGGAGTGATCGGTATCAAAATCTTTATAAGCTATTAATCTTTTGTTTAAAGTCCATGAGTCATCAATCCAATGACAAGTAACTCCAATATAAGAATGTTTTTGAAAATTATCACTCCAAATATCGGCACAAATTGAAACTTTACCATCAAAATCGGCAAACGGTTAATCAAAGCATATTTATATTCTCCTACAACTTTAGCTACATCACGAGTAGTAGTACTACGAGAAACTTTTTTGCACAAGGTTGAAGACCAAGTTGAACCATTTCGGTCCACATAAAATTATCGGGAGTACTAAAAGGAAGATGTTGCACACATATCATTTTTGCTAAAAGTTTTCTATAAGCAATTTGATCATATTTCCAAATATTAGTGTTAGAAGTACTTACAGCGCCTTGAGCTCCACCACCGAAGGACTCGGTATATCCGTGACTTGAAAGTTGCGTTTGGCTCGTTGCAATCCCCATTCCGCCGGATGCTTCGACTTTGTATGACTATTCAACGTTCCATATCCGTTTCCTTTTATAAACGAATATTTCATGTTGCAATAGTTGCAAATCGCCTCGAACTTGTCCCTCCCTTTTGAATCCTTCCCCAAAGTAATTCTTCTTAAAATGACGAACAAACGTCGTGGACTTCAACACCTTTCTTGATTGGTTTGAATCCGGAGTTGGCGTTTCTTCTTGATCGTCACTTTCTTCTTGAGTGGTGGCTCGGCCTCGCCGTGGTTGTGGTGGGAGGCATTTGAGTGGTGGCGTCGGGTTGATCATCATCCGAAAATATATAATCTTCGTAACCAACACCGAGAGTTTCACGAATAGCATCATCGCGATCATCGTCGAGATCAAAAATAGGAGAATTGGTTACATTGCTAGGAGGAGGAGGAAGAGATGGTTGAGAACCGGAGGTGGAAGCTTTGCCTTTGCCCTTTGAAGAAGATGACTTTCGGCTAAACATTTTCGGTTGATTTTGTAAAGTGTATAATATAAGTGTATAATAAAATAATAAGTGTAGTGTATAATGTATAATAAGTGTATTATGTATATAATATAATAAATGTAGTGTATAATGTATAAAATATAATAAGTATATAATATAACTATATAAGAATTTGAGTATAATATAAGTATATAAATAGATAAGTAAACTAAACTAATATAACTATAATATAAGTATAATAATTGAAATTGAGAGAATTTGAGAATTGAGAGAGTATGAATTGAGAATTGAGAGTAAGAGAGTAAGAATTGGTGTGGTAAAAATGAGAAGAGGTGTGGGGTATTTATAGAGGTGAGAAATTTAATTAAAAAAAAAAAAATATTTGAATTGCAACGTCAAAACCGGCGGTTTGACCGAACCGCCGGTTTGGTTCAAACCGCCGGTTCCATCTAACGGCCGGATGATGCGGGCCGTTGATCTCCAACGGTCAACTAATCGATCCGTCCATTTGAAATTTCAAATTTTAAAAAAAAAAAAAAAAAAAACCGGAAGCGACGGTTTAACCGCAAAACCGCCGTTTCGGTTAAACCACCGGTTCCGATTAACCGCCGGTTCGGTTTAACACGGTTCGGTTAAACCGGTTTCCGGTTTTCTGATGGCCGGAAACCAAACCGACCGTCTAATACTCGGTTCCGGTTCGGTTTATAAACCGAAACCGGCGGTTTTGTCGAACCGGCGGTTTCAAACCGAAAAAACCGGTTCGAACCGCCGGTTCGGTTTCGGTTTGAACATCTCTAGTAAAAAAGTAATGACATTTGTGTAAATTAGTAAAAATTGTGATGGTAGTGTTTATAAAAAAATTAATTTTAAGGGTGTGAAACTTATAATGGGACGGACGAAAAAGAAAAGTGTGAAAGCTTTTTATGGGACGGAAGGAGTACTATTTTTTCTTCTTATTTCCTAACCCCGTAATCATAAATTCATCAAGTATCACATCCAATCTAATCTTGTTTTTCAAAGTAATCGAGAGAACCAATAAGAATCATCAAGGAAGAGTTTCGAAGAAGCAAATGGTGGTAAAATAAACTCGAATTATCAAGTTTAGTATGATGCTTTCTTCTAACGAAGAACAAAAGTATCACACGCACTAACGTATATTGTGAAAAAGACAACATGACTTACCCAATTTTTCTTTGCTTAGTTAGCTTCCATCAATCTTTCTCAAAACTATGTGTACGCTCACATAGGTCAATTCGGTCACACAATTCTCCATTCAACTCATGTTCGGACTACAAAAAAAAAAAAAACTCACAAAAATATTATACGTAAAATCAATATACGAGAAAAAATCAAGAATATTTCAGCTAACTCACAAAAAAATAAGTAACATTTCATCAAATCTCAAATCTATAACAAAAAAAAAAGGGGAACATTATTGTATACTCACAATTTCATGGTGTCGAACCGTAAAGGTCTTTCTACCGGTTATATGTTTGCATTGCGCTTTTACGCCTATTGTTTCAATTCACCTCACTTATTTTCATTATATTATCTCTCTCGAAATGAGGAAAATGTCTTAAAATTTCTAGAAGATAAGACGTAGACTTTGAACATTATTGAGCAATGGAACTGATATTCATGATTTGATATTTAGTGCATACTCTTTTTAAGTCTTGATATTTATGTAAATAATAACTCATTTTATTTTTCTTCCTATTGCAACCCAAATAGTACCTCACAAGTTTGTTAAAATAAGGACAAAGACTTGTTTGAGACAATCTCATGGAGCTTCATTTATCCACTAATTGGTCCATGAAATTTTCCCACATAATTGTCTATTACACTAATCCCGCCCATTAAGCAAAAATTATAAAGTGATTATGTTTAAGTGAAAATGATAATGTTTAAGTAAAAAGTGATAAGTCACTTTTAATAAATATATTATCACTCTTTTAAAAAAGATATTTTTAAAAAGTGATAAGCCACAATTTTTTAAATTTATTATGATTAATTTTCTCTTCTTCCACAATTTAATTATACAAATTTCTCCAATTCAACAACTAATTATTTATCAAGCAAATCCATCACCTAATTCCCTGTTATAACTTTCCCATAATACTATAAGAAACTCCCTATCCGATATGTGGCAAAAGAGAGATCAAATTATCAAGTTTCTAAATTGAATTTTCAGTCCAAATGATCTAATCTCCTCATCCAAATGTATCAAACGAAACATTTTGTTAGCATATGATCACACAACTATTCCGACAGTCAAATTTGGGAGCAATCTTCTAATCTAATTGCCTAAAAATGTGAGTTTTAATACATAGGCTTAATTCTATGAAATTGAAGAATACTCATTCCTTGAATGTTTGTGCGATGTTGAGATAAAGTTTTTTTTTTTTTTGCCCTTGCTCCGTCGTAAATAATGAACGATGACTTTGTGCAAAAATTGAGAGTAGAGATAAGAGACGAGAATGAGTAAAAAGAGAGAAGTTGGATCATGGGTCAATTTATTTAAATGATGCCCTGTCCCACGGATTCTCGTGACACGGTCTTATGTAAGACTCACTCTAAAACAAAGATATGCTCAAGATAATTAACCACCGTCCTTATCCAACGCCCTCCAAGACACAATCAATAGAGAACCAAGAAACATTAAACGTCAAACCTCCATCATTTACTGTACTGTTATAATCCCTAACTATTCATTGGTATTAATTATCATGTTTATTCAATTAAAATTTTTATTTAAATAAAGTTACCATGCTAATTAGGGCAATTCATCAAACAGATAGAGTGCGCGATGTGATACTTGATTCTGTCGCAGCGGGAGACTGGAATTAGTCACTAAACGCCCGTTTAGAATCGAAATCACTAGAATAAAAATCAAAAGCAAAAAGTACACAATTGAAATCACTAATTTTAACAAAAGAGCATAACAACGAATTGAAAGAGAAACTGTTGCGAGATTTATGGAAGAAGAAGAAGAAGAAGAATTACCAACACTTGATCCACGAATTGAAGAGAACGTTGCTATGTTGATCCTCAGATTGAAGAGAACGATCCACGTGATTAAGAGAACAGAAGCATGTACGTAAGGCGCATTGTTACGAGTGAAGAGTAGGGTTTGAGAGATTTTGGCATTGAGATTTGACTATTAATGTGAATATCCAAATAAGAAGGAAATAAAGATTTTTTTCGGCAATTTAATTGATTTGATTGGGATGATTCCCTGATCACACTTGAAATCCCCTTTAAATTTTTCAAAGACCCGCCAATGGCCCAGCTCCTTTTTCTTTCTTTCTTTTTTTTAATAAAACTCACAAAATCTTCCATAATATACATATTTATTTTTTATTGGGTTATAATATTTTTATTGAAATAAAATATTTAATTTATATTTTTTTGGCAATAAGAGATGTAATCGAATCAAACCAAACATTCGAGTCGATCTCAAATTTAACTATAGAATGTGTATGGGTAGTTTTGAACTTAGAAATCTATACAAGCCTAATCAAGTTTAATAATATCAATATTAAATTAAATAATTCATCAATTAATTACAAAAATAAAATTTTTTATTTCTAATAACCATATATATTTACTAAACTATATAATTTGATTTAATTAAATAAGTTTAACTACAAATTTTTATATTTATCATATATATTTATGTGAAAATATAAATAAAAGAGAAAATAATTTTGTTCATCCTCTAAGTTACCCTAATTGTGGTTTTAGTCTTATTGATTTTCACGAATTGAAAATAGTTATATAACAACTTTTTGCCATTTTGGTCTAGTAACCAGTGGTAGAAGGTTAAACATCCACTTGATGTTGATTTGTCAAAGTTTGATTTATCCACATGGAAAAATCGATTTGTCAACCAAATGTTTCACCTCTTACAATCGATCAAATGAACAAAATATGGGAAAAAAAAGTTACACAACTTTTTTCAATTCATGAAAATCAATATTACTAAAATTATAAGAGCAACTCTTGAATAAGACTGTTTTATAGATGAAACGTGATACTTTTGTAAATTTTTTTAATGTTGAAATTTTTAAAGTGTAAGATTGTCTCACACAAATTTTTATGAAGTAAAAATTGAATATCATTGAGTTTGAGGTTTATTAAGCAACTCAAATGAATATTTTTTTTTTTTTTGGTTTAGTCTCAAATAGCTTACAAACAATTTGGTTTGACAACAAATTTGAATTTAAGAAAAATGAATGTGTATTCAACTAGAAAATTTGAATGTCAAAAACAAAAAAGAGTAAATAATTCATTGTATATATTATTGAGAGCATGAGCACAACATCTCATTTGAATGTGGGGTGGCTATTGGGTAATAATACTTTATAATAAATAACTAATAACTTTCAATTAATACTCTTTTATAAAACAATTGATTTCGTTCAAACCTAATACATTATTGTATAAATAATTAATATCATTCAAATTAATTTTATAGTGAAACTTGTTCACACAAGACTTTGTAAAACTTTGCTAACCTTTTGCATGTCCTCTTTTGCTATTTTAATTCCATATATATATATATATATATATATATATATATATATATATATATATATATATATTCTTCTTTTTTGTAGATTATTTTTGTTAATTCCCTTTTCTCTATCTTTTATCTTTTTTTCTTTTTCCCCCTCTTTTGCCCATTTTTTAAATTACATAAATTCAAATTTACTTAAATGATACCCTCGTAAAGTTATGACGAATACATTTTACCCTTTAGCTTGATAATTTGATCTTAAGCATGTATATTGTCTTTTAAATAGCAGATACTATCTTTTATTGAAAGGGAACATGAATTTCGATTTTTAGTTGTTAGTTTCATCTACATTTGGGACGGTTCACAATCTCTTGATTTATTTTTGCTTGTTACAAATATGTTTTTAGAATGAGTATTAATTAAGTGGATGTTTGGTTTACACCTTTAGAATTAAAGAAATAACAATGAAAGGAGAGTGTGATGTTTGAATGATGAGAATAAAATGTTTGATACCTTAAAAGTGATTTCTCACCATTTTGGGAGGAATGAAAGTCATTCTTTTTAAAATGTCATATATAATTTATAAAAAAATATTTTGCTTTCTAAATTATTTATAATATTCTAAACATGATTATTATATAATATATTTTTAATATTAAAAAGAGTTAATAATAATTTTAATTATCAATAATTTTTATTAAAACCAAACACTTTCTATGGTAATGATAGTTATACATATATATAAACCAAACAACTCAACAATAACTAACATACCTATTATCATTTCTCAATACTTTTAAACTCATTGTTATTCCGATTTCTTTCAACAAACCAAGTACCCCTAAAACTTGACATCGAAAGGAACACACCTTTGCTTAAAAATTTTAATTACTTTTACTTGAAAAACAATAGTACAACTCAAATGAATTTTTAAATAATATTTAATTACTTTTACCGAAAAATATAATAGTTATGTATAGCTACACCTTTGCTTTAGACTCGCAATAACATCGACATTTCTAACAAATTAGAAATATATGTCAAAGATATTTAATTTTGAGTAAGTCTTGTGTGAGACCGTCTCACGGATTTCATTTCATGAGACGGATTCACTTTTCAATAAATTGTTATCACTTATAATGTGAAGTGTATCACTTTTTAATTTTTTATCACTTTTATATCAATTTGTATCACTTTTTTAAAAATAATAACAATTTATTAAAAAGTGACTCGCCTCTCATGAAATGAATATGTGAGACGGTCTCACACAAGTTTTTGTCTTTAATTTTCTGTTTATGGCAAATATGCAATATTTTGAAAATTTTATATTCTAAATTCCAATGAGAATAATAAATAATATACAATATGATAATCAAGTATAAAATTCCAAATATTTTACCCAATTAATTCGACAACAGTACTAATGAAATGAAAATTAAAACACTAGAACCTAACTTCTAATCCCAACATCATCTTTTTTTCTTCCATATTCCATCCTCCATCTTTTTAGTCAAGCAATACCTGCAAAGAAAGCTAATAAGCTCACATATATACATAAATCTGAACAATAAAGTCTCTTGTACATTAAAAAAAAAAAAAAAAAAAAAAAGCAAAGAGGTTGGTTGTATCCTTAATTCAGAAAAGGAAAACATATAACCAAGTGTAGACTGGTTCTATTCTTAATTCAAAATGGTCACAACTGATAGAAAGAGTTTCATTGATAATTTCAACTTCTATCTCTAACAAGAATTCTTAATATTGTTTAAAGCAAAGGAGTAGAAAATAAATGACACAAGAAGCAGAATTTGATGCACCAACATGACAAAAGTATTGGTGAAAGAAAAATTACTTTAAATCCGAAGCGTGATCTGAAGTGCATAACGAATTCAGCTTCTGAACATCCTCTTGAAAGTCCAAGTCCCAAAATTGAAAACAGAGCAATACAAGACAACAAGCTCAGGAGAAACCATACCAATCCCTAAAATTCAATTCACAAGTTATAAACTAAACAAGATGTTAGAGGAGACGACAAACTGATGCAGCGAGCGTAATCAAGAAACAAGAAAAACCCTTCTATCAAATGTGAATTCAAGGCTAAAACACAAAGAGGTAAGAAGCTTAAAGATAAGAAGGCATCAAACATCAGCAGGTAAACCAACCAGCATAACCCAGACTGATAAGAAACACTAAGTCGAGTGTGTAACGCCCGAATTTAATAATAACATATAATAGCCGAGGCGCTACCAAATTGATCCGTTAACTTAATTAAAGAGAAAATTATAATTGAATAAACGGGATTTATTACAAAATAATCATTTGAGATTTACAATGGAAAACAATGTAAAATAAATTACATGCAACCATCGCCTCGTACCGCTCGAGCTCCTTTGACTGTAGAAAATCATAAGCTGTGGGGGTGAGTGTTTGAAAATACACCCAAAGAGGGAAACATCAATGATTGCACGGTTAAACAACATTCGTAAGCGGTATATGATATTTTCATATATAAAGCTCATGAGAACATTTAATGCTTTATCACATAGTACGGGCCATTACCCGGCTTGAACATTATACGAGCCATTACCCGGCTTGAACATAATATTACGGGCCATTACCCGACTTGCACATAGTACGGCCATTACCCGGCTTGAACATTGTACGGGCCATTACCCGGCTTGAACATAGTGCGGGTTACTTCCCGTCTTAAATAATATTTCAATTTAACATAGCAATCATAACATTGAATGTTAAACTCGATTAAGAGTGGAGATTGCCCTCACCTTAAAAACAAGAGTTGCAACAAATGATGTAATGCAATATCCCCTTAATGATCCTCAACTCCTTGATAATGCACAATCTTAAAGGTCTCAAGTTTCTCCTTATATCCTACAAATAACATATACCCTTAATAATCTCCAATTACAGACGCTACGAGCGTCGGATCAACAAACTAATTACAATTCTATAATCTAAGGGTGGATACGAGCATTTTGATATATAATACCACAATTAATCGAAATCGAATACTTACCAAAATACTTCGATAACTTTTCTCCCCCATTTCTTTCTCCCTCTCTTTCTCCCTCTCTCTATTCTCTCTCGCGCCATCTCTTCTCTTCTCCTTTCTTTCTTTCTTTTTCTCTGTTCTTTCTTTTTCCCTATCTGCTCCACCGCTTAATCCTAACATAATAAGCCACCGCCTCCCAAACTTACTAGATAAGTTACATTATTATTATTATATTATTACTATTTTTATATTACTATAATTATATAATATTATATATATATATATATATATATATATAGTAAACACACACCCCACACTTCGCACACACACACAATTATCTATATATATATATTATAAAATATAATATATATTTTATTTTCTATTTTAAATAAAATTTATATAATTTAATTAAAAGCTAATTATTAATATCAATACTAATTTATTTAAAATAATTACATAAAAATATAAATAATTCACGTAGTGATTTTGGGATATTACACAGTGAGCTGGTACTGGTTCATACGACCACCAAACAAAGTTTCTAAAATTTCACTATCCAAAACAAAGCATCAAACATCGGCATTCTCACGTGTAGGGAAAATATAAAATAACATGATATGTTGCTTCCATATAAAAGAACTGGTACTGGTTTATGACATTAAAAATGTTGATTAATGAGGGTGCGGATTAGGGGACCTGTGTACTAATTAAATTTCATAATACTTAAATTTGAAAGCGTAATACTTGAATCTATCTCACTAATCACTAATTCGGACACAACCGCATCAATAATTAATCCTAAACAGTTTTTACAAGAAAGAAATTGAACTCACTCCCGCGTCTCTCCACACTGCATAATACTAACTGGAAGGAATTGTGTTGTGCTCATCTAATATTGAAAGCCGACTTAGGAGTTCCTATATATAAGGGAAATTTGTATCTCTTTCACTGTAACATTTTCATTTTCAGAAATAAAACCAGAAGCTACGATTGGAGATTTTCTCATTTCTTATCCATAATCATAGTCTAATGCTATCATCTCCAAATTTCATAACACATAACAGAGAACGTATCATTTGGGGCGACGGCCTGAGAACATTACATCTCCAAATTTCATTTACATGAAAGAAATTGAACTCACTATATTGTCTGTTGGGGCAACGGCTGAGAGATGGGGCGACGGGCGGTAGGGCGACGGACTAAGAGACGGGGAGATTGGGCGACGCTGGGCCGCGAGGTGGCGAATGACTGAGAGACGCTGGCGCCGCGCACCGACGGTCGCGTGGTGGCGGTGGGGCAGTGGTTGGGTCGTGGCCGTTTCAAGTTGTGAAGGCAGCCGAAGGGGAGGCAGATTTGGTAGTTTGGTCTCGTTTGACTGCTAGCCCTAGGGTCGTAAAATCAGCTTTTCTATATCTATTTCAGGTTTTTTTATTTTAATGGAACCGTTGGTAAAGTTTATATAAAATAAATTTCGAAAGCCACCAAGTGTAAGTTTTCAGCTGAATTGGTTTGGTGGCTTTTATTTGTCACTTTAGGTCTAGAGTTCGAAACCTAGTCCCAGTCTATTTTTCCATCCTATATGAAAATCAAACTAAAACAACAAGGATGATATTATTATATTGGTTGGTCTAGAGTTCGAAACCTAGCCCCAGTCTATTTTTTTTTCACCTAATACAAAGAAAAATTGATATTTAAAAAAAAAAAAATCAAACAACAATAATAATTTTCACTCTATATAAAAAAAAATAGCTGAAAGTTGATAAGAAAAATAAATTTCAAATTAAATAACAAGGATGATATTGTTATATTAGTTGGTGTTTATAAATTAAAGATCTTAGGTTCAAAACCCATTTTCAATCATTTTAATTTGAATAAAAATGTTAATTAGTGACCAATAGAAGTTATTTATCATGACAACAACGAAATTTGTATCAAATTATATTATTATTTTGAATAATTAGTGATAAAATATAATATCGTCACGAAAATATTATATTATACAACAAATATTATCGCCGCTAATTACAATGAACATCGTCACCAAATAATGTTGTGACAAAATAAGTGTGTCGCTAACTACTTGAATAATTAGTGACAAAACATAGTATCGTCATGAAAATATTGTATTATACGACGAATATTATCGTCACTAATTACAATGAACATCTTCGCCAAATAATATTGTGACAAAATAAGTGTGTCACTAATTATTTTGAATTATTAATCACAAAATAATGAATTGTCATAAAAATATTATATTATACGACGAATATGTTTGATACTAATTACAATGAACATCGTCACCAAATAATATTCTCGACAAAATAAGTGTGTCACTAATTATTTTGAGTAATTAATGACAAAACATAGAATTGTCACGAAAATATTATATCTTACGATGAATATTATTGTCTCTAATTACAATGAACATCATCACCAAATTATATTGTGAGTCGCTTATGATTTTGGATATGTTATGACAAAACATAGAATTGTCACGAAAATATTATATCTTACGATGAATATTATCGTCTCTAATTACAATGAACATCATCACCAAATTATATTGTGACAAAATAAGTGTGTCGCTTATGATTTTGGATATGTTATGACAAAACATAGAATCGTCATGAAAATATTATGTTATATGATGAATAAAATCGTCACTAATTACAATGAATATCGTCACCAAATAATATTGTGATAAAATAAGTGTGTCACTAATTATTCTGAATAATTTATGACAAAACATAGCATCGTCACGAAAAGTAATATTTTTGTGACGATGAATATCGTCCACACTTATTATGAATATCGTCACCAATATTTATTGTGATGAATTTCTTGTTGGCGTCATGAAATTCACAAATTAGCGACAAAAATATATATTGGTAGTGACAAAATTTTATTTTGTCATAATTTCTAGGTTTTCGGTGACGGAAATAAAATTCGTCACCTTTAACTAACAAATTGTGACGAATTTTGTGTTGTTGCGAAAAATTCGTCATGAAAAGACTGATTTCCGTAGTATACCTTTATTATTATTATTTTTTTGATCGGTAAATGTTAGTTGTTAGTGGTTAGAAGTTAGTTCGCCAAGTCTCCTTACAAATTCAAATTCTCCAAGTCTCCTTATATCTCCCACTCCAATTCGTTCCCGAAGGGAATCGAACCCAGTTATCGAGTGGAGGTCAAGTTTATCGAGTTTCGAGGCCAAGCTCGGGCTAAAAGTTAGATTCGATCAAGTTTGAGTCAAGTATTAGTTCGAGCTCAACACTATTCGCCTCGACTCGGATCATTTATACTCCTATTTTAACCAAATGGTAACAATGGAAAAGTCTTCATCTTTCATTTCCAACAAAATCTTCTTCAAACCCGACAAAATCGCCTTCCCACGATTCCAAGCAGCTCCAACAATTCCATGATTTGAATAGTTACAAGATTTGAGATTTTTTTATTTTTATGATTCGGCTTCCAAAATATTTTTATTTTGTTAATCTTAGATTTGGATCAGGAGAATATTTAACGATTTGAAATATAGGTTTCTGCAAATAATTTTGAGCAAATGGTAAGACATTGTTTTCATTCTTTGAAGATTTAGGAAATTTGTTTCTGTAAATGATTATTATTAGAGTTGTTCTCTAGTGAGGTGAGTGCATGCATAGGTGAGTGCATGCATGCATGCACTCGAATTGTATTATGATATTTTTAATTAATTTATTATTACCTTTTATTTTTAGTTTTCAAAATACTATTATTTTGAAAGTGCTCAACTCATATGAGATCAAACTTTATTTATTTTATTTTTTTAAGAAGGTGAAATTTTATTTTCATGAGTTTGAAGTTCGTTTTCAGCAAATTTGGTTTCGCAAATGTTTATTTTTGCTCTTTTTAAGAATATGAAATTTGGTTTTCATGAGTTGGAAATTCGTTTTCAGTAAATCTGGTTGTGGAAATTGATGATTTTGGAAATTTTGTTTACGCAAATGATTAATTTTTCTTTATAAGAATATGACATTTGGTTTTCATGAGTTGGAAATTGGTTTTCAGATATTTTGGCTTCCAAACATTTTGATTTCTGAAAATGCTAAACAAACTCTCGAATTTATTTTACACACCAATTACTATTTGTACTTCATGCTTAAAAAATCACTGTCATGTACGAATCGGGGTATATACGATATAACTATTCAATTTTATCCTTGTTTCAGTTTTTTTTTTTAATATATCCTTTTTTTTTTAATATATATATTTAATATAGGAATGGATTTGAATCATGGGTTTCCTAATTCTACAGGTGACTATTCAATTTTTGATCTTTGTTTCAGTATTTTGAGTAAGTTTTGTGTGAGATTATTTCACAGATCTCATTTTAGTGAGACGAATTCAGTTTTTAATAAATTATTATTGTTTTTTAATAAATTATTATCGTTTTTAATAAATTATTATCACTTATAATGTGAAGTGTATCCGTTTTCAAATTTTTATCACTTTTATACTAATTTGTATCACTTTTTAAAAAGTGATAACAATTTATTTAAAAGTGACTACGCCTCGCAAAATGAAATATATGAGACGGTCTCACACAAGTTTTTGCCCAATATTTTTATTTTTATTTTTCTTGGCAATCGATTGATTGTTAAAATAGTTCATTTTAGTTTCGAGTTATTCAGAATTTCGCTCAAATTTGATTGTTACTTTGAGCTTGAATAAGAAAATGAAAATTTAACATAGTCCTTTAACATCACACACACACATACACACACACACATATATATATATATATATATATATATATATATATATATATATATAAATTTCGTGTAATTAGTTTATAAAAAAACAAAAACGTTTACAATTTAATTTTAATCGGATTAAACCGATAAAATTTTGTGGACTCTAGCTCTAGATTTGATCCTCTAATTCTTCTCTTGAAATGTTGGTGTTGACTTGGATGATTTGGCGGATTTGGTGCCAAAATCTTCGGGTTGATCTCGCCCAAAGTTGGATTAGTGTATAACGTTAATCTAAGGGCTTAAGAGTCTTATCTTGGATTAAACGCTATTTGCGGAGACTTTGCGGATGAATGTTCTTGAAGGCCGAATGAATGCCTTTGAATCTTCAAGGAGTCGTGAAGAACGCCTTTGAATTTTCAAGGAGAAACGCGTCGATCGGAGGGTTAAGCACCTTGATCTCGGATCGGACGCCGTTCCGTTGACTTGCTTGAAGAACGCTTCGAAGCCGTGAAGAATGTCTTTGAATCTTCAAGGAGAAATGTTTGATCGTAGGGGTTGAGCATCTTGATCTCGGATCGGACGCCGTTCCCGGTTGACTTGCTTGAAGAACGCTTCAAGCCGCGAAGAATGTCTTTGAGTCCTCAAGAACGTCAAGTCTTCTTGAGCTCTGGAATTATGTGTCCGGAATTGTGTGTCAAATGAGTGAATGAAGGCCCCTAGTTGTATCTTTGAGATTGATTTAATGGGGGCTTGGAAGCCTATCGATTTGGTCTCGATTTGATTTGATTTGATTTGTATTCATGTGGGTCAACTTGATTTAACTTTCTATTTTAACGAGATTTTGTACGTTATATGGTAAGTTAATTACTTTGCCACCAAGTTACAAATATTTAAATATTCGTAGGATTTAATTTTGGCTCTTACGTGTATATTAAATATCAATAAATTATTTAATTTGAGAATTAATTTAATTAAATTCTCATAATACAAATAATTAATTTTATTTGATATTAATATTTATTTTTCACGTGTCGCCATTTAATTGGGCACAAAATTAATTTGCTTATATATTACCTTTAATAAAAGAATATTTTTATTAAAAACAATTTGAGGGTATATATAGTAAATTTGAAGGTTTATTTAGCTGCGGCCTACTAAAAATGATACAATTTGTTCATGAAGATGATGAAATTCGGTTTTAATGAGATGTATGGTAATTAAGTTTAACCAAAACCATGTTTTTCCCCAAATATTGATTTTGTGTCCCAAATTGTGAAGAATAACATTTGTACGAATTGAGTGTATATGATGAAATTTATTTTTATTATCATTGTTATGTACATTCATGCACTATGTCATGCACATGCACTATTATAAGTAAATGTGACAATAATAATGAATGTGCATAACAATAATAGTGAATATAAATAACAATGATAATAAATATTTATTGACTCTAATAATAAAAATATAGTTCATCATATATTCATGGTTCACACAAGTTTTTAGCATTGATTATATAAACCCTAATTTTGGGGTATCATTACCTATATTTTTAATCACCACATAAACATGAGATAAATTTGTAAACAAAAATTTACGCACTCCATCATAACAAACTCCAACCTACCTACCAAACAAACCCAAATTTGACTTTCTTGATATGTTAAAGATCAGTTCGGTGTAGGATTCAAGAAAGAGCAACTTATTCATAATTTTTATTCATGAATGTCTCATTTGAACCAAATTTTATGGTAAAATTTGATCCACATTAAAAATATAGATCCAATTTATTTTTTAGTTATCCTAATTAATACTATTTATAAATATAGGTCATACCCTTCTTTTATCATAACTAATACTCTTTGTAATGTTGTCTTATTGTAACATAGGTAATACCCTTCAATTATCACGACCGATACCCTTTAGTAATAGAGGTAATATTCTTCATTTTTCACGATCGATACCATTTTAATAATATAAGACATACTCTTCTCGTTATCATGACTGATACTCGTTTGTTATATAAGTATTATTTTTAATTATTACAACCGATATCTTTTATTAAATTGATTAGATTTCATCATGAACACTTGTTCTAGTATATTCTGTCTTTATTTGTATTAGATATTAACAAGAGACAAATATTTGTGTGCACAATGTGCAAACTTAAAAATAGTGTGCATAATATTTTTATCTAATATTATACTATAACTAAACTAATACTATACAATATTGTTAATAATACTAATAATATACAAGATCTCAAATAATACTACACCGTAACCAAACTAATACTATACAATGCCCGAAATAATACTACAATGTAATCAAACTAGTATTATACAAGACTAAATAATGCTACACCGTATCCAAACTTTGTGCACATAATTTTTATTGTGCACAATATGCACACAAATACTACTCTTAACAAAAACATGCAAGTTAAACTGAGTGATGATATAGCTTCAAAATAAAAATCAATAACAATATAGTTAAATAAGTTTAATATAAAATTCCACTTAGATTTTTTAAAACTTATTCGTAGCTAAATCCGGTATTTGGTACGATTTGAAATTTTTGGGTTACAATGCAATTTTCCCCTCAATTATCATAAAATTGCTGAATTTCATTAGTATTTCACTTGTCTCATTTTTTATTGTTCAAAATTAAAAATGAACGTTTTCTTTTATTCTTTTATACACAAAATAGTAAAAACAACAATATCTTCTCAAACTAAACCTTTACAAATATTCCTTATTTACACTCAATGTCACCCAATTAACTCTCTCAATAAGTTAATAATAAAGTAATTCATTTCAATAAAGTTGAAAGTACTCATTTATCCTTTACTTTATACCTTTTAATATTACCAAATAAATTTTTTAATACTTATTTCATTTTCCTTTGAGTAATCAAAATTGGAATGGAGGGAGTATCATATACAATTGTAATAAAGGCTTTAGACTCTTCAAAGTAGTAATCTAATGAAGGTCATGAGTTCGAGTCACCATTTGCCCGATCAAAGTAATATAACTCGGTGATTAGAGCTCCACTACCTATGTTCTAAAGGTCATAGATTTGAGTTACCATTTACTTGATTAAAAAAATAATAATCTCACAAAATCTTTGTTCATAAATACCAATAATTTACATAAATATAATATATATTGATAGTATCATATACCAAGAAAAAATTATTGAAATACGTATAATAGAGTCAACTGACAGCTAAGGCACTTAAACCATCACTCTTTACAAGAAAAAAAAAAAAACTTGCCAAGAACAAACTAATAAAAATAAAAAAGAGCCGGCCACGAACAATACAAGGATCACTACTTGCTTTGGCCGACTTTGTCAATGATATATCACAAAATCTTTGTAATAATCTTCAACCACATAACAATCATCTATCAATTTTCCTCCTCATTACAAACCATTCTTCATCAATACCTCATGCAACAACAATAATGTCCATGATCATGACCAACTTTCCTTGGTTTTTCATGCTCTTGATCATGTTGTATGCAGCATTTTGCATCCCTGCAGCATCATCGGACGACGCCACCTACGCGAAGTCCCTCATCAAGTTCAAAGAATCCCTCACAAACACGGACGAGCTAGACTCGAGCTGGCTCGAATTAGAGCCAAATGTTAGCTTGTGCTCAGCTAAGTGGAATGGTGTTTTGTGCAGGAAAGGTGTCTTGACAGGTTTGAGGCTTGAGAACATGCGTCTAGGCGGCAAAATCAACGTGGATTCTCTTGCAGAGTTGCCTCTGTTCAGTTTGAGTGTTAGAAATAACAGTTTCTCAGGGCCATTTCCCAGTGGTGTCAACAAGCTTGGACAGCTGAGGAGATTGTTTTTAGGTGTTAATGGCTTTAGTGGTGACATTTCTGATGATATATTTTTAGGGATGAAATCTTTGTGGCAAGTTGAGTTGGGTAATAATTTGTTTAGTGGAGAGATTCCTCTGTCTTTGATGAGCCTGCCAAAACTCTCCATATTGGATCTGCAGGATAATCGGTTCCAGGGCCGGATACCCGACTTTTCGCAAGTAGATTTGAAGGTCAATTTCTCTAATAATAAGCTTCAAGGTCCTATACCAGAATCACTCAACAAACAGAATGATGCAACCTCTTTTTTGGGTATGTGTTATTTTTTCCTCATCATAATTAAGTCACACTCCTATGAATCAGTTTCATAATAATTTCATATTATGAAACTGCTTCTCACTAAATTTTGAGCCATAATTAACTCTTTGGTTCTTGATTTTTTTTTCTTTTTTAACTTTTTCAGAGGATCATGATGATGTTCATACTGTTTTAGTTTTTTTTTTTAATGAGGTTATCTTGATTTTGGATCACTTTGTATATGATCATTGATCATATCTTGTGTTTTAACAAGCATTATATGTTATATAAAATTAAATTGCGAAATTGATCACAATTGTCTCTTGGATCTAGATGATTTCAGTCTGATCATATAAATTAATTTTCACAATTAAGTACGTAACTTTTAAAATGACACATTTTAGTCTCTCTCTCTATATTTTGCTGAATTTTACAAGTGAGTATAGTCCTATATTGCTGAATTTTTACACGTGAGCGGTAAATGCAAAAATATGACGACATTATCAAAATAGGACTAAATATTTTGGTGTTTTAAAAGTAATGAAAATTAATTTTTAAAAGAGTGAAATCGCCAAACCAATATATAATTTGCAATTTCCTATAAAATCAAGAAATTCACATTTGTTTAATTAATCATATTTCCTAAATATTAAAATGTCTTTGATTAATTCTTGTCTATAAGATGAGATCTTGCAATGAAATGGTACACACGTTGTTCACAATTAGCCAACGGCTAATAATGCAGTGGGTCATGATCTCTAATCATTCATATAAAATAAGTATATAATTAAATAAAAATATATATATGCAGATTTTTAAATCGTCAATATGAGGATCGTGAACTCTTCAAGTTGACAATTTAAATAAAGTAATTTTTAAAAATTGTGAATTTAGGCCAAATCAACTTGAATTGGGAAAATATGCATGTATCAATTCAAATCGGGCCAAAATTCAGCTCAATTTCGGTTTCAAAATTGGGTCAATTAGCCCAATTTGATCCGAATTTGTGATTTTTAAAAGTTATTGTCCTTAAATTGTAAGCTCGAGAGTTACGGTCCTCATTTTGCCACCCTCGAAATTATGGTCCTTAATGAAGGAATTCCACCTCATCTAAAAGTTCGAAATGCGGCTAACATTAACTCCATGTGGAGGCCCAACAAAAATTTAATTTTAAATGAGTGGAGTTGCCTTCATTAGAGTTTGAAACCGTGGTTTGCTCTAATAACATAAAAGAATTATGTTTCATCCAAAAGTCTCAACTTGTAGAGAGGTTGAGAATCAATCCATATATTGTAGTTTTGCTCCCAAAAGTTAATTTTTTAAAATTTTGTGTGTAATATAATTGCAAATTGATTCCATAAAAATCATTTTACACTTTTTTAAACAAAAAGACTATAGTTGTAAAAGGACCACTATTCTCTTCTGTCAAAAAAAAAAAAAACCACTATTATCGTGGGACCACTCCTTCAATTTCCCCTATATTAATATGATGCTGAAGAAACGTGTTTGTTGTTTGCAGGAAACGCCAACCTATGTGGCGCGCCTTTAGCTGCATGCAGACCGAAGCATTCCATCAAGAAAATAGCCTTCATCGTGGCTGCAATCATCGCCGTTGCATTGGCATTGTTGATGATGGTATTCTTGGTGTGTCGCAGGCGATCACAGCCCCTTCGATACGAGAAATCAGTGGAACATTCTCAGACAATTAAAGAGTCAAACGATGTAACCACATACAAGAATAACGAGCATGGAAAAATTCAATTCGTGAAAAACGACAGAGAGAAGTTCGAGCTGGAAGATCTTTTGAAAGCATCGGCTGAGGTGTTAGGAAGTGGAAGCTTCGGGTCGTCTTACAAAGCGGTGCTGCTGACGGGGAAGCCGTATGTGGTGAGGCGATTCCGACAGATGAACAATGCCGGGAGAGACGAATTTTACGAGCATATGAGGAGGCTTGGGAGGCTGTCTCACCGGAATTTGCTGCCTCTTGTTGGGTTCTATTATAGGAAAGAAGAGAAGCTTTTGGTCACTGATTTTGTTCAAAATGGAAGCTTGGCAAGTCACTTGCATGGTAAGTCAATCGAACTTTATTTTCTTCCTCATAGTCTTAGTCATGACTTAGTGCGCTTGATTACAAATTCTTTAATGAGAATGAAAATGAAAATGAGTATAATACAATTATGGTGGTTAATGAGAACAAAAATGATCATGACACCATTTTTCTCTCTTAAATAAGGTAATCATTACCTATTTTGATTAACCTATTTTCTTACTACAATCATTTTTCTTCAATCATTCTCCTCCACTATCGCCAACAACTTTATTTTATCTCATTTTTTTCAAAATTGGAGCACTGTACTAATGATGTAACTACCGTGGAGATATTCCTTCCTCCAATATATACAAAGGTATTGAGAAAAATACAATTTCATTCCGATTCCCATTGAGCTTGAAACAAGCGTCTTCTTATTTAAATCAAGTTTTATCTTCTCTCCGCACGTCCTCGTACACTGCAGAAGCTGCCCGAGAAATTCATTGTCTCGCGCGAGCTTTCATGCTTTCGATATGAATTTCTAAGCATGTGAAGCTCGAGGTAATGAATTTTATGTGAAGCTCGAGGTAATGAATTTTTATTCATTCGCTTGAGGAGTTGTGTAGGTATCGGGCACATTATAGACGCTTGAGCTTAAGCAAGAATCTCCTATTCTATTTTACTATTTCATCTCATGTTTCACTACTTTTAATACATGACACGTGTAATAAATGATATTATGAATCATTATTAATGATATGTGTCATGCTTTAAAGATAACGAAATATAAGATGAAACACCAAAATGAGAATAAGTGATCATCTTAATTGCCTATTTTGCTTTGGTATTTCATCCTTTGCATTGTTTTTAATAACGTCACACATATTGAATGGTATCGTTTATTAACACATGATTTGTATTAGAGATAATGAAATTACACAAGATGAAACATCAAGTTGAAATAAGAGACACATTAACATATATATGACACATGATATATTTTGCGGATTTTCTATTCCATTCAAGTGTTTCATTGTCTTTAATTATTAATACGCCACACATGTCATGTTTTTCAAGCTTTTAGGTAGGCGTAAAATCTTCATTTTTATTTCATTCGATTTTATTCAAATAAGTGTCAAATTATGATCTCAATTTCCAAATCCCCTGTGCAAAACCCTCATAACACTTTACAAAATCACCATTAATTAATTAATTCACAACACTCTGAAAACTATTTCAAGAAAACACATTTATTGTCAGAAAAATTAATATAAATGAATTAATCCCACATTTTTCTAAAAGTTCGAACTTTTAGATGAGATGAAATTGTTTCATAGTATCACACTGTTTGCTCACGGCTAAATTCTTGGGTAAAAATAACTCAGTCATATTAAATTGTCCACTCGTTGGGCCTCCCGAGGTGTGGGGAGTGTTAGGGAAATTAATATAAACGACATAATTCTACACCAGATTCGAACTTTTAGATGAGATAAAATTATATATAAGCAAAGTCTTTTGGGTTTCGTATTCACCGTAGGCTTACGGTGTTAAATGTTATATTTCAATTTTATCAAATTTTTATACACTTGATCAAATTTTTTATACTTTCGCTCAAATAATACTTTTACTTTTTAAAAGTGGTAACACCGTAAACATATGATGTATACGAAACACAATAGATCGGCTCTTATTTATATATCCTCCACAGGTAAAAAGACAGGGAATCAACAAGGGCTGGATTGGGGAAAACGTTTAAAGATCATCAAAGGGGTAGCAAGAGGGCTATCCCATCTCTACAAAGAATTGCCATCCCTAACCCTACCTCATGGTCATCTCAAATCATCAAATGTCCTTCTAGACTCCACCTACGACCCCATATTAGCCGATTATGCCTTATCACCGGTCATCAACAAGGACCATGCCCAACAATTCATGGTCGCCTACAAGTCCCCGAGTCCATGCAGAACGACCGAGTTACCCGGAAAACGGACGCCTGAGTCTCGGGATCCTCATCCTAGAGCTCCTCACAGGCCGCTTTCCGGCTGACTATCCTCAAGAAGGGACGGGGCCGAGTTCAGATCTCGCCACGTGGGTTAACTCGGTGGTACGGGAAGAGTGGACGGGGAGGTTTTCGATAAGGAGATGAAGAGTAGGAATGGAGAAGGGGAAATGCTGAGGCTTTTGAAGATTGGGATGTGTTGTTGTGAATGGGATGTGGAGAAGAGGTGGGATTTGGAAGAGGCTAGAGAAAGAATTGAGGAATTGAAGGAGAGAGATAGTGATCATGAGGATTATTCAAGTGAAGGTGATATGTATTCTTCTATGGCTTTCACTGATGACGATTTCTCTTTCTCTAAAGCTTCATGAGATCTACAGGAAGAACTTAATTTCACATTAATTGTTGCATGTTGTGTGCAAGTATTAGGGTTTTTAATTATGTATTCTTTTCTAATTAACTTGGTTTTTATTTATTTATTTGAGTTTCACCAAGAAAGATATTGTTCCATGATTTTGAGAGTTTTGGTCCATAACTTCGTACTTTTTCGTAGAAGGTTTAAAATTTTCAACTTTTTCCCATAACTTCTTAAATGATCTGATTTCAGTCCAAAAGTCACCAAAATTTAACCGATGTTGTATTGATACACATTTTCTTGGGACCTTTTGCAAAAACGTTCAAAATTATGGGACAAAAAGTGCAAAATTAAGCAAAAAAAAAAAAAAAAAGGATCAAATTCGAACAATTACAAAGTTATGAGATAAATTTAAAAATTTTATATTATTTGGGAGCTTTTGCAGAAACGTTTAAAATTATGGACAAAATTGAAATTTAACTCTGATTTTGATTATGCAAATCTTGTATTTGAAATTCATAAAGTTGAAATTTAGATAAATGTATGTTTGTTTTGGAATTTTCTGCATATAGTTTTGCTAATATGATGCATAAATGTTCGAAAGGTGGGGTGTAGCAAGAATATACTATGAAAATTTGTATGTTTAGTAGAAAAATGTAGTAGATACTACTCCCTCCGTCCCGTAACTATCTTCACGATTGACCTTTTAACGGTTTTGTGTGAGAATTATTTCATAGTAATATGTGTACAAAAATTGTTTTATATGAATGATATGCTAGTTGATAAGATGAACTAGCATATCATTCATGTAAAACAACTTTTGTACACATATTATCATGAAATAATCCTCACACAAAAACCGTTAAAAAGTCAACCGTGAAGATAGTTTTGGGACGGAGGGAGTACTATTTTGTGTAATATAATCAGTTTATTACCCGAAAAAAAAGAACATCTGTGGTATACCTATTTACGGACTTGACTTGAATTCTCTCGTTGCAAAAATCCCAACCAGGTGACCACCTTGGCACCGATTAGGCGCTAGGCGGCTGTCGGCCGGTCCGATTTTTTCAAATTTGATTTTTGATCTAGGTGGCGCCTAAGCGATCGAGTTTGATTAATTTGATGTGAACTTGTGAAGTGAAACATGCATTTTGTTGTGTAGTAGTACTATAGTAGTTGGAGTGTTAAACTACTTGGCTAATTACGTCGGAATTATGTTCGTAACTTATTATATATTTTTTTGTCATTTAATTTTTTTATTAATTTGTATTTGAAATTATATTGTTAAGTTATTTTGAAGTTTAAACCAATTATTTTTGCAAAAATAAAAATTAAAATAGCGGTCCAACACCGTCCGTCTAGCGATTTTCAACTTTTATAACCTTGATTATAAGGGTTGTCCCAAAAATGATATATGGCTAAGACGGAGCAGGAGAAATACCAAGGAGATCGACTAGGCGTCGGAGCTCCGATCGAAGAAGAGGGAGGGATCGATAATGACGGAGATGGCACCAGAGACTTTGGCTTGAATGAAGCTGCAGCTGGAATGGAAGCAGATGGAGGGGGTATAGGTGTGGATGGTGAGGAAGGGAGAAAATTACACTTTTGATTCCACGGGACAGAGTCCCTCACGATTTTAATCCTAAGGGTATTAGTTTTGGTCCCCGACTTGGATGTATTTTTGCACAAATTAGCAATCAAATACAAACCACAAGAGAATAGTATCGTTTATAGCGTGCAAGTATTTAGACCAAGTATTATCGAATCCACCGAATTAGGAGAATAGCAGGACCTTCGAAATTAAACTTTATCATAGTATTATAGAAGCTAAACGGGTTTATTAGATTTTAAGGAAATAAACTAACCAGACAAGCAAAATAAATAAACAAGTAACTTCGATTAGAAGTGCAAGTGTGAGAAGAATGCTTTGGGTGTACTACTTATGAACTCCACTAATGCTACTTACGAGACTTCAACTTATCATTTGCCATCGTCAAAGAAAAAGAGTGCAGAGCTATCACGACAAACATGTATACCGATCCCCAAGGATGAAAATATCGCTATCGCAACAAATATCGCAACTTTAATTTTATGGATATATCGATGGATATATCAATATCACAAAAAATTAAAAAATTGATGGAAACTTTATTAAAATCTTGGAAATTTAACAAGATATTTTAGGGATTGTTATAACATATTATTATACACGTATTATATTTAAAATTACAATAAAATTATATGTTTAAAGCAATCATATGATTAATAGATTATATAAATATTGTCCTGACGCAAAATAATTGACAACATAATATATAATACAATATAAAATAATTAAATACACATAATAAAATATAATTAATATCAAAATGAAGACGTAGGAGGTTCAAATATAGTAGTAGATTTGTCATTTTTGTTCAAACAATATTGATGTCACTTCTTCAAAATACCATTTGAATAATTAAAATAATTAGTAACGCAAGTAGTTTCTCTCCAATACAATTGAAATAGTCTTAATTTAAAATAAAAATAATTAAAATTAATATGATTAGAGTGTGTCTATTTCGAATCAAATTTCACGATGAAACTTGATTCACATTGAAAGAACATATCAATTTACCTTTAAGTTAACGATTAATACTCTTTAGTAATATAGGTAATATTATTCAGTTATCATGACTAATACCCTTTAGTAATATAGGTAATACCCTTCATTTATCATGGCTGATACTCTTTAGTAATATAGGACATACTCTTCAGCTTATCATGACCGATACTCTTTAATAATATAGGTAATACTCTTTAGTTATTACAACCGACACTCTTTAAAATGCATCAAGTTTCACCATAAACCCTTGTTCATAGTAGAATTTGTCATATAATTAAAGATGTGAAGAGATTCTCAATTTCATACCTTGAATATACATTTATACTATTTTATAGATCAATGTATCATATAAAAAAATAAAGAAGAAATTCAAATGAAATAATAATTAAAAATTAAAATTATTACATTAAAATTGATTCATATAACCATAAGAATATATATTTTATGTATACAAAAATAATAAAAAACCAAAAAAATAATTTTTATAAATAATTTTTAAAAATTGCGATTTTTACGGATATTGCGATATTGTGCGATATTTCGCGATAATTCCACAATATCCAGGAAAAATTACACTACAAATGACCGATATTGATATCGATATTTTGTGATATTTCCACGATATCCGGAAAAAAATACATTACCCCTAATATCCATATCCCGAACTCATATTTTGCGATATATCTGCGATATATCCGTGATATTTCGCGATATTTACATCCTTGTCAATCCTCGTGAGGCTTGGGTGAACAAATGAGCCACCTAACACCTAATCGACTTCAAAAGGCTTCTTGTTGGTCCCACTTAGTTGAGTATCTTAGAGAAAACTTGAACTAGCCTTCTAGGAAAAATCTAGAAGGGGGTTGAATAGATTTTTAAATTTTTACAAATCCTTCAAGCTTATTCAAAAACCCAAGTAACACAATGAGAAAACAATTTTAAACTCAACTTGAACAAGATCAAAAGTAACCCGATATTTTAGTTTTAACTTTGATTCTGAAATTAATCTTTGATTAATAAACTGAAATTGAAATTGACAAAAGTAAAGTAAAGCAATAAAGAACACCGAGTTTATAGTGGTTCGAATTATGAATAATCCTACATCCACTCTCCTTCTCCAACTTGAAGAAGGGACGAGCTTACTACTTACTTACTTACAATCCGACTTACAACTTACAACCTTACAAAAATCCTTCGATCTTCAAAACTCCTAACTTCTTCCGAAATCTAACTATTACAATGAGTAGTGGAATTTGAAGATTACAAGTAAAGTGTTCTATAAACACTTAGAATTGATTTGAAAAACTCTTTTGAAAACTTGTGAATTTATTGTGAAATCAATAGAAAGTAATCGCAAATCGTGATATGTGCAAAGTTAAAAGTTATTTTGATAATGAAAATCTAGACCTATTTATAAGTCTCGAAAAGACAGTTAGTTTGTTAGTCGGTTCTAACAAATCAAAACTACCAACAAATTAATCTTGAAAATCGCTTGCTCCTCGGTTGATTTTAACCTACTTGTCTGCGGTGACTTGGTGAAAACTTCGCCTTTCTTATTCTACTCGGCCTTGTCTCGACCTCGTCCGAGCTCTTCATAATTATCTCCCGCAGATGACTAGGTTTGAACTTGTCTCAGTACGACTTGCAACTTTCCAGTCTTCATTGACTTGCTCGGTTGATGACCTAGTCTCGATCACTTAGTACTCGGACTTAATCTTAGATGTTCTTCATAGTCGCCCGATCACCCGAACCGACTTTTAACTCATCATAATATTCTTGATCTAACAATTTTCCCTTTTGATGAAGTTAAAACCTACAAGGAAGAGACACACTCACAAATGAAGTTAGTTTAAAGTTAATCAAGATTATCAACTAGGCATACTAGAGCACATACTCACACCGAATCGTATTTATTCAAATAAGAACAAATTAATTCACACTTAGAAAAATTTAAGAACATATTCTTAAGTCTTAAGAATTTTAGACTTAGTGAAAAGTTTTAAAACTCAAAGAAAAAGTTTTAAGACTTAAAAAATTTTAGAAAAGTTTTAATTACGAGATGAAAATTTTCTCGGATGATTAATACTTAGAAAATTTTAAGTTCTCTTAAAGCGAAGAAACAAGCTTTAAGAGATAAAGCAAGCAAATCACATAAGTCAAAATATATTTATTCACATCAAATTTACATATTACAAAAAGATCAGAAGATTAAAATAAGATAAGGAAAGAAAATAATCCTTTGATCGAGTACTCCCCAATGATATGCTTCTCGAACGGCCACCAGTGAAGACTCGTCTCCTCGGCTCCTTCAATTCCTCTTCACCTTTCGCACTGGCTCTACTTCGGCCTTGGCAACGATGCCTTTAATCCAGCTTCACATCTACGTAACCATCAGTTGTTGGTCTTGGGTCCGCCTTTTTCATAAGCCGCGCACAAATCCGCATTGAAGATTTTGTCACCTTCATCGATCACCGATGATACAGTCGGCATCTTCTTTCTCGATCCACTCATGCCACCTAAGGTCTTCGCCCCGAAGCCGCAGAATCAGATCCCTTCAAGATGTACCAATAATACATCCATCCGGCATCTAAATTCTTTTCTTTGTACTCCTTGAACCATTTTCTAGCGACGACCTTCGGAGGATTAAGTGTCCGATGGTAAGGTCCGAATTCAGCTTCTTCGCCCCTTCATCTCCCATTTTCTCGACTTCCCGCTCCATCTCATCTCAAGTCCCTTGTTCTTCTTTTTCAAACGCTTCCTTTCCCTTTCTCCATACCAGCCCGCTCTTTCCTTATTCTCGCTTTATCTGCTCTTCCGAGAGATTCGAGTAGTCGGGCTCTCTTTTCCTCTTCTCACCAAGGTAGGCTTGAGACTTAGTGCTTTGACCGGAGTTGACTCTTTGATCAGCTTTCCTTTGCCTTTTCCTTTTACCTCACTGCTTTCTCGATTCTTTCATTTTCGCCAACAAATTGAGCAGATTTGTCCTCCTCTTCTTTCTTCCTTCTTGCCTCATCCTCTCTAAGAGCTTCTTCCAATTGGGCTGACCCTCACGTAATGCATCTAGCTCATCGATTTGAGCGAGCATCTTCCCCGGCTACTTCCAGATCACCAGATCTGGCCTTGGTGCCAACTTCCTTTCTGGTTTCGTCCAAAGCACCTGTGAGGGTCCGCTCTCTTTCTTGTACCTCCTGCTCCCCTTTTGACTTCATCACTAGGGTAGTCACTTTGTCTCTAGATCTTTGCATTTGACTCAAGTCCGACTTATCCAGAGCTAATGAGTGTACTACAATAGCATTGTAGTTTGTGACTTGGTTCCTCAACCCTTGCACCTCCTCTTCCGCAGCTTTCACCTTTTCAGCCAAGACAGAGTTAGTAATAGATGTAATCTTCTGAATTAGATTTACCTCTACTTCCCTCATGTTGGCGATCATAGTCTCTGTGATCGCCTTCACCATCTTCCTCGTCTTTCTCTTCATCTTTTAGCGAAGGCTTGTTTGATCTTTTTCTCCATTTGAGCAACAATGGAAGAGATGGTTGATGTTGGGCTAAGGTCATCGTCCTCATCCTCGGATGAGGATTCGGACGAGGAGGAAGTGGGGGTTTGGGGTTCAGATATTTGAGGCGGGGAATTGGAGAGCTCATTCGAATGTCCTCCGTAAATGAGTAAGAGGGAATCTCAATTCTGGAGGGGGTGAGGTTTGTGTTTGTGGAGGAATGGATGTTTGAGTTTGTGTATGGGTATGGTAGATGAGGTTGGTTGTTCAAGTTGTGGGATGGTGGATGGAGTGGGGATGGGTTCAGCCGGGTAGGAGTGGAGGTGGTTTCAGATGGGATTATAACTGGTTTGGTTGAGATCTGTGTTTGGACCGTGGCACTTGACCGGTTTTTCGGGACAACCGTGGCTGTTTTAGAGGCTCGAGGTGCCACCGGGCACACCTCTTCATTGCAAGGTGGGGATTGAGATAGAGAGAGAGAAGAGTTGGTACCTTCCTCCCGAATTGGAGAGAGTGCCTTCCTTGGTTGGTGAAGGAGGAACTTCAATTTGAGCGACCTCACCGCAATGTTCAGACCGGTACCTCCTCCGGAAGTAAGGTTGATGACATCGTCTGTTGACTTGAGCCGCTCTGAGGATTCAGATGTTTGGGATGTCTTTCGAGGCCTCCTTTGAAGGATAAATTGATTGTCCTCATCCGAATCTTCGTCTCGATGGTTGGCTGGGCAGCGGCACCAGATGACTCTGCTGAAGCTTTCTTCTCGAAGCTTTGACAAGTCTCCTCCTTGATCTTCTCCTAGGAGACCTTGCCTCACTGCCGCCTCCTCACCGCCACTTTGACCACACTGGATCCTCGGCCGGAATAACTTCAATTCCGGTCTCGGTCACCGGTTCTGCAGCCTCACCGCTGGTACCACAGCCTTCGTGTATGTCTCCTCTTTGAGCACCAGCCGCTTGTCTCGAGCCACCGCACTGCTGCCGCCCGATCCTCCGATCCCTAGTCTCGTTTGTGTCATCGTTTAATCTGGGCAGCCCACCTATCCTTTCATGCTTGGTCAAGAACCCCTTCGTTTAGAATATTTTTTCAACCCTACTCTCGCCTCAACCTCTTATTCAGTCCTTCCATCAATACCGTGATCTTGTTAAACATACTCACAATGATCGAAACCCAATCTCCTCACCAGATTATACAACAATTCTTTAACTTTTCTTCCTTCAATCTCCTAACAACAAATCTACCCAATCTACCCCGACTCCATCATATGTTGCCCTCATACAACACAACCTAGACTTAGTCACACCATCGTGAGAACTCGATCTCCTAGGATTGATTTGGTCACAATTGTCATTAATAACCTATACTTCCTCCTAAGAAGATTCTTCTTGAGATCCCTCCTAGTCCCTCCGTAAGTAACTCTTGCAAAGATATCGAATGATTCCTCCTATTCGTCTTCCTTGTAATTCAAAGGATTTACCCCATCCATTGTGGTATCAAAAATTCGAGCCACATTCTCTTTCGTATATGACAGATGTGTACCTTCTACGGTGGTTTCAAGCCGCTTTCTCGAGAAATTACTGCTACTGCAGAATTCACTCCGATAAAATCTGCGTTTTGTTTTCTAGTGATTTCAATGAGCAGAAACCTCTCAACCTCGATGCATCCAATAATCTCGGGATTTCTATGGATTCTCTGTCTCTTGTTGTATTGAAGTCGACGTACATCTCGTCCTTGAGTTTGTTCTTAGGTCTCTATGTTCATTTTGAAATCTGATTTTGCGAGAGGTTATATAAGTGGGGGTTTTGGTGTTTGGGAAGAAGAAGAAGCCATTTGTGATTTTTGAGAAACGAGAGAATTTTTGCAAGAAATTTTGAATAAGGGAATGTGAAAGTGAATTTCGAATGAAGAAGGTAAGTTTTTAAACAATGAAGAGAGAGAGGGCAAATTTGGAAGATGATACGTGGCACGATTTTAGAAATTGATTTTTAATCGTTGATTCATGAAAGCGCGTGTAAAATATCAACGGCTTGGCGATAAAACCGCTTCAACTTCAGGTACGTGGTAGAAACGCATCTTGATTTGTGTAAAAGTAACCGTTTATCCTATGGATTAGACGGTTAATAGGTCTACTTTATACAGAGGTAATTAGTATACCCGACGTCATCCTAGGGTTATCTTACTTCGTATAAGGGTTTTCCAAACAGATGGGTTTATGAAATCAACTCGATAAAGTACCTTGTCTCTGCTTTTAAAACAATTTAGTTTTATCTTTTGGCAAACTTTAAAAACCGCTTAAGAAAACATTTTATTTCAAATAAGGTGCTCGATTAAAAAAATTTCTAAGATTAGTTTTTCCAACCAATGATAACAGCTTTGATAAAAGTTTTATAAGAACACAATGTATGGAGAGTATTTAGAAGCAAGGGTGTCCAGATGAGAAGGTTTATAACGAGATGAGGTGAAACAATCTGATTTATCAATCGATCTATGACCTATTCCCGCAAAGACATAAACTTGAAGAAAACCATTAGTAGAATGAGGTAGATCGGATGGGTGCGATAGTCATCTGCTTTTCAAGAAATCACCGACTATTGTGCCCTAACTGATTTACCGAATGTCGATAAGTAATCATCATGTCGATAAGATCAATATGACTAATCCTTAATTCTTGATTCCAAAAAGGAGATCAATGATATCAGCCACCCGATTGTCCTTCGACTCATATCTAGTCCGATAATTCTTTCTAGACATCGTAAACTAAATTGAGAGAGACAAAGAATGAAAAACATAGAATTATAGATTAACTAAAGAAGCATCTAATAATCCTAATTCTACAGATAGTTCTTTAAACCTTGTCTCTGCCAAAGGCTTTGTCAAGATGTCTGCCGTTTGGAAATTAGTCGAATCTTCTCTAATCTGATGTCACCTTTCTCTACATGGTCTCGGATGAAGTGGTGTCTAATATCTACATGCTTGCATCTAGTATGTAGGACTCGGGTTCTAGGTAATAGCTATGACACTATTACTATCACAAAAGATTGGTACATCTTTGGTGATAATGTTATAGTCCCTTAACCGTTGACTTATCCAGATCGGTGTGAACAACAACTTCCACCGCCATATACTCACTTCAATGTGGAAGTAGCTATAGAGGTTTGTTTCTTAGACAACCATGAAATCACCACTACCAAGAAATTGGCAAGTACCGATGTAGATTTTCTATCTATCTTACACCCACCAAAGTCTCGAGTCCGAGTATCCAGATAAAATTTCAAAGTTGTCATCACCGGATACCACAATCCAACATTTATCGTACCTTTAAGATATTTAAGAATTTTCTTCGCCGCTTCAAGATGGTTTTTCTTAGGATTAGCTTGAAATCGAGCATGCACTCCAACCGCAAAAGAAATATCGTGTCTACTAGCCGTTAGATATAATAATGAACCAATTAGACCTCGATACTCGGTTTGATCAAGATCTTCTCCCTTCTCGTCGGATCCATTGAAAAGTTTGTCATCATAGGTATTCCAAATTTTTCAATGAGATCTTTTGTATATTTGGCTTGATTGATGAATATTCCCTTCTTTGTCCTGCTTGACTTGAAGTCCAAGAAAATAAGTCATCTCTCCCATCATGGACATTTCAAATTTGTTTTTCATAAGATGACTAAATTCTTCACACAAAGATATGTTAGTTGATCCAAAAATTATATCATCAACATAAATATGAACTAACAAAAGATCACAACCATATTCTTTTCTAAAGAGAGTTCTATTAATTCTACCTTTTACAAAACCATTTTGAATTAAATAATCGCACAAGGTGTCATACCATGCTCTAGGTGCTTGTTTAAGTCCATATAGAGCTTTCCTTAGTTTATAAACCTTGTCTCCTTTGACAAACCTGGAGGGTGCTCTACATAAACTTCCTCACCTAGGATTCCATTAAGAAATGCTGACTTAACATCCATTTGAAAAACTATGAATCTTTTAAAAGCAAAGATAGGCTAAAAACAATCTTATGGCTTCCAGACGAGCCATCGTGCAAAGGTTTCATCATAATCAATCCTCCGATTGTGAATAACCTTGAGCAACTAGTCCGACTTTATTTCTAACCACAATATTGTTTTCATCCCTTTTGTTTTTAAAGACCCATTTAGTTCCAATGACTTTTTGATGATGAGGTCTTTCAACAAGCTCCCACACATCTTCTTTGAAACTCGATTTAGTTCTTCTTGCATGGCATTAATCCAGCTTGGAATCACTTAGAGCTTCGTAATAGATTTAGGTTCAAGTAATGATACATAGCAATCGAACATACAATCTTGATTTAGTTGGGTCCTTGTCCTGACACCAATGTCTAAATCTCCAATTATCTCTGCTCACCGGGTGATATGACATTACTTTCTTACCTTTGTCTTTTACAATGGATGAAGTTTTGTCTAATTATTTATTTCAAATTGATTCTATGTTACCTTCGATGACTCAACCCGATCATCCGGGTTGTCGATCATCCGATCACCGTGAGGAAGAGCTTCCGTGTTCTTTCTCTCGTGTTTGAATCTTGTTTTTCTTCTTCATCTCGAGTCTGATTCTTTATTGTAGAAATTTATGGTTGATCTCTTGATAGTCATCCGATCCGCATCATCTCAAATCTTTGTGATGTCCCCTGCCTTACTATACTCAAAAGAAGATTCATCAAATACCACATGGGGTGTTTCTTCCACACACAGGTTGTCTTATTAAAAACTCTATATGCCTTTGATACAGATGACTATCCCAAGAATATTCCATCTCGCTATCTTGGCATCAAAAGTTTTTAATTGAGATTTACCATTGTTGTGCATGAAACATTTACAACCAAATATATGAAAGTATGAAATTTTGGGGGATCTTCCCTTCCAAATTTCATAGGGAGTTTTGCATTTATCTTTAACAATCAAACTTTTATTTTGAACATAGCAAGTCAGATATTTACACTTCGCCCAAAACCTCGTGTGGAGTGTTGTACTCGGATAACATTGTTCTAGCCGCCACTTTCAAGGTTCTGCTTTCTCCTTTCAACTACTCCATTTTGTTGTGGAGTCCTTGCTGCAGATGTTTCATGAGCTATGTCATTCTCAATGTAGTAGTTAGTAACAAGTTTATTAAGGCATTCGGTTCCTTTATCACTTCTAATTTTAACAATAGTTAGTCCTTTTTCATTTTGAACCTTTTAAGAAATTACGAATCTTAATCATAGTCTCATTCTTTTTGTATAAGAAAATAACCCAAGTAAATCTTGAGAAGTCATCAACAATTACCAAGGTATACTTTCTTCCACTAAAGCCGAGAGGTGTTACCGGACCAAAAAGATCCATGTGAAGAAGTTCCGTAATCCTTTCTCAAGAAGGACTACTTATTGTTTTAAAAGAAGCTTTAGTCTGCTTTTCCTTTTGACAAGAATCACACACATGGTTCTTTGAAAATACTTTATCGTGAGTCCTTTAACTAAAGATTTCCTTGCTATTTTGTTAAGAGTTTTGAAGTTTAAATGACCAAGACGCTTTGTACCACGTACCCAACTTAAATCATCCGAACTCTTAGCAACAAGACAAGTATCTTTAGGACAACTTTTGAAATTAGCAACATAAATGTTACCTTTTCTCGACTCCAGCCAATAAAATATTTTCATTAATACCATCTAATACAAAGCATGCATTATGAGTAAATTTGACACTTAACCCCTTATCACAAAATTGTGAAACAGATAGTAAGTTGTGCTTCAATCCTTCCACGTAGTAGACTTTATTTACTTGAATATCACCTATCATCAGTGTTCCTACACCTTTGGTAAGTCCATAATTGTTATCTCCAAATATTACTCTTGGTCCATCTATGGTCTAATAGTTAGAGAGAAGTCGTCTTTCATAGGTCATGTGCTTGGAACAACCACCGCCGATGTACTGATGAACTCAAGAATGTCTTCTCTTTCAACTATCTTCTTATCTTCCCGCAATCACAAATTTAATGCTTAGGTACCCTTTGTACTTTGGGTCCTTTCATGTTAAGTTGACTTTTAGGAATCCGCATAAACATATCAATGTTCCTTAAAACTATAGATTGAAGTTTACATCCGTATCTATCTACTAAGATAAGACTTTCAAGATCAATCTTGTTTAAGCGATCTTTTGAAATTGTCTTGAATCTTGGTAAAAATGGATATGTTTTACTTCTTCCATCAAAGCTATTATACCTAGGATAAGACTTTGACTTAGTCTTAGGTTTAACCTTGGGAGTTACTTTCCTCGTCTATTTTTTCTTTCGTAGTATCAGATGAGTTAATGAATTCCTTAGGTTTCAGGACTAAATCTAGTTTCTATCTTTGGTTTAGTTGCTTTTAACAAAAACTCTAGATTTTATTGGATCATTTTTCTTACTCCTATCAAAACCTAATCTCGTTTTATCACTAGACTTTTGTGAAGTATTGAAGATTTATCTATTGTGGTCTTAGTGTTATTTTGAAGTCCTAACTTTAATTCTCTCGTTAGTCTTCTTGTAACTCTCATTCTCAAAATAGATATTTAAAAATTTTATTTTCAAAGAACTCAACTCCTCGTTCTAACTTATCTGCCTTATCGCATAAGGTATTAGTGATTGACTAAGTCCGACATTCCCCTGAATGTACAAATGCGGTTTCTCACTAACCTTTGTTTGATTGACCTTAGTCGATCAAGTAATTTGATTTTAAATTAAAATTTTCAGCCTCTATCTGTTTATAAGCGAGATAGACCAGTCTCCAAATCTTTCAAAAGTTTCTCAATAAGACTAGGATCAGTTTGAATAAGGTATCACAATCATTATCGAAGAAGAATAGTAGTGTACCTCTTTTGCCATTAAACAGATGTCGTCATCGACTCCAAAGTCAGAATGAGGATGAGGATGATGATGTCTCATGAACTTCTTCTTTCTCAGCCAAAAGAGCTCTCCGATCAAAGATACCTTCTATCTCTCTTTTTCCTCTTTTCTTCTCTCTCTCGGGAGTGAGTTGAGGACGATCATAACTATAGTGACCAGGCTTGTTGCATGTATAACAAATATCTCCTCTCGTCTCTGCCTTAGGACTACCATCTCCTCATTTGATTGGTGACTTATGCTTCCTCGTCTCGATCATTTTTCCTATCATTGTCTGAACTCTTTTCTTCTTTATCTAATCAGTAGTTCCTTCGACTTGATCTGTCTCTCTTGTTTCTTTTGTACTTCATTCTCACCTTTCTGTTAGATCAAGGAAGGTTTTGATGAGTTAAAAGATCAAATCGAATGAGCAGCATTTACTATGAAGAACAGCTAAGATCGTAGTCAGTAACTAAGCCGATCGACTAGTTCGAGGACTCGATCAAGTCACCGAGATTAGAAGTTGCAAGACATCCTGAGATAAGCTTAAGTCTAGTAACTGCAGAGACGAGTATGAAGAGCTCAGGACGAGGTCAAGACAAGCTGAATAGAATAAGAAAGGTAAGTCTTCACCAAGTCACCGCAGATGAGTAGAGTAAAATCAGCCGAGGAGCGAAGCGATTTCAAGATTAAGTTTGTTGAGCGGTTTTCGGTTTGTTAGAACCGACTAACAAAATAATCAGTCTTTTCGCACTTATAAATAGGTCTAGTTTTTATTTTTCACTTCACTTATGCAAATTTGCTTTACACATTATTCACTACTCGATTTCTATCACCATCAATTCACAAGTTTTGCAAAAGAGTTTTCAAAAAGTTCTAAGTGTTTGTAGAACACTTTACTTGTAATCTTCAAAGTCCAATATGCCTTTGTAATAGTTAGATTTTAGAGAAGGATTTAGGAGATTGAAGATTTGAAGATCTTTACGAATTGTAAGCTGTAAGTTGAAAGTAAGTAAGTGGTAAGCAAAGTCCCTTCTTCAAAGTTTGAAGGAGGAGAGTGGATGTAGGATTTTTATAATCCGAACCACTATAAATCCAGTGTTCCTTATTGTTTTTGTTTACTTACCTGCTTCTTTCAAATTCCAGCTACCAAATCAAAGATTGATTTCAGAATTAGAAAGTTAAAACCAAAATATCAGTTTGCTTTTGATCTTATTAAAGTTGAGATTAAAATTATTTTCCGCTGTGTTACTTTGAAGTTTTGAATAAGTTTTAAAAAGATTTGTAAAAATCCATAAAATCTATTCAACCCCCTCTAGATTTTATCCTAGAAGGTTAACTCAAGTTTCATTAATCAACTCAACTAATTGGGACCAACAAGTGGTATCGGAGCGGTGTTAAGTCTGTTACGATATTGATTTTAGGTCTTAACTAAGATTCTAAATTTGTTCTTGATTTTCTTCATCTTCTATATTTTTACTAATCTGTGCTACTAACAAGATTGTGGAGTGTTTTGTTTTACTATCTCATCATGTCTTCGTGAAAGAACAAGAAATCCAGGAGTCTACCCGAATTTTCATTTGAAGAATATGACTATTGGAAATTTAGAATGGAAAATCATCTCAAGGCTATCCATGATAGGATATAGGAGGTTCTTGAAGAAGGACCTATTAAATTTTATCATGGAGGCACCGATAATGGTACCGAATCACCAAACCGAGTCGACAAGAGAAAAAAGCTCGGGCGACAAGTGATGAGAGGAAAATCCACAACCTAGACCAGTAGCTAGGACCGAAATCATTGAAACTCTAAGTAAAGACTGGATTGAAAAAGTCAAAAGATGCAAATCGGTAAGGAGATGTGGCAGCACTTGCAAATGTTTGTGAAGGATCGACCAAGTAAAAGAGAATAAGCCGCGATCGTATTACATGCCTTTGATACCTTCAAGATGAAGGAGAATGAAACGATGGATCGGCTAGATGTGAGATTTACAAATCTTCTCAACAAAGCGGTGATCCGGGAAAGAGCTATACGTAAAAGGAGATTAATAATAAGATATTGAGATCTTTGACCAAGAGATGGAGAGAAAAGTCTAATATCCTTAAAGCAACTCAAAATTTATCTTCTATTACGTAGATGTAAACATCTTGTTAGTTCGATTTATGTAGATGACATAATTTATGGTTCACCTAATCGAAATTATGTGAAGATTTTAGTATTCTCATGAAAAATAGGTTTGAAATGTCAATGATGGGCGAATTAACATATTTTCTAGGCTTACAGATTAAACAGATGAGTAAGGGTATTTTTATACATCGGTAAATATGCTAAGGACCTAATTGAGAAATTTGGGATGACTACTAGTAGAGAAGTTAAAATACCTATGACAACTAACTTCTCTATGGATTCGGATGAGCAGGGATACCCACGGATGCAACGGAGTATCGTGGGCGATTGGATCCCTTCTCTATCTCACTTTGCAAGTAGGCCGGACATAGCCTTTGCGGTTGGGGTATGTGCAAGATTCCAATCTAATCCCAAGAAAACTCATATGGAGTCTATAAGAAAATCCTTAAATATCTCAAAGGAACCTTGCAAGTAGGGTTATGGTACCCGGTGATGACAACCTTGGTGACAGTTATTCGATTCGGACTTTGGAGGATGTAAAATTGATAGGAAGTCCACTTCAGAACTTGTCAATTTTTAGGCAACAAATTAATTTCTTGGTTATCTAAGAAGCAGACATCTCGTTGCCACCTCCTGGCGAAATTTGAATACATGGCACTGGAAGTTGTTGCTCTCAACTCCTCTGGATTAGTCAATGACTTAGAGATTATAACATTCAAACATCATCCTGCTCCTATTTACTCGATAGTAATAGTACAATAGCCATGACTTACAATCCTTTCGCATTCTAGGTGTAAGCATATAGACATTAGACATCATTTCATTAGAGATCATGTGGAGAAAAATGACATTAGGATTGAGAAGATAGCCACGAATCACAAAGAGCAGACATTCTTACAAAACCATTAGTTGAATCTAGATTTAAAGAATTGTGCTTAGAATTAGGATTACTTGATGCATCATTGGCTGATTTTTAATTCAAATTGCTTGCATCATTAAATGTATTCCTTATTTCTTTTTCTTTCTTTTCTTTAAATTAATGTCTAGAAAGAGTTGTCGACTAGATATGAGTCAAAGGACAATCAGTAGGTGATATCATTGATTTCCTTCTTAGGAATCAAGAATCAAGGATTAGTCATATTGACCTTATCCGACATGATGATTTCTTATCCGATGTTCGTAAATCGGACTAGGGCACAATACACTACAGAAATCGGTCTTTTTATGACGAATTTTTATAGCGACACAAAATTCGTCACAATTTATTATTTAAAGGTGACGAATTTTATTTCCGTCACCGAAAACCTAGAAATTGTGACAAAATAAAATTTTGTCACCACTAATATATTTTTTTGTCGCTAATTTGTGAATTTCATGGCGACAACAAGAATTTTGTCACAAAAAATATTGGTGATGATATTCATAATAATTGTGGACGATATTCATCGTCATGAAAAATAATATTTTCGTGACGATGCTATGTTTTGTCATAAATTATTCAAAATAATTAGTGACACTTATTTTGTCACAATTTTAATTGGTGACGATGTTTATTGTAATTAGTGACGTTTATATTCATCATATAATATAATATTTTCATGACGGTTCTATGTTTTGTCATAACTTATCCTAAATCATTAGCGACATACTTACTTTGTCACAATATTATTTGGTGACGATGTTCATTGTAATCAGCGACAATAATATTCGTCGTATAATATAATATTTTTGTGACGATTCCATGTTTTGTCACTAATTAATCAAAATAATTAGCGACACACTTATTTTATCACAATATTATTTGGTGACGATGTTCATTGTAATTAGCGACGATTATAATTGTCGTATAATATAATATTTTTGTGACGATTCTATGTTTCGTCACTAATTATTCAAGTATTTAGCGACACACTTATTTTGTAACAATATTATTTAGTGACGATGTCAATTGTAATTAATGATGATCATATTCGTCGTATAATATAATATATATTTTCGTGACTATGTTTTGTTACTAATCATTCGAATAATAATAAGTTTTGATATAAATTTTCATGATTGAAATGAATTTTAAACCTATAAACTTTAAATTTAAGTTAATAAATAACCAACCAATAGTACTGCAATATTATCTTCATTATTGTTGTTTTAGTTTGAAATTTATTTTTTTATCATCTACTTTTAAATATAAATTTTTGATGGAAAAAATAGCAATATTATCTATATTATTGTTGTTTTTAGTTTGAAATTTATTTTTATCAACTTTTGAGTATAAATTTTTTTATGGAAAAATAGAGAGGACTAGTGTTTGAACCCTACACCTTTGGGCATAAAAAAGAGCAACAAACCAACTAAGTGAAAACATACATTTAATATTTTCAAATTTTGTTTTATTTGTTAACAACTTTTAACTATAAATCTTTTGGTGGAAAAAATAGATAGAACAAGAGTTTGAACTCTAGACCTTTTGGCATAAATGTAGAACAACAAACCAATTGTGCTAGAAACTTACATAACTAATTTTTGAAATTTATCATGTCATAACATTTACCAATGATTCCATTAAAATAAAATAAAAATTGAAAAAGGAAAGGAAGAAAAACAGATTCGTTCTTTTACGAAATCAAAACACAGTTCTCAAACTCTCTGCCTCCTTCTCCGCGGCCTTCACACGGCCATTGCCCCACTGCCACCATGCGGCCGTCGGTGCGCGGCCTAGCATCTCTCATTCGTTCGTTGATTAAGGTGAATTATTGCATGATAAATGTGTGTTTAATCGTCTCAAATTGATATAATTTTCATGTTAATTTATAATTAATTAGTCCAATTGCATTTTATTATTTGAGTTGGTGTTTTGAATGTTAAATTACGGGTTTGAGGCCAACTTTGAGTGCAAATTGAGGACATTTGTTGTATTCAAATTAATGGAGAAAATGCATGATTGGAAAGAGGGCTGAGAGACGGTCGTAATGCGAAAAGAATCAAGTCATTCGGAGTTCGTATGAAGGAGATACGGTCGAACGAAATTATGGTTGGCGAATCAAACTAATACACCCATCGGATTAGGGAATACACCCACTGTCGAGTTCACCAAACACCCACCAATCAGATTAGTTCACCCACCATCTTTTTCCCCAAATCAATCACTCTCGCAACATCTCAAATCACCAATCCAACAGCTTCACTACACCAGCACAACCACCCAACCACCGTCACCGATCATCGGCGATATCACTCGCCGCCGCGCATCACAGCTGTGCCGCCATCGCATCGACGCTCCATCCATTATCGATGCAGCCTTCCGGGTTCGCCGCCATCCCTGTTTCAGTGTAGCAATGCCTCCGCGTCACTCAACCATACCTCCGGCGCCGTCGCGCCTCTCCGCCGTCACCCTCCATCACGCTTGCAATCCGCGCGTCACGACTCGAGATTCCGGCTTCGCCTCAACCTCACTGTTCTCCTCGATCCTAGATATCGCCGCTCGCTCGAGTCGAGCCGCCTGAATCGAGTCGAGCGGCACTTGTAGCAGCCTAATATCGCGAGCACGATTTCTTTAAACAACGTACCGGCGATTTTGAGGAAAAAAAAATAAGGCAACAACAACTTATGCGTAAAAAGAGAAAGCGAAGGCGAAGGCGTAAAAATAGGAAAGAAGATTCACAACGTAAAAAAGGGGCTTAACCCCATTCGTCACCACGTGGCCCGGCGTCGCCCAATCTCCCCGTCTCTCGCCTGTCGCCCCACCTCCCCGTCGGCCCACCGCTCCACGCCTGCCGCCCCATCTCTTAGCCCATCGTCCCTCGGATAATAAAGTGAGTTCAATTTTTATGTGTTATGAAATTGGAGATGTTAGTATTAGAATATGGTAATTATGGATAAGAAATTGAAGTGAATTCACATTGCGAAACACAATTTAGGACAAAAATTAGTTTATAATTATATGTGATTGTACATAATGCTAAGTAATATTGTGTAGATAGTTCTTGTATTCCTTTAGTTCAAATGTTTCCATGAAAAAGCTAGTATATAATAAGTGTAAACATCAGTATTTAGTGAGAGTTATTATACTCTCATCAATTATTTCGTCACTAAAAGTGATTTTTCTTGTAGCTTATTGGTGCTTTAACGGAAAGTATTTAAATAGACTGTAAATATTGCACCTCATGCATTACAAATGTATCATCTACAAGATTTTGTAAAGGGTTGGTTCAATATAACATGCAGTGGACATCGTATTGGCACCGCGTAAGTGGAATCTGCCTTAGTTTCACACCCCTAGTGTCTTTGAAGCCGCGTTGTTGGTGTTGAGCATGAGGTGATTCAATATAACAATTAGAAACTATTAGTCATCCTTTTCATTCACATTGAAGACCTCTACTTTAAGGCTTAACTTCAATCATCCTTGTTTTAAATGTGATGTTAGGTCAAAGGACAAGGCATATATGCATTTGTTACTCGATCGAAGGTGTTCCTTACGGTGATGATCTCCAAAAAGTCTTATTACATTTGTGAGAAAGCGAGGTGCGTCAAACATTGCTTGTCTTATTTGTGTGAAGAAAAAAGTTGAAATTGTGATGCATTCATTCCTGAACCGATGCATGTACAAATTTTCCTGTTTATTTTCTCGCTTGCAACTATCTTATGGGGGCATTAATTGTTACGGTAAATGTTTTTGGCCCTTAATTTACACCAATTTTGATTTTAGTCCTCTAATATTTTCGACTTTGAAATTTGTCCATTAAGTATACCAAAGTTCAAACTTTTTCGTCATGCCGCTTAAAAAGACTAAAAAGTTTTGAATTACTCACTTGAGATACAAAGTGTTTAGAAATGAATAGATTTCAATAGATTTGAAATTCATTACTTTGAAAACTTATGTTTGTTTGGATTTACTATGGATTTTTCCATCGCCCCATCTCTTAGTCCATCGTCCCTGCAGACAACATAGTGAGTTTAATTTTTTATGTGTTATGAAATTTGGAGATATTAGTATTAGAATATGGTAACTATGGATAAGAAATTGAAATGAATTTGGTGTTGGTATTGTTCAGTGTGTGTACTATTAGGCTATGTTTACTTTGGGTATGGAGATGAATTAAATCATTTTTTTTTTTTTTTTTTTTTGTAGAGGTGGGTTTTCTTGTTTCATTTTTTTCCTTTCTACGGAGATGAAGTAAATCATGGATTTTCTTAATTTTTATATGATTATCACCATCTATAGTCTTTGAATTTGCCTATGTCTTTGGAGAAGGATGAATATATTTTATAATTGATACGTTTTTGTTTTATTTTATTTTCGGGCAAGTTTTGGATTCACGGATTGTAGAATCATATACAATTGATCGAGGTATTTCAATTTTCCTTCCTACGTTTTAATGCCGTTTATTCAAGTGATTAATAGTTGCATTTGTTCGTAGCCATTAAGCCGATTAAGTACATTGGGGGTTGATAATGCTTTAAGGTTTGTTCCATTATCTAGCATGTATATCATATTCTTAAAGCATTTGTACTTATATCTTGTGGATTTGCACTATGTGTAATACTTGTGTAAAATTCTTCCTTGTTTTAGAGAAGAAAACTAAACTAAAACCACTCAAGTAGATGATGAATAGGATATGAAAATTGAATCTCAATTTTCTATTTCATCCCACCTTATCATATTTCTTTAATTCTTATTTTCAAAGTAAACAAAACCTTAGAGTATTATACAATCAAGAATTGGAGAATTAATTTAGTCACTTTCCTTTGTTTTCGAATTTGGTGTTCGTTTCGGGCAAGCTGTGTATTTTTTTAAGGTTTAATTGAACATGATCTAGTAACTACTTCTCTATTCTTCAACCCATAACTGTCATTGCCAAAAGAATATGTGTTACTAGGCTTAGCCTCGCACCGTAGAGAAATTGAAGTGTTGCAACTAGAAAAGCCCATTCACCGCCGTACATTGCTACTAGGGTCCCATGTGGATCATTCGGTTTAATTTTTTAATTTCGTTAATTTCCAATGGACTTCTAGCTTAATGGTTGATGGAAGTGTAGAAGAATAATTTCATTGCATCCTATTTAATTAGTAAAGTCATTATAAAGTATTTAATTTGGTGTAGGCAGCCATTTTTTTATCATGGACCTAGCTAGTGTTTATCATCTTAGTCCATCCGAATTGAAATAAACATTTTACACTAATAAAAATTAATTAATTGGTTAGAGTAGTTAATAAATTGGTTAGATTTAATATTTTAAAAAAAAAAACTGCTATTATTACTTTTGTTGAAAAAGCGAACCTACTAGCCGTAAAAATAACAAGTGAACCTTATCCACTTGAACAACATTATTATTGTAATTTTAGTTGTGAAATTATATATATATATATATATATATATATATATATATATATATATAGATATTATATGTCAATACAATTTTTTGTTCAGCTATTATATTGCTACATAAATATATTTTTAATTTGAATATTTTATAGTGCATAATGGACAAGAGTTGGATGTGTGTAGCCAAGTGGTCTAAAAGTTATGTAGATGGAGTAAATAGTTTTATGCGCTTTGTTAGAACTCATATGGGTCGAGAGACTAATGTTCGATGCCCTTGTACAAGTTGCATGAACTTATCCTTTATAGATCGAGAACGGTTAAACGTCATATATTGGTGAATCATATTGATGATGCATTTGATGTCGATCTTAGTGAAATACAATCACCGCATAGGGAAGATATGGATTTGGAAGACGTTGAGCGCTTGATAAATTCAGTACACATGAAGAAGTGAATTTAGATAATTCTGATGAGGATGAGTTAGATGATACCTTAGTTGATTATCTCGTAAAGAAGAAGAATCTCAGCAAAATATTGTTTCCGACGATGATACTGATGATGAAAATGCAACAAAGTTGATGGATATGTAGTATTACTAATCTGCTATTATATTATTTATTACAAATTCGTGTTAATCATAAATATATATTAAATTTATATATAGTGTATTCATTCATGCCTTTTCTTTTGTAGTTGAGTTGAACATCAATGCAAATTTAATTTTTATTACGAATTTTATTTCAGTGGCCTAATGACTTTGTTATCCGTATCCTTAATTGTTGCAAATACCCATATGCTCCTAAGTATGACATTTCTAGGATTGCAGATACTTTTCTTCATATTAGATTGTTCTTAATTTTTATTACGAATTTTTTTTTCAGTGGCAGCCAATAACTTTGTTGAACATCAATGCATCTTAATTTTTATTACGAATTTTATTTCAAAGTGGCAACCAATGACTTTGTTATCCAGATCCTTAATTGTTGCAAACAGTCTATATGCTCCTAAGTATGACATTTCTAGGATTGCAGTATACTTTTCTTCATATTAGATTGTTCTTAATTTTTATTACGAATTTTTTTTTCAGTGGCAGCCAATAACTTTGTTGTCCATCCTTAATTGTTGCAAACAATCCATAGGCGCCTAAGTATGACATTTCTAGGATTGCGTATACTTTTCTTCATATTAGATTGCTCAAGCTTTTGTATGTGTTGGGCCAAGGGGATGCTGATGCTAGTGATATAATGAAAGATATTCTTGCCTACGTGAGATATCAATATATGCATTACCTTGCTCACTAAGAACTAAAAGAGAATGAAGAATTTGGTCTATTACCAGTCACAAAACTTTTTTTGGTGATGCTTCCTTGCAAGCTTTAAATATTTGTTCTGTACACTTGAACTCCTTTATTCCAGTTGTCTTGTTTCCCCGATGTCTAGGTGGCGACCAAGGCCGAGTCATATAAAAATTTCCCTATTATTTAAGGTGAATTGAGAGGAAATTTTCCTTCCTTCCTTTATGGTTGCGATCAGTAAACATACTCGAGAACTAGTAATCTAGTATATTGTGTATGCTAAATTTCGATGGTTGGAGTAGTATATGTAGCTAAATACATGGAAACATGCTTAAATCATTTCATCTTATTTTCTCGTAAACAGAGCCTCGAGATGATTGTGCTTTATCATGAATTTAATGCTTTTTGTACAGGATTAGCAGTGGTCCTACTCCGATTGTATGGAAGCAAAAGTTTAATGCATTTCATAACTTAAATTACCTTCATAAATTAAAGTTTTTGTATCGCTTTCATTTTTCTTTTTCCCTCATTTTATTCTTTGATACGAATATCAACAATTTAAACTATTTTTCTAAAAAATGGGCATATATTTGGGGAATATATATATATATATATATATATATATATATATATATATATATAATTAATAAATAATATTGACATGACAAATATCTAGCCTCTCAAACACTTCAATATTACACCATATGCCACTATTTTTTCCACACTAACCAAATTTAATAATATTAAACAACTCTCTTATTAAAGTTGAAAAGACTACCCTACCCCTATAAAAAAATTTATATTATTAAACAACTCTTACATTAAAACTTGTGCCAAATAGTAAATGTCACAACGAGTATGGAACAGAGGGAGTATTAAATATTGGAACATCCTGGAACCCCGAATGCAAGCTAATCGTGTCCTTGACGCCGTGTTATATATTATTTGTATTACTAAATATTTAAAGTAACATATATTAAATTCTAGAAATATAGAAAACTTCAACAATGTTAATATATATTTGTTTAGGGGTGGACATTTGATTGGTTTAAGGTAAATTTTCGACCGAACCAAATTAAGAGAAATCTTAAACATATAAACTGAAACCGAACATAAATTATTAAAAACCAAATTAAATCGAATCGAATTAATATTTCAATTATTTCAGTTTAACCGAATAAAATTTATTTTTTTAGTAGTTAAATATTCAAATTGATTTTTCCAACATTTTTAAAACTAAAATACAACCAACTAATCAATGAAACTACTAATTAGATTCACACAATAAAGTCATATACAACCTATATCATAACATTCACAATCACAACCAAATTCACCACAAACTAAAAGTTAACAAGACCATCATAGTTCGTTTACAATCACAAAGCATGTTAACTATAAATTCTTACATAATACTTGCAAAAATTAATAAAAATTATAATTAATAAATATATTTTATTTTTGCATTTTTTTATATATTTCATTTATTTCAGTTTATTCGGTTTTTATATGATACACTTGTTTTACTGTATTTTTTTATAAATTCTTATTTTGATATATATGATTATTATGAAACTTCATTATATTTTTCACATACAAGACGTTTTTTTCCTCAATCGATAAATACTCACATGTTTTAAAAATAAAATATCTAATAAAACTTATGCATATAAATCAAATATATCATCAACAATGTTCACTAATAATGATCAATAATAATTTTAAAAACCAATACATTTTAACTATTTACAAATATTTTCTATATAATATGAGTCACTGTCCTACGACACTGCTCACCGTGTAAAAGCGATATTATTATATTAATTCAATAATAATCTTAAATATTAATACCATAATATTTTACACTCGGGGCACTCTTGTGTGAGACCGTCTCATGCATGAGACGGACATGAGGCGAGTCACTTTTTAATAAATTATTATCACTTTTTCATAATTTTTTATCACTTTTTCATATATTGTTATCACTTTTCATAAATTGTTATCACTTTTAATTTGTTATCACTTTTTTATACTAATTTGTATCATTTTTTAAAAAGTGATAATAATTTATTAAAAAGTGATCCGGTCTCATGGATGAGACGGTCTCATACAAGTTTTTGCCTTTTACACTATGATATTGATTTATAAGTACAATATATTATTGAGTGAATGTTATGATATTATTAAGTAAATGTACATGTATCAATTTTACATGGTGTAAGTTTCATATAAACATTTATACTATAATATTAACTCTTATCAACACATACGCAATACATAAAGAACTATATTAGAATATAATAAAAAGATAAACAATAAAAATACAATAAAAAGATTGTTTATTTTTTGTGCATTTTTATTTGTTCATCATATTTAATTTAATTTTATAATTTTTCTATTTTATGCCTTTTTTTTATATCAAATAAATTCGAGTGTCAAGGTGTATAAATTTATTAATATTATTTTTGTGAAATATGCATATCAATATTTAATTTTTGCAATAAATAAATAGACTTATAATTCATAATTACATTTTTTTAATGTAGGCATTGCTTGACCATCCTCAATATTTTCTTGAAGGGTATGTCTCTGTGAACCAAGTTTCACGGTGAAACTTGGATCTATATTGAAAAAATAGATCAATATACTTTTCAGTTATCCCAACTAATACCTTTTAGTAATATAGGTAATACTCTTCCGTTATCATGACCAATACTTTTAATAACATAGGTAATACTTTTCATTACTACGACCGATACTCTTTATCAATATAGGACATACTTTTCAGCTTATCACGACTGAAACCTTTTAGTAATATAGGTAATATCGTTCGGTTATTACAATCGATACCCTTTAGTAAATGATCAAGTTTTACCGTGAACCCTTGTTCATAGTAGACTTTGCCTTTCTTGAAAGGATGCACTTTAACGAGGTTACATCCAATACATTTTTGATTAGTAACATTCATTTTTTTATGTTCTAAATTTAATTCTTTTGAGATGCTTATTATTGTCAATCTTATATTATATTGTGTATATATACTAGAAAAAGGTGTTAAATTTATTTGAGAAAAACAGAAAACAAAAGAAAATACAAAATTCAAAAATAAAATTAAATATAATAAACAAATAAAAATATCATTAAAAAATCATTCTTCAAAAGAAAGAAAAAAACAACAGTTTTAATACCTTTGTCTAATTAAAATTTGCCGCTACCTTTTATAATTAAATTTAATTTTTAATGAAGCATTAAAAGACGTGTCCGTTTCCATTCAATGTCCCACTTCTTTTGTTTTTTATTCAGATAAACTGTGCATTCCAATTTTTTCGATCTTGTATCAACATGGAGTCGCTTTTGTCACCCAAAGACACCCTGCCGGTTTGAGTGCCCAAGCAGGGATCCGCTCCAAAAACACAATGTGTTTGGTTTCGCACCCAAAGAAAGAATCCAAATCCTTATGGGCGGGTTTTTCAATTTTTAATTTTCATATCACAATGAGATTAGGAAAGAAATCCAAAGAAATCAAAGATTTCCTTATTCTCAAACACGTTCTCTACATACGTATTTTTAATGTTCTTCTTATACACTATCGCTTCACACAAAATTCACGTTCTCCTCAACCCTTCATCAACAACCATAGCTCAATAGAGAAAACCAACAATCAATAGAGTGTCGGGTAAGTTCCTTCAATTCGGTTCTTTGATCCTTTTTTTTAATAAGTATGTAGTCGCTTATTTAATCAAAATTTCGTTAAAATCTTTTAAATTGAAAGAATTATAATGAGTGAATGACCTCTTTCAAATGTTTCGCTCGTTGAAATCTTGTTTAATCAAATAAAATGTTTTATGCATCCATGATGTTCGTTGAAATGCCTGATTGAAGTTTATCTTTCCGCTGATGTGTAATTATGGTGTATATATATCATAATTATCATCTTGTTTATCATTATTCATGATTCGTCATTGAAAAAGAACTGGTAGCAAACGGAATTGCAAAATAACCAACACCGTTAATTGGTTAATCCTAAATCAAACGGAATAAACGGGATTATATATCCTTTTTTTTTTTTACATTTTTGTGGTGAAATCTTTAGTAAACCTAGCGAGGCATCGATTCTTGCAATGATAGATATCCGTATTTTCCGCTTAGTTACGTGATTCTTAATTTATATTCGGTGTTGTTGCTTTTAAATAACCATGTGGATATTATTTTGATGTTTTCTTTGGCCTCTTTGTATGGTCCAGATGGTGAATGAGAAGAGTTTAGGCCACTTTAGTTGTGTGTGGTTGTAATTCCAATAATAGACTTTTTATAATTTATTTTCTTATTTTGAACTCTCAACATATTATTTTGGATTATCAAATAAAAAATTTCTCGAACGAGTCGAACTTAGAAAGTAGAAGTTGTTGTTGGGTTCTTGAAAACAATATCTATGGTACCTCTTCTTTTGAACAATTCGGAAAAATTATTGCGTAAGACGGTCATTGACATCTATTTTTGAATTGAGGTGGCCAATTAATTTTAATAATTGTATTTCGGTTGTCATTTCTAAAACAAGTAAAACTTCATGTCAAGATTCTAATTATATATAAGGTGGTTGGAAGAATTGTGTGGAATTGATAATATAACCATGACTGCCTTTAGAACTATTTTGGATGCACACTTTCCAATTTAAAATTTGACAAATAAATACTGGGTGTATTGGTTTATTTGGTTTAATTTGTGTGAAATTCTACTTAATCTATTGATGTCTTGCTTGATAAACATAATTATGGTCTAGAGCTCCCAAATATTGTCTGTTATTACTCTACAATATTTTGATACTAACATTGATGCAATTTCATGATAGGCAACCTGGATAGAAATAGGCTAAGCAATTACAATTGAACTATTATGTGGATTCATTTAATCATTCTCAATTAAGTACATAAAATCAATACGATTTAGGTCTTGCTACCTTTTTGTTTTAGTTTATCTAATTTTTTTGTTTCTTTAAACTCATAATGTCATTTGACATCTAATTGGTGCATTGGTTACTTATAAAAGCATCTAAGATGTGTTCATTGCATGTACAATTAATGAGCCGACTTCTATGGAAGCGATTTTACCTTTAGGATGGATTCAAACACGTATAATGGGATAGTATATATATATATATATATATATATATATATATATATATATATATATATATATATATATATATATATCACATTTTTATGATTTTTCCCGAACCCTACTCCCCATAAATTTCAGTTAAAACACTCCTTATAATAAGTAAAAAAACTATCCCAAAGTAATTGTTTGGTCCCTTCCCAATCATTTTGATATACCAGTTTTATTTGTCTTTTTAAGACTCTGTATTCATTTTTTTAGTATTTTTGAAGCTTGGAAAGACAATAAAAATTAATTAAGTGGACATGAAAACAAGGAAAAAAGTGAAAAACAATAATTACAATTTATAGTGGAAAAGACAGAATAAATAAACTTCCTCTAATAACACTTGATAGTGAAAAAGGCCGATTGAGACCCCTTGAATTTCTCCCTAAAAAGAGGGCTTTATGGGTGCCATAAGATTATTGAGAGGTGAGTTTTGCAGTATGAGAGCAACAAGAGTGGTGGGGTTTGGGGGTTGGGTTGGGGTTGTTCATCTAGGAGTAAGAGATCATATTGTACAAGCACCAATTCATTGTACAAGAAGTCTATCTTGTTCTAAAGGCCTTTGTATGCTTTGCCATGAGGCTCTTACCAGCTTATAAAGTTATTAATTTACATATAATAGGATGCTAATAGTGAAATTGATCAAATAAAAATTAATTCAACTCTTCCATTTACCTCTTGATCGTTGTAGTTGTTGTTGATTTTGGTTGTTTTCATTTGGCTAAGAGCAGAGTTTTTATTTTGTTATTGGTCCTTTATTTTGAGTTTTGAGAGTTGTCGTAATATAATTTGATCCACTTGCTTAGTTGGGAAGTCGCAAATTTTAGTTTTTCTTTGTGACCTGGTTTTATTTTTGGTCCATTTTATTAGTCCATCGGTTTTTTCTTTTCCTCAAATCGGTGATGTGATTCCTTTTCGTGTTTCGATATGGCTCCCGGAGGTCCATCGAATTTGAGACAAAAACGCAGCTTTGTTTCAAGAACAAATATCAAAGGTCTTCTTCATAAGGAAAGAAGTATAGGGCTTCAAGGCACAAATACTTTGTCAAACAATCAGAACTCCGAATGTCAAACAACGAAAATTATTTTTCTACTAAAAGTGACAATACTTTGCCAAACTTAGCTTCTCGGGCTTCCGAAATACCTGTGGTTGTAACCTCTCCGATTCCATCTACGGAGAACATTCAACATGAATCAAGTGAAGATGTTGCTGCAACATCGTAAAGTTGCTATGTTTAGCTATTTTCATGCATATTGAGTATCTCAAACCACCTTAGATCGATAGATTTTAATGGATTTAGTTGTTGGATTCTTTCTAGTTTTTATAGCACAATGTTAATTGAATTTTATTCATGTAAATGACCTATTAAGGTTTGGTTTATTTGCTGTTAGGAATTTTTAATGTGGGCTGCTATCAATAAGTTTTTGGAATTGCTCTGTGGTTTGTCATGTGTCTGATTTTTTAAGTTGCAATTCATAAAAGTTTTTTTGCTTGCTGTTTTTTTAGTTTGTGATCTCTTTTATTTTGTAATCTTTTAGTTGTACCGTTGATTTATAATTGTATAGAATAGTTGTATATCTTACTAGATATTTTGATTTCTTGTTTGGTCATTTAGTGGTTTTGTTAAGTATGTTTATGGATAATTTGGTATACAACAGGTTCTTTTGTATAGTGGTCTGATTTTTTGTTTTTGGTCCACTATTTGGGGCTTTATCAAAGTTAAGTAAAAATTGGTATAAAAGATACTAATTGAAACTAAAATGCATAGGCATAATAATTCATCGTCAATCTATATTGTGAAAAGAAATTGATATTTTAAAGTAAAAATTAGTCATAATATTAATTGTAAAGGTAGCAAGGAAACTAGACATTTTGGGTCGTGGTCCGACCCTCCTCCTTTTCTTTTCTATTATTATATCTCGCCTGTATTTGTCTTGAGTATCTTAAGTATGAAAATATGTACTCTAACAAACTTTTATTGTTCCAATATAGCTTCTCGGTTACAAAAGAAGGACTCGGGTAAAACAACTGAAAGGGTATTTTAAAGTACTTTAATACCTTCCAAAAGAAAATGAAGATTGATGTGGATCCATCAATAGGGAGACCTAAAAATGCGAACCAATCTGCGAAGCTCGCAAGTGAAATTGGTGTCGTAACAAGTAATGTTCTCCATGTACCTAAGAGATGGAAAGATGTTGATGAGGTTAATGGATTAGGACCAGGATTTGACCATCTGCAGTAAAAGCTAAAAAATTATTTCTAATATATTGTATTTACCTTCTTGTAATCTAATGTGTATGTTTGTATGTGAATTGTAGATCCACATGGATGTAAATATTGATGCTCTGGTGTGAAAGCGTTGCTTGGTCGATAGGATAAGAACAAGTACTCGACAAAAGCGTCACATATTGCATAAACACTTTTGTAAGTTCGCAACTTTACAAGAGGCTAAGGATAATAAGCCATCTTCATGCGACAAAGCTAATCGGGAAGAACTATGTGATCTTTTTGCAAATGCATAAGTATAAGGTAATAATTCTATGCTTCTTCTATGGATATGTTGGGTCATTTTTGCATACTTTGCTTTGTTCCCCAAGCTTTCGAAATGATATAAGAAACCTTTTTAACTATTTTAAAAATACCATTGAAATTGGAATATATATTTTTAGTGTTTCACTTACTCCTAAGTTGATTCAGTTTATTCTTTTGCAGAAAATAAGTGAAGTGAATAGAAACAACAGCAGAATCATGATGCAAACATATAACCGGTAGAAAGGCCTTTACGGTTCGACACCATGAAATTGTGAGTATATAATAATGTTCCCTTTTTTGTTATATATTTTCAGCTTTGATGAAATGTTACCGATTTTTTGTGAGTTAGTGAAATATTCTTGATTTTTTTTTCTCGTACATTTCAGTTTTTCGTATAATATTTTGTGAGTTTTTTTTTTTTTTTTTGATAGTCTCGAACATGAGTTGAATGGAGAACTGTGTGACCGAATTGACCTATATGAGCGTACACATTGTTCCGAGAAAGATGGATGGAAATCTAACCGTGCAAAGAAAAAAATTGGGTAAGTCATGTTGTCTTTTTCACAATACGTCAAAGTGCATGTGATACGTTTGTCCTTTATTAGAAGAAATCATCATATTAAACCTGATAATTTGGTCACTTTATTTTTTCTTCATTTGCTTCTTCATAAACCCTTCCTTGATGATTATTATTGGCTCTGATCACTTTGAAAAACAAGAATTAGATTGAATGTGATACGTGATGAATTTCTAATTATAGGGTTAGGAAATAAGAAGAGAAAATAATATAAAATGTAGAAAAGTTTGATTTTATGATAGTTTTTAAGGTTTAAATTAAGATATAGGTAAATATGTTTAAGATGTATGGGGTTTTGAATGGTGCTTCGATATCTAATTTGTGAAGCATATAATGAGCTTTGTGATGATTGCAAATATTATTATTTACACTCTTTGATTTTGTTATCTAACTTGTGATATTTTTTTGAAAATGTTATCTAACTTGTGATATTATTGACACTATATTGTCTATGATGTTAAAATATTTTTCCATCTATTATTATTTCACCATCGGAGATGATGAAACAAAAGAGAGAAGAATATATTGAGCTTGGAATTGAGAAGAGTGCCGAGGACATAGTCTTGGAGGTGTTGGGTCATGGAGCAGATATACAAAAGGTTTTGGTTATGGTCCAAAACCTCCAAGTAGACGCAATAAATTGGACAACTTTTCTAATCAATTACAAGAGGAATTAAATGACACAAAAGAGAAGTTGGAAGAATCGAAGCTCAAGTGCATGAACTCAAAACACAAGTGAATGTTTTGAATGCAAATATGGCTACCCAAGGTGAAAATATGGCTGGCCAAGAGGCAAAAATGGCTGCCCAAGATGCAAAATTGAGAAATTAATGGCTTTTTGATTGATAAAGGGATGAAATTATAAATATTTAATTTAGTTAATGCTTAAAGGAGTTTTTTTATTCATATGACATTGTTTGTTACTTTCGAATTGCTTGAAGGAGTTATTTTGTTAATGCAATTTATCTTTAATTTAGTTTTTATTGTAAATATTTGTTCTTTTCTTATATTAGTTATTGAAATTAGTTTATCATGATAAACTTTCTAATCACTAATAAATATATCTTATTTATTATTAATAATTTAATATATGACAATTAAAATAAATCATCAATAAAATTATCTTTCGTGATGAATTTTGTATCACAATACATATTACTTTTATGATAAAATAAAACAATAGTCACTAAATATCAATTAATAATGACGATATATGTTGTTATTATATATAAATTTTGTTGCGACGATTTCCATTTTTGTCACCGAATGAGATTTTATTATGACAAAAATCACATCTTTCGATGACACCGAACATGTTGTCACTAAAGTGTTATTATTTTGTGACAAAATATTTAGTCTTTATAAATATATATATAACGTTTAATTAATTTTAGTCACTAAAGTGTTATTATTTTGTGACAAAATATTTAGTCGTTGTAATCGTATATATAACGACGAATATATTATAGTCACTTTAGTGTAATTTTTTTCATGACGAGAAAAATTTAAAATATGACAAATTTTTATTGTCACCGTACCAAATTTTTTAGTGATGATTATCGACTTCGTCACTAAATAGTCTATTACAAAGGACAAATAATTTGTCACTATTTCGACATCATTAAGTGACAATCAGAATTTAGTCACTAAATAATACTCTTTAATAACAAATATTTTCGTCATTATATGTACAAACATATAACAACAAACATCATTTTGTCATGAAAGAACACTCTTTCATGACGAATTATACATAATATGACAAAATTATTAATCTAATCGTGACAAAATTGACGCCACTAGAATTTGATAATGTTAGTTATCTATGGACAATCTTCACAAAAAGTAATTTTTTTGTGATGATAAATGAAATCGTCGTGTAAAATTGAACATTTAGTGACGAAATATCACATTAAGTGACGAAATTTTAAACCCAAGCGTGACAATTTGTATGTCACTATAGATAAAATGTTATAGTGACAATGATCTTTATTGTCACCATAAGATGACTATTCGTGACAAATCTAAATACTGCCGCAATTACCCAAATACGACGCACAAAAGACGACGTTCTTTGCGAGGAAAATTTTCGTCACCAAATACTTATTGTGACGAAAAATGATGTTTACGTGACGAATTTTATCGTCGCGATTTGTCAAATTTCTTGTAGTGATAGTCACCGATTTCTAGAAAACAGGATGACTATCTCGCACCCTATCCGATCTACCCTACTACTAATAGTTTTGATGAGTTTGTTTGCGAGGAATGTGTGTACCTGATTTATTTCTAAAACTCTTCAATCGAGAAAAATACTTCATCTTTGTTTTTCCCTTGAAAACCGTTGTTCTTAAAATAACTCTCTTAAGTCTCGCTTTGTTGGTCCCGAATGTTGAGTTGAATAAAACCTCGAGTTAGCCTTCTAGAACAAAATCTAGAAAGGGGGGTTTGAATAGATTTCGTAGATTTTTTTAATCTCCCAAAATCAATTCAAAGAATCGATTATCACAGCGGAATATAATTGAGAACTCAACTTTTAACAAGATCAAAAGCAAGGCCGATATTCGATTTTAGATAAGATCCTGAATTTTGATCTTGAATTAACAATATTGTAATTTGAACATAAATTAAAGAAATCAAGAAATAACACCAGGATTTATAGTGGTTCGGATTTTAACAATCCTACATCCACTCTCCTTCTCCAAACTTTGAAGAAGGGTCTTCACTAGCTACTTACTTACTCACCGTACAAACTTTACAAATTACAACTTGATCTTCAACTCTTCAAAACTAATCAACTTTCTAAAATCTAACTCTAAGAACAAGATGTGTTTTTAAAGATGTGAAGTGAAGTGTTCTATAAACACTTAGAAAATATTTGTAATCTCTCTTGAAAAATACTTTGTGAAATCAATAGTGAATAGTGTGAAAAATCAAGTTCGCATAAGTATCTAGAAAAATAAAATCTAGTCCTATTTATAAGTCTGGAAAGACAGCTTAGTTTGTTAGTTAGTTCTAACAAATTGAAAATCGCTTAACAAACCTATTCTTGAAAATCGCTCTTGACTCGGTGATTATTCATACTCTTCCTGCTGACTTGGTAAAGATTTGCCTTTCTTATTCTACTCAGCTTGTCTTGACCTCGTCCGAGCTCTTCATGATCGTCTCCCGCAGATGACTAGATCTCACCTGATCAATTGGTTCTAGACCTCGCCTCGATCTGTTTAGCTTAACCTCACCGATCTTCGATCATCTCGATCAACCGAGCTGCTCCTTTTTAACTCATCAAAACTTCTTGATTCAACAATTTCCCCCTTTTTGATGAAGTTAAAACCTATAAGGAAGAAACACACTCACAATTGAAGTTAGTACTAGAATTAGTTAAAACAATCGATAGGTATATCGAGCACATTTTCACAATACAATGATTCATTCACATTCAAAGCATTTTAAAAGAAATTTAAGTCTTTTAGACTCTTTTAGAAGTACTTAGATAATTTAGTTTTATGACTTAGAAAAATTTTTAGGAAAAAGTTTTTAACTCGAGATATAAAATTCTCGGATGATTTATACTTAGAAAAATTTTAAAATTTTCTTTAAAAAAACTTTAAAAATCGATACACATAATTCACATAAGTCCAAATATATTCATTCACAAATTTACAAATTTACAAATAGAAGAACTGATAGAAAATAAAAGATAAGGAAAGAAAAATCCTGTTCTATCGATTCCCCATCGGCCGCCTCTCGAATGTTCACCAGCTTGAAAATCCTTGATCTAAGCTGTTTAAGCTCTTCTTCATCTGTTAGCCTGGTTTCACGTTCGCTTTGGCTATAACCGTCTTGACCCATTCCGGATCGGGAGAGTCATCTTCTTTCACTTGGGGTAACTTGCTCATAGGCTGGTGCAACTAAGTCGCAGCTTGAACACATTGTGTGCCTCATCAAGCAGCCTTCCCATACAGATCGGCATCCTCCTTTTCCATCCACTCGTGCCAGCTCTTATCTTCGTCTCTTGCTCCAGATGGCGATGCCTTCAAGATGTACCGGTAATACATCCATCTAGCATCCAGGGCTAGCTTCTTGTATTCGCTTGTGTATTTCCACTAAACCATCTTTGGAGGGGCTGAAGTGCGGTGGACAGGCGGAAGTCCGCTTCATCTCGGTGCTTTGGATACCCATTTTCGGGAATCCCTGTCCCACTTCACTCGGCTTTCCCGACTTCTTCAGCCTCTTCTTTTCCTGCTTCTCATACTTTTCCTTCTCGGCATGGATTCGTCTCGATCTTCTCACCTGATAGGTTTTAGAAGTCGCTCCTTTCTTTTCGCTCGACTGGGCTGATCACCGCTCGGTGATGAAGACTTCTCTGCCGCTTTGCCTTTACCCTTGCCCTTGGCCTCGGTTTTTCTCGCTTCTTTCATCTTGGCCAGTGAGCTTCGACTTCTCCTCCTCCTCCTTCCTCCTCTTCTCCTCATCCTCCCGTGATGGCCTCCTCTATTTGGGTCACCCTCGCCTGCAAGGCTGCCACCATCTCGATTTAACTTTCAATTCAGCCTTGGCTGCCTCCAACTCACTGTGTCCGCCTTAGAGTCCACCTTGTCTCATGAGTGACAAGACTCCACTGTGAGGGTGTCCATCCTTCCTTCTCGCTCCTTCCCCTTTTTAACTTCATTACTGAGGGTCTGAGCTGTCTTTCCAGAGCTGAACAATGGACCTTGAAGTCGCTGTCGATCAGACGTGAGAGTGTTGACCGGGATCTCGTTGTCACCGCCATCTTTTGCTTTAGTGCCTTAACCTCCTCCTCCGTGTCACTTAGCCGAGATCCAACAACAGTGCTTTGAGATTGGCCGATAGGTTCCTTGACATGTTGACCTCGAATCTGCATGTTGGCAATCATCGTATCGGTGATTGCTCGTATCACCTTCCTTGTCTTTTTCTCCATCATCTTTTGAACTTGAGATATTATCTTCTTATGCATATCTTCAAAAGCCGATGAGATGGCAAAAATTGGATCGGCCTCCTCCTCTCGATTCGGATGAGGAAGAGGTGGTGGGAGAGGTTGGATTGGGAGCTCATGTGGATATCCCCAAAGATATTGGAGGTATCCACCGGGTGGGGTTCGAAAAGGAGAGATGTAGTGGGGGCGTCGATGGGGGAGGGGGATTTCTGGTGGAGGGGATGATGGTGTGGGTGGAATATGTGAAGCGATGGGTGGGGGAGATGAGGTTGTTTGGGGTAATATGGGTTGAGTTTGGGAGGATATGGGTAAGGCCGGTGGGGAGATGGATATGGGAGTTGGGGCGACACTGGTCCCGTAAGAAAGGACGATCTCGAGATGGAGATGGTGGAGGGATGAAGTTTGGGTTTGGGGGAGGGTAGATGAGGTTGGGATTTGGAATATTTCGGAAGTAGGCTGTTTTAGAGGCTCTGAGGTGCCACTGGGACACCTCTTCATCGCGAGTGGCCTGGAGAGGGGAGGGGGAAAATTGTACTGTCTGTGGGTGGGGAGGGGTCTTCTCGAGCTTATCTCCTGGACCTCCTCTGAATGAACCACCTGCGCTGCGATCTGCAGAGTGGTTACCTCTTCGGGTAAAAGACTTGGCTGGTCACAGACGTTCCACCCGGCTCGATGTCTTAATCAACCTCCTCCTCCTTGGTGCCTTCTCCTTCGACTTCATTGGTGGGCAGCCTCACCGAGCTCACCGTCGGCCTCTTCCTCTCTCTCCTCTTCTTCCTCCTCCTCGCCTTCTTCAGCACTGGTGCCTGAAGCTCCTACCTCGGCTCCACCTTCGCCCGAATCACTGGAGCCCCAAGAGGTTCATCCTTCGTCGAATCCCCTTTTGTTTTGTGTAGGTCTCGACTCCGTCGACCAATTGATCTCAGGTGACAGCAGTCCTCCATGATCACCGTCACCTTATTGAATAGGCTGGTGATTGACCTCGCCTGCCACTTTCCTCCAACAACCTCCAACCTTTTCCTTTCCGTCTCTAGCTTTTCCGTAAGCATCCCAGCCCGATTAGCTTGGACCCCATCAATTATTGTCCTCATGACACATAGTCCGTCTGTCAGCCCGTCATGAGAACTTTGTTCTCCCAAGATGACCTTTGTGACAATGGTCATCGAGAAGTCGATACCTCCGTCGGAGCATCTTCTTCTTCAACTCCGATCGCCGGTCCCTCATAGAATTCCTGCAATCATCTCGAATGATTCTACCCATTCATCGACTTGTAGGTGAGGGGGTTCACTCCTTCACTACTTGTATCAAAAATTCTGGCCACCTCCGCCGAGTAACGGTTAAAACCTCTCCATAAACTCTGGTTTTAAAAACTCCGTTCTCGAACGTCCCGTTGACGTAGAACTCGATTCCCCGCATATCCAGTGTTTTATTGGAGGATTTCTTGGAACAGAATGTCCTCAATCCAGCCCTCTCCAATAATTCCAAAACCTCCCTTGATTCGCCATCGAGGTTGTGTCGAAATCCACATACATCTCCGATCCGATCTTCTTATTAAACGTCTGATTATGAACATCCACCATGGTTGAAGTAATTCCTATTTGTTTTTGAGAAGTGCTCATGAAATTATCAAATACGGGTTTTGAAAATTTTGCGAGAGAGTTTATAAGAATTTCGAGAGTGAAAAAGTTTGTTTAAGGACGACGATGTATTTATAGGGGGAAGATTGGAAAGAGAAACCACCATTTTGGAAAATTTGAATTAATCTGAGCCATTTATTCAAAAAGTTTTTACCGCGCATAAATCAACGGTTAAAAATTAAGATAAGCGATTAGGATTCAGCGCGTGGATGTTAATCGCCTTTGGAATGCGTAAATAGTTACTTTATAGACTGTTGATTTGACGATGTAGGTTACTTTATGCGGGGAAGTAAGTATACCTGACGTCGACCTAGGGTTACCTTACTTCGACTAAGGGTTTGCAAATCAGATGAGTTTGAAAAAGCAGATGAGTTGAAAAAGTCATCCGATACAAGAACCCGTCCTGATTTTTAAAAAACGACTTAAGTTCAAAATTTTTAGCAATCTTAAAGACAATTGTTTTAAATAAACGGACTCGAGACTTAATTTTCTAAAAATGGGATTTTCAATCAATCATTCCAAAAAGAATTTTTAAAAAAATATGACCGAGATGAGGTGAAATAGTATGATCTCGTGATCTATTCCTGCAAAGACATAGACTCATGGAAAACCATTAGTAGCTTGAGGTAGATTAGATAGGGTGCGAGATAATCATCTGCTTTTAAAATCAGTTGACTATTGTGCCCTTGTCTGATTTACCATATGTCGAATAAGTAATTATCATGTCGATAAGGTCAATATGACTAATCCTTGATTCTTGATTCCTAAGAAGGAAATCAATGATATCGCCTACTGATTGTCCTTTGACTCGAGATCTAGTCGATAATTCTTTCTAGACATGATAAAACTAAATCGAGAGAGACAAGAATTAAAAAAATAGAATTAGAGATTTACTAAAGAAGCATCTAATAAACCTAATTCTACAGATAATTCTTTAAACCTTGTCTCTGCCAATGGTTTTGTCAAGATGTCTGCTCTTTGTGATCAGTCAAGATCTTCTCAAGTCTCGATATCTCCTTTCTCTACATGGTCTCGGATGAAGTGGTGTCTCGATATCTACATGTTTGCATCTTGTATGAAGAACTGGGTTCTCGAGTAATAGCTATGGCACTATTACTATCACAAAAGATTGGTACATCTTTGGTGATAATGTTATAGTCCCTTAGCTGTTGACTTATCCAGATCACCGAGAACAACAACTTCCACCGCCATATACTCAACTTTAGTTGTGGAAGTAGCTACAGAGGTTTGTTTCTTAGACAACCATGAAACCAACTTACTTCCAAGAAATTGGCAAGTACCGTATGTAGATTTTCTATCTATCTTACACCCACCAAAATCGAATCGAGTATCCAGATACTCAAAGTTGCCATCACCGATACCACAATCCAACATTTATTGTTCCTTTCAAATACTTGAGGATTTTCTTTGCTGCTTCAAGATGACTTTTCTTAGGATTAGCTTGAAATCTAGCACAAACTCCAACCGCAAAAGAAATATCGTGTCTACTAGCGATTAAATATAATAAAGAACCAACAAGACCTCGATACTCGATCGATCGGTGTCTTCTCCCTTCTCATTCTGGATCCATTGAAAAATTTGTCATCATAGGTATCTTAGCTTCTCGGCTGGTACCTATTCCATATTTTTCAATAAGATCTTTGTATATTTGGCTTGGTTGATGAATATTCCCTTCTTTGTATGCTTAACTTGAAGTCCAAGAAAATATGTCATTTCTCCCATCATGGACATTTCAAATCTGCTTTTCATAAGACTACTAAATTCTTCACATAAAGATATGTTAGTTGATCCAAAAATTATATCATCAACATAAATTTGAACTAATAAAAGATCACAACCAAACTCTTTTCTAAATAGAGTTCTATCAATTCTACCTTTAACAAAACCATTTTGAATTAAATAATCAGACAAGGTGTCATACCAAGCTCTTGTAAACCTTAGTTTATAAACTTTGTCTCCTTTGACAAAGCCAGTGGCTGCTCTACATAAACTTCTTCAGCTAAGATTCCATTTAAAAAGGCCGATTTAACATCCATCTGAAAAACTATGAATCTTTTAAAAGCAAGATAGGCTAAAAACAATCTTATGGCTTCCAGACGAGCTACTGGTGCAAAGGTTTCATCATAATCAATACCCTCGATTGTGAATAACCTTGAGCAACTAGTCCGGCCTTATTTCTAACCACAATATTGTTTTCATCCCTTTTGTTTTTAAAGACCCATTTAGTTCCAATTACTTTTTGATGATGAGGCCTTTCAATAAGCTCCCACACATCTTGTCTTTGAAACTGATTTAGTTCTTCTTGCATGGCATTAATCGAGTTGGAATCGATTAGAGCTTCGTAATTGATTTAGGTTCAAGTAATGACACATCGCAATCAACATACAATCTTGATTTAGTTGGGTCCTCGTCTGGACACAGTCTAAATCTCCAATTATCTGCTCACTGGGTGATATGACATTACTTTCTTACCCTTATCTTTTACAAGGATGATGTCTTGTCTGAATTATTTATTTCAGATGATTCTATGTTACCTTGATAACTCTACCCGATCGGTGATGTGTTGTTGGTCGTCCGATCACCGATATGTTGTTGGTCGTCTGATCAGGTTGGTAAATAAGTTGTTGAGGAAGTTCTTTCAGGTTCCTTTCCTTTGTCTGAATCTTCCTCTTCATCTCGAGTCTCGATTCTTGATTGTAGAATTTTATAGTTGATCTTTTGATAGTCATCTCGATCCAGTTATCGATATCTTTGTGATGTCCCTGTCTTATCAAACTCAAAAGAAGATTCATCAAATACCACATGGGGTGTTTCTTCTACACACAAGGTTGTCTTATTAAAAACTCTATATGCCTTTGATGTAGATGAGTATCCTAAAAATATCCCATCTGCTATCTTGGCATCAAAGGTTTTTAATTGAGATTTCCCATTATTGTGTATGAAACATTTACAACCAAATATATGAAAATATGAAATTTTGGGAGATCTTCCCTTCCAAATTTCATAGGAGTTTTACACTTATCCTTAACAATCAGACTTATTTTGAACATAGCAGTTGTATTCACCGCTTCGCCCAAAACCTATGAGGAGTGTTAAATTCGAGATAGCATTGTTCTAGCCGCCTCTTTCAAGGTCCTGTTTCTTCTTTCAACAACTCCATTTTGTTGTGGAGTCCTTGCCGCAGATGTTTCCCGAGCTATGCCATTCTCAATGCAGTAGTTAGAAATCAATTTATTTAGGAATTCAAGACATTTATCACTTCTAATTTTAACAACATTTAATCCCTTTTCATTTTGAATCTTTTTAAGAAATTCTCGGAATCTTAGTCATAGTCTCATTCTTTTTGTACAAGAAAATAACCCAAGTAAATCTTGAAAAATCATCAACAATTACTAAGGTGTATTTTCTTCCACTAAAGCCGAGAGGAGTTACTGGACCAAACAGATCTATATGAAGAAGTTCCAAAATTCTTTCTCAAGAAGGATTACTTATTGTTTTAAAAGAAGCTTTGGTCTGTTTTCCTTTTTGACAAGAAACACATACATGATTCTTTGAAAATATTTTATCGGGAGTCCTTTAACTAAAGATTTCCTTGCTATTTTGTTAAGAGTTTTGAAGTTTAAGTGGCCAAGTCGTCATGCATGCCCAACTTAAGTCATCTCGAACTCTTAGCAACAAGACAAGTATCTTTAGGACATCTTTTGAAGTTGGCAACATAGATGTTACCTTGTCTTACTCCAGCCAATAGAATATTTTCATTGATACCATCTAAAACATAGCATGCATTATGAGTAAATTTGACACAAAACCCTTTATCACAAAATTGTGAAACAGATAGTAGGTTGTGCTTCAATCCTTCCACGTAGTAAACTTCTTGAACATGAACATCTCCAATCATTAGTGTTCCTACACCTTTAGTAATTCCATAGTTGTTGTCTCCAAACATCACTCTTGGTCCATCAATGGTTTGATAGTTAGAGAGAAGTCGTCTTTCATAGGTCATGTGCTTGGAACAGCCACTATCAATGTACCAGATGACCTCAAGAATGTCTCCTCTATCAACTATCTCTTTATCTTCCTCTTTAGCCATTAGACATATGTCATCATCGACCCAAAATCAGATGAAGATAAGGATGATGATGTCTCACGATCTTCTTCTTTCTCAGCTAGTAGAGCTCTCGTCAGATACCTTCTATCTCTTTTCTTCCTCTTTTCTTCTCTCTCTCTGGGAGTAAGTTGAGGACAATCATATTTGTAGTGACCAGGTTTGCTGCAAGTATATCATATATCTCCTCTGCTGTTTTTGGACTACTATCTCCTCGTCCGATAGGTGACCTATGACTTCTTGATCGATCCTTCTTTTTATCATTATCTGAACTCTTTTCATCCCTGTCTGGTCTATAATTCCTTCGATCTAATCTGTCTCTTTTGTTTCTTCTCGTACTTCATCTTCAATCTTTCATACCTTTTCAACAAAAGAGCCATTTCTTCTTTTACTGACAAATCGAGATGCTTTAGAAATCTTTTCGATTCATCCTGATGAACAAATGCTACAGATTTTTCCAGATGTAGATGACTCGCCTCATCTTCTTCATCTTCAATGTGAATGTCGTATTCCAGTGCTTTAAGATGAGAAAAGAGAGTGTGATGTGATATTGATGACAAATTTTGTGTTGCCTTGAGAATATTAGCTTTCTCTCTCCATCTTTTGCTCAAAGATCTGAGTATCTTGTTGTTAATTTCTTTCTCGGTGTAAGTTTTACCCAAATCGGCTGCTTTGTTCACAAGATTAGTCAATCTCACATCCAGCTTGATCTACGTCTCACCATCCTTCATTTTGAATGTGTCAAAAGCATATAGAATGCATCAAGCTTATTTTCTTTGACCTGTTCGAATCCTTCACAAATTCCAGCAAGAGTCTCCCACATTTCTTTGGCAGTCTTGCATTTTTAACCTTTTCAAACCAATCCTTACTTAGAGTCTCAATGATCTCGAGTTCGAGCTACTTGATCAAGATTATGGACCTTTCTTTCATCATTTGTTAACTCGAGCTCTTCTTCTCTCTTGTCTGGTCTTGGATTCAGGTGACTTAGCTCCGATCTTTGGTTCCTCCATGATAGAATTTTATAGGTCCCTCTTCTAGAACCTCTTCCATCCTATCATGAATGGCTTTTAGGTGATTCTCCATCCTAAATTTCCAGTAATCATAATCTTCAATAGAGAATTCGGGAAGGTTCGTAGACTTTTTGTTTTTCCCGATGACATGATGAAACAAAGAAACTGTTGGTCCCCTGAATGTTGAGTTGATTAAAACCTTGAATTAGCTTCCTAGAACAAAATCTAGAAAGGGGGTTTGAATAGATTTTGTAGATTTTTCAAATATTTTCAAGATCAATTCAAAGCATCGATTAAACACGGCGGAATATGACCGAGAACTCAACTTTTAACAAGATCAAAAGCAAAGGCTGATATTCGATTTTAGTTAAGATTACGAACTTTAATCTTGAATTAACAATATTGTAATTTGAACAAGAAATTAAAGAAAGCAAGAAATAACACGAGGATTTATAGTGGTTCGGATTATGAATAATCCTACATCCACTCTCTTTCTTCAAACTTTGAAGAAAGGTCTTCACTAGCTACTTACTTACTCACCGTACAACCTTTACAAATTACAACTTGAACTTCAGCTCTTCAACAATCTAATCAACACTCTGAAATCTAACTCTAAGAATAAGATGTGTTTTTGAAGATATGAAGTGAAGTGTTCTATAAACACTTAGAAAATTATTTGAAATCTCTTTTGAAAAATATTGTGAAAATAATAGTGAATCGTGTGAAAAATCAAACTTGCATAATTGTGTTGAAGAATAAAATCTAGTCCTATTTATAAGCCTGAAAAAGACAGTTAGTTTGTTAGTTAGTTCTAACAAACTTGAAACCGCTTAACAAACTTAATCTTGAAAACTGCTCTTGACCTCGGTGATTCTTCCTACTCATCTGCAGGTGACTTGGTGAAAACTCGCCTTTCTTATTCTACTCGGCTTATCTTGACCTCGTCTGAGCTCTTCATGTTTGTCTCCTGCAGATGACTAGGTTCGAGCTTGTCTTCGGATGACTAGCATGCTATCGGACCACCGACTAGGTCGGTGCCTCGACCCCGTCTGATCGGCTTATCTTATAAACTTATTCTCTCGCTGTTCTTCAGTTGGTGATCACCGAGCCGCTTCCCTTTTAATTCATCAAAACTTCTTGATTCAACAATTTCCCCCTTTTTGATGAAGTTAAAACCTATAAGGAAGAAACATACTCACAAATTTGAAGTTAGTACTAGACTTAGTTAAATCAATCAAATAGGTAAATCAAAGCACATTTTCACACTACAATGATTCATTCACATTCAAGGCATAAAAAAATTAAGTCTTTTAAACTCTTTTAGAAGTACTTAGAAAAATTTTAAAATTTTCTAAAAACAATTTAAAGAAACTGATACACAAAATTCACATAAGTCCGAATATATTCATTCACAAATTTACAAATTTACAAATAGAAGAACTGATAGAAAATAAAAGATAAGGAAAGAAAAATCCTGTTCTATCGTATTCCCCATCGGTGGCCTCTGGAATGTTCGGCCCGGTTGAAAATCCGTGCTCTAAGGCTGTTTTAGATCACTCTCATCTGTGAGCTCGGATTCCCTTTCTCGCTTTGGCCACGACTGTTTGACCCATTCCGGATCGAGAACCGTCTTCTTTCAGCTTGGGGGTGACTCGCTCATAGGCTGGTGCTATCGATCGCAGCTTGAACACATTATGTGCCTCATCGAGCAGCTTCCCATATAGATCGGCGTCCTCCTTCTCCATCCATTCATGCCGGTGATGTCTTCGTTGGCTGCTCCAGATGGTGATGCCTTCAAGATGTACCGGAGTACATCCATCAGCATCCGGGGCTTGCTTCTTGTATTCGCTGGTGTATTTCCCGATACCATCTTCGGAGGAGTCTGTAGTGCGATGGACAGGGCGGAAGTCCGCTTCATTTGCGGCTTTGGATACCCACTTCCGAGTATCCTGTCCCACTTCAGCTCAGCCTTCCCCATTTTCTTCAGCCTCTTCTTCTCTCTCTTTTCAAACATCTCCTTCTCAAGACTGATTCTTACGATATGCTCGGTGATAAGTTGGAGAAGTCTGGTTCCTTTCTCTTGCGCTCGGCGATCTGGGCTGATCATCTGCGCTCGGGCGATGGAGACTTCTCATGCCTGCTTCTTGCTTTCCCTTTACCTTTGCCCTTGGGCTCCGGTTCCTCGAGACTCTTTCATGCGAGCGGCGGCTTCTCTGTCTTCTCTTCGTCCTCCTTCCTTCTCTTCTCCTCATCCTCTCGGATGGCCTCTTCAACTGGGTTACCCTCGGTTGCAAGACAGCCAACTCATCTCGATTTGATTTTGATTTCCGCCTTGGCTGCCTCCAACTCATTTGTGGTTCCGCTTTGTATCGAGCTTGTCGATTAATGACATGACACCCTGTGAGGGTTTCCATTCTCGCTTTCAGCTCCTTCCCCCTTTTTAACTTCATCTTTGATAGCGAAGGTGGACCTCTATTTCGCACAACGTTTTAAAATCGTTACGATCCGATGTGAGCGTTGAGACCACAATTTCATTGTCAGCACTGTTTTCTCTTTTAGTGCCTTGACTTCCTCCTCAAGCGCACTCAGTAGGAACCAACAACGGTCTTTGAGATTGGCTGATAAATTTTTGGTCATGTTGACCTCGGCCAATCTGCATGTTGGTGAGCATGGTATCTGTGGATCGCTCGAATCACCTTCCGTGTTTTCTTCTCCATCATCCTCTGAACCTGGGATATGATCTTGCTGTGGAGGTTTTCAAATGCGAGAGGAGATGGCAAGAATTGGTCCGGCCTCTTCCTCTCGATTCGGATGAGGAAGAGGTAGTGGGAGAAGTTGGATCGGGGGAGCTCATGTGAATATCCCCAAAGATATTTGAGGTATCCACATGAGGAGGTTCAGCTGGGGTGGATGAGGTGGGGGTGTCGATGGTGGAGGTGGGATTTGGTGGGGGTGATGATGGTAAAGGTGGGATTTGTGAAGTGGTAGGTGGGGGAGATGAGATTGTTTGGGGTAGACCGAGTTGGGGTTGAGAAGTTGTGGGTAAGGCCTGGGGAGATATGGATATGGGGGTTGGGGCGAATCTTGGTCCGAGAGATGAAGGACAGTATATGAGATGGGGATGGTGGAGGAGATGAGGTTTGGGTTTGGGGAGGGAAGATGAGGTTGGAATTTGGACTATTTCGGGAGTAGGCTATTTCGAGAGGCTCGAGGTGCCAGCACAGGACACCTCTTCATTGCCGGTGTGGGTTGGAGAGGGGAGGGGAGAAGTGTACTGTTCACGGATGGGGGAGGGGTCCCTTCTCGAGCTGATTTCTTGGACCTCCTCCCGGTGGACCACCCGAGCTGCAATTTGCGGCGTGGTCACTTCCTCGTAAAGAAGAGTCGGCTGATCCGCAGATGATCCGCCCAACTCGAGGTTTTCACCAACCTCCGCCTCTTTGGTGCCTTCTCCTTCAGCCTTCATCGGCTGAACAGCCTCAATCGAGCTCATAGCAGCAGCTCTGCCTCCACATCTTCTTCCTCTTCCTCCTCGGCTTCTTCTTGGTGGAGCACGAGCTCCTACCTCGGCTCCACCCTCATCGGGAATCAGCTGGAGCCCCGAGTGGCTCATCCTTGGTCGAATCCCCTTACGCTTTGTGTAAGCTCGGACCCCGTCGACCAATTTATCTCACTGACAAAGAAGTCCTCCATGATCACAGTCACTTCGTTAAAAAGCGGTGATCGACTTTGCATGCCATTTCCCATTAACAACCTCCAGACGCTTCCTTTCCGTCTCTAGCTTATCTAGTAACAGACCAGCCCAGCTTAGCTTGTACTCCATCCAGGATTGTTCGAATAACGCAGAGTCCGGGTCTGGTCACCCATCGTGAGAGCTTTGTTCTCCAAGTATCACCTTCGTGACAATGGTCATCAAGGCGATATCTCCGGCGAAGCATCTTCTTCTTTAGCTCCGATCGCCGGTCCTTCATAGAATTCCGGGCAATCATCTCAAATGATTCTACCCACTCGCCTCGATTTATATGTTAGAGGGTTCACACCTTCACCGTGAGTGTCGAAGATTCGAGCCACCTCCGCCGGAGAAACAGTTAGGACCTCTCCGTATACCCCGGTTCGGAAAACACCATCTTCGTATGTCCCATTGACATAGAACTCTATTCCTCTCATATCCGGTGTCTTATTGGAAGGGGATTTCTTGGAACAAAAGGTCCTCAATCCAACCCTCTCCAATAAGGACAAGATTTCCCTGGATTCTCCATCGGTGGTGATGTCGAAGTCGACGTACATCTCACTTCACCTTCTTATTGTAGGTTTCATTATGCACATCTACCATTGTTGATGTTATTCCTCTTGAAGAAGTGCTCATATATTGATTGAGGAAGGATTTGAGAAAATTTGCGAGTGTTTGGGATTTTCTCGAAAGTGAAAAGAATGTTTTTGGAGAAGAAGACGTATTTATAGGGGAATAGATTGGAAAGAGAAACCGCTAATTTAGAAAATTTGAATAAATCTGAGCCATTTATTCAAAAAGTTTTTACCGAGTATAAATCAACGTTTAAAAACTAAGATAAGCGATTAGGATTCAGCGCGTGGAAATTAATCGCCTTTGGAATGCGTAAATAGTTACTTTATAGATCGTTGATTTGTGAGATGTAGGTTACTTTATGCAGAGAAGTAAGTATACTGACGTCACCAAGTGGTATCTTACTTCACCGAGGGTTTACTAAACAAATGAGTTTGAGAAACAGTTAGTTTAAAAACAGATGGGTTTGGAAAGTCATCTGATAAAGTAACCTGTCTGATTTAAAACCAACAGCTTAGGTGTAACTTTTTAGCAATTTTAAAACGAGTTTAAATTAAACAGACTCGAGACTTAATTTTCTAAAACTAGGTTGTTCTTCCATTTTAAAAAAATTTATTTAAAAAAATATGAAGTTTATTTAGGAACAAAAGTACTAGAATAAAGGCGTTTAAATAAGATGAAGTGAAACAAGATGATTCGTGACTGTTCCTCGCAGAGACATAAACTTCAAAAGAAACCATCGGTAGCTTAATGAAAATCGGATAGGGTGCAAAAAGTCATCTGCTTTCTTCGTGAGATCAACCGACTATTGTGTCCTTATCTCGATTTACTCAATGTCGGACAAGTAATTATCAAGTCGGATAAGGTCAATATGACTAATCCTTGATTCTTGATTCCTAAAAGGAGATCAATGATATCACTACTGATTGTCCTTTGACACATATCTAGTCCGATAATTCTTTCTAGACATTAATTTAAAGAAAAGAAAAGACCGAGAAATAAGGAAACAAATATTCAACAGATGCACACAAATTAGAAACCAGCTAAAGATGCATCAAGTAATCCTAATTCTAAGCACGATTCTTTAAACCTAGACTCACTAATGGTTTTGTAAGAATGTCGGCTCTTTGTGATTCAAAGTGGCAATTTTCTCAATCTTAATATCATTCTTTTCAATATGATCCCTAATGAAATGATGCCTAATATCTATATGTTTACATCTAGAATGTAGAACGAGGATTGTAAGTCATTGTTATTGCACTATTACTATCACAAGAAATAGGAACATTAATGTTAGAATATTATAATCTCTAAGCTGTTGACTAATCCAGAGGAGTTGAGAACAACAACTTCCAGTGCCATGTATTCGGCTTCGGTTGTAGAGGTGGCAACGGATGTCTATTTCTTAGATAACCAAGAAATTAATTTGTTGCCTAAGAATTGACAAGTTCAGTGGATTTTCTATCAATCTTACACCCTCCAAAGTCTGAATCTGAATAACCTGTCGATTCAAAGTTGTCATCACCGGGTACCATAACCCTACTTGCAAGGTTCCTTTGAGATATCTAAGAATTTTCTTAGCCGCCTCTCGAGATGAGTCTTCTTGGGATTAGACTGGAATCTTGCACATACCCCAACTGCAAAAGCTATGTCTCGGCCTACTTGCGGTGAGATAGAGAAGAGATCCAATCAGTCCACGATACTCCGTTGCATCGGTGGGTATCCCCGCTCATCTGAATCCATAGAGAAGTTAGTTGCCATAGGTATTTTAACTTCTCTACTAGTTGTCATTCCAAATTTCTCAATCGGATCCTTAGCATATTTAGGCGATGTATAAATATACCCTTACTCATCTGTTTAATCGTAAGCCTAGAAAGTATGTTAATTCACCCATCATTGACATTTCAAACTGTTTTTCATGAGAATGCTAAACTCTTCACACAATTTGATTAGGTGAACCAAAGATTATGTCATCTACATAAATCAACTAGTAAGATGTTGCCATCTACTTCCTTTCTAAACAAAGTTCTATCAATCTTGCCTTTTGAAAAACCATTTTGATGTCAAGAAATCGAGATAATGTATCATACCCTCTGGGAGCTTGTTTTAGTCCATATAGAGCTTTGTTGAGTTTATAGACCTTGTTATTGATCTTAAACCCGGGAGGCTGCTCTACATAGACCTCCTCAAGTAACACACCATTAAGAAAGGCAGACTTAACATCCATTTGAAAGACTTTGAAAGATTTATATGCAGCAAATGCCAAGAACAATCTTATTGCCTCTAATCGGCAAGCTGGAGCATAGGTTTCATCATAGTCTATTCCCTCAGTGTGAGTAACCTTGTGCAACCAGTCTTGCCTTATTTTGAACAATAATGTTGTTCTCATCTACATTTTATTTTTAAACACCCATTTGGTGCCTATAATCTTTCTGTTTAAGGGTCTTTCCACTAGATCCCATACATTTTGCCTTTCAAAGCGATGCAGTTCTTCTGCATGGTTATCGATTTGGATACGATAGAGCTTCCTCAATAGACTTAGGTTCGAGAAGCGACACATAACAAGCGAAAAGACTTTCAGAATCTAGCATCATTTGTGTCTGCACACTACTAGATGGGTCTCCTATAATCGATCGGATGGATGATAGCTTCTCATCCTTTTGCCTATGTGAGGAGAAGGATCCTCATCTTGAGCCCCGGTAGGCAACTCCTCGACTTCGGCCTCAATCGACGTTCCCCCTTCATCGGTGACCCCGATCGGTGATGTCAAGGGTGTACGATCTGAAGAAGTCGATCGAAGTTGTCTTCGATTATCGAGATGGGGATTCTTCTTCATCGATTGAATCAAGACTAGGTAGATAGACAGTTCTATGTTTAGTCTTGGGCCAGTTCAATTTTATCTAGACTTTCGAAATTTGATTCACTTTATACGAGCGGGAATACAACTCATCAAAAACAACATGAGGGGTTTCCTCCACACAAAGGGTTGTCTTGTTAAAAACTCTGAATGCCTTGGAAGTATTAGAATATCCCAAGAATATTCCATCAGTGCCTTAGCATCAAAAGTTCTTAACTTAGATTTTCCATTGTTATGGATGAAACACTTACAACCAAAAGCTTTGAAGTATGAGATCCTTGGAATCTTACCCTTCCAAATCTCATATGGAGTCTTACCCTTGTCTTTGACAACTAAGCACCTATTCAGGTATAGCAAGTGTGTTGATGGCTTGACCCGAGAACCTATGAGGGTATCATACTCGGCCAACATGCTCCTAGTTTCTTCCTTCAAAGTTCTATTCCTTCTTTCAACTACTCCATTTTGTTGAGGAGTTCTTGCTGAAGATGTCTCATGGATAATACCACACTCATTGAAAAAATTAGATAAACAAGAATTAAAAATTATGTGCCCTTATCACTCCTTATTTTAATAATATTAACACCCTTTTCATTACGAATGCATGCAGACGGATCGGGAATCTTGTTCATAGTCTCATTTTTCTTGAAAAGAAATATAACCCAAGTGTATCTAGAAAAATCATCTACTACAACAAGAGTATATTTCCTTCCACCGAAACGAGAGGTGAAACAGTCCAAACAGATCCGGATGAAGTAGTTGCAACACTCTTTCGGATGAAGAGGAGTTAATACTCTTAAATGAGTGTCTAGGCTGTTTACCTTTTTGACAAGCATCACATTTAAGATCGGTGGATAAAAGTTTTTCGTAATCCCTTGACAAGGTTCTTTTTGGCTAGTTTACTAAGAGTTTTGAAGTTCGGATGACTAAGCCTCTTGTGCCATAGTCGGTGATATCTTCTCCACAATTAGCTATCGAGACGAGGTATCTTTGGGACAACTATTAAAGTTGGCCACATAGACATTACCATGTCTCAAGCCGATTAACGATACCTTATACGAGGAATTATCTAAAATCTCACATTTATCCATTGAGAATTTGACAAGAAAACCTTTATCACAAAGGTGGGAAAGCAGATAGCGATTATGTTTCAAACCTTCAACAAAATATACCTCGAGATACCTGAATATCCTTGATAATCGGAGTACCTACACCTTTAGTCGACCACAATTATTATCACAAAATAAAACTCTTGGACCATCAATGCTTTGAAAATTTGATACGACTTCTTGTTATGGAGTGCCGTGTTGTGAACTTGACCACTATCAATGTACCATATTGAAGTTAAGATCTCTTCCTTGAGTGATGATCCTGTGAATCCTGAAAAACAAATCGGTTATAAGGTACCCTAGTGATCTTGGGTCCTTTAAGGTCAAATATCACTTTAGGTAACCAAATAAACATCTCATCTCCGCACAATAAATCAGACTCGAGTTTTCTACCAAGTCTGTCTACAATTATATCACTTTTGAATGATAACTTGTTGTATTGATTGAGTAATTTTCCTAAACTTAGGAAATGTAGGATAGCATTTGCTCCTTCCATCAAAAGGATTATAATAAGAATATCTTCTTATTTTGGTTCTTGGATTTCTTCTAGTCGATAGGGAGTTTTCATTTGAATTCTTGGTTTCGATGGGAGATGTAGTCCTTATCGACTAGTTGGTTTCCATGGACCAATTTTAACATCCTTTGATTGAGCAGATGCTTTCACAAATTTTCTAGGTTTTTGGACATCTGATTTATTGTTCCTATCATAACCAAGACCTGTCTTGTCATGAGATTTTTGAGAAGTATTAAAAATATGATCTATTGCTGATTGTGAATTATTAAGTTGATCGATTTTGAAGACAAGCTTCTCATTGTCTTTCTTAATTGATTCATTTTCAAGATAGACTACCTCAAATTTGTCTTTTAAAGTTTTCAATTCATTTTCTAACCTTTCGGAGTAAGTCGGTGATGTACTAGCTTGATCAAGAAAACATTCCCCATGAATGTTTCCTCGGTCTGAGCGATTCATCACCTGCTTGCCTTTAATTAGAATTTGAATCGATCCTTTAAAATCAAATTCTCTCGTCTCTAGCTGTTTATAAGCAGCCAAAGATGTCTTTAAATCTCTCAATAACTCATGGATAACAGCTTTGGTCATGATCGGATGCAGATCGACAAGAATCATTATCTGACGATGAATAGTAGATTACCTCATTAGCCATGAGACAGATTTCATCATCCGATCCGAAATCGGATGAGGATGATGATGATTTCTTTGGCTCTTTTTCTTCAGCCAATAAAGCTCTTTGATCTCGCAAATCTCCTGTCTCTCTTCTTCCTCTTTTCTTCCCTTTCTTTAGAGTCGGTTGAGGACAGTCATAGCTGAAATGTCACGGCTTGTTGCATGTATAGCAAGTGTCACTCTGTCGATCTGGGACCGGGAAGGATTTCTTCCGACAGTGATCTCGTATCTTCTTGTCTCGGCTCTTGTTTTTGTCATCATCTCAAGATTTATCCACCTTCCTATCTCGATCTGGATCTTTGTCTATCCTTACCTGCAAATCTCAATTTATTTCTCTTATACTTCATTCTCAATTTATCATACCTCTTTGTAAGTAAAGTCATCTGCTCCTTCGGAGATAAATCAGCTCCTACAGACTGCTGACACCTTGTCTTCTTTATCGACAAAGGCAACAGACTTGGATGAGGTACTTGACTCCATCTCATCTTCCTCGTCTTCTATTTGAATATCATATTCTAGAGCCTTAAGATGTGAAAACAAAGTATGGTGAGTAATAGAAGATAAATCTTGAGTAGCCTTAAGGATATTGGATTTTTCCTCCATCTCTTGGTTAATGATCTCGGAATCTTGTTATTAATCTCTTTCTCTGAATAATTTTTTCCAAGGTCACCGCTTTGTTGAGAAGATTGGTCAACCTTACATCTAACCGATCCACAGGACTCATTTTCTTTCATTTTGAATGTTTCAAATGCATGCAAAGACGTTGCAACTTGTTTTCTTTGACTTGTTCAGATCCTTCACAAACATTGGCTAGAGTTTGCCACATCTCTTTGGCGGTTTTGCATCTCTTAACTTTTTCTATCCAATCCTTACTTAGAGTCTCAATGATTTCGATTCGAGCTACTTGGTTAAGATTGTGGACCTTTCTTTCATCATTTGTCAATTGAGAACTCTTCTTTTCTTGTGCAGTTGCAGATTCGATTGACTCGGCTCAATCTTTGGTGCCTCCATGATAAAACTTTATAGGTCCTTCTTCAAGAACCTCTTCCATCCTATCATGAATGGCCTTTAGATGATTTTCCATCCTAAATTTCTAGTAATCATAATCTTCAATAGAGAATTCAGAAGATTCCTAGACTTTTATTTTTCCCGATGACATGATGAAACAAAGAACAAAATACTCCACAAGAGCTTATTAGTAGCACTGTTAGTAAAAAAGAAAATGAAGAAAATCAAGATAATTTCATAATCTTGTTCAAGACCTAAAATGTTAGGAATAGAAAATTGGATTTAGTTTTGATGTGTTAAAAGTGTAAAATAGGATGACCATGAGCATCTTGTATAGGCAGTGAAGTATTTCTTTATAAATAAAACTAAGTATAGAATATCGAGACAAGGACAAGATGTCGACGAGGAAAGATTTCCGAGATAATGAGAGAATATCGAGACAAGGTCAAGATATCGAGACAAGGGACAAAGAGGATTGTTGAAGAACAAGACAAACACCTAGACAGAAAAGAAGATGAGGACGAGGTGAAGTAAACATCAGACGATGAGGTGTTAGAGAAATATCATACAAAGATTCAAGAAGCAGTTTCAACAACTCGGGAAGAAGTTCTGAGAATTCATTTATATTGTTATAAGCGATCAAAACCAAATTCAAGGAAGTTACAATCTGTCAAGAGGAGATCTCTATAAATAGGAATAGAAATCAATTTAGAATTAACCTTTTGACTCTTTGCATTCATCATTATACTTTGTATACACAAGCAACAAAAATCATACACATTCAAGAACGTTTTATACGTTTTCCGAGTTCTAAGTGTTTATAGAACACTTTTTCATTAGATCTTCAAGCCATATATATTCGTAAATTAGGAAGATTCATTGTAAGGTGAAGATTCATCATTGTAAGTAAGTCGGCAAGAAAGAAGGAAGTAAGTAAGTGAAGGCCCTTCTTCAAGTTCGAAGAAGGAGAGTGGATGTAGGATCGTTTGATCCGAACCACTATAAATCTGGTGTTGTTTACTTTTAGTTCTTTACTTACTTTCATTAATTGTTTCTTGATCGCAAATTCGATATCCGACAAAGCTTTAGATCCTATTTGAATTGAGTATAAACAAAAGCTGTTTCATTTGTAAAGCGAGTTTGGAGTTGATAGGTCATCTAAGCTTGCAAAAGTTTTTGATAATCTATTCATCCCCCTTCTAGATTATCACTAGAGGGTATCTTGATTTTATGTTTAAACTCGTTCTAAAGGGACCCAACAAGTGGTATCGGGCGGTGTTAAGGCTACGATAGAGATTTGTGGTCTTGAAATTTCGAGTTCTTATTGAATTCTGGTTTCTTTTCATTGAGTCACTAACATTTACGATAAGTTGTTTTTAGCATCTTGAATTACAATGTCTTACATTAAAAGTAAGAAATCCGAGGAGTTTACAGATTTTTCTATCGAAGAATATGATTATTGGAAGTTCAGAATGGAGAATCATTTAAAGGCCATTCATGACCGTATGGAAGAGGTTCTTGAGGAAGGTCCAATAAAATTCTACCATGGAGTTGTTAGTACTTTAGGCCAATCTTCTACTACAAGAAGTCAACAAGAAAAGAAAAGTCTTGATTTGACAAACGGCGAAAGAAAGATTCACAATTTGGATCGGGTAGCAAGGACGTAAATTATAGAGGCGTTGAGCAAGGATTTGGATAGAAAAGGTAAAGAGATGTAAAAGCTGCTAAGGATATGTGGAAGACTCTTGCAAATGTTTGTGAAGGGTCGGAAGCAGTTAAAGAAAACAAGTTACAATCAGTTTTACATGCATTTGATACATTCAAGATGAAAGATGGAGAAAGCTGTGGACCAATTGGATGTGAGATTGACTAATTTGGTAAATAAAGCTGCTTGATTTGGGTAAAACCTATTCTCGAGAAAGAAATTAATAATAAGGTACTCGAGATCATTAAGCAAAAGATGGAGAGAAAAAGCAAATATCCTCAAAGCTACACAGAACTGTCATCTATTTCACATCATACTCTATTTTCTCATCTCGAAAGCCTTGGAATATGATATACAAATTGAAGATGAAGAAGATGAGGCGAGAGTCATCTACTTACGGAAAAGGCTGTGGCATTTCTTCATCAAGAAGATTCTCGACAAGATTTCTAAGGCATCGATTTGTCGGTAAAGAGGAAATGGCTTTATTGATCGGGCATATGAGAGACTCAAGATGAAGTATAAAAGGAATAAGAGAGATAGGTTTAATCGTCGAGAATTATAAATCGAGACAAGGAAGAGAAGTATTGAGACAATGACAAAAAGGATCCGGTGAAAAGATTCAAATCACCAATCGGACGAGGTGAGAATAGTCCAAAGTCGAAAGAGGAGATATCTCGTTATACCGCAATAAACCTGGTCATTTTAGGAAAGAATCTGATAAAGGTCTTTTGTTAGTTCAAATATATGTTGATGATATCATTTTTGGATCAACTAATCTACTCTTGTGTGAAGAATTTAGTCATCTTATGAAGAACGATTTGAAATGTCCATGATGGGAGAGATGACATACTTTCTTGGACTTCAAATTAAGCAGACAAAGAAAGGAATTTTCATAAATCAAGCAAAATATACCAAAGATCTTATTGAGAAATTTGGAATAGGTACCATGAGAAGCCAAAATACCTATGATGACAAATTTTTCAATGGATCTAGATGAGAAAGGAGAAGACACCGATCGGGGCGCGGTATAGAGGTTTAATTGGCTCTCTTTTATACTTAGCGCTAGTAGACCGGACATTTCCTTTGCGGTGGGTGTATGTGCACGTTTTCAAGCTAAACCTAAAAAGAGTCATCTTGAAGCCTGCAAAGAAGATTCTAAAATATTTGAAAGGTACAATCTATGTAGGACCGTGGTATCCAGTGACGATAACTTTGAGTTGTCGGGATACTCAGTTCAGATTTTGGTGGGTGTAAGATAGATAGGAAATCTACATCTGGAACTTGCCAATTTTTGGGAAGTAAGCTGATTTCATGGTTGTCTAAGAAACAAACCTCTGTAGCTACTTCTACTCTTGAAGCCGAGTACATGGCGGTGGGAGTTGTTGTTCACAACTAATCTGGATCGATCAACAGCTAAGGGACTATAACATTATCACCAAAGATGTACCAATCTTCGTGATAGTAATAGTGCCATAGCTATTACCCGAGAACCCATCTTACATACCAGTGCAAACATGTTGACATTCGTCATCATTTCATCCGAGATCATGTGGAGAAAGGCAATATCGAGACTAGAGAAAATTCTTGCTTGATTTTCAAAAAGCGGAGACATATTGACAAAGCCTCTTGCGAAACAAGGTTTAAAGAACTTTCAGTAGAATTAGGATTATTAGATGCTTCCTTAGTCGTCTTTTGATCAAAATTCTTGAATTTACCTTGTTTTTCTCATCTTGGTATATTATGTCTAGAAAGAATTATCGACAAGATTGAGTCAAAGGACAATCAGTAGCTGATATCATTGATCTCCTTTCATTAGGAATCAAGAATCAAGGATTAGTCATATTGACCATATCGACTTGATAATTACTTATGCGACATAAGTAGATCGAGATAAGGATGTAATAGTCAACGTTCTTCTACGAGAATCGGATGACTATTGAACCTTATCGACTTACTCTTGTTACTAACAATTTGTCTAAGTGTCTGTGATTTCGGTGAAAACAAAGTTTACATAGCTGGAAATGTAAGACAAGGTCAATTTGTCCAAGGATTTCAAATAATGACGGTGATGCTATCAATCCGCATAAGGAGAAAAATCGGGAAGTTTTCTTACATACTTTCATTTATGAATATTGGGTTCATATAATTAATATATGAATTTAATATCATAATTCACTCTATCATTCATTGAAAACCAAGTTATTCGGTAAAATAAAATATTTTGTTTTACAAAATAAAAGGATAAGGGTTCGAATTTGTTTTTCTAAAAACAATAATATTTTATTTTATCTCTCCAATTTCTTGAAAAGTAATTTCTCAAATAAGTAAGCGTATGTCGGGGAGAAGTTACTATGGACCCGAAATTTTATCAAATTCAATTTTGAAACACACCGAGTATACTTCACGCGCCGAAGTGGAGGCGGTTTCGAAATATGAACCGTCTCAACCTCACGCGCGACATATTAAATATTATTACTGCACTTTTCAAAATAAATGCCATAATTGCATTAATGGCGCTTCGAAAGGCTATATTTACACTTTTACGAGGCAATTATTATTCTAATAATTGTTTATTATTATATTTTCCATATAAATAGACATTCGTGTGCATTATTTTCATTTACGCACACATAAATTCCTTCATCTCTTAAAATTTCTCTTTTCCCTCCTAAAAACCTTCAACATTCATCAATGGCGGAATCCAAAAGAATATCAAGTTCGAATACGATTTGACTTCCATCGAGAGATAAAACAAAGTCCGAAATGTATGTTGATTGGGATACTACCACCGATGCTTTGAAACCAGAGAGATTCTGAATCTACTAGAATCTAGGGGTTTAAAAAGATCTTGCACGATGAAACCGACGAAGAACTTGACGGTGGATGATCTCTGTGCGAGTTTCGACTAGAGCAAAATCAATGTAAACTGGATTAGAATCTAGAGTCGAACTTTGGGGAAGAAACGAAGGATAGTTTTATCTATTTCAAGATTGGTGCAATTTTCAATTTAAGCACTACGGCGACAATCCATTTACGTATAAATCATCGGAATATTTGGAGAGTTTAGGTTGATGGCAGGAGGACCTACCAAAATACAACGGCAAATTTGAAAAGACCAATCTTTGAAGAGGAAGTATCGACTTTTGATGCCGATCTTGACCAAGTGCATCTTGGGGAGCAACAAAGCCATGATGGGCTAACAAAACCAAGGATATGTTGTCTACGGGCTATCTTAGATGGGGCGAGATCAACTGGGCCAGTGGTGTATTCAAGAATAATGGAGGAGAAAAAGAAGTTCACCAAGACTCCGATCACGAGGCAGCTAATGAGATGGTCTCTAACCAAGATCGCAAGTATGATGGCAAGGATCACCATCATACTTGAACACAAAGTGGGTATGCATAACCTTGACCGAGTGTTGGAGTTAAAAATACACCAGACAGTAAGGGTTTGTTGATAAAGGATGAAAAGCTCTACGGGCCAACGATTCGAAGGAGATGGAGACGCTCCGGCTCCACCCCCGGCTCCAAAGAAAAAGGCTTCAAAAGCCAAGAGGAAGGAGACAAAGACAGCCTTGGTGGATGAGTCCTCGTCTGCGAGATGGAGGAAGACGAAGAGGAGAGGACAGCTTCCCAAGGGGAAGTGTCCCAGGTGAGGAGGTTGGTATATCGAGGCTGTACGGAGACGGAGACAGTAGAAGTCTCGTCTGGAGATGACTCGAGAAAGGAAGAAGAAATTAAATCACCCTCATCATCTTCATCCTCATCCGAGGATGGAGTACCTAAATCCATCTCTTCCCAACTTTGGCGATGAATGGGCGAGACAAGGCCAGCCGCCTCGAGCCTCTAAAAGCGGTCTACTCCCATAAGTCCAAAACAAACACAACCCTCGTTCGATCCATTCTCTTTCCTACCCTCAACCTCATCCGAACCTAATCTTTACCTAAACATACCCAATCCTTCTAGGGAAATGGGGCCAACTGAAACCTCTCTTCGGATTCTTGGAAAGAAGTTCCTTCTAAGACAAGAATCCACCCTCAAGGACGAGCCTGAGCTGTTGAAGGAGCTTATTGACGTCTATCTTCTAAGAAGACTCAGGTGGGGATCCTTTGAAGAGACAAATATTCGATAGGCCGAGCCAGAGGTAACAATCTTGCCATCCGGGAGAAGGAGGTTCTCAAGAAGGCGAAATTGAGGTCGTTCCAAGATATACTCACTGAAAATACCTTTGTTGATTACATTCTACAACGAGTATATCTTGGAGATGAGACTCGAGAGGAGGTGAAAGAAGCTGAGAAGGGGAAGAGCGAGAGGAAAGATGAAGTTGTTAAAGAGGAGGAAAGGGTGGAGGAAGTAAGTGGTGGAGCTGCCGATGAGCAGTGGGATGGATACGGTGAGGAGGCACAAACAGAGCGGCATCGTTGAGGTGCAAACTGAAGGCTGAAATAGAAGAAGTAGATCTAACACCATCGATGAACAGACCTTGCCCTCTACATCTCGCGTCTGTATCCGAAGTAGAAGCTCGAAAGCGTAAGTTCAAAATCTAAAAGATGCGTGTCGAATGCTTTCCAAGCGGTTCCTAATGTCATCTCATCATCAATCAAGGAGAATGTAGAAGCTGCAATTCTAGAGAAAACCAAGATTGATTTATACTTCTCCGGACTAAGACATGAGGAACAGATGACGGAAGTCAAGAAGAAAGTTGCATCGAAATGAACTCTCAAGATGAGTGGGTTAAGCAATATGTTCGCTCTCGGCTTATCTTGAAATAAGAGACTCTGTAGAGGATCAAGTAAAAGAAGCCTGGAAAGCAAAGAAGCCTCATTTCATCAAGTCAAGATGCAGCTAGCTTTTGAAAAAGATAGACAGACAACTATCTTGAAGAAATTCGTAGATGATGAATTCAAAGCAGTGAGGTCGGGCAAAAGAAGAGATATGACCAGCTTGATCAAGACAGGCTTGTAAGAGAAGAGCTCATTGGACAAATAAATCAAGTAGCCACTATCTGCAATACCCGATTTGCCGATGTCAAAAAGGGGAAGATAGTGAGCTCAAGAAAAGGGTTGAGCTGCAAGATGATCAGCTTATGACACTTAATACGAGGATAGATGAGCTCTCGAAGAGTTGTTGAAAGCCGAGGAGGAGAAGAAGAAAGCGGGCGAGGAAAAATCTCGAGAGGGCGTTAAGAAGGTTGAAAAGGAGAATCACCGCTGAATCCACTTGAGTCGAGCACTGAACCCGAACTTCCTTCCATGGCTGATCCTGCTCCTACCACGACTATCAAATCTCCTTCATCGTCTTCTAAGGCTTTGGGAAAGCTAAGGCTTCTAGCCAAGTTCAAAAGACCCGATCGAGGCAGAAGAAGAGGCAAGGGTACTTAAAAGGAGAAGGGAGGAAAAAGAAAAATACAAGAGAAGAGAAGCCAAGAGGAGGAGGGAGCAAGAAAAGGCAGGTGGGAAGATGTACGACGGGAAGACGAGGAAGTGGGTACAGAAATCAAAGAACACGAAGGAGAAGAAGTCTTTCGCCCATTCCATAGAATGCAGAAGCGTGCCCAAGGAAATCCTTCCCATGGATCAACAAGCTAAATGGAGAGCTTATGAAGGGGAATGGATCTTCTGTTTCACGTCTGCAAGAAGATCTCTTGGGCATGAGGCGAGAATATTGCTTTTCATGAATGGCTGGAGGCGAAAGACCCAAACTTCTATCGATTCGATTGACCTTGGAGACGCAGAATTCAATGTAGACATAGTCGCACCACCTTATGCAACCATGTCTGCTCCACTAAAGCAAGATGACCAGCTAGGACAGAGAAAAGGTGAAGCGAGATCTTGATCCAGTGAGACTGTGGCTGATCTAGCGGAAGGTGGGGAGACACCGAGTCTAAAGAATCGTGTCTTCGACTAGATGACTATTCCGAGAAGAAGATAGGTGGTATGATTAAGTCTTACTTTTATTCCTCCGATTATTTCTTTGAGAAAGATGAAGATATATGTGGAAATTCGTGAATAAGTTGTGAATACATCTTTTTGAACTACTCTCACGAAAATTTGAAGTGTTTAACTAATTTGTTACTTATTAACTAACTCTTGATCTAAGTAATCGCTTTATAAACATATAACACTAAATCATCTGAAAACCTCGAATTACATCTATATTTTCTTCAAAGTATTTGAACTTGACTTTGAGCAACTACATTGTTCGATCATCTGTTTATTAACTATATTACTCGATCTTGTCTATTGAACTATTGATCTAATCATCGATTATGGAACTATTGCTACGATTATCGACTATGTGGCTTAGTTGTATATTTTATTTCATTTTTTTAAGTACTAACAGCTTTTCTTTTCTTGGTGAGTTTTAACATCATCAAAAAGGGGAAATTGTTAGGAATAGAAAATTGGATTTAGTTTTGATGTGTTAAAAGTGTAAAATAGGATGACCGGTGAGCATCTTGTATAGGCAGTGAAGTATTTCTTTATAAATAAAACTAAGTATAGAATATCGAGACAAGGACAAGATGTCGGACGAGGAAAGATTTCAGGATAATGAGAGAATATCGAGACAAGGTCAAGATATCGAGACAAGGACAAGACAGGATTGTTGAAGAACAAGACAAACACCTAGACAGAGAAAGAAGATGAGGACGAGGTGAAGTAAACATCGACAATGAGGTGTTAGAGAAATATCATACAAAGATTCAAGAAGCGATTTCAACAACTCGGGAAGAAGTTACGAGAATTCATTTATATTGTTATAAGCTGATCAAAACCAAATTCAAGGAAGTTACAAGCTGTCAAGAGGAGATCTCTATAAATAGGAATAGAAATTAATTTAGAATTAACCTTTTGACTCTTTGCATTCATCATTATACTTTGTATACACAAGCAACAAAATCATACACATTCAAGAACGTTTTATACGTTTTCCAGTTCTAAGTGTTTATAGAACACTTTTTCATTAGATCTTCAAGCCATATATATTCGTAAATTAGGAAGATTCATTGTAAGGTGAAGATTCATCATTGTAAGTAAGTCGGCAAGAAAGAAGGAAGTAAGTAAGTGAAGGCCCTTCTTCAAGTTCGAAGAAGGAGAGTGGATGTAGGATCGTTTGATCCGAACCACTATAAATCTGGTGTTGTTTACTTTTAGTTCTTTACTTACTTTCATTAATTGTTTCTTGATCGCAAATTCGATATCGACAAAGCTTTAGATCCTATTTGAATTGAGTATAAACAAAAATTGTTTCATTTGTAAAGCGAGTTTGGAGTTGATAGGTCATCTAAGCTTGCAAAAGTTTTTGATAATCTATTCATCCCCCTTCTAGATTATCACTAGAGGGTATCTTGATTTTGTGTTTAAACTCGTTCTAAAGGGACCCAACATAAAATCAATATCGGAAACTGACTTAACACCGCTCTGATACCACTTATTGGTCCCTGAATGTTGAGTTGATTAAAACCTTGAATTAGCTTCCTAGAACAAAATATAGAAGGGGGGTTTGAATAGATTTTGTAGATTTTTCAAATCTTTTCAAGATCAATTCAAAGCATTAGATTAAACACAGCGGAATATGATCGAGAACTCAACTTTTAACAAGATCAAAAGCAAAGGCCGATATTCGATTTTAGTTAAGATTCTCGAACTTTAATCTTGAATTAACAATATTGTAATTTGAGCAGAAATTAAAGAAAGCAAGAAATAACACCAGGATTTATAGTGGTTCGGATTATGAATAATCCTACATCCACTCTCTTTCTTCAAACTTTGAAGAAAGGTCTTCACTAGCTACTTACTTACTCACCGTACAACCTTTACAAATTACAACTTGAACTTCAGCTCTTCAACAATGTAATCAACACTCGATATCTAACTCTAAGAATAAGATGTGTTTTTGAAGATATAAAGTGAAGTGTTCTATAAACACTTAGAAAAATATTTGAAATCTCTTTTGAAAAATATTCTCGTGAAAACAATAGTGAATCGTGTGAAAAATCAAACTTGCATAAGTGTGTTGAAGAATAAAATCTAGTCCTATTTATAAGTCTGAAAAGACAGGTTAGTTTGTTAGTTAGTTCTAACAAACTTGAAACTCGCTTAACAAACTTAATCTTGAAAAGCTTGCTCTTGACCTCGGTGATTCTTCCTACTCATCTGCGGTGACTTGGTGAAAACTTCGCCTTTCTTATTCTACTCGGCTTATCTTGACCTCGTCTGAGCTCTTCATGTTTGTCTTCCTGCAGATGACTAGGTTCGAGCTTGTCTTCGGATGACTAGCATGCTATCGGACCTCGGTGACTAGGTCGGTGCCCGACCCGTCTGATCGGCTTATCTTATAAACTTATTCTCTGCTGTTCTTCGGGTTGGCTGATCGATCAGTGCTTCCCTTTTGTTGGTCCACGGACGAGATGTGCAAAGAGGTAGAAAGTCTAGAAGGGGGTTGAATAGACTTTCCCACACTCAAAACTTTTTATAACTTTTCGTGAGCCGAGTGTGAGGTTAGAAGACTTTGAAGTCTTCTGCAGCAAGGTACTCAGAGTGTGCTAAGTGAGATCACAGACTTGAAACTTCGAAGTCTTCGATGGTGCGGAAGCTAATCTCGTGTGTATTTGAAAAACCCTTTTAAAGTAAACCTTCTTGAGATTAGAAAACTTTGAAGTCTTCTACAGCAGAATTGATGCAGTTTATTAAAACGATGAATGAGCAGATATAAGTATGAATGCAAAAAGCTAGTAAAGACACAGAGATTTTTATAGTGGTTCGGATATAACGATCCTATGTCCACTCTCCCCGATCCCACAGGGGTCTTACTATCCACCGAAACTGGTCTTGTCTCCTCTAATCTCCTTGAGGATTCAATCACGGGAAGTTTAACAAGTTCACGCCCTTGGTACAATCAAGATGATCCTCGAGTGTTAGCTCTTAGATCAAAACAATCAACCTTTTCTCGTACGAGAGATAATGAAAGGTGATTTACACTTCCTTGACCAAAAATAAATCTCTTAGGAAATTCAACGTGATAGATTGATTTCTGGTATGAAGAATTCAGCGTGTATTGCAATGAACGAAGGAGATATTCTTGATGTTTCTCGTGCGCGTATATTCAAAAAAATCCTTCACTTCAGCTTTTATGATTCTGAATTTGACTAGCCGTTAGGCTAATTTGTCAATCGTGTCTTCAAAGAAATGGTAAGTGATCGTTGGAAGATTTGTTTGACTTTGGATAATTGATTGTCGATACCAATCAATTATGCCGTGATTGATCTTGATTGATAATCAAATCTTCACTTGACTTACTTCGAATATCTTTTGAAATATCTTTCTTTCTTTCTTTAGTTAACCACGATGAACTTCTTGAAGTCAACTCTAGCAACCTTACACCTTGCTCCAAAGACATCTTAAAGTTTCTTTGTAGCATGGATATCAACCTTGCTATCTTTACTTGAACCTTTCTTGACAGAACTTCTTTTTGCATAACTCTTATCATCTCTTCTTGATCTTCGTGACGCCCTTCCAATTGACTTCGACCGAGATTTCTCTTAGATCTTTAAGTCTTCTTATCAGCACCTTCGGTTCTCAAACAATATGAAGCTTCAAAGTTAGACCTAGCAAGATTAACTATACAAAGACACAAACCCTTTCTAGATCAACGGTGACTAACAGATTCAACTCGGTCCTATTACACTTAGGTTTTGGGAACATCATCAAAACATACAAATTCAAATCCTAACAAATTCCCCTTTTTGATGATGTTAAAACCTTCTTGAGAACTCACAAGGGTATGCGAAAACAAGACAAGAAGAGACCTAAAAAAACTCAAACAAAATCGATGACAACGAGAGGTTGTCTTAGCACAAAACATTCACTTCTATTAATATGAAGAAATCGGTACATCTTACGAAGTGAAATGCAAAAAGATAACAAAGAAAAGAAAAAAAAACTTCATCGGCTTCCCGTCCGGCAATCTAGCTACCCAACCAGCAACCTTCATATCTTCCTCGGTCATACCTTGAAACCCTGTTGGAACATTCAGCCACTCGTACACTCTATCATAGAGTTCCTTGTTATCTGTTCCAATAGGTGGGCTAACTCTCGGCCAAGCAGCATTTTTAGCGTCCCTGCGAACACTCGGTGGTCAAACTTCCCATCTCTTTGTGGATCGGAGTAGGAATCTTTTCAAATTCTTGCGCTTGAAGGTTTAGGTTGAATTCCACGAAGCTCTCGAGAATATCTGCCAAAGATCACTGTGCTTTTCCTCCATCCAAGCAAAGAATGTTTCATTCGCCGTGGCCCCGACGCCGATACTTTTACGAGACATAGTATGAGCAGATAAAATCTCTCTTTGCTGCTTTCCAATCCTCAATCCTCTCCGGAGGACAGCAATCATCCACAAATCCATCGGTATTGTGGGGGAGGATAAAGTCTTCCTCGGCCTCTGCTCAGCAGCTTCTTCCCTTTCTTACTCGCTTCTTCCTTGACACCGCAGTTTTGCAGCAGCTTTCTTCGGTATGAACCGCTTTTTCTTTTTCTTGTCCAACACATCCACTTCTTTTCCTTGCTTCCCGAGTAGTTTGATCATCTTGTGACTATCCTTCTCCTCCATCCTTCTAGTTTCTAAGTCGGCAAGAAATGCTTCCTCATGCAACGCCTCTAACTCTTCTTCTTGACGAGACTTCCCTTCAACTTTTTCAGACATCTTAACCAACCTTCTCCTTTTCAATGGTTGGGAACCTTGACCTTCATCTATTCCAAAGAGACTCTCGCAACGCTCTTTTCAGCTTCTGCTTTTTCTCTTCGTTCCAACAAAACTTTCAACGACCTCTGCCTATCTTTCAAATCCTTCAATTCTTTACCCTTAGCCTCATCTCTGTCAACCATCTCGATTCTCAATCGGGCTTTCCCCCTTTAACATCATTCAAAAGAGGGGTCCAAATGACCTTCCATTTCGGTCATCTTGGCAAGAATATCCCGTCAGTATGCAGTAAACTTTTCCGTAAACTTCTTGATTCAGCATACTCGCTATTGGAGAAGAAATCTTCTCATCGATTTTGAGCATGTCTTGAGCAATAGCAGCGATGTCGGCAGCGATAGTAGCCGTCTCCGTCAATTTAGCATTCGCCTCTTGTCTGATCGCAATTTGCTTTCCCATGTCCAGCATAGATGATTGGATAGCCACATTCTGATCAATTCCTTCTCTTAATCGTGCTTCCATGGCATCAATCTCGTCAATCGATCCTCCATCTTTGTCCGAAATCTGTCCTCAATCGTCTCTCTTTCAAAGAAACACCTTCCCGAGAGTAGCTTCAACTTTCTCACCTTCAGCCTTCACACTTTCAACGTGCTTTCTAACCTCATTTATGTTGTTCAACATCATGCGAGAAAGAGTTTCGATGATAGTCTCCCTGTTGCTCGAAAATATATCGGCGGCGGTTTGACGAATCAAAGAGGGGACCGTCGAATGGCGGCCTCGATGTAGGACTTTGACGACTCAATAGACTCAGCAAGAGGAGTGTATTTAGCAGCCAATACGAGAAAACATTGAAGCATACTGTTGTGTTAACTCAAAGCAAACTTTGAAGAGTAAGAGTTATATAAGTCTTCATGAATGACAACAGCATAAAATTGGGCAAACATACGAGATGTAAAATCGGGAAGAGGAGGAGGAATAGAAGATACACCTTTCTGATTTCATCGATCATCGTAAAGGGAGGAATAGAACCATCCTCTGCAGCTCCGGTTCATCTAACAATCGAGCAACTAGGCAAGCAATCGATGATGATCGTGGTTAGATCAAATGCTCTGCTACTCCAACCTTGATGCGTAGCTCAAACTCCCACAAGGAAAACTCATTGTGTCCAATCTCATTTGCCGGAAGAATAAGATCATCTATTGCTCCAAGCCTTGCATTTTTCCATACCAAGATATCTACTAGCAAGTTACGCTCCTCCGGAAAATTCATGTAACTGGGAAACTTGCTGTCCACCCAAGTAACTTTCAACCATCAAACATTTCTCAAAGCGATCCACGTGATCTACCAGCAAGGTCTATCATTTGGACTGAATCTATCGGATCTGTTCCGATTAAATTCTCTCTGTGATTACCCTCGGCAACTGGGTGCTAGGCTCCGGCGGCACTCCATACCCGCAACCTCATCGCCAACGTCCATCGGTGCGGCAAGCTTTGAAGAAGAAGGAATCTCGAGAAAGAGAAGGAAACGGAATTGGTACTGTTCCTCCTCACTAGCGGATTCATGAGAGACCATCTCTTCAACATCCGAAATCGGAGAATCATCAACTTCCATTGCATCCACCACCGACGATCCTTTCTTTCCGGGAGAGACCTTAGGAGGCATCTCGTGCTCCTCTGAAGTACGATTGCTCACGTAATCTTTCCGGTTGCCACGGTGAACCTCTTCGCCTTTCTGTGTGGTAATTGAGAAATCGGAATCGATCTTCGCTACCGAGGAAGACTTCAAAGTCTTCTCCCGAACTAGCAGCCTTGGAGCTTGCCGGGTTAACTAAGTCCTTCACCATCGCATCTTTCCCAATATCAATAGCCGCAGGGCAACCGCCAAAATCGGTAACACCTCGGCGGGCTCTTCCTCATCTTCACTTGATCATCATCATCATCGTAATCGGGAGGACCACCGAGCTCCTCATCCTTGTTCAAAGCATAAACTTTGCCTTAGTGTATGGTTTCGTCCACTTAGGATCCCACGACTGTGTTAAGCATCATCCTCTCCGGCAAAGACTGTAATCTTATTCGACATAGAAACATCTTGTTCCACAACCCATACCTTAACCTCCTGGATGTCCATCCACCTCTATCCGAAAGAACCTATTCTTTTCCTTCTGCGAGAATCTCAAAGAATTTCTTGACCCAATCACACTCTACTCCATCCACAATCGCCTTTAAAGCACAAAGACGCCTCGACTAAGCGAGTCCATACTCGCGTTCACCAAACATCACCTTCACCATGATGTCAAATAACAATCTATATTTCCGCTTGAGATAAGCTTTCTTCAAATCCGACACATGATGACGACATGAAGTTTTCGCAAGAGAACGAAAAGCTTCGAGATGATTTTCCGCCATATATGATTACGGATCAATGCCTTGAAGAGACAAACCCAAGTGTTCATGAATATCCTGCCGTCGATGGTCAAACTTTGACCAAACAACATCGTTTTTATCTTTGTTCGTCCGAAATCACCACGAACCGTAAATCTGAACAACATAGGCATCTAGAGTCCGTCGTTACGAAGAATGAGCCGAACAAAGATCAAACAAACCCCTATCAAATAAGAGATTTAGAATCTCCACCGCTTCCCCGCTGTCCAAAGAGTCCGAAAATCCACCGATAGTTCACTGCGCACTTTCTCGTAAAGGGCCAAAGGATCTAGAGTCTTGTGTTTCCTCGCAACCTTTTCGAAGATGAAGATTGTTTTGGTGCCATTGAAAATAGAGCAGAGAAAGATCGAGTTTCGAAGAAAGAAAAAGCAGAGAATGAAGATCAAGGAATAATGAGAGAGAGAGAGAGAGAGACGAGAAAAACAATTTATAAGAGAGAAGAAGGAAATCGCTAAATTTTAAATTATATAATAAAATATGAACGTTGATTTGCATATTGCACGATCGGATCGAATGGTTACGATTCAACGGTTCGAATTCCGAAAAGTGCGTGTCCTCAACTTTGGATTTGAAAAAGGTATTTTCTAAAATTAAAAGATTTTCGGTCCGCAGAAATAGGACGTAAAATAATATTTTTAAGGAAAACTTACCCCATAAATTGTGGTTGAAAAGATTTGATTTGACAATTCACATAATTACTTTCCAATGCCGAGGATAAACTCGGGAATAAAATATTCAAAATTTATTTAACCATACAGACTAAGGAATATTTTATACCAAAATATTTGACAAACAAATAAACAAGAGCAAAACGAAAGAGAGAGAAACATATCTCGGTTGATATTGTAATCAATGATACCACCGAGTACCGTAGTAGCAAGCTTTAGAACTTTCTGCAAAGCAAGTTTTAAAGTTTTCTTCAGCAAGCTTTATCTTCTCTTCAAAGTTTAATATTCTCTTGACAAGTTTAATGCTTTCTTCACAAGCTTAATATTCTCTTCAGGTTTCATACTTAACAATATGTTTAACACGTTTTTCCCGGATCCGGTAGACCTAATTCTACAGATAGATCTCTAAACCGTGCCTCTGCAATGGTTTCGTCGAATATCTGCTCTCTGTCGATCTCGTATGAATCTTTTCCACTCGAATGTTCTTCTTTTCGACGTGATCTCTAATAAAATGATGACGTATATCCACATGCTTGCATCTTGTGTGAAATCTTGGATTCGAGTAATAGCAATGGCACCGTTGATATCACGAGAATATAGGAATTTCTTTAGCGACAATGTGATAGTCTTGTAATTGTTGACTTATCCAAAGTAATTGTGAGCAACAACTCCCGTGACCATATATTCTTACGTAGTTGACGTAGCTACTGAAGTTTGCTTCTTAGAAAACCAAGAAACCAGCTTACTTCCAAGAAATTGACATGTGCCCGTGGTTGATTTTCTATCAATTCTACAACCACCATAATCAATCGAATATCCACCGAGTTCCAGATTGTCATCGCTAGGTACCAAAGACCTACATTTCTTTGTACCCTTGAGATACTTGAGAATTTTCTTTCTTTGCATCCAAATGACTTTTCTTTGGATTGGCTTGAAATCTAGCGCATACTCAAGCTGCGAAAGAAATGTCAGTCTGCTGGCACATTAGATACAAAGAAGGAACCTATTAAACCTCTGTACATGGTACGATCAATGCTTTCACCATCCTCATCTGGATCCATCTTGTAGTTTGTTACCATCGGAATCTTTGCATCCTTGCTTGTTAACATTCCAAACTTTTCTAGCATATTTTTGGTATACTTTGCTTGGTTTATGAATATTCCTTTAGAAGTTTGCTTGACTTGAAGACCTAGGAAGTAATTCATTTCTCCCATCATAGACATTTCGAACTTACTTTGCATCAATTTCTTGAATTTCTCACAAAGCTTCTTGTTTGGAGATCCAAAATGATGTCATCCATATATATCTGTACTAATAGAATATCTTGTTCTTCTTCAATTCGAACAAGGTTCTATCTATCCTTCCTTTCTTGAATCCATGATCAAGTAAAAATTGCGATAGTGTGTCATACCAAGCTCGAGGAGCTTGCTTTAGTCCATATAAAGCTTTCTTTAGACGGTAGACTTGATTTCCTTGAACAAAACCCGGAGGTTGTTCAACGTATACTTCTTCAAAGAAGAACTCCATTTAAAAACGCAGATTTTACATCCATTTGATATACTCGAATTTCATGTATGCTGCGTATGCAAGGAATAATCTTATAGCTTCTAATCGCTACAGTGCAAATGTCTCGTCATAGTCAATTCCTTCGACCGTGAGTAACCTAGTGCGACAAGCCTTGCTTTATTTACGGTGACTTCATCTTTCTCATTTTTCTTGTTCTTGAAAACCCATTTCGTGCCAATCACTTTTTGATGTTTTGGTCTATCAACAAGTACCCACACATCTTGTCGTGTGAATTGATTGATTCATCTTGCATAGCTTCTATCCAGTTTGTGTCCAACGGTGCTTCTTCAATATTCTTAGGTTCTTGTAGAGAGACATAACAGCTAAATAAACCATCTAGGTTTATTTTCCTTCTTGTCTTTACTCCATCTTGAGGATTTCCTAAGATTAAGTCACTAGGATGATCACCATCCAATTCCTTCTCGTTAGATACGTGTAATTCTTCCTAAGATATTGTTGGAACATCATCTTGCGTCATTCCCCCTTGAGTTGACACATTCACATCTGGTGTTCAGGTGAATCATCACAGCCTTAGAGGTTTCGTCAATGAGACTTTGTCTGTTTGAGTCTGTGCCGTAGAAGTTTGCCGATCATCTTCGAGAATACGAGTCTAAAGTAGGCACTTGAACCTTGACATATCTTGTCTTATCCTTGAGTTTTAGTTTCCAAAATCCTTCGCTAGAGGTTCTTCTTGTCCTTTGTCCTTAAACTCAACAATAGATTCATTAAAAACCACATGGGGTGTTTCTTCCACAACAAGGGTTTTCCCGTTAAAAACCCGATAGGCTTTGCTTGTCTTTGGAATATCCTAAAAATATTCCATCAAAGCAACCTTGGCATCAAAGGTTTTTAACTTGGATTTGCCATTGTCATGAATGAAACACCTACAACCAAAAACACGAAAGAAAGAAACACGAGGAATTCTACCTTTCCATAACTCATATGGTGTCTTTTCATGTTCTTTGGTCAGCAAGCTTCGATTATGAGTGTAGCATGCCGTATTCACACTTCTGCCCAAAACCTCGAGGAACATCATACTCTGCTAGCATTGTTCGGCAAACTTCCTTGAGTGTTCTATTTCTCCTCTCAAAAGAACACCATTTCTTTGTGGAGTGCGAGCCACGAGCGTTTCATGTTGAATTCCAGCTTCTTTGCAATATGTCGCTATGTGAGAGTTTAGGAATTCTCGTTCCTTTGTCACTTCTAATCTTTACAACACTTTCTCCTTTCTCGTTTTGTAATCTCTTGATAATTGTAACCTTGTGATGGTTTCATTCTTCTTGAACATAAATATCACCCATGTGAATCTTGAATAGTCATCCACCACCACCAGAGTATATTTTCTACCACTTGAAGCTTAGCGGGGATACAGACCAAAAAGATCCATATGGAGTAATTGTAATACTCTACATGACGTTGGTACATAAACTTCCTTGAAAGTGGCTCTAGTTTGTTTTCCTTTTGACATGAGTCACATATCTGATCTTTTGAGAAAACTTCATTTGGTAAGCCTTCTACAAGATACTTCTGGCTATCTTGTTTAGCGTCTTGAAATTTATATGACTCGAAGTCTCTTGTGCCATAACCAGCTGGCCTCAAGTACTCTTTGCTACAAGGCATGTATTACTAGAACATTTCAAATTCGCAACATAAACATTGCCCTTTCTCGGGCCGCTTAAGAGCACTGATCGTTTAAACCACTTAGAACAACACACAGAGAACTAGAAAACTTAACAGTATCCCTTATCACAGATTGCGAAACCGAAAGCAAGTTATGTTTTAATCCTTCCACGTAGAAAACTTCCTCAACACGTACATCTCCAATGTATAGAGTCCCAACACCTTTGGTAATCCCAAAGTTATTGTCTCCAAATACCACACGTGGGCCATTTTGTGATTTTATTTAGCTCAAGAGTTGCTTGTTTCGGTCATATGCTTCGAACACCCACTATCGATGTACCAGACAGTATTTCCGAGCAACCTCTCTTTCATGCCCCACGACGTCTGCACGTTTAGTTAAGTTTCAGTACCCTTTATATTTGGGTCCTTGAGAGTTAGCACAGCCTTTAGGAATCCATAGGAATAGATTCTTCTTATCATATTCAAGATCTTATCCTTCTTCCATACATATCAACATAGACAATCTCATCCTTTGGTGCCTTCTTGAATGTATGCCTATGGGTGTCGATTGTGTTCCTTCTAGAAGACTTCGACCCTTCCGAGGTCTTACGTATGGAGTGATCAGCCCGTGCAATGGTCCGAGGGTTTTGATGATAAAGTACGTTCTACTTGAGCCATCAAAAGATTCATATCTCACAGCACGAGAGGGCTTAGTAGATCGTTTAGCAAGCTTTGAAGTTTGCTTAGGTTGTGTAGTCTTCGGTGAGACTGTCTCCTCGGAGATGATTTCGGTGAAGTCTACTTTTCGACCTTGCTTTGAGGTTTCTTAAGTTGGGATTCCCCCTTCTTTTGATACCTCATCGGTTGTTTAGGTTGTTGAGTATAACTACTCTTCTTCCCATTCGACCGATTTCTTTGGGTCGACAACCTTTTACCCTTATCGATAGGTTTAGGTTTGGAACCCTCTCCTACCAAATCATTACCCTTAACATGTGTACTCTTCTTAAGTACACTTGTTTGAACTCGTGAGGATTGGGCAATGGTAAAACCAATTCCCTTCTTTACGTTAGGTGTTTGAGACGATTCAACTATTGTTTGAAACTGCATGAGAAGCTTTGTTCAGTTGATCCAACCTCAAACTTAAACGTTCCTCACTTGATTTTATACGCTCATGCCGATGGAAAAGTTCATCGAATTTTGCTTGTAGAATTTTCAAGCGATCGGTTTTCTCAAGATTCTCGGCAAGCAACCTTTCTACCAAAGCAGACTCCTCGTCAAGATACTTCAAATTTAAGAGTGTTTAACTGTTACGAAGTTATCGATTAGAATCGTTAGTGTCTCGGATGTCTTGCTAATAGATTCTTGTGTAAATAGATCAATTTTTTCTTTCAAGCTCACATTCTCCTTTTCCACACGCTTGTAAGCATTTATAGCGGTTTTGAGATCTTCCATTAACTTATCAACAAAGTTATGGTCAAACTCTTACGCAAAAGAAACACGAGAAGCGAGGCGAAGAGCAGGAATCAAAGTACCTCATCTCCTTTTGCCATAAGACACAAATCATTGTCAAGAGAAGTCGAAGATGATGTTGAATCACTTGAAAGAGTATCCTCCTCTTCACCACTAAAGCACGTTTGTCAAAAGAAACTTTACGCTCCTCATCAATCTCTTTTCTTCTCTTTCTCTTGGAGTTAGATCTGGACAATCATAACTGAAATGTCCCGATTTATGACAATTATAGCAAGCATCACTTCTTGAAGATTTTCTTGGACTAGAATCCCTTTTTGGAGAAAAATCTCTTCTTTTTGGACTATCTTCTCTTCTTCTTTCTGGAGTCTTGAACCTTCGTCTTCTTTGGAGTCTTCGATCTCTTGTCAAGATTTGTTTCCTGATACGAAACCAGCTTTCTTTATATTCTTCCAATATCTTCTATATTTCCCAAATTTTGAGTTCATTCTATCAAATTTTCTCGGTAAAGCCATCTGCTCTTTTAAGCTTAAATCCTCTCCAATAGGCTCTTTAGATGACTCGATTTGAAGTGACCTTGAAAGAAACTTCCTTTCCCGTGGAATTTGAATTCCCTTCATCCTCGCTCTTCTTCTTGTTTCAGATCATATTCATGAGCTTTCAAATGCGAGAATAGCTCATGATGATCGATCTTGCTCGATTCTTTCGTATCCTTAATCACCGTAATCTTGACTCTCCATTTGCTAGTTAGAGATCTCAATATTTTGTTGTTGATCTCCTTCTCGGTGTATGATTTTCCCAAGGAGCTTGCTTTATTGATGATATTTGTCGGTCTTAAGTCCAATTGATCTATCGTCTCATCGAGCTTCATCTTGAAGGTATCAAATGAATGTAGAATGGATCGCAACTTGTTCTCTTTAATCTGCTCTCCGATCCTTCACACATGAGTGCTAAAGTTTCCCACATTTCTTTAGCAGTCTTACATGTCTTGACTTTCTCTCGTAAGTTCTCTAGTTAATGTCTCTATGATCTCTGTCCGAGCAACTTGATCAAGATTAAATAGTTTCCTTTCATCATTTGACATTTCACTCCTTTTCTTTTCAATCTTCTCGCCGAGTAGATGCTTCGCTCCACCACTCCCTTAACTTCTTGGTTCAAAGTAAAACTTTATCGGTCCATCTTCTAGTGTCTCGAGCATCCTATCATGAATTGCACCAAGATGATTTTCCATGCGGAATTTCCGGTAGTCATAGTCTTCAATAGAGAACTCGTAGCTTTCTTTTCTTGCTCTTAATGGAACTCATGTTAGCAATAAAAATAATTATGCAATGAATGCAATGAGTTTTATGAAAACGGTTTTTCAAAAGGATGCTCGTGATGACCACAACAGCTCTTTCCTCAAAGACTATTGGTAACCAAAGCCGGTGGTCGGTTGAACCACCGCTCGATACCACTTGTTGGTCCTGACGAGATGTGCAAAGAGGTAGAAAGTCTAGAAGGGGGTTGAATAGACTTTCCCACACTCAAAACTTTTTTATAACTTTTCGTGAGCTGAGTGTGAGGTTAGAAGACTTTGAAGTCTTCTCGCAAGGTACTCGAGTGTGCTAAGTGAGATCGGCAGACTTCGAACTCGAAGTCTTCGATGGTGCGGAAGCTAATCTCGTGTGTATTTGAAAAACCCTTTTAAAGTAAACCTTCTTGAGATTAGAAAACTTTGAAGTCTTCTACAAGAATTGATGCGGAGTTTATTAAAACGATGAATGAGCAGATATAAGTATGAATGCAAAAAGCTAGTAAAGACACGAGAAATTTTTATAGTGGTTCGGATATAACGATCCTACGTCCACTCTCCCCGATCCCACGGGGTCTTACTATCCACCGAAACTGGTCTTGTCTCCTCTAATCTCCTTGAGGATTCAACCACGGGAAGTTTAACAAGTTCCCGCCCTTGGTACAATCAAGATGATCCTCGAGTGTTAGCTCTTAGATCAAAACAATCAACCTTTTCTCGTACGAGAGATAATGAAAGGTGATTTACACTTCCTTGACCAAAAATAAATCTCTTAGGAAATTCAACGTGATAGATTGATTTCGGTATGAAGAATTCAGCGTGTATTGCAATGAATGAAGGAGATATTCTTGATGTTTCTCGTGGCGCGTATATTCAAAAAATCCTTCACTTCAGCTTTTATGATTCGAATTTGACTAGCCGTTAGGCTAATTTGTCAATCAGTCTTCAAAGAAATGGTAAGTGATCGTTGGAAGATTTGTTTGACTTTGGATAATTGATTGTCCTGATACCAATCAATTATGCCGTGATTGATCTTGATTGATAATCAAATCTTCACTTGACTTACTTCGGATATCTTTTGAAATATCTTTCTTTCTTTAGTTAACCCCGATGAACTTCTTGAAGTCAACTCTAGCAACCTTACACCTTGCTCCAAAGACATCTTAAAGTTTGTTGTAGCATGGATATCAACCTTGCTATCTTTACTTGAACCTTTCTTGTGAGTAACTTCTTTTGCATAACTCTTATCATCTCTTCTTGATCTTCGTGACGCCCTTCCAATTGACTTCGATCGAGATTTCTCTTAGATCTTTAAGTCTTCTTATCAGCAGCCTTCGGTTCTCAAACAATATGAAGCTTCGTGTTAGGCCTAGCAAGATTAACTATACAAAGACACAAACCCTTTCTAGATCAACGGTGACTAATGATTCAGGTGGTCCTATTACACTTAGGTTTTGGGAACATCATCAAAACATACAAATTCAAATCCTAACACTTTTTAATTCATCAAAACTTCTTGATTCAATGAAACAAAATACTCCACAAGCTAATTAGTAGCACCGTTAGTAAAAGAAGAAAACGAAGAAAATCAAGATAATTTCAGAATCTTGTTCAAGACCTAAAATCAATATCGTAACGCCTTAACACCGCTTTGATACCACTTGTTGGTCCCGGAATGTTGAGTTGAATAAAACCTCGAGTTAGCCTTCTAGAACAAAATCTAGAAAGAGGGGGTTTGAATAGATTTTGTAGATTTTTTTAATCTCCCAAAATCAATTCAAAGAATCGATTATCACAATGGAATATAATTGAGAACTCAACTTTTAACAAGATCAAAAGCAAGGCCGATATTCGCATTTTAGATAAGATCCTGAATTTTGATCTTGAATTAACAATATTGTAATTTGAATTGTAAATTAAAGAAAGCAAGAAATAACACCAGGATTTATAGTGGTTCGGATTTTAACAATCCTACATCCACTCTCCTTCTCCAAACTTTGAAGAAGGATCTTCACTAGCTACTTACTTACTCACCGTACTAACTTTACAAATTACAACTTGATCTTCAACTCTTCAAAACTAATCAACTTTCTAAAATCTAACTCTAAGAACAAGATGTGTTTTTAAAGATGTGAAGTGAAGTGTTCTATAAACACTTAGAAAATATTTGTAATCTCTCTTGAAAAATACTTTGTGAAATCAATAGTGAATAGTGTGAAAAATCAAGTTCGCATAAGTATCTAGAAAAATAAAATCTAGTCCTATTTATAAGTCTCGGAAAGACAGCTTAGTTTGTTAGTTAGTTCTAACAAACCGAAAACCGCTTAACAAACCTATTCTTAAAAGCGCTCTTGACTCGGTGATTATTCATACTCTTCTGCGGTGACTTGGTAAAGATTTGCCTTTCTTATTCTACTCAGCTTGTCTTGACCTCGTCCGAGCTCTTCATGATCGTCTCCTGCAGATGACTAGATCTCGGTGACCGAATTGGTTCTAGACCTCGTCTGTCTGTTTAGCTTAACCTCACCGATCTTCGATCATCCGATCAAACTCGAAATGCTCCTTTTAACTCATCAAAACTTCTTGATTCAACATGCTTATTTCCAAATAATCATGCATTAATTTACTAAATTGAAAATACGTGTTAAGCTTTGCATTAAAATTTTTGTGTTTTTCAAAATCAGACTTGAAGGAATTTTTCAAATATAAGACAAGGTCACTTTTGACCAAGTCCGATATAGACCCGATGCAAATAGGAAACCTATTTGCAAAGAAAGGCATCTTTTAGCTTACGCCGTATACTAATTACCTCTGTATAAAGCAAACCTATTAGCCGTCTAATCCGTAGGATAAACGATTACTTTTACACAATTCAAGACGCATTTATGCCACGCGCCTGAATTCGAAGCGGTTTTCTCGCTAAACCGTTGATATTTTACACGCGCTTTCATTAATTAACGGTTAAAATTCAATTTACGAGAACGTGCAACATATCATCTTCCCAACTTTCCCTCTCTCTCTTCAGGTTTAAAAACATACCTTCATCGTTTCAAAATTTCACTTTCACATTTCCCTTATCTAAAATTTATCGCAAAATTTTCCATTCTCACAAAAATTACTCAAATGGCTTCTACTTCTTCTCAAACTCCAAAACCCCCAATTATATAACCGCATCCAATTCCGAATTCAAAATGAACACCGAGACAACAAACACAAACTCAAAGCGTAAATGTACGTTGATTTTGAAACAACTCGAGATAGAGAATCCAGCGAGATTCTAGGATTACTTGGAAGCATCGAGACTGCGTGGATTCCGTTCGATGAAATCTGCAGTAAAATAGAACCATGGATTTCATTGGGGCGTAATTTACGGTGAATAGTGCATTTACGAAAATGGATTCGGATAACCGTCGAAGGTACTGCTAGAATTTACAAAGGAGAATGTGGCCCGAATTCTTGACACCACGACGGATGGGGTAAATCCATTAATTTACAAGGAAGAAGAATGGGAACAATCATTTGATATTTTTGCGAGGGTTACTTACAGAGGAACGAAGAGAGATCTTAAAAAGCATCTTCGAGGAGGAAGTATAGGTTGTTGATGACAATAGTGACCAAGTCCATCTTGGGAGATCGTAGTTCGCATGACGGTGTGACAAAATCCAGCTATGTTGCATGCGAGCTATTTATGATGGAATCGGGGTAGACAGGTGGAGTTCTTTGTTTAGGAGGTTGAAGGAGGAAAAGGCTAGGTTGGTGTATAATCCCGATGATGGAGATTGGGTTGCTCGGCCAAGTGTGAGTCTCTGTTTCAATAAGATCACGCATCGATGGAAGGGCTAAACAAGAGGGTGCAGACAAGAGAGGGCAAGAAAATATTAAAAACAAAAAGGATCTGGCTGACGAAGAATGAAAGACTTGGTGGGTTGCCAAATTCGGATGATGAATCGAGATAAGGCACGGGCACAAAGGAGTGAGGCAAAGAGCTGCAGTGGTCCCAAGACAAGCACGAGGTACCCGAGGCCGAGGCACCCGAGGTCAAGCACCAAGAATCGAGGTTGGTGTACCCGAGGGGCAACCAGTGAGAAGCAGGTGGAGTGGAACAAGAGATCATCCTACTTGAAGAAGCCGGACACTGATGTTCCACTCCGGAGGAGGCCCGAAGGAGACCGGTTAAAGCTGCAGATGTATCGATCGGAGGAGAGTCTTCTGCAGCCTCCTTCAAGCTTGCTTTCGAAGAGGTCGCTACGCCGGAAATAGCAGCAGCAGTAGATGCGGAGGTAGATGTGCCGAGGATCCCAGCTGTAACGCACCGTATTCGCCGAAAAGCGAGACCTGCAGAGGTACATCCTCTAACATCTCCTCCTCCGATAAATCCCCACCCCACCTAGGCGATGAAGAAGTATCCCAGCCGGTACTTCGAGCCTCTTGAAATGTACCTACTCCCGATATTGTCCAAATACAAACCATCCCAACTCAACCATCCACCACTCCACCTCCCACCTCCACACAACCATTTGATTTCCTCGACTTCCTCTCCACCAAATATCCCACTCCCTCCCCACAAATTAGCTCAATACACACCCCGAACCCGACGGATCTATGGGAAACCTTGAGCCGTCCCTTCGATCGATGCCCAAAGGAGGTTGGCACAGCTTATTCTTGAACTTCAATTCAACCCTAAAGTAATGAAGGAATCTATTGAAGTTTGGTTGGTCCATCACCGAGGGCCGGAGACCTAGAGGAGATGAGTCTGCTTTTCAAGAGGTTGGCTGGGAAAACCTCATCTCCCGGGAGTAAACCGTCTTTGGTGTCTGCTGGGATCGATTCTATTTCATCCATTCTTTCGTAAAAGCAGCCTCCTTAACCATTTGCGAGGTCGTCTGGGCTCGCCAGAGACTTCTCCTGCCGCCTCCCAAAGAACTCCGTGATCCACCTTCTCGTCTATCCTCAACCACTGGAGAAGAGAGTAGAATACAGTATTTACTCGAGATGCTTACATCAAAAACTGCAGACATTGTGGATTCTGCCATGTCACTATGGAAGAAATGCTTAAAGCATCCGAGGTAAATCTCTTATCTTCTATTTCGATTCTCGTTAAATTGTATGTAAAAGAAGAGATGGCTGAGGTGAAGAAGGAGGTTGGAGAGCCGAAAAGCCAAACTCAAGCCGATAATCAAATCCTGGTTGATGAGATCATACGAAATCAAACCTCGCCTTCCACCTATTTTACCGTTATCAAGGAGCAGCTTGCTATGCTACTTGATGATGTTAAAAAGGGGAAGATGTGGACATTATCAAAGCCAAGCTCAATCGAGATCAAGCTATAAGCAAACAAATTAATCGATGAGCTCACCGCCTTAAAGATAAGAATCGAGCAGATTGAGGAGGCGATAAGGGCGTATGAGCAGCCAGAAGAAGGAGGCAGAGCTGAAGTCTCGAAAGGTTTATGGCCAAGATCGGGAGAGAAAGGAGGAGGCCAAAGCCAAAGCTAAGGCTGAACAGGCAAGGGCAAAGAGCCGATGATAGCCGAGAAGGGGAATGAGAAGGAGCCGGAGAGAGTATTGCCGCCCGTCGGACAGAGCTCGATGTCCAAAGTCACTGGGAAAAGACCTCTTGAAAAATCAGCCGAGCAACTTAGAATTGAGGCGTAAAGGGACAGACGGATAAAGGCGTAAAGGTCTACTATGGCCGAAGGGAAGCCGTGAGGAAGATCAAGTCGGCCAAGGAAGTCCGGCAGATTTTTGATAGATCCCGTGAAGTGGGTGGTCCCAACAATCGGAGGAGGAGCAGACACGGCGTGGGTCAGGCCTCTGGAAAGAACCGATGCCCTTCCAAAGATGATTGCGCATCCGGCTTGGGCAGTAGAGTACATGAAGTATGAGGTAAAATGGACCTTCTTCTCGGTATATCTCGCAAAGGAGTCGGAGCATCATCGAAATGAAACAATAGCATGGCATGACTGGATGGAGAAGGAGAATCCAAGCTTGTACCGTAAACTAATCGATGAAGGAGATGAATGGTACAACGTGGATTTGGTTGCTCAGATTACTCATCCATTCCAATCAAACTAAATGATGATGGCTCAATCGACAAGGAGTGGATCGATCAACTATCAATTGTGGGATAAATCGGATGAAGTTGATCGATCCAATGGAGATTGGCCGAAATGAGAACTAGAATATTCGATCGATGCAACTCCCGGAGAAAGATAGATGGACAGATTAGATAAGCCTAAATTTTCTTATCTTTTATATTTTAATCGATCCATTTGTAAATTTGTAAATGTGCTCCTTATGTGAATGAGATGTTTGTAACCTATCTGAATTACTTGTTTTAATTTTGATACTTTATTTTCCTGTTTTGAGAAAAACATAAATTTTTCTAAGTATTAATCATCCGAGAAATTTCTCATCTCGAGTACTTAATTTTCTTAAAATTTTTCTAAGTCTTAAAAAAATTTCTGAATTTAAAAACTTCTCACTAAGTCTAAATTCTTAAGACTTAAAAATATTTTCTTAAAATTTTCTAAGTGTGAATTAAGTGCTTAAACGTGAATAAATCGATCTAAAGTGTAGATGTGTAATGATATGCTTATCGATTAGCTTGAATAACTTTGACTAACATCACCGTGAGCATGTTTTTTTATAGTTTTAACATCATCAAAAAGGGGGAAATTGTTAGATCAAGGAAGGTTTTGATCGGTTAAAAGATCAAATCGAGATGAGCAGACGACTATGAAGAAATGCCTAAGATCGTAGTCCGTAACTAAGCCGATTAGACTAGGTCGAGGACCGATCAAGTCACCGAGACTAGAAGTTGCAAGACATCCTGGAGATAAGCTCAAGTCTATTCATCTGCAGTGAGACGAGTATGAAGAGCTCGACGAGGTCAAGACAAGCCGAGTAGAATAAGAAAGGCAAGTCTTCACCAAGTCACCGCAGATTTGTAGAGTAAAATCACCGAGGAGCGAAGCGCTTTTCAAGATTAAGTTTGTTGAGTAGCTTTCGCTTGTTAGAACCGACTAACAAACTAACCGTCTTTTCGCACTTATAAATAGGTCTAATTTTTATTTTTCACTTCACTTATGCAAATTTGCTTTACACATTATTCACTACTCGATTTCTATCACCATCAATTCACAAGTTTTGCAAAAGAGTTTTCAAAAGTTCTAAGTGTTTGTAGAACACTTTACTTGTAATCTTCAAAGTCCAATATCCACCGTAAGTTGAAAGTAAGTAAGTAAGTGGTAAAGCGTGAGTCCCTTCTTTAAAGTTTGAAGGAGGAGAGTGGATGTAGGATTTTTATAATCCGAACCACTCTAAATGCAGTGTTCCTTATTGCTTTTGTTTACTTACCTGCTTCTTTCAAATTCCAGCTTACCAAATCAAAGATTGATTTCAGAATTAGAAAGTTAAAACCAAAATATCAGCTTGCTTTTGATCTTATTAAAGTTGAGATTAAAATTGTTTTCCATCGTGTTACTTTGAAGTTTTGAATAAGTTTTAAAAAGATTTGTAAAAATCCATAAAAACTATTCAACCACCCCCCTTCTAGATTTTATCCTAGAAAGTTAACTCAAGTTTCATTAATCAACTCAACTAATCGACCAACACTTTCATATCTTTTTAACAAGAGTCATTTCTTCCTTAATAGACAAATCAGATGCCTTGGAGATCTTTTCGCATTCATCTTGATGAACAAATGCTACAGCTTCTTCAAGATGTTGAGGATTCTCGCTTCATCTTCTTCATCTTCGATTTGGATGTCATATTCTAATGCCTTCAGATGAGAAAATAAAGTGTGGTGTGAAATTGAAGATAGATTCCCGAGTAGCTTTAAGAATATTAGCTTTCTCTCTCCATCTTTGCTTAATGACCTCAACACTTTATTGTTGATTTCTTTCTCTGTATAGGTTTTACTCAAATCACCGCCTTGTTTAGAAGATTAGTCACTTTACATCAAGTTGATCAATAGATTCTCCTTCTTTCATCTTGAAAGTGTTAAAAATATGTAATACCGATTGCAATTTATTTTCTTAGACCTCGATCCGATCCTTCGCAGATTCTAGCAAGAGTTTCCCACATTTCCTTGACAGCCTTGCATCTTTTCACCTTTTCAATCCAATCCTTACTCAATGTTTCAATGATCTCGGTTCTAGCAACTTGATCCAGTTATGAATCTTTATTTCATCACTTGTGAATTCTCGAGCTTTTCTTTTCTTGCCTCACTCTTGTTTCACCGCAGCACCATCACTTGTGCCACCATGATAAAACTTGATATGTCCTTCCTCAAGAACCTCCTCCATTCTATCATGAATTGCTTTGAGATGGTTCTCCATTCTAAACTTCCAATAGTCATATTCTTCGATTGAGAAATCGTAGACTCCTTGATTTCTTACTTTTAACAAGACATGATGAGATAGAAAAACAAAAACACTTACAAGATCTTGTTAGTAGTAATCGTTAGTGAAACAAAGAAAATGAAGATAATCAAGAACAAATTTCGTAATCTTGGTTAAGACCTAAAATCAATATCGTAATGCTTTAACACCGCTCCGATACCACTTGTTGGTCCCACTTAGTTGAGTATCTTAGAGAAAACTTGAACTAGCCTTCTAGGAAAAATCCGTAAGGGGGTTGAATAGATTTTTAGATTTTTACAAATCCTTCAAGCTTATTCAAAACCCAAGTAACACAAATGAAAACAATTTTAAACTCAACTTGAACAAGATCAAAAGCAACTGATATTTTAGTTTTAACTTTGATATCGAAATTAATCTTTGATTAATAAACTGAAACCGAAATTGAAAGAAAAGTAAAGTAAAGCAATAAAGAACACTGCAGTTTATAGTGGTTCGGATTATGAATAATCCTACATCCACTCTCCTTCTCCAACTTGAAGAAGGGACCAGCTTACTACTTACTTACTTACAATCCGACTTACAACTTACAACTTACAAAATCCTTCGATCTTCAAAACTCCTAACTTCTTCTCCGAAATCTAACTATTACAAGTGAGTAGTGGAATTTGAAGATTACAAGTAAAGTGTTCTATAAACACTTAGAATTGATTTGAAAAACTCTTTTGAAAACTTGTGAATTTGTTATGAAATCAATAGAAAGTAATCGCAAATTGTGATATGTGCAAAGTTAAAAGTTATTTTGAAAATAAAAATCTAAACATATTTATAAGTCCGAAAAGGCAGTTAGTTTGTTAATGCCTTGCTCCTCAACCGATTTTACTTACTCGTCTGCGGTGACTTGGTGAAGACTCGCCTTTCTTATTCTACTCACTTGTCTCGACCTCGTCTCGAGCTCTTCATAATTGTCTCCCGCAGATGACTAGGTTTGAACTTTTCTCCAGACGACTTGCAACTTTCCAGCCTTCATTGACTTGCTCGGTTGATGACCTAGTCTCGATCAAATTTAGTACTGACTTAATCTTACTGCTCTTCATAGTCGTCGATCACCCGAATCGACTTTTAACTCATCAAAACATTCTTGATCTAACACCTCTAGATAGTGAAGGGTAGGATCTAAGCTTCGCCTCTTCATTAATCACCCAAATTTTCATTCAAATTATTAATATCTATTAATGAGAGATCTAAGCAACTAACCCCCTCTCGATGTAGCTAATTACTATTAAACTCAAATCAATTGTGATGCCCGAGACTCTCACTACTCATTGGCCAATATATTTCATGCATTGAGTGGATTTTTAATTAATTATGTGCTACTTGTGATTTTAAATTATTTTATCTTGCATTATTTTATTGTATTTTTAAATAGTACATTAATTAAATATGCCTTTATATGTTTAGTGGTGAGAAAATCAATTTATAAGTGATTGGGGTTTTTGATAGTATTTTGAGTATCAATACAATTTATATAATTATTAATGATATTAGTCAAACTAGTTATAATATTAATCTTTCCTATTATATATATATATATATAGAGAGAGAGAGAGAGAGAGAGAGGGAGGGAGGGAGGGAGAGTATACGTAGAGAGTAGATAAATAAATAAAAATAATAATAATGAAATAACATGAACAAGTAAGAAACTTACCAGTGAAGTAATTAAGGCGGTTGGGAGATATGTACACCTTTATCAATTAAAAATCCTAAGGTGACCAGCATATACACATGCACGAAGGGAGGGAGGGAGATACACATGCACGAAGGGGGAGAGAGAGAGGGGGAGGGAGGGGGAGAGGGAGAGAAAGAGAGACGTGCGAAATTTTGAAGCGTTTTGGTAAGTATTCGATTACCGTCAATCGACAAATTTTATACCATTTTGAAGCTCGTGGATGAGTAGAACAAAACCCTATCCTCAAATTATTAATAATTGTTGTTATTTGATAGTGAAAAGCGATAAAAAGGGTTTAAGGGTTTGATTTATCAATATTTTGTGGACTTTACAATGCATAAATATAGCATTTTGTGAAGTATTTATGCTTAATTAGTGATATGTGATTATTATGTTAATTGTGATATTTGATTGATATTCAATTATTATTGTGAAAGGAGTCTCGTGAGCTCCATATCGAAGTGGAATGAACGTGTGAATTCAGTGATTATTGTTAATTGAACTCGTGAGTTCGGTGATTATTGTGAATTGAACCCGTGAGTTCGGTGATTATTGTGAATTGAACTCGCGAGTTCAAGGGTTATCATGAAATGAATTTATGAATTATATGATTATTGCGTAAATGGAAATGGTGTTTTGAAAATGTGTTTCTACAAGGTGTGTATATGCTGCACCGCATCATGCATTAACATGAAAATATTTTATCAAATGGTGTGTTTGACCACTAATTATGCACCGAGGACGGCAGGGCGACCTAGAAGTTAAGGCGACCAGCAGACATCGCGTATGCTACCTAGAATAGGCCACCGTCTCATATATTATGCCGTGTGAATATTTACAAAGGGGACTTCGAACGGACAGGGGGTCGGTTTGGTGATGGACCTCGCTATGCCGTTAGAGGGTAGGATCCTCACCAAGGTGGAGTCGGCGTGGAGGGATGGGGACCCTTGGTGGCCACAAGAGGATGGGCCTCACGCCGAGGTCATACATATAGTGGCCACTTAAATATATTTGAATTGAGCTTAGTGCTCGTGTGTCGGTGCATAGTAGTCGGTGTTGGTCCCACTTAGTTGAGTAGATTAAAGGAAACTTGAATCACCTTCTAGGAAAAATCTAGAAGGGAGGGTTGAATAGATTTTTCAGATTTTACAAATCTTTCAAAACTTATTCAAAACACCGAAGTTACACAAATGGAATTCAATTTTAAACTCAACTTTATTTAGATCAAAAGCACACCGATATTTAGTTCTAACTTCAATTCGAAATTAATCTTTGATTGATAAACTGAAATTGAAAAGAATAATTAAGTAAATGAAGGTAATAAAGAACACCAAGATTTATAGTGGTTCGGATTATGAATAATCCTACATCCACTTTCCTTCTTCAACTTGAAGAAGGGTCTCTGCTACCACTTACTTACTTTCGATCCAACTTACAGTTTACACTTTACAAAGATTTTCAAATCTTCAAACTCCTAAACTCTTCTCCGAAATCTAATTATTACGGTGAGTATTGAACTTTGAAGATAACAAGTAATGTGTTATATAAACACTTAGAACTTTTGAAAACTCTTTTGAAATCTTGTGAATTGATTGTGAAGATAGAAATCAAATGTGAGTAATGTGTGATTCGTGGATATATTACCGTGTATTTGAAAAATGAAAAACTAGACCTATTTATAAGTCTGAAAAGATAGTTAGTTTGTTAGTCGGTTCTAACAAACTAAAAACCGCTCAACAAACTTAATCTTGGAAACTGCTCTCATCCTCACCGATTTTACTCTACTCGTCTGCACCGACTTGGTGAAGACTCGCCTTTCTTATCCTCCTCGGCTGATCTTGACCTCGTCGAGCTCTTCATAATTGTCTCCCGTAGATAACTAGATTTGAGCTTGTCTCTAGATGACTTGCAACTTTACGCCTTTCACCGACTTGTTCAATCCTTGACCTAGTCTCGATCACCTTAGTACTGCACCTTGACCTCACTGCTCTTCATAGTCATCTCTGCTCATCTAAATTGCTTCTTTTAACTCATCAAAACCTTCTTGATCTAACAATTTCCTTTTTGATGAAGTTAAAACCTACAAGGAAGAGACACACTTACAAAGTTAGTTAGAGTTAATCAAGATTATCGATATGCATACTAAACCACATTCACACTTTGAATCGCATTCATCCAAGTTAAAGCACTCAATTCATACTTAGAAAGTTTTTAAGGAAGTATTCTTAAGTCTTAAGACTTTTTCAAAATATTTAGACTTAGTAAAAAAATTTAAGTCTTAGGACTTAGAGAAATTTTTTTAAAGACTTAGAAAATTTTTACGACTTAGAAGATTTTTAGAAAATTTTAAATCGAGATGAGAATTTCCTCAAATGATTAATACTTAGAAATTTTTTTTTATGTTTTAAAATAATAAAGAAAGCTTTAAGAAATAAGATAAGTAAATTACATAAGTCAAAGTATATTCATTCACATATATACACTTTACGTATAAGGAGAACTGATAGAAATAAAAGATAAGAAAAAGAAAATCCTGGTCTATCGATTCCCCATCGGCTTGCTTTGGGAATGTTCAGCCAATTGAAAACCTCGCTCCGAGCCGTTTAAGTTCCTCTTCGTCTCGTGAGCTTGGATTCTCTCTCGGCTTTGGCAATTATAGTCCCGACCCAAGCCAGTCGAGTCCCATCTTCGTTCATCTTGGGCTTAGCATGCTCGAAGCCCGGTGCGATCAGATCCCAGTTGAATACTCTATTGGCCTCGTCAGCAGCCTTCCCATACATGTCTCCGCATCCTCCTTCTCAATCCAGCGTGCCACTGGAGATCTTCATCAACTACACCAAAGAGGGAGAGTTCTTCGTAATGTACCAGTGGTACATCCACTTGGCATCTATGGCTTTTCTCTTATACTCCCCTGTGTGCTTCCCACCACCATTTTGGGAGGAGCTGAGGTGCGGTGGTAAGGTCGGAAGTTAGCCTCATCTGCGGTCTTCGAAACCCATTTCCTTGACTCCCGATCCAACTTAAGCTCAGCTCCCTTGCCCAGCTTCTTCAGCCTCTTCTTCTCCGCTTCTCATACATCTCCTTTTCAGCATGTATTCTTGATCTGCTCGGCTGAAAGGTTGGAGTAGTCGAGCTCTTTTCTCTTGCGCTCTGGCTGGGGCTGGTCAAGCCTCGGTGATGACTCCTTCTCGATCGCCTGCCTTCCCTTTACCCTTACCCTTGGCCTCGGGTTTTTCGGCTTCTTTAATTCGGGCCAGCAGCCTTCTCGCCTTCTCCTCGTCTTCTTTCTATCTCTTCTCCTCATCCTCTCGGATGACATCTTCAACTGGGTCACCCTCGGTTGTAAAATAGCCAGCTCATCCGATTTGATCTTGATCTCGGCTTTTCTTTGCTTCCAACTCACTGAGTCTGCCTTAGAGTCGAGCTTGTCTGTGATGGACAAGACTCATTTGTAAGGGTGTCCAGTCTTCCTTCAGCTTCCTTCCCCTTTTTAACTTCAGGTCTTGAGGGTGCAGGCTGTTCTTCCGAAGCGGCACAACGGACACGGAAGTCGATTTATCATAAGTGCATCAACCATGATCTCATTGTCTACGGCCACCTTTGCTTGAGCAACCTCACCTCCTCCTCCCAGGTTGCCCAGGCTAGTACCAATAGCGATCCGAGGTTGGGCTGATAGGTTGCGAGATATGTTCATCTCGGCAACTGCATATTGGCGAAGCATTGTGTCGGTGGATCGCTTTCGAATCACCTTCTTTGTTTTTCTCTCCATCGGCTTTTGGACTTTGGTGATGATTTGTTTATGAAGGTCCTTGAAAGAAGAATAGATGGCGTAGATTGGATCGTTTCCTCCTCCGATGATTCGGATGAGGAGGAGGGGAGGGTGAAGTTTGACCTGGGAGTGCATCTGGATATCACCGAAGATGTTGGAGATATCCGGGCTTGAAGGTCGGTGGCTTGGGAAGAGGTGGGTGCATCCGATGGTGGTGGAGGGGGATTTCAGGTGGGGAAGAGGATGGAGGGTGGGATATCGATGAGGTGGGTGGTGGAGAAGGGGTTGGCTGTGGAATGGTGGGTTAAGGAGATGATGTGGTTTCGCTTTGGATTTGAGGTGGAGCTGGGGATGATGGGAGTAAGGCTGGAGGGGAGATGGTAGTTATGGGGGTGGGGGAGTAGACGGGTCCGGCGAGGATGGCGAAGAAGTCGGATGGGGATGGAGGGGGAGATGAGGTTTGGGTTTGAGGGAGTGTGGATGAGGAGGTTTCAGCTTGGACTTTTGTGGGAGTAGGTCGTTTTAGAGGCTCGGAGGTGCCACCTGGGTCACCTCTTCATTGCCGAGAATGGGTTGGAGAGGGGGAGGGGAGAGACTAGCCGAGGTTCCGAAGAACTCGTACCTTTTGGGAGAGGAAGAGGGAGTCCTTTCGAGCTTATTTCTTGTACATCCTCCGTCTGGACCACCTTTGTTGCTATCTCCAATGTTAGTGCCTCTTCACCAGGCTGGGGCCGATTAGCAGCAGAGGAACCTCCCAACTCCGAGGTTTTCACCAACCTCCTCCTCTTCCCGGCCTTCTCCTTCAGCCTTCATTGGGTGTGAAGCCTTAGCCGAGCTCATAATTGGCTCATCTACCCTTTCTTCTTCCTCTTCCTCCTCTCCCTCTTTGGCCGAGGGGTCTTGAACCCCGACCTCACCGCTTCTACGTCTGAATCACCGGTCCTCCGATCAGCTCATTCTTAGTTAACAAACCTTTCTACTTGGTATAAGCTCTTACTCCATCAACCCAATTAATCTCAAATTAACAGATCTTCCAAGATAACCGTCACCTTGTTGAACAGACTCGGTAATTGAATTGGCTTGCCACTTCCCATTTACTACCTCTAATCTTTTCCTCTCTGTCTCAAAACGGCTCAACAACATCTCACCAGCTTAGCTTGCACTCCATCTAAGATGGCCCTCATGCAACACAAATGGGTCGAGTTAACCCGTCATGGGAGTTCTCGCTCCCCTAAGATCACCTTTGTTAATATTTTCATCGAAGACAATATCTCCATCGAAGCATTTTCTTCTTTAACTCCGATCTCCGATTCTTCATTGATGTTCGGGCAATCATCTCGAATGATTCTACCCGATCTTCTATTTTGTAGGTGAGGGGATTTACACCCTCATTACTAGTATCAAAAACCCATGCCACCTCCGCCGTGGTCACCACCGATTCTCGCCGTAAACACGGGTTCTAAATTCGCCGTTTTCGTATGTCCCATTGACATAGAACTCTGATTGGAGTGAATTGATGCATGTTTTTAGGGCTATTTTTAGTGCAAAAAGTGAGCTAAAGTATGATTTTAGTGCCTAAATGTGAAAAGTATCACTCTTTTGCCTAAAAAGTATTACTTTGAGAGGTTTTGATGTATTTCGCCCGCTTTTGGCAGGTAAATCGGTGGAATTTTGCCAAACCGAGAGTACCGGTATTCTTAGAATGAAAAGACGAACATACGGGACGAAACGGGGTCGGGACCGAGCCCTTCTCGATAAAAATTCCTGGTCTCGAGTTGGAGTCGAGGGTGCATGCACCTCGACTCGAGGTTCATGCCGAGGGAAACCATTTCAAAAAGACAGGATCCTCGACTCGAGGGAGGAGCCTCGAGTCGAGGGATATGAAAAATGCAGGAAGCTCGACTGAGGGCGAAGCCTCGACTCGAGGCGAGAGAGATTTTTAAAGAAACGTGTTAGCGACTTTTAGGCCTCGACTCGAGGGCTTGAAGCTCGACTCGAGGAGTGCCCAAAACCGAAAAATTCAGTTTTTAAGCCAATGAAAGCCAAAACAGAAGGGGAGTTGATTTTAGCAGTTCAGAGCAGTTTCTAGGAGTTTCTTTGAGCGAATTTTACATTTTGTAGCTTGAATTTACTTGTAATTGCATTAGATTGTTAGAATTGAGATAGATTTCACATTTAGTTCATTAGATTAGTAGATTGGTTGATTGTAATTGAAGTTTGCAGCTGAGAATTGGGAAGAATTGAAGTTGTATTGAAGCATTGTACAAGATTAATCATTCTTATTTTTGCCTATTGAAGCTTAATTGGTGATGTTCTTACCCTTTGATCTCTTTAATTCATTGTTTGTAGTTACTAGATTGTTAATTGCTTTCTTAGATTTTATAGCCATGGTTTTTGCTTGTAGCACCATGGGCTAATAGCTTTGTGCTTGGGATAATTGAAATTAGGGATGAAGTGATTGCCTCATGCTATGATTGTTGACAATTGTGATCAATTGAATTAGATTGCTCCCTAATTGTGATTCTTAATTGTGCTTCATGAAAAATTGTCTCTTTTGATTAATGGTTAATCACCCTAGCAATAGGCGAGAGTTGAGCTAACGTGATTAGGTGTTAATCGGGTTTCAATTTTGCATGATTGTATGAATTGGGGACTTCTACATTGAGAGATGGGAAGAACTAAAAATACTTACATTAGGCATTGTGATATTAATGGAGTGATTAATTTCATGATGGTTTATGCTTTCTAATTTGATTGATTTGCATTTGGATACAATCATAGCTTGTTAATCATGGATTCCTTGATGGAGATTATCCCTTGCACTCCAATTCCCCCATTGATTTTAGTCTATTTGATCTTGCATTCTAAGTGTTTGATAGATTGTTTGCATAAACTTGCAATTTGTAGTGATTTAGTTCAAGAGCTTGTTGCAACTTTAGCCATTTAGAACTCTTATCCTTGAATTTCGTTTGCATACTTTCTCCCTTGGGTTCGATATTTTTGTTGATTGGTCTTAATAACTCTTACCCTATACACTCCAATCAAATGGCGCCGTTGCCGGGGAGTTAGTTTTTGCGCCAATAAGTGAGATTTGAGGATTGTTTGAAGTGGCTATTTGTTGTTTTTATTTTTGTTTTTGGTGTTTTTATTGGTGAGAATTTGATCCTTGGATTTGTGGCATTGTAGGTGTATGCTAACAAGATCAAGTGGTGTTCTACCCTTGCCACTAAATCCGGAAATCGAGGCTACATTGAGAAGAAATCGTGTGAGAAGAAGAAGGGAAGCTATGGAAGGAGAAGAGCAAAGGCATGAGAAGAGATTAGTGGGTGATCCTCAAGAAGAGGAGATACATGGACAAGGAGTAGGAGGAGGAGAGAATGGAGGTAATGGGAATCACTTCCATGCTCAAGTTGGCCCCTTCCCTCAAGGGATGCCACCACAAAATTATCCCTACCAAAATCCCTACCCTTATCCACCTCAAGCTCATCAATATCCCTACTATCCACCTCATCCACAACAATTTCCACCATATTATCCCAATATGCCGTATAATCAAGAGTCACGATACCATGAGCCACCACAACCACAACCACAACATGTAAATGAGCCACCACCTCAAGGAAGGCCTTTGAGAGAGTTCTTTGAACCACAACTTAGAGAGTATTATGATGGGATAGCAAGGCCGAGGATAGATGCTAATAACTTCGAGATAAGTCCCGCTTTGGTGAGAATGCTTAGGGAGAAGCAATTTGAGGGTAGAGATGAAAATGAGTGCCCACATCAACATATGGCACAATTTCTTGAGATAGCCGACACTACAAAATACCATGGGGTGCCCAAGATGCGAAGAAGTTGAGGCTCTTTGCCTTTACATTGAAAGGAAGAGCGAAAGCATGACTTAATTCATTACCGCCCGGGACCGTACGGACATGGGAGGAATTGTCAAAGAAATTCTTGATGAAATTTTACCCACCATCAAAGACCGTGCAAGCGAAGGAGGTTATTTCTCATTTCCGACAAAAGAATGGGGAGACGATACCGGAGGCGTGGGAGAGGTATGGCATGTTACTTATTAATTGTCCTCAACACGGTTTCTAGGAGGAGCAAACCATTATGTACTTTTGCAATGGTTTGACGGATGGGGATAGGTCGCTTTTGAATGCTTGTGCTAATGGATCGATTTGGTCTAAAACCGTGGGGCAAATGAATGAAATTATAGAGAACATAGCTCAAGACTCATTCCAAGTGTCGGTTAATAGAGGAGCACATCATAGAGTGTCACAAGTTGATGAGATAGAGAGTATGAAGAGTATGATGATGACTATGATGGACCGATTGGGAGCTCTTACGACTTCACAAAGCCAAGCAAGTGTGAGTCCATCCGTTCCTCATGTTGATGTTGGGCCAAGTTCATTGCCGGTGGAAGAAGTGAGTTATATGGGTAGGCCTCCATTCCAAGGAGGCTATCAAGGAGGAAATTATCAAGGGAACTATCAAGGAGGAAGGCCTTACCAAATGCCTTACCAAAATAGGCCACAAGGAAGCTATCAACCTCAACCGCAAGCTCCATTCAATGGGAATACATGGAGGAGACACGAAAATTTTTCATATGCCAATCCGAGAGTCGCCGTTCAATTTCCTCCCGGATTTGATCCGGTGCAAAGGCTCCAAACAATGAAGGAAAGGCTACTACGGAGGAGATCTTGGGGTTGATTGTGAAGAAGTTGGAAGCGAATGATTCGAGGCTTGATGATATAGGGAAACAAATGGACACTCGTTTCCGGACGATCGAGCATCAAGTAGGGCAACTTGCTACTACGGTTGGGAAGCTCTCGTCTACGGTGGATGATTTGCAAAAGAAAGAATCAAAGGAGTATTGTCAAGCCATCGAGCTTAGGAGTGGTGCACGGTATGAAGGACCAAAATTGCCTTCAAGAGGTGATGGAGAGGATAAGCCTTATGAAAGTTGTGATGAAGAAAAGCAAGAGGTGATGGAGGAGGAAGAAAAGAGGAAGCCAAAGTGGTTGATGGCAAGGGAAGAGAAAGCAAAGCAAAAGATTATTGAAAAGGATGAGAAAGGGATTCCAAAGACGGTTGTTCCCGTGCCTTATCCTCAAAGGTACATGAAGAAAGCACTAGATGAGAAGTTTGCTCGGTTCCTTGAGGTTTTCAAAACATTGTATATCAACATTCCTTTTTCGGAGGCCCTTGAGCAAATGCCTCATTATGCGAAGTTTCTTAAGGATTTGCTAGCAAAAATGAGGAGAATGGAAGAGCCGGAGTTAGTTAAATTGACCAAGGAGTGTAGTGCTATGCTTCAACAAGAGCTTCCACCAAAGTTGAAGGATCCGGTAGCTTTACTCTTTTATGTGATCTTGGTAATGGGTTGGAGAAGCAAGCCTTGTGTGACTTGGGGGCAAGTATTAACTTGATGCCATTTTCCATGTTTAAGAGGCTCAACCAAGGAAAGTTAGGAGCCACTACCGTAACTCTTCAACTTACTCGTTAGCTTAACACTACTCCGATACCACTTATTGGTCCCGGAGAGTTGAGTTGATTAAAACCTTGAGTAAGCTTTCTAGAACAAAATCTAGAAAGGGGGTTTGAATAGATTTTGTAGATTTTTCAAATGTTTCAAAACCAATTCAAAGTATCGAGATTAAGCACAATGATTAAGATTAAATTCTCAACTTCTTATAAGATCAAAAGCAAGGTTGAAATACTGATTTTAGTTAAGATTCCGAATTTAACTCTTGATGAAACACAAATTGTAAACCAAAGCAGAAAATAAAGAAAGCAAGAAATAACACCAGGATTTATAGTGGTTCGGATTTTAAAATCCTACATCCACTCTCCTTCTTCAATTTGAAGAAGGGACTCTACTTTGCTTACTTTCTCACTTCCACTTACAACTTATAACTTGTACAATTCTTCAAATCTTCAATCTCCTAGACTCTTCTTCTAGAAACCTAACTATTACAGTGTATATTGGATTTTGAAGATTACGTAAAAGTGTTCTTAAAACACTTAGAACTCTTTTAAAACTCTCTAGAAACTCTTGTGAAAAGATTGTGAAATACGAGTAGTGACTTGTGTAAATCTAATATGCATAAGTGTTATATATACTTGAAGAATGAAAACCTAGACCTATATATAAGTCTGAAAAGTCGGTTAGTTTGTTAGTTAGTTCTAACAAACTTGAAACCGCTTAACAAACTTAATCTTGAAAACCGCTTAAAACCTCGACCGATTCTTCCTATTCGTCTGCAGTGACTTGGTGAAGATTAGCCTTTCTTATTCTACTCGGCTTATCTTGACCTCGTCGAGCTCTTCATATTTGTCTCCCGCAGATGACTAGACTTGAGCTTGTCTCCGCATGACTTGTCATTCCTCGTCTCGAGATGACTTGAACTAATCTTGACCTAGCCGATCGGCTTCGTACTAGAACTTAGTCTTCGATTCTACATCATAGTCTGCTCATCTGGGAACAGTCTTTTAACTCATCAAAACAATCTTGGTCTAACAATTTCCCCTTTTTGATGAAGTTAAAACCTACAAGAATAGACACACTCACAAATGAAGTTAGTTTAGAGTTTATCAAGATCAATAGATAGGTATATCAAAGCACATTCTTCACATTACAACAGATTTATTCACATATAAAAGTTTTAGATCTTTTAGACTCCCTTAAAAAACTTAGAAAACCAAATGAGTCTTCAAGACTTAGATTAAAATTTTAAAATTTTAAGTCGAGAGATAAAATTCTTAGATGATCTATACTTAAGAAAATTTTAAGCTTTTCCAAAAAAAAAAACTTTAAGAAATTAATACAAATAAAATGAATCAAACAAAGTATATTCATATTGGATTTACAAAGATTACAGATGAGAAGATAATAGAAAAGTAGAAATAAGGAAAAGAAAAATCCTGTTTCTATCAATCTTCCCACCGGTCTTCATCTCAGTATCATCAACCAATTGAATACGCGCCTCCTAAGCCGCCTTGTGTCATCTCCTTGTACAAGTCCGGACTCGGCCTCTGCTTTCTTCAAAATTCCCTTGACCCGATCTAGGTCTAGGGATCCATCTGATTTCTTTGCGGGGATGGCATACTCGAAAGGTGGAGAGATCAGTTGACGTTGAATTCCTCGCATCGCCTTCTTCTAGCACCCTAGCATAGAAATCTCCATCTACCTTTTCCATCCATTCGTGCCAAGCCAAGTCTCTGGGTCTTCTTTGAGTTGCTCGGCCTTTGAGAATATACCGAAGTATATCCACATACCCTCCAGATTCTTCTTTCTATATTCATCTCCATATTTTCCAAGAAATTACTTAGGAGGAGCAGACGTGGTATGAAATGGTCTCAAGTTCCCACCGCTCCGATCTCTCGATTAGCCATTTACGCTCAAAGCCTCCAAGACATTGGAGTCTTTCTTCTTCTTCTCGCTTCTTCTTTTCCTTCTTACCGTAAAATTCTAACTCTCTCTTTATTCTTTTGATCTGCTCATCCGAGAGATTGGAATAGTCGGCTTCCCTCTTACCTTTTCCTTTAGCAAGCCCTAGGAATGATTTCACTGATCTGGGCTCGATCGCTACTTCCTTTCCTTTACCCTTGGCTCCTTGATTCGATTCTTTAAGCCGAGCCAAGAGTTTCTCCGTCCTCTCCTCTTCATCTTTCCTCCTCTTCTCCTCATCTTCCTTCACATGACCTCTTCTAGTTGACTTACCCTCAATGGAGTGCAGCTGGCTCATCTCGATTTGATACGAGCTTCTTCCCCGGCTGCCTCCCGGATCACTGTGTTGGCCTTAGTGCCTAGTTCTCTCCTGGTCTCCTCGACCACAGGTGTGAGGGCTTGTCTCTTTTCCGCCTCACTGTGAGGGCTTGTCTCTTTTACGCCTCACTGTTTCCCCCTTTTTAACTTCAATGCCAAGTCTGAAAGTTTAGCTTCCAAATCATAGCACTTGACCACGAAGTCCTGAGTGGTCTACAGCCAACTCTTTCACAACCAGCTGATTATAACCCATCACTTCCTCCTTCAATGTCCTCATCTCCTCCTCCATAGATTTCACTTTACCAGCCGGCCTGAGTTAGTGACATTTACAATTTTATCGAGATAAAGTTACCTCAACTTCTCTCATGCTTTGGCTAGCATCGTGTTCGTTACAGACTTTGACCATCCTCCTTGTCTTCCTTTCCATCTTTCTTCCGAATGTAGCATTGATTTTCTTTTCGACAAGGGTCGGGATGGAGGAGATGGCAGTGGTTGGGCTTAAATCGTCATCATCCTCGGTTGAGGAGTCGACGAGGAAGGTGTTGGTTACTGGTTGAGTAGATGGGAGAGGAATATCTTGTGTTTGAATAGTAGGAAGAGAAGAGTAGGATATTATTGGGATTGGTGAGGTTTGGACTATGGGAGAAGGTATTTGTTCGTATGAAGGTGGGGGTGGGATTTCGGTGGTGGTGATGATGGTAGAGGTGGGATTTGAGTTTGGACAGTTGGGAGTTGGATTGTAGGGATTTGGGACTGTAGAGGTCGTTGGAGAGGCTCGAGGTACCGGCACAGGATACCCTTCATCGCCTCGTTTGACCGGGTGGGATTTCGTGTGAGGCAAAGGCTCGTAAATGCCACCGAGGCATTTCTTCACCGCCAAGTATGGGAGATAAGGTAGGAGATGGGGAAAGACTAGTACCCGCCTCTCGGGATAGGGAAAGAAGCGAGTTCATCGGTTGGGGAGAGAGGAACCTCCACCGACCAACCTCGGCCGCTATCTCGAAGGACCGGGACCTCCTCTGGTAGCAGAGTTGATAGTTCCATCTCGCTGCTCGGAGCTACCGAGACTTGGTGGATCCTTCGTGAGCTCGGGGCTGCTCGTCTTGGCCTCCTTACCAAGGGGATTTACGCTTCCTCTTCTTCTTCTTCATCTCGAGGCAACCTTGGCAGAGCAGCAGATGAGCTTTCCCCTTCTTCTTTCTCAAGCTTTTACCAACCTCCTCTTCCTCCTCTGAAATATCCTCGGGACCACACAGCTGCTTCAAAGATGTTGAACTTGAGGTGCGACCTCGGCCGGCCGCTGCTTCATGTCCCTCTGTTTCGACCTCCACTAGGGCCACCTCAACTTGTTCACCGCTGGACCCCGACCCTCAACAGTGCGGCCACACCTCGAGCCTCTGGCCGCATCGGACTCATCATCCGAGTCTGGAATTCCTCCCACCGTCATCCTTTGTGAGGATGCCCTTCGCTTTGAATACTTTTTAGTACCTATTCTCCGCGGCCTCCTATTCAGCCCTTCAATCAAAACAGAATTTTATTGAAGAGACTGACCGTAGAAGTAGGAACCCAGCCTCTGCATTTGACTTGAAAGTCAATCGCTTCTTCTCCTCCCGAGCTTGAACAAAAGCAAATCCACCCAATTCACTTGCACTCCATCCAAGATGGCTCGCATCACGCACAACTCCGGGTTTGGTTAACTCCATCATGTGAGCTCTGCTCACCCAAAGACCGCCTTCGTAACCACGGTCATCAACAACCGAAACCTCCTTCTCAAGATTCTTCTTTAAATCCCTCGCGAGTCCCCCGTAAGTGACCCTCGCCATCATATCGAAGGATTCTTCCCACTCATCTTCTTTGTACGTCAATGGATTAACTCCCTCCATTGACGTATCAAAGATCCTGGCAATATTCTCTCGAGAATAACTCGGTGTAGTTCCGTCGATAGAAGTATCAAAACCGTCCCGAGTGTCCTCCATTCTCGCCAAAATCTCTGCACCCAAGAAATCCGCTCTGCTTTTGAGGAGACTTTAGTGATAGAAATCCTCGGAGACGTGAAGCTTCGAGGAGGCGAAGAATTTCTGCAGATTCTCGGGTCATTTGTGGTTTCGAAATCAACATACATTTCCGCTTTCAAACGGTTTTGAAATATTCCTCATTCATTTTGAAATGAGAAATATTTGTGGAAATGTATGTGGGTTTATAAGTTTTGGTAGTTTTTGAAGAAGATGCCATTGGAAGTTTTTGTGAATTTGTAAAGGGTTTGACAAAATATGCAGGTTTTACGAGTATGGAAAGAAAAGGTTTTAGGGAAGAAGAAGATGTATTTATAGGGGAGAAGATTGGAAAGAGAAACCGCCATTTTTGAAAATATGAATTAATCTCAGCCATTTATTCAAAAAGTTTTTACCGAGTATTAATCAACGGTTAAAAACTAAGATAAACGATTAGGATTCAGCGCGTGAATTGCAATCGCCTTTGGAATGCGTAAATAGTTACTTTATAGATCGTTGATTTGACCGATATAGGTTACTTTATTCGAGAAGTAAGTATACCCGACGTCGACACGTGATATCTTACTTCAACTCAAGGTTTCCTAAACAGATGGGTTTGAAAAAAGCAGATCGGCTTAAAAACAGATAAGTTTTAGAAAGTCATCGATAGATTAACCTGTCTAATCCGAAAACCAACAATTTAAATGTAACTTTTTAGCATTTTTCAAACCGAGTTTAAACAAAACACATTTAGATTTAATTTTTCTAAACAAATTTTTAAGAAACAGATCGGACTCAAAGTTAAGAATAAAGAAATTTGAATAAAAGAATGAAACAGTTGTTATCTCGAGACCTGCTTCTGCAAAAACATAAACTCAAAGGAAACCATCGAAGCTTAAGGTAAACAGATAGGATGTAAATAGTCATCTGCTTTCTTGAGGAGTTCGGTGACTATTATGTCCTTGTCTGATTTACTCAATGTCGATAAGTAATTGTCAATTCGGTATAAGGTCAATATGACTAATCCTTGATTCTTGATTCCTAAAAGGAGATCAATGATATCACTACCGATTGCCCTTTGACACATATCTAGTCGATAATTCTTTCTAGACATTAATTTAAAGAAAAGAAAAGGAATAAGAAACCAAATGCACTATTTCTCAATTAGAAACCAGCTAAAGATGCATCAAGTAATCCTAATTCTAAACACATTTCTTTGAACCTAGACTCGGCTAATGGTTTTGTAAGAATGTCGGCTTTTTGTGAATCGTGGCAATTTTCTCAATTCTAATGTCATTCTTTTCAACATGATCCCTAATGAAATGATGCCTAATATCTATATGCTTGCATCTAGAATGTAAAACAGATTGTAAGTCATTGCTATTGCACTATTACTATCACAAAGAAATAGGAACAATTGATGTTTGAATATTGTAGTCTCTAAGTCGTTGACTAATCCAGAGGAGTTGAGAGCAACAACTTCCGGTGCCATGTACTCGGCTTCGGTTGTGGAGGTGGCAATGATGTCTATTTCTTAGATAACCAAGAAATTAATTTGTTGCCTAAGAATTGACAGTTCCCAAGTGGATTTCCTATCAATCTTACATCCTCCAAAGTCTGAATCAATAACCTGTTAGCTCAAAGTTGTCATCACCGGGTACCATAACCCTACTTGTAAGGTTCCTTTGAGATATCTAAGAATTTTCTTAGCAGTCTCCAGATGAGTTTTCTTGGGATTAGACGGAATCTTGCACATACCCCAACCGCAAAGGCTATGTCCGGCCTACTTGCGGTGAGATAAAGAAGAGATCCAATCAGTCCACGATACTCCGTTGCATCGGTGGGTATCCCCTGCTCATCTGAATCCATTGAGAAGTTAGTTGCCATAGGTATTTTGACTTCTCTGCTAGTAATCATTCCAAATTTCTCAATCAGATCCTTAGCATACTTAGATCGATGTATAAATATACCCTTACTCATCTGTTTAATTTGTAAGCCTAGAAAGTATGTCAATTCTCCCATCATTGACATTTCAAACCTGTTTTTCATGAGAATGCTAAACTCTTCACATAATTTCAGATTAGGTGAACCAAAAATTATGTCATCTACATAAATTTGAACTAATAAGATGTTGCCATCTACTTCCTTTCTAAACAAAGTTCTATCAATATTACCTTTAGAAAAACCATTTGATGTCAAGAAATCAGATAGAGTATCATACCAAGCTCTAGGAGCTTGTTTCAGTCCATATAGAGCTTTATTGAGTTTATAGACTTTGTTATTGGTCTTAAACCCAGGAGGCTGCTCTACATAGACCTCTTCAAGTAACACACCATTAAGAAAAGCAGACTTAACATCCATTTGAAAAACTTTGAAAGACTTATATGCAAAGAAATGCCAAGAACAATCTTATTGCCTCTAATCAGCAACCGGAGCATAGGTTTCATCATAGTCTATTCCCTCGGACCGTGAATAACCTTGTGCAACCAGTCTTGCCTTATTTCGAACAATAATATTGTTCTCATCTGTTTTATTTTTAAACACCCATTTGGTGCCTATAATCTTTACGTGTAAGGGTCTTTCCACTAGATCCCATACTTTTTGTCTTTCAAAGCGATGCGATTCTTCCTGCATGGCATTATCCGATTTGGGTCTAATAATGCTTCCTCAATAGACTTGGGTTCAAGAAGCGACACATAACAACCGAAAAGACTTTCGTAGTCTAACATCATTCGTGTTCCGCACACTACTAGATGGGTCTCCTATAATCGATCGAGATGGATGATAGCTTCTCATCCTTTTGCCTATATGAAGAGAAGTATCCTCATCTTGAGTCTCGATCGGCCAAGAACTCATCCGACTCAACTTTGACGTTCCCCCTTCATCACCGACTCGTCCGATCGGTGATGTCAAAGGTGTCCGATCTGAAGGAGTCGATCGAAGTTGTCTTCGATTATCGATGGGGATTCTTCTTCATCGATTCAATCAAGAGTAGGTAGATAAACAGGTTCTATGTTTATTCTTGGATAATTCAATTTTATCTAGATTTTCGTAAATTTGATTCACTTTATCTCCGAGAAGGAATACAACTCATCAAAAACAACATGAGGAGTTTCCTCCACACAAAGGGTTGTCTTGTTAAAAACTCTAAATGCCTTTGAAGTATTAGAATATCCTAAGAATATTCCATCACCGCTTTAGCATCAAAAGTTCTTAACTTAGATTTCCCATTGTTATGAATGAAACACTTACAACCAAAAGCTTTGAAGTATGAGATCCTTGGAATCTTACCCTTCCAAATCTCATAAGGAGTCTTACCCTTATCTTTGACAACTAAGCACCTCGTTTCCGAGTATAGCAAGTGTGTTGATAGCTTCCGCCGAGAACCTATGAGGGGTATTATACTCGGCCAACATGCTCCCCGGCCGCTTCCTTCAAAGTTCTATTCCTTCTTTCAACCACTCCATTTTGTTGAGGAGTTCTTGCTGAAGATGTCTCATGAATAATTCCAAACTCATTGAAGAAATTAGATAAACAAGAATTCAAAAATTCTGTACCCTTATCACTCCTAATTTTAATAATATTAACTCCCTTCTCATTCTCAATTTGTCCGAACAGATCAGAATCTTGTTCATAGTCTCATTTTTCTTGAAAAGAAATATGACCCAAGTGTATCTAGAAAAGTCATCTACTACAACAAGAGTATATTTCCTTCCACCGAAGCCGAGAGGTGTAACAGTCCAAACAAATCCAGATGAAGGAGTTGCAATACTCTTTCGGATTGAAGAGGAGTTAATACTCTTAAATGAGTGTCTAGGCTGTTTACCTTTTTGACAAGCATCACATTTAAGATCAGTTGATAAAAGTTTTTCGTAATCCCTTAACAAGGTTCTTCTTAGCCCTTACTAAGGGTCTTGAAATTCAGATGACTAAGCCTTTTATGCCATAGCCAACCGACATTTTCTCCACCCTTAGCCATCGACAAGTATCTTGGAAACAACTATTAAAGTTGGCCACATAGACATTACCCCGTCGAAGCCGATTAATAGTACCTTATCTGAAGAATTATCCAAAATATCACATTTATCCCTTGAAAATTTTACAAGAAAACCTTTATCACAAAGGCGAAGCAGAGATAACATTATGTTTCAAACCTTCAACAAAATATACCTCGATACGGATATCCTTCATAATCAATGTACCTACACCTTTAGTCGACCACAATTATTATCACCAAATACAACTCTTGGACCATCAATGCTTTGAAAATTTGATAACAGCTTCTTGTTATGGGTCATATGTTGTGAACAACCCGTCAATGTACCATATTGAAGCTAAGATCTCTTCCTTAAGTGATGATCCTGTGAATCCTGTAAAGCAGTTAGTTTTGAGGTACCCTAGTGATCTTGGGTCCTTTTGGGTCAAGAATCACTTTAGGAATCCAAACAAACATCTCATCTGCAGACAATAAGTCGACTCAGATTTTCTACCAAATCGTCTACAATAATATCATTTTTAAATGACAACTTGTTGTATTCAATGGGTAATTTTCCTAAATTTAGGAAATGTAGGATAGCATTTGCTCCTTCCATCAAAAGAATTATAATAAGAAAATCTTCTTATTTTGGTTCTTGGATTCCTTCTAGTCTCGATAAGGATTCTTGGTGAATTCTCGGTTTGCATCGAAGCCGTAGTCCTTATCTCGACTAGTTGGTTTCCATGGACCAATTTTAATATCCTTTGATTGAACAGATGCTTTCACAAATTCCCTAGGTTTTCGAACATCTGATTTATTGTTCCTATCATAACCAAGTCCTGTCTTATCATGAGATTTCTCGAGAAGTATTAAAGATATGATATATTACCGATTGTGAATTATTAAGTCGACTAATTTTGAAGACAAGCTTCTCATTGTCTTTCTTAATTACTTCATTTTCAAAGACTACTTCAAATTTATCTTTTAAAGTCTTCAATTCATTTTCTAATCTTTCGGGTAAGCTGGATGATGTCTTCAAGCTTGATCAGTGAAAACATTCCCCCTTGAATGTTTCCTCGCCTCAAAAGTCATTCATCACCTGCTTGCCTTTATTTAGAATTTGAATCTGATCCTTTAAAAATAAATTCTCTGTCTCCACTGTTTATAAGCAGCTAAAGATGTCTTTAAATTTCTCAATAACTCATGAATAATAGTTTGGTCATGATCGATGCAGATCGACAAGAATCATTATCTCAAGATGAATAGTAGATTACCTCATTAGCCATGAGACAGATTTCATCATCGATCCAAAATCGATGAGGATGATGAAGATGATGATGATTTCTTTGGCTCTTTTTCTTCACCAACAAAGCTCTTTGATCTCGCAAATCTCCTGTCTCTTTTCTTCCTCTTTTCTTCCCTTTCTTTAGAGTCGAGTTGAGGACAGTCATAGCTGAAATGTCCTGGCTTGTTGCAAGTATAGCAAATGTCACTCCTATCTCGATCTCGGGACTGGAAGTATTTCTTCTACCAGTGATCGTATCTTCTTGTCTCGGCTCTTGTTTTTGTCATCATCGAAGATTTATCTACCTTCCTATCTCGATCTGGATCTTTGTCTATCTCTTCCCGCAAATCTCAAATTATTTCTCTTATACTTCATTCTCAATTTATCATACCTTTTTGTAAGTAAAGCCATCTCGCTCTTTCAAAGATAGATCAGCTCCTACAAACTCTCGTTGACACCTTGTCTTCTTTCTTGACAAAGGCAACAGATTTGGATGAGGTGCTTGACTCCATCTCATCTTCTTCATCTTCTATCTGAATATCATACTCTAAAGCTTTAAGATGAGAAAATAAAGTATGGTGAGTAATAGAGGATAAATCTTGAGTTGCTTTAAGGATATTGGATTTTCCCTCCATCTCTTGGTTAATGATCTCGTAATCTTGTTGTTAATCTCCTTCTCTCGAATAATTCTTTCCAAGGTCACCGCTTTGTTGAGAAGATTGGTCAACCTCATATCAAACCGATCTACGAGACTCATTTTCCTTCATCTTGAATGTTTCAAATGTATGCACATCGACCGTAGCTTGTTCTCCTTAACTTGGTGAGATCCTTCACAAACATTAGCTAAGGTTTGCCACATTACTTTGGTCGCTTTACATCTCTTAACCTTCTCTATCCAATCTTTACTCAAAGTTTCTATGATTTCTGTTCTAGCTACTTGGTCAAGATTGTGGACCTTCCTTTCATCATTAGTCAATCTCGTAACTCTTCTTCTCTTGCCTAGTTCTTGATTCACTGCCTCTGCTCCAGTCTTTGGTGCCTCCATGGAAAAACTTTATAGGACCTTCCTCAAGAACCTCTTCCATTCTATCATGAATGGCCTTTAGATGATTTTCCATCCTAAATTTCCAATAATCATACTCTTCAATTGAAAATTCAGTGCATTCTGGACTTATTACTTTTACCTCAAGACATGATGAAACAAAGACAAAATACTCCACAAAAGCTTATTAGTAGCACTGTTAGGAATGAAAGAAAATGAAGAAAATCAAGATTATTTCAGAATCTTGTTCAAGACCTAAAATCAATATCGGAAACGACTTAACACCGCTCCGATACCACTTGTTGGTCCCTGAGAGTTGAGTTGATTAAAACCTTGAGTAAGCTTTCTAGAACAAAATCTAGAAAGGGGGTTTGAATAGATTTTGTAGATTTTTCAAATGTTTCAAAACCAATTCAAAGTATCGATTAAGCACATGGATTAAGATTAAATTCTCAACTTCTTATAAGATCAAAAGCAAGGTTGAAATATCGATTTTAGTTAAGATTCCGAATTTAACTCTTGATGAAACACAAATTGTAAACCAAACAGAAAATAAAGAAAGCAAGAAATAACACTGTGATTTATAGTGGTTCGGATTTTAAAATCCTACATCCACTCTCCTTCTTCAATTTGAAGAAGGGACTCTACTTACCGCTTACTTTCTCACTTCCACTTACAACTTATAACTTGTACAATTCTTCAAATCTTCAATCTCCTAGACTCTTCTTCTAGAAACCTAACTATTACGGTGTATATTGGATTTTGAAGATTACGTAAAAGTGTTCTTAAAACACTTAGAACTCTTTTAAAACTCTCTAGAAACTCTTGTGAAAAGATTGTGAAATCGAGTAGTGACTTGTGTAAATCTAATATGCATAAGTGTTATATATACTTGAAGAATGAAAACCTAGACCTATATATAAGTCTGAAAAGTCGCTTAGTTTGTTAGTTAGTTCTAACAAACTTGAAACCGCTAACAAACTTAATCTTGAAAATCGCTTAAAACCTCGATCGATTCTTCCTATTCGTCTCAAATGACTTGGTGAAGATTAGCCTTTCTTATTCTACTCCTTATCTTGACCTCGTCCGAGCTCTTCATATTTGTCTCCTGCAGATGACTAGACTTGAGCTTGTCTCCGATGACTTGTCATTCCTCGTCTCAGCATGACTTGAACTAATCTTGACCTAGTCGATCGGCTTCGTACTAGAACTTAGTCTTCGCCTCTACATCATAGTCTCGCTCATCTCGGAACAGTCTTTTAACTCATCAAAACAATCTTGGTCTAACAACGACTATTCCAAGAGGTATTGTGGAGGATGTCTTGGTCAAGGTAGAAGACTTTGTGTTTCCGGCGGACTTTGTAGTACTTGAGATGGAGGAGGATAAAGATGTACCATTGATCTTAGGGAGGCCGTTTCTAGCTACCGCAAGAGCGGTGTTTCATGTGAATGAAGGAAGGCTTACTTTGAAGCTTGATGATGAAGAGCTTCATTTTTCAATGAAGGACGTGATGAAGCACCCTATGGAGAAGGAGGAATGCCACGTTGTGGATGTGATTGATTCATGCCTTCAAGAGGCTTGGGAGGATTCTTCTTATACTCTTTTCTCTCAAGATTATGTTATTCCATCATATAATCATCTTCTTAATGAATCTTGTGTTTCTTATAATTGTGATAGGGATGCATTGGAAGTGGAGGAGGTGAAAGAGATAAAGTTCGAAGGATTTCCCAATAAACCTTGGGAAAACAATGAAGATGGTAAGCTAAGTGAAGAGAAAGTGAAAGGAGTCCTTAAGCCACTACCCGAGCACTTGAAGTATGCTTATTTGGAGGAAAATGAAGGTTGCCCGATAATTGTATCGTCATATCTTACATTTGATGAGGTAACTAAATTACTTGATGTTCTTCGTAAGCACAAATCCGCCATAGGTTGGTCCATTGATGACTTAAAAGGTATAAATCCTTCAATTTGTATGCATAGGATTAGGCTTGAAAAGGACCATAAACCCGTAGTTCAACCACAAAGGAGAGTGAACCCTAATATTCAAGAGGTAATTAGGAAAGAAGTTGTGAAATTGTTAGATGCTAATATGATTTTTCCTATTTCGATAGTCCTTGGGTCTCTCCCTTACATATGGTGGCTAAGAAAGGGGAATTACGGTAATAAAGGGAGAAAATGATGAATCAATTGCGACAAGGGTAGCTACGGGGTGGCGAGTGTGTGTTGACTATAGAGAACTTAATAAGGCCACGTGCAAGGACCACTTTCCCTTACCTTTTCTTGATCAAATGCTTGATAGGTTAAGTGGATTTGAGTATTATTGTTTCTTAGATGGTTATTCCGGATACAATCAAATTATGATTGCACCGGAAGACCAAGAAAAGACTACTTTTACTTGCACGTATGGGCCGTTTGCTTGGAAAAGAATGCCATTTGGCCTTTGTAATGCTCCCGCCACTTTCCAAAGATGCATGATGTCAATTTTTCATGGCTTGATTGAGAAAATTATGGAGGTATTTATGGATGATTTTTCCGTATTTGGTGAGTCATTTGATAATTGCCTTGCTAATCTTGATATTGTTTTGCAAAGGTGTGAAGATACGAACTTGGTGCTAAATTGGGAGAAATGTCATTTCATGGTTAAGGAAGGCATTGTATTGGGACATCATGTATCATCAAAGGGATTGCAAGTGGATAAGGCAAAAATTGTGGCTATTGAGAAGTTGCTTCCACCTAAGGATGAGAAGGGAATTCGATCGTTCCTTGGACATGCCGGGTTCTATCGGCGATTCATAAAGAACTTTTCTCAAATTTCTAAACCCTTATCTCATCTCTTAGAAAAAGACGTGCCATTTGAGTTTAATGATGATTGTTTGATTGCTTTTAGGTCTTTGAAGGAAGCTTTGTGAGTGCACCCATTCTAATTACTCCGGAGTGGACAAAGCCCTTCATTATCATGTGTGATGCAAGTGATTTCGCTATGGGGGTCGTTTTAGGACAATTGAGAGAGAAGAGGTTTCATGCTATCTACTATGCCTCCAAGACTTTTAATCCGGCCCAAGTCAATTACACCACTACCGAGAAAGAAATGCTTGCGGTGGTGTACGCTTTTGATAAGTTTCGACCTTATCTTGTGGGGTCGAAAACTATTATGTACACCGACCATGCCGCAATTCGGTATCTCATGTCGAAAAAGGATGCCAAGCCTAGGTTGATTCGTTGGATATTATTGTTGCAAGAATTTGACATGGAGATTGTGGATAAGAAAGGAAGTGAAAATGTCATAGCGGATCACCTTTCTAGACTTGAAGGAGTAGAAGAGACGGAAAGAGATGTCAAGGAAGTTGAAGAGACCTTTCCCGATGAGGGATTACTAAGTATTGAAGAAGTCATGAGTGTGGTAAAGGAAGGGGATGTTCCTTGGTTTGCCGATTATGCTAATTTCTTAGCAAGTGGAGAATTGCCACCGGAAATGAATCCTTTTGAAAGGAAGTTTTTTTATAACCGGGTCAAACATTTTGTATGGGATGATCCATACCTTTTCAAGGTGGGGGTAGATGGAGTGCTTCGTAGGTGTGTGACAAGGAAGGAAGGGGAGGAAATCATGAAACATTGCCATTCTCTACCATGTGGAGGCCATTATAGCACGTCTAAGACCGTGAGGAAGATTTTATTGGCGGGATTCTATTGGCCAACCATCTTTAAGGATTGTGAGAGATTTATCAAGGAATGTGACAAGTGCCAACGGATAGGGAACCTTAACAAGAGGGACGAGATGCCATTGAGCAATATCTTAGAAGTGGAAATTTTTGATGTATGGGGAGTTGACTTTATGGGGCCATTTCCACCGTCGGAGGGATATCAATATATCCTCGTAGGGGTTGACTATGTTACTAAATGGATAGAAGCCATTCCAACCAAAAGCAATGATTCTAAAGTGGTGATAGCCTTCTTGAAGAGAATCTTCACACGGTTTGGGGTTCCAAGGATTTTGATAAGTGACGGTGGTAGCCATTTTGTTAACAAAGCCATGGAGAAGCTTTTGTTAAGGTATGATGTTAAACACAAGGTTGCTACTCCTTACCACCCACAAACGAATGGCTTAGCCGAGGTGTCTAATCGCTTGATTAAAGGTATTTTGGAGAAGACGGTGAGGACAAGTAGAAAGGATTGGGCAACAAAGCTTGATGACACATTGTGGGCATATCGAACCGCCTTTAAGACACCCCTTGACATGTCTCCCTATCAATTAGTGTATGGAAAAGCTTGTCATCTTCCGGTGGAGTTGGAGTATAAAGCATTTTGGGCTCTTAAAAAGTTGAATTTTGATGAAGAACTTGTGGGAGAGAAGAGGGCTCTACAATTACATGAGTTGGATGAGTTTAGGATGAGAGCTTATGAGAGTTCAAAGATTTTTAAGGAAAAGACCAAGAAGTGGCATGATGCAAGGCTTAGAAGGAAGGAGTTTAAAGAAGGAGATCAAGTGTTACTATTCAACTCAAGGTTGAAGCTTTTTCCCAGTAAACTCAAATCAAGATGGAGTGGACCTTTCCGTGTTGTGAAGGTTTTTCCTAATGGATACTTTGAAGTGATGAATGACAAGAATGAAAGGTTTATAGTGAATGGGCACCGGTTGAAGCTCTATCATGTTCACTCACAAAAAGAGGTCTTGGATGCTCTTGATCTCAAGGATGTGCCCTACTTAGGAAGTGAAAGGGAAGTGTGAACTCTTAGAGTTCCGTCCGGCAAAGGACAATAAAAATAGCGCTTGATGGGAGGCAACCCATCCTTTCTTGCTTTCGTGTGTTTGTTTTATTTTGTTGCTTTGAATAATTGGGTCTTTTGATCCTTGTAGGTTGTGAGATTCGCTTGGAACTTGAGGAGCTCTATGCATGTTTGAAGGAAGATGGAGTTGAAAGGCTCTTTGGTACCACACTTCCTTTCAAACTTAGATTTGTCTAAGTTTGGAGGAGGTGTTTTTCTTATCTTAGCTTATCTTCCTTACACTTGTATATTTTTTTTTTTTAGGCTAGAATTTATCTTGAGCTTAATAGTGGATTAATGGACATATTTTTAGTATCATTCATGTGGTAGTGAGTATGCTTGAGATTATGTACATGTGCATTTGTGTTTGATTTGCAAGATTTATTGAATTTTGATTTGATCATTAGTTGATTAGTAGCTTGAAGCTAGCTTTCTTGATTAATTATGTAAAGATGAATGTGATTGATAATGCTTGATTCATTGCTCAATTTAAGCCCGTGAGTTTTTGTGCCTTAATAATCGTACACCTTATACGGTTGATTTGATTCCTTTGGGAGTGCATCATTCATGATTTGTATACTAGAACTTGCCACTAGACTTGTTGATATTGATCTTTGTGTGATGTTTTGAAAGTGATAAGAGGCCATGTTTGATATGATGAGTCACTTTACCAAATATTTTCCCTACCAAATACATTTGATTTCCTTAGTGAGCCATGTTGAGCCTATGATCCATATTCTTTGGCAAACCAAATGAAATTGAAACCATTTAGCCTATTTTGATGAGCCTTTCTTGTCCTATGTTTAGTTGAGCTTGAATGTTGGCTAATGATGGTGATTTGATTGCTAAGTGTGGGAAGATGATGAGCTAAGTGATGAATAGTGAGAAAAGATGAAAGCAAGGTTGTGAAAAGATTGAATTGTGAAAAAAATGCACGAAGTGAAAAGAAAATTTTAATTTGTGAACTTAAGAGAAAAAGAAAGCTCAAGTGAATGGTGGAATGATCATTGAAGTTCTAAAGAAAGAGTGTTGCTTGATGAAAAGTGAAGAGATGTGCATTGTATTGATTAGCTTTCATTCAAGTCTCTACTAATTAGTCACTCTTATCCATAAATATCCCACCTTTCCAAAGAGCCTACATTACAACCTAGAAGAAAGACATCTTTGATTCTTGATTGATCATAATTGATTTTGATTGAGACTAAGTCTTGTGGCAAGCATATGGTGTACTTATTTGTGAATTTGATGATTGAGAGCTTTAAACCTTGATACACTTGAGTGAAGAGTTAAACACTCCATGGAAGGAACAATGTGTTAAGTGTTTGATTGAGCATTTGTTTGAGCATGATTTGTCTTGATGGCTAGTGGATAGTTGCATTGATACTTATGTTCATTGATGAGTTCGATTGTCTTATTTTTCGCCTATGGTGCCATGTGACATAATTGCAATCAATTCACTCCTTTGTTCTTAGTTTCTACGTTGCTCGATGATGAGCAACAATTCAAGTTTGGGGGTATGATTGGAGTGAATTGATGTATGTTTTTAGGGCTATTTTTAGTGCAAAAAGTGAGCTAAAGTATGATTTTTGTGCCTAAATGTGAAAAGTATCACTCTTTTGCCTAAAAAGTATTACTTTGAGAGGTTTTGATGTATTTCGCCCGTTTTACGTAAATCGGTGGAATTTTGCCAAACCGAGAGTACCGGTATTCTTAGAATGAAAAGACGAACATACGGGGCCAGCGAAGTCGGGCCGGAGCCCTTCTCGGATAAAAATTCCACTGGTCTCGAGTTGGAGTCGAGGGTGCATGCACCTCGACTCGAGGTTCATGCTGGAGGGAAACCATTTCAAAAAGACGGGATCCTCGACTCGAGGAGGAGCCTCGAGTCGAGGGATATGAAAATGCGGGAAGCTCGACTCGAGGGCGAAGCCTCGACTCGAGGCAGGAGAGATTTTTAAAGAAACGTGTTAGCGACTTTTAGGCCTCGACTCGAGGGCTTGAAGCTCGACTCGAGGAGTGCCCAAAACCGAAAAATTCAGTTTTTAAGCAAATGAAAGCCAAAACAGAGGGGAGTTGATTCTAGCGGTTCAGAGCGAGTTTCTAGGAGTTTCTTTGAGCGAATTTTACATTTTGTAGCTTGAATTTACTTATAATTGCATTAGATTGTTAGAATTGAGATAGATTCCACATTTAGTTCATTAGATTAGTAGATTGGTTGATTGTAATTGAAGTTTGCAGGTGAGAATTGGGAAGAATTGAAGTTGTATTGAAGCATTGTACAAGATTAATCATTCTTATTTTTGCCTATTGAAGCTTAATTGGTGATGTTCTTACCCTTTGATCTCTTTAATTCATTGTTTGTAGTTACTAGATTGTTAATTACTTTCTTAGATTTTATAGCCATGGTTTTTGCTTGTAGCACCATGGGCTAATAGCTTTGTGCTTGGGATAATTGAAATTAGGGATGAAGTGATTGCCTCATGCTATGATTGTTGACAATTGTGATCAATTGAATTAGATTGCTCCCTAATTGTGATTCTTAATTGTGCTTCATGAAAAATTGTCTCTTTTGATTAATGGTTAATCACCCTAGCAATAGGCGAGAGTTGAGCTAACGTGATTAGGTGTTAATCGGGTTTCAATTTTGCATGATTGTATGAATTGGGGACTTCTACATTGAGAGATGGGAAGAACTAAGGATACTTACATTAGGCATTGTGATATTAATGGAGTGATTAATTTCATGATGGTTTATGCTTTCTAATTTGATTGATTTGCATTTGGATACAATCATAGCTTGTTAATCATGGATTCCTTGATGGAGATTATCCCTTGCACCCAATTCCCCCATTGATTTTAGTCTATTTGATCTTGCATTCTAAGTGTTTGATAGATTGTTTGCATAAACTTGCCATTTAATTTCTTGCAATTTGTAGTGATTTAGTTCAAGAGCTTGTTGCAACTTTAGCCATTTAGAACTCTTATCCTTGAATTTCGTTTGCATACTTTCTCCCTTGGGTTCGATATTTTTGTTGATTGGTCTTAATAACTCTTACCCTATACACTCCAATCAAACTCGACTCCTCTCATGTCAAGAGTCTTGTTTGTGTTGGACTTCTTGGAGCAAAAGGTCTACAATCCCGACCTTTCCAATAGTTGAAGAACCTGTCTCGATTCTTCATCTTGGGTGGTTTCAAAATCAACGTACATTTCCGACTTGGTCTTCTTATTATACGTCTCGGTATTGATTTCTACCATTGTCGAGTTATTGTGATATGTTTCGAGATTGGCTCATAAAAGATTTAGCTAAGGGTTTTTTAGAATAAAATTTTGCGAGAATATAAGTATGGTTTTCAAAGTGAAAAAGTTTGATCGAAGAAGAAGATGTATTTATAGGAGGGAAAATTGGAAAGAGAAACCGTTTTAGAAAATTGGATTTTAATCTAAGCCGTTTATTTGAAATGATTTCTTGTCTTGAATCAACGGTTAAAAACTTGGATAAACGATTGGGATTCGGTGCGTGTAGTTCACTAAATTTTGAATTGCGTAAAAATTACTTTGTAGATCGTTGATTTGATCAAGTAGGGTTACTTTATGCAGAGAAGTAAGTATACTTGATGTCACCTAGGGTTACCTTACTTCGTATAAGGGTTTTCAAAAAGCAGACAAGGTTATGAAGTCGTCTGATAAAGTACTTCGCCCGATTTTTAAAACAGCCTAGTTTTATCTTTTGGCAAACTTTGAGACCAGCTTAAGAAAATATTTTATTTCAAATAAGCGAGGCTCGAGATTAGATTTTCTAAAATTAGTTTATCCAACCAATAAAAACAATTTGAGAAGAGTTTTATATGAAAACACATTTTATGGAAAACATTTAGAAACAAAGGTGTCTAGATGAGAAGGTTTATAACAGATGAAGTGAAACAATCTGATCTGTGATTTATTCCTCCAAAGACACAACCTTAGATAATCCATTAGTAACTGTGGTAAGTCGATAGGATGCAATGATCATCCGATTTTATAAAATCAGCCGACTATTGTGACCTTGTCGATTCACCTAATGTCGATAAGTAATCATCAAGTCGATAAGACCAATATGACTAATCCTTGATTCTTGATTCCTAAAAGGAAATCAATGATATCAGCTACCCGATTGTCCTTTAACTCATATCTAGTCGATAATTCTTTCCGAACAATTAACAGATGCAAGCAATGATAATTAAAAATCAGCCAATGATGCATCAAGTAATCCTAATTCTAAACACAATTCTTTAAATCTAGATTCAGCTTAATGGTTTTGTAAGAATATCTCGCTCTTTGCGATTCGCTGGCTATCTTTTCAATTCTAATATCATTCTTTTCCACATGATCTCTAATGAAATGATGTCTAATGTCTATATGCTTACACCTAGAATGCGTAGCGAGGATTGTATGTCATGGCTATTGCACTATTACTATCACGGTAAATAGGAACATATGATGTTTGAATATTATAATCTCTAAGCCGCCGACTAATCCAGAAGTTGAGAGCAACAACTTCCACCGCCATGTATTCGGCTTCAATTGTAGAGGTGACAATGGATGTCCTGCTTCTTAGATAACCAAGAAATTAATTTGTTGCCTAAGAATTGACAAGTTCCTGATGTGGACTTCCTGTCAATCTTACAACCTCCAAAGTACGAGTCCGAATATCCCTGCGAGCTCGAGTTGTCATCGGTGGGTACCATAACCCTATTTGCAAAGTTCCTTTGAGATATTTGAGGATTTTCTTAGCGAGTCTCCAGATGAGTTTTCTTGGGATTCGATCGAATCTTGCATATACCCCAACCGCAAAAGCTATGTCCGGCCTACTTACGGTGAGATAGAGAAGGGATCCAATCACCCACGATACTCCGTTGCATCTGTGGGTATCCCCGCTCATCCGAATCCATAGAGAAGTTAGTTGCCATAGGTATTTTAACTTCCCTACTAGTAGTCATCCCAAATTTCTCAATCAGTCCTTAGCATATTTAGTCGATGTATAAAAATACCCTTACTCATCTGTTTAATCTGCAAACCTAGAAAATATGTTAATTCACCCATCATTGACATTTCAAATCTATTTTTCATGAGTACACCGAATTCTTCACACAACAACAGATTAGGTGAACCAAAAATAATATCATCTACATAGATTTGAACCAACAAGTTATCACCATCAATTTCCTTTCTAAACAGAGTCCTATCTATATTACCTTTTGAAAATCCATTTGATATCAAGAAATCGAGATAAAGTATCATACCAAGCTCTTGGAGCTTGTTTCACCATATAGTGTCTTATTAAGTTTATAGACCTTGTTATTGATCTTAAAACCTGGAGGTCAGTTTCTACATAGACTTCCTCAATTAACACACCATTTAGAAAGGTAGACTTGACATCCATCTCGAAAGACTTTGAAAGATTTATAAGCAAAGCAGATGCTAAAAACAATCTTATTGCTTCTAATCTGCAACTAGAGCATAGATTTCATCATAGTCTATCCCCTCGGTGTGAATAACCTTGAGCTACCAATCTTGTCTTATTACGAACAATAACATTGTTTTCATCTGCTTTATTTTTAAACACCCATTTGGTGCCTATAACTTTTCTATGTAAGGGTCTTTCCACTAATTCCCAAACATTTTATCTTTCAAATTGATGCGATTCTTCCTGCATGGTCATATCCGGCTTGGATCTCATAAAGCTTCCTCAATAGACTTAGGCTCAAGAAGAGATACATAACATGAATGCAGACTCTCGAGTCCAAAGCATCATTCGTGTCTGCACACTACTTGATGGGTCTTCGATAATCCGATCGGTGGGATGATAGCTTCTCATCCTCTTGCCTATTTGAGTAGAAGGATCCTAATCTTGAGACTCGGCAGGCAACTCGTCGACTCTGCACTGAGCGCACGTTCCCCTTCATCCGGTGACCCCTGCCGATCGGTGATGTCAAGGGTGTCTCCTCGATTGAAGTCCGAAGAGAAGTTGTCTTTTGATTATCGGATGGGGATTCTTCTTCATCCGAATCAATCAAGACTAGGTAAATAGATTGTTCTATGTTTAGCTTTGGTTAGTTCAATCTTATCTAGATCATTAGACATTTGATTCACTTTATCCGAGAAGCAATACAACTCATCAAAAACCACATGAGGAGTTTCTTCCACACAAAGAGTTGTCTTGTTGAAAACTCTAAATGCTTTGGAAGTGTTAGAATATCCCAAGAATATTCCATCACCGCCTTAGCATCAAAGGTTCTCACTTAGACTTCCCATTGTTATGGATGAAACATATACAACCAAAAGCTCTAAAATTTGAGATTCTTGGAATCTTACCCTTCCAGATCTCATATGGAGTCTTACCCTTATCTTTAACAACCAAACACACATTGCAGGTATAACAAGTTGTGTTGATGGCTTCACCCGTAGCTGTGAGGGGTTCCATGTTAGAACCACCGATCGCCGACTCTACGAAAATATCGACTTGGGATCAACATCACACAAACGCAGCGGAAAGAATTGTACCTTTATTCACCGTAATAGGTGAAGACAAACCAGTTCTAAGGTCGAATCTGCGATCGAAGGATGAGCCTCGAACCTCACGGTCTTACGCCGTATTCCTATCCCTTTCCCTTGGACGCCGAAAGGTGGTCGACGATCCTCCAAGGAATCGTAATCCGCCTCCCTATGATCTCACGTTTTTCACACGCAGGAGACTCTGATGTTAGGAGTTTATTTATAGGCTACAACAGGGACCCTAAGGAGGAATTAGGGTTGGGCCTCCGATGGGCCTAAATATCCTGTGTTCGGTCCGAACACTTTACTTAAGCCCATCAATTATAACTCACCACTAAAGAATTATAATTGAATTACCGTCCTAATCCCATATTATTATATGGGCTCCATTATTATGTGTACGTTTATTTCCCCGTGTTTAAGATATCGAATGTCCATAAATTAATTAAATTACCGACAACTTAATTAATTTATATCTAATTCCAAGAGTAGTACCACTCATCTTTATTATTATGTCGGATTAAATCCACCTGCGGGGTTTACATAATAATCTTTATGAGCTCCTCAAGGGGACATCATCATCCTAAATAATTAGGACACGGATTCCTTCTATAATCAACAAGACACCATATAAACAATGCTATCTCCCAATTCACCGAGCCTATTGATTTAATAAATCTCACCCATTGGTAAATCAAAGAAATATACATTGAGTACACGTGCCCATTATTATATAGGGATTAAGAAGACGTACATCCATAACAACAGAGGTCTTGTTCTTTTATATAGTCGGTACAAATTGAACAACCTCATATGGTCCTCGCTCAATACATACAAAATGTACTAGTGTAACTTTATAGTCAAGATAGACTAATACCAAATTACACTACAACCGTTCCAATGATTTGTCCAAATCTATTTTGGTTGTGAGCTATTATTTATAATCTATAAGGCACCGATAACATGATCTTCTCGTGTGACACCACACACCATGTTATCTACGGTATAGATTAATCGAACAAAATAATGATATATATAACAATCATAAACAATAAGTATTTTGATCATAATGAATCTCATAAAAAAATGTTCATACTCAAGAAAGATGTTCATACAAAAGCTAGGCTTATAGTATACATCCTAACATTCCATACTCGGCTAACATGCTCCTGGTGCCTCCTTCAAGGTTCTATTCCTTCTTTCAACTACTCCATTTTGTTGTGGAGTTCTTGCTGATGATGTCTCATGAATTATTCCACACTCATTGAAATAGTTAGATAAACAAGAATTTAAAAATTCAGTGCCCTTATCACTCCTTATTTTAATAATATTAACACCTTTCTCATTTTGAATCATGCGAGCAGATCGGGGATCTTGTTTATAGTCTCATTTTTCTTGAAAAGAAATATAACCCAAGTGTATCTAGAAAAATCATCTACCACAACAAGAGTATATTTCCCTCCACTCAAGCCGAAAGGTGAAACAGTCCAAACAGATCAAGATGAAGTAGTTGTAAAACTCTTTCAGATGATGAGGTGTTAATACTTTTAAAAGAGTGTCTGGGCTGTTTACCTTTTTGACAAGCATCACATTTCAGATCGGTAGTACAAAGTTTCTCGTGTAATCCCTTAACAAGATCCTTTCTAGCCACTTACTAAGGGTTTTGAAGTTCGAGATGACTAAGCCTCTTGTGCCATAGCCACCGAGGTCATCTCCACCCTTAGCTACCAGACAATATATTTGGGACAACTATTAAAGTTTGCCACATAGACATTACCATGTCTAAAGCCGATTAGAAGTACCTTGCGAGGAACTATCTAAGATATCACATTTATCTTTAGAAAATTTGACAAGAAAACCTTTATCACAAAGTTGGGAAACAGATAATAGATTATGTTTTAAACCTTTTACAAAATATACCTCGAATACCTCGAACATCTCGATGATCAAAGTACCTACTCCTTTAGTCTGTCCAAAATTGTTGTCTCCAAATAATACTCTAGGACCATTAATATTTTGGAAATTTGATAATAGCTTCTTGTTACAAGTCATATCTTGTGAATGTACCACCGTCTATGTACCGTATAGAAGCTAAGATCTCCTCCTTGAGTGATGATCCTCGTGAATCCTGTAAAAGCAGATTAGTTATTAGGTACCCTAGTGATCTTGGGTTCTTGAAGGTCAAACATCACTTTGGGTAACCAAACAAACATCTTATTACCTAATAATAAATCAGACTTGAGTTGCCTACCAAATCTGTCTACAATTATATCACTTTTAAAACGATAATTTGTTGTATTCGATTTAGTAATTTTCTTGAACTTAGGAAAAGTGGGATAGCATCTACTTCTCCCATCAAAAGGACTATAATAAGAATTTCTTCTTATCTTAGTTCTTGGAACTCTCTTAGTCCGACATGGAATTCTCAAATGAATTTTTGTTTTAAAATCTGGGAGATGCGATCCTGATCGACTAAGTGGCTTCCAAGGACCAATTCTAATCTCTTTTGAGGTTTGGATGCCTTCACAAATTCTAAATGAAGGTAATAAAGAACACCAAGATTTATAGTGGTTCGGATTATGAATAATCCTACATCCACTCTCCTTCTTCAACTTGAAGAAGGGTCTCTGCTACCACTTACTTACTTTCAATCCAACTTACAGTTTACACTTTACAAAGATTTTCAAATCTTCAAACTCCTAAACTCTTCTCTAAAATCTAATTATTACGGTGAGTATTGAACTTTGAAGATAACAAGTAATGTGTTCTATAAACACTTGGAACTTTTTGAAAACTCTTTTGAAATCTTGTGGATTGATTGTGAAGATAGAAATCTGAATTGTGAGTAATGTGTGATTCGTGATGTAATCTTGTGTTTTGAAAAATGAAAAACAAGACCTATTTATAAGTCTGAAAAGACAGTTGGTTTTGTTAGTCGGTTCTAACAAACTAAAAACTGATCAACAAACTTAATCTTGGAAACTGCTCTCATCCTCGGCTGATTTTACTCTACTCTCTGCGGTTGACTTAGTGAAGACTCACCTTTCTTATCCTACTCGGCTGATCTTGACCTCGTCGAGCTCTTCATAATTGTCTCCCGCAAATAACTAGATTTGAGCTTGTCTCTAGATGACTTGCAACTTTATAGTCTTGGTGACTTGTTCGATCCTCGACCTAGTACGATCGGCTTAGTACCAGGACCTTGACCTCACTGTTCTTCATAGTCATCTGTTCATCTGAATTGCTTCTTTTAACTCATCAAAACCTTCTTGATCTAACTGTCGATCGGGGCCCTAACAAGTGTTTCATAAATAAATTGATGATTTTAAAGAGAGTGCTTTGTGCACTTTGGGAGGTTTTCGAACTAAACATCACATCATGCATAATTTACGCTTCTTGAGATTTATATCACATCCATTTTAGGCATTGTAGGTAATCCCGACGATTATTGATGAGGTTCTTGGACAAGTCGTGGCGCTCTTGCGAGGGTTTTAAGTAGTCAGTGTATATAGATGACGACACATTGGGCGGGACCGTGGCTTATTTTGCTTCGCTATTATATTTTACATCTGTTTTGGATATGTACTATATAAACAAGCACGTACGGGTGTGTTGATGTGAGAGTTTCATGGATTGTGGTTTGTTAAGAATCGATATGAATATGAATGCAGATTATATTTTAAGTATGTGATAATGTTATGTTGTTTAAAAAAAAATAGAGCGATTTTATAGGTTATTTTAATGTCTAAATTCATTTTAAGGTTAGTCGTATAAGTGTGATCATGTCAAAGTGGTATCGAAGCACGGTTTGCCTCCCCGTAGATCTGCCTATGTACACGCGCTCGTAATTTGGAGAGCCCGGCTATTCCAGTAAGTGTTTATTTAAATTTTACTTGTGTTATTTCTTATCATGAGCTATATTGGCCATGTGGTGTAGGACTGGTTGTGTGAGTGAATAGATATGGGAGGGAATGAGGGCGAGAGTAGTGGTAGGGAAAGAACTACCGAGCCGATACTACCAATTCTTTGGTGTTGATCGAGATAATGTTATAGCTCGTTTAGCAGATTTGGTTGAGCGTCGTGCCCAACAAATTCAACAACTTATCCAGCAAAGGGACATGGATAGGCAACATGAAGGTGTGAATCGACCACAACCGCGAGCGAGAACCTGTTGACTTAGTTTCTAAGTCAAGCTTTCGGAAGCTAAATCCCCTATCTTTGAGGATGCTACTAATCCATTAGTCGCAGAGGATTAGTTGAGAACTTTTGTTAATATGTTTTAATATAGTAGAATCCTTGAGGTGGAAAAGATTCCGCGCGCATCCTTCATGCTACGTAGTAGTGCCGGACATTGGTGGGATACTATCAAAAGTATCAAGACATTACCGCTATGACATAGGAGAGATTTAAAGAGATTTTCGTAAACAAGTATTTTACCGCCCCTATCGAATACCGAAAATGAATGAGTTTATACAGTTGAAGCAAGGGGCCATGGCTATTGATCTACCTCCGCAAATTTGAGCAGCTTATCCGTGTTCGTGGAACATATGGTGAGTATCTTGAAACATTGAAAGTGGAGAGCTTGTTAAAGGGTCTCGAGACCGGAGTCAGATAGGGATGTGAGCATGGCGGGCATTCTGGGAGTGACCTATGCAAAAGTTGCAGAGAGAGCCCAAATTACCGAACAAGCGGAGATGTGAATAAGGCAAGCACAAAAGGCTCGACGATAGTTTCAACAAAGATAAGTACCATTGTGGAGTGGAGATATTAAGAAAAGACCATTGCCCTTACAAAACCAAGACCTAATTTCAATTTTCGACAAGGGCGTAGATCGTAACAAGAAGATTCAGAAAATATTTCAAAATGCAGAGACCACGGAGTACCACCACCACCACCCATTTGTTTGAATTGTGGTAAACCGCACGTGGAGCCTCGTTCTCTTCCCCTTAGAGTTTGCTATTTATGTGGACAAGAAGGACATATAGCTACTATGTGTGCCACTAGTTGTAAACAAAGGGAGCAAGGAAGAGTTCCAAAGACGAGTGTTCACCCCGACAAAGGAAGATACGTAAGATAACCCAAAGAGTTACCGGTAAACTTTCTATTTTTGGTATTTTAACTTTTGTGTTATTCGATTTTGGAGCTACACATTCATTTGCATCCACCGAGTATGTGAGAAGGCTAGGTAAACCACCTAACCTAACAAAAGTCAAATTTGATCCGATGATCCCTTCTCGTAATTCAAACAAACCAATCAACTTTTACAAGAATGTGTTATACCTATAGAAGGTAGAGAATTGGACATGAACGACTACGATGTGATTTTTGGTATGGATTGGGTATCGAAATATGGTGCTACAATTGATTGCCAAAAAAGGGTATTACGTTTCAGCCAAGAGGAGAGGAGTCTTTTTCTTTATCGGGATAAAGAAAAGCTTTAGATTTCCGATGATATCAAGAGCTGAGCACGATGATTATTGGAAAATGGTTGTGAAGGTTATTTAGTAAGTGTAATGAGTATAGAAGGGCAACAATGTTCAATCATAGTAAGGTACCCGTGTACGAGAATATCTCGAATCAAGCTTCCAGATAATCTTCCGTGATTACCACCAGATTGTGAAATAGAATTTGATTGAACTATAACCAAGGGCTTCTCCTATATCTAAATCACCATATAGAATGGCGTTATCTGAATTGAAAGAATTGAAAGTACAATTGCAAGAACTACTTGAAAAAGGTTTTGTTCGTCCTAATTTTTCACCCCGGGAGCTCCAGCTTTATTTGTTCGAAAGAAAGACGGTACATTGAGGATGTGTATAGACTACTGGGAATCGAACAAAATCACGATCAAGAATAAATATCCTTTACCTCGTATTGATGATTTGTTTGATCAACTTCAGTGGTGCATCTATCTTTTCGAAGATTGACACGAGATTAGGGTATCATTAATTGAAAATAAAAGAAGAAGACATTCCTAAAACCGCATTTAGTACGAGATATGGGCACTATGAGTTCTTAGTAATGCCATTTGGGCCGACAAATGCTCCAAACGCTTATGGATTTGATGAATCGGGTATTTAAAGACTTTCTCGACAGATGTATTATTGTATTCATCGATGATATCTTGATTTACCCCAAGACTAAAGAAGATCATGCAAAGTGCATTTGAGGAAAGTATTAGACATTTTGAAAGAAAAACAACTATATGCAAAATTCAAGAAATATGAATTCTGGTTAGATCGAGTTATTTTCTCGGGACATGTGATATCTAGAACGGGGATTTCACTTGACCCAAGCAAAGTTGAAGCAATTAATAAACTGGCCACAACCTACAAATCCATCGTAGGTGCGTAGTTTTCTTAGTTTAGCGGGGTATTATCGCAAATTTGTTGAAGGATTTTCAAAAATTGCTTCTCCGTTGACACAATTGACTAGAAAGATTACCAATTATAAATGGAATGATGCGTGTGAGCGAAGTTTTCAAGAATTGAAGAAGCGAATGACATCACCCAATCTTGGCAATTCCAACGAACTGGAGGTTTTAAAGTTTGCAATGATGCTTGAAAAATAGTCTCGATTTTGTCTTGATGCATAATGGTAATGTGATTGCATATGCACCTCGACAATTGAAAGATTATTAAAAGAACTATTCTACACATGACCTAGAGCTTGCAACAGTGGTATTTGCACTTAAAATTTGGAGACATTACATATACGGGGAGCATTGCGAAATCTACACTTATCATAAGAGTTTGAAATACTTATTCACTCGTAAAGAACTGAACATGAGATAATGAAGATGGTTAGAACTTGTGAAAGATTATGATTGTGTCATCAACTATCATCCTGGTAAAGCTAATGTGGTGGTAGATGCATCGAGTCGAAAATCGTTGGAAAAGATAGCACTTTGACCTTAATTCGTAAACCCGAACTTCTTGACCTACAAAAGATGAACATAGAATTTGTTGAACGTGGAACTGCATGATGCAAAGCTTGCGCCGCTAACATCGAAACCCACTTTGATTGACAATTCATCAAGGGCAGCAAATTAATGAATATTTTACCAAGGTAAAGAAAGACCTCACTTGGCGAATCATCCGACTTTCAATTATCGAGAAAATTGTGTACTCCGATACAAAAATCGAATGTATGTGCCTAATATTGACAAGACTCGAGAAGATGTGATGACGAAGCACATTCGACACCTTATTCGGTACATCCTGGAGCTACTAAAATGTATAGAGACCTGAAATTGCATTATTGGTGGCCAGACATGAAGAAGGATATTTCTCAAGACGTAGAACAGTTGTTTGACCTCGTCAAAGAAATCAAAGCGAGAACATCGAGAGGCCTGCGGGAACTTTACAACCATCGTTTATTCCGAAATGGAAATGGGAGAATATCACAATGGATTTTGTTACCTGTATTCCCCAAGATGATCAAAAGTTACGATGCAATCTGCGTCATTGTGGATCGATTGACAAAATCAGCTCATTTTCTACCAATTTGCACCACATATTCTATGGGCCGTTACACTCGTATATATATACAAGAGATTGTTAGACTTCATGGTGTACCACTCACTATTGTTTCAGACAGAGATTCCAGATTTTGTCTAACTTTTGGAAGAGCCTACAAAAAGCTTTAGGGACTCAATTATCTTTGACTACTGCGTATCATCCACGACATGCATGGATAATCGTAACGAATGATACAAACTCTGAAAGATATGCTTAAAGCTTGTGTGTTAGATTTTTAAGGTCGGTGGAGTAAGGTTTTGCCTTTGATAGAGTTCTCTTATAATAATAGCTATCGGTCCACTATCTAATGGTTCCATATGAAGCACTTTATGGTAGAAAATGTCGATCTCCAAGACATTGGGATAAAGTCGGGAAAAGAAAACTTTTGGGTCCAGATATGATTTGAGAAATGAGTGAAGCGTTGGAACAAATTCGAGAAAGAATGAAAATTATCCAAAGCCGACAGGAGAGTTATGCAGACAAAGAAGAAGAAAGTTAGAGTTTAAAGTAGGCGACCAAGTATTTTTGAAAGTTTCTCCAATGAAAGGATAATGCGATTTGGGAAGAAAGGGAAGCTTAGTCTCGAGATACGTGGGTCCATTTTCTATCACTGAAAGAATTGGCGAGGTCGCTATAAACTTGAGTTACTGCGTCGACGTCTCGTGATACACAATCTGTTTCATGTGTTTGTATTGAGAAAATATATTGTAAATCCATCACATGTTTTACACAAGAAACCCGTAAAGCTAAAAGCAGTATTTGAGTTATGAAGAAGTATCGGTGAAAATTTTACTACGGAAAGTGCTATGGAGAAATCACGGTAGAAGAAGCCACTAGGGAAAGAGAAGATGAAATGAAATTCAAATACCCAGAACTTTTCAAGTGAGTGAAATTTCGGGACGAAATTTTTATAAGGAGGGAGGATGTGATGCCCAAACTCTCACTACTCATTGGTCAATATATTTCGTGCATTGAGTGCATTTTTAATTAATTATGTGCTACTTGTGATTTTAAATTATTTTATCTTGTATTATTTTATTGTGTTTTTAAATAATACATTAATTAAATATGTCTTTATATGTTTAGTGGTGAGAAAATCAATTTATAAGTGATTGGGGTTTTTGATAGTATTTTAAGGGGAAAAATTCATTTTTGGCACCTAAAGTTTACCTTTTTCCAGATTTGGTACCTCACCTTTAGGCACTCTCAAAATTGGTCACCAAAGTTCATTTTTGTCTCAAAATTGGTCTTGCCGTCGGTTGACCGTCATTGACTAACGGAAGCACTTGTTTTAGGTGCGAATTTATCTAGGATTATAAGTATTGCCCTCAAATTCGACAACCCACTTCCCTCTTCTATTAGAACCTTAATTTTTTTAATTTTTGGCCCTTGTGTAGCTTAATATTTTTCATTACCAATAAAAAAATATATATATATTTTTCATTAAATGTAATGCATTTTATTTTGTGAAATGTATGTTGAATTAATCTGCAATGTCTTTTTTAATGAATTTAGATATTTCACGAAACAAAGTGAACATTAAATCTGTGTATACAAATAAAAAAGAGTTCTTTCTATCCTATACAAGAATAGGATGGGAGCTAATAATACCGGTAATGAAAAATATTAAGCTACACAAGCTAAAAAAATTGAAAAATTAGGGTTTTGATATAAGGGAAGTGGGCTGTCAAATTTGGGGAAATACTTATAACCCTAGATGAATTCGCGCCTAAACAGTGCTTCCATTAGTCAATGACGGTCAACCGACGACAGACCAATTTTAAGACAAAAATGAACTTTTAGTGACCAATTTTGAGAGTGCCTAAAGGTGGGGTACCAAATCTGAAAAAGGTAAACTTTGGGTACTAAAAATGAATTTTTTCCTATTTTCAGATTCAATACAATTTATATAATTATTAGTGGTATTAGTCAAATTAGTTATAATATTAATCCTTACTATTAATATATATATATATATATATTAATAATTATTAATATATTATATATATTAAGAACAATTATTAATAATTTGAGGATAGGGTTTTGCTCTACTCATCACGAGCTTCAAAACGGTATAAAATTTGTCGATTGACGGAAGTCGAATACTTACCAAAACACTTCAAATTTCGCATGTTTCTCTCTCTACCCCTCTCTCTTACCAAAACGGTCACCTTAGGATTTTTAGTTGATAAAGGTGTACATATCTCCCAACAGCCTTATTTACTTCACTGGTAAGTTTCTTACTTGTTATTTTATTATTATTTATTTTTTCATTTATCTACTCTCTACGTAAACTATATATATATATACATATATATATATATATATATCTTTGGACTTTGAACATTGAGTGGAGATTTACTCTGCAAATAAGTAAACTATTAGAATTTAAATATTCGTAATCTATACATATAGTACAAATTGATACAAATTTATACTTGATCTTCAACATGTTCTTCAGTATGAGATTCTTGAACTTGAATCTTCTTTGAAGCAGTGACAGAACTCAATCCAGACCTTTTCTTTTCCTACATCTTGGACCAAAATATTAAAAACTACAAAATCATAGATTAATATAAAATTCATATGTATAATACCATATATTTCCTTCATTGTCTAGTGGTTGGCTTTCTTTTTTACCATTGTTCATTTCAACATCTAAAATATTTCAAATTCATTAATAAAAGAATATTTTTATAATATACATTCAATTAAAATCATATAAGGACTTACAAATTCAGTTGGGTCATCTTCTTGGGTCATAGGTGGACAATCAAAGGTAACGTGGGTTATATCCACAAGTTGTTGCTCATCCTCGGTCATTTCTTCATCTTGCAAGCAATACTCACCAATCTCTTCCATTCACAACCTTTCTAATTTTGTCCGTCTTCACTACAAAACTAACAACTCACCCTGCAATTTTGACTTTGCATCCTCTCGTACTCCTCTCTGTTTTCTTCTCCCTTCATCTCGCACTAAGTCTTCTCCTTGATTCAAAGCTTCCTCTTCTTTCTTTCCCCAAAGTTTGGTGGCGGTGGAGGTATATAACCCTGTCTTTCTCCACAAATCTTGATCATTCATTAGTGCAATACAAAGGTGTTGATAAACATTCTGGTATGTATCCACAAAATAACACTTGTGCACAAAATTTTTCACATCCAATCCTTGTGCAAATATTGCACTCACATCATGCTTGCAAGGTATACCGTATACTTCCCATTGTGCTGTGATCACATATACATTCCTTCAAATCAATAGTATACCTTGATCCATCAAAGCGTGAAACTTCATACTTCCAATCATTGATTTTATTAGCATGCAGTCCTTGGAACCAATTAATCTTATTATCCCACACAACTCTCTTCCCACCCATTTTGTTTCACACATCTCCCTATTCTTCGCAGCCTAGTCATAATGTATTCCCTTATCCATCCCAACATAATTATAATAGGTGACGATCTAACATCCAAAATGGCGGAGTTGAAAACCTCACTCATGTTATTGTTAAGAGTGTCACACTTTGAAAATGTACCGAAATGTGATCCCGACCATTGTGAGGCGAGGCTTATCCCGAGGCCAAGCAAAACATCTAGGATCCGTGTCTTCAATCTTCTTCATTGCGCTCACACATGTTGACAAGACTAACACACTTTAAAAATGTACTTAAATGTAAATTTGACTACCATTGTGAGGCGGGCTTATCCCGAAGCCAAGCAAAACATCTAGGATACAACTCTTCAATCTTCTTCATTGTCCTCACACATGTTGTTGACAAAGAGTGTCGCACTTTGAAAATATACTGAAATATGATCTTGACCACTATAAGGCAAAGCTTATCCCGAAGCCAATCACGATATCTAGGATCCAGCCCATTAACCTCTTCATCTGATGTAACACTATGAAAATCGATTCATTGTCTACATCTTAATTTTCATTGAATCATTGTCCTCACCCATGGAAGTCGAAGCTTTACCAATTCCTTGCCACTTAAAATCATTGTCTACATTCTCCTCAAAGATTATGTCATCCAATAATTTATCACCACTTGATAAATCACAATCCCACTCAAATCTCCACTCTTATTCTCTTGGAATGGCAATAGCTCGACTGGCCGTGGCTAATTTGAATTTTCTTTCTTTCATTCGAAGTTTCTCATTTATTTGCCTTCTTACTTCCACCAATCAACCCCTCAAGTTTACCTTCATTATTATACTCAACCTCTCATTCTCTTCCTCAAACTCACTGTCAATGTCATCTCTTATATTAATACAAATTAGCTACCTGTATTTCACATTATTGAAAAACTTTAAATTGCAAAATTATTTCACTTTTATCAACACACAAATATAATTCCCGCATAGCGTACAATTTTCAAATTATAGCGTGATAAACAAGGATATCGATCCATAAGGAGGGGAATTAGTGTAAGAGTAATGTGAAAAAGTTTAATTCTGTTTAGAGAATCAATTAAAACGATGTTGCGAAATTAAGTCTACAATTAACTAAATTCCACCAAGTGTCAAAGAATAAGAAATTTAGAAAAATAGCCACAACAATTAAACACTAGATTTAAACAAGCAATCAAGAGAGCAAGAGTGAAATCAATAATTAAAAAGGTAGTTATAGGGAAATGCTTCACTTAAACATCCATCTATGGTAGCAAACTTGATTTAAAAGGAGTTGTGATGATTATACAAAGTGGATCACTAAACAAGAATTGAAAGAAAATTTCTAACCAATCAACTCAAAGGAAGAACAACATTAGCAAGTATCTCTACCCTATTAATGTGATCAACCCAATAAACAACTAGGATCCCTAAAACCTTCCTACTAATTTGTTAGATCGTAAGAAGTTTTGATAAGTTAAAAGTATATTTTTGATAACTCGGTATCCGGCCCAAGGACCGACTAATCCGGGAGACCAATCCCACCGTCCACTAGCGGGGCCCCATTTAAAGCCGCAGCAAAGCTCTGTATGGACTCGGCCCATCTCGGTATATAGACTAGAGTTAGCTCATGTAAGTAAGATGACCGATTGAACATGTATAGAACAAATGATGTAATGAATTCTAGTACTAGGTTGATCGGACTAGGTAGAGCTAGAGTGAGTCAACAGAGGTCATGGAAGAAGAGGTCATCCGAAGACGAGCTTGAGATAGTCCTCTATTGGAGACAATAATGAAGAGCTCAAGACGAGGTCGAGACAAGCCGAGTAGAATAAGAAAGGCGAGTCTTCACCAAGTTAGCTGCAGACTAAGTTTATTAAACGGTTTTTAGTTTGTTACAACAAACTAACCGTTTCTCAGGCTTATAAATAAGTTTAGGCACAGTTTTTAAAATAAGAATTCAACACTCTCATTCACAATACTCACACAATTTTCAAAAAGCACTCTAAAAGATTTCAAAGTATTATTCGAAAGTTTTAAATGTTTGTAGAACACTTATTTGTATATCTTCAACACTTCTCGCACCGTAATCTTCAAGTTTCCAGAAAGATAGGCGATTGAAGATAGGATTGAAGAAGAAAATTTTCATATCTTTGTATATGTAACATTATAAGTAAGAAAGGTAGTAAGTAAGTCGAGGCCCTTCTTCAAGTTGAAGAAGGAGAGTGGATGTAGGATCTGCTTTGATCCGAACCACTATAATTCCCGGTGTTCTTTACTTCTTATTTCACCGATCTTGTTATTCATCAAATATTCAAACAAGTTCATTTCAGTATTGGTATTCGATTGCTTTTTGATCCTTTAAAGATTGAGTTTAAAACTTGTTTCCGCTGCATAGCTTTGATACTTTGAATAGGTAATCTGTTCTTGAAAAAGGATTTGAAAATCTATTCAACCTCCCCTTCTAAATTTTCACTAGAAGGTGATCTAAGCTCTTTGATATTCACTCAATCCGTGGGCCAACATAATTGATCCCCTTTTTCAAGTGACAATCAACATGTCTTGTGTTTGACGTAAATTGATGGATTAAAACTTCTCAATTAAAACCAAATCAACAATAAGTAGAACAAATAATCATGGCCAATGAAAATAAGCTCTTAAAACATGATAATTCAAACACATGAATCATAATCAACAACAAACATCAAATAAAGAAAGATTTAAACCATAGATTTCAATATAAGATCCACAATCCCTAGAACAAAGGATTTTAGCCAACAAGAATCATCATCTAAGCTATTACAAAATTAAAGGACTAAAACTGAAATAAGAGAGATGATAAATGAAGCTTAGTCTCTTGGGGATAATATGTTATTACAATCCAAGCTCAAAACATGTGTTGTTGGTCCAAATGATTGAGAAATAAGATAGATAATCCCAAATACCACCTAGTGTATGTAAATGTGTGTTGTTGGAGTGTGAATGATTTTAGAAATCAGAATTGAAGGGTATATATAGTGGGTTTTAGGTTAAAGTTCTTAAAATTTGCAATTAAGGGCCTCAAAATCTGGAAATTTGCGTAAATTCGCACAAAAACAGCATGACTCGGCCAAGTTGACCGAGTCAACCCGACACTCACTCGGCTGGGAGGATCCACTCGGGTCGAGTGGAAATTTGGCCTTGGGCCGAGTTGAAGCTTCTAGAAATAGCCATGCCACTCGACTCGGCTGGAATGATGCCACTCGAGTCGAGTGGAAATTTTCTTCGCCGACCTCAACTTCGTTCCTTCATAACTTCTTCATACGAACTTAAATTTGGCCGATTCTTTTGCAAAGAGATTGTCTCTCGGCCCTCTTTCCCAACACGTAAATTCTCCTTTGATTTGGATAGATTATAAGTACTCAATTTGCCCTAAAAACAGCGACAACCTATGCTTTTAAACTAAAAACACCAACTCCAAAATCAAATGCAATTAGCTTACCTTAGGTAATAAAAATATGAAATTATATAAAAAATAAACATCAAATGCACACTAAAATTATGCAAAAATCACCCGAATAAAAATACTTATCTACAACCTCAAGTTTCCCAATTCTATTCTTCATATAATACACCTTATAATCGGGATATCCTAGTTGCTTGGGTAGCCCATCTAAATACATCATATCTATCCTAACCGTGTCAACAAAATCAAAAGTACCGAGTCCCTCCTCCTCCGTATTCAAAATCTCCATCATCTTTCTCATGCAAGGTTCCCCATGGTGTATATTAATGGTATAAAGGGTAACATTATCCTATAATGCAAAAATTACAAATTTCAGGACTCACCGCCTATATCATACTAATTTCACAAGAATCGAATACAAAATCACAGACACTATAACAAAATACAAAAAATCAGTTTGGTGCTCAAATCACGGACAATATGATATCAATTTCACTAATTCAACACGAATTTCAGTTTGGTGCTAAAAAAATGCCGATAAAAATTTCCTTGCATCCATACAAGAACAAATTTCACTCAAATATCTCACTTCTACAAGTAAAACAACAACTTTTCAAATTTAATTTGAGCTCAAAAATACCCATGTAAACGCAAAAAATACCCATTCAAATCATAATCAAAATACACAACCATGTAAACGCACCAACTATTAAAAAAACTTCACTAATCATAGTTTGGTGTTCCAAATCGAATCAGATTTTTCTTCTAGCTTGTGCTCTAAAATCGAGCCTTGTGTTTGGATTAGAAGGTTTTCTCATAGACGACATAGTGGAAAGTGTGGGATTCCTTCGATTTTGTACAAGAGTAGTTGAATTTGTGAGGTGGAAACAAGAATTGGGGATGAAATTATGGCACACGGTTGTTTTTGTTTCCCACTTTCCTCGATCTGTTTTTCTTAGTTTGGGATTTTCTTAGGTCAATCGGGTTGTCGCCCGACTAACATTAGTCGACTATAATATTGTGCCATGTGTCATCGCCACCTGTTGCAGACCGATCTGCTACTTGTTGCACCGGTATATTATGTTATATATTTTTTTACTTTGTATAATTGTATTTACTATTTTACCCTTATTATAAAATAAAATTACAAAATTAATTTAATGATTTAAAAACTGAAAATTACAAAATAAGTGATACTCATCTTCTATCGAGTTGTGAACACTCAAACATAAAAAACCTAAATTGGAATCCTAGTTTCCAAATTCATTAAAATTCACCGATCTAGCCTCCATTTTTTTCACAGCTTTATCTTCACGATTTCTCTTCCACCGGAGCACAAAGGCATCGTCCCCATTTGTTCTTCGTAGGGCGTCCCATTCTTCACGATTTCTCCTCCACCGGAGCACAAAGCCATCGTCGCTGCTTTAGAGGGCGTCCCCGTTTGTGCTTCGTAGAGGGCATCCGTTCTTGCTTTAGAGGGCGTCCCCATTTGTCATTCGCCGCCGCTGCCTCTATGCTTTAGAGGGCGTCCCGTTCGTGCTTCAGAGGGCATCCCATTTTTCACGATTTCTCCTCCATTAGAGCACAAAGCCGCCGCCGCCGCTTCGCAGGGCGTCCGTCGTCGTGCTCATCCACACTTGAAAGGTATCGTTTCATTCAATTTGTTTTACTTTTCATTAATTGTTTTAGCATTGGCTCTAAAATTTGATGTGTTTCCCATTTTAATTATTTTAATGAATTGGTTTCAAGTCAGTAGAAATGAGTAATCTCATCAATTTTGGAGTTCTCGCTTTATTACGCATTCGAGTCTGTATATACTTGTGGATTACTTACTCTTATAATTCTTCCACATTGCATATGAGATTTGATAAGTCGTAACTTATTTACTCTTTGGATTTTATGTCTCTTGTAATTTCAAGTTTATCTTTTTTTGTAAGTTTTGAGAATCGAGTTATGGGCATTAGGAATTATGATGTTGTTATGCTCTCTCCCATAGAATTTGATTGTTTGAACTTAAGATAATGAAAGTCTTCGTGAGCCTTGATTTTTGGTATAAATAATTCAAATTATCCCATCTACTTCAAACCAAAGTGGGGACGAGCTGTTCCCGAACCCATCATTTTTATTTTTATTTATTCTTCGTGATCTTTGAATTTGAGTGGATTTGTTAATAATCAACACGTAAATGAATTAAATTGCTAATGGTGTATTGATTTGTCATTGGCAATCGTCGGTATATTCTTAATCAAAACTAGTACTATAACATAAATAGTTGAATCCTGTAGATATAATAAATTAATTATTCTTTTAACAATGAATAAATTATGTGTTAATCTTTTTCTTTCGATGACACAACTATATTATAAATTTATAATTCCCCTGTTTCTTAAAAATTACATTCCCACTTATAATCTGCTCGGAGTGGGTACAACATGAAAATGTATTTTGCATTTATTTGGCTATGCATTTTGTTATCTTTGTTATTGTATAACAGTTTAACGTTTGATAACTTATAGAAACTTCCAAATTCTCGACGGACTTCACAACGGGGCTAGTTGGTTACTTGGTTATCTATCGGTATGGATTGCTAGGAATGCAGATCTTTTTATGTGTTTTTGTCTTACTATGCACTATCTCACTTGTGAAATATGTGTTTTTATCTTGCTCGTTTATTGATGAAATTCGTTTTCATACCCTCTTCGATTATACTCACCCTTGTTCGTCTATATTTGTCGACTTCTATCTATAATCAACTGCATCATATTGTTATTGAACAATATTTCTTTACCGAATTCGTTTCTATACCCTCTTAGGTGTACTCGCCCTTGTTTGTCTATATTTGTCTACTTCTATCTATAATCGAATCGCATCATATTGTTATTGAACTAAATTTCTTTCTTGAACGGTGATACGTATCGTTCCTTTTGCAGCCTACCATTGCGATTCATTGAGAAATTTTGCGGTTTGAAGGCATTACGTTGGAGATTCGATTTGCCACCTTTTGCCTTCACCTATCTTCGTTTTCTAATCTTTGAGTGAGATTTTATTCCATTGAACGCTTATAATTTATGTTGTCTTTCTTTCATTAATCCAATTTTGATGAATTAGCAAAATTTTAGTCCCCCTCGCCCCACCCTTCAAGCGGGAAAATGTTTACAAGAAATTTTGTTATGTGTTAGTAATGTTTTTGAGGAAACCTCGGTTGCTGACGATGCGGGCTTGAGATTTAGGAGTATGCTCTTTTGTAGATCTCATGTTTGATAGAAAACTTTGTTTTTTTAACTTCAACCGAGACTAGCTGGTGAGTTTAGTATTCCAGTTAGTCGGTCCTTGGGCCGGATATAGAGTTATAAAGAAAAGTTTTTGAGGAAGGTCAAAGGGATATATAAGATGTCCCTTGTTTGGGTGGTTTTATGATCAATTGTCCGTTATTTGATCACTTGATGAAAGCAGTCTGTACTACAAGAGAAGGTAAAGTATAATTCATTTTGTTGAAATATATACGTTGTGTTACTAAAATATACCACTTAAATTATCAAAAGGGTATAAATTGTGATGTAAATGGTGTATTTTAATGATGTCACATAAATAATTAATTAAATAATAACAAGCTTTCTATTTATGTGGCATTATGTAATAGATGATGAATATATAAATTTGTGTGCATCGATTTCATATGATCATGTGTGGATACTAAAAACGAAAAAACACATTCACATTATATGTCAAGAGGAAGGGATCTATTACTTTCAGAAAGGGACCTTCTCACACTATGAATATTTTTGCAAATTCTAGATTAAAGTGTTCTGGATGTGAATTGATTTCTACAAATTTACATAAAAATATGAGATAAGGTTAAATTTGCACTCTGAACAAATTTTAATTATCACTTAATTTCTAGCTGAAAATTTTGGCATTGCATTCATTTGCAACATCGAAAGATTAATCGCAAGTTTGTTCTAGTTGAACAAAAATCAAAAAAAAAAAAATAAGCGCTCAAAACATCAAATGCTAAATTAAAATCAAGGATGTAACATAGCGGCATTTAGTATTTTTAACTCCATTTCATAGAATGTATACCAAAAATCAAAATCAAGACTTGAATGATGGCCGCTTATCGATTCAGTTTTGGAAAGTCAACAAAGGAATTGTTTATCATTACCCTTGACGCCTCGGCATCTCATGATGAGGATGGTGGCTAGAATGAGTTGGGGAGACTTATGTGAGTAGGAGCAGAGTAAACAAGATAACTAGGTTAACCGGACTAAGAACAATAAACAACAGATCAAGCCGCCGAAGCATGACTCTAAATGCAAGACGTGATTGATAGTAGTTTACTTCAATAGATGGGTGTACCTTTTTCTTACTCGGGGTTTTGTCCCTTGATGGGGTTTTCCTAGGCAAGACTTTTAACGGCACCCCAATCTTTGGACCGTTATGTGATTTTATGGCTTTAAATTTTCTTTTTTTTCTTTTATATCATGATCTTTATTGTCCTTTAACAAACAACTTGGTGATCAAGCTTGATAACTTACTAATGCTTAATTTGTGTGTGTGTGTTTTTTATTTTTTGTAATGATTTATTAAATTTGGAGAAAAATTAAAATAGTATTAAAGAGTAACATAGTATTTTTAATATTATTTTATGTATTATATTTTCTTCCAAACAAATCATTAAAAATATTATTTTATTAATCATACTAAACAATCATATTGAACCTTTTTCTCACATTATTTTGGGGTCACATAATATTTTTATCTTACATTTCCTCATCTCACATATAAAATGAGCTCTAATTAGATAGATATTGCAAGCAATAAATTCGATATTGGAAATATATAGCATTAAAAGGGCATATTTGTTCAATTTCATTAGTTGAGGGACTTATTTCTTCGATTTTAAAAATTAAAGTGCCTAGTTGTACAAAAATATAATTTAAGATTCAAATTGTACATGAATCAATAGTTCAAGAGTTCATATTATATGATGCACGGATTTTCCTAAACATATTATAATACAAGATTAAATATTTGCATGTTGCGAGTGTGATTCATGTTAGATTCGCAGGATAGGTACGTGACAAATCCGTAGATTTTTTTAAAAAAAAATTTAGAATATGCGAATCGAGATATGTTTTAAAAAAAAATGCGGTAAGGTGCAGGGCGTTTTTAAAATTTTTATTTTATTTTAGGTTATTTTGGGAATTTTTCCAGTGGGCGATTTGCAATTAACACTATCTCTCTTTCAATCACAAAATCGCAAATCTCTCTGTTTCACGCATAGAAGACCAAATTCTTCAAGAAAAATCCAAAGAAAAGGTTTTATTCTTTGCAATACAAGATTCTAATGGCGTCGAGCAATGAAGATGCTTCCGAGTCATTGAATTTGAAAGCTGAGAAACAGAAAAGAAGAAGAAGAAAGCGGCGGTTGAAGAAGCTGCAGATAGAAGGCTACTCAATCGACGGCTTGTCAATTGCGCATGAAACTTGCGTGATTGTGCCCACTCTCAACTTGGCTTTTGACATCGGCAATTGTCCTCAATGCGCCGTCTCCCAGCTTCCTCTTCATCTCCCATGGCCACGTGGACCATATTGTAATTTCACCTCCACTCTCTTGTTGCATTCTAGCAATTACAAATCAGATGGGTTTTGTAGATGGAATACCTGTCATATTTACAGGATTCACCGTCAATTTGCATATATACACTTGATTATATGTGAGTGATTGTGTTTAGTTCTAATTCGATTTATTTCCAAGTAGTTTTTAGTCCTCAAATTCCTTCATTCTTCATGTGTATCTCATTGTGCTTGTGTATATATGTGTCGACCGTAATACTTGGACCCAAATTGTGATTTATTTATTTACTTGCGTGAGTGTTATGTTATGCTTGATTTTTCTTTCGAAAAGAGAAACTTCGTTGTTATTCAAAATCTTCGATTTTGGGTAAATCTGACGAGCGTAATCGAACCGACGTTACTCTAGAAACCCTAATACCGATCGAACCGGTACTCGATAGTCGTAATGTGATTGATATACAAATTCAAAATAAGTGAAGAAACCGTTCGTATTAATAACACAGAGTTTTCTTTTAGTCGCCGAAAATTGAGTGAAAAACCCTAAAAATGCCAAATTTCGAATCTACCGAACAAAAATCGAATCAACCGAGAACCGAATTAATAAAATAAGTTAAAAGCCTCCTTAAATACAAACTTTTAAGGGTATAAAATTATTTAGCGATTAAACGAACGAAACGTAATTTCCGAGCCCCAAATCCCGAATGGAGCCCATTTTTCGTTATCGAATCACGACACCTGAACCGGAGGGCCACCACAAGACAAAGGCTTGTGGGGCCCACATTTTGGACGTCCAAGGGGGAGGTTTGCAGCCACTTTCAAGGGCCAACACACCAAGACAAAGTGTGTTGACCCCAAGTACTTGTACCCCTCCTTTCCCATTAATTCTTGTCCTTCCCTTCCATCCCACCATCCACTTTCTTTGATCTTGACCCTCCATCTTTTCCCACATGATCTTTTAAGTTGCTTGGGCACCACTTCTCCCCCTTATTCAAGTCATCAAAAGAAAGGAAGCATTCCTCTTCCCCTTGAACCCCATTTTCGGCCATCTTCACAAGGGAGGAGGAAAACCTTCTTCTTCTCCCAACTTTTCCCACATACACACATCCAACCCTCACCTCAAGCCATTTCTTCTTCCTTCAAGGTGTAAAGGAGTAGAGCCATTCCTAGGAAGAGCTTGAAGAAAGCATTTGGCCCTAGCCTTTTTAAAGAAAGACTACAAAGGTGACCACACCTCAAACCTTAACTCTCTTCCTTAAAACTCTTAATGGAGAAAATGGCAAGTGTTTTCTTGAGGTCTTCTTTATTTCTTGGTAGCATGTTGTTTTCATGAAAGAGTTGAAGGTTTCATGATTTTGAAAGTAAGAATAAGTTTTTTAAGTGTCCATAGCATGTGAATAGATGAACTACCTGTTTTCCCGTCAGAAGTTCAAACCGAAACGTTTTCGTGACTTGGAGCTTTGACATTTTTGACGGCATATTCTGAAAATAGGACAAAATGGCTTTCGTTTGCCACTGGTCTCATGCATTTTGGAGTTATATTCAATAATCTATGAATTTTTGAAGTTAGTGTGACAATCTGTGACGTTTTTGTGACTCTTCGATTTTTCTGGTATTCCTCACTTCGGTTATTATTTTTATAAAATTCAAAATAAAATACTACATGATGTTAGCTTCGTTTCTGAATTTTTCCATGAATTTAGGAGTAGTCTAAATAGTTTTACAAAAATTATTTCTCTAGTTGGTACGTGACTGGGAAGGCAGAAATATTTCTATCCCTTTTCCAAAAACGAGCCAAAAACACCATTTTCCCTTCGTATCTTGCCTAAAGTCAAAACTAAGGAAATGTTGGTGACTTCATAAGGTATCTACAGTAAATATTTCATAATTTTCGGAAGTATTTTAGTATTATTAAGAAAATTATTTCGATGGTGTCTCAATACTGAAAACTTTCTGGAACACTGTTTCGACCTAGAAAATAAATTCAAAAACCCAATTTTCGTATACCTTTTTAATGAGACCATATTTTATGTGTGATATACACTTCAAGAGAGTGTCTACTGTGCTTTTGCCAAATTTTTAGATGATTTATTTATATTTTAGAAAATGCCCCAAAGTCGAGATTGGGCAGTCGGAAGTTGTCATAATGCTTGAATTACTACTTTTGAAAAGGTGTTTTCCATTTTTACGTGTCATACTTAGGAGCATGTTAGTAAGAGTCTTATATATATATATATATATATATATATATATATATATATATATATATATTCTTGTGTCGAAAAATTAGAGTTCCAATAATTTACGACTAAAAGGCAAAAGACGTATAAGTAATCAAAAGTCCTTTGGGACCAACGACCGTATTTATTCCTCGATAAGAAACTAAAACCCAAAAGTTTTCTTTAGGAACGAGTACGACCGGTCGGTGATTTGCTCGGACGTTTTCCCCTTTCAAGTCATACTTTCGAACTTCTTTTTAAGGTGGGTGGCACTAAATTTATTGCCTTTATTTATGTCATAGTTGAAATATCATTGCTAAATCATGTTTGGTTTACAAGCGATGTTGGTATCGTCTCGGTTGTTTTACGAGCGGAGGTGGTCCGTCTTGGTTTACGAGCGATATTGGTATCGTTTCGGTTGTTTTACGAGTGGAGGTGGTCCGTCTCTGTTTACGCAGCGATGTTGGTATCGTCTCGGTTGTTTTACGAGCGGAGGTGGTCTGTCTCGGTGTTTACTTTTGTAAAAATATGATTGATGTGTATGATATTAAACTTGTATGAATGATAGCGTGCGGGCTACCCACACCGAGAAATTCAAATTCTCATGCCCTTTTTAAATATTTTTCAGGTGAGCCGATGGAGTACTTGGAGCAAAGTAGACTCGGCCTTCCCCGCCATATTATATTTGAATGCTTAAACGCTTTTATTTTTGGTCTCGCAAATTTTAGACCCTCTATCTGCATTTGCTAAAACCTAGACTTATGCTCTGTTTTAATGATTAGGATTTTAATTTGATGTTGAATACTTCAAGTTAAGAATCACTCAATTGTTTTCTTTTATCATTTTCTTTATCGATTTTCTTTCTTAAAAAAAAATTATCTTACTTTTTTCCCTTTCACTAAGTGACGACTCGAATGCGGATAAGTAAGTGGAACTATCCGGGATCGGGGCATTACAGTGGTATCGAGCTTAGGCTCAAAACTTCGGACCAAATGATATTTTTATGCGAAAAGAAAGTTTTATTTAAAATTTTTCGTGCTCTTACTTGTAAATTTTTTTATCATAAGTGTAAAGACTTAGTTAGGACGGTGTGGGAAGGAAGTTCTGCCGCCGCAAATGAGAACTCCGAGGTACAAAGTTTCTTATTTTCTTTTAAGTATCTGTTGTGAATGTTTCAAAGAATTTGTGGTATGGATTCATAAAAGTGTGAAAGTAGTATGCTTGACGATGAAATCGTAACATGTGTGAGATGTATGATGTTAGATCTCGTGTATGTGTGTATTGCAACGCTATATATGTACCTCTACTATATATAGCTATATTTTTTTCTCTTTTCCTTAGCACCGTTAGAATCCTTGACTTAGAACTCCTTTTTACGAAACTTAGGACTCGATGGACTACGCACACGAATACGTTACTATACGTCGGACTAGGAACGAGTCGGTCATCGACTTTACGCCTTTGTTTTCAGAATATAAGGGATATTGCAGAGCTTGAGGGCCACCGTGACTCGGGGGCGACCGCGATCTCGTCGGTTGCGATAGGCCTTGCAACCTCGAGTTCGCGAAACACACTACTACTGTTTTTGATCGTATACAGGAATGCGACTCACACTACTACTACTACCCCGTACGCCTTACTCTGTACATCCGCGAGCTACACTATGAGATTGGGGCAGCCTTAGAGGCTTGCGAGGAGTCACGGAGGGTGACTTATCGCAGCTCCACTTACGAGCAATGCGCTGTGATCTATGCAGTTGACCTGAAGAACGTAGACCTCAAGGTCGAGAAAGCAGAGAAGAAACCGAGGGAGCAACATGAGAAAGTTGATCGCTTGAGGGAGAAGCAATCACAGATTGTGGAAAGGTTGGAGTACTACCGCCGGGACGCAAAGGGAGCTCGGGAGGAGGCGCGCAATCTATGGGAGGAGAGTGGATTTCCGAGTGGGCCGGATGAGACTGACCCGTGAAGAGAGAGTCCCCATCCTCACCCAAGAGGGATCCGTAACCGGACCGGCCGGACCGACCGAGACCCTAGCCGCCACTGGGCCTAGCAAGATCCGTAGGATCTAGGCTTTCTCCATTGTTTTTATTTCTTAGGTTCCTTGTAGTATCTAGACCAGTAGATAGAGGCTTAGCATGAACCTTTTATTATTATTTTCGATGTATGTACTTTCGGGTTGTAGGATTACCTCCCGTGATTTTCATTATCTATATATCTTTGTCGTGTGATTCGTATTATGCGATTCACTTTATTCTATCCGCTTACTTTTACTCAATTATTGTTTGATGATGTGCGTCGCTAGTTCCCTAACTTACAATAGATAGGGTTCGCAATTGTCTTCTTGAGCTAGACAAGATGTTCCGATTTCGAAGACTCCAATGTATAATTGGTGCTAGCGAACTATCAATTCGACATAATTGGGTTATTTGAATTTGATCATACCTATCTATATGTAATAAATATTCTCTTCTCTTAGTACCTAATTAGGATGGACACCAGATAGAATCTAATCTTCACGTCCTTAAGATGAAAGATTTCGACTTAATCTTGGGAATAGACTGGCTTATTAGGCATAAAGCGACTATAAGATGTGCAAGCCGAGAAATAGACTTTGAGGATAAAGATGGACAACGTTACACTTTCCGTGGAACTCGAACCAAGTCTGGATTCGGGTAATCTCCGCAATGAAAGCCAAGAAGCTTTTACGGAAAGAAGGATGCAAAGGATACCTAGTCAACGTCTCGGTAGTGAAGAAGGATGAAAAGACGCCGATGAACGTATCCATCGTGAGAGAATACCTGGATGTGTTCCCGGAGGAATTGTCGGGTGTACCGTCCGATCGGCAGATAGAATTCTCCATCGATTTGACACCGGGAGCTACACACACCTCGTGTCAAAGGCACCGTACCAAATGGCACCAAAGGAGCTAGAAGAGTTGAAAGAACAACTCCAAGAACTCCTGGAGAAGAAATTCATCGGGCCCAGTGTTTCACCCTGCAGGAGCACCTCGTTCTATTCGTAAAGAAGAACGATGGAACTCTCGGGAATGTGCATCGACTATAGAGGGTTGAATCGGTGACCATCAAGAACAAGTACCCTCTGCCAAGGATTGAGGACTTGTTCGATCAATTGAAGAATGCCGGTGTGTTTTCGAAGATCGATTTGAGGTCCGGCTATCACCAATCAAGGTCAAGGAGAGTGATATCCCAAAGACGGCCTTCGGGACTCGTTATGGACACTACGAGTTTACGGTGATGCCTTTTGGAGTAACAAACGCTCCGGCAATATTCATGGATTTGATGAACCGGGTGTTCCACCAATACCTAGATCAATTTGTCATTGTGTTTATCGATGATATCTTGATATACTCCAAGGACAAGGACCAACACGAAGAACACCTCGGGATTGTTTTGGAAACAATGAGGCGAGAGAAGTTATATGCAAAGTTCAGCAAGTGTGAGTTTTGGATCGACCAAGTTATGTTTTTGGGACACATAATCTCATCTAAAGGGATTGAGATGGACCCCGCAGTTAGAAGTCATAATGGACTGGAAGACCCCAACTAATGCCAACGAAATAAGAAGTTTTCTTGGATTAGCGGGATACTATAGAAGATTCATCCAGGACTTCTCACGAATTGCAAAACCCCTGACACACCTAACCAAGAAGAACCGAGAAGTTTGCTTGGGCCTGCATGTGAGGAAAGTTTCCAAGAGCTCAAGAAGAAATTAACTTCTTCACCGGTGTTAACTATCCCGATGGAACCGAGGGATTTGTGATATACACCGATGCATCCTTGTCTGGTTTGGGATGTGTCCTTATGCAACATGGAAAGGTCATTGCATACGCGTCACGACAACCGAAGACCCACGAACAGAACTACCCAACCCACGACTTGGAATCGGCTGCAGTAGTTCATGCTCTAAAGATCTGGAGACACTACCTTTACGGGGGAAGTTCGAGATCTACATAGACCATAAGAGCTTGAAGTATTTCTTCACACAAAAAGAGTTAAACATGCGCCAAAGGAGATGGCTCGAGCTAGTGAAAGACTATGATTGCACGATCCACTACCACCCCGGGAAAGCGAATGTTGTGGCCGACGCCTTGAGTAGGAAGGGAATTGCGGCGATCAACGCCATGCCAACAGACAAATGGCACTAACCAGGGACTTTGCTCGAATGAACACGGAGTTCACTAGACATTGTTGTACGGATGTCGTGATCTATGCTATCACGCTACAACCAACCCCGAGAGAGAGGCTCGAGAGACGCTCGAGAGAAAGGATAAATTCCTTGAAGGAATGAGATTCGAGTTGAGAAGGGAACCATCAAAGGCTTTACCTTGAGCACCGATGGAACCCTAATGTTCGAAGGACGAATTTGTGTGCCAAAGGACGAAGGACCGAGGGATGAAATTCTGAAAGAAGCACACAACACTCCTTACTCCGTTCACCCCTGGAGAGACGAAGATGTACCGGGACTGAGGGAGACTTTTTGGTGGAGGGGTATGAAAAGGATGATAGCCCACTTCGTAAGGAAATGCCTGACCGCCAACAAATCAAAGTCGACCATCGGCGACCGTCTGGGCTACTTCACCCTTTAGAAATACCCGAGTGGAAATGGGAAAATATCACCATGGATTTCGTCACGGGTTTTCCCAAGACCGTAAGGAAGCATGATGCTATTTGGGTAGTTGTAGATAGACTTACAAAAACCGCACACTTCATATCCATGCGCATGACTTATTCCTTAGACAAACTAGCCCAGAAGTACATAGAGCAAATTGTTAGACCGCACGGTGTACCGGTTTCGATAGTTTCCGATAGAGATCCTCGCTTCACCTCTAAATTTTGGAAGAGCCTGCAGCAAGCCTTGGGAACGCATTTAAACTTCAGACCGCTTACCACCCTTGATCAGACGGACAGTCGGAAAGAACCATCCAGACTTTGGAAGATATGTTGAGGGCATATGCTATGGATTTCGAAGGAAACAGGAGACTCACCTACCACTTGTGGAATTCGCCTACAATAACAGCTACCAAGCTACGATACAAATGTCACCCTTTGAGGCACTTTACGGGAAGAGATGCAGATCACCCATTTGTTGGGACGAAGTAGGAGTTCGTAAGATTTTAGGGCCGAACTTGTAGAACAGTCGGTGGAAATTGTTTCTCGGATTAAGGAAAGGATCAAGGCTGCACAAGACCGTCAAATCGTACGCCTGATACTCGCGGAAGGATCTACATTTCAAAGTTGGAGAAAAGGTATTTCTCAAAGTAACACCAATGAAGGGATTGATCCGCTTTGGGAAAAGAGGCAACCGAAACCCCGCTACATCGGACCTTTTGATATACTAGAGAAGGTTGGAGACGTAACTTATCGCTTAGCTCTACCCCGACCTATCCCAAGTTTACAACGTTTTCCATGTTTCTTCAATCAGAAGTATGTAGGTGACCCCGAGCACATTATCAACTTCAGAGACTTAGAATTGGGATGAGACCTAACATATGGAGAGACACCCGCGAAAATCCTAGGAAGAAAAATGCACAAACTTAGGAATCGAAATTCCTTTGGTTTTAATACAGTGGAGTAGACACGGGAAGGAAGAAGCCACTTGGGAGAGGGAGGACGAGATTTAGCAAAATACCCGCAAGGCCCAGATTTGATTAGGTAAGCCAAATTTCGTGATCGAAATTTCTTTGAAGGTGGGTAGGATGTAATACCGGACCCAAATTGTGATTTATTTATTTACTTGTATGAGTGTTATGTTATGCTTGATTTTTCTTTAGAAAAGAGAAACTTCGTTGTTATACAAAACCTTCGATTTTGGGTAACGGACGAGCAACACCGAACCGACGGTACTCTAGAAACCCTAATACCGATCGAACCAGTACTCGATAGTCGAATGTGATTGATATACAAATTCAAAATAAGTGAAGAAACCGTTCGTATTAATAACACAGGAGTTTTCTTTTAGTCGCCGAAAATTGAGCGAAAAATCCTAAAAATGCCAAATTTCGAATCTACCGAACAAAAATCGAACCAACCGAGAATCGAATTAATAAAATAAGTTAAAAGCCTCCTTAATTACAAACTTTTAAGGTTATAAAATTATTTAGCGATTAAACGAACGAAATGTAGTTTCCGGAGCCCCAAAATCCCGAATGGAGCCGTTTTCGGTATCGAATCACGACACCTGAACCGGAGAGGCCACCACAAGCCAAAGGCTTGTGGGGCCCACATTTTGGACGTCCAAGGGGAGGTTTGCAGCCACTTTCAAGGGCCAACACACCAAGACAAAGTGTGTTGACCCCAAGTACTTGTACCCTCCTTTCCCATTAATTCTTGTCCTTCCCTTCCATCCCACCATCCACTTGCTTTGATCTTGACCCTCCATCTTTTCTCACATGCTCTTTTAAGTTGCTTGGGCACCATTTCTCCCCCTTATTCAAGTCATCAAAAGAAAGGAAGCATTCCTCTTCCCCTTCACCCCCATTTTCGGCCATCTTCACAAGGGAGGAGGAAAACCTTCTTCTTCTCCCAACTTTTCCCACATACACACATCCAACCCTCACCTCAAGCCATTTCTTCTTCCTTCAAGGTGCAAAGGAGTAGAGCCATTCCTAGGAAGAGCTTGAAGAAGGCATTTGACCCTAGCCTTTTTAAAGAAAGACTACAAAGGTGACCACACCTCAAACCTTAACTCTCTTCCTTAAAACTCTTAATGGAGAAAATGGCATGTGTTTTCTTGAGGTCTTGTTTATTTCTTGGTAGCATGTTGTTTTCATGAAAGAGTTGAAGGTTTCATGATTTTGAAAGTGAGAATAAGTTTTTAAGTGTCCATAGCATGTGAATAGATGAACTACCTGTTTTCCCGTCGGAAGTTCAAACCGAAACGTTTTCGTGACTTGGAGCTTTGGCATGTTTAACTGCATATTCTGAAATTAGGACAAAATGGCTTTCGTTTCCACTAGTCTCATGCATTTTGGAGTTATATTCAATAATTTATGAATTTTTGAAGTTAGTGTGACAATCTGTGACGTTTTTGTGACTCTTCGATTTTTCTGGTATTCCTCACTTCGGTTATTATTTTTATAAAAATCAAAATAAAATACTACATGATGTTAGCTTCGTTTCTGAATTTTTCCATGAATTTAGGAGTAGTCTAAATAGTTTTACAAAAATTATTTCTCTAGTTAGTACGTGACTGGGAAGGCGTAAATGTTTCGTCCCTTTTCCAAAAATGAGCCAAAAACACCCTTTTCCCTTCGTATCTTGCCTAAAGTCAAAACTAAGGAAGGTGACTTCATAAGGTATCTACTGTAAAAATTTTATAATTTTCGGAAGTGTTTTAGTATTATTAAGAAAATTATTTCGATGGTGTCTCAACACCGAAAACTTTACGGAACAACTTGTTTCGACCTAGAAAATAAATTCAAAAACCCAATTTTCGTATACCTTTTAATGAGACCATATTTTATGTGTGATATACACTTCAAGAGAGTGTCTACTGTGCTTTTGCCAAATTTTTAGATGATTTATTTATATTTTAGAAAATGCCCCAAAGTCGAGAGTGGGCGGTCGGAAGTTGTCATAATGCTTGAATTACTACTTTTGAAAAGGTGTTTTCCATTTTTACGTGTCATACTTAGGAGCATGTTAGTAAGAGTCATATATATATATATATATATATATATATATATATTCTTGTGTCGAAAAATTAGAGTTCCAATAATTTACGACTAAAAGACAAAAGACGTATAAGTAATCAAAAGTCCTTTGGGACCAACGCCGTATTTATTCCTCGATAAGAAACAAAACCCAAAAGTTTTCTTTAGGAACGAGTACGACCGGTCGGTGATTTGCTCGGACGTTTTCCCCTTTCAAGTCATACTTTCGAACTTCCTTTTAAGGTGGGTGGCACTAAACCGTATTGCCTTTATTTATGTCATAGTTGAAATATCATTATTAAATCATGTTTGGTTTACGAGCGATGTTGGTATCGTCTCGGTTGTTTTATGAGCGGAGGTGGTCCGTCTCGGTTCTGAGCGATGTTGGTATTGTTTCGGTTGTTTTACGAGCGGAGGTGGTCCGTCTCGGTTTATGAGCGATATTGGTATCGTCTCGGTTGTTTCTGAGCGGAGGTGGTGCTGTCTCGACGAGCGGAGGTGGCCCGTCTCGGTGTTTACTTTTACCGTAAAAATATGATTGATGTGTATGATATTAAAGCAGTATGCATGATAGCGTGCGGGCTACCCACACCGAGAAATTCAAATTCTCATGCCCTTTTTAAATATTTTGGTGAGCCGATGGAGTCTTGGGAGCAGCGATGAGACTCGGCCTTCCCCGCCATATTATATTTGAATGCTTAAACGCTTTTATTTTCTGTCTCGCAAATTTTAGACCCTCTATCTCGCATTTGCTAAAACCTAGACTCACAATACTTTCTCCATTTGCTACGGTTTAATTATGCTCTTGTTTTAATGATTAGGATTTTAATTTGATGCTGAATACATTAAGTTAAGAATCACTCAATTGTTTTCTTTTATCATTTTCCTTATCGATTTTCTTTCTTAAAGAAAAAAATTATCTTACTTTTTTTTCCCTTTCACTAAGTGACAACTCGAATCTGGATAAGTAAGTGGAACTATCCGGGTTCGGGCGTTACCTGAACAACAACATTGTATCATTTTATCTTCACTCAAATATCTTTAATATATTGAGATATATCAATCTAGTCTTGCTCGAAATATGATCACATGTTTCTTTTCTTAGGGAGGATTACCCATGTATGTTCTTTGCCGCACGTGGCTTATATCGAATGACACCCCCAACTATTTTTGCCAAAAGTTATCAAAGAAAATGTGGAAAATATTTTTGAAGCACACAGCTGGCAATGGATCAATCTGAACTTAAGCATACCCTTGTTGGTCTTGATGTGGGTAATAAAGAACAAGCTGTGTTGTTTGTTCATCTTTGCAAGCTCCTTTCTTTGCGGGCCGCTAACTAAAATATAAAAATTATTGATTTATCAACCTTGCAATGATCCAAAATCATTAAAACACAATAAGTAAATGTGTAAAGTTAATTACGATCTCACAATCACCAAAAATACATCAAAATGACATTCATATCGTTATCATAAAGCTGTTGTAGTTATGGTCACCGCAACTACAATAAGAACTAAACATCAATCATTGACTCAACAAATCCAACATTCACTACTTACGGTGACTCATCATCATTTTTAGGCATGCCATAAAATTTTCTAAATCACCTAATGTTTGCGCAACGCTAAATTTGGGTGGTTCTTCGTGTATGTCGGGTTTCATGATAATATATATGTCTCGCACTCCAACATCCAAGCATTGCTTAATATATGTATTCAATTCGTCATCGTTTTGAACATCCACTAACCATTGACAAATTTTAAATGGTGAGTGACCAATCGATAATCTTGATAGTTGCAAGACAATGAAATTGGGGTCATTAGGCGGTTTGAAATTCACCACAAAGCTTTGAACTATTTCAGCCGCGGTCGAGTTGACACATTTCATGTTCTCTTGCATAAGCTTGAATTTTAATTCACCAAATTTAAGTCTTCACCAAATTGTCACCGAGTTTCAAAAAAATTATTCTCGTGCGGTTTTTAACCAAGTTGTGTGAAATTAATCACTTGTAAGTTCATATTTTTATAATATTATTTTTACGCTCTGTGTGACATTTTCGAGTTGTAAATGCCATCCGTCTACCATATGCCTTGAAAAATAAACCAGCTTGTTCTGTTAAATCAAATGTCATGCTCCGAATTATATTGTCGTCTAAAGGAATATCATTGTAATTAACATAAACGACATCCTCATCCGACCCATCTCGACCCCATCCGCTCCTCGGATGAAGAACCGCCAACATCCATATCTTTAGACGTTAAATAATCCTCAAAAGCTAATACTTAATCTGATATCGGTTGAAAAATAATCAATATTGACAATGCTCAAACACTCAATTAATTCTTCGATTCTGAATTTTTCCTTAAATAGTTTAAATGTGAAGTGACTCTAAAAGGATAGACAATTCTATCTTGACAAATAAATATTGAAGTTTATTTGGGCAAGACGAGCGAGCATTGTATGAAAGAACAATCGTTGAATGTAATATCGGTGTATTTGAAGATTTGAACAAAGATAAGGAAAGTAGGTCACCCTAGACACTAGAAGTCTAGATAAAATAGATAAGGGAGAGTAAAGTTAACAAATGTAAGAGAAATGGGTTGCTACGTAAACGCACATCATAATAATTTTAAAAATAGTTAGACACATAAAGGCCTTGAAGGTGGGCGTTTAATACATACAATAACTTGGTTGAATTTACACAATGGCAAAATTAAAAGTCGGTTGGACTCAAATAAATCAAAGAAAAGAATGACCAACGACATACCAATACACCAAATATCCAATTTAAATCCATAAGAAATATCAGAAGAAAAAACCGCAAGAAATAAAAAACCAAGAATACTTGCGAGAATATTTACAAATCAACTTTATGGACTAGTTCATGCGAGTTTACAAAACAAGAGATACGAAAAAATCACGGGAAAAATAGAATTTAGGCATCTAAAGAGAACAAGCGTCTCTGTATGGCAATATCAAATTTAATTAACAACGAAAAATCTAAAGTTGAATCAATTCATTAATTTGAGATATATCAAGTGAAATCAAATCTCTTAACAATAAATTTCAATGTGTAATGTGTAGTTATGCTAAGCAATGCTTCTACTTTGGTCACTATCCATGGTTATGTTACAATTTGTCACGGTCATGGGATGCATCATGCATGGCCACCAGCATGCATTTTAAGTATAAAAATAAATGAAAAATTAAGTTTAAATGCATAGAAAAATTAAGTTGCAACTTTAATATTCTAACATTAATTTGTGAAGACATTAAAATTTAGAAACTTGAATATTCTAACATGAAATTAAAAAGACATATTTTAGTTGAACTTTGAATAAATTTATCACGGTTTCGAGATTATCATAAACCTGGTCTACCAAGTCTGAAAACAATTTATTAGTATTTATCCATTATATCATCAACATTAAATCCAAGTCACTGGAGCAAGTTGAGTAGACCATATTCCATGTAAAGTCGTGAAGCACCACCATTGATGTTTAAGGAAACCATTGAAACTTATGTTAGAAAAAATGTTTGCTTATGTGAAAACCAATGGGAACTATATCTCTACGATCTAACATCATAAAAACCATTGCAACAATCGCTTTTAAGTAAATGAGACTACTTTATAAGCACAATGGATTACTCCTCATACAACTCTTTGATTTTAAAATAAAATTTTAGTAAGATCAATATGATTATTCTCGTTCACATATTAATTTATGCGTTTCAATGTGTGCGACCTCACTAGTCACTCTAATTAATTTGGACTTAGGTGAGAATGGAAGAGTTGTCTCTCTTAGAAAGGCATGCAGAGAGAGTGCATAGCTAGCTAATACAAGTGGTAACATATAAAACAAAAATTCTAGTTTGTCGATATATAATTTGCATATTGTAAAGCTACACACCACTAAACTTAAACAAGTGATGAATAATGTGGACCCAAAATCATGCGAGACACTCAGATATAGCTATGGAATTTATTTAAATTCCTTAGCCGCAATATTCCTTTTGAACTCGCCTAATATATGTGGCATGCACGAAACTTCCATAAGACATTGACTACTTCGCCTCCATTACAATTGACCATGACCAATGAACCTCCTCTCTTTAATTTTATGACTTGCAATTATCATTTGAAGTTTACAACCCAATAGTTTCAATTACGGAGGCACGATATGACAAGAAAGAGAGAAGCTGGATTAATAGTAAAATTTCTACTTCTTGGATCGGTTGGTTTTTACCTTTCTAGGGAAATAAGATAAAGAGAACTTTTCAAAGAGAATCCAAAGCACAAATGAACTTGAAACAAGCACATAATAGAGAAAATAATGTGTAATATTTCAGTCACATGAATGTAAAATGTTCCAAATTTGGAACTAAATTTAATAGCATTGGCCACGAGTAATGGATTCAAATCATAGGCTATATATCTACACTCGATGCCACATTTATGAATCTATGAGCCACTAATGAAAATCAGCACTGTAATCCGCATTTATGTTCATATCTCAAACATTCTATATTTTGACCTAAAATAGTCCCTTTTTATTGATTGTCCTCATCAATCAATCAACATTCTCATAACCACAAAAATTACCAAAAAGAAAAACACGAAAACAGAAAAAAGTTAGGCGGTGATCCTCCCAAACTCCAAGAGAAAAAGTGTTGGCCCATAGATTCGTTGAATATTAAAGAGCTTAGATAACCTTCTAGTGAAAATCTAGAAGGGGGGTTGAATAGATTTTCAAATCCTTTTTTGAAAAGCAGTTATCTATTCAAAGTATCAAAGCTAGCGGCGGAAATAAGTTTTAACTCAATCTTTAAAGGATCAAAAACAATCGAATACGAATCAAATTGAATTTCTTTTGAATGTTTGAAGAATAACAAGAGAAGTAAAACAAGAAGTAAAGAACACCGGGAATTATAGTGGTTCGGATCGAACGGATCCTACATCCACTCTCCTTCTTCAACTCGAAGAAGGGCCTCGACTATTCATTATCTTACTTACTTACAAAGTTACGATTACAAAATATGAAGATTCTTATCTTTGATCCTATCTTCAATCTGCCCATCTCTTTGTAAACTCGAAGATTACAATGCGAAGTGTTGAAGATATACAAGCAAGTGTTCTACAAACACTTAGAACTTTTGAATAAAACTTTGAAAAACTTTTATGTGCTCTTTTAGAAAATTCGTGAGTAAAGTGAATGAGAGTCCTGAATTATTATTGTGTTTAAAAGCGTACCTAAACTTATTTATAAGCACGAGAAAGCAGTTAGTTTGTTGTAACAAACTAAAAAATGTCTAACAAACTTATTCTTGAAAAGCGCCTTGGCTTGGTGATCTTGGTCTAGTCGTCTACAACCGACTTGGTGAAGACTCGCCTTTCTTATTCTGCTCACTGGTCTTGACCTTGTCTAGAGCTCTTATTATTGTCTCCAACAGATGACTATCTCAAGCTCGTCTTCGGATGACCTTCTCTTTCTCATCCTCGGTGACTATTCTAACTCTACCTAGTCCTGGTCACCCTAGTACTAGAATTCTTTACCTCACTGTTCTATACAATCTGCTTTGGTCATCTTACTTTACATGAGTTGACTCTAATCTATCTACTTTTAACTCATCAAAACTTCTTGATCTAACAATTACCCCCTTTTTGATGAAGTTAAAATTGCAAGAAAGAAACAAACTCACAAATGGTGTTAGTTAAGGTTATCCAAGATAATCAAACGAGCACATTAGAACACATAATCATTTAGTTACGATTTATTCACATAAGAGCACTTAATTCATACTTAGAAAAAATTAAAAGTTTTTAGAAAAGATTTAAGTCTTAAAACTTTATCGAGATGATTAGTACTTAGAAAAGTTTTTAAGTCTTAGGACTTAGAATTTTTTTATTTATTTTTTTATACGAGAAGGAAGTTTCCTCGAGATGATTAACACTTAGAAAATTTTTAAGTTTTCTTAGAAAGCGATAAAGAAACATAAAAATATAAAATAAGATAAATCGAGATAAGATCAAGTATATTCACAAATAATTTACTGATTTACAAAAGTAGTGCGAGATAAGAAAGAAAAATAAGGAAAAAAATCCTGTCTTATCGGACACCCCATTGATCTTAAATGCGGAACCATCGGCCAGTTGAATACTCTTCTCCTCGAGTGCTTGAGATCTTCCTCTGAGCTAACCCAGACTCGGCCTACTGCCCTTTTCACAATTCCCTTGACCCAGTCTAGGTCCGAGGATCCATCTGGTTTCTTGGCAGTACCGCGTACTCGAAGGCGGAGAGATCGGGTTGACATCAACTCCACATCTGCTTCTTCCAGCGGCCGATGATATAGATCCGCATCTACCTTTTCGATCCACTCGTGCCGAGGCTAAGTTAGGATCTTGTTGAGTTGTTCCTGAGCCTTGAGAATGTACCGAGAAGTACATCCACATTGCATCCGGTTTCTTGACCTTATACTCATTCTCATATTTTCTACAAGCCGACTTTGGAGGAGCAGACGTTGTATGAAAGTGGTCTGAAGTTCACGTCGCCTTGGTCTTTTACAAGCCATTTTCGCTCTGTGCTACTCCGAGAAGACGTTGGCTCCCTTCTCTTTCTTTTGCCTTCTCTTTTCTTTCTTCCCGAAGTACTCATTTTCTCTTCGATCCTCTTGATCTGCTCTTCGGAAAGATTAGAGTAGTCCGCTTTCCTTTTTCTTTGCTTTTGGTAGCGGCTCTGAGATAGATGTCACCGATTTAGGCTCATCACCTGCTACCTTCTTGCCTTTACTCTTGGACTCTTCCACTCGAGACTCCTTGACTTGGCCAAGAGTTTTTCAGTCCTTTCTTCTTCCTCCTTCCTCCTCTTCTCCTCATCTTCTCTCGGTGCTTCCTCCAGTTGACTTACCCTCGGTGGAGAGCGGCCAACTCATCGACTTAAGTCTCGAGGTCCTCCTTGGCTGCTTCGTGTCAGCCGTGTTGGCCTTTACGCCTAATTCCTTCCTGGTCTCCTCGACCACGGTGTGAGGGCTTGTCTCTTTTCTTGCTCCTCTTTTTCCCCCTTTTTAACTTCAGGCCAAGTCACGGCTTAGTATTTAGGTCGTTGCATTTCACTCTGAAATTAGATTGGTCCACTACCATTTCGTTTACCACAATTTTGTTGTAGCCTTTTACTTCTTCTCTCGGAGACTTCATGTCCTCCTCTAGAGCCTTTACTTTTTCAAAGACCGAGTTAGTCATAGTAGTGATTTTATTTGAAAGTGTTACCTCAACCTCTCTCATGCTTGTGGCAATCATCGCTTTCTGTGTTGCTTCCACCATCTTCTTCGTATTCTTTTTTATTTTCCTCTTGAAGGCAAATTGCATCTTTTTCTCCATTTTGCCAAGGACGTAAGAGATGGCGATTGCGGGCTAAGGTCATCGTCTTCATCCTCGGATGAGGATTCGAGGACGAAGAGGAAGAATGGTCTCTTTGAGTAGGTGAAGGGGGAGGAGAGTGAGTTTGGATGGTTGGGAGGAGAGAGTAGGATAGGATAGGAATAGGTGAGGTTTGAACTTGTGGGAGAGGTGTTGGTTCGGTGGGGGAGGGGTTGGTTGTGTTTGTGAAGTGGGAGTGGGAGATGAAGTTTGAGCGGATGGGGATGGTGGTTGAGGTATGGGTGTTGTCGTGAGTTGATCTGTGAATGGGGTGGTAGATGAGGGTTGATCACTGGGTTGGGGTTTGTATTTGAGCGAGTGTGGGAGTAGGGTCATTCGAGAGGCTCGAGGTACCACCTTGGATACCTCTTCATTGCAGGTGAGTCGATGTTTCGGGTTGGACTATTTGGGAGGTAGGTCATTGCAAAGGCTCCGAGGTGCCACCTTGGACACCTCTTCATTGCACAGGGTGGGAGATAAGGATAAGAAAGAGGATAGACTTGTACCTTTCTCGGGATAGGTGCGAGAGCGGCTTCCTTGGTTGGAGAGGGTGACAGTTCAAGTTGGCCAACCTCGGCTACTAATCAAGCACCGACACCTCCTCTGGCAAGAGTGTTCTTTATCTCGATCTGCTTTGCTCGACCCTTCGTTCTTGAGGAGCCTTCGTGAGCTTTGTGATCTCTTCTTAGGTCTCCTTATCGGTGGAATTTCAACCTCTTCCTCATCATCTTCTAAGGCATCTTTGGCGGGGGCAAAGCAGACGGACCTTCACGAGATCTTTTTTGCAGGCTTTGACCACCCTCCTCCTCTTCCTTCTCGAGATGGTCTTTGAACCAAAACAACTTCTTCACGAGCTGGAACCACAACAGATTCTTCAAGAGTTGTGACTCATTTGCAGTACATTAGCTACATCCTCCTTTCTTTGTGGGTTATGCGACCACCTCTTACGCTATCGGAGCGGAACGGCCTCATCACCAGCGACCCTCCGATTCCTTGCTTCATCGAGTCATCATCTGAAGTCTGGCGGTCCCCCTAATCTTCTCATTTTTGATAAAATTCCCTTCGCTTAGAGAATATCTTCGCTCCAACCCTCCAATCAGCCAACTTGTTCGGGCCTTCAATCAAGACAGCTTTTCTTGATGAATAGACTAAGCGTGGTAGTTGAAGTCCATTCACCGATCACTGGATTGAAGGTCGGCCTTCCCTTCTCCTCCTTCAACCTCCTAATCGGTACATCTACCCGGTTCACCTGGACTCCGTCAATGATCGCCCTCGTATAGCAGTAGTCCGGGCCTTGACAATCCATCATGGGAACTTTGATCCCCCAAAACGAGACTTTGTGACAATAGTCATCAAAAGCACACTTCCTCCTTAACAAATTCTTCTTCAACTCCCTCCGAGTTCCCCTATACGTCACCCTCGACACCAAGTCGAACGATTCTTCCCACAAATCTTCTTTATATGTCGATGGATTCACTCCTTCCATCGACGTATCAAAGATCCTGGCAATGGTTTCCCTTGTGTAGGACAGATCGTCCCATCCACCTTCGTATCGAATCTATCTGCAGATCGGCCATGTTCACCAAAAACTCTACCCCAAGGAGATCTAGAGTTTTGCTCGAGATAATTTCATCGATAAAAACCCCCTTAATCGCGATCCTTCCAACAATTTGGTAGAATCTCACCGATTCTCTATCTTGAGTGGTTTCAAAATTCACATACATCTTCGCTCAGAGTTTATTCTTAAAAATCTCTTCGTTCATTTTGAAGTTGGAGATATTTGTGGTAATATAAGTTAGTTTGTGGATTTTTGTGGTTTTGGAAGAAGAAGCCATTGAAGACAGGTTCTTTGGAAAAATTTTGGAGAGAATTTTGCAAGTAAATTTTGGTAAGTGAATGTGAAAATGAATTTGAAAACGAATGGGTAAGTTTTTAAATCGGGAGGAGAGAGAGGGAAAATGATGAAGTTGATACGTGGCAAAACAGAATTGTTTTTTATCGTAGATTGACCGAGGCGAGTGAAAAATATCAACGGTTATGCGGAATAGTCACTTCACCTTCGGTGCGTGGTATTTACTCGCCTTGAAATGTGTAAAAAGTAACCGTCTAGCCTACGGATTTGATAGGGTTGCTTTATGCGAGAGGTAGTAAGTATACCCGACGTAAGCCGAAATATACCTTACTTTGCATAAAGGTTTCCTAGATTTTATCGGACTTGGTAAAAACGGCCTTGTCTTATCCTTTGAAAATTTCTCCAAGTCTCGATTATTTTGAAAACAAAAACATTTTAAGGCGAGTTAATTAAATGCCATTATTTTGAATAAATCAAGTTTTTTTATATCCAAATATAAATAGTATATAAGAATATTAAACTTAGTTGGGTTTTAAAAAAACACAACTTATCTCAAAAGTTTTGAAATAGATGAAATTTTGTGAGAATAATTTTGAAAACAAGCTTTGAAGAAAACAAGGAAGGATGTGAATAGATGAGGAGGTTTATTAGTTTAGAAGATTCAAACCGATCTAACAATGTTGATCTATTACCTGTTCCTGCAGATACATAAACTCAAGAAACCATTAGTAGCCAAAGTAAGTCGGATAGGATGCAATTAGTCATCTGCTTTGTGGAGATCAGTGACTATTGAGTCCTTATCGATTTACTATATGTCGAATAAGCAATTGTCAAGTCGATAAGGTCAATATGACTAATCCTTGATTCTTGATTCCTAAGAAGGAGATCAATGATATCGGCTCTATGATTGTCCTTTGACACATATCAAGTCCGACAATTCTTTCTAGACAAGATTTAAAGAAAGGAAAATAAAGAAAGGAAATACAAGATACAAACAAAAGAAATTATAAATCAGCTAAGGATGCATCAAGTAATCCTAATTCTAAACACAATTTCTTAAATCTAGACTCACTAAGGGTTTTGTAAGTATATCTTCTCTCTGAGATTCGATTGCTATCTTTTCTATTCTAATGTCATTCTTCTCAACATGATCTCTAATGAAATGATGCCTTATATCTATATGCTTACACCTAGAATGCAAGACAGGGTTGTATATCATAGCTATTGCACTATTACTATCACAAAAATATGCACGGATGATGTGAGAATATTATAATCTCTAAGTCGCCGACTAATCCGGAGGAGCTAAGAGTAATAACTACCATGTCATGTATTCAACTTCGATTGTGGAGGTTGCAACAGATGTCCTGCTTTCTTAGATAACCAAGAAATTAATTTGTTGCCAAAAAATTGACAAGTCCCGCAGGTGGATTTCCTATCAATTTTGCAGCCTCCAAAATCGAGTCCGAATATCCTGAAAGCTCGAAGTTGTCATCGACGGGTACCACAACCCAACCTGCAAAGTCCCTTTAAGATATTTAAGGATTTTCTTAGCCGTCTGGATGAGTTTTCTTGGGATTTGATTGGAATCTTGCACATACCCCAACCGCAAAAGCTACGTCCGGCCTACTTGCGGTGAGATATAATAGGGATCCAATCAATCCACGATACTCCGTTGCATCCGTGGGTATCCCCTCGCTCATCGGAATCCATAGAGAAGTTAGTTGTCATAGGTATTTTAACTTCCCTACTAGTAGTCATCCCAAATTTATCTATAAGGTCCTTAGCATACTTAGTCGATGTATAAATATGCCTCTACTAAATGCTTTAATTTGCAAGCCTAGAAAGTATGTTAATTCTCCCATCATAGACATCTCAAACCTATTTTTCATGAGAACACTGAATTCTTCACATAAGGTCGATTAGGTGAACCAAATATGATATCATCTACATAAATTTGAACCCAATAAGATGTTACCATCTATTTCCTTCCTAAACAAAGTTACATCTATCTTACCTTTTGAAAAACCACTTGATATCAAGAATTCGGATAGGGTATCATACCAAGCCCCAGGTGCTTGCTTTAGTTCATATAGAGCCTTATGGAGTTTATAGACCTTATTATTGATCCTAAACCACGGAGGCTATTCTACATAGACCTCTTCAAGTAACACACCATTCGAAAAGGCAGACTTGACATCCATCTGAAAGACCTTGAAACATTTATAGGCAAGAAATGCTAAAAACAGCCTTATTGCTTCTAATCGCAACCTGAGCATAGGTTTCATCATAGTCTATCCCCTCAAACCGTGAGTATCCTTTTGCTACTAATCTTGCCTTATTACGAACAATAATGTTGTTTTCTTACATTTTATTCTTAAACACCCATTTGGTGCCTATAATCTTTCTATGTAAGGGTCTCATCCACCGGTTTCCAAATATTTTGCCTTTTAAAGCTGATCCAGCTTCTTCTGCATGATGTTATCCGGTTTGGATCGAGATAGAGCCTCCTCAATAGACTTAGGTTCGAGAAGTGAAACATAGCACTAAACATACTTTGAGAATCTAACATTGTTCGTGTCTGAACACTACTAGATGGATCCCCAATGATCGATCACCGGATGATAACTTCTCATCCTTTTGCCTACTTGAGTTGAAGTACCCTCATCCGTAGACTCAACAGTAACTCAATCGATTCTTCTGAGCAGAGCGTTCCCCCTTCATCTATTGACCACTGGCGATCGGATGATGTCAAGGGTGTCTCCTCGAGATGGAACCCGAAGAGGAGTTGCCTTCCGATTCTCGACGGGATTCTTCATCATCCGAATCGAATCAAAACTAGGCGAGATAAATTGTCCTTTGTTTAGTTTTAGTTAGTCCAATTTTATCTAGATCATTTGTAATTTGATTTACTTTATCCGAAAAAGTATGTAATTCATCAAATACCACATGAGGAGTTTCCTCCACACAAAGAGTTGTCTTATTGAAGATTCTGAAAGCTTTGGAAGTGTTGGAATATCCTAAGAATATTCCATCAATTTGCCTTAGCATCAAAAGTCCTCAGCTTAGACTTCCCATTGTTATGGATGAAGCATTTACACCCAAAAGCATGAAAGTATGAGATTCTTGGAACCTTACCTTTCCAAAGCTCATAAGGTATCTTACCCTTGCTCTTGGTAGTAAGCATCTATTCTCGAGTGTAGTAAGTCGTGTTGATAGCCTCGGCCCGAACCTATGAGGTGTTCCATATTCATTTAGAATGCTTCCATTTGCTTCTTTGAGAATTCTATTTCTTCTTTCTACAACTCCATTCCGATGTGGTGTTCTAGTGAAGAAGTCTCATGAACTATACCATTCTCATTCGAGATAGTTAGATAAATAAGAATTCAAGAATTCGGTTCCCTTGTCACTCCTAATTTTAATAATATTAACACCTTTCTCATTTTGAATTTATGCGAGCAGATCGGGGATCTTGTTCACGGTCTCATTTTTTTGAAAAGAAATATTACCCAAGTGTATCTAGAAAGTCATCAACAACAACAAGGGTATACTTCCTTCCACTAAAGCCGAGTGGTGAAACGAGTCCAAACAAATCAAGATGAAGGAGTTGTAAGACTCTTTCAGGTGAGGATGTGTTAATACTTTTAAAAGAGTTCTGGCTGTTTACCTTTTTACAGACATTACATTTCGAGATCGGTTGAAAAGCTTCTCGGGTTGTCCTTTGACAAGATTTTTCTTAGCTAACTTGCTAAGGGTTTTGAAATTCAGATGACTAAGTCTTTTATGCCATAACCAACTGAGATCATATCCACCTTTAGCTACAAGACATGTGTCTTTGGGGCAACTATTAAAATTAGCCACATAGACATTACCATGTCCGAAGCCGATTAAGGGTACATTGTACGAGGAACTATTTAAGATATCACACTTATCTTTAGAAAACTTAACAAGAAAACCTTTATCACAGAGTTGGGAATTAGATAACAAATTATGTTTTAAACCTTCTACAAAATAAACCTCGAGATACCGGACATCCCTTATAATTAATGTATCAACTCCCTTAGTCCGTCCCACGCTATTATCTCCAAACAAGACTCTAGGACTATCAATATTCTGAAAATTTGATAATAGCTTCTTATCACAAGTCATGTGTTGTGAACAACCACCTGTCTATGTACCGGATGGAAGCTAGAATCGCTCTTTTAATGATAGTCCTGGAATTCCCGCAAGGCAGATTAAGCATGAGGTACCCTAGTGATCTTGGGTCCTTTGAGGTCAATAATCACTTTAGGTATCCAAACAAACGTCTTATTCTTCAATAATAAATCAGATTGAAGTTGTCTCACAAATCTGTCCACAAATGTATCACATTTAAATAAGAATTTATTGAAGTCGATTCGGTGACTTTCTTGAACTTTGGAAATAAGGGATAGCATCTGCTCCTCCCATCAAAAGAGCTATAATAAGAATTTCTCTTAGTCTTGGTTCTTGGAACCCTCTTTGTCGATTTGAATTCCTCATTTGAATTTTATTTTTTGATTAGGAGATGCGGTCCTCATCCGACTTTGTGGTTTCCAAGGTCTAATTTTGACTTCTTTTGATGTTTCAGACTTTCACAAATTTTCTTGGTTTAGAAACTTCGATTTATTATTCCTATCATAACCAAGTCTTGTTTTATCATGGGATTTTTGAGAAGTTCTAAAGATATGGTCTATGGCTGATTGTGAGTTATTAAGTGGCTCATTTTGAAGACAAGCTTCTCATTGGCCTTCTTAATTTTTTTTTTTTTTTTTTATCGGTAAATGTTAGTTGTTAGTGGTTAGAAGTTAGCTCACCAAGTCTCCTTACAATTCCAAACACTCCAAGCCCTCCTTATACCTCCCACTCCAATTCGTTCCCAAAGGGAATCGAACCCAGTCTCCCACTTAAGTGAGGAGCCCGGGTGGCCAAGTGGGCTAAGCCCCCTTGGTTCATCGCCTTCTTAATTGAGTCATTTTCATTACGACCACTTCAAATTTAGCTTTCAATGATTTCGGTTCATTTTCTAATCTTTCGAGCAGACTAGCGAAGTACTAGCCTCGGCACTGGGGTAAACATTCCCCTTGAATGTTTCCTCGTATTCGTAATAGTTTACAACTTGTTTGCCTTTAGTTAGAGTATGAATCGATCTTTTATAGTTAAATTTTCAGTCTCTAATTGTTTATAAGCACTTAGAGACATCTTTAAATCTTTCAATAGTCCCTTGATCACGGTTTGGTCATTGTCCGAGATAGATTTGTAAGATTTATTATCAGTTGAGGAATAGTTATCTATCTCTTTGGCCATCAAACACACTTCATCGCCCGATCCAAAATCAGATGATGATGATGATGATGATGATGATGATGATGATGATGATGATGATGATTTTCTTGATTCTTTCTCCTCGGCAAGAAGAGCTCTACGATCTACAAAACGCATATCTCTCTTCTTTCTTTTCTCCTCTCTTTCTTTAGGAGTCATTTGGGACGATCATAGTGAAGTGCCCTGGCTTATGTTACAGTGTAACAAGTATCTCCCGATCTGATTTAGGACTGATAGGATTCTTTCTTGCGGGAGATTTATATCTCCTTGTCTCGATTTCATCTTTTGTCATCATCATTGATTCATCATCTTTTCTCTTAGATCTGGTTACTGTCCTTCTCGGCAAATTTTAACTTGTTACGCTTATATTTCATCCTTATTCGATCATACCTTTTTGTTAGCAAAGCCATTTATTCCTTCAAGGATAGATCGGCTCCTTTAGGCTCGGCTATAGTCTTGTCTTCTTTGTTTACAAAGGCAACAGTCTTAGATGAGGTACTTGATTCCATCTCGTCATCCTCATTTTCTACTGTATGTCAAACTCATAACCCTTCAAGTGTGAGAACAAAGTGTAATATGTCATAGTAGAGAGATCTTTTATAGCTTTAATCAAATTTCATTTTTCCCTCCAACGCTTGGTTAGAGATCTAAGGATTTTATTATTGATTTCTTTTTCGGTGTAAATCTTTCCAAGATCGGTGGCTCTATTGATCGGGTTGGTCATTTGCATATCCAATTGATCAATAGTTTCACCCTCTTTCATTTTAAAGGCATCAAAAGATGGAGAACAGACTTGGAGCTTGTTCTCCTTCACTGATTTGTGCCTTCGCACATGTTGGATAGGGTGTCCCACATCTCTTTGGCTGTTTTACACTTCTTAACTTTTTCGATCCAATCTTTACCGAGCGTCTCGATAATCTCGGTTCTTGCCACTTGATCTAGATTGTGAATCTTTCTTTCGTCATTTGTCAACTCAAGACTTTTCTTTTCTTGCCTAACCCTTGTTTACAAGCTCTTGTTCCAACACTTGTACCTCCATGATAGAATTTTATAGGACCTTCCTCTAGAACTTCCTCCATACGATCATGAATTGCTTTCGATGATTTTTCATTATAAATTTTCAATAATCGTACTCTTCAATAGAGAACTACGTAGGCTCTGGTTTTCTTACTCTTGACAATTGACATAATGAATCAAGAAACTTCAACAAAGACTTGTTAGCAAAGTTAGTGAATCGAAAATAGAGAAAATGATCTAAAACACAATTTGAAACTTCAAGACCATGAATATATATCGAAATAGCTTAACACCGCTCTGATACTACTTGTTGGCCCACGATTGAGTGAATATTAAAGAGCTTAGATAACCTTCTAGTGAAAATCTAGAAGAGGGGTTGAATAGATTTTCAAATCCTTTTTGAAAAATAGATTATCTATTCAAAGTATCAAAGCTAAGCAATGAAACAAGTTTTAACTCAATCTTTAAAGGATCAAAAAGCAATCAATACGAATCTAAAATTGAATTTGTTATGAATGTTTGAATAATAACAAGATAAGTAAAACAAGAAGTAAAGAACACTGTGAATGATAGTGGTTCGGATCAAACAGATCCTACATCCACTCTCCTTCTTCAACTCGAAGAAGGGCCTCGACTACTCACTATCTTACTTACAAATTTACGGTTACAAAATGTGAAGATCCTTATCTTCGATCCTATCTTCAATCTGCCTATCTCTCTGGAAACTCGAAGATTACAAATGCGAAGTGTTGAAGATATACAAGCAAGTGTTCTACAAACACTTAGAACTTTTGAATAAAACTTTGAAAAACTTTTATGTGCTCTTTTAGAAAATTCGTGAGTAAAGTGAATGAGAGTCTGAATTATTATTGTGTTTGAAAGCGTGCCTAAACTTCTTTATAAGCTGAGAAACGGTTAGTTTGTTGTAACAAACTAAAAACCGTCTAACAAACTTATTCTTGAAAATCGCCTTGGCTTGGTGATCTTGGTCTAGTCGTCACGGTGACTTGGTGAAGACTCGTCTTTCTTATTCTACTCAATTTGGTCTTGGCCTCGTCTTGAGTTCTTCATTATTGTCTCCAATAGATGACTATCTCAAGCTCGTCTTCGGATGACCTTCTCTTTCTCATCCTCGGTGACTATTCTAGCTCTACCTAGTCCGGCCGCCTAGTACTAGAATTCTTTACCTCACTGCTCTATACAATCACCGGTCATCTTACTTTACACAAGTTGACTCTAATCTATCTACTTTTAACTCATCAAAACTTCTTGATCTAATAAAAAGAAAAAGAAATTGAAACTTGATTTTTTTCTCTCTCATCACTTCAAAGTAATTCAAACAAGCAAGGTTAGAGAATACAAAATTCATCAAAGACATTTGAACACCTATTTTCCAACAAAATCAAAAGCCACGAGAGAAAATCCAAACAAATCACAAGATCGGATTCTTTTTCAAAGCTTGCACCATTGAAACAAGAAAGAGAGAGAGTAGAAACAAAATAGGAAAAAGCAGCAGAAAAAATAGAGAAATTTGTTGAAATGCAATCAAGGCATGATAAAGTAATCAATTATTGGGAGGTGAAAAATGCAGAATTGCTCCAATAATACAACAAAGCGAAGTTCTTAGTTGAGGTGCGGCTTAATCGTTGATGACCGTTTCTCTTTCCTATTTACATCTCTAACTTGACTTTTAAAAATGTATGCAAACATGACAAATTTTTTATAACTAAAATGTGAAATGAATTGCTATATTCAACTAGTTCAGGTGCAAATCCTACAGAGTATTGTAAAATTATCGACCACACAAACTAATTTCTACTCAACAATTGAAATCTTATACCAAAATCCAGAGAAACAAATGGAGATGTGAATTTGAAATAAAAATGTGGGGTGTAAATACTGGCACATTCTATGGCAGAACCTATTTCAACTAAAGCTTCACCTTAAAAGGACTACTCTTGACACCCCATACAATTTCAAAAGAACTATAAAAGTAAGGTTTTTCCTTCTCATACAGAATTCCACTCACAAGTGCTTCATTGCATTGACATTCAGCTTCCCCTTTTTACCATATAAATAGAAAGCATAACCAGAAAAAAGGCAGAGATTTCCTTAATGAACAAGTAGTACCCTCTCTTATCTTTATCCAGATTCACTGAATGACAACCGTGTATATAAACACACATATTTTGAGAATGATAGAAACTCAGCAAGGAAATATCCAAGGAAATGCTTGTTTCACCAAATTCAAGACAACAAAATTAATAATTAGCATGTGTTATCAACCAAAGCATAGGTTTGAGTTCAGCTTTCATTTCTTTCACCTAATTTACCACATATAAAGGTTCTTAGACTGACAGACTGAATATACATGCAAGATGGAGATAAACACCAGATGAGTAACATTGTTTGTCTTATCCCAGATTAATTACTCAAACTGGTATATGTTGCTCTTAATTATAGTATAGTAATTTTAAATATGGGAATTATAATCAATTGAGGACAAAATTCCTTCTTTGCTCTAAAACCAGAAGTAATAGAAATGTATCATGTTTAGTTTCAGCAAACTGAAACTGCTCTAACTCCGTCCTTATATGGACGTAAATAAACCTATTGAGCTGCTTATCCTTGAAATTATGATGTAGACTAGATTGATAGATTATTATTATTCTAAAAATCACAGTGTGTATTACTTTGATTGTTGACTTAAATATTTCCCTATATAAGGCACCATGCTCGTTTTGTTTATGCAAACACTGCAACACATCAGGAGACGAACTTATAGATTGAACACCAGCCACTTGCTTAATTTAATATAGTTTTAAACTACCTATGTTAAAGTTCCATGATTTCCTAAAATGTTTCTAAATTAACATTTATCCATACAGGAGAAGCTATCTTTTATTTTAATCAGGGGTTAACTTTTTATATGAAAGAATCCAATAAGATGAATACTCAGTGACGCAAATGGACTGTGCCCAAATAACTAGTTCAGTAGTTACCTAAGGTCCATTACTACAGTTTAAAGTTATACTAATATTTTCATGGGGCTTTCTACAAAACCCTCTATTACACATTACCACACTAGGCTTTCGATTAACGAACAATAAACTTACAGCAAAAGAAGAGGCCAATTAATGTCCGATGATCTTCAAAAACAACTTTTATTGAAGAAAAGTTGATCACAGGCAACTTTAGTCTCAACACCTCAAATGTTTTCCCTTTTTCCTACATATTCAAGTAAACTGTGGATATTAGAGACATTTAAGTAAGACCAAGTGTAATATCAACATAAAGGTGAGCCTAATAAGTTCGGTGATAAGGGAGTGAGAATGGCACAAAAAAATTGTGCTTCGTACTAGAGAGGAAAGATACCAATAGATGGTGTTTGTATTCCTAATTTGTATGGAATGTAATCTTGCTGCTTTATAAACTTATATCTCGAGGATCTGATTTAAGATGCATCTAGTGATTTTAATACTCATCTTTACCACTTTTGAATCAGTATAATTGGGCATCAGACCCCAGATTTGTTGTGGACAAGGTCTGTAACTATCCTTGTGCTAATCCTCATTCTATAAACTAGACATTACATAATTTTAGGATCTTAATTACCAGAGGATGACATGTTTCCTCTTCAGTCAATCTAGGGAAGAGGGTTGGAAATAAGACTTAACAATTGAAATTGAGATAAATAAAAACTTACCTCAGGTAGCAACTTTGATGATTATCTATTTGATTTGACCGACGTCTTCTAACTTCACCGAACCCCCTCTGTACCGTTCATCTTTGATTTCTTTTTATCCCAAATCCGTTTTCCCCCTTTGAACATAATTTGATTTTGATTGGAATTAACAAATTGTTCCCCAATACTTTGTTAATCATCTTTCTTCTTCTTCGTCGATCTGTTCATCTCTCAACTAGTTAGCACCTACATTGCACACAATCCTTCTTTTTTAATACAGGAAACAAAAAGTTTCATTTAGATGGAGATAGTGTAAGGCATAAGAGGTTACGAAGAGATACCACACAAATTACAATATCCCTTAAAAGCAAAGCACCAATCTCTAACTAAATCCAAAACATGGCCTAGACCTCTATAAAGTTCCCCATATGATGAATTTTAGTCTATCGCAAGCACAACAAACGTCTACTTAGATATGATGAATTTCTGTCCAGTTATTCACAAACATCATAAAAATAAAATTGAGAACATCACCACAGACTTAAATCGGAAGAAAATCATAGACCAACCATCTTAATTTCTCAATTTACTAAATGAATAGAAAATCTAATTAGAGGTAAAGCGGATACCTTTATCCCCATTTGATTTTCAGGAGCAGAATGAATGTGTTCCTTCAGTCCTTTCCCGCCTCAAATAAATGAATTCGCGCAGTCGAATCCAAATCGATACGCTACACGCTAATCACCAAACCTTAAACAAAATAAATCTTCAATAAGAGAACAAATCCGAGAAGAACATACAGGTCGTAGAAATTTGATGGGTGTAACTCATTAAATTCTAATTCTTCGAATTATTTGATTCACGTATCAATGGTGAGAACGATGGTGTGGCATGAAATTTGATGATTCTTATTTTAAAATTAAATTATTAAATTAAAATTTAAAATAGTGTGAAAGAGATGATTCTCATTTTAAAAATTAAATTAAGTTATAAAAGTGCGGCAGGCGGCGGCTATTGCGACATAAAGCGGTGACTAATGCGACGCTTAGTGCAACAGTGTAGCGTCATCAATTTTAAACCATTAGATCTAAGATCTAATATCTCATAAAAGCAGACTAATGTTAGTCGGGCGACACTCGACCGACCTAAGAAAGCCCCTTCTTAGTTTTTCGCTTTTTTTAATCTTTAACTTTAATTTACTGAAAAGTAAAGTAACGGAACACGTGTTCCTCTCATGACAGAGTCCGTCAACATTAGACGACTCTTTGATTTTTGGGACCATTTTGGCATGGAATTTCGCAAACGGGACAATAACTACTACTCTTGGGACCAAAATCGTGAGGAGACAGTGTCCCGTGGGACCAAAAGTATAATTTTCTCATGTGGGAGGAGAGGGAATGAGTACCGGGAGGCGCCGAGAGATTGATGGTGGGGCTGCCGTCGAGAGGCTTGCCGGCGGAAGAGTGAAAATAGACGGAGGAGCGCCGCCTATAGTTGTGGAAAAGTGACGCACAATGGAGGCAAATGAACAGGTGGAGATGAGGTGGTGGCAATGTGTGTTTACAAGAGGAGAAATGATGCGAGAGGGAGAGCGGTGTGAGTAAACGAAATAGAAGATGTAAATTGGGGAGATGTTGTTAGATCAAGAAAGTTTTGATGAGTTAAAAGAAGTATTTCAGATGATCGAGATGACCTCGAAGAACAGTTGAGACTAAGTCCCGATACTAAGCCGATCGAGACTAGGTCATTGATCGAGTAAGTCACCAAGACTATGAAGTTGCAAGTCATCCTGAGACAAGCTCAAATCTAGTTATCTACAAGAGACAATCATAAAGAGCTCAAACGAGATCAAGACAAGCCGAGTAGAATAAGAAAGGCGAGTCTTCACCAAGTCACTGCAGACGAATAGGATAAATCACCGAGGAGCAAAGCGATTTTCAAGATTAAGTTTGTTGAGCGGTTTTTAGTTTGTTAGAACTAACTAATAAACTAACTGTCTCTTCGGACTTATAAATAGGTCTAGTTTTTCATTTTTAAAATACTTTACACATCACAAATTTTGCATTGCTCACTATTCAGATTTTTATCTTCACAATCAATTCACAAGTTTTTAAAAAGAGTTTTCAAAAGTTCTAAGTGTTTATAGAACACTTTACTTGTAATCTTCAAAGTTCACTACTCACCGTAATAGTTAGATTCCAGAGAAGAATTTAGGAGTTTTGAAGATCGGAAGATATTTGTAAGTATGTAAATTGTAAGTTGGATTGAAAGTAAGTAAGTGGTAAGTGAGTCCCTTCTTCAAGTTGGAGAAGGAGAGTGGATGTAGGATTATTCATAATCCGAACCACTATAAATCGTGGTGTTCTTTATTGCTTTACTTTACTTATCTGTTTGTTTCAATTTCGATTTATCAATCAAAGATTAATTTCAATTGAAGTTAGAACCAAAATATCGGTGTGCTTTTGATATAAATAAAATTGTGTTTAAAATTGAATTCATTTGTGCTACTTGGGAGTTTTGAATAAGTTTTTAAAGATCTCGTAGAAATTTGAAAGATCTATTCAACCCCCCTTCTAGATTTCTCCTAGAAGGCTTGTTCAAGTTTTTTTAAGATACTCAACTAAGTGGGACCAACAAGTGGTATCGGAGCGGTGTTAAGCGATTCGATATTGATTTTAGAGTCTTAACCAAGATTCTGAAATTAATTTCTTGATTATCTTCATATTTCTTGTTTCACTAAGTGTGCTACTAACAAGTTAGAGTATAAGTTTTTGGTTTTCTATCTCAACATGTCATCTCATTAAGAGCAAGAAATCAAGGAGTCTACCCGATTTCTCAATCGAAGAATATGACTACTGGAAATTTAGAATGGAGAACCATCTAAAAGCAATTCATGATAGAATGGAGGAGGTTCTTGAAGAAGGACCTATCAAATTTTATCATGGAGGTACAAGTAATGATCTTGCAGTGCTGAAACAAGAGTTAGGCAAGAGAAAAAGAGCTCAGAACTCACAAGTGATGAAAGAGAGATCCATAATCTGGATCAGGTTGCTAGAATAGAGATCATTGAAACATTGAGTAAAGACTGGATCGAAAAAGTGAAAAGATGCAAGGCGCCAAGGAAATGTGGGAAACTCTTGCCGGAATTTGTGAAGGATCGAGATCGAGTCAAGGAAAACAAAGCTGCAATCGGTATTACATAATTTTGACACTTTCAAGATGAAAGAAGGAGAATCCATTGATCAACTAGATGTTAGGTCGACTAATCTTCTAAATAAGGCAATTGATTTGGGTAAAACTTATTCAGAGAAAGAAATCAACAATAAGGTGCTTTGAGGTCATTAAGCAAAAGATGGAGAGAGAAAGCTAATATTCTTAAAGCTACTCGAGAATCTATCTTCAATTTCACACCACACTTTATTTTCTCATCTCAAGGCATTAGAGTATGACATCCAAATCGAAGACGAAGAAGATGAAGCGAGAATCTTCAACAATGGAAAAACTTTAGCATTTCTTCATCAAGAAGAATCCGAGAAAATCTCCAAGGCATCTCGATTTATCTATTAAGGAGGAAATGTCTCTTTTATTAAAAGCGATATGAAAGGCTTAGAATGAAGTACAAAAGGAATAAGAAAGATAGATCGTGTCGAAGGAATTATAGATCGGATAAAGAAGAAAAGAGTTCAGACAATGATAGGAAAAAGGATCAGACGAGAAAGCATAAGTCACCAATTAGAAGAGGAGATAGTAGTCCTAAGACAGATGGGAGATATTTGTTATACATGTAACAAACCTCCGGTCACTATAGTTATGATTGTCCTCAACTCACTCCAAGAGAGAGAGAAGAAAAGAGGAAAAAGCGAGACGAGAAGGTATGCCGATCGTAGTGCTCTTCTAGCCGAGAAAGAAGAAGTTCATGAAACATCATCATCCTCATCCTCATCCGATTTTAGATCGAGATGACGATATCTGTTTAATGGCAAAAGAGGTACATTACTATTCATCCTCGGATAATGACTATGATACCTTATCTCGAAACTAATCCTAGTTTAATAGAAAAACTTTTGAAAGATTTGGAGACTGCTCTATCTGCTTATAAACAGATAGAGACTGAAAATTTTGGTTTAAAGAATCAAATTACTGATCCGACTAAAGTCAATCAAACAAAGGGTAGTGAGAAACTGCATCGTACATTCAAGAGGGAATGTCGACCGAGACCATCACTAGCACCTTGTCCGATAAGGCAGACAAGTTAGAAAAGGAATTGAATTCTTTAAGAATAAAATTTTCAAACATCTATTCTGAAAATGAGAATTACAAAAGAACTAACAGAGAATTAAATCTCAAGTTAGGACTTTTAAATAACTCTCGATCACAATAGATAAGATCTTCAATACTTCACAAAAGTCTAATAACAAGACTGGATTGGGTTTTGATAGGAGTAAGAAAAATGATCCAATAAAACCTAGAGTTTTTGTTAAAACAACTAAACCAAAGATAGAAACTAGATTTAGTCCATGGAAACCTAAGGAATTAATTACCTCATCCGATACTTCGAAAAGAAAACACAGACGAGGAAAGTTGCTCCTAAGGTCAAACCTAAGACTAAGTCAAAGTCCTATCCTAGGTATAATAGCTTTGATGGAAGAAGTAAAACATATCCATTTTTACCAAGATACAAGACAATTACAAAAGATCGCTTAAACAAGATTGATCTTGAAAGTCTTATCTTAGTAGATAGATATGGATGTAAACTTCAATCTATGGTTTTGAGGAACATATATATCTTTGTCTGGATACCTAAATGTCAACTTAACATAAAAGGACCCAAAGTACAAAGGATACCTAAGCATTAAATCTTTGATTGCAGGAAGATAAAAAGATAGTTGAAAGAGGAGACATTCTTGAGGTCATCCGGTACATTGGCAGTGGTTGTTCCAAGCACATGACCTATGAAAGACGTCTTCTTTCTAACTATCGAATCATAAACGGACCAAGAGTAATGTTTGGAGATAACAATTATGGACTTACCAAAGGTGTAGGGACACTAATGATAGGTGATATTCAAGTAAATAAAGTCTACTATGTGGAAGGATTGAAGCACAACTTACTATCTGTTTCACAATTTTGTGATAAGGGGTTAAGTGTAAAATTTACTCATAATGCATGCTATGTGTTAGATGGTATTAATGAAAATATTCTATTAGCTGAGTCGACAAGGTAATATTTATGTTGCTAATTTCAAAAGTTGTCCTAAAGATACTTGTCTTGTTGCTAATAGTTCGATGATTTAAGTTGGCTATGGCACAAACGTCTTGGTCACTTAAACTTCAAAACTCTTAACAAAATAGCAAGGAAATCTTTAGTTAAAGGACTCCCGATAAAGTATTTTCAAAGAACCATGTGTGTGATTCTTGTCAAAAAGGAAAACAAACTAAAGCTTATTTTAAAACAATAAGTAGTCCTTCTTCAAAAGAATTTTGGAACTTCTTCATATAGATCTTTTTGGTCCAATCACACCTCTCGGCTTCAAGTGGAAGAAAATATACTTTGGTAATTTTTGATGACTTTTCAAGATTTACTGGGTAATTTTCTTATACATAAAGAATGAGACTATGATTAAGATTCCAGAATTTCTTAAAAAGGTTCAAAATGAAAAAGGACTAACTATTGTTAAAATTAGAAGTGATAAAGGTCTTGAATTCCTTAATAAGCTTGTTACTAACTACCGCATTGAGAATGACATAGCTCATGAAACATCTGCGGCCACGGACTCCATAACAAAATGGAGTAGTTGAAAGGAGAAACGAGAACCTTGAAAGAGGCAACTAGAATAATGTTATCACGAGTACAACACTCCTCACGAGTTTTGGACAAGTTGTTAACACAGCTTGTTTTGTTCAAAATAGAAGTTTGATTGTTAAAGATAAATGCAAAACTCCCTATGAAATTTGGAAGGGAAGATCCCCCAAAATTTCATACTTTCATATATTTGGTTGTAAATGTTTCATACACAACAATGGTAAATCTCAATTAAAAACTTTTGATGCCAAGATAGCAGATGGAATATTCTTGGGATACTCATCCGTATCAAAAGCATATAGAGTTTTTAATAAGACAACCTTGTGTGTAGAAGAAACTCCACATGTTGTATTTGATGAATCTTCTTTTGAGTATAGTAAGACAGATAACATCACAAAGATATCGATGATATGGATCGGATGACTATCAAGAGATCAACCATAAAATTCTACAATCAAGAATCGAATCGGATGAAGAGGAAGAACCAGATTCAAACAAAGAGAAAGAACACGGAAGCTCTTCCTCACCGGTGATCAGACAACCAATACCTCGGATGATCGTGTAGAGTCATCGAAGGTAACATAGAATCATCTAAAATAAATAATTCGCAAAACTTCATCCATTGTAAAAGATAAAGGTAAGAAAGTAATGTCATATCACCCAATTTGAGCAGATAATTGGAGATTTAGACTGGAGTTTAGACGAGGACCCAACTAAATCAAGATTGCATGTTCGGTTGCTATGTGTCATTACTTGAACCTAAATCTATTACAGAGGCTCTAATCGATTCCAACTGGATTAATTCCATGCAAGAAGAACTAAATCGGTTTCAACGACAAGATGTGTGGGAGCTTGTTGAAAGGCCTCATCATCAAAAAGTCATTGGAACTAAATTGGTCTTTAAAAATAAAAGGGATGAAAACAATATTGTGGTAAGAAATAAAGCCGGACTAGTTGCTCAAGGTTATTCACAATCGAGGGGATTGATTATGATGAAACCTTTGCACCGGTAGCTCGTCAGAAGCCATAAGATTGTTTTTAGCCTATGATGCTTTTAAAAATTCATAGTTTTTCAAATGGATGTTAAGTCAACATTTCTTAATGGAATCCTAGCCGAGGAAGTTTATGTAGAGCAACCTCCCGGCTTTGTCAAAGGAGACAAGGTGTATAAATTAAGGAAATCTCTATATGGACTTAAACAAGCACCTAGAGCATGGTATGATACCTTGTCGATTATTTAATTCAAAATGGTTTTGTTAAAGGTATAATTGATAGAACTCTTTTTAGAAAAGAATTTGGTTGTGATCTTTTGTTAGTTGATTTATGTTGATTATATTATTTTTGGATCAACTAACATATCTTTGTGTGAAGAATCTAGTCATCTTATGAAAAGCATTTGAAATGTCCATGATGGGAGAGATGACTTATTTTCTTGGACTTCAAGTCAAACAGACAAAGAAGAGAATATTCATTAATCAAGCCAAATACACAAAAGATCTCATTGAAAAATTTGGAATAAGTACTAGTCGAGAAGCCAAGATACCTATGATGACAAACTTTTCAATGGATCCAGATGAAAAGGGAGAAGACACTCGATCAAACCAAGTATCGAGGTCTAATTGGTTCATTATTATATTTAATCGCTAGTAGACACGATATTTCATTTGCGGTTGGAGTCTGCGCACAATTTCAAGCTAATCCTAAGAAAAGCCATCTTGAAGCAAATGAAGAAAATTCTTAAGTATCGAAAGGTACAAGAATGTTGGATTGTGGTATCCAGTGATGACAACTTTGAGTTGTCTGGATACTCGAACTCGCATTTTGGTGGGTGTAAGATAGATAGAAAATCTACATCCGGTACTTGCCAATTTCTTGGTAGTAAGCTAATTTCATGGTTGTCTAAGAAACAAACCTCTGTAGCTACTTCCACAATCAAGCCGAGTATATGGCACCCGAAGTTGTTGTTCACAAATGATCCGGATAAGTCAACGCTAAGGGACTATAATATTATCACCAAAGATGTACCTATCTTTTGTGATAGTAATAGTGCCATAGTTATTACCGTAACTCAATCCTACATACTAGATGCAAGCATGTTGACATAAGACATCACTTCATCCGAGATCACGTTAAGAAAGGTAACATCGGACTTAAGAAGATTCTAACTCGATTTTCAAAGAGCAGACATCTTGACAAAGCCACCGATAGAGACAAGGTTTAAAGAACTTTCTGTAGAATTAGGATTATTAGATGCTTCTTTAGTTAATCTATAATCTTTTCAATGTTTTTCATTCTTTGTCTCTTTCAATTTAGTTTACTATGTCTAGAAAGAATTATCGGACTAGATTTGAATCAAAGGACAATCGGTAGGCGATATCATTGATCTCCTATCGAGGAATCAAGAATCAAGGATTAGTCATATTGACCTTATCTTACTTGATGATTACTTATTCGACATTTGGTAAATCAAACAAAAACATAATAGTCGGTGACTTCAATAGAATCGAGATGACCATTGCATCTTATCCGACTTACCCTAGCTATTAATGGTTTCTTCAAGTTTGTGTCTTTCTTTGGAATAAATCACAAACCAGATTGATAGATCGACAACATCCGCTCATCTATTACAAACTTCTCATCCGATTATCTCTATGTGGTAGTACAAATTGTGTTTTCAAAATAAATTCTCAAATTGTTTTTATTAGTTGGAGAAATTGGTTGGAGAAACTAATCTTAGAAATCCTAATCTGAGTTTGTTTATTTTCATTTTTCTTTAAAGACAAAACTAGATTGTTTTAAAATCCAGACGAGGTCATTTACCAACCAACTTCATAACCTTTTCTGTTTTAGAAAACCTTTATGCAAAGAAAGGAAACCCTAGGCCGACGGCAGGGTAGTAACTTCTCTCGCATAAAGTAAACCTATTTCAGCAAATCAATAGTCTACAAAGTCATTTTTACGCATTCCAAAGACAAGTGATTTACACGCGCTGAATCCTAATCGTTTATCCAAATTTTAACCGTTGATTCAAAGACAAGAAATCTTTTAAAATGAACGACTTCGTAATAAAACCCGCTTTTCAAAATAATTTCTCTCTCTCAAATTCTCCTTCCTATAAATACATCTTCTTCCTCATGTAACCGTTTTCACTTTCGAGAAAACTTGCAAATTTTCTGTAAAATTTTCCAATTTCATAAAACAAATTCACCATGGCCTCTTCTTCTAAAACTACCAAAACCCACAAACCCACATATATTTCTACAAACACCTCTCGTTTTAAAATGAATGAAGAGTTATTCAAAACCGATTAAAAGCATAAATGTATGTGGATTTTGAAACCACTCGAGATCCGTAATCGGCGAAATTCTTCAATTGTTAGAGACATCCGTGTTAAGAGGATTACTCTCAACGAAATCTCCTCAAAACAGAATGTTGATTTACTTGGAGCGAGAATTTACGGCAAATCTAAGGGATACCGTGATGGGTTCGACACAACCGTAGATGGAACGGTCTTGAGTTACACCAGAGAAAACATTGCGAGAATCTTCAACACGTCAATGGAGGGAGTCAATCCATTGACGTACAAAGAGGACGACCGGGAGGAATCATTTGATTTAATGGCGAGGGTTACTTACAGAGGAACCCGAATGGATTTAAAGAAGAATCTACTAAGGTGGAGGTTTCGTTTCGATGACGGTGGTCACTAAATCGGTCTTTGGGTGAACAGAGTTCACATGATGGGTTAACCAAACCCAGTTGTGTGTAATAAGGGCGATCTTGGATGGAATCCAAGTGAATTGGAGTGGATATGTTGATTCATAAATTGAAGGAAGAAAAGAAAAGGCTTTCCTTCAAATCATCTGAGGGTCTGGGTACCTAACTCGATAGTCGGCTTGTTCAACAAAATCACCATATTAATCGAAGGGCTGAACTGCGGCAATGATCGAGAGTGGGTACTAAGAAGTACTCCAAGCGAGAAAGGGATTCTCACAAAGGATGAGAGACTTGGAGGACTACCAGACTCAGACGATGAGTCCGACGCCGCCAGAGATCGGTAGGCTGGAAGCAGCAGTGAAGAAGCCCAGAGACCAAGAAATGAACCAGAGGAAGTACCTACACCGAGGTAGAAGCAGTGGAACCTGAGGAGGAGGCACTGGGTCGCAACTCAAGAGGAAGCGGTTGTGATTCCAACCCGGGAGACATTCTTTGTAATTCCAAGAGACTCCCAGAGGCGTAAGAGGAGACGGGTGGTAAAAGCCTTTGAGAAGAAGAAAGGAGAAGGTTCATCCTCGTCTCTACCAGAGAAGCCTCGGAAGAAGAGGAAGTAGAGGAAGCTGAAATTTCCTTGGTAAGGAGGCCCGTAAGAGCATCTCAAAGCTCAAGGCTCCACCAAGTCCGGAGGGTCGAGCAGCGTGACGGACACAAAGCAACCTGTTACAGAGGAGATTCCAGGCTGAAAATAGCAGCAGAGGTTGGTCACCTTGAGGTCCCCTCCCCAACCAAGGAAGCCGCTCTTCCCTCTATTCCCGAGACAGTACAAGCTTATCTTCTTCTCCTTCATTATCCCCCCACTGCAATGAAGAAGTGCCCCAGCCGGCACTTGAGCCTCGCATTCAGCCTACTATCCCAACCTGTCCAAACAGACGATGAAGAGGTAATCCAGCCGGTACCTCGAGCCTCTCCAACGGCTCCTACTCCCTCATCACCCAAACTCAAACCATCCTTCCCAAAGAACAACCCACACCTCAACCACCAACACCACTCATCCAAACCTCTTCTCCCACCCCCACTACACAAACTCAACCATCACCTCCCCATCAATCGAACCAATTCCTCTCCCTCAAGTCCAAGCCTCATTTTTTCCCACCATATCTTACTCTTCTCTTCCAACCATCCAAACACATCCTATTCCTCTCCACCTAGTCAAAAAGAACAATCCCCTTCTTCGTCCGATTCCTCATCTCGAGGAAGATGATAGCGACCTTAGTCCTGCTTCCGCTATATCCTCAATCATTACTCAAGTGGAGAAAAAGATAAACTTAACCTTCAAGAGAAAAATGAAAAGGAGGACAAGAAAGATGGTCGAGGCAAGATCAAACAATGCTTGCCAGCATGAGAGAAGTGGAGGTAAATCTATCTCGATAAAATTATTTACTCGTCACTAACTCTGGCCGGGCCGAAAAGTAAAAGCAATGGAGGAAGAGTCAAGGCGCCGAAAGAAGAGGTGAAGGGATATAATCGGATGGTGGTAAATGAGATGGCAAGTAGAGATCAGCCTAATTTCGTAGTCAAGTGCAATGATCTCGATGTAAAACCGACTAACTTGGTTTCTCGGGTTAAAAAGGGGGAAAAAGACGAGCAAGAAAAGAGACAAGCCCTCACAGTGTGGTCGAGGAGACCAGAAAAGAAGTAGGCACAAAGGTCAACACACTGATCTGGGAGGCAGCTAAGGTAGACTTGAAACTCAAGTCTGATGAGCTAGCCGCTCTCCACTGAGGGTGAGTCAATTGGAGGAGGCGGTGAAGGAGGATGAGGAGAAAAGGAGGAAGGAGGAAGAGGAAAGAATCGAAAAGCTCTTGATTAAGCTGAAAGAGTCGAGCAAGAAGGAGAGAAGGCAAAAGGAAAGCAAGCAATGAGGTCGTATCCAAGGGGAAAGGCAAAAGAGAAGCCGATTATTCAAATCTCTCGAAGATCGAGATCAAAAGGATCAGGAGAGAAAAGGAATTCTTTGGTAAGAAAGAAAAAAGAAGGCGTAAGAAAAAGAAGGATGCCAATGTCTTCCGGAGCACCGTTGAGCGGAAAATGGCCGATCGGAGATTAAGGCGGTGAAAAATTCGAGACCATTTCACACGACGTTTGCTCCTCCTAAGTGGCTTGTGGTAAATATGCAAATGAGTACAAAGAGAAGAATCTGGAAGGAATGTGGATATACTTCTGTATATTCTCAAAGGCCTCGAAGCAACTCAATGAGACCGGACTTAGCTTGGCACGAATGGATTGAAAAGGCAGACGCGGACTTCTATCATCGCCACCGGAAGAAGTAGATGTGGAGTTCAACATCAACCCGATCTCTCCACCTTTCGAATATGCCATCCCCGCCAAGAAAATTGATGGATCCCTGGACCTAGACTGGGTCAGTGGAAATTGTAAAGAAGGCAGAGGCCGAGTTTGGACTTGTTCAAGAAGAAGACCTTAAGCGGCTTAGAAGGAGGGTATTCAATTGGGCCGATGATTCCCGACGAAGACCAAGGGGAGTCTAATAGAAACAAGATCTTACTTTTCCTTACTTTTCTTTTCTATTAGTCCTCTTTTGTAATCTTTGTAAATCATGTGAATATACCGTGTTTTGTCTCGCTTACCTTGCTTCATAGTTTTAGTTTTTTTTTGTTTCTAAGGAAAATTAAAAATTTTTCTAAGTACTAATCATCCGAGGAAATTCTCATCTCAAAATTAAGATTTTCTAAAATTTTTCTAAGTCTTAAAATTTTTCTAAGTGTGAATTAAGTGCTTTAACTTGAATAAATCTGAATTGAAGTGTGAATATGTTCTAATATACCTATCTAATAATCTTGATTAACTTTAACTAACTTCATTATGAGTGTGTCTCTTTCTTGTAGGTTTTAACTTCATCAAAAAGGGGGAAATTGTTAGATCAAGAAAGTTTTGATGAGTTAAAAGAAGTAATTCGGATGATCGATGACCACTGAAGAACAATGGAGACCAAGTCACAAGATTTAAGCCGATCGATTAGGTCATTGGTCGAGCAAGTCACCAAGACTATGAAGTTGCAAGTCATCCGAGACAAGCTCAAATCTAGTTATCTGCAGGAGATAATTATGAAGAGCTCGGACGAGGTCAAGACAAGCCGAGTAGAATAAGAAAGCGAGTCTTCACCAAGTCACCTGCAGAATAGGATAAATCACCGAGGAGCAAAGCAGCTTTTCAAGATTAAGTTTGTTGAACAGCTTTTAATTTGTTAGAACTAACTAACAAACTAACTGTCTCTTCAGACTTATAAATAGGTCTAGTTTTTCATTTTTAAAATACTTTACACATCACAAATTTTGCATTGCTAACTATTCAGATTTTTTTATCTTCACAATCAATTCACAAGTTTTTAAAAAGAGTTTTCAAAAGTTCTAAGTGTTTATAGAACACTTTACTTGTAATCTTCAAAGTTCACTACTCACCGTAATAGTTAGATTCCAGAGAAAAATTTAGGAGTTTTGAAGATCGGAAGATATTTGTAAGTTGTAAATTGTAAGTTGGATCGAAAGTAAGTAAGTGGTAAGTCGAGTCCCTTCTTCAAGTTGGAGAAGGAGAGTGGATGTAGGATTATTCATAATCCGAACCACTATAAATCGTAGTGTTCTTTATTGCTTTACTTTACTTATCTGCTTCTTTTAATTTCAGTTTATCAATCAAAGATTAATTTCAAAATTGAAGTTAGAACCAAAATATCGGTGTGCTTTTGATCTAAATAAAGTTGTGTTTAAAATTGAATTCATTTGTGCTACTTGGGTGTTTTGAATAAGTTTTTTTAAAGATCTATAAAAATTTGAAAAATCTATTCAACCTCTCCCCCTTCTAGATTTCTCCTAGAAGGCTTGTTCAAGTTTTCTTTAAGATACTCAACTAAGTGGGACCAACAGATGTCATTTAACTTAATTCTTATGGAAAAGGTATACATTGGACTGAATTATTATCTCACCTGGACTATTTTTTAGTACAAATAAACTCTCTATTTTTATAATCAAACAAATATACCCTCGAACTAATAAAATAAGATATTTAAGTAATATCGTCATATTTAGAAACAAACGATGTTGGGTCTCATTCTCGCAAAATCACGAAAACTAGAGAAGAAATGACTCACAATCGCTCACAAGACACCAAACTAATATTTTAAGGAGATGTTGGGGGTAAAATGGAAGACGATTAGTGCACAAAAACGATACCAAGCAGAGGAGGAAGCTTATGTGAAGATAATCGTAAACGAAAAACGCAAACACGAAGCAATGAGCCTCATCAAGCTACGGAGGATCGATGGCGTAAATACGAACAATACATTCAGGCCTCGTTTGGTTTCATTTATTAAGGGTGTATTGATCTCTAATACAACTTTATCACTTGTTTGGTTTGTTGTATACGTTATACTTCCAGCCCGTTATTAAGAATGGGCTCGTTCAAATAATATCTAATACATGGTATTATAGATTCCAAGTTTCATATGGTATTTATAATACTTACATTTCTCCAACATCTATTAAATTTTAAAATACCAAAAACACCCTTCACTTTTCATCAAGATGTGTTTATTATTATTTTTATTTATAAGGACAAATTAGTCTAAAATAAGTTAATACTAGTTATAATACTTGCTACCAAACATAATATTGATAGATAATCACTAATTATTTAACTCAAGTTTTTAAAACCAAACAAAATATTGATAAATAAACCGGTATTACAAATATGGGTATTATAGTTCGTATTATCCAATAAAGGGAACCAAACGAGCCCAAGTTTAAACGAAAGCAGAGAAAGATAATAAACAATAATTCTTTTTCACTCTTTAGTTTTCATCGTCTTATGAGGAGTGGAAGAACATGTCGGAAAAAGACATGAAGAACATAGAGCAATACATGCAAGAAATAGAATTGTACAAGTAGAATAAGGAAGAGGAAAAAAACAAAACTCCCATGTGGGTTTAAGTATAAGTTATTGAGGCATTTTAATTTTTTTCTTGTTCTTTCTCTTTCACATTTTCTTCATAATTGGAAAGCTAATGGCTCGTTTGCTTCTAATTGAGCTTTTGTTAAATGTAGACAATGTGTTTGATGAAATGTTTGCACCGCAAATGAGAATACCATTATATTTTGTCTAACATTTTTATTGAAAATATTAGTTGCTTCATTAATTTGGTGACTGTGAACAATTGTGACCATTTCTTATCTTCTTCTCCAGTTTGCGGGATGAGTGCATGAGTAGAAGCAAAATGAGACCTTAACGTCGTTTGTCTCTTATTATGATGGAAGGGTCTAAATTGTTTTATTTTATTAATTTAAGGGCATATTTAAGATTTTAAAAGATGAAGGGTTTATTTGAACGGAAAAAATAATTCATGTTCAAATTTGTACCCGAGATAATAGTCCAAAGTTGTCTATATGAAGGATTTTAATGGTATTTTTGTTAGAAAAAATTATGGTGTATATTAAATCGTGGGGAAAAATATTTTTAAGAACCGTAACCTTTTGGAGTTGACAAAAATAAGAATCGTAACTTTTTGAGCTGATAAATTAAGGATAATAAGTTTAAAAGGTGGTGAATTAAGGTCAAATCTTCACAAATTTGGTTAATTGACCCGACTTGGGTTGAAATTCGCTTAATTTGACCTAAACTCGGGCTGAAATTCGGATCCAATATGAGTTGATTCGGGTTGATTTAACCTCGGTTGTTATTTTAAAAGTTATGGTCCTTAATTAAATTGTCAACTCAAGAGTTACGGTCCTTATTTTGCCACCACGAAATATTACGGTCCTCAATTTATCATGCTCAAAAGGTTAAGATCCTTATTTTGCCACCCCTATTAAATTATGGTCCTTAAAATATAATTTTCTCTTGAATCGTGGGTTTGTAACGTTTGTTTCGCGCGAGGCCCACAACCCATTTCATGAGTTTTTTTTTGGGAAAATTACAACCTAGTGCAAGGCCCAAGTGTTTATTACATCCTAGTGCAAACACCTTTTTGGAATTACAAGTAGGTGCAAAATGGGATGTGTATTTCCCCAATTGCCCTTATTTCCCCACCCTCGCCTATTTCCTTTTCTCTCTCTTGGCGACGTCAATTCTCTCTTCTAGTCCACAGCTTGCCTCGTTTTACCGGGCGATGGTCACATCAAATCGGAGCAGCCCGGTTTTATCAGTTCAAATTCAAATTCAAATTTCTTCCTTTTTACGCACTATTTCTCTTTTTTTTATCTATTGCGACGAAGCATTTCATATCTAGAATCAAGTGGAGAGATGGATTTTCTCTCGAATTTGAAATTAGGCTTAATGTAGACGGCATTATTCCTCATCTTTTTGTTTATGATTTTTAGACTCTAATTTTTGTTTCACCGATCTCTTATGTTATTGCTGGTTATACGAGGAAAAATTATCTTTTGTTCCTGTTACTTTTGATGGAGCACAAAATTGTGATCGCTGTCAAATTCCGCCATGAGCGCAAGTTAATCTCTTTGAATGTTGATTCCACATTTATGTGGTTTGAATCACAGTACGTGGGACCTCGGACTGAACTTCAATCTATACAAGTTCATTTGTGTTCTCGGTAGGTTCGTATACGAATACATGTTTAAAATGTGAAGATGATTTCCTGAATATGATCTTTCTTTCTTTGTCATTTAAATCGAGTTTGGTGGATGTTATTGTTTCCTCGTTGTAAAGATAATGTTCGTAGTTTGGTGGATGGTATGGTTTCGTCTAAGCGGTGTTTAAGTGTATTTGGATGTGAAAATGGGAAGGGAATTGATTCTTATGATAAAAATGATAATGGAAAGTCTAATTCAAAGGGTACGATTCTCGATCAACATGGAAACGACATTGTTAATGATCATCTTGCTTCTCTCCCAAAGATATGATATCTGTCCAAGGTCTTTGAAGACCCCCATGCTTTCGATTCATGGGCTAATGTAATGAATATGGGTGTTGGTGCTTCTTTCTCGGGTGGTGTTGTTCATTTTAGGACTGAACTTATAAAGTATTGTTCTATTTTGGGATTTAATTTCATTTTCATTAAGAACACGAAAAGATATGTACATGTTGTTTGTAAAGAAAGTCAAAATGCACAATGTCTATGGTTCATAAAAGCAAAGCTCCAGCCCATTACTAATCATTTCATTGTCTATAAGGCTAATCTAGTACACTCGTGCATTGGAAAGTTAGCAAAGGATGAAGTCGCACGTTTGTGTCCTAAGATCATGTCTGAATTCTTTATCCGTAATGTGCGCAAGAGGCCCGATATTGGTGGTAAAGAGATAGTAGATCTAATGCAAATTCAATATGGTATTGATATCACTTACTCCAAAGGTTGGAGAACCATTGAAACCGCTAGGAATACGATTTTTGGCAGTTTTGGTGATTCTTATTCCCGATTAAATTGGTATTGCGAAGCGATCGGACGCACCAACCCCGGTAGCGTAGTATATCTTCAGATAACACCGAATCTTTTCACTTTGAACGCCTTTTTGTATCATTCAAAGCATGTATTGATGGTTTTCAGTTTTGCCGTCCAATGCTCTTTATTGATGGTACTTTCATGAAGGGTCGTGCGCATGGTACCCTTCTTATTGATACTGCTAAGGATGGGGATAATGGTATGTACTTTCCATCCAATTCTTTTTCTTATAAGCTGGGAAAATGAATTTTTTTTTACGAATTTGAAGTAAATATTATGTTATTATTTCATTTTTCGTAGGCCTGCTTTCCTATTGCTTTTCTTTGTCGTATCTGCGAGACCACCGATAATTGGGTATGGTTTCGGAAAAAATTCGTGATGCTTTGTGAAACACGAAAGCGTATATTTTATCTTTCGGATAGGAATTGCGGGTTGATGTCGGCCTTTAACATTGTTTTCAAAGAGCCGGTGCATTTTTTTGCCTTTATCATTTATTATCTAATTTGAAAGGTCGGTTTTCATCCTGGGTGGTCTAATCTTAAGCGAGCGAGAATGGGTGAACATTTTAGAGATTGTGCACATGCTCCTAATAGACGACTTTTTGATGAAAAGTTGGCCTTATTCAAGGAAGTTGGTGGTAGTATTGCGGTAAGAGTGGTTAGAAGATCTTCCCTATGAAAAATGGGCAGTGGCGTATTCCCCTATATTATTAGGTACGGTGAAATGACTTCCAATGCCGCCGAATCCTTTAATTCATGGATTCTTGATGCTAGATCAAAACCCATTGTTCAAATGATAGATCATATAAGAATAGGTATTTATCGATGGTTTGTTGAGAGGAGAGAAGAATGCAATTCTTGACTGGTGCTTTGGTTTCTCGGAAGGAAGTTTTGTGGAATCACCTTATTGATATTAGTCGTAGCGGGTTTGTTGCTGAATGTCCAGTGTGGCAATTATGAAGTATCGTCCACACCTTCGGTTTGTGAACTTGATTGCAAGAACTTGTTCCCGCCATCAATGGCAGGTTCTAGGCTTTCCGTGTGCCCACGCTGTTGCCGTGATTAAACGTCACCGCTTCTTCCATTTCCAACTATGTAAACGAATGTTTTTTCACTACTAATTACCGTAAGTGTTATGAAAAGATCTTTACCCAATCCCTCGACTGAAATGTATGAATGCCAGCCGTGAAGATCATGATATAATTCTTCCTCCAATTCTCAAATGCCCACCCTGACGCCCCAAAAATCGCGAATCCTTCATATGGAGAGTGGAGAAAGAGGAAACCTAGTTTTTGTGTTAGATGCAAAAGGTATCCAAGCATGATAGCCTTACTTGTGGATTGATATTGGATAAGTCAACCCAAAATTGAAGGTATTCAATTGCAGCTTCTCATTAATGTCATCCGATAATTACACTTTTTTGAAGTTTTCCTTATATTTATTTCTGCTTTCATTTTTTTTTCGTGGTTGTTGCTCGTTTGATATGTAAAGTCCATAACCATCCTTAAGGATTACAATGCCTTTGTTTTATCATTATGGTCGTAGTATATCTGTTTGTAGTGTCGATTTTACATTTGGATATCAGTCTTGTGAAACCGGCAGATTTAATGTTGTAGTTTTTCTCGGGGTGATGTTTTTGTCTTGTATATTTGGTTATAAGATATGCTTAGCAATGTACATGGTTGTTAACTGGTGCTGGTTTTTTATAATATGAAAATTAAAGCCTATGGCTTTTTATAAATAGATATTCATCTTTCTCGTACATTCTATGCTATTACTTTTTTTATTAAAACGGTGAGAATCAAGACAAGACAAATGGTTATGAAATTTGCAAAGAGTATTGTTGGCGGTGTTACCGCATATGTCGTTGGATGATTCCAGCCATATTTTGTGGCTTTCTACTGCCGTGGTTGGTACACTTGTAACATCTTCGTCTTCTTGTTGTGCCCAAGTTTCCAGATTTATTGGTACACACCATTGACACCACCCATGAATATCGCAATTGTTGTATAGTCTTCCGGGTTTTTACCGGATTCCGACACACGAATTGTTGTCTTTGTTTCCACACTTTGGGCACTTTGATATCTTGTACCTCAATTATTTTTCCCCGAGTTGTTCTTACTAGTTGATGTCATTTTCGGTGTTATTCCACTGCTCCTCTTCTTGGTATTTTTTTAGTTTAGTAATTCATGTATATTTATACCGTAATAGCTTTTAGTATACATTTGATTTTGTTTCCAACGGTTATTTTGTCTTCCAACGGTAAGAATCAAACGGTAATGAGAAAGGAGCTGTGTATGTGTAGAAGATTAGTATTAATGAAAAATTTTATTTTATTTGGTTGGATAATATATTTACAAGTATGACACATATATGACAATTATTGCAATTCATTTATCTGTAAACAATAATTACTAGCTGGAAATTAGTATTTATTTGGTTGTGGAATAAGTAAGAATTTTATGAAAAATTAGTATTTTTGACAATGGTAGGAGTTTCATAAATAACTAATCAAATTTAATTTATAAAAATTCAAATTAGAATTGTATATGTATAAAATATTAGTATTACTTTGGTTGTATTTCCCATAAATTTATAAGTATAAATCATATAAGAAATTAATAACAATCAATTGAGTCAGTAAATAAGAAAACTGAAAGATTTGATTATGTCACAAAATAAACCTCTTGATTATGTCGAAACTAAGTATACAACTCATATATTTAAATAAAGAAACTGAAAGAATTGAAGTTTAAAATATAAAAAGGGGGAAATTAGTATTTATTTGGTTGTGGAATAAGTAAGAATTTTATGTAAAATTAGTATTTTTGACAATGGTAGGAGTTTCATAAATAACTAATCAAATTTAATTTACAAAATTCAAATTAGAACTGTATATGTATAAAATATTAGTATTACTTTGGTTGTGTTTCCCATAAATTTATAAGTATAAATCATATAAGAAATTAATAACAATCAATCGAGTCAGAAATAATTATGTCTCTGTTGGGGAAATTAGAACAGATTTATTTTGTTGCGAATCAAGTATGACTTGTGAAATACAGTGTTTGTTACATGAATATGCAACAAGAGTACTAGAGCACAAAATAAATGAGTTATATTTTTAGACATTAAATATATAATGTAACTCATATATGTAAATAAAATCAATTAATTGTACTTTAAAAAATAATTAATTCGACAATTAGTATTTTTAGTAGGTTACATAAATATTAAAATTAAAAAAATTGTATGCGTAAATAACTAATACTAAATTAGTTACAAAATTCAAATTAAAAATTGTAAAATGTTGCAAATTAAATTTAACTGTTTATTTGTAATTTTTCTTGAATGTTGCAAATATATCGCAACATAGCATTTTTGTTATTTCATTTGCAAAAGATATCGCAACAAGTAATAAACATCGATATTGCAAATTTTACTTGCTCGTTGCATATATATATACTATCTATACAAAATATTACTCATCGTTGCAAATATATCTTAAATAATTTGCAACATATCATTCGAATTTGAACTCAATTTATAGTTTTTGCAGAATTTTTTTGACAGCTTATACAAAGAGATGAAAAACTAAATTACTTACAAATTGAAAATTAGTCGACCAAACATATACATTTGATTCCATTTAATTGAAATATAACTTGTTTACAAAATGTAACCACGTTTGGTTTACAAAAGGGGAACCATAGATTGGTTTACAAAATATAACTACTATAAAAAGATAAATACTACTTCTAGTGCAAATATGCATACGGTGTTTCCATCGTAGCTAAGCAACGGAAAAACAGTGTCATATCCATTTGGTATCAATCACGACTCAAACCCGAAGAGGTATTTTGTCTTCCCGTGGTACATAAACAGAGTACCGTCCGGTTCCAACCTAATTAGTATCCATTCTTCGTTGGAGGACTCGACATACAGTGGTGTAAAAACAATAACATATTGTTGTTTACATCCAATGTCTCCAGATTGATAAACAATTTAGACCAATCATTGTTTTCATAAAACCAAATGACAAACCCATCTTCACGTTTGCACCAAGTTTTATACAAAACCGGTGTTAATTCATCCAAAGATCCTATCGTATATCCATGGCCCATAGAGATTGTTTCATCGGTATGTTAATAAAATCATACTCTTCAATAACTACATCAAAACTACCAATCCCATAATGTTGTCCATGATTCTCAAGCCGCCAATGCAACTTACCATTCACAAACACCCCTGGATAATGGCATGGATCGTCAAATGGAAATTCTCCCAAATTTCTCCACATTCTAGAATTGCTGCAGAATATACTTACATCCAGCTTTTGCTTCAATATTGTTAAACAAACTTATCCTTAATAGTTTATACTCGCATGCAATGGATCAAACCCTAAACCAAATATACAATAACACCACTTACTTTGTCCAGGCATTGAATAGGCCAATTTGGTATTTTTATGCTGCTTGTTGTTGTTGGATTTCCCAAGAAGAACTCGTCCTCCCGGTTGCGAAACACACTATCCCGGAGCAGCTTTGCTACAGCCTCCCATTCTCAAGGCCAAATTCTATCACGACTCGTTAAATGCACGAGCATCGTTAGTCTCTTTTTCATAAACCAGAGCATGGTAACCAAATTCTTCTTGTAGAAGGAAGTTGTATTTCCCTGTTTCCTCATTTGATTCAAATGTTTTTCCAATACGAAAAAACGACTTGAAATCATTCCTAACCGGTTTGTCGACGGCTTTGAACCTCGCCAATGGTTTAGGTGGAAGCCTTGAAAGGATCTCCATCATTATTTCCGTGGGAAGATCTCTTCATATCTGGCTTCTTTGTTTTGGGTTTCCATTTTCGAGCTTTGATAAGAATTTGTTTCTGGTTTCGAGTTTCTATTTGCGGTGAGAGGTGGCGTGTTATTATTTGTTTTGATCATTACTTTATAGGTGCTCTTGCAAGAATTCCAAACGTCAAATAATTCAGGGATGGTTTTAGGCGCCATTTTTTTGTAGTACATTCAATGTAACCAAGGTGATCAAGTTATTTGTAATAATATATTATATTATATTCGTTTTATATAACATTAATATTTTGTGTTTTAAATATGATTTAAGGGAGCCCCCTGAATAGACTAATGTGTATGTATTTACATGTTTCCAAGTTGAATTTTTAAATTATTTTCGATAAATTAATTCATACGTAGCATAATTTACGGATAATTAATATAGGGGAGTTATCATGCTATATTAATACTTTTTTATCATGAGTAGTATTAATAGTCATTTTATTCATTGAATAGTTTGTATTTTTTAAGTAATAATTGTTTACGTATCCATTAATTATTATTATTTTTTTATTTTAGCTATATATCTATTATTATAACATTGAGTATGAAAGATATAGTAGATCTAAAATCAGTATTACTACATTCTATTTCTTTAATACTTTGATATGAACGAATTGTAAAAGGGAGACTAAATACTTATGCATTTGACTCAAAATAATAGTATTTAATTAAGTTAACATTTATACGATTAAGACTACATAATTATGCTAAAAATCACACAAAACATGTTTTGTGTTTGAGAATATATGTCCAAGAATATTTTCAAACTAATCTTCACCGACATTGGATCCATTAACAACTCAACCATTTTCGCCCGTATTCTCCACAGCGTTGTATGATAAAACTCTTTTTCCGGTTTCTTTCCCAAGATTGCATTCTCAATATTGAGGCGGACTACAACTCCACAGTCCACAGATTCTTGATTCTTTGAAGGCTAAGTTCGTGCGAGGGATTCTTTCGATTGCCATGAAGTAGTGGGTACTTAGGTATTCCATCTACCTTCACCTCACGCAAAATTTGCTCAACGTACTCAATCGATAATAATAAGAAATCAAAGTTAATAACATGTGTCATTATTACATTTTTACGTAATTATCAATCTTTAATTAATTTAGTATATTACCACCAATCTTGATCTATCCAGATGCACGTCCTTGTTTGAACTTCTAGGTGTCATCGAATTTTGTAACCTCCATTCACAAAGTGTTTCTAAATAGAACTTTAGCAGAGTCCGGTGGTCACCAATACCGGAATTTTTGTCATAATGGGAAACAACAATGTATTATCGCTGCCTAAGTTCTTCAGTTTGTCATCAACAAAACTATTCCTATTCTTCCCGGACAACTTTCGCTTGTTATGAATCAAATCCTAGAAAATTATATTTGCAAAGAACTAATTAATCTTTTTAACTAAAAATTTGCATTGAACAAAACTTTAAAAACAGCAATTTACCCAAAGATATTGAGGAGAAAATAACAATTTTTCCAGTAGCTTTGATTTCCTTGTATTTATTCAAGAACAATTCGGACCAAGCATCAATAACTCCGATACAAAATAAATCAAACCATGTAAAAATCCATTTATCAAGATATTTATTATATTAAAATTAAAGTAAACAAATTTTACTCACTTTGAAGAGGATAGCCTCTCATGGTGAAGTATACATATTATGTCCTTTAAAAGCACCTCGGCCATTGGTCGTTTCCCCTCCAACAGATGTACCTAATATTTTAAAATATTAGGGCAAGTATTATAAAATAATTAAGTACTTATAATGTAGTTAAAATACCAAACCTTTACTTACATCTCTCTTCCATCAACCCAAAGAATCTCCGATCAAGCTTTTAATATAATCACTAGTCGCTCACCGCTTTGTACTTTTTTCCCATCTCGAAATCACAGATTCGCTTTCGATACTTTTCAAGTTCTTCCATCTCGTTTGTATTGATTTGTGGAGTTAATTCCACGAGGTTTCCTATCAGCCTTTTGTGTTCTCTCCTTCACCCTTAGTGTTAGTGATGTCGGCTCAACTACCATTTTTCCCTTCCTTTTCCTAAGATCTGCGGTGTCCTCTTGGTCTCGACTCCACTTTATGTGCATCCACCTCCTCCATGATGTTTATTGTATCCTTCGCTTCTTCATTTTACGCAACCGCTTTTCATTTTTCTTTCTTTCAATGTGGAGATCTGCTATTGTGGTCAACCTTTCAATATTCTCTGGATTTTAGTATATTTGTGTTGCCGTTGGAACCATCAATGCTTTGTCAGTCTAGTTTTCGATGATCTGTTCTCCTCGCTAAAGTCAATATCTCCTTTTCCAAATTTGTTACTTCATCCGTATGTACATTATCCCTAAGGTTCTTATCGTAAGCCAAAATCTTATCAATTTCTTGTTTTTGGTCCCTTTTTAGCTGCTCCATGTCTTTCTCCATCCTCCCAATCTCTTCCCCTTTTTCAACAATAGTCAGTTTCAATCTTTCAATCAACTTATCCTTTTCGTGACACAACATTTTGCAGACTTTCCAACTCCTTCTCAAGCTTGTTTTTTTCATCTAGTTCACCCAACTTCTGTCCAATATTCAAAATTTTTGTTCCTTCCTTGTTACGACAAACATCACCTGTAATACCACTATCTTCAATTTTTTCCCCAACACCCTTCTCTCCATTATTAAAGTCTTTTGCTCCTTCCTCACTCGACGACCTTCAATTATTTTTCCATCATCCTCCTGTGACAACCATCTTCATTTTGGAAGTCATTTTCGGCATCAATGAGACTCAACAACATCAAGTTTCTTTAATTCTTCTACCCTCCCCAATTTTTTTCATTAACATCAAGTATTTCCATTATACTTCGAGATATATCCAAATTAAGCATTGGAATATCATGTGGCATTCCCAAATAAGAATTATTTTCCACAAATGCTCCCTTCATCATTGAAATATCCATAATCTTTTCACCGACAACAAATTTTTTATTTGACATATCCCCGATTGGGGAAAACATACTGCATTTCGATGGCATCTCACCGCCTTCATCATGGTCAACGGAGTTCCAAGATTAACTGTTGAAGGAACTTCATTTTCTTCGGATGAATTATCAACCCTGTTCTTCGAATCTTCCTTTCTTGAACTTGCGTAATCACTCTCGGGATTCTTGAACTCTCTGTTCAATTTCAACAAAGAATCAAATATTCTTTTCTCTACAGACCTTGGTTTAAGAACAACTCTATGTATCTCGTTAGAATATATGTAAACAAAAGTTAATCATATATGTAGCGGGAAGATATTAGTATATTTTTAGTTTTTGTTAAATGGTTATGTACCTTTGACTCATTGAGCTTACAAAGATCATAGCGATTCAGCTTCTTATTCAATTCACTTAAATCCCACCTCAAAACCGTGGGAATCAATTTTCGATTGACTGGATCAACTAAATTAAGATGCTCGCACAACCTTAATCAAAGGAAATTTAAAATCCACTATTTTAAACATTGTGAAATAGCACATAGCACATATATATATATATATATATATATATATATATATATATATATATATATATATATATATATATATATAATTAAAAGCATGATACATACCGGAAGTAACATAGCACATCCCCCAACTCTAAAATTTCTTGAACCCTTGATTTGATTTAACAAAGAGGTCAGCTATCAACTTGCACCGGTCATACTTTATTATATCTCTAAATTTATCAATGAAGACAACGAAGTGCCATGAAATTGTGGAATTACGTGTAGGTGCAAGCGGAATTGCTAATAAATAGCGGTGTGTTAGCCTTGCAACATCTCTACATCCTGTTTTTGTGGTCCTACTAAGCATCTCTCTTAATTTATCCAGATACTGTGCTTATACAATAGGTAGTTCCCTTTGAAGCCTCAATCTCATGCCCGAAACATCTTTTAATCCACTTTGGTAATTCATAATTACTCACCTTAATGGAATTACATCACTTCCACAACTCACTCCAAAAATTAATTGAACATCCCTACCGGTTATCATTAGTTTCTCCCCCTATGACAAAACATTTTTGAAACATTGAATGTCATTAAAATGCTCCGAATATCATCCTCATACTTACCGCATCATTTTTTCGTAACTTCGTGTTCTCCTCTGATTATTCCATTGAACAAGAACCAGAAAGGTGTCTTCTTTATCTCTTTTAGATGGCGATCTTTAAAGCTTAATTCTTTTAATTCTTTGTGTTGTCTTCAAGTTACTCCTATAATAGGTTGTATTCTTTTTTACTATAATACTTCACGAAATTAAACGTAAAACGTATGTTATATATATGAAAAATTTTGGATTTTATAAAGCATGCATACACAAAAAAAAAAAAATTTGAATCTTTTCTTCATACACTTATTCACATACCAAAACCATTCTTTGGCTTTAGAACATTGTCATTTTCATCTCAAGTAGATTCTTCAAGTAACTCGCTCTAGGGCCGGTGTTGTAGCTTAACTATTTCTGTGTCTTTTCATTTGATTATGAATTCAATAATACTCCAATATGATATTAAAAATGATCGGTTTGTAAACATAAAATCATATTCATACAATAACCTGAACTGTCTGTTGGTCCCTAAAGTTGAGTTGATTAAAAACCTTGAGTTAGCTTCCTAGAACAAAATCTAGAAAGGGGGGTTTGAATAGATTTTGTAGATTTTTCAAATCTTTCAAAATCAATTCAAAATATCGGATTAAACACAGCGGAATATAATTGAATACTCAACTTTTTTCAAGATCAAAAGCAAGGTTGATATTCAGATTTTAGTTAAGATTCTCGAACTTTAATCTTGAATTAACGAATTATAAATCAAACGAAACTAAAGAAAGCAAGAAATAATACCTGGGATTTATAGTGGTTCGGATTTTAATAATCCTACATCCACTCTCCTTCTTCAATCAAGAAAGGACTCTCGCTTACTACTTTCTTTCTTACTTTCGACTTACAACTTACAACTCGTACAAATCTTCAAATCTTCAATCTCCTAAACCCTTCTTCTAGAAATCTAACTATTACGGTGAGTATTGGATTTTGAAGATTACAAGAAAAGTGTTCTAAAAACACTTAGAACTTTTTAAGAACTCTCTTGAAATACTTGAGAAAAGATTGTGATTGAAATCGAGTAGTGAATAGTGTAGAAATTGAATATGCATAAGTGTTCTATATATGAAAAATGAAAAACCTAGACCTATTTATAAGTCTGGAAAGACAGTTAGTTTGTTAGTTAGTTCTAACAAACTTGAAACCGCTTAACAAACTTAATCTTGAAAACTCGCTGAGACCTCGGTGACTCTTCCTACTCGTCTGCAGTGACTTGGTGAAGACTCGACTTTCTTATTCTACTCGGCTTGTCTTGACCTCGTCCGAGCTCTTTATATTTGTCTCCTGCAGATGACTAGGATTGAGGTTGTCTCCGGATGACTTGTGATTTCTCATCTTGGTGACTTGAGTTACCCTTGACCCGGGTCACGATCGGCTTAGTACTAGAACTTAGTCTTGAGTTCTTTATCCTAGTCTGCTCATCTGAGCAGGTCTTTTAACTCATCAAAACAATCTTGATCTAACAATTTCCCCCTTTTTGATGAAGTTAAAACCTACAAGAATAGACACACTCATAGTGAAGTTAGTTCGAGTTTTTCAAGATCAACGAGATAGGTATATCAAAGCACATTCTTCACATTACAAATGATTTATTCACATAAAAAAACTTTAGATCTTAAAAACTTCTCTTTAAAAAAACAAGTCTCAAGACTTAGTTTAAAATTAAAAAAATTAAGTCGAGATATAAAATTCTCGGATGACTTATACTTAGGAAAATTTTAAGTTTTTCTTAAAGCGGTAAAAAAATTTAAGAAAATAAAAGCGAGTAAAATGAATCAAACATAGTGTATTCACATTGGATTTACAAACATTACGTATGAGAATATAATAGAAAAATAGAAATAAGGAAAAGAAAAGTCCTGTTTCTATTAAACTTCCCATTGCTCTTCATCCGGGATCATTAGCCGATTGAATACGCGCCTCCTAAGTTGCTTGGATCCTCCTCTTGAGTAAGTCCAGATTCGGCCTCTGCTTTCTTAAGAATTCCTTGAACCCAGTCTAGGTCCAAGGTACCATCGGACTTCTTCGCGGGAATGGCATACTCGAAGGCCGGAGAGATCGAGTTGACATTGAATTCGCATCGGCTTCTTCCGGCCCGAGCATAGAAATCCGCGTCTACTTGCTCAATCCACTCGTGCCAAGCCAAATCTGGATCTTGTTGAGTTGCCCCGGAGCTTTAAGAATGTACCAATAGTACATCCACATTCCCTCCGGAGGTTCTTGTCTTTATACTCAAGAAGATATTTTCCACAAGCCGACTTAGGAGGTGCAGACGTGTTATGAAATGGCCAAAATTTCCCACCGCCTTGATCTTTGATTAACCATTTTCGCTCGCGAGTGCTCCGTAAGACGTTGGAGTCTTTCTTCTTTCTCTGCCTCTTCTTCTCTTTCTTGCCAAAATATTCCATCTCTCTCTTAATTCTCTTGATCTGCTCTTACGAGAGATTAGAATAATCAGCTTCCCTTTTTCCTTTTCCCTTAGCGGCAGCCACAGTAACAAGTTCGCAGATCTGGGCTCGATCGCTACTTCTTTTCCCTTCCCCTTGGCTCCTTCAGATTCGGATTCTTTTAAGCGAGCCAAGAGCTTCTCGATCCTTTCCTCCTCATCTTTCCTTCTCTTCTCTTCATCCTCCTTTATAGCTTCCTCCAGTTGACTCACCCTCACTGGAGAGCGGTAACTCATCGATTTGATCCGAGCTTCCTCCCGGCTGCCTCCGTGATCGGTTGTGTTGGCCTTCATGCCTACATCTTTCTGGTCTCCTCGACCACGCAGTGAGGGCTTGTCTCTTCTCCGCTTCATCTTTTTCCCCCTTTTTAACTTCATCTGCCAAGGCTGAAAGTTTGTCATCCAATACATTGCACTTGGCCTGAAGTGCGAGTGGTCTAAAGCCAATTCACCCACAACCAGCTGATTATACCCTTTTACTTCTTCTTTCAATGCCCTCGGCTCATCCTACATTGCTTTCACTTTACCGGCCAGCACAGAATTAGTGATATTTATGATTTTATCGAAAATGTTACCTCAACTTCTCTCATCTTTGGCTAGCATTGTGTCTGTATGACTTTGACCATCCTCCTTGTCTTCCTTTCCATCTTTCTTCTAAAAGTAGCATTGACCTTTTTCTCGACAAGGGATAGAATAGAGGAGATGGCGGTGGTTGGGCTTAGATCGGTGTCATCATCCTCGGTTGAGGAGTCGGACGAAGAGGGTATTTGTTACTGATTGAGGAGATGGGAGAGGAATAGATTGAGTTTGGATAGTTGGAAGAGAGGAGTAAGAAATTATTGGTATTGGTGAGGTTTGGAGTGGGGAGAGGTATTTGTTCGGATGAGGGTGGGGGAGATGTTTGAGGTTGTGTAGTAGGGATGGATAGAGGGGATGGGATAGATTACGTAAGTGGAATTTGGATTTGGTGTAGGGGAGGTAGGGCATTGGAGAGGCTCTGGAGTACCGGCTGGGATACTCCTTCATTGCCTATTTGGCGGTGGGATGTCGGTGAGTCAAAGGCTCGAAATGCCGGCTGGGCATTTCTTCCTTTGCCAGTACGGAGATAAGGTAGGAGATGGAGAAAGGCTTGTACTGCCTCTGGAATCGGGAAAGAGTAGCTTCCTTGATTGGGGAGAGTGGGACCTCTAGGCTGTCCAACCTCATTTGCTATTTGGAGGATCGGGACCTCCTCTGTAGCAGGTTGTCAACTCCATCTGCTGCTCGACCCTCCGTATATGGTGGATCCTTGAGCTCGAGTAGCTCGTCTTGGCCTCCTTACCAATGGAATTTCTATCTCCTCTTCCTCATCCTCGAGGCGGCCTTGTGAGCAGTGCAGATGAACTTTCACCCTTCTTTTTCTCATTTGCTTTCACCGGCCTCCTTTTCCTCCTCAAACGTCCTTGGGACTGCAGCAGCTGTTTGCAGATTCTACTTGAGGTGCGACCTCGGCTGCTGCATCTCATGTCCCTCTGTTTCGACCTCGATTGGGGCCACCTCGGTTCTTGGTCTTCGAACTTCGCAGCCTGCCGCCTCCTGCCTCGAGCCTCGGGCCGCATCGGACTCATCATCCGAAGTCTGAATTTCCTCCAAGCCTGTCATCCTTGGTGAGAATTCCCTTTTGCTTGGAGTACTTTTTGGTACCCACTCTCCGTCGGCTTCCTTATTCAGCCCTTCAATAAGTACGGTGATTTTGTTGAAGAGATCGATCGTAGAAGTGGGAATCCATCCCTCTGCAGATGACTTGAAGGTTAGGCGCTTCTTCTCCTCCCTCGCCTTATAAACAAGCAAATCTACCCAATTTACTTGCACTCCATCCATAATGGCTCGCATCACACACAACTGGGTTTGGTTAACCCATCATGTGAGCTTTGCTCACCCAACACGGCCTTTGTAACCACCGTCATCAACAACCGAAATCTCCTTCTTAACAGGTTCTTCTTTAAATCCCTTCGAGTTCCCTGTGAGTGACCCTTGCCATCATATCAAAGGACTCTTCCCATTCATCCTCTTTGTACGCCAATGGATTAACTCCCTCCATTGACGTATCAAAATCCTAGAAATGCTTTCCCTCGAATAACTCGGTGTCGTTCCATCAAAAGTATCAAAACCCTCCCGAGTGTCCTCCATTTTTGCCAAAAATCTGCTCCCAAACAATCTGCCGTTACATTTTGCGGAGACTTCATCGATAGAAAACCTCGAGTCGTGAGGCTTCGAGAAGACGAAGAATTTCTGCAGATTCTGGGTCATTGGTTGTTTGAAATCGACATACATTTCCGCCTTTAAACGGTTTTGAAATATTCCTCATTCATTTTGAAATGAGAAATATTTGTGGAAATGTATTTAGGTTTGAAAGTTTTGGTGGTTTTGGAAGAAGATGCCATTTGAAGGTTTTGTGAAAATATATTTGAAAAGGATTAGAAAGTATATGCGGGTTTTACGAGAATGGAAAGAAAAATGATTTAGGGAAGAAGAAGATGTATTTATAGGGGGAAGATTGGAAAGAGAAACCGCCATTTTTGAAAACATGAATTAATCGAGCCATTTATTCAAAAGTTATTCTTGAGTGTTAATCAACGGTTAAAAACTAAGATAAGCGATTAGAATTCAGCGCGTGGAAGTTAATCGCCTTTGGAATGCGTAAATAGTTACTTTATAGACTGTTGATTTGACCGATATAGGTTACTTTATGCGAGAAAAGTAAGTATACTGACGTCGGCCAAGTGGTATCTTACTTCAACTAAAGGTTTTTGAAACAGATGAGTTTGAAAAATAGATTAGTTTAAAAGCAGATGGGTTTTGGAAAGTCATCTGATAGAGTAACCTGTCTGATTTTGAAAATCAACGGCTTAGATGTAACTTTTTAGCAATTTCAAAACAAGTTTAAACAAAACAGACTTCGATTTACTTTTCTAAAACATGGTTGTTCAACAATTTAAAAAAATTGCAGTTTAAAAATTAATCGAATAATGAGATTTGAATAAGAAGAGATGAAACAAGTATGATCTCGTGACTGTTCCTGCAACAACATATACTCAAAAGAAACCATTAGAAGCTTAAGGTAAATCAGATAGGATGTAAGTAGTCATCTGTTTTCTCGGGAGATCGAGTTGACTTTTGTGTCCTTGTCTCGATTTACTCAATGTCGAACAAGTAATTATCAATTCGTATAAGGTCAATATGACTAATCCTTGATTCTTGATTCCTAAAAGGAGATCAATGATATCAGCTACGATTGTCCTTTGACTCATATCTAGTCGATAATTCTTTCTAGACATTAATTTAAAGAAAAGAAAAGAAAAGATATAAGAAAACAGATGCACACAAATTAGAAACCAGCTAAAGATGCATCAAGTAATCCTAATTCTAAGCACATTTCTTTAAACCTAGATTCAGCTAATGATTTTGTAAGAATGTCACTCTTTGTGATTCAGTGGCAATTTTCTCAATTCTAATGTCATTCTTTTCAACATGATCCCTAATGAAATGATGTCTAATATCTATATGCTTACATCTAGAATGTAGAACAGATTGTAAGTCATTGCTATTGCACTATTACTATCACAAGTAAATAGGAACAGTGATGTTTGAATATTATAGTCTCTAAGCCGTTGACTAATCCAGAGGAGTTGAGAGCAACAACTTCCATTTGCCATGTATTCGGCTTCGAGTTGTAGAGGTGGCAACAGATGTCCTGCTTTTGGATAACCAAGAAATTAATTTGTTGCCTAAGAATTGACAAGTTCAGTGGATTTTCTATCAATCTTACATCCTCCAAAGTCTGAATCTAATAACTGTCACCAAAGTTGTCATCAGTGAGTACCATAACCCTACTTGCAAGGTTCCTTTGAGATATCTAAGAATTTTCTTAGCCGTCTCCGAGATGAGTTTTCTTGGGATTAGACTCAAATCTTGCACATACCCCAACTGCAAAAGCTATGTCTGGTCTACTTGCGGTGAGATAGAGAAGAGATCCAATCAGTCCCACGATACTCCGTTGCATCGGTGGGTATCCCCCTGCTCATTCGAATCCATTGAGAAGTTAGTTGCCATAGGTATTTTAACTTCTCTGCTAGTTGTCATTCCAAATTTCTCAATCGGATCCTTAGCATACTTAGATCTGATGTATAAATATACCCTTACTCATCTGTTTAATCTGTAAGCCTAGAAAGTATGTTAATTCTCCCATCATTGACATTTCAAACCTGTTTTTCATGAGAATGCTAAATTCTTCACATAATTTCGATTAGGTGAACCAAAAATTATGTCATCTACATAAATTTGAACTAGTAAGATGTTGCCATCTACTTCCTTTCTAAACAAAGTTCTATCAATCTTACCTTTAGAAAAACCATTTGATGTCAAGAAATCGGATAGAGTATCATACCAAGCTCTGGGAGCTTGTTTCAGTCCATATAGAGCTTTGTTGAGTTTATAGACCTTGTTATTGGTTTTAAACCCGGGAGGAAATTTTCTCTACATAGACCTCCTCAAGTAACACACCATTAAGAAAAGCAGACTTAACATCCATTTGAAAGACTTTGAAAGACTTATATGCAGCAAATGCCAAGAACAATCTTATTGCCTCTAATCTCGCAATTGGAGCATAGGTTTCATCATAGTCTATTCCCTCGATCGTGAATAACCTTGTGCAACCAGTCTTGCCTTATTTCGAACAATAATATTGTTCTCATCTGCTTTATTTTTAAACACCCATTTGGTGCCTATAATCTTTCTGTTTAAGGGTCTTTCCACTAGATCCCATACATTTTGCCTTTCAAATTGATGCTTCTTTCTGCATGGTACATTATCCGATTTGGGTCTCGATAGGGCTTCCTCAATAGACTTGGGTTCAAGAAGCGACACATAACAATGAAAAGACTTTCGAAGTCAAGCATCATTCGTGTCCGCACACTACTAGATGGGTCTCCTATAATCTGATCGGATGGATGATAGCTTCTCATCCTTTTGCCTATGTGAGGAGAAGGATCCTCATCTTGAGTTTCGCAGGGCAACTCTTCCGACTCAACCTCACGGTGACATTCCCCCTTCATCGGCTAACCCTTGGCGATCGGTGATGTCAAGGTGTCTGATTCAAGGAGTCTCGAGCAGTTGTCTTGATTGTCGGATGGGGATTCTTCTTCATCTGATTCTCGAATCAAGATTAGGTAGATAGATAGTTCTATGTTTAGTCTTAGATAATTCAATTTTATCTAGATTTTCGGATATCTCGAGAAAGAATACAACTCATCAAAAACAACATGAGGAGTTTCCTCCACACAAAGGGTTGTCTTGTTAAAAACTCTAAATGCCTTTGAAGTATTAGAATATCCCAAGAATATTCCATCACCGCTTTAGCATCAAAAGTTCTTAACTTAGATTTTCCATTGTTATGGATGAAACACTTACAACCAAAAGCTTTGAAGTATGAGATCCTTGGAATCTTACCCTTCCAAATCTCATAAGGAGTCTTACCCTTGTCTTTGACAACTAAACACTGCTACAGGTATAGCAAGCCGTGTTGATGGCTTCAGCCGTAACCTATGAGGGTATCATACTCACCAACATGCTCCTGGCCGCTTCCTTCGAGTTCTATTCCTTCTTTCAACCACTCCATTATGTTGAGGAGTTCTTGCTGAAGATGTCTCATGAATAATTCCACACTCATTGAAGAAATTAGATAAACAAGAATTCAAAAATTTTGTGCCCTTATCACTCCTTATTTTAATAATATTAACACCCTTCTCATTCTGAATCATGCAACAGATCGGGAATCTTGTTTATAGTCTCATTTTTCTTGAAAAGAAATATAACCCAAGTGTATCTAGAAAAGTCATCTACTACAACAAGAGTATATTTTCTTCCACCTAAACCGAGAGGTGTAACGAGTCCAAACAGATCCGGATGAAAGAGTTGCAACACTCTTTCGGATGAGGAGGAGTTAATACTCTTAAATGAGTGTCTAGGCTGTTTACCTTTTTGACAAGCATCACATTTAAGATCGGTGGATAAAAGTTTTTCGAGTAATCCTTTGACAAGGTTCTTTTTAGCTTGACTTACTAAGGGTCTTGAAATTCAGATGACTAAGCCTCTTGTGCCATAGCCAAATGATATCTTCTCCACCCTTAGCTATCAGACAAGTATCTTTGGGACAACTATTGAAGTTAGCCACATAGACATTACCATGTCTCAAGCCGATTAATAGTACCTTATCGAGGAATTATCTAAAATATCACATTTATCCCTTAAGAATTTTACAAGAAACCCTTTATCAAAAAAGCCGAGAAACAGATAGCAGATTATGTTTTAAACCTTCAACAAAATATACCTCGATATACGAATATCTTTGATAATCAAAGTACCTACACCTTTAGTCGACCACAATTATTATCACCAAATAAAACTCTTGGACCATCAATGCTTTGAAAATTTGATAATAGCTTCTTGTTATGGGTCATGTGTTGTGAACAACCACTATCAATGTACCATATTGAAGCTAAGATCTCTTCCTTGAATGATGATCACTGTGAATCTGTAAAAGCAGATTAGTTTTGAGGTACCCTAGTGATCTTGGCTCCTTTTGGGTCAAGAATCACTTTAGGAATCCAAATAAACATCTCATCTTTAGACAAATAAATCGACTCGGATTTTCTACCAAATCTGTCTACAATTATATCATTTTTAAATGATAACTTGTTGTATTTAGATTGAGTAATTTTCCTAAACTTAGATAGCATTTGCTCCTTCCATCAAAAGAATTATAATAAGAGAAACTTCTTATTTTGGTTCTTGGATTCCTTCTAGTCTCGATAGGGAGTTTTCACTGAGTTCTTGGTTTCAGATGGAAGATGTAGTCCTTATCCGACTAGTTGGTTTCCATGGACCAATTTTAATATCCTTTGATTGAACGAGATGCTTTCACAAATTTCCTAGGTTTTGAACATCTGATTTATTGTTCCTATCATAACCAAGTCCTGTCTTATCATGAGATTTTTGAGAAGTATTAAAAATATGATCTATTACCGATTGTGAATTATTAAGGTGACTAATTTTGAAGACAAACTTCTCATTGTCTTTCTTAATTAATTCATTTTCAAGACAGACTACTTCAAATTTATCTTTTAAAGTTTTCAATTCATTTTCTAACCTTTCGGGTAAGCTGGTGATGTACTAGCTTGATCGAAGAAAACATTCCCCCTTGAATGTTTCCTCGATCTACGAAATGTTCATCACTGCTTGCCTTTATTTAGAATTTGAATCGATCCTTTAAAAATAAATTCTCTGTCTCTACTGTTTATAAGCAGCTAAAGATGTCTTTAAATCTCTCGATAACTCATGAATAACGGTTTGATCATGATCGGATGCAGGGTGACAAGAATCATTATCTCAAGATGAATAGTAGATTACCTCATTAGCCATGAGACAAATCTCATCATCGATCCGAAATCGAGATGAAGATGATGAAGATGATGATGATTTCTTTGGCTCTTTTTCTTCAGCCAACAAAGCTCTTTGATCTGCAAATCTCTCGTCTCTTTTCTTCCTCTTTTCTTCCCTTTCTTTAGGAGTCGATTGAGGACAGTCATAGCTGAAATGTCCTGGTTTGTTGCATGTATAGCAAATGTCACTCCTATACGATCTGGGACTTTAAGTATTTCTTCCGACAGTGATCTCGTATCTTCTTGTCTCGGCTCTTGTTTTTGTCATCATCAAGATTTATCCACCTTCCTATCTCGATCTGGATCTTTGTCTATCCTTACTGCAAATCTCAATTTATTTCTCTTATACTTCATTCTCAATTTATCATACCTTTTTGTAAGTAAAGTCATCTGCTCTTTCAGAGATAGATCGGCTCCTACGGACTCTGTTGACACCTTGTCTTCTTTACTAACAAAGGCAACAGACTTGGATGAGGTACTTGACTCCATCTCATCTTCCTCATCTTCTATCTGGATATCGTACTCTAAAGCTTTAAGATGAGAAAGTAAAGTATGGTGAGTAATAGAGGATAAATCTTGAGTTGCTTTAAGGATATTGGATTTTTCTCTCCATCTCTTGGTTAATGATCTCAGAATCTTGTTATTAATCTCTTTCTCTCGTATAATTCTTTCCAAGGTCAATTTTGCTTTGTTGAGAAGATTGGTCAACCTAACATCAAACTGATCCACAGACTCATTTTCTTTCATTTTGAATGTTTCAAATGTATGCAATCGACCGTAGCTTGTTTTCCTTGACTTGATCGGATCCTTCACAAACATTGGCTAAAGTTTGCCACATCTCTTTGGTTGTTTTGCATCTCTTAACCTTCTCTATCCAATCTTTACTAAGAGTCTCGATGATTTCAGATTCTAGCTACTTGGTCAAGATTGTGGACCTTTCTTTCATCATTCGTCAATTCGAACTCTTCTTTTCTTGTCTAGTTCTTGATTCAATTTGCTCTTCTCCAAGATCGTACCTCCATGATAAAACTTTATAGGACCTTCCTCAAGGACCTCTTCCATTCTATCATGAATGGCCTTCAGATGATTTTCCATCCTAAATTTCCAATAGTCATAATCTTCAATGGAAAATTCAGAAGATTCCTAGACTTTTTACTTTTTCCCGATGACATAATGAAACAAAAACAAAATACTCCACAAAATCTTATTAGTAGCACTTTGTTAGTAATGAAAGAAAATGAAGAAAATCAAGATAATTCAGAATCTTGTTCAAGACCTAAAATCAATATCGTAATGACTTAACACCGCTCCGATACCACTTGTTGGTCCCGGAAAGTTGAGTTGATTAAAAACCTTGAGTTAGCTTCCTAGAACAAAATCTAGAAAGGGGGGTTTGAATAGATTTTGTAGATTTTTCAAATCTTTCAAAATCAATTCAAAATATCGATTAAACACAGCGGAATATAATTGAATACTCAACTTTTTTCAAGATCAAAAGCAAGGTTGATATTGATTTTAGTTAAGATTACGAACTTTAATCTTGAATTAACGAGAATTATAAATCAAAAGCGAAACTAAAGAAAGCAAGAAATAACACCGGGAGTTATAGTGGTTCGGATTTTAATAATCCTACATCCACTCTCCTTCTTCAATCAAGAAAGGACTCTGCTTACTACTTTCTTTCTTACTTTCGACTTACAACTTACAACTCGTACAAATCTTCAAATCTTCAATCTCCTAAACCCTTCTTCTAGAAATCTAACTATTACGGTGAGTATTGGATTTTGAAGATTACAAGAAAAGTGTTCTAAAAACACTTAGAACTTTTTAAGAACTCTCTTGAAATACTTGAGAAAAGATTGTGATTGAAATCGAGTAGTGAATAGTGTAGAAATTGAATATGCATAAGTGTTCTATATATGAAAATGAAAAACCTAGACCTATTTATAAGTCTCGGAAAGACAGCTTAGTTTGTTAGTTAGTTCTAACAAACTTGAAACCGCTTAACAAACTTAATCTTGAAAGCTGCTTGAGACCTCGCTTTGACTCTTCCTACTCGTCTGCGGTGACTTGGTGAAGACTCGCCTTTCTTATTCTACTCGGCTTGTCTTGACCTCGTCTCGAGCTCTTTATATTTGTCTCCTGCAGATAACTAGGATTGAGGTTGTCTCCGGATGACTTGTGATTTCTCGTCTTGGTGACTTGAGTTACCCTTGACCCGATCGATCGGCTTAGTACTAGAACTTAGTCTTGAGTTCTTTATCCTAGTCTGCTCATCTGGAGCAGTCTTTTAACTCATCAAAACAATCTTGATCTAACAATGTCTGATCCGGATGATCTCCTTTTAGTTCTTTTTATGACTTTCCTTTCAAAACGCCCTGGGTTCGGATTCTGCTTTAAAAATTATTAAAAAAATTATAATTGATAAGCTCTAAGTCACGGTCATAATACATTCCAAATATAAAAATATTCGTTAGATTAACTTATCATACCAGAATCGGAAGATGTTGCCATTCTATGTCCACTGTATTTTCGTAATCTTCTCTTCCGATTAGGGATTTCTTCAAAAATAAATGTACCATTACATAATTCTAAAATATTTTGAAAGTAATTCAAGAATGCTCTATTATAAAATACTATGTACTTAATCGATGAAGTACTATCATCTTTTGCCACGAATTTTCCTAAAAATATTATAAAACAGTTAAAAATTTAAATCAAATCACTTTTTTAAAAGTAATACGGTTAAATGTTAATTGAATAAATTTGCATACCTTTCATCCTTCTTGGCGTACCTTCATTTCTTTTCTTTCTCAAAGACTAGTACTCCAAGTGTAACATGGAACAAACAATTGCAAATTATAATGCCTTTATTGCAAAAATTTTCAAAGTAATGCAATTTTATCATGCATAATTGCAATATAATGAATTGCAATTTAACTCATGTAATTGCAATACATCTCATAGTAATGCAACTCAAATGCATGATTGCAACTACATTACCATTATTGCAATTCATCACACAATATTGCATTTTTTACTTTACTCCATTCTAACTACAAGATAGTTTCACTCTTATTTTCAATTCTGTCTATTTCACAAGAAATTTTGCTAAATACACATTGCAACTTTTCCATCGGTTTTGCAAACTAACAACTTATTTCTCGCAATATATTACGGAACATTATAATGATAGATACATCGATTCTTGATTCTAAAAATATAATATAATTCATGGATTACCCATTGTTCAAAACCCATTGCGAAACTTATTTACTGCAATACATTGCCGAACATTAACAAAATATACAAAAACTCACCTTTTTCAAGTTCATCTTTCGAATCTCTGATTTTGACACCCATTCTCTTGTTTTTTACGGCTTCATAACCGAAATCTTTCTTCAGGTTTTTGGTTTCCCATTTTTCCTGTATGTATTCTTAAATCAAGAATTTAAGTATTTAACTCAAATTATATAATGAGTTATACAATTCATTATATATAATCGTTAAACGAAACCTTCTAATTATGAACTCGGGTATATCTATTCCCTATCTATTATTCCGACAAGAAACAATTTACCCTAGGATAAACGTAAAAGAAAGCTATTAATGTCGAATCTAAAATTAATCGCTCAGACATTTACCTTACAGCCGTAAATACGGTGTTTTTGGAGCAGGGAAGGTCTTATCGGTGGGAAATAGTGCTCGTTGCCGGAAATGCTATCTTCTTTCGTCGTTGATGAAGATTGTCTTTCAAATGTTTTCTGCGTTTGAAGAGAAGGATTTAGCGCCTGATATTTTGTCTCGATATATTTATTAGTGTACAATTATACTCAAATCAATCGGCAAAAAGGTACATTGGGAAGTGTTGATGAATAGTGCCTTATTAATTGACTTCCAATCACCCATTTATTCCCACATGTAATTGGGAAGGTTAAAATTGGACTTTCACTTGATATTTTGCACCTCCTTGTAATAGAAAAAAAAATTAGACTAAATGGTAATAAGTGGTGATATTTTGCACCCCTTGTAATCCCCCTTTTTTTTTTTTTTTTGAAAATTACAACCCATTACAAGATTCAACTCCCGATTACAATTAAATACACACTACCTTTTGTATTACAACCAACTCTTTTTATATTATTATTTACCCTAACAAATATTGTTATTATTTGATATAATAATTTAAACAAAGTCTTATATGCAATATTGTACCGTGAAATAACTCATTTAATGAAATTCGCGGATCCTAGTCGGGTCGAATCGGATCCAATGGATATTTCCAAAAAAACTCGCGAGGGACAAAAAAATTCGCCCTCACGTGCTCCTGTGGGTGTTACTATTAGATTACATATACACATATGTTACTTAAACGATAAATATGTGTTACTATAAAAAAATAATATGTATTTGTCTAAAAATAATCGCTCAAATGAAAAAATAAAAATGAAAAAAATGGTCAAATAAATCTCTAATCTTATGTGTATGGATCAAATAAATCTCTAATCTTCGACAACTTTATTTTCATTAATAGAGTGTGATTTTATTAAGATGAGGGCTTATTTGATCCCAATATTTTAAAGAGTGATTTAAATGTGTTAAGAAAAAGTTCATGGTCTATTTGATCCCACGTATAAGATTTGAGGTAAATATGTGTTATTGTAAGGGCAAATATGTGTACTAAACTCGTGCAAAAGTAAAAATTAAAACTCGGTCTCGTGTGCTTTACTATAAGGTCAAACATGTGTTATTGTATGAAGAAAAATATGTTACTAATTAACGAAACCAAGACAACACAAGGATAAATATTTTATTCTTTTAGTAACACGTACTTGTCCTTACGGTAACATATGTTTGATCTTATAGTAACATACACGGGAACGAGATTTTATTTATGTTTTTGTGCGAGTGCTACTATATGAACACAAATGTGTTACTATATAGAGAAATATGTGTTACTATATTAAAAAAATGTGTTACTATACGAATACAAATGTGTTACTACATAGAGAAAGATGTGTTACTATATGAACAAATCGAAACAGGTAACAATTGCGATATTAATTCCAAATTTTTTAGAAAAACACGTAGCACATATCAATTTGATGTTGTTGATAAATTTTGTTATTGTTTTGATCGGATCCGTAGCAATTATTTGACAATTTTCAAAAAATTAACCATGTATTCTCCTCTTTTTCTCGTATTTTTGCGTGTTTCTTCTCGATTCGATCTCGTAGTTGAATTTTGATGTTATTTTTCATCGGAGTTCATTATTTTATCCCTCCCGATCGTCGGCGTTTCGCGCCTGAAAGAACCTTGATGCGTGGTTGGGGAACACGAGCACAACCATGAAAGTTGTGGAGCGAACGGAGGAGGAAGAAGAGTTAGAACGGAGGAGTAAGAAGAAGTTTGCGTAGTTTGACCTCGTTCTTTATCTTGACCCACAAGATTTAATAATTTATTTTTTTTTAATTGATATTGCACGGTGCAATATTTCACAAGAGACCTCCTAAATATTTTATTCATAAAGTATATTTAGTGAGATGACATTTGAGTAAATATATGTATATTAAGGGTACGAATAATGTGAATTTTTTTAATTTTAATCTATGCATATTTGTCTTAGACGGACCAAAAAAATTATGCCTATTTACATTGGATGAAATGAGTAATATATATAATTTATAGTACTGATACATCATACAAGGTACAAAATATTCAATTTTTATCAGAAAAATTTAATAATCATGAAATTAGGTACAAGAAATACCCCGTACAAAGTGATTTAAAAATTCAGTCAGTGACAGAATGAAAATGGGGTCAGGGAGTCATTGGATGATTGAGTTGCTCCAGTGGATAGATTGAATTGAATAAAAACCTCTCCATTTTTAAGACCAGAGTCCTCACTCCATCGCTTCTTCTTTTTATTTTTAATTATCTTTTAAATAGACATGATCATTCCTTCTTTTTCTCTTAATTCACTTTTTTTAGTAGGCACAACATTCCTTTATTTTCTTCATTCATTAAATTTTTAACACTTAACTTTTTACTATTCAGTCTGAAATGAAATGTTGAATTAATTATTTTATTTTTATAAATTATCATTATTATGTTAAATATATATATATATATATATATATATATATATATATATATAAAATATTTAAATACAAATTATTTATCTTAATTTTTTATGTTATTATTAAATAATTGATTATATTCTACTTGATGCGTAAAAATCGACCTAGGTCCGTTTTTCCACTGGGCTCCACGGGGTAAAACCTTTATGCAGAAATCCCTAGTTCTTCTTGAAAGAACGTGCACTGTAAACACGCCGGAGGGTTCTCTCGGCGTAAAGCACTCCGACGCTCGGTCAGTTGCCGGAAAACACTCAAGAAAAAAAGTGGGCAAGTACGCAGAACTATATAAGAGTGATGGTTATTCGTACTGCTACCTCCCTTCCGGGTGTATTATTTATACGTACTTTAGAAATAATTACCGATACCACGGTTTTCGGGCATTATCCACACGTTTCTCTCATGATGTCGTGGCGTTGATATCTTCTCTCTCAAGAAAATCGCATTGTGCCTACGGTTTCCCTCCTGTAGGGAGGTCGGACTAGCCAATGAAGAATATGAGGAATATTCTATGACTTGGGCCTTAATCTTCTCAACTCGATCGCTCCTTCTCATGTTTTCTCGATCTTATCAAGTAATTCGCCCATATGGACTTGACTAATATCGGCTTATGGGCTTCAAATCTCGAATGGGCCTCGCGGCCCACTGCGATTAGGTTTGGGCCTCGCGGCCCATCTGCAATTAGGTTTGGGTCTCTTGGGCCACTGTACTCGAGACTTGGGCCTCGTGACTGCTGTAGCCATGTTTGGGCTTTGAAGCCTCTCTGTAAGTAATTTGGGCCTAAGCCCATTTCGGATTTGGCTCTCTCTCTGGAGGGTATTCAAGGTTATATTGTCGGGCCCCATTGGGCCGAATATCCATGGGCCCTACGCGTAGTTGGGTCTGCTATTTTTATCCGCATCAACCACTCTCCCCTACTCGCGAGCGATTTGAGCTCATTTGGAGAAAGGAAGATCGTTCAATCCTCCTGCAGGTTTTGACTTCCATGGGCCCTACGCGTAGTTGGAGTCTGTCATTTTTATCCGCATCAACCACTCTCTCCTACTCGGGCGAGCGATTTCGAGCTCGGCTGGAGAAAGGAAGATCGTTCAATCCTCCCTGCAGCTTTGACTTCCGGGGTTCATCCCCTCTCACCAACTGTTAGAGTCCGCCGACTCTTCCGCTTCTGCACCCACCATCGACATGCATCTCGCCGCTTCGGTCTTAACCACCGATACACGTTTCCATCACTTCCCTCTTTATTTCAAATCGGTTTCCCTTACTATTCCTCTTCTTCTTCCCTTCCAACGCCTCATTTTCTTGCGATCTTTTTCTTGCGAGCCCTCTGCGAGCACACTCTTCAACTTTCACCTCGACTCTTCTCCAAATCCATGTAAATTTTCTTTCTTATTCTCTCATTCACTAGTAAGAATATCTCTAGCAATGTCTCAATCCAGTTCTTCAAAAACTATTTCCGATGCCCGTAATTCCTCTCGAGTTCTCATCACTCTCCAATCCCCAATCCATCTAGGGACTCCTCGAAGCTCTCCGAAAAAACCCTAAATGATCTCCTTTCCCACAACTAATCGTGTCGTGGTATAACCTTTCCCTTCCCGATCAGGGGAACGTCTTAATCTAGCAACTCCCCTACTCTAACTTTTTGGCAAGCCGGTTCGAGGCTGGGTTACGCCTTCCTCCTCCCAAATTCTTGTGTCAAATTTCAAATCTTTTTGCCGTTCCACTCAACCAATTTGTGCCGAATGCTATCGGAATGATGATCTCCTTCGATGTCCTTCTTAAAGGAAATGGAGGGCGACCATCCGCTGAATTATTCTTTTCTCAATATAACTATAAGATTGCTGGACCTTTTTACTATGTAAGTAGCAGGGTGAAAGGGAAATGCTCATTCCTTGGTAAGGTTCCCAACATCAACAAAGGACCGGGGTGATTATTACGTCTTCAAAACTCCCAATAAGCCTTGGCCTTTTCTGAACCGAGAGATGGGTTTATAGAAATCCCTCTCCTCCAGCTCCTTCTAATCATATATCCTCTTCCACTAATCGTCGGGTTATTCGGATGTTAAATGCCTATGTGCATACTCATGGGTATTTTCCTTTACTCGGGTTTCGCTCCAACCCCTCCTCCTTTTCCACTTTAAATTCGGTTCCGTGAGGGTTCCTCTTGAACAGGAGACGGTAAATATCTGTTATTCTTATGATATGAATGTGCTTATATGTTTACTCGACTAATCCTATATTTTATCTTTCGGATAAGTTGTGGTTGTCGAAGGTTCTAGAGGGTCCCGAAGACTCTTCTAATTCAGCCCCTCCTTCGCTTATCCCTCAAGGTGATACCTCGGATGTACCCCCTTCTTCTCCTAGTCACACTCCTGTGGAAGATCCAAAGATCGATGCTCCTCCCCCAAAACAAGTCTAAAACCGGCAAGGGTAAGGCCGCCTCCGGCGAGCTCTCTCCCCTCAAGAGATACTTTCCGCCGCAAGTACCCCACTAGACACCGTTGGTCCCGAGAAAGTTGAGTTGATTAAAATCTTGAGTTAACCTTCTAGAACAAAATCTAGAAAGGGGGTTTGAATAGATTTTGTAGATTTTTCGAATCTCTTCAAAATCAATTCAAAGTACTGTATGAACACAATGGAAAACAATTTTAAACTCAACTATTAATAAGATCAAAAGCAATCGACAAGATAAGGTTAGACTTTAATCCTGTGATTAATCTGTAAATGATAAGCTAAGAATTGAAAAGAAACAAATAAGTAAATCAAAGCGATAAAGAACACGGGATTTATAGTGGTTCGGATTATAACAATCCTACATCCACTCTCCTTCTTCAATCTTGAAGAAGGGCCTTCACTTACTCACTTTCTTCCTTCTCGCCGACTTACTTACAATATTGAATCTTCAGCCTTACAATGAATTCTTCCTAATTTACGAATATCTATGGCTTGAAGATTTAATGAGAAAAGTGTTCTATAAACACTAAGAACCGAAAACGTATAAAAACGTTTGTGAATGTGAACAATATTTGTGAATACAAAATGTACATTGATGGGTGCAAAGTATCAAAAGTTAATTCTAAACTAATTTCTATCCCTATTTATAGAGATCTTCACTTGGTAGTTATAACTTCCTTGATTTCGGTTTTGATCGAGATTTATAACAATATAAGCGAGTCCTGTAACTTCCTCTTGATTAGTTGAAACTTGACTTCTTGAATCTTTGTGTAATATTTATCTAACACCTCATCGTCTCGATACGTACTTCACCTTGTCCTCATCTTCATTTCTTGTCTAGGTATTTGTCTATAGTAACGCATTTCGATCGCCTTCTCTGTGTTGTTCCTTGTCGATATCTTGACCTCATCCGATTTCCTCTCCTCATCTCGATATTTGTCCTTGTCTCGATGTCTTGAGCTAGTCTCGACTATTTATACTTAGTTTTATTTACATAGATATACTTCAATTGTCTATACAAGATGCTCAATTTGGTCATCCTATTTTACACTTTTAACACATCAAAACTAAATACAATTTTTCTTTTCCTAACACTTTCCCCCTTTTTGATGATGTTAAAACACAGCTCAAGAAAAGAAAACTGTTAGTACTCTTTAAAATATAAGAATGATACCAAGTATACAACTAAGTCACTTAGTCGGATAATCGTAACAATAGTTTAATAATCGGAGCAATGTACTTAATACACGGATGATCGAGTAATGTAGTTAATAATCGGATGATCAAAGTTAAGGTCAAATACTTTGAAGACAACATATAAACTAAGATTTGAAGATTTCGATGATTTAGTGTTATAAATTTATGAGACAGTTACTTAAACCAAGAGTTAGTTAAAAAAAAATTATGAAAACAAGTTAGTTAAACACTCAAATTTTGTGGAAGTAGTTCAAAAAGATGTATTTCACAAATATTCACAAGACTTGCACATTTTCCATATTTTCATCTTCACAAGAAACATTCAAAGAGGAGAAAGAGAGAGACTTAATCGTACCACCTATCTTCTTCCTCGAATTGTCATCCAAATCGAAGATACGATTCTTCAAGCTCAATGTTTCCCACCTTCGCCTAGATCAGCCACGATCTTAGCTTGGATCAAAGATCTGCTTCACCTTTTCTCTGTCTAATTGGCCATCTTGCGTCGGTGGAGCGGACATGGTTGCATAGGGCGGTGCGACTATGTCAACATTGAATTACGAGTCTCCGAGATCGATCAAATATCGATAGAAGTTTGGATCTTTCGCCTCCAACCATTCGTGAAATGCAATGTTCTCATCTCGTGCCCCAAGAGATCTTCTTGCAAACATGAAACAGAAGATCCATTCCCCTTCATAAGCTCTGCATTTAGCTTGTTGATCCATGGGAAGAATTTCCTTGGGCACAACTTCTGCTCGGTGGAATGGGCGAAAGACTTCTTCTCCTTCTTTGTTCTTCGATCTCGAACCCACTTCCTCGTCTTCCTATCATACATCTTTCCAGCTACCTTTTCTTGCTCCCTCCTCCTCTTAGCTTCTCTTCTTTTATACTTTTCTTTTTCTTCCCTTCTCCTCTTAAGCACTCTTGCCTCTTCTTCTCTCAGGTAGGTCTTCTCGAACTTGGCTCAAGCCTTGGCTTTCCCAGCTACTTTGGATGAGGATGGAGGGGATTTGATTGATAAAATGGGAGCAGGATCAGCAAGGTGGAAGATCGTGCTCGAGATCGAGACTCGGTTAACTCAATGTTCTCCTTTTCGGTCTCCTTAGTGCTCTTTGGGACTTTTCCTCACCGCCTTTTTCTTTTCTTCCTCGGCTCTTAACAGCTTCTTCGTAAAGCTCATCTATCCTCGATTTAGTGCCATCACCGATCCTCTTGTAACTCAACTCCTTTCTTGAGCTCACTATCTTCCCCTTTTTGACATCGGCAAATCGGGTATTGCAGATAGTGGCTACTTGATCTATATGCCCCATGAGTTCTTCTCGTACGAACCTGTCTTCGATCAAGCTGGTCATATCTCTTCTTTTCGACCGACCTCGGCTCGTCAATTCATCATCCATGAACCGCTTTAAGATGGTTGTCTGTCTATCTTTTTCCATTGCAGTGCATTTTCGGCACTTGATGAAATGAGGCCTCCTTAGCTTTCCAGATTCTTTCACTTGATCCTCAATGTAATCCCCGATTTTGGTATATGCAGATCGAACGTCATCGTTTAACCCACTCATCTTGTGAGTTCATCTCCGTAGCAACTTTCTTTTTCACTTTAGCCATTTGTTCCTCATGCCTCGATCCTAGAGAAATATAGATCAATCTTGGTTTTCTCATGAATTGCAGCCTTCTATATTCTCCTTGATTGATGATGTGATGACATTAGGAACCAATTGAAAGGCATTTAGACAGCATTCTTGAGATTTTGTACTTCGCTTTCGAGCTTCCACTTCGGATACGAGACGCGAGATGTGGAGGGCAAGATCTGTTCTTGAGATGGAGTCGAGATCTATTTCCTCGATTTCACTTCGGTTTGCACCTCCACAATTTGCTCCGTTTGTGCCTCCTCGGTGTATCCATCTCGGTGGCTCATCGGCGGCTCCACCGCTTAACTCTTTCTCCATCCTTTCCTCCTCAACAACAAACCTCTTCATCCTTCTTACTGCTTCTACCCCCTTCTCAACTTGCTTTCTCCACCTCCTCTGGGGTCTCATCTCCAAGATATACTCTTTGTAGGATATAGTCAACAAAAGTATTTTCGGTTAGTATATCTTGGAATGACTTGAGTTTTGCCTTCTTGAGAACCTCTTTCTCCCGGATGGCTAGGTTGTTGCCTCTGCTTCGGCTATCGGAATATTTGTCTCTTCAAAGGATCCCGGCTGAGTCTTCTTAATGAGATAGACATCAATAAGCTCCTTCAATAGCTCGGGCTCGTCCTTAAGAGTGGATTCTTGTCTTAGGAGAAATTTCTTCCCAAGAATCCGCGGTGAGGTCTCGATTGGTCCCATCTCCCAGGATGGGTTGGGTAAATTTTGGTAAAGATCGGAGTTCGGATGAGGTTGAGGGTAAGAAAGAGAATGGGTCGAATGAGGGTTGGGTTTGTGGACTTATGGGAGTGGACCGTTTTAGAGGCTCGTGAGGCGGCGGTCTCATCTGCCCCTTCATCGCCGAGGTTGGGAAGAGGTGGGTTTAGATACTCCAACCTCGGATGAGGATGAAGATGATGAAGGTGATTTAACTTCTTCCCCTTCTCCGATTCATCCTCAAACGAGACTTCCACAGTCTCCCGTCTGCCGGATACTCCTACTCACCTCAGTGGGACACTTCCCCCTTGGGAAGGCTGTCCTCTCCTCTTCTTCCTCATCTTCCTCCGTCTCGTGAGACGAAGATTCATCCACCAACACCATCTTGGTCTCCTTTCTTTTGGCTTTTGAAGCCTTTTTCTTAGAAAGGCTGGAGGTGGTGCGGGAGCATCTCCATCTCCTTCTAAGTCGATCTGCCCATACTGACTTCTCGTCTTTTTATTAGAAGTCCCTTTTATCTGGTGTACTTTTTGACTCCAACACTCCGATCAAGGTTATGCATGTACCTACTTTATGCTCAAGTATGATGGTGATCCTTGCCATCATACTTGCAATTTTGGTCGAGACCATCTCATTAGCTCGCTCAGGCTGGAGTCTTGATGAACTTCTTTCTCTCCTCCATTATCCTTGAATACACCGATGCAGCCCGATTGATTTCAGCCCCATCTAGAATAGCTCTTAGACGGCATATCCTCGGCCGTTAGCCCATCGTGCCTCTGTTGTTCACCCGAGAATACACTTTGTCGAGAATCGGCATGAGTAATCTGCATTTTCTCTTCAACATTGGCCTCTTCGATTCGCCGTTGTATTCGATAAGTTTTTACGGCCATTAGTCGGAAACTCTCCAAATATTCCGATGATTTATAAGTGAATGGGTTGTCGCCGGTTGATTGGAGTGAATTGATGCATATTTTTAGGGCCTATTTTAGTGCAAAAAGTGAGCTAAGGTGTTGATTTTTGTGCCTAAATGTTAAAAGTATCACTCTTTTGCCTAAAAAGTATTATTTGTGAGATTTTGATGTTTTCCTTCCATTTTGCGTAATTCGGTGGATTTTTGCCAAACCGAGAGTACCATTAGGCTTAGAATAAAGAGACGGACATCCGGGACAGCGGGGTAGGGGCCGAAGCCCCGCGCGAGAAAAAGTGTCTGGACTCGAGCTGCAGTCGAGGACCACGAGCCTCGAATCGAGGGCTATGCGTAAAAGGACTAAATTGGAAAAAGGCAGAAGTCTCGACTCGAGGCATGACCCTCGAGTCGAGGGCGAGGTATTTTGCAGAGGCCTCGAGTCGAGGCCTGACCCTCGACTCGAGGGCGCTTTTCAGAAATTCGGTATTTAAAGAGTTAAAGCAGAGCAATCCAAAAAATCTTTCATAGTAGCAGTTAGTAGCGGTTTTGGGGCGATTTCTCGGGCCCCAAGCCAATTTCTTCATTAGATTAGAGTAGAAGTTAGATTTAGGATTAGATTTCAATTGATTGTTGCTAGATTAGCCTTAGATTAGCATTTGATCCTTGTTATCCTTTCAATTCAAGCTTGTAATTCCTTTGAAGATTGTGTTGAAGACTCAAGCATTCCTATTTCGGTTAATTGAAGATCATTTGGTGATGTTTTTCCTCTTTTGTCTCTTTAATTTCTTAATTGTTGTGATTTGCTTTATGTTTGTTCAATTCTATCTTCTCCCCATGGGTATTGTTTGTGGTACCATGGGCTAACTCTCTTGTGCTTGGGTTAATTGAAATTGATGATGAATTGATTGATGATGCTATAGTTGTTGATGATTGGAGATTAATTGAGTAGTTTGCTTACTAATTGTGATTCTCATTTGTGCTTCATGCATAATTATCTCTTTAGATTAGTGTTTGATCACCCTAGCTATAGACGAGAGTTGCGCTAACGTGATCCTAGATTAATCGGGTGATAATTGTGTATGAATGCGTGGATTGGGTGCTTCGGAATCGAGAGATTAGTTGCACTAAGGATACTCACATTAGTTTGTTTCCTAATTGTGATTCTTAATTGTGCTTTGTGTAAAATTGTTGCTTTTGATTAATGGTTGATCACCCTAGCAATAGGCGAGTTGAGCTAACGTGATTAGGTGTTAATCGAGTTTCAATTTTGCATGATTGTATGAATTGGGGATTTCTACATTGAGAGATGGGAAAGACTAAGGATACTCACATTAGGCATTGTGATTTTAATGAAGTGATTAATTTCATGATGGTTTATGCTTTCTATCTTAGTTGATTTGCAATTTGATTCAATTGTAGCTTGTTAATTGATGATTCATTGATGGATGTTAATCCTAGCACCCCTATCTCACCATTTAGTGTTGTTTTTGTTCTCGCATTCTAAGTGTTCGATCTATTGCTTGCTTGTTGTTTAATTGTATTCTTGCTTGTGTTTTGTTGTTTTTGTACCAAACCATTGTTGCAACTCTAGTCACTAATAACTTGTATTCCTAGGACCTCATGTGCATACTTTTTCCCTTGGGTTCGATATTTTGTTGATTGGTCTTAATAACTCTTACCCTATACACTCCAATCACCGGTGGTGCTCAAATTAAAAATCGCACCAATCTCGTAAATCGATAAAATGATTCTTCGTTTCTTCTCCTTAGTTCTAATTCGAGATTCTAATCCTGTATTCGTTGCTTTTGCCTTGGTCAGAACTCGGCACATAGATCATCCACCGTCAAATTCTTCGTCAATTTCATCGTGCGATCGCTTTAAACCCCTTGATTCCAGCAAGTTTAATATTTCTCTCGTTTGACATCGGTGGTAGTATCCCAATCAACGTACATTTCGATTTTGTTTTATCTCTAATGGAAGTCAAGTCATATTCAAACTTGATATTCTTTTTGGATTCCGCCATTGATGAATATTGAAGGTTTTAGGAGGAAAAAAGAGGTTTTGAGAATAAATATGAAGAGTTTTATGTGTGCGTAAATGAAAATTATGCACATGAATGTCTATTTATATGGAAAATATAATACTAAACAATTATTAGAATAATAATTGCCTGCAAAAAGTGTAAATATAGGCTTTCGAATCGCCATTAATGCAATTATGGCATTTATTTTGAAAAGTGCATAGAATATTATTTAATATGTCGCGCGTGAGATTGAGACGGTTCATATTTCGAAACCGCCTCCATTTAAGGCGCGTGGAGTATACTCGGCGTATTTCAAAAATGAATTTGATAAAATTTCGAATTCCGTAGTAACTTCTCTCGACATAGTTACTTATTTGAGAAATTACTTTTCGATTAATTGGAGAGATAAAATAAAATATTATTGTTTTTAGAAAACAAATTTGAAGCCTTATCCTTTTATTTTGTAAAACAAAATATTTTATTACACTCTGAGTAACTTCAATTTTAAATGAATGAAAAGAGAATTATGATATTAAATTCATATATTAATCATATGAATTCAATATTCATAATTAAGAGTATTTAGGAGAAACTTCCCTGGTCTTTCACCTCGTCCGGATTGATAGCATCACCGCTCTGCTTTCTTAAACACTTGGATAATCTTGACCTTGTCTTGTATTTAGAGATGTGTAAACTTTGTTCTTGCTGAAATCATAGACACTTAGACAAATCGTTAGTAACAAGAGTAAGTCGGATAAGGTACAATAGCCATCCGAATCTTTAGAAGTCGGACTATTATGTCCTTATCTCCGATTTACCTATGTCGAATAAGTAACTATCAAGTCGGATATGGTCAATATGACTAATCCTTGATTCTTGATTCCAATGATAGGAGATCAAATGTTATTAGCTACCCGATTGTCCTTTGACTCATATCTTGTCGATAATTCTTTCTAGACATAATAAACTAGAGTTGAGAGAGACAAGAATTAAAAACAAAGAATTAGAGATTTACTAAATAAGCATCTAATAAACCTAATTCTACAGATAATTCTTTAAACCTCGTCTCTGCCGGTGGTTTTGTCAAGATGTCTGCTCTTTGAAAATTAGTAAGAATCTTCTCAAGTCTCGATATCTCCTTTTGTACATGGTCTCGGATGAAATGGTGTCTTATATCTACATGCTTGCATCTTGTATGTAGAACTGGGTTACGGGTAATAGGTATGGCACTATTACTATCACAAAAGATAGGTACATCTTTGGTGATAATATTATAGTCCCTTAGGCTGTTGGCTTATCCAGATCAGTTTGTGAACAACAACTTCCAGTGCCATATACTCGCTTCGGTTGTGGAAGTAGCTACAGAGGTTTGTTTCTTAGACAACCATGAAATCGGCTTACTTCCAAGGAATTGGCAAGTACCGGATGTAGATTTTCTATCTATCTTACACCCACCAAAATCCGAATCGAGTATCCAGACAGTTCAAAGTTGTCATCACCGATACCATAATCCAACATTTCTTATTCTTTTCAAATACTTGAGAATTTTCTTTGCCGCTTCAAGATGACTTTTCTTAGGATTAGCTTGAAAACGAGCACAAACTCCAACCGCAAAAGAAATATCAGGTGTACTAGCGATTAAATATAATAAAGAACCAATAAGACCTCGATACTTAGTTTGATCGCTGTCTTCTCCCTTCTCATCTGGATCCATTGAAAAATTTGTCATCATAGGTATCTTAGCTTCTACCGTACCTATTCCATATTTTTCAATAAGATCTTTGTATATTTCGCTTGGTTGATGAATATTCCCTTCTTTATGTCTCGCTTGACTTGAAGTCCAAGAAAATATGTCATTTCTCCCATCATGGACATTTCAAATCTGCTTTTCATAAGACTACTAAATTCTTCACACAAAGATATGTTAGTTGATCCAAAAATTATATCATCAACATAAATTTGAACTAACAAAAGATCATAACCAAATTCTTTTCTAAAGAGAGTTCTATCAATCCTACCTTTAACAAAACCATTTTGAATTAAATAATCGGACAAGGTATCATACCAAGCTCTTGGTGCTTGATTAAGTCCAAATAGAGCTTTCCTTAGTTTATAGACCTTGTCTCCTTTGACAAAGCCAGGGGGTCGCTCTACATAAACTTCCTCGGCTAAGATTCCATTTAAGAAAGTGACTTAACGTCCATTTGAAAAACTATGAATCTTTTAAAAGCTGCATAGGCTAAAAACAACCTTATGGCTTCCGTGACGAGCTCTTGGTGCAAAGGTTTCATCATAATCAATACCTTCGATTGTGAATAACCTTGAGCAACTAGTCTGGCCTTATTTCTAACCACAATATTGTTTTCATCCCTTTTGTTTTTAAAAATCCATTTAGTTCCAATGACTTTTTGATGATGAGGTCTTTCAACAAGCTTCCATACATCTTGTCTTTGAAACCGATTTAGTTCTTCTTGCATGGCATTAATCCGGTTGGAATCGATTAGAGCTTACGTAATTGATTTGGGTTCAAGTAATGACACATAACAACCGAACATACAATCTTGATTTAGTTGGGTCCTCGCCTGGACACCGCAGTCTAAATCTCCCATTATCTGCTCACTGGGTGATATGACATTACTTTCTTACCTTTATCCTTTACGGTGGATGGTGTCTTGTCTCAATTATTTATTTGAGATGATTCTATGTTACCTTGATAACTCAACTGACCACCGATATGTTGTTGTTAAATCGATCGGTGATGTGTCGTTGGTCCCGATCGGTTGGTAGATCACCGCTGAGGAAGTTCTTTCAGGTTCTTTTCCTTTGTGCGATTCTTCCTCTTCATCCGAATCGATTCTTGATTGTAGAATTTTATGGTTGATCTTTTGATAGTCATTTGATTCGAGATCATCCGATATCTTTGTGATGTCCCCTGTCTTATCAAACTCAAGAGAAGATTCATCAAATACCACATGGGGTGTTTCTTCTACACACAAGGTTGTTTTATTAAAAACTCTATATGCCTTTGATATAGATGAGTATCCTAAGAATATCCCATCTGCTATCTTGGAATCAAAGGTTTTTAATTGAGATTTCCCATTGTTGTGTATGAAACATTTACAACCAAATATATGAAAATATGAAATTTTGGGAGATCTTCCCTTCCAAATTTCATAGGAGTTTTACACTTATCCTTGACAATTAGACTTCTATTTTGAACATAGCTTGTATTCACCGCTTACGCCCAAAACCTATGAGGAGTGTTGAATTCAGACAACATTGTTCTAGCCTCTTTCAAAGTCCTCGTTTCTTCTCTCAACAACTCCATTTCTTTGTGGAATCCTTGCTTTGCAGATGTTTCTGAGCTATACCATTCTCAATGCGGTAGTTAGAAATCAATTTATTTAGGAATTCAGTACCTTTATCACTTCTAATTTTAACAACATTTAATCCTTTTTCATTTTGAATCTTTTTAAGAAATTCTGGAATCTTAGACATAGTCTCATTCTTTTTGTACAAGAAAATAACCCAAGTAAATCTTGAAAAATCATCAACAATTACTAAGGTGTATTTTCTTCCACTAAAGCCGAGAGGAGTTCTTTGGACCAAACAGATCCATATGAAGAAGTTCCAGAATCCTTTACGAAGAAGGACTACTTATTGTTTTAAAAGAAGCTTTGGTCTTTTCCTTTTTGACAAGAAACACATATATGGTTCTTTGAAAATATTTTATCGGGAGTCCTTTAACTAAGGATTTCCTTGCTATTTTGTTAAGAGTTTTGAAGTTTAAGTGACCAAGTAAATGCTGACACAGCCAACTTAAGTCATCCGAACTCTTAGCAACAAGACAAGTATCCTTAGGACAGCTTTTGAAGTTGGCAACATAAATGTTACCTTGTCTTACTCCAGCCAATAGGATATTTTCATTTAAACCATCTAATACATAGCATGCATTATGAGTAAATTTGACACAAAACCCTTTATCACAAAATTGTGAAACAGATAGTAGGTTGTGCTTCAATCCTTCAACGTAGTAAACTTCATGAACTTGAACATCTCCAATTATTAGTGTTCCTACACCTTTAGTAAGTCCATAGTTGTTATCTCCAAACATCACTCTTGGTCCATCAATGGTTTGATAGTTAGAGAGAAGTCTTCTTTCATAGGTCATGTGCTTGGAATAACCACTGTCAATATACCGAGATGACCTCAAGAATGTCTCCTCTATCAACTATCTTCTTGTCTTCCTGCAATCACAAATTTATTGCTTAGGTACCCTTTGTACTTTGGGTCCTTTCATGTTAAGTTGATTTTTAGGAATCCAGACAAATATATCAATGTTCCTTAAAACCATAGATTGAAGCTTACATCCATATCTATCTACTAAGATAAGATTTTCAAGATCAATCTTATTTAATTGATCTTTTGAAATTGTCTTAAATCTAGGTAAGAATGGGTAAGATTTGCTTCTTCCATCAAAGCTATTATACCTAGGATAGATCCTTAATTTAGTCTTAGGTTTAGCCTTAGGAGTTACTTTCCTCGTCTGGTTTTCTTTTGAAGTATCGATGAGGTAATTAATTCCTTTGGTTTCAGGGACTGAATAAAGTTTCTACCTTAGGTTTAGTTGCTTTAACAAAAACTCTAGGTTTTATTGGATCATTCTTCTTACTCCTATCAAAGCCTAATCCAGTTTTATCACTAGACTTTTGTGAAGATTTGAAAATTTTATCTATTGTGGTTTGAGAATTATTCATGAGTCCTAACTTGAGATTTAATTCTCTGTTAGTCCTTTTATAATTCTCATTCTCATAATAGATTTTGGAAAATTTTATTTTTAAAGAACTCGCCTCTGTTCTAACTTATCTGTCATATCATACAAGGTCTTGGTGATCATCTCGATCGACATTCCCCCTTGAATGTACAGTCGATATCTCACTTTCCTTAGTTTGATTGACTTTAGTTAGATCTGAAATTTGATCCTTTAAATTAAGATTTTGATCTCTATTTGTTTATAAGCGAGATAAAGCAATATCCAAATCTTTCAAAAAGTTTATCAATAAGACTAAGGATCGATTCAGAGATAAGGTGTCACAGTCATTATCGATGATGAATAGTAGTGTACCTCTTTAGCCATTAGACATATGTCATCATCTCGAGCCAAAATCAGATGAGGATGAGGATGATGATGTCTCACGAGCTTCTTCTTTCTCGGTAGGAGAGCTCTCCCGTCGGCATACCTTCTATCTCTTTTCTTCCTCTTTTCTTCTCTATCTCTCGGGAGTGAGTTGAGGACAATCATAGATGTAGTGACCGAGTTTGCCGTGCATGTATAGCATATATCTCCTCTGCATTTTGGACTACTATCTCCTCGTCGATAGGTGACTTATGACTTCTTGGTGATCCTTCTTTTTATTATTATCTCGAACTCTTTTCATCCCTCGTCTGGTCTATAGTTCCTATGACCTAATCTGTCTCTTTTGTTTCTTTTGTACTTCATTTTTAGTCTTTCATACCTTCTCAACAAAAGAGTCATTTCTTCTTTTATGGACAAATCGGATGCTTTAGAGATCTTTTCGATTCATCTTGATGAACAAAAGCTCTTGTTTTCCGGATGTAGATGACTCTGCCTCATCTTCTTCATCTTCAATGTGAATGTCATATTCCGAGTGCTTTAAGATGAGAGAAAAGAGTGTGATGTGATATTGATGACAAATTCTCGTTGCCTTGAGAATATTAGCTTTCTCTCTCCATCTTTTGCTCAAAGATCTCGAGTACCTTATTGTTAATTTTTTTCTCTGTGTAAGTCTTACCCAAATCTGCCGCTTTGTTCGTAAGATTAGTCGGTCTTTACGTCCAATTGATCCACGGTTTCACCATCCTTCATTTTGAACGTGTCAAATGCATGTAGAAACAGGCGTAGCTTATTTTCTT